>OY756389.1:6672756-7959134 GCA_963576865.1 Anania hortulata
TTCGAGACCATAACAACATGGTTGTATTGTTTGGCGCATATTATATTATCATATCTTACACTTCGTCAATACTACTTCTGGTATCGAATACTACAATTAATTATCATACTTTTTTCTGGAATCTAGATTAAATATGCCGATACAAGTCCATGATATAAGATTGATTTAACGACTGTTTTCGCAAGTAATAATCCAGTTGATTGTGTTAACGATAAGATAATTATTAAAAATAATATTACGTGTGTAAAAAATATGCACTGATCCAAGAGGTTGGCTCAGAAGAAGAAGAGAAGTGTGACCATGTTATGAAAGACACATAGATTTGATAGATTTTGGCTCTTGCTTATCTGAGAACCCCTCAGCCCTTGGCCAGAAATGGAAACGAGTTTTCTAATTTATAATTAAATAAAAAGTACTTATTTAGGAAAAGATACTCGATAGCATAAGAACGGATGCCCAAGACCACTCCTTGGCTGCTGCTAGGTTAGATCTGCATTGATTTTAACAACTTCAGCGGCCGAAGTGAAAAACCGTTTAATAATAAAGATTTTACACAGCATAAAAACACCTTTACAGTGCTCAAGAAGACATGATAGAGCTTTCTGAAACAAACTGAACTTTACACCGACGAAGTCACTTGCCAAGGCTGTGCTTGCCTGCCCACCGCTCACCGCGCTTGTCTCTCACCGCAACCTTAACAACTGACCGTTCATTACGGTTATCATAGATTGTTCGATACCGCTTACCGCAACTTTGTGCGTTCCGATGAAGAGACCAAAGCCTAACTTCGCCTGCATTCGTCCTCAGTCGTCACCACGCAACTAAGACAAATAATTTTAATACCGGAGTGGGTAATTACAACATAAGTTATATCTTAGATAGGTACAGACAACGGCAAGTCAATCTATCCAAAAAGGTAAAGGTCATTGAATTGATTTTCAACTTTAAGTCCGACGTGTAGAGATCAATATCAATTGAGAAAATTTGCCGTTTTGTGGTAGGTTGACGTGCTACTGCTAACTATGTAAAATAATACAGAAAATAACAATTTTTTTTTACATTATTTTATTCTTAATACCGTTCAGGCAACTTTTACTAATTGCAAATCAGAATTATACTACTTGCTCTCGAGGCCTAGGAAAAACATCCTAAGAAAAAAATGCAAAATCAGCTAGCCACAATCAGGTGTAAAACTAATCCAAATGGTCTGCACCTGTGCAAAGGTTACACAGGTAAGATGGCAACCGTGAAACCTGAAGTGAAACCTTACTAGAAAAATTTGACGAAAAATCTAGAATAATACAAGCAATGACACATTCAGTCATAATCGCCTGTAAAATTTTAACTCAACGTCGTACAAACAAATTCAAAAGAGTAAACTAAAGGGTAAGAGTTATGAAGCTGCTAATTATATATATATATATATAATAATCCAACTGGAATAAAGTCACAAGAGCAATTTAGTATTACAATGTAGTATTCCGTGTACTAACTAACCAGCTGCTTATTGATTCCCAGTATTTCTCGAGTTATGTTACTGAAACTACTTGCTATTCAAATAAGTTTTGACTTATATGAAAGTGTAGAGCTTGCTTCCAACTTTCTCGGAAACGCTTAACTTTATACATGCAGCTCTGTTTCATTTGTGCTACTTCTCTCTGCTCACTTGTAAGTATTTTACGAAGCTAACGTATTAACTAATTACATCATAAAACCTCTTTTGCCTGATTTGTGTACAAAAAAATTCTTGTAACTAACTTGTTGAGAATGATAATCCCAACGCAAAGTAAGTTAAATTTACCTTTAACATTTATTTTCCAACTAAAAGAACAGACTGGTTTGATAGAACATAATACATAAATGCAAGACAGATTCTTAATTCAAGGACCATATTATGTACATTTAACCAAAAAATCGAGTAATAACCTCTTTATCGCTTGTATACATCCATCAAACCGTTTAAAAGCCATAATGGGTTACAACAAAGTATACAAACAAACGCCTGAATCTAAATATAGACAATTGTGTTTTGGCATAGTATTTATAAATAGTGATTATGCAGGAAATCGATTTGAGTGAAGATCACAAAAATTTTGCAAAACCAAACTGGTCTTCGACATTTTTTTGTCCCATATGCAACTCGGCAAACCCGCAGAACCTTATGGTTACTTTGCTATCGACGGATTTGGAAAATGGAAAACTAGATATTTTGGTTTTGCTAGATTACGTTAGACACTTAAAAAAATTATTCTGTAAATTTATTACAATTATGTTGATAATACCCGTTTTTTAAAATAATTTATTAGTACGATTCTATTTCATTTTAGTTTTAATTAACAAAACAAGTGAACATTCTAACTCACAAAACAAGCACACTAAGAGCTTTTTAAGTTAACCACTTTTAGGGCCGATTTTTCAATAGCTAGATAACTTTTATTTGAGAAATAAGTTTGACGTGTTGACAGTTTTTGTATAGAAAATGTGTCAACTTTATTCTTCGAACAGAAGTTATCTGGCGATTGAAAAATCGGCCCTAATCTATAGTTAAAAAATAAAAATTGTAATTCAACAAAAAAATTTTAGACGAATTTTTGGGCTAGTTTCTAGTTTTTGGGATTGCACTTGATTGAGGGCTGTATACAGTGTGTCTTGTAAATCAAGGATAACCTTGTAACCAATGCACATATTCAATACATCATAGTTAACAACTTTTGTTTTATGACTTTTTGAAATATGCCTTTTTTATCTTTTTATACAAATTCAAACAGCCGGTAATAAATTTTCATGCAAATCGCAAAAGTCATAGAACATACGTTGGTCACCATGATTTCATACAATATATTTGTGGTAACAAGGTTATCCTAATTTATGGGACAGCCAGTTTAAACAACTTCCAAGTGCTATCATCTGCCTAGATATAAAAGTTTCACTAATACTTAATCTATGGTTGGAGTGCTAACACTGCAATGCTATTAAATTTGAACTAAAAAAGCAACCCTAGTTTATACGTGCAATGGGAATGCAATGAAAAAACACTTAATCAGTAAATAATATCAATATTTTTCTACTGATCTGATAACTGATACCAAAGATAACAATTTTATACAATGTTATGAACTAATTTGAACGGGGATTGACCCCGTTCAACTGCAGTCATGTGAAAATTATCGAAAAGATTATTAATCTTGTTTTATAACTTTGTTTTGTTTTTCAGGCACGTAATAGATATTATAGATAGATAAGAGTTGTCCTTAGGTATAACTTTGGATTTGACAATTTTCAATGCACATTGTTAAATTTAATAAAATCAATTATACTCGATCATTATTAAGATTAAACATTAAATCTAAACAGTGCCTCTTCAGTGTTGATTATTGGTAAAACTTTATAGAAAAAAACCCTGCCAAGTGCGAGACGGACTTGCGCACCTTGTAGGTACACAATTAAAACGTAAAACGTAAACAATTCATCCAGAAATCGAACCTCGAAGATTTTTACCACTTTATCCGAGTTTGTTAAAAAACACATTGTATTTTTTGTAATGTAACGACTATCTTCTTTACTTGAGCTTGAGCTAAGACTTTGCTTCTTGCAAAATTTTATGAATATATGTCAACGGGAAGTTCCCCGTATGTTTTAATTCCTTTACAAGTAGGTATCAAAAGTGCGGTATAAACCGCCGAATGTTTTAATTGCGTTTACTTAGACGTTAAATTTTTTCAGTTTCAAGGGATTGCAAACCTAAATGTTTGATATTAAATTCAACTCTACTTTACGCACCCTTGGTAAAAAGGGCCTTGACAGACAGACAGACAGACAAACAGACAAACAGACAAACAGACAAACAGACAAACAGACAAACAGACAAACAGACAGATAGACAGATAGACAGACAGACAGACAGACAGACAGACAGACAGACAGACAGACAGACAGACAGACAGACAGACAGACAGACAGACAGACAGACAGACAGACAGACAGACTGACAGACAGACAGACAGACAGACAGACAGACAGACAGATCTTAAATATATATTTTTTACCTTTTGAGGTACGGAACACTACAAACAAAATAGGTTGAAGAAATTCTGTTTGAAGAGCTAATGGTTATGCTCCTGAATATTTTGAACCGATTAATGGTTTGATAGAAGACAAAGCAAAACTATTTGCTATAGGTACTTCGACCAAGTATATAATGTCTAGTAAAAAAAGTCGAGGCAGCGAACGCTGCAACAAAAATTGTTCCAGACGCTGATCGTTAAATCTCATCCCAGCAACGTGTTCCATCACTGGAGACGTACATGCCGCTAAAGAAACTATAAGGGAAGACAAGACAAATAAATAAGTAAATTTTATAAAAAAAATAACCGACTTCAAAACACTAAAAAGCTAAAAATTATATTAACGCCGCCGTTAACCTGATCAGAGTTTGAATTTTTTCGTTGCACCGACTCCAAAAGTAACTGATTAGGTACTTACGGCGTTAATATTATTTTTAGCTTTTTAGTGTTATGAAGTCGGATTTTCGTTTTTATAAAAGTTACTTGTTTTATCATTTTTTTGTGATAAATCCTAATCTAACTGCTTAACACCGATTTCATCCTCTTTTTTTCCACCCTTTGGGGTAAAATAAAAAAAAACCGAACATTTCTACTATAGTAGGTAGTATCTTTGAGTATTAGCTATTCAATAAATAAAGAATCATCAAAATCGGTTTACATTTGTCGAAGATATTGGGTAACATAGATACAAGAATCACGAACCAAAACATTATCTGGGTATATATTTTGTTATTTTCTTAAAAACTGCTGAATCAATTTCGATATAGGTAATTTATATTTGACCACCTCTGAAGTGTGATCTACCAAACAAAAAAAGAATCATCAAAATCGATCCATAATAGGCGGAGTAATCGCATACATACAAAAAAAAACAACATACAATCGAATTGAGAACCTCCTCCTTTTTTGAAGAAGTGAAAATTAAAATACCATCGCTGAGGACCTAATTTTCGACCAATGTTGGCCTGTTTTTTAGTACGATTCTATGCTTAATCTAGACAATATAACATCATTGTTGCTATAATGAAATGTCAAAAAATTATAAGCTAAAAAAAAGTAACGTTAAAGTAAGTAGGCCAATTTGTGTAGGCCTCACCTTTAGACCGATGACTTAGTTAAGGTTGCGGGAAGGAAGGTAAAGAGTTAAAGACAGCCTTTACCTCTGGCTGTGGCGTTCTATGGGACAATCTTATTCTTGCGATCGACTTTTAGAAGCTGGTGATGATCGAGTAAAGTAAGCCCAGTCAGTCCAGTGGACCAATAGGAAAATAACTGAATGAATGACGTTTATTTCGCTGCCACAAAATATAGTACAAATGCACAGTACATAATAAACACAGGAGTATTACACATTCGTAATACAGTAAGCAGTGTTGCAGCGACGCTGATTTTCAGACGGTGGCCGTGGTTCGAGTTGCGCCGCACTAGTTGCAGTAAGATATGCCATAAAAGTAAAAACTAAAGTAAAGTAAACTGATCAATAGGAAAACTATAACGGAGAAGTTTACTACTCACGGTTTACTTGTAATAGACGACTTATTAGTTTACTAGTTATTACCTCATTCGAAACAGCAGAAACCGTCCATAGCAGCTGATTTCCAATGGCTCTATAGACTTTAAGGTTTACGTGAAGAAGCGTGTGAATTGATTAGAAGATTCCTGAAGACAATTTCAATATGACCTTGTTCAACATTGGGAGGTTATTTCAATAAACACGCCGCTCGAGGTATTTGATAAGGGATAATAAAGTTAGCAAACAAAAGAATAACGCCCTTTTACACCGACGCAGACAGCCAATCTCAAGAGTACGGATTATTGATAAAGTTATATTTTCAAACAACCTATTTGACGACAGACAGTTGGGTGTAGCATGTGAACTGCACAGGTTTCATCTTAATTCTTAAAATACGAATCTTATACGAGTCTTGTTATGATAAGGTTTACATGATAATTATTGTAAATAGAGTTACGTTTTTTAAAACATACATGTGTAAGATGTGGCAGTGTTACTTTGAATTATTTATTATCTAGTAACAGTTATAGTTTAAATATGGTGAATAGTGTGGAAATTGGTAGCAGCTCGACTTACTACCCTGTAGCATTTACTGAAGGTAAGTTACAAAGTTATAAAGCCGAGATTGACAGTTGGACTCATCTGCAAAGTTGTTCAGCGAGCTTTAGAACAAACTGTGGTGTCTCTTTGAAGAATATAATACATGGGATTCATTAGTATCTTTCGACCGCCGATACATCACATCTTAGGTCGCTGGTCGGCGATTGATGTTATTCAAAATCCTTCACATTGGGATGTAGTACTGCCGACCAGCGACCAAGTGTATCGGCTGTAAAACAATACCAAACTACTACGATATCTTTAAATTATCCGTTAATAATGTCAACATCGAAATTGGCAAGTGTAGACTCGATAGACTGCTAACCTAAAGTTAGTACTTGAGAAATGCAATAAGCTCGATTAATTGATTTATAAATTATTTAAATAATATTCTTATTATCTTAAATTTGTAAGATTTTATGGTTCCTAATTAAAGTATTTTAAACCAAGCATTGTAATCGATTAATCTCTTCTCATTAATCAACAATTATTCTTTGTTTATACACCGCCAATTGCTCCTATCAGTCACATGGGCCCTGATAATGGATAACCTACTTTAATTGTATAAATACGTTTCTCTAAATTTAACAACAACAGTGTTTACGCAATTTAGTTAAGAGTTAAATAAAAGGTGTAACTATGAGGTTACTGTCGGGACAAGACAAAGATGGTGGCGCAGCGGAGTCGGCTCTCATGAGAGGTCAGTGACATTTTCAGATAACCTATGGTTCAAGTTAACTGATATGTATTATTATAATTACAATAAGTAGTCATGTGCTCGGAGTTTGTAGATAGAACTTTTTATTTTATAGAACGTAACGTACGTTATATAAAATAAAAAGTGTGTATTTTTATACCAAAGTGCATTAACATCAACATTTGTTACTTGAACGCATTATTTAAACTGGGAAGGTTTTTTTTGTCTTCATAATTTGAACTTTGGATGCTAAATCATTTGTTTGTTAAAAAAACGAGTTTTTTTAAATGGAATTGACCAATTGACTAAATGCTATAATATCTAATCAATAATTATATATATTTCTACTCCCACATTTACAACATTAGAAAATGGTTGACTAAACCTACTTCGGGATAACTAGTGATACCTACATTTACTATGGCAATCTTAATTGTGGCTATGGCAATTCGTTCTAGAAATGGAAGTTATCCTCTTCTCTTTTCATAAATTTCCTTGTCTTAAAACAACATCAAAGTTTTCAACAGACTTCAAAAAGAAGCAAAGTTCTCAATACAACTGATTTATTTTATTTTATTTTATTTTATTTATTAGGCTCTTCAACAATGAGTACACTATTACAAACAAAAAATCATAATGCACATAACTTAATTGTCTAAATGCCCCATCACTTAAAGAAAAGCACTGCATGACTGCATTGTTTTTATTTGTGTTAATACGCTGTATAATAATACTATAATTCGTCAAATGTGAACCAATTTTGATAATTCTTATTATTTATCGAATGGAGTTTACTAGATCTTTTAAAAAAAATCGAGAAAATGTTCCGTTGATCAAAAAAAAACCGTTGTACATGGCACCTAATTAGTTATTTCTGGAGTCGATGCTAGCCATGGAAAGTTGAAATGTTTTCATTTGTACCGGTTTCTAAAATAAAAGAAGCAATAACTCACGTGCCATAAACTCAATAAAGTAAAAACCATTTTTAGTATTATTTTTTTGGCTATTTTGTATTGTTTTTAAAAATATTTTATACCAAGTGCCGACGTTTAGCTCCTATTCTGACGAGTAATAAATCTTGTTCATATGCTTTAGATCAAATCAATCATACCTACCTAAGTAAGGCTTCTATACAGTTTTTAATCGTTATATCGCGGACATTGTGAAATATTGCCAGCTTAGCAGGCAATTTTGATAATGTTATCAACGTGGAGCATCGGAAAAATATTAAACACGCTATTTACAATCTACTTCAGTATTTAAGATTGTATACTGTAGACATGCACGGGATCAATGAACCCGCTTATTTGTTGTGACATAATTACGACTTGAGACTTCATGTTCATAAATGTTTTATTCACAAGTTCTATAAAATTTTAAAGTTCTTTTTAAACCATCATCAAAACAAGATACAATAAAAAATTTACTGTTACGCAGTCTCAAGCTAAGCTCGGCATACAATAATTTATTATTTAGTGTTTCTCATTTTGATGAGAATTGCACGAAATAAATATAAGTAATTTATCCAATCTTCATAGAAGTTGTCTTTGCACAGACCTTTAATGCAGTAAAACCAAGCGTGTTACATTTTTCTCCTATAATAGGTACGTCTCGATTCTGACGACTATTGCGGCCCCGGCAACCGATAGAACCGAAGCCAGCTAGGCTTCGGTTCTATCATCATCATCATCATCATCATCAGCCTTTAGAAGTCCACTGCTGGACATAGGCCTCCCCTATAGAACGCCACAGCGAGCGGCTCTGGTCCGTTTGCATCCAGCGGCTGCCCGCAACCTTGACAAGATCGTCAGTCCACCGCGTGGGAGGCCTGCCCACGCTGCGTCTTCGCGTCTAGCTATAGTTACACTCAATTGCGTCTAAAAATCTAAGATGCGTCACGCAAGGTACATCACTTGGGGAATCTCAGTACTAAAATTGACTATAATACATCGTAGGTATATACAGATAGTCATCAAAGCAAAGGTACGGCACCAACTGCCGTAGTCACGAATTAAGGAGTAATCATCTGTTTTAGAAGGTATCTGACCTATTACCTGGTACCTTTTTTTTAGAGGCGTCTCCCAGCACACCTAGTTGAATCGTTTTTTTTTAAATAAAATTATTACATTTCCTTTTTTTTAATGGAACGTATTTCTAGCAATCTCTTAAATCTTATCTTACTAATATTATAAATGCGAAAGTTTGGATGGTAGGATGTTTGTAACTCAATCACGCCAGAACGGCTGGATGGACTTTGATAAAATTTGGGATAGAGATATATAATAAACAGGTACAGAACATAGGTTAGTTTTTATAGATATATTTGTTTATGTTTTTCACAGAGCACGATCCCTTGTTTTTTATAAAGTTGTGGTTTAGGGGTCAGAGAATGACATAGGGTACTTTTAAATTTACCTCATAATCGAGTAAAATAGAGGGTGAGGGGATAGAGGGGAATCCTTATTACATGTGGGTAAAGACACAAGCAAAGTAGTATTACTTATAAAATTCAAAAAACTGTTACGAAAAGTATTTCTAAAAGTAAAATATATAAATTATCAAAAGTACCTCCTCAAATCGAGCATGCAACGAACATGGCAATATTGTATTGGGACAATAAGCAAGTCCGGAATTTATGCAAGTGGGCCCAACTGACAACAAGGGATTAGTGTTTGTTCGCGCCGCTTATTATTGTTACCGTTAAAATAATCGCCTTTATTTATAGTTTTCTATCGTATTATTTCTATTGATTACATACTTTCCCCACATCGCACGTGGGTAGTACACTCGTCACCGTAACCGTCACCGTCACTGTCACTGCTAGAACACTGTCACGGGTCGCAGGCGCGGGTGGGGGGTGTGCGGCGGGCGTTGTCACGTGAAGATAATAATAATAAATTCTTACAACATTCATAACACCAAAGCAAAGCTTGTACTTTGGCGACTAGATAACAAAGATACTTACATAAAATACATTCATGACTAAGCTACAAATGCTTGTGCTCATCACACAGACCTCTGCCCCTTGCGGGAGTCGAACTCGCAACCTCTTGGCTTTGTAGTCCGGAGCACGAACAGCTACACCAGAGGCTCAATTCCCGTAATTTGACATTAGTCGCAATCCGGTGTCGATCCGCTCCCAGTAACATTACGATCCCAAACGGTATTCTCGTATAACGGCTTTCCGCAACTTTTACCAGGTTATCTGTCCGCCATGTGAACAGACGACTTAATATATGTATACCTACCTAAATATTTGCTTTGAACTTCACTTATTAAAACAATCCGATATGTGATTTAATTAGTTAAATAAATAAGTATTGGACAACATCACATACATTGCTATGATCTTAAAAAGTAGTTAAAGCACTTGTGTTATAGAAATCAGAAAGTATGTGGATGACTATTTATTTCTTATATTGTTATATACTGATACTAGTATGAATAAATTTTTTAACTAGAATCGGTAATTCCGTATCAATAATAATAAATAAATATTGGACACCATCACATACATTGCTCTCATCCTAAGGTCAGTAGCTAAAGCACTTGTGCTATCGAAATTAGAAACAACGACAGAGGACCAAGACATTCAGTCCCGAAACAACATAGAAAAGATTGTTTTCTTCATTGGCCCGATTAGGAATAGAACCCGGGACCACAGAGATGGGTTTTTCTGGCCTCGAATAACTTGATATTTTAAACAAACGTTTGGCTGGAATTATTTTTGAAGTCAAGGTTGTTCCAATCAACTATTTTAATTGGTTGATTAGCCGTGACTCAAAAAATCTCAGCAATTAATTTTAGATGTAACAAGCCGATTACTCAATCGGCGTACTATGACATTCAGCTGAACCGTAAGTAATCCAAAAAGACACACCCTTTCGCCCTTTACATATTCACGAGTCTATCTTTGAAGTCACGTGATTTAATTAATTAAATTGAGCCTTAAATTTTGTTATCGCATTATTAAAACACTTTCATTGCTATATTACACTACAAAGCGCTGTGCGAACTCACATTTGAAGCAATAAAACGAAGCAAAATTATTATGTCATTTCCTTTTTATAGCACTTTCTATAATAAAACCGAGCATATCTTTTTAGGTTCTAGGACATTTAATTGGATTTTAACACAATTATGTCCTTTCGCATTTGAATAATTTTATCAACCATTCGTGTCGCTTAAGTTCTTAATTTCTTTATTATATTTTTTTATTTATTTTTAACGTAGTGTAGAACGCCTCCAGCTCGATGGAACATGGCTGGCAGTGGTTGGATGAAAAAAGCGGGAGGTCGTACCTACTCTTTGGCACTCTTTAGGTTTACGTCCAACTGTGGACTATAATAGGCTGACGTGATGATGATGATAAATTTTGAACTTGATTTTCATAAACTTAAACTCTGTGGTTCTTCAGATGTGGTATATTCATAGAGTTAATAATGCGTTTAGACAAGAATGATTCTCTAACACACATCCAACACTTTTAGATAACTATCCATCATTTACGTTACGCCTTTCGAACGTACAAATATCGTTTGCAGGAAAAGAAAGGCTTGGTACACATAGTTCATTGTTTATTACTATGTCCTTAATCTTACTAAAGAATATTAGTATTATCTACTGGCCTAACGCTAGGCCTTACATATCTAACTTATAATAAAAGACGTCACAAGGTGGTCAGACGACCTGGTAAGGGTCGCAGGAAGACGCTGGATGCAGGCCGCTTCCAACCGGCCAATCTGGAAGTCAATGGGGGAGGCCTATGTTCAGCAGTGGACCTCCTAAGACTGAAATGATGATGATGATGATGATGAATAAAATATTTATGTAGATAACATTAGTACTTTGAATTTATTTCTACTATAACTAGGAACCTAAAAAGCTCCGTAGTCACAACGGAACTCTAATAGATTCGCCATGTCCGTCTGACTGTCTGTTCGCGGCTTAGCTCAGAGACTCTTAGCACTATAAAGCCGTATTTCGCAAGGATTATTAATCACGCCGACAAAGTGGTAAAACAAAATCTTGTCGAAAAATATTTTTGGGTACCTTCCCTATACCTACAGTAAATATTGTGGGAGTGCAAACACAATTATTCGCTTCTGAGATCCGTTTGTTGCGTAATATTAAGCTTTAAAGTGCAATTTTTTGTAGAGTCAAGTGTAACCTCACTGCTGCCAGCGAAATGGTTACTTTAAGTATGTAAAAAAAATCAACGTTAGTAGTATACATAACGAAGTTAAAAGAAAGACTATCGCAGCTAGGTAGGAGTTAATGTCACCGAGTTAACTTTTAAAACGTATTTGGAGAATAAAGTTACTTAAATGATGTTATTAATTATGCAAATAATATAGGTAACATATACCTCAGATTGTGACGGGAAACCTTAAAACCCTACATTCCGCGTGACCCGTCACGCACTTAGCCAGTTTTCTTAGTCGATTCATAAAATAAGTATAATTTCCTTCAAACGAATCATGCATTTTTTCCTGGTTTCCGTACAATCTTCTTGATTAAAGAAGGTACACAAAGGGGAAAAAAAAATATGAGCCTAGAATTTGATGACCTAGCTCGCCGCCACCTCGCCACCGTGACATAATATACCGACAGCGCCATCTCTTGGGGGGAGCAGCTACTGTTTCAACTTCCATGTATACGTATTAGTTTCCTGTCTGTGATGAAATAATTTCCGGTTGCTCGCTACGAATACAACTACCTCGCTAGACAACTAATTACTTAAAAAAAAAAAAATTATAAAAAAAAAAAAAAAAAAAAGAACACATTTCCGACCAAATTTATTACCTCATTAATAAGCCAATTAATAATTTGTCTAAGTTTTACCAACCTGATGAGGCAAGAGGTGCTTGTGGCTCAGTGGTGGCAGCGCTTTGATAGCTACGCCGCGGTTGTAATTGGATGGGTGACCATTTCAATCATATTTAGTGACATTTATGCCAAGCATCTCCGTGCTTCGGAAGGCACATTAAAGGTTGGTCCCGGCAAATATCGCTTGATACTAGTCGTGAAGCCTAGTCAGAGGCCTAAGGGCGGCTTAATAACATCTCACAGTAAGGTTAAGTCACTTGCATTACAACACCCCTCCACCAATCCACACTGGGCCCGCGGTGTTGAGTATGGCCCAAAACCACCTCATAGTTGAGGTGAGTAGGTTAAGGCCTGTGCCCTGCAGTGGGCCGTATAAAGGCATACTTTACTTTACTTTGTAACATAATAAATTGTTACACAGATGACATTATAATAAGAGGTCCATATAATAAATAGGTACGTTAAAGACTAACATGCAAACAATAATAAAAGTTACATTTATAATTTAATTTCTGTTAGGACTTTGTACTATGCACGTGCAGCTAGCAATCTTCTTGAAATTAGACAAACGAAAACTATTTTGTATATTGTATGGGATTTCAGTCATCTTTCAATAATGTCAATACTGAACATAATACCAGATTGAAATTCCATCGCATAACTAAAGTGGGGACGCACCCTAAGGTCACAGCTCCCCTTTCAGTCACCAAGGGTTCAGCGGGTTGACGATTACCCTAACCGTTTATTCAGTAAATAGGCACGACTGCCAGCTGATTGCCGCCGTGCCCCAGATAAGAAATAGGCCGGATTTGTAAGGGTTACCGGATAAACTCCGCTGGGTAAAGTTACACTTTTTATGCAATTATAATTTTTGCTTTTTAAACTACTCGAGGCTGTTTACCATTTTTTTTCGCACTTATTTAGCTTGTTGGTCCAGACAACTCATCAACCTACCACAAAACGTCACTTTTTCTAAATTGATATTGATAACTACGTATCGGTTAGGTAAAGTTGAAAATCGGTTCAATGACCTTTAACTTTTCGGGAAGGTTGACTTGCCATTGTCTGTACATAGACACGACTATAATTTTGTGCCCCAGAGAATACACAGATCAGATTTATAAAGTTTACCAGATAAAGTCTGTTGAATATTGACACTTATTTTAATATTTTTTATTATATGACACTAATTATTTACTTTTTAAACATATTTATGACCATGCATATAATATACCATTTCATTGTTGAGGTGAGATTAATGCCTTGCAGTATGACGTAATAGGCTTAGGTACCTACTTGCTTGCATATTTTTATAGCAGATATTCTATTAATTTTTAGGTGCATTATTGCCGTGCAACTGCTAATGAATTGACCAGATTTGTAGGGGTTAGCGAATAACCTTTATCGCTTTCAGACAATTTATTTTCCGGGAAAACTATACAATAATTACGATATTTTAACCAGAATGCAGAAAAGAGACAAGTAAAAATATTATTTATAGATGTATTTCTTTATTACTTTATGTTTTTAAATGTACTTAATTGGGATAAATAATCGTAGCTTAGCTAATCGTAGTGTGTTAATTAAGCATTTACGTTATTTTCTAATGAACAACAGACCTATATCTCCCAAAAAATATACTAAGTAATAAAACTGTCGCTGTGCCGACGAGCTGAAAGTTGAGAAGTAGGTCAGATTTGAACTTTTACACCATGTAGATTTGAGGTCTAACTATAAACAGTGTTTAAGCAGTAATGCACGTCATACTCAATAAAAAAAATAAAAAAAGGTTGATCCAATACTGCTTAAAAGCTCCCCCTCAATACGGTATTACTTCAATCTTGTTTTGTTTTTAAGTAAAGAGTTTGGCATTAAAAACTTTGCTTGGGTACTATTTAGAATGCATGGTTAGTAGGCCCTTCGTGAGTTAATGTTATTAAAATAATATTTTTTGAGAATCGCATTCAAAATATGAATTGTCAGTATCAGGCAATCAGCGATTCACATTTTACATACAAGAAAAGTACAATAAAAACGCTGTCGGATGGCGTCGTGATAATTCAGCGTAAAAATTATTCTGTCCAATATAAAAAGTTGTTCAATTGAATTGCGGTTCGAAGAAAAGAAATACCGACGTCATGAATCAAGACCGGAGAAAAGTAATCCGAAGATTACAGGCGTAGAGGAGACAACAAAGGAATTTTTGGCTCGAGGGCGAGGATACACAAACGGACGGAGACATTTCAGCTTCTAATAATTTCTAATGCTCTACATTAAAAAATAATGCGGTGAAATAAAAAGCACCAGTACTTTTGCATAATTTTGTAAGATTTACTTTCCGACGAAGCAGTCGTGGTCAAATTTCTTTTTTTCCCTCTGAAAAAAAAAAATTTAATTTATTTTTGCTGACATTGTTTTTGTTTTGAAAATTTCCAACAATCTTCACACATTTTTTGGTCAGGGGGTTAACCGTAAGTACTTCGTATTATTTCAAGTTTGTTTTCTTCTTAATAAAGTTTGACATAATGAACAGAATCTTTAAATTAGTTACTACTGAGCAATGTATTAAGAAAAAACGTTTTATAGACCATAATAACAAAAACATCTAAACTATGTACCTACAGATTTTGCGTTTTTAGAACCCATTTCGTTTAGTCATCTCTGCCTAAAACTGTCAAAGTTTTGTCGCTTTGAACGCATTAACAGCTCTCACTACACAGTAATAGTATTCTGTGCTCGTACAGTACTAGCGCGAGTCGCGAACACCGCTACTGCAAATCGGTTTGCGTGTACTGATACATATAAACTCCCGTTTTCATACGTAAAATACTAAACATGGGTCTAAAAATGTAACGTTACTAAATGCATACAAGATTAGAAACTAACACTAAATATTATTTCATAAAAGCGACCTTACAATATACCCTTATTAGCAAAACAGGGAAGACTATTATTTATTTTGACTTGCGTTTCTAAAACCGAGCATGCAAATAAACGCGGCCAGCCAACTCACGATCTTTAAAACTGTAAGCGCGGAAGCGTCAGCTGGAATTATTCCTGTAAAAAATAAGCCATTCGCTAGTGTCGAGGCCCGCTTTGTTTACAAACTAATTAAACTGTTCACATTTTTGCTTCATGTTAATGTTAATTAACTCGCCCGTGTACGCAAGTTCGTAATTGCTCGTTCAACTCGACAACAAAGTTCGAATTTAATTAACAGGAAAAAATTCAAAATTTGACCAATGGTTTTGAAAGAAATCATCCGCGCAGTTAGCAAGCCAGTAATTGGGACAACAATATCAAATCTTGCCGTGTTAATTAGAGAAAATAAAATATTTGAGGAAAATTTACGTACATACAAAACAACTGTAACAAATAAATTCGTAAAATTTATGAATTTACGCTCATTTCATTTTTAGTACTTAGTATAGACATACTTCACATGAAGTCAGACAGAAAGCTGTGAAGCTAGTCTATGTTCCTCATACATTGCGTAATTTAGAAAATAGCAGTTGAAGTTTTAATGTATTTTTAAACAAAATTTAGATTACCTAATTTTGTATGACCTTCTAATGTAGTCGTTCGCGCTCCGGACAAAGCCGAGCAGTTACGGGTTTGAATCCCGCAAGGGGCAAATGTTGGTGTGATGAGCACGAGCATTCAAAGTCAAAGTCAAAGTCAAAGTCAAAAATCATTTATTCAATTTAGGACAAAATTGCCACTTATGAACGTCAATAATAACATTATAGGCCCAGAACAGGGGGTCAGAACATGTCTCCTTATTTTTTGGGCCCTACTAGCGCTTCGAGACAAGACACAGACAATCTGGCAAGTGCTGAGAAGAAACGCCGGAACAAACTCAGTCACCACTAGCTGCCACACAAAAAATATAAATCAAAATAGACAGGTAGGTACATCAGTTTAGGCTGGACTGACCATACATTCTTGTCATCAAAATAGTCTTGAATTTTGTAATACCCCTTAGACATCAGTGTAGTTTTGACATGTGACTTAAATTTATTAATAGGAAGTTTGATAACATTGTGAGGTATATTATTGAAAAATTTAATACAATTTCCCAAGAATGAATTACTTGTTTTGGCCAACCTAAAGTTTGGGACTACAAGTTTGTTTTTGTTTCTTGTGTTATATGAATGAATATCACTTTTTTTTATAAAAAGATCTAAATTTTTGCCACAGTGAGTATGTTAATTTCTTTAAAGAAATCTCTCAGGGATTCGCGCGGACTAAGTTTGTATATAGCACGAATGGCTCTTTTCTGATTCGTAACTAAGTATTCGTAAGTGAGTCATGGACGTATACATATAAACGTACTTAAGTATGTTTACCCGTTATCTAGTCGCTTTCCTTAGTTTGGAGCTAGATAATTAGCGTGATTGTGAAAAACAATTTATTTATTTATTTATTTATAGCAATCAAACTTACGACTATCATTACAAGTTACCCCAATGCAATAGTGAAGACAACTCACACAAAAGATGATATTTGAGAGCCTTCGCGCACGGGAGACTTTTGTCGCCATGACTTTTTGTCACTCCTATGAAATCTTTGGATATCTCGAGATATTGATAAGGATTTGATATCAGTAACAAAAAAGTCACGGCGACAAAAGTCACCCGTGCGCGCACACTCTAAACTATTCTAGGTACACTTATAATCTAAAGCTACAACTGAAGAGAGCAACCCTTGTGAGTTCACTCAGAGAGCACACAAATAGGTCCACCTCTAGCGCAATATGTTAATCACTCGTAAGGCGCGAGGGTTTATTTAGGTATAGACAACGGCAGCTAAAAAGTTAAAGGTCATTGAATTGATTTCCAAATTTATGTCCAACATTTAGAGATCAATATTAATTGAGATAGATAGATATTGAGGCCGCTTCCAACCGGCCAATCTGGAAGTCAATGGGGGAGGCCTATGTTCAGCAGTAGACGTCCTATGGCTGAATTGATGATGATGATGATTAATTGAGAAAATTTGCCATTTTGTGGTAGGTTAACGTGCTGTTGTCTGTACCTCGTATGCTGATTAACTAACACAGTCCAGGGCATAAATGACTAAACTTTATATTTTAACTTCTTCTAACAGCCATTAAGTTAACTCGCCATATCACATTTATTAATCACAATGAATCTTTAAAATACTTATAAAATAGTAACTGGCCATTCCACGCTTTCGGTAAAAGCTGTTTAGTGGAGTGTGCAAATAGAATAAGCCGTTTATTTTACAGCGTACAAAAAACCGGGATTTGTGTATCACAGTTTCATAAAACTAAGAAATTCCATTAAAACAGAAACAAGTGAACAAAGAGTGTGAGTAACAAAGCAGGAAAGTTGCAAGACGCAGGTTCTAGCCGCGTTCTGGCTTTTGAACTAAAGCGATAGTCGCAATTAACTGCCGGCTTCCGCAGCAGTTTCAACGGAATAAAACGCTCTTTCAAGCTGGAGCAAACTTCTGCACACCGACTAAAAGTTCACTGGCACTGACGAAAGCTGTGCTGAAACGAGCTGAAAGACCAGATTACAGTTTAAATTATGAGGGCTACACAGATAATTTAGGTAGTATTGTAGTTTTCTAGTATTATTTATTGAAAACCGGACAAGTGCGACTTAGACTCGTCCACCAAGGGTTGCGTACAAATTTGTAAGTACATATTATAAGTAGAATCGAGTCAACAAATTAATTACAAATGTACAGTTTATCATAATATTTTCCTGCACTTGTAGTTTAAGACGATATTACTTGAATAGGTCAATAAGTACCTGATGAAGCGGCGTGTAAATAGCCGGCAACATGCGGGAGCTTACTTACGCAAGAAAAAATATGAAGATGATTGGAATCGACCCTAATAGATTAAACAAATGGCTTCAACGTTAACACCGAAAACTGATGGTCCACTTACCTTCAGATCAGCTCGGGTACGTCCTCAGCCGCGGTCAATCTTGTCTACAACCACACGTGTGGAGCTTTTTTCATGTAGAACAAATCAAGAGGAATAAGAAGATTATGTCAGCAGATGACATTGGTTACGCAAGCGCGATAGTCCATAAAGAGGGCGCTGACGTCGCTAGGGATCCCACGAGTCAATCCTAATGGCCCGAGAACCAAACAGCCTCAAATGAAAACTTATTGAAACCATTTGGAATTTTCAACTATTAATAATTATGGAATAAACCAGCGAACATAAGTTGGTGGTGATGGTGGTGAAAAAGAGAAGAAAAATATTAACATTGGTCACTTAACGTGCCCAACCAGTACCTTATAAATTTTGATTCCCTTAAGAGTGTCGAAATATATGTTTTTTGCGGCACAAATGGCGGTATCTTTTCTTACGTTAACTTAGCAGTTAGAAGATTGTTTTTTCACAGCTCAAATGGACTGTAGACTTGCGTATATGGTTTTAATTTCAATGGGAAATATGCATGTTTTTTTATTTGGTTCTAAAATAAACAGTACTTAATTAAATATAAATAATAAAAATAAGAATTTTCGAAAAATATTGATAAATACCTAACTTACAGCCCATTAAAGTCGCGTGTTAGACAAGGAGATCCGATATGTACCGTGACGTCACATTACACGTCCGCCATACATTTTTCATAGTAAAAGTTGTTTTAGAAAGAGATAGGTATACCATAATTTTTAATTACTATATTACGATTTTTTTAACCAAAAATCAATTTTGTTTTCACTATAAGCACTATAATTTTATATATTTTCTTATAAACATAGTAAAAACAATATATTTTTTTCATGCATATTCCCTATTCAGTCTACGTTCTCGAGATATCTTGCAAGACAGACGGACAACAAAGTGATCTTAAAAAGGTTCTGTTTTATTTATTTTAAGGTACGGAACGCTAAACTAAACTCATCACTCACTCACTCAAGTAAATGTTAATGTTTATGAATACAACATATTGGAATTACCTCGTCCTTAAATCCTACGTTATGCTAAACTCTATGTTTCGGCTTCAGAAAAAAAATCCGATAAAAACAGACGCTATAAAAATAACGAAACATTACGGGTCATGTTCCCTCAGGATATACTCGTGTAATGTAAAGAAGGGAAAAGTACCCATATAATTTTGTACGTAGTTTGGGGAATATGTTTGACAGGAAGCTGTATGTTAATTCTTGTAAAAGTAAAAAGGAAACATTTATACCATTTCTATGGCACACCCGATAGTTTTTTTTGTAGTTTGTTTAATTGTTAACAAGGTAACAGGATAACTCTTACTTAGTGGATATTCTGCTTATTTTGCCGTTCTTTTCAAAACATAGCAAAGCTGTGTGGAGACAGAAGTAAATACAATTTTAGAGAAGATAGTACCTATCCTAGTAGGCGATCTCGCATAAGTCTACCCACACCATCGTGCCATAGCCTCGTTTGTTGTTCGGCTGGATGTACTCGTAGGTACAGTTTTTTCTTTAGTTATTATTTATTTTAACGCAGAATGCGTTTTATTTAAATATTTTAAATAATAAAGTGTTTTGAATTATGATTTGTATAGACAACTTGTAAACCAACCACAAAACGTCAAATTTTCTTAATTGATATTGATCTCTAAATACCGAACTTAAAGTTGAAAATCGGTTCAATGACCTTTAACTTTTTGGGTAGGGTTGACCTGAAGTTGACTGTAGTTAATATAATGTGTGGTTACATAAATATTTTTGGTCAACATTTCTATTTAGTTATTAATAAGCTCCTAAAATATATACTATCATTCTTTAAACCTACTGTTTTACCTTTAATAATAAGACAAATTAAGGTTTTTTTTTTTTTTGTGATTGTTAATATTGTATTGTTTTCATAGTTATGCCCTTAGCATAATATTTGTATTTACTTTGTAATGGAATACTTTATTTATAAGCTTAAGTAAATTGTACTTTTTAAGAATAAAGAGAAATAAATTCTTAAACCATAAACCTTAAATTTCTGATTTTATAACATGGAAAACGTTAAATCAATTCATTCCGAAATAAACGTTTCAATTGGAAACATTTTTAGCCCCTTACTGAGACATTGTAATTATTTACGTGCTTAATTTTTTGCCATTTGATATTTGTCGCTCCTACCCATCTCGGCACAACACTGAAGTGCTTGACCTTGTTTTAGACGAAGCCGTAAAAACTCGAACACAACTTGGTATAATGTAATGAGCGAGCGCACACAAACAAAAGACAACTCGCGCCAAATTTAGTAATATTTTTAGCTGAAACTTGAACTTTTTTTGACTTGTGAAATAAAATCCATTTAAAGTTTGTTGTTGAACAATTTCTCACATTTAGATAATTATGACTATTACTTTTACTATACAACTAAGTATTTATCTAAAAAAAATACAGTCTGGAACTGTGAATTTCTAATTGAGCAAATTAACAAAGCCAGCGGTTGCAAGTTCGAATCCCGCAAAGGGCAAATGTTAGTGTGATGAGCATGACCATTTGTCCTAAGTCGCCATAGTACAAACTTTGCTTAGTTTGTTGATAAATAATTGGTGTATTTGTGAAAACAATTTATTATTTAATTTGTTTATTTTTTAATGTCGATTAGTATTTTACTTTATTAATTTAGTATTAAATTTAATTTATTGATGATACCTATTTTGCTAAGCACCAAATGTTAGTTCACTATTGTAGATTCATAGAAATAGTTTTTTTTTTTCATAAAAAAAATTGTAAACAATAAAAGTAAACTCTCGCTTGGGTCTTTTATTTTTGTCAACTCACCTCGAAAAGTATTACTAGAGTATAGTATAGTTTATAAATTCCTCTAGTTACATTTTTTAACAGAAAAAATATTTACCAGATTGAACTATCATAATCACTGGAATGGAATCAGTCGCATGCCCGGATGCTGCGTATACATAGGCTCACGCACACACTGGGGTTACGTCGTGACGTCACGCTGGAACGGGACACAATAACGCATTACCCACTTGCCCGAGCAGGACAAAATATAGGCCAAGCACCGAGAGACGACCTACCTTCCCTGATAGAGGCAAGGCATCTACGTAATAGGTGACCGCGAACGAAGTTGGTGCAAATTATAGATAACATTTTTTATGCCAATGACGCAATTCTCTAGCAGGCCCCTGTCTGGTTAAAATAATAACCCATATATCTAATATGAAAACCATACAAGGATCTAATTCAGTTAACCATATTTTTGCACCCTTCAAATTATATTTAAAGCTTACAATTAACCAAGTGTTTGATAGGTTGATATTAATTCTCTTTGCGCGGAAATATTCCTGGAAATAAAAACTAAACAAATCAAAGATAGTATTTGGCTTTGAAAGAAGTTGTACTGGTTACAAAGTCTTCAAAAAATATTTTTACCACTATGTGACTTTTAAAACTTAGCTTGCCATTCTATTTGAGCGTGACCTACTTTAGACCGCATTATCATTGCGTTTAGGAGGTAAAACTTGACAATTTTATTATGATTAAAATTTTCCATTAGTATGAGTACTAATGGAAAATTATTACTGTACTGTACTGTTTTTGTATTATATCAACAGAAAAAAAACATTGAATAATAAAATGAACGGTGTCAAATAAATATGGGAATCCCTCACCAATGTACACTGGGCTCGCGTGGTGGAGCATGGCCTAAACCATCTCATGGTTGAGTTGAGGCTTGTGCCCTGCAGTGCAGGGACGTTTAGAGGCTTGCTTTACTAAGGTGATAACGTAGCTACAAGTAAATACTGGTACAAGAAAATGCATTCCTATATTTTATCGTAAAACCTAAAATATAATAAGCTTCGCCTTCGTGGAGTTCAGTCTGTACTCAAAGTCTTTATCAGCGACCAAAAAATGTATTAATTTAGAACGAATTTGATTAAGTACCATAAAAAAGGTAAGTGTCAACCTCTCGGACTGTCTCGGACTTTTTTGTAGAACTTTTAAAGGGAAGCAATTCCGGCATGCATGATTTTTCCAGCGTTTACGCAGCGCGTAACGGAATTTCTCAAAGGAATATTTTTTTTCGTTTTGCAACACTTTTTATTGATTATCCGCTCCTATTGGTCGTAGCGTGATGTATAAAAATATTATTCAATTCGGACCAGTGGTTCCTGAGATTAGCGTGTTCAACCAAACAAACAAACTCCTCAGCTTTATAATCTGTGAGGACCTGTGGTTTTTTAGTGTTATTTGTGTATGCCTATTAAAAATTTTAAACCTTGGTTTTATTATACAATATTAATTAATCAAATAAGTAAATTAATATTAACTAGTATTGATTCTAGCTATTCCAACATTGTTGCTTCCCGACACAATAAAACTTTCTTGAAACACAATGAGCGGCAGTACGCAATATAATTCCTTTGCCGAGAAATCCTGAACATTCACACGCTCTCGAACAAACAAAGAAGTTATCGAATATTGGCGCCCAGCAAATTTACCTAGGCAGATAAGAGATTTGTACCTAAAGTTTTTGAAACTTTTTCCCTTTTTTATAAATTTTATTGAATTTTAAATCACAATTCAACAGAAGCCAGATTTTTCGTGCAACAGCTAAATTACTTAATCCTAAAATTATGATTTTGTAATTAATATTTACCTGACCAAACGATCGCTTGAGAGCGGTGGTCTGAAACTCAATTTGGCGAAGACCGAGTACCTGACTCTACAGATCGGACAGTCGTTGGATCTGGGACATAGGCGGAGACAAGGTCGAGCGCACGGACCAGTTTAAGTACCTTGGTACTGTACTTCACGCGTCGGGTGACATCGATTGCGACGTCAAAGCACGCATTGCTGCTGCGTGGGCCAAATGGCGAGAGGTGACTGGTGTCATTCGTGACCCCAGAATGCCGGTTAAGCTGAAAGGACAGATCTATCACTAGGCCTGTCCTTTTATATGGCAGCGAAGCGTGGCCGCTACTTGAGCGACACAAGCAGGAGCTGCGTGTCACGGAGATGAATATGCTGCGGTGGATGTGCGGAGTCACGCGGATGGACCGCATGAGGAACTCGCGCATCCGCGGTAGCCTTCGTGTTCGTGATATTGCAGACAAACTGCAGTAGTGTCGCCTACGCTGGTACGGCCATGTTTTGCGGAAACCGCCAAGCTACTTAGGAAACAAATGTCTGGCCATGCCGCCACCGCCACGTCCTGGCAAAAGGGGTAGACCCAAGAAATGTTGGCTTGGCGTCGTAAGGGCTGCGTGCCAATGATCTCACAACTAGAGATACTCAAGACCGTGCGAAGTGGAGGAGTAAATCAAGGAAAGTGGAACCTGGGCTCCAAAGCAATGGTTTGGACGCAACCGATAGATGATTTGACCGTATAGATGATTTACCTACTCAAAATATGTCAAAGTATGTTAGATTTTTTTAATTTAAAACTAAAAATGTTCCATTATTTTGTATTATTTTATTGATTAAAATTAAAAAACCAATATAGATAAATAACTTAATTACTAACAATTTAGGAATTATTTTCCCTTGATACCTAACCTACTATCTCATCAACTAATCACGATTTTTAATTTTGTTTAGCAAGCAGACCATAATTTTAGCCGGCGTACTAGAAATAAAAACCAATAATAAAACCTATAATATCAATTTATTTCTGCAAGTAGGCCTAAATTAAGCTCATTTACACGTCCTATTTTTTTACCCTACCTCTGCTTCGGGACAATAGTAACCTAGCGCCGAGAAGAGGTAGCGCAAGAAAATCTGTCACTATTGTCAGCCTCTTTTTAAATAGTATATTTACATTACAAGATAAAATATACCTGTGCGAGCAGGGCAGTATTTAATTCCATACATTTTTATCATTTAAATAGTCACATCTTGACATGCGATTTAAATTGATGTATAGGTAGTTCAACAAAAGAATGCGGCAATTTGTTAAAAAAACAATACATTTTCCCATGAACGAATTACCGACTCTATGCAGTCTGATATTACTGGAAATTGGGGGATAACGTAATAGAGGTTGGGGTGAATGTTGTGTGATAAAAAGTTAAATAAAATTATTCTGATGCTTGCTAAACTGAACAGTAATAAAGCCCCTGCCCCAGTGAATTCAGCTGGGAGATCGCAGATATGCTAAACAGGCTATAAGTCAGGAGCGACAAGGCCTCCCACTGTGTCCATATTAAACTACCTACGCTGTTACAAAGGCAACGTTTCATTCAATCCGCTGAAAGAGACCTTATTTTCTTTCTAGATCAAATTGTCTTCTTTTAAAAATGATATCATACTTACAATACAAGCTAATATCTGAATTCAAGTTATGCAAAATATGTAGTACACTTACTTACAATAGTAAAAGACATTATTAAAGGTGTAACAGACTTTGCTTATAATGTAATGCCACAAAAAGGAGATCTCGTTACCGTAACTTGATCATAATTTTTTTTGTTGCAAATTAACTTCGCCTACTTCAAAGTTAGTTTATAATAAAACCATCGCTACTTGTTGTTTAGTAAAATAAACTAAAACGCAGGTCTGTGTAAGTTCTACAAGGAGATCGCAGATATGGTAAACAGTTCATAATTCAGAAGCGACACATTCCCCGTGTACTACGTTACAAGTTTACTAAGAGCTGTTACACACATACATCCGCCACTGATGATTTTTTAAAGAGGAATTCACATTTTTTGATGAACTAAATCGTTATTCGTCTTACAAGTGTCAGTAAAGTTTTTACATAAATAAATCGCATTTTTATTGGTTTAAAAATACCATTAGTTATTTATATAAACAATATATAGGATATATAGCTAGGAATAGAGAGAGAGAGAGAGAGAGAGAGAACGAACTAATCGTAATTTTCACAATTGCTAAACTTGTGAATACGTCGCGGTTGCAGGAATTCATAAAATTACGATCTGTACAAAAATAATTCGTAGATGTTTGAAAGATTCTTAACTTTTTGAATGTTTTAATCATCGTGTTTGTGATAGTCATGCGTCAATTCTATTCCCAAATCGGATTGTGGAGTAATAACAAGCTTACTTCGATGTTGTATTTCTGTAACGACGTTATTTTTTGTTTGGCGAAATAAAATTTTTGGCTACATACATAATACATTAACCCTAGCTCTACTACAGTAACACTTCGGAATAATTGTTGCGCAGACAGTATTATACATATCTATCTACATATCCTCAAGAACCGTGACATTTAGAGATGGTGCTTTTGATGCGATGCAAGGTTTTAAGCCGAACTGACATCCTACCGACTGTTACCTATGTATGTGTAAGATTAGGTAAAAACCGTGCCCGAGAACAATCTTATTCGGCGAAACAAACCGTCTCGTAACAAGCCATTAGTTTTACTTTCAATCGCATTTCATAAAAAGCCGTGCTAGTGTTATAAATAAAGCCGCTCATTTAGATTCCAAACATTCAAGATTTATGTGCTGAAATTCCAACTTCAATGACATTATTAATTTATAAAACAAGTAAACATTTATTTAACTTTTACTAAACCTTAGCATAACAGTGAAATCTAAGTACATACCTACTTACGCCTTTCTCTGTACTTACTTTAACACTTCAAAAAAGTGTAACTTCTAACAATTGCTCAAATGAAAAGTATAAATCTCATTAGTTTAGAGGAAACACAAAGGCATTGTGCTGAAAACAAACTTGTCGCCGAGAACCGCGAATAAATCAACAAACTGTTGCTTTAAATTTGCCACAGATAATAAACTACAAACGCTACGATGAATAATTTGGGACGAAGATATAAATCAAGATGATCCCACCACAACCGGCAATGGCGGCAAAGTTATCACTAACCTGGTTCATTTGTTACTTGGAGATACTTTACACCCGGTTTTATAGGGCTACTTAATCCATATCAATAAATTTTAACGCTTTATTTATCTTTATGGGTCGTCTTGTCATTTTACGAGAGTAATAGAGGCACGAGGTGACGTTCCTGGACGTCCCTAAGGGTCGGTGTAATAGGCATGTCTTACACGTTATCAAAAGATGGGATATAATATTAAGAGCAACATTCGGTAATAAAATACCTTTATATTTTTTCATTGCTAACAAGCATTATATAATTACAAAACCGACACAATCTAATAGTTTTCGCGTTGTCACTTTCCAGTCCTAATAAAGCTCTGTCTCTCAAATATTATGTCTAGAACTTTATGTAATTGTTATGAGTTTAATTAATCCTCCACCATGGTTAGTCCTTCAGAGGTTGAGGACCATGACCTATTCTATTCAAGTTCGATAAACTACTCAAAAATTTGAATCCCTAAGTTATGCCTCATTTCACTTTTTTTGGTCTACAGCAAAAAAGATGAGGATGTAATAAGTAATCTCACCGTTTGCCACACTATTATAACGATGAGCACGTCTCCATAGTACGACTGACCCGAACATTTATTGCGACTCGAGAAAAAGATATCGACAGAAATTAATACAGAGACATGCGTCCAAATGTCCACCGCGAGGCCAATATACCCACACAAACAGTTACAGGAGCCATTATGTGGGCTGTAGCAATAAAAGGTATAGAAGGATGTGGCGACCAAATATTTTTGTAAGAAAGGAAACCACTATTATTCGTATACAAAAGCGTAACTAAGGTACGGTTAAAAAGGTTAGTGGTGTACTTCAGTGTCTAATCTCATTTTAAACTGCTTTTTTTTTAGATTGACATAAGGCTTACTCGTGTCTAAGTATTATAATTATTACAGAAACTGGAGCTCAGTGATAAACAGTTATCTTTAATAATCCATTGGGAATTGAAAACATCTTTTTATATTTTGGAATAAATCCATTTTAACTCAAACGGACACAGACCGGGCGTAACAAAAAAAATCCATTGACATGATTCCTTGGGGTTTTAATCTTTTTATAAAGACAACGTTATTAGTTTATACAGCCTTGGTTGTTTCGGGAAACAACAAATAGAAAGAAAAAACTTCACTAACTCTAAACACAAACACGTTTCGCCCGTTCAAAATAGGGGTTCTTCGGAAGTATTCTAGTCCCAAGTCCCAAATTGAGTTCCCAAAACTTGGTTCCCATACGAGAGACTAGTAATAAAGAGAGGGTGGCGCTGCTCTTATAAAATAATTTGTATCTGCCAGAATTCAAGCTGCAGGATAATCTACTTATCACCACACCATTACTCTTATGGGATAAGTAAGTAGGGACGAAAGCGCCAGCTGTGCCTACTAATGCATTTTAATATTAAACGTTCAACGTACAGTCTTCAGACGGCACTATTTTTCTGGTCTATTCATTCATTTTCTTTCTTCAATATTTATTTGCATAGTGCCAGCAGCCTACTAGTTTTAAATCTCTGTTCTTTCATAATATCACGACTTCATAGATAGAAGTGTAAGTTTAAGATTAAATACAACATTAACATGTTTTTAGCACGAAAATTTTTCACTTTACCATTTAATATGCAACAATAGTCATTGTCAAGTCTGTAAGACCCTTTTTGCCAGGAACGCGTAGAGGTATCAAGTTGTAATTAGTATAATAAATACTCAGGTTTGCAATCCTACGAAGCTGTAAAAATAATCAAACTTTAAAATCAACACAATCAATTGATGCAACGGTTTATGCCGCATATTACATTCGCAGGAAAATCAAAACCAATTTACCTAAAATTTTGAAATGAAGCGATGTCTTATAGCACACGTAAAAGGGAAAATACCTACATCACCAAAAATACGATTCCCGTGATGGATGAACTATTTACACACCTAAAGTATAGAATACGGAACCTTCGGTGCGTTAGTCCGAAAATCATACAAAATCAATCTTTTTTTTATTAAGTTGAAACATACTGATTCAAATGTTCGGTAGAAGATTGTGGCATTGATCAAATTAAATAATATATAAAAGGGCGATTCCAAAGTAAGGCATGAATATCGGAATCTCGGAATCTCGTAATATCGGAATCTCGGAATGCGAGATCCGATATTACAATTCCGATATTGAGCGACCCAATATCGTAATATCGGAATCAGATAAAGGTTTTAATTGAGATTTTAAACAAAGCGTTTAAACGCGCCACAACCTGCCACAAAGGCCAAAATAAATATTATGTACCTATATTTTCGCTCTCGCCCTGTGCATTTCGTTGGTGTGCTTACTGCTAATGGACATGGGTGGTTATAAAATATGAAACAGGGGTGCACGCACTAGACATTGTATAAACAAAATAGTTTGTGGAGGTATGGAAACAACAAAACCTACAGATGACATTTAATAATTATTTTATCTATAATACTGACCAAACTAATGACAATTTAGAAAATACATCTAAAAAATATTTACAAAATTAAAATTTTCTCAAACCAGTTGACGTAGCAGACCTTAAGAAGATAATAGGGACTCTCAATAACACAAAATCGGAAGGTTACGACCACATATGTACCCAGGTAGTTAAAGACTAGGGACGAACTTGGTCCAGTATTAACATTCCGGATCAATCTATCGCTGGAAACTGGTACTTTCCCAAATGAGTTGAAGATATCTGTACTGAAGCCTCTACACAAAAAAGAAAATAAGTTTGATATCAAAAATTATCGTTCAATAGCATTAATTTCAATTTTTAGTTACCGAAATCTTACAAAGTGTAAACAAACTTAATTATACTACAGTGATGTTCCTGGATATGACAAAAGCTTTTGATCTCGTTTCACACAAACTTTTGCTAAGCAAACTCGAGCACTATGGGATTAGAGGTCCCGCGTTAGGCTGGCTAAAGTCTTAGCTAGGGAATCGGCAGCAATGTGTCAAGGTAACACAAGTTAATGAGAGCAGATCAGATCTGGTATACAGATCAGAATTTCGTCAAAATAACCTTGGCGTGCCGCAGGGTAGCATTCTCGGTCCATTGCTGTTCTTGGTTTACATAAATGATTTGCCAGATATACTTGATCATAAGACGACGCTATTTGCTGATGATGTTTCAATAACTGTTACGACTAATAAAAAAA
Source organism: Anania hortulata (assembly GCA_963576865.1). Taxonomy (NCBI): domain Eukaryota; kingdom Metazoa; phylum Arthropoda; class Insecta; order Lepidoptera; family Crambidae; genus Anania; species Anania hortulata. Next base: position 6,702,435 of record OY756389.1, read on the forward strand.
TAAGTTTATAACAACATAAAAATGACTCTAATAAAAATAATTCAATGGCTTAATAAAAATAATCTACAAATAAATTTAAGTAAACTAGTATACAAAACTTTAAAAATTTTAAGAATTGTTCAATATGTATTGACTTTAATGACAAAATCTTGTGTAATGCTGAAAAGGTGACTTTTTTAGGTTTAGTCATGAATTCTAAATTAGATTGGAAAGAACAGATAGAAAAAGTTTGCGACAAGGTCAATAGGTTCGCGTTTGCACTGTATAAGCTTACAAGAGTTGCAAAAAAAAAGTACTGCCGTCACTGCGACTTTGCATATATTGAGTCGGTGTTGAGGTATGGGCTCATAATCTGGGGGAATAGCACTAACATAGAAAAAGTTTTTGTTGCTCAGAAAAGATGTATACGTGCTATATGTGGCATACCATCTGATATATCGTGGTTCCCCTATTTCAGAAGCCTAAATATTAGCCTAATATTATTATAGCCATTACCTTGTCTGTATATACTCGAGATAGCAAAATTTGTTAAACAAAATAGTCACCTATTCCTACAATTAAATAAAACTACGGATAGAAATCTCAGAAACCCTAACCGACTTATACTTGACACAGTGCCTAAAACGAAACGCTTCTTGAAAAATTGTTCTGCTATGTGCACGGCTATTTATAATAAAATTCCAGAACCTATTAAGCTACTATCACCCCCAATGTTTAACAAATCGTTGCGTAGATGGCTTTTGGAAAAAACATTTTATTCTGTAGAAGAATTTTTGGAAAACAAGAACATTTACGAAGAATAATAAAATAATCGATACATACATATTAATTTGACATTGAGTACTTTTTTAGTGTTGTCTATTTTTATAATTTTAATGTAACTCATTTGCATGCTATTTGTATATGGCTAAATCTGGTTACTATGTTATTTAATTTTACCATCAACATTTATTTGGGTCAAATAAATATTTTGAATTTTGAATTTAATCCTATTCCTGTTGCCAGCTCGCTGAGTGTGCCCTCCCCGCTATGCATGTGATACAAAAGCTATTATAGTGTTCCCTCTCTCACTTTTAATGCGCGGTGTAAGTCTTTTTTATTCAGTCACACAAACAAACATCCTGCCAATTTACGAACATTTACGAACTATGCACTCAAACATCACTGCTGTTAACGACACCACAGTTGAGCCCCCTTCATCAGCAAATAGCGTCACTCCAAGCACATCATAAACACCACCAACACAAATGACAAAACTCAAGAAACGTAAACTAATGACTGATTACTTTAGGTCTTCAGATTCAATGGAAGCTATTGTTTCTCGAATGACTGCTTTAAATGGTGTGGTGCATGTTTTAAATTATTTTCTATGAATGAAGATTTCTGCCATCTCTTCAAAAAAAATGGATACGACACCTAAAACGCCAATTAATACTATTGCGATAATGTTTTTTTTCGTCAGCCGGATATTTTGTAATAAAATACGTACCTAGTTCACTGTCCGACAAAATGCTTGACGCTTTATTGTTCTTGAGAACATATTACCAAGAAAAACGCGCATTCAAAAAGTAAACATTCCTAGTCTCTATTTTAAATAATTGTTGTTCCCAGTTGTTGATTTTGCTGCACATTTTTTAGTATATAATATTAAGAAGTTATATTAATGTTGATTCCTAGTCATTTTAAATAGTATATGGCATAGAAAGTTGTGATTTAATCTAATAAACACTGATGACTGTTATAATTTTGAATAATTGTTGTACCTGATTGTTAATTTTGCCTGCAAATTTTTTTATTTTAAGAAGTGCTGTTTTGTACCAAATTTAAGAATTTGATTAAAATAATTTTTTATTGTATACAATGCAGAATTGTTACGAATATAACCAAATATACAATTTATAGCACATAAATTAAATTCCGATATTAATATCGGAATTCCGATATTGAGATCTAATATCGGAATTCAATATCGGAATTGAAAACCTTCCGATATTACATGCCCTATTCCAAAGCAAGCAAGCAAGTAACAAATGCATACAATTTAATATCTACTACTAACTAAGCTACTAAGTCAAATCGCGCAATTGAATCATTCGTTTATATTGCATGAGAGCAAAAACTTGCCAAAAAATCGTTGTATGAATGAATTCGAATGATTGCATTTCAGCTTTAGCTTTAGAGGCATGAATAAATCGCTACATGTACTATTATAGCCTAGAATTTCAATAAAACAAGAATCTTTTAGAAAAATGGCGGGCATGCCTAAACGTTGGGCCCGAAAGTTTTTTAATTACGCAGGTGTGCGGGTCCATTCTCTATCTGATGCCGAGTCAGCTCTTCCAGTTATTCCTCTGACAGACGCTCACCTAACGTTTACATTAAATTAAAATTTTGTACAGAAACTCGGTTCATTTTGGGCGCCTATTAATAAAGTTAGGACGGGTTTGACCTTAATGAAATAGAATAGCAGGATATTAGTTAATACAACATAACAATAATTTTAAATCTCTGTAAATGATTTAATAAATCAACATCTAAAACAATGTTGTTAGCATAATTTATTTAAGGCAAAGGCTATTTTGAAAACAAGATATGTTTTTTCTTACTGCAAATATATGGCATAAGTATGAAAGAGATAAAAGCGGTAGTTGGTTATTATCAGGTTTTGTGTTCAAAGCCCTTGGAAAGTAGTCCAAGTTCGTCTGCCAAAGCTTTTTTTTAACCGAGTTCAAAAAAGGAGGAGATTCTCAATTAGTCGGAATCTTTTTTGAAATTTTTTTTTATGTATGTTCAGCGATCATTCGTTACTACGTTGACCGATTGCGATAATTATTTTTTTGTTTGAAAGATAATACATTCAGAATGGTCCCATATAAATTTGATTAAATCTGATGATGGGATCTATAAGAAAATCATCAAACATTGCATGAACTCCGTACTACGCCAACTGATTTTAGTATCTACCTTACCTAATATCTTTGCCAAATGTGGACCAATTTTGATGATTATTTTTTTAATGGTTAGCTTATACTTCAAAGATACCATAATAAAACATTTTCGGAAAAAATTCACCCCTAAAGGTGGAAAAATAGGAAATGAAATTGGTGTTCAGCAGTTAAATTATGTTTGCACTCGTAAGATTTGTTTTGATTAGGATTTATCACTAAAAGCAAATAAGTTAATTTTATAAAAAAAATAAAAACCGACTTTAAAAAACTAAAACGCTAAAAAAATCTTAACACGTAAGGTACCTAATCAGTTACTTTTGGAGTCGGTGCCAGTCGATGAGAGATTCTATGTTTTCGTTTGCACCGACTCCAAAAGTAACTGATTAGGTACTTAAGTGTTAAGATTATTTTAAGCGTTTTAGTTTTTTGAAGTCCATTTTTATTTTTTTTATAATTTATTAAAGGATAAATGTTAAAGTTTCAATTAATAAGCAAATACTAAGGTATCCGTTCCCTAGCTAAAAAATTAAAACTTAACGCTGTCAAAAGTACGTAAAAGTAACGCAGTAGATAAAAAAAGGGGGGAAAATTCACGACAGTAAAATATAATATAATGAAGTTTACAGAAAAACTATCACAGCTACGTAGGCTTTACAGGTGACCGAGTAAACTTATAAAATTTACTAAGATAAGAGAATTATTTAAGACAGAGTTGGTAAATAATGTAAAAGAGGTAGCAAAACCGCACATTGCAACAGGCTACTACGGAACCCTACATTGCGCGTGACCCGCCACGCACTTGACCGGTTTTTCATATACTTATAACTTAAACTTTTCATGCACACTGAACCAACAATACGCTAGTTGGCAGTCGATAATAATTGTACTACGCCACTACGTACTGTAAACGCAGATTACGTAGCATTGTATGTACGCCCATAGGTAGCGCAAGCACGAACAATTAAAGTATTCGTAACGTAAACGGTTTTGCAGACGAAAAATTCACGTTCGCTGTCAGTGAGACTGATTACAGTCGATGTATGACAAAACCCACCACCAATAAAGGAGAAAATCCAAAAAATATTAATTTGTAGAAATATAACTTTTGTTTTGGTAACTGCGGTAAAATCGGTAATCCTTACAAGGGTTAAACTTGGTATAACTATAATAAAAACCTAGTAGCCAAACACAAAACAACAAAAACCGGTAAAGTGTAAGTTGCGCTCGATTGATGACTCCTGAAAAATTAATGAAAATACTATGTTTTGGACCATTGCGTACTCGTATCTGACTGGCATTTGACCGGTTTTCACACTACATTGCTCTATCGTTCATCAACGCCTTAAAATGTCTTTAATAAAAGGAAACCTGTCTTCACAGTTATAAAAAGTTACGTAAAGTAAGTAATGCATTAGAAAACCGTTCGAAAACCACATGTCGTGCAAAGGTCACGGAATGTAGATGAGGGAAACAAAGAGCTCTCTTTGGCCGTGAGTTACTCGTGACGAGCACGCAAAAGCATATTTTCGTCAATGCTTGAATGTTTAGCAATACTCGTTTATCATACTGTTGTTTTGAAAATATCGATGTGAACAGAATAACTTTTTTTAGGTACAGTCACGACCAATTAAATGTAACTATGCGTTGATAGATTTTCAAATTCTAAATTCTCGACAGATTTTGACCAGCGCAAAAAACACGAATTTGCGTTGACAAAAGGTGTTGGGTTTGTAGGTTTAATATTAGTAGCATTAGTAGGTTATTTAAGCACCTCGCCTGAAGCACAGGTTCTACCTAGTTCAGGCAAAGTTGTACTTTTAAGAATGTATCTGCTTTTCTTGTATTTTAATAATAATAAACGATTTAGATTTAGATTGCATAACATTGGTACGTCAAAATTTACAATTTCCAATTACATTGTCACTTAATCACTTAATTTATAACTGAGAAATAATTAAATATAATAATAAAATAATTTAAACTTAAATAAAATAAACATGTCAATAGAAATTAAATTGTGTGTATGTCAGAAAAAAAATATTAATAAGATCATTATAATCCAAAAAAATACAATGAGTGTAGGCATTGCCATAAGTGTATATCCTCCTTCTGTATGCGAATAAATTAATTACATTATCCCTGTGCCTGTTTGAAATATGTAGGTACTTGTGATGCAAAATAGTGTACCTTTTCCTCAGTATCAACTTCCCGAACAAAGAGTGGTGATCCCTTAACAACCGGTCGGGCTAGTGCTAAATTAACATGTTTTATTTTTAGCAGAGCTCTTATTTTCTTAATCCTAATTGAATTTGTACAATTACGGGCGGCTCCAGGCCAAATTAAGGCCGCTCAGGGCCCTGCAGAATTAATGACTCTTTCTGGTACGTGAGAGAGATTTTTGGAGGTTCTGAAAAAATGGCAAAAACCAAACATATATATATTTCGTCCAATCCTTCTGTCTGTCGTAGGTATGTCACAACCTTATTCTGAACTTATAAGCCTATGTACTTAGAAAAGCTGAAATTCAATATAGACAAATAAACAATTTTTCTGAAATATGACTGAGAATTTTTCCCTTCTTATTATTTTTATATTCCGACTAAAAAAAAACCTAAAACACTATTTTAGGTTGGGTCATAAATAAATTACTTTTTGGAAAAATAGCACCCAAATTAAATTCAGTTTCGGAAAATAAAAATGCTAGCTCTTTCCTCGCTCAAATTCTCAGTATAGCCATCCAGCGAGGAAATGCTGCAAGCATTCTCGCGTCCTTACCTCATGGACACACTTTTATTTTTGACTAAGTAGATTTTAGTTTTAGGCTAGCTATTTGTAATCAACTGTTCTATAAATAGATAATTTAAATGTGATTGGATAAATTATTCATTTTTAACCGAGAGAAGTTTTAATCCGACTTCCTTTTTTAAGATAAACTATATATTAAATCTTTAAAACAGGCATGAACAAGTAGGTACACTTGCAATCTTATAAAATTCCTCCCTCTAAAGCGTTTGTTTCAACACGCACTTGCCCAGTTTTTTCAGTTGTAATTTTATTTGCTTTTATCTACCAGTTTGGAACTTTACATAGCTTATCTTTGCTTGTTGACGTCCTGAGTAATTCTTGCTCAGTATACATAACTTCAAAGGTGTTGTGTAATTATCATAAACGTCACAAGGCCATTTTTTTTTAAATTACAAGTAAAATAATATGTTTATTTTTATTTTACAGGTAATGCACAAGTACATTCAACCACGCTTCGATGCGTAAGTTACCAGCTTATATCTTCAAAAGCTTTAAGGTATTTATTTGCATTCATGAGTATTAGTATGTGACATACAAATCGTACATACTAGAAACCATATTGTAGAATGGATGAACGATCATAACATAGAAATAAATTTTACAAAAACTAAATTAATGCAGTTTAGACCCCGACAAAAAACAGAGCTAGATATTAATATAATATACAACAATATAAAAATAGAATCAGTTCATTCATTTCCCATAATAGGTGTAGTTATAGACTCAAATATAAATTGGAAAGCCCACGTAGATACGATTAAAACTAAATTATCTAAATTTATTTATGCACTAAGAGAAATAAAAAAGACAACCAATACGAATACCGGTATCACAATGTATTATGCCTACGCATACTCCTGGTTAAGTTATGGTGTAACGCTCTGGGGAAATAGTACCAATGCACAAGATTTGCTAATTCTCCAAAAGAAATGTATTCGTATTCTCACTAATATTAAACAAACGGACAGCTGTAAACCTTTCTTTAGAAAATTGAAATTGTTAACTCTACCATGCATCTACATATTAGAAACTTGTAAATTCATTAGAAAAAATCCCCTCTTGTATTCAAAAATAATTGACGTTCGTAAACATAATCTTCCACGAAACAAATACAAAAACAATCTTGTCCAAAAAATTCAACATTAAAATTGCATAGATCTGGACCATACCCTATGTCAATTAAAATTTACAATAAACTCCCAAACTATATAAAAAATGCAAATCGGTTTTCTAAATTTATGAAACTACTTAAAGAGTTTCTAATCGACAAACATTATTACACGATAAATGAATATTTAGAAGAAAAATTTACTTAATTTACTAAATAAATTTAATATATAAATAGATTACATAATAAACATCTACATAAAATTGCACGACAAAATATCTGCCTTTCTCTCTTCCACGTTGCTGTGCCTATCAAGGTGCATATGAATGGTGGAGTTTTATACTTACTTATGTTATGTATTTAGCATCTAAGTCATATGCAATGCAATAAATAAATAATAATAATAATAATAAAATACAGTGTGAAGAGGTACTTGCACCATGCAACCCATAGGCATAGTAAATTTCAAAATAAATTAGGCTAATAAATGAAATATACAGGATGGCCAGAACAGTGACGTCTAAAATATTTTATATGGGTGCCTCGTGTTGAGATGTATCTGAATTACCCATAAGTATGTTCTACCATTTTTCGTAGTTTTCGACACGAGGCACCTAAAAAAAACACCACCTGTACATGAAACTGCATATGGGACTTTTCCTCAAAACTGAGGTTTTTCTCGTCCCTAAATACAAACCGTATGCTAATTATATTTAAATAAAACATGTTTATTCTATTCTGATACAAAAAGATATTACAAAAAAAATGCTATAGTTATCAGCAAACCTTTACCGGAAAAAGAGTACGAAGTTCCTATAATGTCATAACAGTCCAGCCACGTAACAAAAAACTATTAAAAATAAATCGTAACATTGCCTGAGCTCAGCGCGCTATGACGTAACCATCTTTATTAGACTTGAAAGAAATGAAAAATAAAAGAGTAAGTTACAAAGCGCGCGTTTTAACAGCCGAGGCGAAACAGCTCTCGGAATGAGTTTAGCCATCAAATAAAACTGACCTTCGCTTAGGGCGCCGCCCGTAGCCAACGCGGGGTAAATATTTCGTTTCAAATTTCACAGTACGTTAGCAAATACAATGGAGAATTCCCACGTATATTTTAAAAGAGTATCATTTTCGTTTCGCTTTTAAGCCCGAATGTTGAACAATATTGAAATTTTGGACATTGTTAGCTAAACTTATAAACCGTACTGTGACATACTGACTGACTGGCACTGTACAGCCTAAACCAGTGGATCTGAATATAATATAATTGAAATATTATTAAGTGCACTACAAGATGCAATATTTGAAAAACCGTGCCTTCTCTGTAATAACCCCGGCAGACATCTTTTAGCTGTTTGAACAAATGCCTACAGTAAATTAAATTACTATGTAAAGTTTTAACCATTTGGCTGCAACATAGACACAGTATACTTATACACTATTATAAAAATATTTAAATTATTTTTATTTTATTTACTTGGAACTGAATATGCGTAAATAATTATAGATATGTTTAAAAAAAAAAAAAAACAATTCATGAGCAATCAGCTATACAATCAATCAATAAAATCAGCGCGCAATACTGGTAGTATATTATTTAATTTAAACATAAACATTCGACATTATTGACAACTGATAAATCGAAGCGTTTTCCATAATGACGTCTACCTCTCATCCCGTGATTTTTTCAAGTAGTTTGGAAATGTTTAATGTTGGTTAAAGAATTATTTCATCATCATCATCAATGGTCTAGTTTCCTGGGTCAATAAAATATTATTCTAGTTAGTCCGTCAGTTCGATTATAAAAAAATATCGGACCCATATTTTGTCTTTTGTCAATCAAACAAAAAATGACGAAGATACAGCGCATTAAAGTTTGGGAAAGGGAGCACGTAAGGTCACGCCTTGCTAAAAAGTGTCGCAAGGGGTGACGTTACGCGGAGCTATAACGGGCTATATGTTCATATTTATTTTTTCTTGAGAAAAGAAAGAATACATGTCCAATATTTTATGTTAATCCAACTGACGGACTAACTAGATTTTTTTAGCAAACTGACCTATTCAGCCATAGGACGTCCACTACTGAACACATATACAAGGTGTAACAGAATTTATGCACATCTTCTTAGGGGCCAATCCTAGTGTTCAAAAACAACAACTTTTTGTATGGGACCAACATCGAAATCGCAAAAAAATCGTTTACCTTTACCTCTAGATGTGTACATACAATACCTATTAGTATAAATACGAGTAGATTAACTTTCTACAGTTTGATACGAAATCCGGCTTACCACACATCTCCTCAAGAGCGTGACGTAGGTAATTAATGAAAGTCGCGTCACAGAATAATTAATCTACACGTAAATTAGGTGCCGTTTGGTTTCCAAAGTTCTGACAATTTGAGTATGAATCACGCAAGCATTTGATGGAGACATTAAAATTCACTTGGCGTTTGTTGTTTCCATACAGCTGTGTGCTCAACTAGGCTGTTCCAACTCCTAATGCATGTAAATTGGATATTAGAGATATATTCACTCAAACATCAGTCAGAGAGAAACGCCAATTTTGTTGTATTTTATTAAGGCTCACAACACATAATATAATTATTATAAGAGCACAGGTATAAAAGTATAGGAAAGAAGGTATGTATATATGTACGCAGGTATGCCTCCCACTTCACCTTAACAGGCACAGGCTTCACCTTAACTATGAAGTGGTGTAGGCCATACGTCATGCGGGCCTAGCGCGGATTGGTGGAGGGGTTTTGTAAGGCCAGTGGAACCTTACTGTCAGATATTATTAAGCTGCCCTAAGACCTCTGACTAGTCTTTACGACTAGTATCAAGCAATATTAGTCGGGGCCAACTTTTAACGTGCCTTCTGAAGCACGGGGAGGTTTGTGATAAATATCACTAAATATAGTTACAATGGTCACCCATCCAATCACAACCGCGCCTTAGGTGGCTTAACTATGGTAATCACTACCAAAGCGCTGCCGCCACTGAGTTACATCATAGGTATATATGTAACAAACTAAATTATATTCCAAACATTCATATAAACATATATTTTATAAAATACGACCTGTAACATCATGACTACACTGTATAATAACTGTTCCTCCATATTGCTAACGGTGAAACGGCAGAACATGGTATTGTATTATTCCATTGGGAGTTTTGACTAGACAACTGCCATGTAGGATAATCATTGTTTTTGTGGAGACGTTACCAAATCTTTATTTTATTTTATTTTTGTGCTCAAACTGTCATTTTACCTTGTCCTAGGTGTACTAGGTACAGGTTAAAGGTCAGATGGCAATGCTGCCGTCATAAGGAGAAAAGACATATGACTTTACATAATTAGAAATTAGAGAAAGTACTGATAGATGCGTCTTTTTCCACTGATTCCGAATGAATGTAACTCAATTCGAAAAAAAAGACAGACGTCTTATGTCACCAGGCATGCCACATCTAGGATCATGGACAAGCTTACCTTAACTAAAGAGATATAAAAATACACAAATAAGGTCTTAAGGCAAAAAGCGGTCTATTCCAGATCTTCAGGTAGATGACGTTATGGAGTAAAGCGAAAGTGGTGTAGATAGAAACGGGACAAAACGCTAAAAAAATAAAGACTAAATCTGAGCATTGACGTAAGATAAAACATTTTTTAAAGATATTATTATTTTTCTTTGTCAGCGTGATTAATAGTAAACCCTTGCAATATTAACGCGACTCAAGAGATAAGCCGTGGACAAACGAACAGACGGAAAAACGGACATGGTGAAACTATAAAGATTCCGTTTTGATCACGGAACCCTAATAAAAACCAAGACACTCTTTTTTCAGTGTTAATTGTATTTATTAAATTTTTTAAAAATTGTAATTTTGTTCGTCCTAATGTAAATAAATAAAATAAAAGACGAACTAAAACGATACAGGCAACTTAAACGATAAGACAGACGCATTAAAAATTGCAACTGAACGGTGAGCTGGTTCTCCCAAGCTAATGATATTGACAATGCACCAATATTCACCTGCCTCGTAAACCTGCCATTGTGTTGTAAACAAACTCTACGTTTACACGACACCGGTTCGTACAGGTACAGTCAGCATCAATAGTAGCAGATCCAAAACTAAGTTCCAAAAGTAGGGACTCTTCTAAATGTCACCTGACTTCATTATTACATTTATTGCGTAGTAATTTTGTTAGACTATTGTCGCCGCGAATCCGCTTTGAGTACATAACACGAGTACATATAACATTACTAAGACGACATTAGATAGAAAATGACCACCACGCCCCCTGCGATACCATCCCCCATTGGGCTCTCTCACCTGCCCGCGCAGGTAACAACAAGTGCCATCTCTGCACGTCCGAAGACGGCAGGTCCGCACCCTTCCTGCCAGCGCAGGAATATGAATAACAAGCGTCACCTCTGCACGTCCTAAACGGCAGGTCCACGCCTTTCCTGCCCGCGCAGGAATCTTGCTATCAGGTACCACATCTGCACGTCCAATGACGGCAGGTCCGTACCACTCCCGCCAGCGCAGGAATCTAGCTACTAACACCCTAACTGCTCATTCTCAGAGCAGAGTCCGTGCGATCGGAGCCAAGCTCCGATGAGGGTCACCATCCTCCCCATAACACCCTCCCATGCCTCGCATCAATTAGCCCCTCGCAGGGACAGTATCACAGGCCACGCGATAGGCATTCTCGAGCTATACTCAAGATCGAAATAAACATTATAAAACACTTACTGTTTCTTTTCATTTGCGTAGCTCCCGTCATTGCGTCCCGCCGCTACCAAAAACTCTCGCGTGCCCGCGCAGTTTTATACATTCTGCCAACATACCGACAACCTAATGCCCAGCATTGATGCCAACCGAACATAAAGAATGTATCTATATTATCTATGATTATACCAAGGAAGATATAATCACTACAATAAAGATCACACTGACAGATCACTAATCGTAATTACATTAGTATATTTACCTTATTCGTGGAGTTCTATAAACTCCGCGACAACTATTGTGCTATGCTTTGCGATGCAGTTCTTGTGGAAAATTCAGATGTTATGCTACTATTTATGTTAACTGTACTAGACACTAGAACTTTGCATCTGATAAGCATACTTAGTTACCTGTATGTAGGTTATGTAATGAAATGAGTGAACAAAGGCTAATGCCGGCACTAATATGCATAAAATATTTACTAATTAGCTAAAAAACGCAGTACAAATTATAGTTTTATTTTTTTAAACGATCGCGGACTCGTTTTTATCGTTTTTATTTATTTATTAAAATAGGTAATTTATGTTACACACTTTTATTTAAGTAGGTTTTACAGAGAATGACAACTAAAATTTTTTTTTTTTTTTTTACAAAATCCACAGCTCATAAGTACAGAATACATTTTCTTAGTGACAAAGCAGACAGCCAGTATTGGATTTACATTTTGTTACATTTTATACAATACGTGTTAAACAGGGGAACGTGAACTTACACCATACAATCAACAATGTGCATAATATGTGTGTGTGTGACACACACACACAGTGTGTGTGTGTGTGTGTTACCAAATTTTATGTCTATAGTCCTAAAGCGGAATTAGTTTTACTGACAATAACAAACATTTATAAAACCCTAATGAGTTTTATTATATTAGTCTGGTAACAATAATATTATAATTTCAAAAACAAATCAAATCATTTATCTATGAAAATGCCAAACATGGAGTGAAGCACAAACACATTTACCATCACTGGTTTATTCGTTTTTGATATAAAATAAAAATTTGAATGTCATAAATTAAACAATGTAACTAGCAAAATGTTAAATAGCTTAGAAATGTAAGGTGAAAAAAAACATATTGGGGAGAAACCCACGTCAAACCACCTATCAAATAAAAACATATTATTCTATTCAAGTACTACTAGTACTTGAACAAAATAATAACTCACAGCGTCGTAACTTTTCCCTGAAATATTAATAATCCAATGCCAGTGAATGTTTTTTTTGCTCCAGCCTCTTTTTTGAATTTCACAACAAAATAAAAATAATTTGGCCGAAGTACATAATTAAGCTTCATTTGTGTCAGGCCGTTATTCTCAAGATAATAGATAGGTGAGTTAGGGTAGCTCCCAAGGCCGTCCCATTGTCCGTCTTTTAGAACAATGAGCATGTCATTAGACAGTTTGCGAGTGTTTCAAAGATGAAATGTCCATTAGGAATTGTTAGGAGTTCTCCTTTGCGTTTAATTTAGTTGGACTTTGTTTGCCGACCTTTGTGCACACGCCACACAGGGCGGTCGTTTCTTATGATGATACTATGTAGACTTGTGACTTAATACGTATACCATATGCTAATACCAGGCATTAGATGTATAATTTTATCCTTTTATTTCGTAAACTATTTAAAATCGCTTCCCTGTTAATAGTTATTTATTTTGAACCAGATCTGCCCAGCAAATTACTTTTCATTCAGTTTGGAATCCTTAGCATTCTCTAAGACTCACACTTAACCGGTTCTCATATTTTTTATTTCGAGTTTTCAATGTAATCTCACCAAGTCTCTCATCTAGATTTTATCTAAAACTAATTCATTTTGTTGCACCGCCTGTACCATCTCTGTCTGGCCCCATAGTTGACTGGTAGAGAATCCTTTTGGCATTAAGTCCGCCATTTTTTACCACTTATTTTTGTGTCTGTGCAATAAATAAATAAATAAGTTTGTAACTCCTCTTAGGTTTTTAGTTTTGGGTTTTTACTATTATTTGTTAAGATACTTACATATTTAGTGAAAGGTTCAATTTTGAGAGCTACCTACATAACAGTTTTAGTAATTGTGTCCCTTCTTTTTGTGCTAATATAGACAAAACTTTTTTGGATACTTAGATAGACTTGGACTTTGGATACTCTTTTAGATGCGGAACCCTAATCCTAAAGCTCCAAACCTAAACACGAGACTAGGGTAATAACTCTCACGGGAAAAAAGTTTTGCCGTTTCCCATTTTTACGATCAGCCGGGCTATTCATAATGGGTGACTTTAATTAGTTACAAAATACAAGTCCAGCCCGGTTATTATTAGGGAAACAGAGCGATATTAATTCTGTGCTAATGGTGGTTGAGGTAACTCACGCTGGCTGAGCTTAAGCAAAATGGTTTTGCACAAATTATCGGACGCCACCGCATCGGGTGGAGCAAACAACATTATCACGAAATTGGTTAAACCATAGCACTATATATTAAGTCTAGTATAAATTCTCTTTCTACCATATCGTTGTCATTAGTATACTTTAAATAACTTGTGAATAATGCACATCCAACAAAGCGTTAACTCCTTCTCAAATATGTATTATTTTTTATTTATACTTGCCCATAGAAGTAACAGATGATTATTTAGTTATGAAATATTTTTTTAAAGATTTTGGTGTTTGAATTTTTTTTAAACCGGCTAAGTGTGAGTCCGGCTCGCGCACTGAGGGTTCCGTACAAACTATAGATTATTTAGACAGTTCGTCCTTAATAGGTATCAAATATTTTCACCGCTTTTTCAGTTTGTTCATTTTTGTAATGTAAATAAAATTGGACGGTTTTTGTACTTGTGCTATAAGACATTGTATCTTGCCTCATGATTCTAGGTCACCGAAAAATACCCTATAGGTTTCGATTCTTATGCGAGTATCAAAAACGTGGATAGCCGTATCTTTTGAGCCAATCTGATTACCGTAATCGCAACAATTCTCTTTTAAATATCTCTTTTTTTTTCTTTTTCTATACCTATCAACTCCAAAATGACAGATACAATGATATGGAACTGGTTTAGGTTAAATCTCGATTTAGGTTGCATTAGTAGGCCTAAAAGGCATGCACCTTATTCATGAATCTAATTTATGAGAGATTATGGTGCTAGTGGCCGTAAGTGTTCCTACATCTTACATGCTATTAATAATGTGAACCAAAATTTACTACCTACCTCTTTTAAGATATTTCTAAAGTCGTAGTAACGACCACGCATGAAATCCGAAAGCATTGTAGTTCGCTAAGCGGGAACGCGATAAAATATTCGTCGTCCATTTTTTATCGGGATCTTTATGTGCACGGGTTGTCCATTTTCACATAAATTTCGATGCGGAAATATAACCTACATGAAATGCAAAGAACTATATTTTCAATTAATGGAGATTTTTATAATACTAACAGAAATAAATAAAAAAGTTAAGTATGCCTGTATACGTGCCACTGCCAGGCACAGCCCTCGCCTCAACTATGTTCTTCTTCTTCTCGTGTCGATGGCAATTCCCTAAAATTTTTCATGACCAGTATTCCGAAACACGAACCGCACTATCAGTGGCGCGTAACAGGTTTTCACGCGTGCAACTCTCCGAACACGCGGGATATGATAGAAGGTGGCCCATGGTTTGGGGAGAAGCACCGCAGACACACTTACTGTTGGTGCCGTCAGTGTAGCCTCACTTTATTAAATTTTCCTTACTACTATGATGAGGTGGTATGGGATACACTCCACCACGCTGGGTCAGTGCGGATTGGCGATGGGGTATTGTAAGGCCAGTGACTAAACCAATATTTATTTAAGTAATAATTAAAACCTGTTAATACCTATCTGTTTAGTAAATACGCTGTCTATTCATTAGTTTACGTACTGTTTATTGTCTTTAAGTTTATCTCTTTTTATATTTAATATGTCTATTATTTAAGTCTAGTAGATCGGCTGTCCGTCCGTGTACCTCACTCGGCGGGGCCTACTGAAAACCAGCGTCGCGGCCTACTCAGGCCGTGGCTCAAGCTGAGTGAGGTCCCATTATCCCGGACATCACAGGCACATAGTGGCACCGCTTGGTTTACTCGTTTTTCAATAATTTTTTGTGTTTTTTGTTTTTATTACTTGTTTTTCTTTTTGTGTCATTTGTACTATTTGTGTGTGATGTCCAATGTTTAATAAATGTCTTTTCTTTCTTCTTTCTTTCTTCTTCTAAACCTTACTGTTGGATGTAATCAAGCCGCCTTAAAGTCTTTGACTAGGCTTTACGACTAGTATCAAGCGATATTAGCCAGAACCAACTTTTAACTTGCGTTACAAAGCTGGGAGATGCTTGTAATAAATGTCACTAAATATGTTCACCCATCCACTCACAACTGCGGCGTGGGTTGCTTAACTTTGGTAATCACTGCAAAAGCGCTGCCGCCACTAAGCTACAGCTATAAGCTCTATAATAAAATAAGACGCAAGAAATAAACTCGTTCTGCCCCCAAATTCAGAATCCTTCGATAACGAATTGACAACTGACAAATCACGTGACACTAATGCTAATCCTTAGACACTCTTTTTTTCCGGAGATAATTTACTATCGAACGGTTCTGAATCGTAGTCCTGTACCATTTGATGTGATTGTTGCTATTGTTTTATTTTCACTGTTTATTCGGTACAGTTAGAACCCATTACCCGTCAAAACTAATTTTACTGGTGGAATGGGTCAAACATATAATAGCACTATTAAATATTCAATTCAACATTCTTTATTGCTTTCCCTAAAATGTACATAAAGGTCATACATAAAGGAAAATGTAATAATAGTAGTAATACAGATCATTTTGGGCCCTGTATATTAAAGGTCTGACGCTACACCGGCCTCACCGGTCTACCCTAACCTAAAGAGAATATGAACTAAACGTACTGTGATTTTTTGTATAATTTTACTGGTAAAAGTTTTGACTGTATCATTTACAATTATATTATGGAAAGTGCCAATAAATCGAAAAAAAAACATCCTATTGCATAATATTAAAAACGTTATACAGCATCTGTCAAATTGTTTTATTTTTATGAAGTTTGACGTAAAAACAACACTGCTTACATGCTGTATAAAAGTCATGTTTGCAGGGGCATATCACGTCCATGTCAATTTTTTTGTAAATTTTGAAATATGATCGGACTCACTTTTAACGTTAATTTTACTGGTGGCGAAATCTAAAATAATACTTGATATTGTGACATAAATAACAGCATGTCATGACAGGAGACATCGGTAGCTTTCCAGTTCAGAAAAAAAAATTTTTCGCTGAATATCATCAATGACGCGGATGAAACTGCATAGCCCGCATTCAAGCCGGTACATATTTTATGAACACCCCGATTGCTGATGTCCGTTGTGTTTTATGTGAATTTCAAATAAGACAGATTCAACAGAATTATATATGGAGCTAGTTTTAGGTGTCTGCGAAACTTTTATTTATTACTCGACGCTCTCTGCGTAATTACAATTTTTTAATTTAGTTTAAAAATATAGCCTAGAGACGACACGACAAAGGTTAGCTATACGAAATATATGATTTACTCTTTCGGAAATTTATTGAAGAATAAGGAAACTAGTAATAAAGATCTTGTCTCTGCTTAACACATTAGGGGACAGTATATGCCTATAGGCGACATAATAATAAACTTCTATTGTGTCTGAAACATTATCCATGTGGTTTTTTTTAAGTTTCACACATTGTTATTATAGAAATGCAATTTTATTCGTCGGATAAAAGTTTTCAGGCCTTTGAAAAGTCGGCCTTAAATTAAATAATAATTTCATTGACAATAATTTTATAAAAGAATATAAAACATTAAATAAAAAAAGATTCCGACGAATTGAGAACTTCCTCCTTTTTTGAAGTTGGTTAAAGTAAAAAATACAATCAAACCGATTGACCACTGATTGCCAAATAGTCGCGCGGTGATTCACCTCGAACGGGTGGGTTTGATTCTCGGTTCCAGGTCAAATCAGAAAACAAACTTTTCTAAACTGTCTCGAGTCTAGTGCTGAAAGTCGCCCCTGGCAACGTGTGGCAACGTGTGGCAACGTGTGGTAACGTGTGGTAACGTGTGGCAACGTGTGGAAACGCTGTGATTTTAGCCTTGTTTGATTCAAAGCCGCGACCGCTGGCTATATAGTCCAGAGTGCGAACCGCAGATCAAGACTAAACGACACTTGAAGTTTATTTTCTGTTATCGCCTATCATAATGACATTCATTTAATAAAACATGGTACTAGTGACCGTTATAATAAATAACATTTTAAAATAATGTTCTCAGAGCTTCCTATTTTTGTTTACTCGGGAGAGAAAACGATAGCTTAACCTTAATTAAGTTTGGAAAACGGCTTCGTTGGATCAAACCCTGTGTTACGTTAAGTATGAAAATGTCATTTTGAGTTTGTAGTCCACTAAATTTAAAATCCGCCCCTCTTTCACTTTCTCCCGGCCTCCTTTGTCCGAAGTCTCATTACTGACAGCTCTTCGAGGGCACTACACAAACTCCACGTCTACTCCACGGGAGCTGATTAATTAAACCAAACCACTCGCCGGCTCATTGTTAGACGCTGATCAATATTTGACATTGATGTCATTATCGAAAACGCTTTACACCGAAATTACTTTACACTTTGAGACTATACTTACTTTTGTTATTTAAATTACTGTGTAACTAATATTAGATTCACAGATAAACTTCTTAACCGTTTTGAAATTATTGACTAATTTGCCATTTGCTTGCTTCTTTCGCTTGGGATATGGGTTGTATTCGTTAATTCAAATCCCACGAGAATATAGTGTCCGAAATATTACAGAAAATATTACAATCTTGCCCCAGAAACGAGCTTTTTGTTAACTTGAGCTCAACTAAGCTAAATCACTATCTTAAAACTTACAATATCTCCACAAAATTAACACTTTTACTATTGTCTGTTCTAATTAGGGGAATACACATGTTCACAAGAGCCTTTACTTATTGCTATTGCAAAAAAGCTCTATATTCTATCCCCGCACTAATTCAAAAAGGTTGTGTTCGGTTTAGTCTTCTCAAATAATTATGTTACGCGAGGAGGTGGATTGCCTCAATATTCGCACGTTAGTAAAATCTCTTCTCCTAATATTTTTATAATTCTGTACAAAGTCTACCTAAAGATCCCAGTGGAGTTTTGTCATTTAAATTATAGCTAAGTGCTGAAACTATGTAACTCGAAACTTTGTTGTTGAATTGTGGTCTATACAGGGTTATTTGTAAAACATCAACAACCTCCTAGGGGCTGATTCTGGTGCTCAAATACAACAACTTCTTCTATCAGACCAACATTGAAATCTAAAAAAAAATTTGACTTCTCCATACAAACTAATGTCAGCCGGTGGCGGCTTAGTATGGGGAAGTGGTTTTTTTTTTGCGATTTTGATGATGGTCCCATAGAAAAAGTTGTTGTATTTGAGCACCAGAATCAGCCCCTAGGAGGTTGTTGATGTTTTACAAATAACCCTGTATAATAATTTGTATATTTATAATTAACAAGATATGTTAACTTTCATCAAATAACTATAATATATGAGGCCCCTAAATGACTGCCCTGAGGCATTCCGGAGAATTATAACGAAGCAAACCAACTCATATCGTTTGGTAAATCATTTACTCGCTGTTGGCGCAGATGAAGGCATTAAGGGATTCAGCAACCGAAATAACAAAATTTATGTTTATGTTATACGAGCTCTTGGTACTAACCCTTTATGATTATTTAACGCTCTTGAAATAACAAAAATGTAAAGTGTAAGTCGTCCCATAAATTTAGAAAGTTCTGCCATTTTTCTTTTTGATTTATTTTCTTACATTTTCACTTTGTAACACAAGATGATTACGATTTTTTTAAATATCTTCCTTCTCTCGCTCGCTCTCTCTCTCTCTCTCTCTCTTTTTCTTTTACTAGTCTGTCTCTCAATTCTAAGTTTCGTGGTTACAATTTTTTTTTATAAATAATCCTCACCAGTCTAGAGTTATAGTTTCTCTTGCCACCTGGCAGTCTAGCCTGATCATAATAATGGAAAAGCTAAGCATCTATATTTAAACCAAGATGGACAACATATATTTTTCATTAACCACGAAACCCTAAAAGGCTCTCGGTAAGATTGGACCATTGAGTCGGTAATTTCAATTGAGTACCTACCGAGAACTTTTTGTATGGTGGTTTTTAACATTGAACATTTTTTCCACCGACTGACCCTCAGCGCTTAATATTATGTAAAGTAGTCGACCATTAGTCGGAATGACTGGCGTGCCTTTTCACGCATGAAGTGATGAATATGAAAAGCGTGTCTCTCAAAGGCTTCATATATGATTATCAAATTTATCTGCGCTGGTCCGTGTAATCCACGAAATATTTTGATAGGCTTTTTAACTTGGCAAGTAGAACTATCTTCCATACATATACATAGCATGACATTTTATAAAGGTATCCTCCTAGACAATTAATTAAGCCAGTCAATCATGAAACATGACAACTGTATGGATATTTTTGTTAAAAGTTATGTTCCTGGGATCAGTTTTCTAGAAAATGTTTTTTTTTACTAACTGGTTAATTTTTTTTTCGTTTTGAGCAGCGGTACAGACTCAACTGAACATGGCAGAGCATTCGTTTTTTTTTTTTTTCAATATAACCTCGTTTAATGTTTACTACAAGAATAAGTTTGTTTTTACTTTAACTATGTCAAATGCGCACCTGTTACTGTAGTATTGGTTATTTTATGAATTGTAATAAACCGATTTATTTAGGAATAAAATATCGCTCCTATTTGTTTCGGAACCGGAATGGGTCTTTACGATAAAGCAGGTTTAACCTAACAAAACCGGTTAATTTTTAACCGGTTCTAAGCTCTGACTTAACACTCGAAACGAATAAGCATGTAGACTATAAAAACTACTGGTGTTTCACTTTTCTGTGGTGAGTTGTCAAGTCATTATTATCATATCTGTATTCCGCCCCGACGCACCGTCTTCCTTTACGCCTAGTCAGGTACGTTGATCATTAATCATTGTCAAGTCTTTTTGCAATTTAAGCCAGATGTTTAAGCTCGTTTTATTTTGTTAAAACGTTTGTCCTTTACGTTGTTTGATTTTAGAATTTATTAATTGACGGCATGTAAGTTTTAGTTTTTCTGTCTCCCAGTTGCCTGAAATGAGGTCTGCCCTTAAGATATGGCGCACTTGCAACTGGCAGACAAGGTTATGGCCAACATTGGCCCAGTATTGCGAGGGTTTAATTTTATTTTATTAAATTAGGATTAACATAAAGTTTGACATTAACGTACCTCTAGAAAACTATTATCTTTATTAGAAATATTACTCTCTATGAACTAACAATGTTTTTAAGCCCAATTCAGTTCAAGTTAAGCATTATAAGCGTGAAAGTTAAAATATTTGACTCGTCTTCTACATTCCACACTCCCTGTATGCTACGAAACCCCCCCGGCTTATAAAGTATTATCCGGTCAATGTTTATTTATTTCATAACTTTGATTCACACTTACAAGCACACAACACTCTCTCTCTCACTCTCTCTCTCTCTCCCTCTCTCTCTCCCTATCTCTCTCTCTCTCTCTCACACACACACACACACGCACACACACACACACACACACACGCACGCGCACACACACACACACACACACACGCGCACACACACACACACACACACACACACACACACACACACACACACGCACACGCACACACGCACACACGCACACACACATCTTAGAATGCATTCTATTTTAAAAGAATACAATATATTTATTTAAATAAACTGTTCTTGTCACCCATTTTCAAGCGAAACTGGGATATCCAAAGCGGTGGGAGCCTGATGACCTGTAACACAGGTATTAATTTACCTATCTCAGGCATCAGTCTCACACAGACATTGTATCTGTTTACATATAATGTTAATTATCTCTGTACTGGACCGAAGTAATGTTTTTTTTTTTTTTCACCAATTTCTATGTAGCCTGAAGCTCGCAGGATTTCATTGTCGTCGCTAAGTAATCGTCTAACACATTTACAACGAAATTTATAAATAACCTACGGTGCCCGCGAAACATTTCTAAACACAATCTACTCTACATAAATATCCCAAGTAGGTAAGTAGTGTGCTCACCGTGTAATTTTCATTGTGCGCGGGCTGTAATGTGCGTAGAGATAAGAAAAGTTACGCGTTTCGGTCTGGCCCGAACTAAGGTCGATGTAATAGAATATGGGTCTCAGGTTTCCGATATAGGTAGGACATAATAATATATTGTTATCTAATAGCAGTGCCGGATCGATTTATTTACAAGTATGTAAGGTTACATTTTGTGTCAAATAAAAAGATCAACTTATTGTATACAATTCTTGTAATTCAGTTTGTAACAAAAACTGTATCTTGGGAACTGTGTCTTTCATCATCAGCATCATCAG
This sequence comes from Anania hortulata, assembly GCA_963576865.1. Lineage (NCBI taxonomy): Eukaryota > Metazoa > Arthropoda > Insecta > Lepidoptera > Crambidae > Anania > Anania hortulata. The sequence continues at coordinate 6,724,578 of OY756389.1, forward strand.
CCTTTGGAAGTCCACAGCTAGACATAGGCCTCCCCTATAGAACACCCAGCAAGCGGCTCTGGGTCGTTTGTATCCCAGCTTCCCGCAACCTTGAGTCAGTCCATTGGGTGGAAGGCCTGCTATGCGCATGCTGCGCTGCTTTGCGTTCCTTCCCTTTATATAAACTAGCTTTAAGAAAGTGTATGAGTACCTAAAAACTCTCGTACCTATGTGCGTCCAATACATAAACCTGAGCCAGCGTCAATACAGAAACTTAATCTTTCACATACGATTCATATAGGACATGTAAACTGCTAATATAAAGAATTTATAATTTATAATAGACTCGGGCCAGGGCTTAGGCTTAGAGAAGCTTTATTCTTGTGGGCCCGATTTGAAATTAATGTTTTCATCAATTTGCACATTGACATGGCTAATGTTTCCAAACATTTCAAATTGTTTGGCTGTTATTTACTTGTCCTGGCTTAAACATTTTAGAATATGTACTAAAAAGTTTTATAGTATTGGAAGTTTCCAATATATTCTAATTCCGCCCCAGTACAGTTCTTTCCGAGACGCCACGTGTTGGCGTGAAATTGCTCCATCTCAACACGATAGCTCGCCACGGAAAGTCCCCTGCTGTAATCTACAGAGTCGATCCTTGTTCATGCTCTGTTACTTGCTGGATCAGCAAGATCTACAGTAAGTACTACACATTCCGGTTACACTCGTTTAGCTTTAGTGATTTTTCACATAACATTTATCTGTTTAAAAAACAATACCAAATACCCACCCAATATTAGGAACCTTCGTTAAACCCTTTAGAACCTTTAGTAGAACCGTTATCTTTTGAAGATCCTGACTTTATTTAGTTGCATTTTTTATGATTTCAACATTTGGCAAAGTAAATTAGAAATTCATTAAAAAACAAGTCTTTAAAAAAAACTGTATTTCTGTAAAAAATAAAAAAGGATTATTGAGTATTATTCTATTGCTCGAATACAGCAACTTTTTATAAGGACTCAACATAAAAATCGCTAAGAAAAATGTACTTTCCCATACTGAACCACGCCTACCAGCTGGCATCAGTTTGTATAAAGCAATGTTTGTTTTCTTTTCAAAAAACTTCAAAAAAGGAGGAGGTTCTCAATTCGACTGTACGTAGGTAGGTTTTTAAAACAGGAGGACCACAGATCTGAAGGCATGTTTTCTATGTGCTGATTGAACGCTATCACTGCCTCTTCGGAGTTGGTAAAAGTAAAACCTTTTATCAAATCTTTGATTTTACAGAAGATTTTACTTAACAGAAATCACAGGGTGCTAGGTTGGAGCTATGCTAAGTGACGAGTTGTACTTTTTCGGAAGCTAAAAATTACTTTGTTTTGTTGACCGTGTGTGAAGAAGCGTTGTCATGATGTAGGAGAACGCGGCTTTTAAGTCGTCTTTCGCGAACTTTTTTTAACACCCTGGGTAAACAAATGGTAGAATACCACTCGGCATTAACACTCTTTTGATCTTCAAGTGGAATTGTACAGATGGGACCCATAGCGAAGAAAAAAACCGCGATCATTTTTTTACCAACGTTTCTCGCCTGCCTCACTTTTGTTGGCCTGTTCTCATTTTCAAACACCCATTCACAAGATTGCTGTTTTTTTTCCGGTTCTAAATAATAAATCCACGTTTTGTCTCCTGTGACAATGTCATAAACAGCATTTGAATGTCCGTGGTCGTACTTCAGTAGCATCTGTGAGCACCATTACACGCGAGCCCGTTTCTGCTCTGCTGTCAGTTCATGAGGGATCCAACAACAGCAAAGTTTCCGAACTTTCAATTCTTCGTGTAAATTTTTCTGAATTTGGCTCAAACCAATCCCCAATAGTCCTCAAATTGTCTCATAGGTAATCCGCGGGTTTTCTTTAATTAGCCGCTTAACAGTAGCCACATTATTTTCGTTGACGGCAGTTGAAGGCCGCCCTTCACGAAAATTGTCATGTAAAAAAACTCGACCTCTCTTAAATTCAGCAAACCATCGCCTCACGGTGCTCAAACAAGGTGCTTCTCTCCCAAAAGCATTTTGAAGACGAGCGACACAGTCTTGCGGAGAGAGAGAACTTTTAAAATCATAAAAAATCATCGCTCTAAAATCGTGTCGACTTAATTCCATTTTCGTTGCGTACGTAGAACTTTGATGTGTGATAAAAAACAATTGACAAATCATTTCCCGCCAATTGTTTTTTTTTATTATTATGAAGGTTGCAACGTTTAAAAAAATATTACATTCGAAATTCAAATAGTTCTGATTAGCTAGAAGTGCAAAACTTTAAGTGTGCCCCATGTATGTTGTTTTTTTTTTGTTGTATGTATGTTACGCGATTACTCCGCGAATTATGAATCGATTTTGATGTTTTTTTTTTGTTTAGTAAATCATACTTCAGAGGTGGTACAAATTTTTATCGAAATTGATTTAGCAGTTTTTGAGAAAATAACAAAATATATACCCAGATAATGTTTTGGTTCGTGATTCTTGTATCTGTTACACAAAAATGTGCACCGATTCTGATGATTCTTTTTATATTAAATAGCTAATACTTCAAAGACACTATGGTAAAAACTTTCGGAAAAAATTTTGTCCTCTAAGGGTGGAAAAAAAGCGGATGAAATCAGTGTTTAGCAGTTAGATAAGGATTTATCACTAAAAATAGATGAAATTAATTAATTTTATAAAAAAATAAAAAACCGACTTCAAAACACTAAAAAGCTAAAAATAATTTAACACGTACTACACGTACCTAATCAGTTACTTTTGGAGTCGGTGCAAGCTGATCAGAGTTTGAATGTTTTCGTTGCTTTTGTATTTGAGCAATAGAACCTAGGAGGAAGTTAACTAATCAATTAGGACATTAGTGTTATTATTCCACCGAACAACACACTACTCATACGGTTGTGCGAGCGTAGTGCGAAATCCAGCTTCGGGACGTCAGTTCCAGTAAAACTTAACTCATTGGTGACGTGATATCATGGCGCATAATAGTTTTATTAGTTGTCATCCATTATTTGGATTGATTTGACTTATGCCATACCTACCTAAAATTGCATTTAGGGCTGGTTTTTTATTTTATGCGACAAATAAAAGTTACCTAAATGGCGTTTAAAAAATACAAGTATTTAAGTATTTATTTTGCAAGATAAAAACAAAAGTATGTTTATCTTACTCAGTTTAATTATTGTTTCGTATTGTTCATGGTGTTAAATGGAAAAAGCGTTAAATAAAAACCGTCTGGTGTAGTGGTTCGCGCTCCGGACTACAAAGCCAGCGGTTGCGGGTTCGAATCTCGCAAGAGGCAAATGTTTCTGTGATGCAGAGCACGAGCATTTGTACCTAAGTCATGGATGTTTATAAAAGTATTTAAGTATGTTTATCCGTTATCTAGTCGCCATAATACAAGCTTTGCTTAGTTTGGAGTTAGATAATTGGTGTAATTGGGAAATAAAGTAAATTTTTTTTTAAAGGCATTTCTACGCGAGCATTCTTGGCAACGGCTTTTTTTTGGTTTAAATGAACGAACTCAAAATAATTAGGTCAAGTGAGAATTTTTCGCTTTATGTCTGCATGAAAAAACCAAGATGACCGAGTTTAATATTTGTTAAAAAAAATGCTCAGTCTGTGTTTAAAGTTCATGTGGTATAATTTTTATGTGTGAAAAATTAAGCTGATTTGTATCGGTATCGGTATACGAAGCCACCTCGATTCAGAAACCTACGGTAACTCTGTTATCAACCGATTCGGACAGAAATCAGTCAACTTCTAATAATTTTAATTCGCAATAACCGTATCATCGATCAACTTGACTTATTTCATACCGAATCGAAACAACGTCACACCCGCTCGATTACAAGTACTTCTCGACACGCAAATAATATCAACGCTATTCACAACACAGATATCGAAAAAGACTTTCCTAACGTCCGATCGATTTCTGTCAGTAAATTAACGTGTGGTACCAAGCACCCGATATATTCATAATATTGTAAAAAATATATTTTGGAGTGCTAAATACGCATTTTGAGGTCAAATCTTTTGATTCGATTAAATTACCGAAGGATTCTGAATCGAGGTGCTGAATGGTGGTATATGATGTTTAAAAAGAATAAAATTTTACTAATAATATACTATGTAAGATAGTCAGACATGGAATAAACAGATCTAGCTTTAAGAGTATCTATGTTTATTATAACCCCGTTAAAATGTGCTAGGGATACTGGTAAAAGAGAATAGTATTATGGTTAAATGCATGAATAAAATACACACTGTCATCATCTAAGCCATAGGATGTCCAGTGCTGAACATAGGCCTCCCCCAATGAAATACATAATGTGATAATATACTAAAAATGAACTCAGTCCCAAATACCCCATCGATCAAGCCTAAGAATTTCCTCTATTAATAGGCACTTACGTAGTCAATACTGTGCATGACACGCGGCCGCGTCATCGACAAGCCGTTAGTGGTTCATAAAAATACCTCACCTGGCCGTTAGGATGCCAGGGAATAAACTCGGAATCGCCTATTTCCCAGTCTGTGATGTGAGAGGCGATTTGCTGTGAACTATCAAAGTTGCGCTGCTAGAAAGTTGCCATTGTAATGCAATTTCCACAGTTTCAAACTACTGATGACTTTTGCGAACATTCGAGTACGAACAATTTTGCAATTTATTAGGTTACATGATTATGTTTGTTTCTATTTGTTCTATTAAAACCGGTTAAGTAAATCTCTAATAATTAAACTTTAATGCGTCCAGTATGGCTGTATAAGCCAGTATAGTATAGCATAACCTCATGCCCTTTTAACTCAAAGGATAAAATACTTCCATGTTCGCCCTTGTTTTTGATTTTAGCGTATATGTGCTCTGTAAAAAGCTCTTTTAAAGTTAAAGTCTCGCTATCGTTCTCTGCAAACTTAGCATTTATGTACAAAACAATCTAAAAATTACAGGACACGAGTTTTTAGGAAATAACCCAATAACACCGAAAAAGTTTGTTTCCTTGTGATTTCATCCCGGACCATATTATTGATTCCGAATAAGGGTTACTTCCCAAAACATTATACCGAGTCAAAGATATCACGTTATTTTATCACAAAACGACAGCAGTGTTGTTGGGCCACAAAGTTTAATCGTCGGAAAGTAAAGCAACTTTATGACCACACTTCGTAGAGTAAGAATCCTAATCTGGCTGGGGACAGCCACGAGCGATTCTGAAAGTATGAAAGTAGGTACAACATTGTTGAGTTGATCCATCGAGCAACCTTTTATTTAATATTAGTTGATTTGCGACTAAAACTGTTTCTTCGATAAAGTAGTTTTATTTGATGCTAAATTAGTTACTTACTAAGACTTATTGCTGCAAAACTTATACCGCAACCACGTCTGATGTGCTTGCTGATGTGATGTGGTTTGCTACCCTAGATCTCTCTACAACACAGCAAAGCTATTTGTCAATGAAAATAAACAAGACCATCGTACCAATGCAGGCAAGCTCGCGAAAAGCTCTACTACCTGTACACGAAAGCTTTGTTCGTTGTACGTAAGCATCGCGTGCAGTTGGCACACTTTTAGATGCTGTTTAAAATTTCATTTCATTAATGAGAATAGTAATGAACTCGTAAAATGCCGAGCAGTCGCATTAGAGCGAGTAACGATAACATTTCTAGACAGTGCAGTGCAGCAAACTCTATTGTTATTTGCACTGACTGTTAGTTGTCACTGCAGCTTGAAGAGGTCTATGACCTCATCAAGCTGCGTTTCCTTTCGATAGCTACCTTGGCTTTGCATGAGCTTGTGTGATTCAGCGGTGGCACAGCAGCGGTGGGTAGGAGTAGAATAATAATAATTTATTTAAAATAGACACACGTGTCCACATAGGGCCGGCGCATTGTTTCGTTGTTGTTATATATTTCACACTGCACTTTAAGGACTCGTTTACATTGTCGTGTAAAAATCTTCAATAGGAAAGAAAGAACTATAGGTAAGTTCTGTAAATATTAGGTCAATTATTTTTGCAAATAGGCCATTAAAAGCACTTTTACACGTCCCAATAAATTTTTTGCCCTACCACTGCTTCGGGACAATTTGTGGGCTAGTGCCGAGAAGAAGCAGCGCAAGAAACTCGGTCACTGTTGTCAGCCTCTTTTAAAATTAATATTTTTACAAGTTTTGGTTCGAGCTAAGCAGTTTTAAATCCACACATTTTTATCATTTATTAAATCACTAACGGTGTAATAACCCTTTTTCATTGAAATCATCTTAACATGTAATTTAAGTTCAAATACTGGCAGTTCAGAAAGAGATTGTGGTAATTTATTAAAAATACGAATACATTTTCCCATCTTCCTACCTTGTGCAATCTGAAATTTGGAACGACAAGTTTATCTTTATGCCGCGTATTATACCTATGTATGTCATTTTTCTTGGAAAATAAATGCACATTTTTGCGAACATACATAATATTTTCATAAATATATTGAGAAGCAACTGTAAGTATGTTAATTTCTTTAAATAGTTCTCTTAGAGAGTCTCGTGGTCTAAGGTTATAAATAGCCCGAACAGCTCTCTTTTGCAGTACAAAGATAGTTTCAATATCTGCAGCTGAGCCCCATAACAGTATTCCATATGACATTATACTGTGAAAATAGCTAAAATACACTAATCTTGCCGTTTCAACATCAGTTAATTGTCTTATCTTTCTCACAGCATTACATATGTAATTGCCGTTCAGTATCAAAAACTTAAATCAACTTTTTAAATGAAATTATAATTAAATTAATCGACGTATGCGCCGTTGTTATCGACACACTTTATTTTATAGGCAGATCATTGATACCTTTGAAAAAATACTGGGAGCGAGAGTCTATGAACTATTTGAAGGAGGTTTTGACTGCCTCGACAGATTTGAATTTTTTTCCTTGTAAAAAGTAATCTAAATTTTGAAAAAAGTGGTAATCGGTTGGGGCAAGATCTGGAGAGTATGGTGGGTGACGCAAAGGTTCCAGTCGCAGCTCCTCTAACTTGGCGACCGTTTGATGTGCAGTGTGTGGTCTAGCGTTATCCTGAAGGAGCAGTGGGTTAGAGCAATTCTCCAGTCTCGGTTGTTTAATGGCGAGCTTTTCCATCATTGTTTGCAATTGTTAACAATACAAGTCTGCAGTAATCGTCTGGCCTGATCTCAAGAAGCTGTAGTGGATAACACCAGCACTAGTCTACCAAACACTAACCAGAAACTTCTTTTTGGTCAGTTTTCGCTTAGGGCAAGGTTTTTCCTGTTCTCCAGGGTTAAGCCATTGTGATGATCGCTTCCGATTGTCGTGCAGGATCCATTTCTCATCACAAGTCATGATACGGTTCAAAATCCTCTCATTATTGCGATGATTGAGCAAAGAAACGCAATAAGCGACGTGTGTTTGTTGGTTTGCTTCAGTCAATTCGTGCGGTACCCACTTTTCGAGTTTTATGACTTTTCCTATTTGGCGCAAATGGATAAGTATCATTTTGTCACTTACGCCGAAGGCTGCTGCTAATTGAGAAGTGATTTGAGATGGATCCGCTTCCACTATAACCTTCAATTCTTCGTTATTCACTTGAGTATCAGGTCGTCCACGAGGCCATATTTATCTGGTTTTATTTCGAAATAAATTTGAATTTGGAATTCCTAATCAAACGCAAGATATTTGATGTTAAAGTTGCCAGTATTGAGTATCGGCAATTTTATATGTTCTTTTATAAGGTTCTGGAATGGAGGCCACGTACCGGCAAGCGCAGTGTAGGACGTCCACCTACAAGGTGGACAGACAACCTGGTAAAGGTTGCTGGAAGCCGCTGGATGCGGACGTCCTATGGCTGAAATGATGATGATGAATTTTATATGTAAGGACCTAATAGAAGTATAATCAATTCGAAGTGCCTCTTCTTTTATTGTCAGATAACCGTATATTTTATGTATGATACATATTCTATGTTATTTCTAGAAACATTAAAATCACGTAACTGTGAATACATTACAGCCGTCGAATCAGGCACATGATGTTATTATATTCTTTATTCATGAGTTCGGAAAACTCAGCAAATTGCGATGACATAAAATTTTGACAATCTTGTATCCTTGGCGCCGATGTATGTTGTTATTCATGCTATGCAAATGGGAATTCGATGTAAAAAGATTAACGAATTAGGCCATTTATTAAAACAAATAATACGCGCTGATTTTTTGGCACGGCAATATCCGTTTGTTGTTTTAGAAATTATCGAACATGGCGGGTTAGTAGCCTGAAATGACGGATAATGATGATAATATTTTTAATTTCAATTATCATGATGTCGCAAATTATTATTTCCATTAGCAAATTTAATTTCCTCGTAATCTCTGCGGTCAAACGCGAACGTGCGCAAGAGCTCCGTGCGTATTGATAATCATTTTTGCTAATTCCACTAGGCTGTGTGCACAAGACTATATTTTTATAGCTAATAAGAGCGTTAATAGCAGGTTTAACCAAGAGCTCCTAAAACAATATTACTTCAACCTTGTATTGTTTTTCTGTTTAGAATTTGACAGAAAAACAAAGACTGCTTCGGTATTAGTTAGCATAGCTTGTAGGTACCAGGTATGTGAAAAGAGAATGGATTTTGGAGTACCAAGGTTCTCTTCTATCTATCTATCAACTTCGCCAACACAACTCTTTTGTTTCATTTCAATTATAAGTGTTTTTGTAAAAATCACAAAATTAAATTAATGTTGTGCATTAAAGAAGAGTATTTATCTATCTAATTTTTTAAAATGATTACGATCTACATTCAGGAACACGATTAAAGACACTAGTCTTATTACTTTTTATGCACTTATAAGTTGCTTTTATTTATTTTCTAATTAAATAAAACCTAATAACACAACCAAACCATCATACAGTATTTATTTTACAAAACAATCACAATATCTAGTGTACTTCTAAACAGTGATAGTTTATGGCTAAACAATTAGTGTAATACCTGGCTCGTGTTATTCATTCCCAGGCCATCTCAGCTTAATTAGTGCAACTATAAATCTCCATTAGTGGAGCGGATACACGCGAGTCCCCTGCAAAGCGAGCCATTAAAGTTCACCCACAAAGAAGAAAGGGGTAGATGGCCCACTCGAGTTCACCTATACAAGATCACTTTTTATTGACTAGCTAAGTTTAAAAACAGTGTTCTAGTTAACTAGTTAGTAGTTAGGTTTTAGTCTAAACTAGTTAGTTTAGCTGGGCTTTCTACGCACTTAGACTCATGATTGGGCCATTGTGCGTGCTACCTTTTAGTCTTTCTTACTTCAACTATTCTAGGTCATTCTAGAAGGTCAGCAGCCTTTTCGGACTGCTGCAGGCTTCCGGGAGCGATCCTGGTGATTGTAGAATCCGTGCCCGTTGATCTGCCACGTGTTTGCATTCCAATAACGTGTTCTGTAGCGTTTCTTTTGCCTCCATGCATCCTCTACATGTTGGGCTGTCTATAACACCTATGTTAAACAGGTGTTCGTAAGAGGACAGTGGCCGGTTATAACACCTATAACTTTGCGAGTTTTCCCTTGCTGATGAGGTCGCGGTCAAACTTATTAGATGCCATCGGAACTAAATTTTTCGTTTGCCTGCATCCTTCACTGTTTCTCTATTCTGTTAGATGTGTTTTTTTTGTTCCTTCAAAGAACAGTGATCTATTCCTGGTTCTAAACAGCTCAGTCAAGCCAGTGAAGATAGATTGTGAATTCGACAAAAAAACAGCTCTCATTTTTATGTTCGGTTAAGGAACAAAATCCAAACTGGTGTTCAAAAATCTCTTAGTATGATAACAACACAAAGCCGTAACTTATAGTGCATAATGCATTATTAATTACCGTATCATGCATTGTCAATAACCGATTCGTGTAAAGCTGTGACTTGGAGACCAATACCTAATAGTATAAAATCTTCTATTTGAATTTAATATAACCTATGGTCAGAATTTATTTAAGGCTGGTTAAGCAAAATATTGTCCCACATTTGTATGTTATGTAAAATAAACTTATTATATGTACCTTGCTTTTAGGTATTATAGCGGCCGCACTGTTCTGATTTATGTTGTGGCTCACCAGAAAGAGCCAACTAGACCAACTTCTCCGTTGTTATCGACAACGCATTTCTCTAGAGATAACGGTACTCTGATATTGATACTGTTGCCACAAATTCAATACTTCAACTTCCAATTGTTCTCTGCTAAAAGGATAGCTCACATTAAATTTAAGCGAAACCCACAAAAATCTATCTCATCGTTATCCAAGATTACATAAGTTTGCTTCGGTCGGAGCGAACAAAAATATTTTCTCCTCCTTTATCCTGAATTACTGATCTGTCTTTTTTTAAATGTGACAATATTATTCGATTATGCTGACATTCAAATATTTGAAAAGTATTCTGACAGGGTGAATTATGGAGATTTAATGCGAACGTGTCTAATTCGAGAGTATTGAGACAAGATGAAATAATATTCCTAATGCTTGTTATTGGTGAAGTCGATTTTCTCCTAAAACTTAACGATAATTTAAACGTCTTGTCATTTGGAGCACTGAAACGAATGACTTTCAAATTAAGCAATAAACTCAATTCTAAATTGATCGATCACTCTAATTGACACATACCTTTTGTACCTATTCTTGTTCTTATAGTCTAACTAAGCATTCGTTATATTAATGATGAATTAATTTTATGTAACAATGTTATGCATTACTTCATAGACATATTTACACTTCAATTTATTTCAGGTTTTATTTTTCTTTTTTTGCATGAGCTCTAGTAACTGCGAAATAGCGTTAATGTGACCATAGAAGATCATTGTACATTATAATTACTTCTAACAAAAGATTCTACATAAAATTTACTCTACGATTTAATACTTTTGGAGTTAAAACCTCATAAAGCTTGTAAAAAGGATTAAAAGAACCCCCTCCCCCTCCTACACCCACAGCACAGCCCCCACCCTCGAGTACATTTAGTATGTTCATCTAGATACCTATATATGTATACCAAATTTTTAAAACTACACGTATTATTTCCCTGATTTCGTTAATTTCCTAAACATATCCGTTCTAAATAAAACATTGCAGTCTGTATTACCAGCCAGTGTTTTCTTCACACAATAACACGTCGGATGGCTGACAGGCGTGAGGCGATGGTACGAAGCTCCCGCGGACGACGAAACCGACCGTGGAACAAGTAGATTGATGAGGGAGCGAGAAAATATCAGCGTTGAAAAAACGATAATAGAGTTGCTTTAATTAAGTGGCCCAGTAAAAGTATCCTCTTTTTGCAAGAATGCCAAGACAAAACCCAGTTAAGTGTGAGTCGGACACTCGCGCAGTGTGATTTTCGTACCACCATTTCTTTAATTCAAAAGGATTTTTTTATTTATTATTTGCTGTGTTAAAATTACATCATGTTTGGTAGATACCAAACCTACACTACACAACTACACAACACACTACACAACAGTACAGAACAGTAATACATAGATATGTATTACTGTTCTGTACTGTTGTGTAGTACAATTGAGCAAAAGCAAAATTCAATGTACCGTCAGACGAGCAGACGGTTAGCCGGACGGCATTCCACGTGATGGTGAACGAATTAACAGATACGTAGACGACGTACGAAACCCTAAAAAGGAGAGATTTGTATTTGGGTTTATGTGTGATTTTAAGTTTTTTTGTTCCACTATAACTCAAATGCCTGGACCGTTTTAGCATAGTGTGTAGTGGTATCAGTGAATCCTTATGTATGCTATCCCAAGTGACAGGATATTTTGTATTGCCACTACGATTTTGACATTACCTAAGCTAAAACTTGCCGTGTAGAGCTTTAACTGGACTCGCCTGCGGGGTTGTAGTTTGTTATTTATTTTTTTGGCCAAATAGCTCTTCTGAAAAGTGGGTGAGAGAGGCAGTGATGGTATATTTTACTCTATAAGCGTGCTCCATTTTTAACTTTATCATTACTTACAGCATCAGGTGAGATAGATAGATAATCTTATTATTGCACAAAAAACAAAAGAAACAAATACAAGAAAAATATTTTGTTAGAATTAAAGATTACAGAAATCCCATCGGAATACCAGAACTGGAAATAATCTGGTCTCTGATATTGTAAAAACTACAATTATATGTGTATTTCTTATATTTAATAAAATACCCCAAATTATGCAAAACTTGCCCTTCAATAGATTTAAAATGACATTTTACTAAATGAATGAACTAAATGAACGTCGTTGTCATGATGTCAATGATATCTCAATTTAAATTTTTAATTTGTTAATGTATCATTTTGTTTTAATCAAATTTGACATGTGTTATAAATTGTATCCAATTCTTTTCTGACGTTTGTATTTTTACTCTTCCTTAGTTTTAACATTGCCATTTAAATGTTTCCACATTATACTTCGATAAATTTTATTAAAATATTTTCATGTTATTTGTAAATGGCTAAAAAAGCTGAACGTTATACCGCATTCCATCTACAATGTACCTTTTTTCATAATAAATAAATATCATTTCATAAAGATTCAATTTAAACACATACTTATCTCTTTCAGAAGGAAAAAAAGAAGAAAATTATCGTTTCTTATCTTAAGTAATACAGACCCTTATCGTTCACTTTTATGCTCAAACTACACAATCATTTACTTATCTATTGAAATACTTTCATTATTTAAGACGAAATCCATTTTCGAAGTTGAAATAGCCAAAGCAGCAGATAAAGAAGTTGAGTCAAAACCGCAAACACTTTACTCAAACAAATGCAAATTTTGACCGAAACGGAATATCCACAGTTCTATTTGTAGACATGATTTAATTACTCCGCAATAAAACTTCTTATTCTAATGCGCTGTTCCTTTTTAGTCAGGGTACGCTAAAACATTATTATTTCTACAGCTTTATTATTTATTATTATTATTTACCCATAGAGCAATACCCTATAAATTAGAAATATTATATGATTTATTCGACAAATTTTCCGCTTTTGAACTGGCGAGAGTTGACAGGACTTATCATTTCATAATAAAATATGTAGGTAAGTGAAAAATCACTAACGTGTTTCAGAGAAAGATACTAAGTTCTTTTTTTATATGTATACTAGCTGTCCCGGCGAAATTTGTACCGCCTCTTTTTTTGTTAATTTTTCGGTTTTTTTAACAGTTATTCTGCTATTCGGGGCGGAGACGAATTCAACAAATCAAAGATCATAAAAATCGGTCCAGCCGTTCTTTACTTATAAATGGTGTAACTAACCCGACTTTGTTTTATATATATAGATTGGACAAGATCACATACATTGCTCAGATCCTATGGTAAGTAGCCAAAGCACTTGTGTTATAGAATCAGAAACAAAGACTTTACCACAACACCCAGCCCGAGACAATATAGAAAAGTTATTTTTCTACATTGGCCGACCGGGAATCATACCCGGGACCTCAAAGATAGCGACACTAGGTCCAGTATGCTTGCCTGTCGGCTACGGAGGTCGTCCAATAATACGTATTGCTACTCTATAGGGTATGTGCTAGATGACTTTATCGCATTGGCCTACTTCCTACTTCCTACTACCACAGAATACCTAATAATACTAGCTACTACTTCTGCACGTTTGACCGGCGACTTAGTCAAGGTTGCAAAAAGCCGCTTACATTCCTAATGGTCTATGTCCACCAGTAAACGTTAAAAGGCTTATAATAATGATTGTTATGAGTAAACGATTATGTAAAACTAGAATATATTTATTTTTCTCGGCACTTCTCATAAACCAGTTACTCCCATCGTATAACTACAAACAATACATTTACACGAAATCAGTTCCAGCTCCACAGAATATTTTTCTAGACTTTATCACACTCTTGCCATATAATACCTATTAACAATGTAGAAAAACTCCTTAAGTAAAAATAAATATCTGTGTCAAAATAAGTAACTGTACAAAGCTTTGTATTCTGTACCATTCCTTCGCTTCTTTGCTTTAAACAACGTTTCCGCCGACCCGCTTCTTACGCTCTACTGCGCACTAAGACATTCAGCAAAATCTTGCACACTCAACTGAGAAAACCCGTCTTGTTTGCTAAACTAGTCTAGACAATCCGAACAGCCCCCCTAGCATGACCACCAAAACACGATATGATATGATATAGCGATTTATCGACACAATCGGTCAATTTTGTAAAAAATATGAAAGATATTGACTCCATGTTGAATTTTTATGATCGCTCTTTCGATAGAAAATCAAAATCTATCATATTTGTAAAAAAAATACCGTTTTTGTCGATAAATCGCTAAATCATATCATATCATATCATATTTTCGTGGTCATGCTAGGGGAGCTGATATCAACTACTGTTTACACAATCGCAAGTCTTGTCAGTCGTGAGACGAATGACGAAATCTTGAAAATCGTTTAATGTTATCGACTGGTCCAGAGAAATTACACCAATTAGTAGTCGTTCAATCGTCACGATGAGATACGGTACGATCGACCACAGACTTTTTGAACTACCTGTTATTATAAATTAAACAATTATTTAAACGAAAAGAACGCATGGACTTTTATAATCTTCCTTCCACATACTGCTGTATTTTCTGTAAAAAGGCTGACAAAGGTGATTAAGTTTGTTGCGCCATTGTTCTCCTCACCAGCCGATATGTAATCCTAAAGTGGTGGTAGGACAAACCTTTTTTTTGGACGTGCCAACTTGTTTTTTTTTAATGTCACTTTATTTTCAAAACATCTATCCGCACACCATGACAGCCGTGAATATCATACACAGCTCGGCCGCAGTCTATAAAAACTTGGCTCGTATTCTAGAAAATAAATTTCAAATTCAACACGGGCGAATCAACTGAATCCGCTAGTTGGATTGGTACCGCAAACACCTTACCGAGCGAAAGCTAATTTCGCCCCGATCAGAATAACCGTTGGAATCGCCAGCCGATAATTTCCCTCGGCGACAAAAAATAAAACGAGGTGATGCTGCCGACATTCGTCGCACTCGGAGAGATCACAGATTTCGGAATGACGGGAATTTTATGATTCCGTAGGTAGCAAAAAAAATTAACTTTTTGGAAGCAAAGGTAGTGAGGAAACGACTTACATAATAGATAAGAGTTATCTTTGTCTTTAATGTGTAATAATGTCAGCACAAACGCTATGATTTTAATCAAATGGGTAAAGAAAGACGTTTTTAGAACAAACAATTTTAATTTTAACATAATATTAGTGCATTTATTTTATATTGCATTGCAGTATCTATTGTTAAATATTTGTTTAATTTAAATATACTAAAATATTAATAGTATTATACAGGGTGATTAGTAAAACGATACATTTCTCTCAGAAGGCAATAAAGGAGCAAAATTGCAACAACTTTTGTAAATAAAACCAGGGCGAAATCAAAAAAAAATTTTTGCTTCTCATATATAAACTAATTACAAAATCCGTTGTTAAGATTTGTATGGGAAGGTTTTTTTTTTTAACATTTCGACGATAGTTTATTAAGAAATGTTGTTGCAATTGAGCTGAAAGAGGTCACCTCCTGAGAGGAATGTTTTACCAATCACCCTGTATATTACTAGCTGCTGCCCGCGACTTCGTTCGCGTGGTCTTTAGTTTATTTAAAAAGGATTTTCTGCATAACTTTCTTTTTTTTTCATAAGAACCTTCTGACAATAATTAACACTACAAAAAAAGAATTAGCGAAATTGTTCCATCCGTTCACCCGTGATGCGATGACCAAAGGAAATATAAATTAATTTTTATATACAGGGTTATTTGTAAAACATCAACGACTTCGTAGGGGCTGATTCTGGTGATCAAATAGAACTTTTTCTATGGAACCAACATCAAAATCGCAAAAAAAATCACTTTCCCATACTAAGCCACCGACCAGCGGACATCAGTATGTATGAAGCAGTGAAATTTGTTATGTTGGTCCCATATAAAAAGTTGTAGTATTTAAGCACTAGAATCAGCCCCTAGGGGGTTGGTGATGTTTTACAAATAACCCTGTATATAGATTATGTAGTCATAAAATAAATTACATTCTTTCGCGTCAGTTTGATTCTTACCCATTTTTTTTTCAAGTTTAATATCTAATATTACAAGAATGATGATGCAAAAATAACTTTGAAAATATCCTCTTCCTGTCTTCCAATAAGTCTATCGTATTTATCGAAGTCTGTTTGTGATTTACCAATAACAGATTTCATTCATTTTTTTTAGCCAATATCATTCTGCTTTCTCAAATTTAAACTAAATCCTTCTGTATGTATGAATATTTACATAAACAAGTTACATAAACACCGAAAATTATACGACGTATCACACGTTTGGGCCGCGTTTTTCCTTGGACGCACACCCCTACGTTGCGAGTGTATGAAGATATAAATGTTTAAAGCGAAGTGATACGCGGCGCGAGTGAAGGCGAAATGAGATTGCCATATAACTAACGAGATAAAGGAAAAGTATGTTATGTACACAGTAATATGTAATAACAGAAAGTTACGTATAACAAAATATATATTAGTTCCAGGTAAGCACAATTTTTTAAACGTATAACAGGAATTAATCGACAGGCAAATAAAATGTAATGTAATTGCTCCAATTCCCGTATCATGGTAAATCATTGCACCAATTTTTAAGAGTTATTAAGCACAAATATAATAATTAACGGCTTCTGGAAATCCACCTATTCCAATTTGAGTAGTTACTTGAAATGAAATCATCAGAAACATTCACCAAATAATTGCGAATTTCAGGTCAATAACTGATTAACCATATTGTGCGAAAATGACTAATAAAGTAATAAATACTGCGTGAAGCCTACCGCAACACGGTTCATTCAAATTATGTCTTACGTTTCGTCCCGCGCCCCATAACCTGACCCAACATAAGTTAACCCGTCAATACAACCACCACCTCAGCCACTAGGGTTGCCAATGTTTTAATTTCTTTATAGGATATAAAGTTTTTTTTAACTTGCCAGTTTTTTAAAGATGATTAGGTACATAATTAGTATGTTTATTTATTAATTACGTATGTTACATAAAATCCTTCCATATAATGATGTGTAGAACCATTTAATTCGTTTTCTTCTATGTACTGAATGAATGACTATTATCACTCCTCGGTTCACCATATTTACAATAGTTTTCTGTTATATCTTGTCACAAGGTAAAAGGAAAGTCTCTTAATTTAATAGTATTCTTTTAATTTCATATCTCACATGAATTATTTAGCCCCAAACTTAACTAAGCGTGTTCGGACAGCTGCACACTCAAAGACCTGTTACGCGCCACCGATAGTGTGGTTCGTGTGGCGGAATACTGGTCATCAAAAATTTTAAAGAATTGCCATCGACACGAGAAGAAGAAGGCGGCCAAATAATGAGTAGACCTATGTAATTAACTACCATAATACGTAAAATCCATGACTCAGGTACAAATGATCATAGTTATTCATCACACCATCTTTTGCTCTATGCGGGATACAAAACCACAACCATTGGCATGTATTGCGCAATTACCACACCAAGACAGTCGTCTCAATATTATTTCAAAATTGTCGATTGGTCACCGTGTTAAACTATGTACCATTGCACATATTTGTCAGGTGTACGGCATCAAAAAAATACTGCCAAGAATCCCGTTGTTTGTTTCATTATAAAAATGTCACGCACGATCTTAAAAAATGTGGGGCACGCCTATTGAGGAGATTGTTGACAAACTCAGATGGCATCTTGTCTGCGAATGCTGATTAAGGATTTCCCATTTTTACCAGCCCTACATTCGTTGTTCGCAGCCGGCGAGCGCTCGCACCCTCATTTAAGCCGATAAGACACGCGGCCATCGGGACCGAGAGTCATTGTCCCACACTTGGCACCATTCCACGACTGCGTACTCTTCCCAACAGGCCTATATACATAAACATGTAAATAACAACGGTATATCTATCAACTTAAATAAGAAGAGCACCATATAACCAATTCCTATATTAGCCGCCAATTCTTAACTTAGTCACGTATCATTATTTTAACCAGTCGTGTAACAAACATGCTACGATGTACGGGTTTAGGTGAATAAGAATGTATATTATTTATAATCATTTTTGTCAGCTATACAATACGACAGGCATGTTGTAAACCTGAAAGCAGCGGTGAGCGAATTTATTATTTACCAATGCGGGATAAAGAACGGATAGAGTCTATTATTTTGGGGAATACATCCAAACCCTTTGCCTTTACCTTTACATTAGCATGTTTTGTATTTATTGCGAACTCAAACTAATCCAGTTATAAAAGATATTAAACTAAATTAAATTACATATTTATTGACCTACGTATGTACTCCAATAAGAAAACTGTCATCGTTGAACGAATATGAACCTGACATACTGTAACCAAGTACCTCGTGTTCCAAATGCAGGATTACGAACACTAATCTGTGTATAGGTATATCCAATTACCGGTTTCCTAAAGAGACTCAAACTGAGGAACAAAGATCGTACCTAAATTACTAAATACAGCAGAGATGTGATCAGTCTACGCTGTCGATTCCGAAAAATATCAATGTAAAGAATATCGTAAATCAGTATGAGATGAAGTGAATTGAAACGTCGGCGGGTCGGCGGGTCGGCGGGTCGGCGGCGACGCGACGGCGCGGCCGCCCGGCGAGCTGAGCACGCGTGCGCGGGCGGGCGCGGGCGCGGCGCAGCCTCCCGGCTGCTGCACTACGCCGCCGCCCGCCGCCCGCATCGATCCCGCCCGGGCAGCCTCCGCCGAGGCCTACCGCGCGCCAAACGCGCCGCACGCGACCTCCACGCGTACCGCACGACGCGCACGCCGCCGACGCTCACTGCCCGCGCCCGACCCAAGGTCCTATCCCGCGTAACCCTCAGTGCAGGTTAATCGTGATTACGTAATTCGTGCGTACCTATGGACAGGTTATGTGTGAGTGGCGGACCAGCTGACATTTACCAGCTAACATCTTTTATAACTAAGTGAGCATCCCTCGGCTGTAATATCTAACAGAGAAGTACAATCGTGTGCGCGTTTATCGCAGTTTAACTGAAAACAATATTTTTATAACCACAACCGCCGCCACACATAGCCTCCGAAACGTACGCCGAAAGACCGTAGCACTCATTTCATGCGAACAGCAACTTTCACTTCTTATCTGTAAGGTTCAAAAGAGGATGTCAACTGTCGCTACGAAAATATAGGACGGAACGATCGCAAACCAATTCAGCCTTTAAACTTATTCCTATAAGAAACATTTTCACTTGAAATCATGTAGAAAACATTTCAGGTTACAGCTCTTAGTTACCATATCATTATCATTTTAAAGTGTAAAGCAGCTTCTACATCAAAATTTCTTTTTTTATATCCTATCTTGCATGTTACTTTAAACTTTGATTTACTTTCTGTTAGAAATCTTGAAATGTGTTAAAGTGTTAGACAAAATAAACTTTTAGATATCGTAGTAAAAATAGTAACTCGGATTTAATTACAGTTTGCTTGATTTATAAATGTGGAAGAGGTTAGTCGAATAGTGCCATATCCGTATCCGATTGTTCAGCGTCATCCCAATCGCAATGCTGCAGTCTCAATAGGCACTGCGGTACTCTCACTTACAATAGTGATTCCCAGCAGCACTTCTGCAAACGAAATAACAAAACGCTATTCCGTAACGAGCGACTTTCCCGCACAAAGGGTAGTATCGATGCCTGACGAGCCATTGTTGCAGGCCAAAATGACGCGCGCGTATTCTCAGCTCACTACGGAAACGGGCTGAATCGGGCCCCGTCATTTTACTTCCAGGTGTTGACACCCTAATTCCGTGCCTCAGAATGCTCTAAAAGTTTTCTTGTTTTATTTTCGCATGATCTTGAAACTAAAAAACAATCACTCTTTATGCTTTGAATTGTAAACTTGTGTTTTTGGAATGTGGTCTGCTATGTATCATTGTTAAATTAAAACATATTTTGAAAACTTATTCATCTTTTATTTTTTTCATTTACATCACATACATTATCCTCTTCTTTTTTTATATTCATTAGAGCATTTAATACGCTGTAGAAAAGCATTTATAGGTACACCTTTCTTCACTTTGTTCCATCATGTTGCGCTCAAAAGCAAAAATCTAAATATAAAAACAAAATTGCATGCTTTTAATATTAAGTCTTTTGAAAAATTCTTACTTTGAATTAATTAGGTCGCATAACATGATATTCGTTCTGGTTATTGTGTATTTAATTTTCTATATCAAATAGCTTTTTGTATGAAGCTATTTGATATAGAAAATTATAGAAGTTTGTTATTAAAGAATTATGTCAAAAAACTAACAAACAATTCAATTCGCAGTTAGTAAATACAAAAACTACATTTATTGATCACTTACCTACTTAAAAACTAAAACCAGCTCTTAAGTATAACAGTTGGCTTTATTTAACAAGTATTTAAAAAAAGATAGTCAACTGTCTGGTCGATCTTCCTAGATTTAAAATTTTATTAACAAAAAGACGAACATGAAAATTACAATTTAGCTGTCAAATGATCTCTTATTACGTAAATTCTATACAAAGCAATAATTTAATAACGAAAACTCAAAAGATTGCATTAGAAAAGCAATCTAATATTGTACAATGTATTTAACAAAAGCCGATATTTCTAAGCCAAGAATTTGGGAATTAATTATTTAACTAAACCGCAAATAATAATTTATACCCAATGTTACGCGCGACGGCGCCTCAGACATTTTTCGCGCAAACATTTTTTCTCCCTATAAATCAAGTTAGTCTCAGCATGTAAATTGGAGTGACGCAAATTGTAACACGGATTACGAAAATTACAAAGCATTATATTACCGTCACGACATTATTAATTTTACGTCTGGCGCACAATAGGAGTCAATCTTTTGATAGTTTAGTGTTAATTCAATCGAGACAGAGTTAAATGTAGTTTTCCTGAAATCGTAATCCAACTCCAAAATTGTAGTTTACTAACATAACTTAGGTGCCGGTATTTACTATTTTATAACTAAATATAGTACCGCATACTTTTTAAACAAGTCATTGTCAACTAAACATAAAAATGGCAAAATTCACACGTAGCTTTTCCACGAAAAAACAACGAACGAATTCTATGCAAATACGCTCGAGTCTCATCATTCATAAATAAATAATATAAAATCGAATGTCGGTCAGTTATTATACAATTCTGTTTAATTTATCCAATGACCTTTAAGTTCAGTCGCTAATTAAAAATAATAAAGTTGTTTAGAAATTAGCAGAGATGAACCGTATTAGCGCGCCAATTAGCGCGCGAGCTGCATTGTCCTCAGCACAAACACCCATAGGCCAAGTCACGGCGCCAGCGCAGCGTGATTAACGAATCACGTACTTGAAATACATAAAAGATCAACAAGCACTATCATAAATATAAGAATATCCGCGCTACACTAACATTGTCAAGCGCGGTCCATGCATCCGTGTTTAGTTTTTTGTGGTTACTGAGCAAAGTCAATAAGATTGGCCGTTTGCCAATATTTAGTCATCAGAAATCACTCATCGCTCATTATCCATAATCTTTTTGTGGTCCTTGGGTGCGGTCGCGTTTTCGCCTAATATATTTGTCCGCCCATACACAGTAATGAGAGGCAGCGCGCCCTCCGCGTGAGTACGTACGTTGTCCGCCGTACGACTGAGCCTCGCGAACATGGCTTCCGAGAAGGAGAAAATGGCGGCAGCCGAAACTAAATCACCCTCCAACAAGAGCAACTGCACGTCGCCAGGAAAAAAAGGTAAACATATTAGTATCCGTCACGTATGATTAATATGAGTATCCCGGCGGGATTAATGTCCCGGTCTTACACTTGAGAAGGCGCGTGGAGGCAGCGATACGACATGCCATTACGCTCCGGGACGGTCTATGTTGGACAAAAGATAATATTATTAACATTGTGATGGCACATTGGCCGATTGATCAGTGAATGGGAAAGTTATTGATAAAACTGTCCTGGAAATCAACTTTAAAAGTCACTTCCTGTTTCTTCTCGGATAGTAGATCTACAGACTTATATTTTATTGACATAAATTTTAGGGAAAATCTAAATAAATACAATTTTATTACCATTATCGCATGATATTGAAGTATTTCTAAACTCATTGTTATCTCCTCACATTCAAAACTTATTTAGAGCTAAACGCTATAGTTTATTTTCAACTTTTTTAAACCTAGACATTTCCTAAGTTGAAGTTGTCAGTTTGTTTGAAATTATTGGACACAGATGATGAGATGATGATTTGATTCAGATTTAGGCTGATACTACATTTCATGTGCAAACGTTATTTTCTTAATGTCGATAATTTATTTTGTAATTTTCCTAAACTGTAGAGTAAGTAAATGTTTGCATCTGCACAGCACAAGAGCTTTGGTACACAACGTTAACCCTTTTAGTGAGTTTGCCGTCACATGTCACGGGCACAACGGACCGTACATGTAAATTGTCTTTAGATTAATTACTGGGCTAACGTCTGCAGGCAGTATAATGGACGCGTTCACGTCCCATCGAACTTGAGTGATCTAATAACGGTTAATAGATCTTTGAATCACGTGGACCCACCGCGTGGAAGGCTGTCTTAATAATACTACTACCTTTGTTAATAGGGATGATACTTTAGGACTGGTGCACAATTGGTTTTATAAACAAACATAGTGTTATTATTTATATTACTATAATATTAGATTTTCCCATATTTTTATAACAATATTGGATTTTATTAAATTAAATGAGTTGTACTTAAATAAGTAGAAAATGGTGCAGTGCAATTTCAACCACTGAAAGTCAATATAGGCGTCGCTCGTATCTTCAACTGACACACATAATATTTAGACTATGTCTTGGTGTCTATTTCTGCGAAAATTTGATACATCTTTGCTGGAAAAATATAGATTGATAGATAGGTACTATTTATTGCAGTCCACACAAAAGAAACAGAGTAACAGGAAAATGTACACTAAAAAAATAGCACAATTTAGGCAGTTTTTTTTTACATTTTGTAATTTTGTTCAAGGCTTTACCTTATCAATGACAACTCACAACAATCACTTCAAGGTATTCAAATTTATTTGACATAGATTAGAAGCAGCTAAACAAATAACTACATAGGTGAACGTTTCTTATTATCTAAATAAATATTCAAACCTATATTTGCTAATAGAAACACGTAATAAATCTTTTTACATTAATGACTAACACTAGTTTTTAAGTGGTCGTAAAATATTGTACTCCATTAAAATATTTTATATGTCTGTTAACTAAGTCAGTCATTTTTTCATATCAATAATAGCAATGTCTACCTTAATTCTACTGTAGGTGCAAAAAGATAATAAAATATTTGAGGTTTGCCCAAAGTTTGGCGAGTCATTCCGTTACGGAGCCTATTAAATTTAACATCTAGGTACATACAAAAATATCAAATTAATCTGTTAATAAAAAAGTCTCAATAGGCAGCCCTACATTAAACCGATGAGCGCGTCTAATACTGAATCGATAGATTACGGTCTCAATGATAGCATTATACGAGTATGTAAAGTACACGAAATCAATACGGCAACCTTAACCCAGGCAAGGTGAAGGAATCAAACACGGAAATAAACTGTTAAGTTGCCCACACATGGCTTCCCGCCTTGTTATTGAAGCCTGTGAATCCGCTTACGGACAACGTGATTGCGCTGTCTACCCCCGGAGATTGTGCATTGTTGCAAACAATAAACGTATGTTGCATACGTGCAAAAATGCTTGCCCAGGGGAGGGCTTTGACACATGTATCGCAACAGGTCAAAATTTAAGATTCAATATAAAAAGCAATTTTACAAGCTATGATTGGCCGATTGCTTTGTGCCCTTCTACACCTGCCTTCCTACCATAAGCACCAAAACTGTTAAATCGCTGTGCCGGTGACGTCACTTATTATGATCGCTGTTTCGATAAAAAGTCAAAATGGCTGCTATTTCTATCATATTTTTACAGTTGGTGTCGATATATCGCTATATCATATCACATCATATCGTGTTTTGTTCGTCATGCTAGGGGGGCTGAAGTGGTATTTCGTAGCAAGGCTTATTTTTTCATATTAATAATTTTTTTTGGACACGCAAAAAACACCCACTAAAAATAGAATCCCTCTTTAGTACAATAGAACACATACGTTTGGAGAACATAGACCACTAACCTATATGAAACCTATACTAATGTATAAGGCATAAGGAAGCATAGTGAATAAACACTATCGAATTTGAAGCACTCGTAGCAAGATCTTTTCCCCTTCCCCAATTGCAGACCCTGCCGTGAAGGTACTCGTATTCTTTATACTTGCATGTGAGGATACCTATAATGGAAGGTATATTAGACGTAAAACGACAGATTTCTATCTATCGTCAGGCAGAATATTTGTGTTTAATCCTCAGCAATCCATTACCTTTATGGTACTCAAAACCCCAACGGTATAGTGAACCATCTCCAGCGCAAATACTCAACTCGCTTACTCACACGAAGTGGGCCTAAGTAATATTACATAACAGTATCCTAAATAAATAATAAGGGCAGGTGACTGGCACCCGCAGGCAGGATAACATTAAACGCATTGTGAGAGTACAATAGACTCTATAGGTACCTCGATAGGACCGGTGCGATAATTTTCCGCGCAGTTTTAATACGGAGGAAAATCTCCACAATGCGCTTGGTGGTGCCGATGGCAAAAACCTTTTTCGATTATGAAAAATGTTTTTAAACTTAGAACTTAGCTAGATTGGCTGGTGCCTGATAGTAGTAAGTACCTACTTAAGTTAGAGCTAGTCATTATTTGATTAAGATAAAAATGTTGCCCACTATTTATGTATGACAAAGTTGTTACTTTCTTCCATATTTATATGCGTAACGAGTCTAATGCTAGAAAATTAATCAAATCAGAGGAAAACAATAGTTTAGTTTTGTAATTTGGTACAGTTATACCTTTAATTGTAGTAGATTTTACTTATGATAATAGTGTCTTCCCGGCGGTCTTCACCATGTGCGTGAATGTTAAGGCAGCCTCTCAATTTTCCCAGTTTTGACGTCGTCTTACTCGTGGCTCGTATAAGAAGGGACAGGGTTAACATTAAGCCTGAAAGGTCCTTTGTGCCCAAACAATAGCCGTGTTAATGCCTCCGATAGCTTCAACACTCAGGATCCAATGAGAGCATTGTCTAGTGATGTAAATGTTTTTTTTCTTTAAGAATTAGCTGACGTACTGCTAAGAGTGTAGGCAACTAGAGTGGGAGTTTTTTAAATATAAATTACACGCGTTTCTATCCGCGGTTAAGGCAACATGAAATTTCAAAATCATCAATAGATAATGTAAAGAAGAATGGCAAGCTTCTATAGAGCCCTGGACCCAAATTTTGAGGCTCCATTCATTAATGAAATTAGCTACATCTTGTACAACTAAGCAAAGCTAACAAAAAAGTTAGTCGACCTTACCCTCTTAAAGCTGAGATTCAAGAGATATTAGTGAAAACATGAAATGGTGAAGTTAGGTTATGGGTTATTATGTTTCCTCCAATTAGCATTAAAACAAATTGCATTCGTAAGTAAAACTCAACTGCAAGACCTAAAAAGGGACCTACACTACACTACACTTTGCAAACAATATTTTTGTAACACTTTTGCTTAACATAATTCAAAATATGAAGTATTACATTAACAATACAATCTGACATTGACATAACTGACTTTGACAGACGTCTTTCTACATCAAAAGTATGTTCCGAATTAGTCTGAAATCATACTTAATCTCGTTCCGAAATGGAATCTTGTTAAATAAACCCCAAAATTAAAAGTAATATATTATCTGATTCCCAACTTTTAAAAATATGTAATTTTAGGAGAAGAATCTGTTAATCTTACATCAAAATGATAGAAGCATTTTTACTATGTTTTCCAACATGTAGTGAGTTTTTTCTAGCCAAAGTAACTTCGAAATTGCAAAAATATTTTTACTTTTTCGTAGAAAATGACATCTACCTCGACGATGATGTGTAGATCATTTGATTGTTTTGCGCAATTTCTATGTTGGTCCTATAGTAAAAGTTGTTGCATTTATATTAATAGGGGAAAACTAGTAAGTTCGAGCGGTACGGGCTCTATTCGGTAACTAGCCATGGTGATTTGTTAAGGCTTTTATTATTTTAATTGTTTGTTACAAACTTCGCTTTAAATTTCATTCTAGTTTACAAGTTCAGTGAAATGTTTTGGGTGAGCAATTAATATAGAAATAAGTGTCATTATAAAAAACACTTTTTAATAACAGTACTCCACTGTAGTCCAAAATGGTTTGTTTCCTCTGACAAAACCTGCCGCTGGGATTACAAGGCACGGCTTCGTAAATTATTGGGTCTTTCTTCGCCGAACTTCTTAATCTATCCCTCTAGTATGTATTTAGTTAAGTATAATTCATAAACCAATTTGATGAAACATTGCACTAACTGATCCAAAACGCAGAACTGTATGTATGTAGAAAAGTCACTGCGTAGTATATAATGTCAATCCATTTACTTAAACTGTTAAGTGTATATGTCAGTTTCCACATTTTACATTTTTATGCATGCCGTGGTGGCCTTTAATTAAGGCAACACTATAAAATGTTTAATTTGAATTGTATTTTGTATTGTCTAGATGTATGCTTTGTTAACTGTCCTTAATTAAATAAATAAATAATGCCTTAAATAAATTATAGCGGTAGGTGCGGTGGTGAAGCGTAACACGATTAAATCATTTGTAAAAGTACATTGTGCCTTTAGTGGTGTACATATAGTAGGTACTCATCGTCTCACGCAACGATATTCCCCTAGCTAGCTGGTATGCTAAGGCAACTAGGCGCGCCGACGCGCTAAACATTTCAGTCCATGTTTAAATATCGCATTCTTTTAATTAAATGTTAGATAGGTAATTTATTGAAATAAACTTCACCTTTAAAATAAAGAAAGCAATATACGTATTTAGTAAGAATCTAGCCAAAATTACCTATTTTTAGAATTCTGACACAGGAATTTGAATAAAAATCTTGTAAGTAGTATTTCTTTTATTATATTACCAAGTAATGCTCGTAGTACATACCTAATACCTATCATATAGATTAAACTACTTGCTTTCTTTGAATCATGTAAATCCACTATATATTCAGACATAAGTAACTGTGATAATATTATTTTTTAAACTATGGTTCTTTTTAAATAAATAAGTAAAATAAATAAAGAAAATATTACATAATAGACATAATTTTTTTGATTATTTATTAAAAAACGAGATTATTACCTATAAAGTATTAAAATAGCTTTATCTTCTTAAGAACTACTCGATCCCTATTGATAACAGTCGACAGAACTGAACTATTGGTTTTCAAAAACCTTGTGGCCTACAGAAACTCTTTAAAACCATCCTTTTGTAGGAATCGCCCAGATTATACCAAGTTTCGGCAACTAATACCCGACATGCGGATAAAGGACATATTGAGCCGTACATTTAAGGGACGGCAAAGTTCCACTCGTTTGGAACTTTTTAAATTGAATCTGAATCGTTGCTACAGCCACTGGCGAGCCGGCCTAGCTTAATTCTTCGGCCCTACATAATAAATAACGCTCGCCCTCTGCCTATCAGTAATTTTCTAAGATTAAAGAGAACTTGTTTGAGTTTGTATCGACAACGAATATTTTGTTTTCAAGAAATAGAAGCTGTGGGAGTTAAAATCTAAACAGCGACTGTTTAGATTTAAGTCCCACAGCTATTTTAACAGTACAAATACTTTCTAGAAACAAGAAATTCTGGATACAGCCTTGTTATTCTATTATTAACAAGCTTCAGCTTTTACATCATAATTTTCATGATTTCATTTTTTTAATAATGCCGATAATTCTAAATTTCATCTTAGTGCAATCTTAAACAATACCAGCATCTAAATAAAATCTGTGTATTGAGTCTGTTACAATTAAACTTGAATCATTTGTTTCAACTGTGTTAGTGTTTCTGAAAATAAGATTCTTTATATCGCCTTCAGCAAGACGCGAAATCTCGAGATTCAAAATCCTAAAATAAAGATAATAGGTTTCAGTGAAATATTTTAGGTGTTATTTTTATTTCCTTCGTAGTTATTATTCAAGTGTACCTAAGTACTACTATAGTACCTATTATGACTAGTTATTATGTCACCAAGCATTACTCCAAAATATTAAGTGCTTACGCTATCCTTTGCTTGGCCGTAGCAAGCAAACTGTGCTTTATCCTGTATTACGAACCAGCAGCAGAGCTTATTCCGTCTAAGACGAGCAAGCTCGAGCATTATTCAGCCTAAGACATCAGGGGCTTACGTCTGTGAAGCTTTATGAAGCGGCAAAAGCTCCGATCTGCATTAATGCAAGCTGCATGCAAACGACCACTGTATAGTCGACGATGCCGATAACGTTCGAATTTTCACGAATATTGCGATCCTAATTTCTTCAGTCCTCACTATGTCAGTTATTGTTTTTGATATTAAATAAAACTGGGTAAAAGCTGTCTCTAAAAATATTTATAGGAGTAAAATAACAGATCATATTAAATATTATTTTTAATTAATACTACGAGACGAATACACGATTCTTAGACAGACAATAAATAGTTCAGTTTCACTTGATTATAGTTACAAGTTTAATTTTTTTAATTAATAATGTATTTAGGTGAGTTTCTGTGCTCGACATAAAAAGAAATATTGTAATAAGTGGCAAACAAAATTAAGAACATTTGTCAATAGTTCAAAATTAATAAATATTCCCGGATCCATGTTAATTATTCCGTGGGTGTAGTTTGTGGAGATCGTTCTTTCTTTATTTAGAGATAAATAAAAACTGGCACTTTCTCTATGGTGTAACTTAAGATCATAAATTAATGTCTGATACCGGGGTTCCACTAATAACTTGTAAATGCCGAGATGTGACCGCATGAGACCGCGTTACAATAAAAGTTATATTTGGTCCTAAAATAAATAGTACTTAATTATAATTAATAAAACTTCAGGAATTTTTGAAAAATATTCTTAAATACCTGACTAACAGCCCATTAAAGTCGCGTGTTAGACAAGCAGATCCGATATGTACCGTGACGTCACATCACACGTGCGCCATACATTTTTTATAGTAACAGTTGTTTTAGAAAGAGATAGGTATATCTTAATTTCTAATTACTATATTACGGTTATTTTTTACCTAAAATCAATTTTGTTATTACTGTTAGTACTATAATTTTATATATTTGCTTATAAATATAGTAAAAACAATATATTTTTTTCATGTATATTATTCCCTATTGTTAATCTAAAACTTAACCATCTACCAAAATACCGTAAAATCCCATTCACAAAAT
Organism: Anania hortulata; assembly: GCA_963576865.1. Taxonomy (NCBI): domain Eukaryota; kingdom Metazoa; phylum Arthropoda; class Insecta; order Lepidoptera; family Crambidae; genus Anania; species Anania hortulata. The sequence goes on from OY756389.1 coordinate 6,754,077, forward strand.
GGTAGTTTAGAGATCGGATTGCTGAAAGTCGTGACAGATTACTTAGCTGAAAAATCTTCATTTCCACAGGCAGCAGCGGGCTTAATCTGGCGCCTGCACCGAGCTCAGAACGATTACGTCTTTGGAACGTCAACCGCCAACTTTTCAATGCACCAATTGCTTCTCAATTTATTCTACTTAACTGGATCCCATTTGATATAACAAAATGAAACAGTATGTGTTTCATTTTGTTATATCAAATGGGATAATGGAAATTCGAGGCCCGTATCCGTTTGTCCCCCCCCCCCCCCTTATGATGCAAATGGCAATGTAAATCGTAAGCCACTTTGCTTATGGATCGTCAGCTCGTGTATCTTTTTTATGTAATAAAAAACTATAATAGCTAACTTTTATAATTATTTAAAGCATTATACGTAGGCTTTGGTTTTGATTATCAATGCACTGTTTTAGATTAGTCGTTTGGAACTTACCTTAAACCTTCTACAATCTACAAATCGCCATCTATATACTTACAAAACCTCGACGTTCGTCGTCGTGATAGATTAATTAACAGAAAAATAAGAATTCAAAAATGTTGCATTGCTTGCATTGCGCGCAAAAGCGATTTACGTTTCTAAGGTATGGTTATTGCGTATTTAGCACGAAGTGCTAGCTATTATTATACGTATGAATGTACGTTAGTATTGCATTTGCAGTTGAACAGTCAACGTGATAATCGCCCGCATGCTACCTATTGTATTATATTCACACCGCTAACATTGCGGACACAGAGAAAAGAATAAAGCTATTGCAGATAGTTCCCAGACTTTCTTTTTCGAATTTTCTTATTTCCTTAACATTTTTACTCCCGATAGTTTTCTCGAGATTCTTTTTCGCGATTGCAGTTCTAAGCTCGTTCTTACAATGGAACAACTTTGCGGTATTTTATTGCAACTAGCACACTTTGCTCTCAGAGAGACCTTGTTATAACTTAAGTAAATTAATTAAACCAACTACTCCCATCTTAAATAAGACGGCTTGTATGTAGCTACGATTATTGCGTACCTCATGTCCAAACTTCTTAGCTTTTGCATTTAAACGACTCTGTGGTGATTTCAAAATAATTAAGTTTTTAATAGCTACTTTAAAAGTGTCACATTTTTAGGGTTTCATAGTAAGCTGCCATATCGCTATGTATTATGTCCGTCTGTCTGTATATCGCAACCATTTAAAATTTACACACTTAAAGTTCCCTTTCTTTCCCACATAAAGATGAGAATTATTTGTATTAGCGTAGGTACCACATTGGGTTTAGTGGTTTACTTGTAATGCCATAGTCCACCATTGAAAAAAAATACCTAAATCAGATATTTGTTTCTGGCTATAGTATGGCTAACAACTGCAAATATAGGTATAAGTTTGTTATTCAAACGCTTACTCGTATACTCATTCATTTCATGAGGTAAACATAAGACTACGGAACCGTTTATGGCGCATTTTGACGGTTTTTTTTTTACTTGTCGTAAATAGTACTTCATTAACCGACTTTAAAATGGGAGGAAACGACTATTCTTCATTTGTTCGAAAGGGAATACATACGGAATGTCCCATATAAATTTAGTCAAATTTTGATAATGGGAGCTTATCAGAAAATCATAAAACACTGCATGGACTCCTACCACACCAGCAGATTTAATCTATTTTTAACCGACTTCAAAAAAACTTCAATTCGGTTGTATAATTTTTTATGTTTGTTACTTCAGATCTAGTCGTAAAACCTAGTCAGTCAGAGGCCTTGAGTTGGCTTGATTACATCTGACAGTAAGGTTGTCACTGACCCTACAACACCCCTCCACCGATCCGCTCTGGGCTCGTGTGGTGGAGTATGACCTAAACCACCTCATAGTTGAGGTGAGGCCTGTGCCCTGCAGTGGGACATTTATTATTAAGGCATACATTACATTACCACAGAACTCCGCCATTAATTAAACGATTTGAAAAAATATTTTTTCACATTGGTATCATTAAAAAAAAACAATTCTTATGATGGGATCCATCAGGAATTGAGAGAACTCCTAAAATACCTATTATAGGCATACATATAGCGATTTTAGTATATTCAACAACAAGTGAAGCATTTGCATTCAGAAAATTTCTTTCGCTGAGGTGGTACTGATGAAGATGACCATAGATGGCCACAACATCATTTTACGAGTAGCGATATCTTGATTAAGACAGTTAAGCTTCGTCATAGTCGACAAATCAAATTTAAATAAATGATTCTAATGAAAATGTTACTATCGAACTGATCTGATGCCAAAGGCGGAAGGTAGGCACCGAAACTCCGTAATGAAAAAATGTATCAGAGACGTGTTTGGACTTATTTGAATCGTCATGAGATGCATTTTAGCTATAATTACATTAAAAATCGCCATTTGGAGTGAAACAATAGATAATGAAATATATGTAAAGCGGATATAATGTGTTTGCACTCTTATTATTCGTCTTGATAAGAATTTATCACTAAAACCTGACAAAAAAGTAGTTTAAAAAAAAAACCGACACTAAAAAGCTAAAAATACCATTTAACACGAACATACCTAACATTTGTTTTTGGAGTCGGTGCCAGCCGTGGGATGTTTGAATGTTTGTGTTTGCACAGGTATGTTTGTGTAAATATTATTTTTAGCTTTAAAGTGTTTCTTACCCAATGTTTTCAATAAATGTGACCCGATTTTGATGTTTTTTCATGAATAGCGAATAATAATAATAATTCAAAGGTAGTTTATATAAAATTTGCGGAAAAAAATTACTCTCCTAAGGGTGAAATAGAGGATGAAATCAGTGTGCAGCAGTTTAGTTTTGTTTGCACTCTTGGGATTCGTTTTGATGAGGATTTTTCACTAAAAATAGATGATAAGAGTTTTCAGTTTTTTGAAGTCGGTTTTATTTTTATTTTTACTTTCAAAATGTATCTTTGCCTAGTGTCGTTTCTATACAAAGAAGAAATCTTATATAATCTTTGGCTCGTTGCGCAAATGTTTACGCTGTACAGCGTAATTAAACAATCACTAAGCTCTTAAGCAAACTTTGCTTTCATGAGCTTGAGCCATCATCATTATTAAATTATTTATGCTTGTTTACTAACTGTAAAGCAAACTTATTAATTTCGTTGAGAATATAAAGTCAAAGTTTATATCGAATCGTTTTCTCGAGTTCAGAAATTTTAACTTTCTACATATCACAAGTGTTCTCCTAATTACTAGCACAACAGGATACAGTTACTACTAATGAGCTATACCTACATAGGTAATCGTGCCCGTGTTGTAAACCAGTTAAAATTCATTCCGAGTGTAAAATATTTCTCTCCATTTTAGTATCATCCAAAATTGCTGTCACCTGCAGCCATTCTTAGCTTAGGCTTCCTTGAGCCGTAAAAGGTAGTATAATCTCCAACATTATGCGTTCTCAGCGCCCGTAAACATAGAAAGTGGTTTTAAACCGGCACTTGATGAGGCCTTATAAATTAATGCATCTGAATCCAAAGACGCTTGTATCGACTCTGATTTCTTATTCCTGTGTTTAGTGCTGCTAGCGGTAAAGGCAAATACAAACGGAGCCAGCGCTGGCATGCCATTAAAACTGGCGCCTGCCAATGGCGCAGCGGTGGTCCCGCCCTTTATGTGCCAGTCCAGTGCTGGCAGACATGCTAACACAGGAACACCATGCCAGTATTAGCGCCAATCTCACTCTCATGCCAGCACTGACTTTGTATTGAACTTTTCTTTGCTTTTTTTTCCTATAGGTATACAGTTTTTGTCAACTATTAGTGAAATATTTTGTAAATTTACAGTCGATAAAAAAATACATGTCATGCTCTATCTAAACTCTTATAGAAAAATTGGACTCTTGATGAAAGTTTATATTAATGCAACTGAGTCGGAAAGGCGCATTGTGCCGACTCAAAGCGTTGTCTGCGCGTGAATAGCGCGCCCCGTGCCTATCACTTTGTGCCAGTGCTGCCATCTGTGAGGGAGTAGCCCGGCGAATAATTTGTGAAAGCTTTTACATGAAATTGGGGATAGGAAATTAAAACGTTAATATTTTTTGTAATTTGACAGAGCTCATACAGCATGTTAATTCGCCGCCCGGTGGTTTAAATGCCAGCCTACCTACCTGCCATTATTAACTTGAATACCTACTCTTAAGGTATTCAAGTTGATAATGTTCTATAAATTACTAAATGACAGCACAAAGGGGGCGTCGAATCCATTGGTTGAACCGTTTTGTTTGTGGTGGTTTGTGGCCTGTGATTGACACTTTGTCATTAACTTCAGATAAACGCGCTGAGAGAGATCCTCCGGAGCCGACTGACCTACTGCCACATTTCTACCGTTTTTGTGATTTACTAGTATCATTTAGATTCAAAAGAGGTCACAGGCGATATAAATTAATTTAAATGATACGAGAAAAAAATTGGTGTACAAGTACAGACAACAGCTCGTCAACCTACCACAAAACGTAAAATTTTCTCAATTGATAAGAGTCGACATGTCAGGCTTAAAGTTGAAAATCGATTGAATAACCTTTAATTTTTGGGAAGGTTGACCTGCCGTTGACTGTACCCTAATAATTACATAATTTAGGTTTGTTCAACTGATCTTCAGGGACCAAAAATTTGAAAAGCCGTAATCTTATCATTAAATGTATTTTTTTATTGTTTCAGGTAAATATAAAACGCTGAGCATACTCTAAGAAAAAGAAAATAAAAATAAGGCGTGTCAAATTACTATAGAAACAGAGGAACAAAAGACATCAATTTCGGTTAGTTTCTTAATTTGTTCTTTTGTAAATACACTTCCTTGAACAAATTAAAAAGCCAATGAGCTTTCGTCGGTAACTTTTAAAAGGTAAGGAATAAGTTTCCTATTTTCCTTAGTTACAGCTCGGTTAGGCCCTTTGTTCATGATAAATCTATTTCCGGACAGTGCAATCCGTCCTCTTGGCTCCTTAAGCTTTGAAAATGTTACCCGTTTTTCTCGGCAGGGACGGGCTGAGGTGTCTAAAGAAAAATACCGGGGCCCAAATCCTATTAGTCAGTTCTTCAGAACTTTGTTGGAAAGTCGATACTCGCTCAGACTCTTTAAATTGCGTTATTTTTGTACTTTTTTTTTCAAAGGAATTAACTTTGCAGACATAAAAAAATCATTTCACTTTTAGGGCTTAAAATTTAGTCTGTTGAATAATTTTATTACACAAGTAAGTTTGATGAAGATGTTATTGGTCGAAGTACAAAACAAGATAGATAAGTGAGTTTGCAATTTTGTCGCGGCTCATATAATTTTTAGTTGGGACGGAAATTAGGGCGCGGACCGCGTTCGAGTGTCGTTTGGCAGCGCGCCAGCACCCGCCCTAGTCCGCCAGACGCGGTTCCGCGTGCACAACCTAGCTCGCTGAGCCAGGCCCTGCCAAAGAGCCCGCTCGAACTCCAACCAGTATTTCAATCTGTTTTAATTTAGAACCGATTCCACTTAAGACCGATGCCAAGTAAAAGTTTTTCGGTCAGCGCTGCTGGCGAGAGTGTACTTCTTGTATATTATACGTACCTAAAATTATTTACTAAAAATAAAATGCATAAGCAAAATTGAAAATTCATAGTCGCGTTTATAAACGGGAATAAATGTCATAACGCACAACACGTTAAATTTACTTGACATGTAAATTACGTAAAACCAGGCATTTTACCGATCTATATTTTGAACGAGCATTTTTAGTTTTATTTTATGCTCTCGGTAGGAATTGTCGAATTTAAAATTCCATCGTCGATTTGATCGTCGAATAAAAGCAATCACACTAACGATAACCCTCGTTCGCTTTGCCGTTCCGTTGGCCATTGAGCACAAAGTTAATTTTGCATTCTGTCCAAATTACTTTACTTCCGCAACAATAAGTGAATATGTTTGAGTTAATTAAAATAATAGTTACTCTGCGAAAATCTATAACTAATTAGCAAAGCTATTAGCAAATTAATTTAATTTTGATACTTATTTTGTTTAGTAGTAAAAGGCGCGTTTTTATTGGTCGTATGCGAGGTGCGAAAAAATTTTGTAAGGCATGCTATAGAGCCCGTGACTATGGGAAATCGTTTTCCTGTAGGGTGGGTCCGCATGAGGTTATTCAGAACCTGAACCTGAACCTTGCTTTAAGAAACCGGCCCTAGAATCATAATGTGCCATGGATCACTGCTGTGTGGAGCAATTTTAACCAAACTAAATTGCTAAATGTTCAGCAAAAAAATTCAAAACCGATGAATTTCATTAAAACTCCCATATAAATTAAATTTTAAAATCACTTTTTAAAAAAATCTGAAAATTAAGTGGTATCATTTTAAATGTGCAATATTTGCCATTAATATGTTGCCATAAAAAACGTTAAGTGCGATATTGCTAAAAAAATAAAACTAACTTTTAAATCTGATGAGTATTGGGACACTGGTCGACATTTAGCCGCGGCTACCTTGCCTTAGTCCTCGAATGCGGTATGATGGCTGCGTTATCGACTTATGACTTTCATTAACTTTAAAAATCGTACTTAAAATATTTTGTATTGGGCTCAACAAATCAATATAAAGTAAACAGGCTTGTATCATAATAAATAAATCGCCAAAAACATCAGGATAACTCAAAGAAATTTCTACTTCAATATGTCTTTAAATAAGACGGATCGGAATCACATCTCCGTGAAATACATGAATACATTTGTCCCCGGACTAATTCAGTTCGTTCATTCAAACTCTCGTCGGCGAATGGCGTATTTATCTTACATCTGCTATCTGCTGCATTATTGATACTACCGAAAACATCACACACTTTGCCATCAATATCTCTCAAACTGGTTCTTTTTTGTTATTTTATCGTTATGTTCCAAAACATCAAAAGGGGTCATCCACATTTTAAAGTGGGTAGACCACCATGTATAATAATATAGTATTTAAAGGTGAATTTTCTAACGACACTTGTTAATTCACTATAAATTATTAGATATGATGTGATAAACAGTATCGGCCATCTTTTTACAATAATACGATTTTCTTAAAATTAACATTAAAGGTCGTGAAATGAAGACCTTTGGGAAATAACAACAACTAAGCGTGTACATTTACAATGCAAATTAAAGTTAAACCTACACAATACCGTGTTCTAATTTCCACAGTTAAATAATTGTTAAAATTTGAAATTAGTAAAGGTAAATATGTTCAGTAGGCTCGCTTCCAACAGTACGCAAAACAGTTTTAGGTTAGTTTATTTTTGTATAAGATGCACTAGTATAATAGTTATAAAAAAAAACGAAATATGCAATTTAAAAAAAATACAACACTTTCACAAATGAATGTGCACGCCACACCAAGATGAACGCGTATGAGTCTTGACCTCAATGTGCTCTATGATGTCCTGCGACTTGGTGGTATAGTGCAGGCGAGACAAGTACAGAGCCGTGACTGGCGTTGCAGCTCGTAACAGGAAGTTGGGCCCCGTAGCTATGGGTGCAGTACCGCAACGGTTAGGACTGACACGCCTTCGTCGTGTCTTCTTCTTTACCTCGATGAAATCATCTTCATCTCGGTGCTTGAGATCGGCCTCTGCTGGTTTAGGTGCTGTCAGCGTCTTTTATGTCTACTACCTACCTACCTTTGTAACATTTTGTTTTTTTATTACAGAACAATATACAAGCGTATAAAAAAGTATATGACATTTACTATGGGAGCAACATCGTAATTGCAATTTTTTTTAATGTTTCATTTATTATTATTTATATAGCGTGTTAGTTTGCATGGAGCATCTAAAAATGTTTTGTTCCTTTTGTTACTCCTATATAAAAGTGATTGTAGATTAGTAGCTGGTCACTGTCCTATTCTTATGTACACCCTGTATAAGTAAACGACTTAAAACCCAACAATAAATACATGGCTTTTGTCATGAGAATGCTAGAAGCAGCTTTCACATGACAATAGAAAAAAAATCACCAATCATTTTGTCATTTTTAGAATTCCAATATTAAAAGTTTTTACAGAGGTATAGAAATTCTACAATACGGCAAAGAGTTACATATTTGGACACTTGCCGCAAAAATATTTCTAAATCTTTTAAATCATCTGTCAGTGTAGTCTATGTGCGTGTCCTTTATACGTGCTAGGAAGTTAGCCTATTGCGTCTACCTATATTATGCTTCAGTGCTCGATACCTATCACGGGCGAGTGAGACCGACACGACGGTTAATTATAATTTCAAATCGGCCACAGCGCAGGGCGTTATCATGCAAATCAACCCAGTGAACCTTAGTTAAGAAAACAATGATTCAATCTGATTGGTGCTGTGTCGGTATATTTAGGTTCCCAAGGGAGAAAGATTTAAATTCTAATGTTCAATTCATGTGTCTTGAACTGAACATAAAATACGTTTTTCGTTTTAGATACGCACTGGACTGAGTGTCTATTTGATGACTGATGTAGTCTACAGAATTCCTAACTTTAATCTTTTTTACATACGTTATGGTTCAATTCCTTGAAGAAAACAATACCAAGGACTAAATGTATGTTGTCAATATTTAAAAAATAATATTTTAAATTACACTATACAGGGTTACAATTCAAGGTAATGCAAAATTTTAAAAATAAGGTCTATTGAACAATATAAAAATACTAATTTATCGTAATTAATTTTAGTCGTCGTATTTCTGGAGTAAGATATACTTAAAATTTAAAAAAAAAAAAACTCGAGATGAGCCGTCATTCATCAGAGATCACAGGCATATGCCGACGCCGCTCTAACAAGAACCTCATGCAGTGCACATACAGTGCAATTTAATCGAGTAATCGTAAATTTTCTACGTATTCTATTTTTCAAATACAGAATGAAAGAATTAAAAATGAATAAAAATGAGTTTGTTTTTTAGGTAGATCGATTTAGTTTCTGATTCTGAGTTGTCCCTTATAAATTGGCACTACCGTGAAATGTAACCCTGTATACAGGGTTATTTGTAAAACATCAAGGGCCTTACTACAAAAAAGATAGACTAGGTTTAAACACTGCCTAAAGATTATCCAACCAATTAAAAAGTATGGTAACATAACCGAGACATGTGTGATGTGTCAATATGTAGCGACATCTATCTCGCCACATATAAAACTGACGTATCCTACATCGCGATATTAAAGTTATCGGAGCGATTGAACCATATATACAAGAACCCGACAAACAACTGTCGGGCAGTTGCCCACCAGACACAACACCCGTCTAGTCGGAGGATCCTCCTTTTTCAATGGTGGATGAGGAACTCAACACCCTGTTCCACACACTGTTGGTCTCATAAAAAAATTTGTTGTACTTGAGCACCAGAATCAGCCCTTAGGAGGTTGTGATGTTTTACAAATAACCCTGTATAGATCTATGAAATACTGTATACAAATAAAAATTATAAAAACGGATAATTAAAAATGGACCTCGTGGTAGGTTACCCGAAAATACTGGCAGCGTTACCTTGGATTGCGATGCCCAGTCGATGTGCGAGGTAGCTGCCAGCTAAAATAATATTTAGGTTTATAGCAAAGACTTATGTTCTAACTATAAACTATAATAATGTTCATTTTTGTAACGTCATATGCACCGCCCACAAAACATTTCTGTTTAGCCTAATGGTCGACTGGTAGAGAATGCCACATGGCATTAAGTCCACTTTTGTACGATTTTGTTTTGTGCAATAAAGTTTAAATAAATAAAATTAATAAAGACATGAACGTAAGAGACCTTCTCACAATTTCTACAAAAAGTGTGTGCTTCTTGCATAGTAAGATTATAGATACATAAAAATGTAGACAAGTAAAACAAGACGATTCCCAACAAAAACTTGATCGCAGCGAATCTAACGTATTCGTCGATGTGTCATACAAACATGATATTTGTTCCACATCGCCAGCTAAAGATATAACAGGAAGTCGCCTATGAATGGAAGGCCTATTGAACCACTCTCGAAGGGGAAACGTGGGAAACCAGGGAAACACTTATTCTCGGTCGTGATTTGTTTGTCGACTTGACTTACCTACTCGGTAAGTCGTACTATCAGTCTCGCAACAAACAAATATGATACGTAGTTAACTATTTTTTGCGTAACAAATGCGTTATGCATGCCTGCTAGCGTGGTGACGAAAGCAGACCCAGTAAACTAAAATACATTGAAATGGCACAAAGATTTTCAGCTTAAATAGTTTTTTTTTTTTCGATCATTAATAAAAAATGGTATTTTTAAAGGTATTTTCTATATTAAGTCAATAATCTTATAAAACAGCATAAACCACATTACCTAAATCTTGATTAAGTAGCAGGTGGTACATTTAGGGCCAATTTCACTATCGTCGATTGAAAATTACGTGCCGATCAAAGTATAATACCCCTTATCAAGATTGTCATCATCTAGTTTCCTAACATTAATACTAAATGGTATTTCATTATATTTTAATCGTCAAATAAGAGTAACTTGACGAAAAAAAAATTGGCCTTTACTGTTGGAAGTAATATTTGTTAGTTCTGGCATGATTTCACAGATCATTGCTGTTTGAGCTCTTTCACTCCCGGGCTATTATTTCCCATTTATTTGGGGGTTGACCTTTTCGGCGTAATCCTGTCATCCCATTGTCTTCATATCCTTGTTGATAGTCCTAATCCAGGTCGTCGGGTCACGTCGCGTATCGTGTATAAACAATGGACGAGACCGCAGACTTGTTTAAGGAAAAACAACAAGCCACTTTTGCAGTTCACTTCACTTATACTACGTACACTTGGTATTTCCACAACATTAAATAAATAAGCTAGTTGAAGTAGAATTATTAACCAAAGACGTAAATACTAACTAGTTTTAATTTTAAAAAATAAGAAATCTTTTATCTTATTTTACACGACTGTCCAAAACGGAGTGTAACCTTTTTTAAGATTCTTGTATGTATCTGAATAAGTTTCTTTATTCCACCATAACGACTAACCGATTTTAATAACTCCCGGGTCACAAAGGCTTTGTAATGTCTTAATAAAATCAATATGGCGAATTATAAACTTAATATATAAAAAGAAAAAAATCTTCGCGGCCTAAATAAAAAAATCTTCTAAACTTATCAAGTAGGGTATCGGAGTAAATGGTTTTAAAAGGTGATTACAAAAATATAAACACATTATATGCATAAAATGTCCTGTTCGATCACGAATAATTAATAATTTAATAAAAATAAATCTAAGATTTTTTTTAAACCTTTGTTATAAATAGAGTGGTTTTATAGGTCCCTTTTTAGTTATTTTTTTATTATAGAAGATAGCATCAGTAAATATTAGCATTCAATATAATAAATAAATAGAAGAATATGTAATCTACAAACGCGTTTCATCTTCGTTAATATGTATCACTAATTAAGGTATCTCTTAACTTTACAAAATTCAGTTTATATTGCGGTTTCTTCGCTTTACTCAATTTACGTCTACATTATGGTCGGCTCTGTGAGTTCGTATTCTAATTATCCTCTCAGTTATTAAACAATCGGGTTATTAACAATATAATAGCTTAGATAAAATAAAATAGAAAAACCTTTTTAAAACGAAAAAAGTTAGGTAGATAATACCCACATTTGTTTCCTTCTAACTGTCGAAAGCTGTTTTATCAGAAATATTCTGTAGTTTCAATGTATTTATGTACGTTTCAATTAATAGGTAAAATTAAGGAAACCAACAATAAGTTGTAAATATAAACCTACCTACCAGAGTACTAGTTTAGTTTAGTTGGTCACATCACAATAGTCTGGCAAAATCACTACGCAAAATTTAATTAAAGATGTCAGGTTATTGTGACATTTAGAAGAGTCAGTTAGAAAGTTTTCGATCAACTACTTTTGATTTAATTTGAAACATTTAATAAAAATATAAATGAACTCTCTTTCCAACGATAAATCAATATCGTATAATAACACCTATGTAACATTATAGAACGCAATAAATATATTGAATTGAATTGAATTGATGCTGACAGTAGCTAAATGCTTTAAAATACCACCAAATATTTTAGGTAGATACTAACAATTTCACGTCAACACGTCGCTTAACATTTGTTTGTGTGTTCAACTGCTGACGTCGAGCCTGCTAGTTCCCTCACTTAATTCCACGACCAACTTGTACCAACTGCCAACAAACTACCATCCCAATAGTTCTACATAACTTGTGCTTTACATTATGTTACGATCAAAAAACAAGAACTCTTGCTTTACAACACCAACTATACCTTTCTTCCTTGGTGTGTTGTTATTGTATTGGATGTTTTTGTTCGCACATAATGACTTCTTGCTGCAATAAATAAAATAAATAATAATAAATAAATTGTTTCCACAATCACACCAATTAGCTAGCCCCAAACTAAGCGAAGCTTGTACTATGGCGACTAGATAACGGATAAACATACTTAAATATTTTTATAAACATCCATGACTTAGGTACAAATGCTCGTGCTCATCACACAAACATTTGTCCCTTGCGGGATTCGAACCCGCAACCGCTGGCATTGTAGTCCGGAGCGCGGACCACTACACCAGATGGTCGCAATCATAAAAAAATACATATGTACAGACAACAGCACCTCAACCTACCACAAAACGTTAAATTTATTCAATAGATATTGATCCCTAACTGTTGGACATAAAGTTGAAAATCAATTCAATGACCTTTAACTTTTTGAGTAGGTTAACCTGCCGTTGTCTGTACCTAAATAGATAAAGATAAGATAAAATATGATAAATTTATTTCTCTGTAAAAACTTAGCATAAATACATGAAAGTTAAGTAATTTAGTTTAATCTAATAATTATAAAGTTGGTACCTAAACTAAGCAATATCTAAATATCTAAATGTAATACTTTTGTCATTTATAGGGTTCCGTAGCCAAATGGCAAAAAACGGAACCCTTATGGATTCGTCATGTCTGTCTGTCTGTCTGTCCGTCCGTATGTCACAGCCACTTTTTTCCGAAAATATAAGAAGTATACTGTTGAAACTTGGTAAGTAGATGTATTCTGCGAAGCGCATTAAGATTATCACACAAAAATAGAAAAAAACTATTTTGAGGGTTCCCTTAGTCTTACTTAGAACTGAAACTCATTTTTTTTTTCAAATCAAACCCATACGTGTATCTATGGATAGGTCTTCAAAAATGATATTGAGGTTTCTAATATCATTTTTTCTAAACTGAATAGTTTGCGCAAGAGAAACTTCCAAAGTGGTAAAATTTGTGTCCCTAGGTAAAACCCCCTGTAATTTCTAAAATAAGAGAATGATAAAATTAAAAAATATATATGATGTACATTACCATGCAAACCTCCACCGAAAATTGGTTTGAACGAGATCTAGTAAGTAGTTTTTTTTTAATACGTCATAAATCGTAAACCGCAATTTACCTTTCGTAATGTTATGGATTTCATTTTGCAATAAAAATACCATAACTATGACTCGATTGTCATGATTTGTGAACTTTAACTTATATAGGTACCTACAGGTTTGTACGGAACCCTTGATGCGCGAGTCCGCCTCGCACTTGGCCGGTTTTTTTTATTTATTTTTACTAGATTATCTTTATCTTTTTCTGGCTTTATCCTATCTCTTAGTCATCCCATCATTATCCTACACTTTTGTACTTACTAAATGTTTCTTTTCGCACTACAGTCGATCCTCTGCTCTCTGCACCCATGTTCGTAGTTTCAGAATACCTCAGACCCGTATAGTATTAGAATTGATGCATATTGTTAAGCAAAAGTCTCAAAACCAGATTCAAGCGTTTGACGCACAATCTTCACTCAAGACTCGTCTCCTCACATCAATTAGTTCTCCAGACAGACGTAAGTCACGTCTGTCCTTCATCCAATATGAAACAAAAGATTACTTCAATTCTCCTTTATCATCCTAATTCCTTACTCAAAACATAAAGTACCACAACCACAACTAAATAATATTCCATCTTTGTTTTAGTTCGCCAGCTTATATCTTACCGCTCCAGGCAAAGGCTAAACTTACAGGTAGAGCTGGCCTTAACCAGGCTGCCTGTTTTTGTCAGCTTTGACCGCAGAAGTTACACCGCAAAACCGTCTCGGACCCTGTGCAAAAGGGATTACTATCCACTACTCTAGCTTACGCGAGTTAGGGTGAAGTGAAATGGGTTGTTACAATACAAAAGTTTACGCAGACAACTGCAACTTTTATTGCTTTGAGAGCACTCGACTTGAATAACTATGTTGTTAGGAAGGAAAACTTATCTTTTAGTTTGGTCCCCGGTACTAACGACGATGTAACAAATACAACAAATAATTATAAGGAAACGGTATTGTTATTACATTATTTCGGGATAGTTGTTATGCAAGGTGTTAATCGAATATCGCAAAGGCTGACTCTGGTGGACAAATACAACAACTTTCTGTATAGGAATCCAGGATCGATAAACCTTAACCTTATGAAAAATATCTTATTTATACAAATCATTATAGCTGATCAGACATTTGGTATCGAGTTTAGACATTTAAGATTTCATAGTAGAAGAAGTTCTTTAGCACCAGAGTCTGAGTCGCTTATGAGGTTTCGCGTTAACCGAGTTAGGCTATGTATAATTTCATTTACACCTTTTTCAATCAAATTAAAAGTATTTTTCAATTTCTTTCTCTTTCTTTTTAAAGGTCCTCTTATTTACAATCGTGGAAGCTAACTCACGATATTGTAAAATGTTAATTCTATTTAAATTCACATTAGTTTTGTGTATGAGAACTTAATAGTTCTTAATAGTTAATACATTATAACAATAAATGTTTAATTAGGACTACACAAACCGATCCACCTTAATTATGAGCGGCATGATTCGTACTGAACTAATTCAATAATTATGTTAATGCCAGGTACTAATCATGTTAGTTACTTCATCAGCAATAATCTCAGCTCATCATTATGATATTCGATTTGGGAGCCCGTGTACATAATTTAAAGTTAGGTTGCCAGCTAATAGAATTTTAAAAAAGAGTTATAAAAAAAGAAGTTTTCAAAAACCAGCTATGTTATTTTGCGCAGTGTGTTTTTTCACAGCAAATATTTGCGATGAAAGAGTGTTGTATGCAGCGTATGCAGTGTGCAGCGAAGCTTGCATCCGCCCTCGCACACAACATTCAGTTGCACACAATACAAGTTAACAAACAAACACTTAAGCCCCAGACTTTCTTACTTAAATGGATGTTCACTTCGCCTAGTTTTACAAATGTAGTAGGTTAATCTTTATGGACTATGATAATGAGAAGTAATAGGAATAAATTTATTAATTCGTCTCTACAATTACACCTATTTATATAACCTCCAACTAAGTGTAGCTTGTACTTGGTACTATCTTTACTATATCGCTATAATAGGAGGCGGTTTTTCTTATACCATTTTCTACATTAATAAAAATATTTCCATTACAAAAATACCTACGTAGCGTGTTTTTTCATAAGCAAATTCCTTAGTGTAGCAGTTACTCTAAAGTGAAGAGCACCCGTCTTTCTCTCTTACGTCCTGTCACTCACCGCCTGAAATATTAATGGAGTGGGAAATATTGTGTGAATTTATGTTTTCTTTCAGAGCTATCACAATTTTCTTTCTCACGGGTCACGCACGTTTTGACGATTGCACTAAATGCTGTCGCTTGAAAAGTGAATACTCTTAGCGATCAATTTCTATACATAACTTTCAAAGACTAAATAAGCGGCCTGCCATCGATGCCATACACTTAATTTTTTTTTAAAATGCTAAATATGTTTAAACGCTTAGCGTTAAGGCAGCCCTGCTAGGCCCAGTGATCCGGCGCGCTTAATTAATTGGCATAAATTATGGTCGCGCAAATCACCTGCCGCAACCTACGTATTAATTTTGAGCCAAATGTGAACGCATAAAGTGAAATATATTTAGAACTTTACTGTATTATACGTAATAGGTCATTCATTACGCTCGCATAATTTAGGTTACCAACGTAATAAAAAAATTACATGAACAATGTTTTGATTATAAAGAGCAATGATACCTGTAGGAAATAAATTGTAGTAATCTTATTAAAATTATAAATCTACGCAAACGAAGTCACAGGTAGAAGCCAGTTAATTTATAAACTATATTTACTGTACTTGCTACCAACAAGCGACTTGGTCTTTGCTCTGCTGTTTTTGAAATTATATGTAACAACATGGAAGTAATAATTAAAGGTGGAAGTAAAAATATAAAATGAAACCCGTTTTATCTTCGGTATAACTTTACTATAAGGTTAATTCATGGTTTATACAAGCTGTCATATTTGACATGTCTCGATAATATAAGTATAAGTATACATTAAAAATTTGTTGGATATTCTTTGGTCACGGTTTTAATCTACCTCTATACCTATACACTACCTGGCCTACATCCGGGGATAATATTGAAAACAGAGACTCTATAGGTCACTAGTAATTAAACCATTATAGGCCCAATTAATTAAAATCAAAACTTTACTTTTTGATTTTTTCTAACAAATTCGTTCAATGTAAATTACAATCAATACAATCGTAAATTCAATGTAATGCAAACAATGCAATAGTTCCGCTAAACTTGATCGATTGTTTTCATCACTCTTCATCATCTGCATCGTACTTATTCGGAGCTACTTGGAACGTCTCTTTGACACGACATTTACAACGTATAATACGAGTATTGTTTCGCAATTATACACTGATTATGAATCGTAACTTTACATTATTATTGTGTCTAATGCATGGGTTTTGGTTACCTGTGATCTTTTCAGGAAAGATACTAATACTCCAGAGAGTCTTAGTTTTCAATGTTGAAGGCCACACACTGTATATATAGGTTTGTTAACTTGACACTGGCTATGGACTATTTATGGTCATGCAAGCCACATTAAATAAGTAAAAAAATAAGGTTAGGTTAGTAATAGTAGTAGCTAGTATTTGTTTGTACCTTATTCTAATATTACTTCCGTCAGAGCTTCTGGTTTAATAACGTGATTATTTTCCAACATCTTGATTAATGGCAATTTATCACACGTAATCAATCTTCATGATCGTGGTAGGTTATGGTAAGACAGTTTATAATTTAATCACTCTCGCTAGCTACTGCTTTATATTGGTAGGTGCTTCTACACGTTATAATTTTATAGGGAACCGATCCCTGTTTAAATATCGTCACTATCACCATTTCAGCCATAGGACGTCCACTGCAGAACATAGGCCTCCTCAATGACTTTCATTAGGGAAGGGATTGCCAATACTCGCCACGCTTGGCAGGCGCGGGTTGGTGAGCGCAGTTTTTTATAAGATTTCACCCGCAGACTCTGCTGCCTGTCACAAGCTACAGGAATTAGTCGCCTCTTAAGAAACGCTTCTTGTTGGCGGTAGGGAAGTGTATTCCTTACAGCCGTCCCCACACGGCACGTTATATAACGTGTAACTCCAAAAACAAAAAACTTCCTTTTCAACTGCTAAATACAACAACTTTTAAGTAATTAAAATAGAAACCATTATCTCAGAATTCCTTAGATCATAGATTATCTATGCCGAATAGATATTCGGCATAATATGGAGATCCATATTATTACACTAAATTGACATTCGTAATATCACCCGAATAAATATATACATTGTTTTAGGTACATTTTCTTCAAATAACGTAATTTTAGCGAAATAATTTTTCGTGATTCTTGTAACAAAAATAGAGCCTATATTTGCATATTTATACGCCATAAACGGTTCGAAAACGGCGACAGTAAAAAATAACATAATATTGGTAACGCTAAAAGATTGCTCTTTCCGAATACCGATAAAATATTCTGTAGATACAGTACATTACAACATTTTTATTTATTATCATTTTAGCCAAGGGTTTTTTGCTCGTTTAAAATATTTAAATTATTTTTATTCTTCAAGAAGATCTTAAATTGAAATAACACAACACTGATCCTACAACATATCTGGAAAATCAATTTAGTAAAACTTTCAAGCTTCAAATTCAAAAGTAAATAAAAATAATATTTCATATGGTAATTTTAGGTAAATTAAAATGTACGTCTCAGAACCATCCGCGCTGTGATTATTTCCGTCAGTCTAAATAGGAATTGCCGTTGGGGTGCAGAGTTATTAGAAACGAGGTTATTGCAGGGTAGTGATGTGCCTGTACTGCCCAAGGCACATAAATATTTGCTATTGAACTTGTTGTTTCTTGCCCAGGAGGTCTGGACGCCAAAATAAACTAAAGTACCAAAGCAATATGATAATTACGGCATAGCAGTGCAGACTGCAGCACAGGGCAAAGTAGTTTTACTTCAATATGCCGTCAATTTCATAGAATGGGTCTTGATGTACACACAATTATTTGTATTTATATATGTTGTAGCCAGATCGTAAAATTGACCAATTCATGATGTGACCGATCATTTCATAACATAGTGGTATTTTATGATATGGCCAACCAAAACCGACCATATCGTTTAAACATCAACATTCGATGAAATGTCAATCCTCGTTTGGCCATATCATTAAAATAAAAATACGTTAACAAGTTACGTGAATTTCTTTAATATTTGTAATCTTTGTCGACAGATACATTAAACATTTTAAATAGTTATTATTATTAAACAAAACTAATAAATAAAAACACTTGAATATCTAAATAAACTAACTAACCTCTCAAATTACGTTCCGGAATCCTGGATTTTTTTGACGTTGCGCTCGTTGATTGGGTGACTTTTATAAAAATCGCCTAGCTTGGGGTCGTAGCAATATTTCACTGCATTTTAACCTTCAATTTACACATTATAATTCACTTTTAGAATAAAATATTTGTCCGCCGCCATTATTCATCACAAAAACAATTAATGTAACGATTTTACTATATGACCACGAATGTTTGACTATTTCATGAAGTATTCGTGCGTTTAGCTGTATATATCGTTAAACGTTGAGTATTCATTGATCTGGCCAAACCACATCATGATGTCGGCAGTGGGTTCTGTTCTATATCATGAAATACCGCCATTTTATGACATGATCGGTCACATCATGAAATGATCAATTTTACGATCTGGCCAAGACATATACATTTATAATGTACAAAAAACACTCGCCTTATATATTTTAGTTGAATAGACTTTATAAAAATCTTTGATATGAAACATCTTTTTTTTTCTTGCTATAACTATTTGTCCTATAGTAAATGTTGTTAATGATCATTAATAGAACGAACCCCTAACGTTGTCAACTGATTTCGATTTTACCGTGTCCTCTAAGTTGACATACAAAATTCTGTTTTACCTTGCTTAGCGCTGAACTGCGTCGCCTGCGCTTCTGCAGCCCAGCGTTTTCTTTTAGGTATTTTGTGGTCCAGCCTAAAATTATGGTATGACAATTACACTTCCTGCATGTGCTTTGTTAGGCTACCGTAAATCATTTTTTGCTCGTTCGAATTTATAAATCGATTTAAACTAAATTATAAAATAGCAACACCACATTTTGAACATCCAAATACTTTTATTTTCATTTGTTTTTATCGGTGGAAGTTATGATTTAATTTTTAATTTTCTTAAAAATCCATTTTAACTCAAAACAGGAAATATTGATACTATAGTGACACAACTTAGATTTAACGATAATACTCGTAGGCAATCTCTTTTAACAGATTGCCTACGAGTATTATCGGTATAATTAATATAGGGCATTTAGAAAACACAACCTTTTTTCACGTACTAGATGTGCCTTTGAATTATTTAGTTTAAATGAACGTACGAATAAATAGTATTTATACTAGGCTATGATTAAAGGTGAGATGAGAGAGGACCCTCGACCTAAATTGAATCAAATATTTGTATTTTTTAATCTCCAATACGACAACACTATTCTTGGGTGATTAATATTCTGGACGCCAACGTCCCTACAGAAATAACAAAACTTTCGGGCCTAATCATTTCAAGTGGTGTGCGCATTGAATTTATGAACAAGCAATCAATTTTCTGAATCCCCGATTACAAATAAATACAGTTTGTTAGAATTATTTGCGAAATTTGTTGTTGTTTTGATTACGAACATCGCGCCAGAACCGTCTTTGTTGATAAACTGAATTATTAGAAGCTTCATTTAATTAATTTTTTCAGAATGCTTTAGATTTTCCTTTATAATTTATAACATTGCTTTTTCTATTTCCCAAACATTTTTATTTCGTCAAAAACACGAAAAGGAATATTAGGTTCCGTAAAACACAATTATTGTACTTATTCCAATACTAGTTCAAATAGTAGATAAACGAGAATGATATCCCCGTTCCCCGTAACACTTGTGGTAACCTCTTCAATGTTTGGGAAATGGTTAAAACAAGCATCCGACTATCAAGTTTCTTGAATCAAACTACATAAGGTAAGGGTAAGGGATCTTACGTACGGTACGGTATACGGTATACTTGATATAAGCATGTTGCTCTAATTACATCCTATTCAAGTGATTCTCCTTTGTCTATGTTTCTTTAGGCCTTTTTAAGACTCGGTGAATAGGCGCCTATTAAGAAAGCATAAACAACCCACCTAACCAACCTAATCTTACTAATATTAAATAATAATATAAAAAGTGACGTCATAGCATTTTATTGCATTACAGGATGGCCAGAAAAATGACGTCCTAAATTTTTTTTTAAGTGCCTCATGTTGAGAGGTATCTAAATCACCCCTATGTATGTTCTACGATTTCTCGTAGTAGAATATTTATATTATATTTTATTTATTTTAACAGCTCATATTATTTCATTATTTTGAATTTAGATCAACCAAACATTAGGTATGTATTATAATTTTAGGGGTTATAAGCAGCGGCATTTTCACTGACATTTTAATTTTAGATGTTCTAATACGTACCCATTTGGACTCTTATGTAAATCGTATGTTATGCAATATTTTGGGAGTTTTTTTTTCTAAACTATACATTTGACTAAATATTATTTGATAAAATGAAACATTGCCATGTAATTATTTGTTAAACAAGAATTTGCCAAAAATTGTATAGCTAACTGAAAAATTGCGAAAAGTTGTTTTGACAAATGTTTTTTTGCCAAATGAAAATTAGGGGAACGTTGTTTGGAATGTAATACTTTGGGAAACGTTTTTTGGCCAAACATTAGTAGTTCGCCATGGTGTCAGTGACATAGGGTCTTTAAATTCTTACCGCGGGAATGTTGCTCTAACTACACCTAATTGAAGTGCTTGTTAATTGTACCTTTCCTGTCGATAACTGAGATAAGAGGAGCACTGCCTTTTTTATTAATTTTAATTAACGTTATATTAATAACTACTGATTGATATGTCTTTTCATATTTTTAGTGTTAGTATTAAATAATCTTAGATAACTGTCACTAATTTGTACATATATCATTTTGTTATTTTTATTTCATCTTTCTTACGTGTTAAGTATCTATTATTAGATCAGCCATTATACGTTTTCACATTTAGCCCGCAAAAGTAGAGATATTCCTTACTCCCATTTAGGAGCACAATAGTCTGAACGCGAAGCCGTCTCTGTGGTGCCTAATTACTGCTTGTTGAGATGCCTGTTGTTCGCGTACCTTATCTCTTACCACTGTTAGGGGGACTCGGATTAATTGAGTACATTTAAGTTTGGCTGTGGTTATTTGCTAAGCATCTCAAGCACTTGTCGTTAGTAAAGTTGTGTGAAGTCTGTTATAGTGTAGAGTTGTGTATCAAGTAGAATCATGCTTCTATATTCACTGAACAACAGCATACTTCAGATCTTTTGAATTTTTATCTATGCATTTACAGTACCTAATGCAAAATTATGTCGAGGGTAATATTTTCACTTAAAAATATTTACTGCTTATTACTACAAATATTTAAATAGTTTCATTATAATTTATAAAGCGTTAAACTAATCACGGCAGCACTCTATTCATAAAGCTAGAGTCCCTTTGAGCCCGATTTACAGTGGCCTTTTCCCAAGTTATTATTAATGGACTATAATAATGGCGCAGAGTAAACTACTTAGCAATAGCGGTGAAGGGTTGACCCCCACCAACCCCAAGACTACTCGTAAATCTGTGGAAGTAGGCCCTACCCAAACAACACGCTTTAATCCGTTGTACTAACTGACAAGGACATATCTAATTAAAACTTTTACTTAGTTAACGAGCTAACAGAATTTTGCCCGGAAACTTTTTTACCTAAACTAAGGACCGGTGAAACTAAAAAGTTCCGCGACGTGATTATTTTACTTAACTAAATATAACTTTCGCTGTAGTGTATCTAAACTAATAGGAGTGGATGCGTGATCCCTTCCTACTCGGGTACCGATAAAGTTGTTCATTTTTCTCTAAATGGTATAAAGTATTTAATAGAAGGTTGGGCGTGGATCTTTGAGTAGTTAGTCAAAGGCGTGGATGGATGACAATTCCGACTATATTTAGTGACACAACACAATTTTCACAGTACACATTACTTTGCACGTTAATGTTCAAATGATATAAAATTGAAAATTGCGACAAATATGCTCATCGCGTAAAACTAAAGCTTTTAAACGCCAAAATTTAAGACACATTTTTTTTTATAATGTAAAAGCCACTTACATTGAAACTTTGACTTGCATTTTCCTTTATTGTTTACATTATATATTTTTTTAAACCAACTAAACGACAACTTTAGAATTGGAGCATTAAAGTGGCATCAGCGTGTAACCACACGTCCTACTTGCCCGTCCGACTTTCCACTCAAATACGGCTTTCCGTCACACCGCCAAACTTCGGCCAGAACTCGCGCACTGAGGGAAATTTTAAATTCCCTGGATTCACCAGTGTTTACAGTTGTCCACAGGAGTTTCCCAGTATATTCAAATGGCTCGGCTCAGTTTGAAATGTCTCGCTTGCATCTAGAGCACAGATTAGTGATGCATCTATCCAGGGCGACAGTAACCAATTGGACGATGGTAATTAATCACTTGGATAACTGGCACAATCAATTGTTTGTCAAGATCATAATAATATTATAACTATATTATCTAGCCAATGGATCACCTGACAATATTATTCTCAATAAATGGGGTGTCTTTACTAACTGTAACAACAGTTTTTCGTTTTTGGATAATCGTTTCTTCCAATTCAGTGAGGAATAAAATTACCATAATACAACTTCTAAAAACCGAAAGTTGATTAAAAGGCCACCTTAATATTACTTTTCGCTACCTATAACCTAAGTATGTTTTAATGTATGTAGAGAATAGATAGAGTAGTAGGGTTTTTAAACCACAATTACCTGGGTTATCTTTTTTCTAAACAAAAGTTATTTCCTAAAACCTCCCGTGGCCACCCTGCAGTACAACAAAAGGTCTATCAGCGCTCGTAGCTGACATGACGGATCGCGCGCCGCGAAGCTAATGCGAAACCGATGTTGGACATGCATCAACCAACTTCGCCAGTAAAAGTCATATCGAAAAATCTATTACGCCATTATGTTATAGATTTGTTTGTTTACTTTGCTTGCAGGATTTTTTATGAATATTATTATGATAGTAGACGCTGGTTTATTTGATCAAAGTAACACTTCATGTAAATTTTTGGTAAGTAAATACCGATGATTCCGAAGGAAGACTTCTTTACTCAAAAAACATATTTCGGTAATACAAAAATATGAAATATCACAATTAACAACCAGACAAAAACAAAGCATCTGGCCTTTTGCCAACTCAAGAAGCGCGATCGAAAAGTCATCAATAAAAGTTATCGCCCCTTGACCGCGCGATTTCCCTAAAAAACACACATCTGTAGCGCGAAGTTTCTTTTTTTGCCTTCGACACTTTAGTCGGAAGTTTTTTATTCGGTTGCTTCAGCCTTCGTGCTACAGACAGGCTAACGTTTTCCCGCGATTACATTGACTTAGTTTATCAAATTTATTACTCCTCAATATCATAATATATTTAAAAAACCGGACAAGTGCGAGTCGGACTTACTCAGCAGTTTAATTACAAATTAAGTACTTACAAAATATAGGTAATTACTAATGTATAGTTTCAGATTTTTCCCTGTACTTGTAGTATACTACAGAGACTTACTGTACTTTAGACTTGTAGAATATTACTTTCCAAATTTCTTAGTTCTAGGTCAACGGAGAGTAGGTACCCTATAAATTTTGATTTCCTTGAGAATGTCAATTTGTACGTAAAAACATAAGCCTAGCTAGACTATTGTTTTGAAAAAAATATAATTAATTTTATTACAAAGGACTACTTAGCTAGAGAATTCATTAGTAAGTATGAATTACTTATTTTTCCTAATTTTTATTAATTTTTTTTATTTCATATTCGATAATATGGTATTAAACGGGTACAAAGCGTTAAGGAAGTAACCAAATATGTCACAATAAGTCACTTTTGTTAGCAAAAGCGATTAGTACGTACATTACGTTTGTTGTTGTGTTTCAAATATGCATAATTTATGGTAACGTGTGTGAAACTTTGAATCAGTACGCAAATTACTTCTGCTAACTGAAAGTAGATAATTTTGCTAGATATTGATGTTTGTTATACAGTTGAAACTCATAACCGATTTGACTGGTTTACCTATAGTTAGTTTGATTAAATCAGTAAAAACTAATTTTAACTGACATTCAAACCTAAATTTACCTCACAGATAACACAGTCAAGTTTCATTTCCAGTCAAATACAGTGGCAAATCAGCGCTCGCAAAAATACATACTTAATACTTCAAATTCACTGACAGAGCCGCAATTCACTCACATTGTTCACAATTCTCGCTCAGATTGGCGTCACTGTCCATAACATATTAAATTATTCATAAAATAAACGAAAAAATTTAATTCCAAAACATGTTTCGGTTGAAAAAATGCTAAGGATTTTGTACGTCGTTGAAGGTATTGAAACGTGGGAATTATTCAATCCGTGGAATGGTTACGCAACACAAAGCCTGCCTACGAGTATGTAGGGACGTGTCGCGGCTCAGCCCACGATAACTTTTATTGATGCCCGACCCAAATATTTTCCTTTCGCAACTCTCTTTTTTCTGTCTCTCTTTTTCTACGGAAAGAATAAAGAAATAATTTCGAATGACAAACGGGCGGTTTTTTATTGGAAGCTTTTTGACGCCTTTGTGTGCAAAAAGCGGCTCTACTTTCACTGTGACATGAATACCTTATACGAGTGTTATCCGAACGTAAATGTGGAGTAGACAAGGGGCGGATTGTAATGATTTAGCATTTTATTAAAGTGTACATTTATTGGAACGAGTTCTTTATACTTCACACACTCGGCGAATAAGAGCTTCGTCGAAAAAAGTGTAAGACTTCGATTGTTACTATTACCACAGAATACCTAACTATTACGAGACTTTTGCTACAATACGTTACAGCCATGCATGCAGTGCAGTTCAGCTGTTTTTGTGTACAAGGGTATTCTTTGTTTTTTTTAATCCTAAAGTAAAAAAAGATCTAGAGTTTAGTTAAGAAGAGTATTTGTATTGTAATACCTACAATACTAAAACAAACAAGAGTTTTTGTTACATTTTAAATAGGTAAATACAGATTACACTGATGTCGTGAATTGAATGTATCAATACAGGTTTTTCCTAATAGTGCTCATATTTTAAGAGGAGATACTGCTCAAATAGAACAACACCCTTCCACCAACCCGCACTGGGCCCGCATGGTATAGTATAGCCCAAACCACCTCATAGTTGAGGTAAGGCCTGCGTCCTGCAGTGGGACGTATACAGGGTTACATTGCAAAGTGAGGATGTATGGATCTTTGTTACTCTTTTACGCAAAAACTAAAGAATGGATTTTAATTAAATTTAGCATACTGATAGACCATGGCCTGGGTTAATACATAAAATACTTTTTTCCGGGTAGGGCCAACGCAGACAAAGCCACGGGCAAAAGCAAGTCACTTATAAAAAATATATTTTGTAAGTGTGTTTACAACCAATAAAAGAAAAGGAACTAAGTACCTATAAAAGAGTTTAACACTCAATAAATGCCTATTTCTTGAAAAACACTGCATAACACTTTTATAAATGAAACAGGTAGAGGTTTAGGTAGGTAATATTCAACAAAAATGGCCAACAATCTTGTGGTATGTAAATAATTCTTCCATAATGGAATCCAAGTCTCGAAGGTTTTTAAGGCTTTTTCTGATTTTGTTAAAAGTGATGTAAGTAAATACAAATATTTGTGCGATTGGTTCATTGTGCAATTGAGTAAATACCAAGAGCAAAATACCAAGATACATTCGTTTCACATAATGCAGGAATTAAATTATCATAAAAGTATACCGGTAGGTACAATCAATATCTGGCTGTTATACTCTGATACATAATAGGCATGTTTGTCAAGTAATCAGTTGCTTATTCATACATATTACTACCGGAACTTAAAACTTTAACTTTTATGATCACTTAAAATCCAATGAATTGATTTGTACATCTGCGCACATCAACTCTTATGTTCCACGTTCTTCCATGATCATGACGCTTCCATCTGGGCCGAAATATCAAAAATTCAATTTTTTTTTTTTTCTAAAATCACACCAATTAACTAGCCCAAAACCAAGCAAAGCTTGTATTATGGTAACTAGATAACTCTGAGCAATCAATTCCGACGTATCAGCTACTATTTTACACACAAACTAACTTAGATTGATACTCTTTATTGCACAACATACGAGTACAAAGTATAATTGATTGATATTGATGACACATGATTTTAACAGAAAGACGTACAATTTAAGCGTTTTAATCGCTAAAAGCAATATCTTCCAGAAAACCGTCAGTTAGAGGACAACCATAGAGAAAGGTAGATACTTACATAAAGATGCTTGTGTTTACGCTTACAGTGTTCTCCTTGTCGCTAAGCCGCCAACATTAAGCTGTGTCTGGGTAAACATTGAAACAAACCACACAATGTTCTGTTAGTTTGCATTTGCATAGAAATGTCTTTCTATATAGTCCAATTACGTAAAGACTGTAAGGCTCAATAGTACTAGTCGGGAACCACCTATTTTGTAGGGGCGAAAGTCTAACAAGCCGTATCATGTGTTTAGACAAGGTAATCGGATACCTCTGAGTAGCTGAAGACATGTTCTAGCCAAATCGAATGACGGCAAACATGTTCAACTTGTTTACAGGAGGTATTTGGGTAACGGCGCGAGCTTAGCTTAAAGCTCGTGTAGAACTACGTTACTGTAGTGTAGTTCAACTTCTTACCGTAAATAATATATTTTTCATGTGTTATGCGTAGTAAAATACAAACTTTATTTATTTACTACCTTGATTCCATTGATTGCGCTCACTAGGTATATCTGTTACCGTTATTAATAAAAATGTAGACTAGATTTAAGACATGACTAAAATAAGTAAAAACCTAATACCTTATGCAATGTATTCAATATCACTATTATCAAGACATATTTAAATTGACGAAATTGCAAATTTGTTGGCTATTCTATATTCATGATGTAAATCTAGTCCAGTACGAAAGAAATAATAAGTAAATGACAAAAAAGTGAGTCACGGAAATCGACAAGATCATCTTAAAGTTCGACAAAAAGTCTTAGAAAAAGGTTTTATTTTCTGTTGACTTGATCAGACAATCGAGCGTCAAACCATGGTTTCATCATAATTAGCCCACGTCTACCGCGGGTCATAGGCCTCCTCTAATGCACGCCGATGAGCCCGATCCTCCGCTATTCTTTTCATCCACTGCCAGCAGCCATGCGTATAACGTCACTCCACTCTGACGGAGGGCGCCCTATGTTGCCTTTGCCTTGTCGCGGTCTCTACTCAAGAACACATCTACCCCATCGGTTATCAGTTCTACGAAAAAATGTGACTAGCACACTGCTATTTCAGTTTGCTTATTCTTTGTGCTATATATTGAGTACTTTAGTTTTCAGTTGGATAATCTCATTTCTGATTTTATCATTCAGAGAAATCCCGGGCTCTTTCCAAAGCTCGCTGAGCAACTTTAAATTGGTGTACAGTCGCACCATATAGTAGTAAATCATGGTTTGCCAAATCATTATCCAGAAAAGCGTTTCCAACTGATAAAAAAGCCTAAAATTCAAAAAATAAACTATCAATTGACATCATGCTTAATAAATTGCCACATTTGTATAAAATTTATAATGTACAATGTACAGTGATACAAAAAGCACTTTATTATTCGCGAATGCACTTCAGCCAATTTAAAAACCATTTTTAATGGAATACTAACAGTAAAACTGTTCACTAATCCGAATATAATTGACAAACCAAAAACACTCCACGTCCAATTATTTCGAAGAGCTGGCCTATCGGACGGTATTAAAATGGATATTCACTTTAATGCCTATACAAGCAATACGATTGTGGGCTGAAAGTAACCAATTTATGCGGTTCGCATACATGTATGAGCGCTTTGTATTCCATTTGGTTATTGCGTAAATACCGCATACTTACTTAGCAACACAGAAAAGCTCTTAAGAGTATCACGGAATAACTTACGTAATTCCTTTGCTTCTGAGCTGTTAGCCTAGGTTTTATTGTCAACTTTCCAGGTTTATCTTTGTTACAAGATAAAAACTGCCTTTATGTTTTACTTAACTCATATTACAGAGCAACTGGGGATTTAGCAAAAAGGATTTTGATCCTGGTGAATAAATAAGCAGGGACACGAACAGACGACATCGAAAGATATTTTTAGTTTCCTCTTTAACTGAGTTTCATTTGGGTCCGGCCGGGAAAAAGTATTTGATCTTTTATTTCTTTTGCGTGGGTGTTTAAATAATATATTCGTTCAGGGGTAATTTTCCCTTTAGTCTTGTTACTAAGTTGAAGATATTTATTTCATTAAAGTGAAAAAAACACGAGCTTACTTAACGACTAAGGATATTTGGACACCAGCTGACCATTTGTTGTTGGCAGCGTTGAGTTGTTTACAAGTTTAAGCTTAGGTTATATAAGTTATTAGGAATAAGTTGGTGTGTGAGATCAATCAGAGCAAAGGAAAAAAACAATGCGTCTTTTCAGTTAGAAAATTCAAAGCGGATTAAAGCATTGTCCGCAAAAAGAGTAATGAACATCAGAGTAATGAAAGTGTAAAGCCGACGACGACACATCAATCAATGGGGCTTCTGTTGCGATAGCTATTGCCACTTTATCTGCCAGTCCTGATTAAATGAAGAAGCCTTAGTCACAGTAAATAAAGCAAGAAGAAACAAACTTTCTGTTTACTTCGGAGCAGAGAAAGTAGGTATTCATCGACTCACTCAAAACTTCCGGCGAGCGTTAAAAAGGGATTCGCGTCGCCTGTTACATGATTTATAACAGTCCTTTGAAGTCAATTATTTATTAGATGTACTTAAAGTACTTGCTAGGTCAGTTTTGAGTTTGTCCTGTACCCACAGTTTTACTTAAGAAACAAGGTTTTCCATTTTTAACGCGGGATACGAACTTATGCCATCCCAGCGAAAAAGCCTGCACTTGGACTAGGAACGGTATTATCCTGTGTGGACTTTGGTCACCAAATAGCAAAAGAGTTACAAACTGAAACTTGTTGCCCGAGATGACCCTAACTGGCGACCTGACATCATTATCATTTTAGCCATAGGACGTCCACTGCTGAACATAGGCCTCCCCTATTGACATACTACTGACATATTAAATCATCTTTATCTAATCGACTAAATCGAATCTAATCAGAAATTACTTACTTAAATAAAAATATATCTTGATTTTTAAAAGTAGTGTAGGTATAATAAGGTCAATAAAGAATACACATGAAATTACACATAGGTAACAGTCTCTCAAAATGGCCGTCCAAACATGTTAAATAATAAAAATGCGTTCTTTATGCGAAAATCGGGTGTAGGTCCCAATTTTAGCGCACATTTTCGGAGTGGCATATAAAGAGAGAAAGGCTGGAAATAAATTATCTCCAGCATTGGAGAGTAACGAATTAAAGCGCCGTAATTAAGGTTGCCGATTGTGCGGCGAATAAAGCGTGTATTGAAAAAGTTTCAATAATTGCGGCGCGCGCGGCCCGTGCGAATTGGAACGTGAGCGGAGTACGTATTAGCTTGAGTTGTCAGTAGATATACCTACTAGATATCTCTCCACAGTCTAGCCTAGAAGATAAAAAAACGTGTTATACATGGACATACATATCCCATCTCATTTTTGAAGATGGTTTTAAAAAAAAACTACAACCAAGGCAAAGCAGGACCACTTATAATTTGTTTATATTAACTTAACTTATTGGCCGAGCAGAACCACGTAACTGTAAAATTTCTATAGTGTCTCGTTTTGCAGGGCTAAGGGTTACACGAAGCCAAATCTGTTGCCGAAGTTGTTTATTGTACAGATAAATGTTCACATTAACGATGAATAAATTTCTTACCGAGATCGTGGGCAGCCCTAATGAAAATAGACTGCACGTCCGCAATGAAAGGAAGATCCATACGAATATGCAGAAAATATAATCCCTTATTTTCACTTATTTAAATTTTACACAAAGTATAGATAAACATTTTATTGTTTATGTTTTAATGTTTCTACCAACGATAAAACATTGCTTTACTATAAAGTAGGTTATAAAAGTTGTGATCTAGGATCTGGGAATTATTAAATGCATACCATAATTATTATTAAACAAGGTTTTGTATGGATAAAAGTCTTATCGTAGGTTAAGGCTGTATTGGATCTTTCTTGCTCTACACACATGTTACGCAACTTAAAGTGGTTTTAGATCCGGCTCTTAATATCTCAAGTTTAAGCTAAGGAAGCCTCCGTAAATAGCCCTCAGACGAGTTTACGATTCGTTCGAAACCACAAGCCAATAAAGCAACAACTCCCTGACTTCACTCACGCTTCCGTGAGTTTCATACTCTTTGATGTAGCGTTCAGCTCTTCAGACCACGAAAATGAGATTACACCTGTGAAATCTGTACCTTATCGTTTATACCCACCGAGGAATCTAAAGGTCAACCTCTGAACTTTACACACAAAGGAGTGTATTGAATTGTCACAGATCAAATTAGCGAATTCGCTCACATTTCTCGTGGCGGTAAAATTGGACCAGTTCTTCTGGGAGTTAGATCGTATCTAAAAACAGAATATTATATTCGTCTCCTGTTGATTGGAATCCTTTATTACCTAAATAGTATTTATTATCTGAAGGTTATAACCAAATATGATTTATAAAAGTTTAATAACGTACGTAAGAGGGATAGTTATATGTATTTATTCGTAATGAACACTCTGTATGTTTACATTTTGTGAATTATTCTCAGACCGCCATAAAAAAGTACCTACAAAGGACGTTCATTACACATATTGCCATATTAATTAGTTAAATATGGTGAAATGGGCCTTTATTTTGGTTAAGGAATGTTTATTCCTCATTGCCGTGCCTATCAGTACCGTGTAAAGAATACATTTCCCCATCGCCAACAGGAGGTGTGTCGTAAGAGGCGACTAATTCCTGTAACACGGGACGGGCAGCAGCGTCTGCGTGCGAAATGTTATAAAAAACTGTGCTCGCCAACCCGCCTGCAAAGGGTGGCGAGTATTAGCAATATCCCCTTATGATAGAAGTCATTGGGGGAGGCCTATGTTCAACAGTGGACGTCAGACGGCTGAAATGATGATGATGATTTCTCATTAGAATTACAAATTCAAATTGCTGAGAAACATAAAATTATATATGGTGAAATGGAACCGTAAGCGTACATACATTGAAACAATGTCATCATTACTGCACCCTACTTGCTTTAACACAAATGTAATTGTTTTGAATTCTGATAACTACCTGTGCGCATACAAACTGTGTCATCCCGCCAATAATGTGAAGTACTCAAGCCGATACACACTAAACGATAATAGAAATGCGGTAAACGAGTATAATTAAAAAATATAAAATATTGCTAAACTAAAACCTTGTCTCGTCGTCTCATCTTTTGGTGATGAAGTTAAAGAGTTGCATTGTTTCATAATTACTTTCAAACCAAAGTTAATAGACTAGTGGCAAAAATTCAGGCATTGATTCACAAGTCCAACTATCAATAACGTAAATAATATTTTATACATTAAATTCCTAATCGTGACAAAATATTTTGACTGAGATAATAATGAATACATGCCATGCATTTACTCTTTCACTAGTGTAAAAGATATAAGTATCAATAGTTCGGCATCGCCAATTACAATCGTTTTTACGATATAGCATCGCTCTCGGTGTGTATCGGCTCTAAGCGTGCATCTATTATGATGGCACACCCTGCAAACGGTGTATTTGTCTTTACATTTGCCGAGCGGTGTGCACATGGAACGTGCCGCGGTGCAAGGTCGCCATTACAGCCGGATCAAGTGACACGGTACTCACCACCTAGTTTACCCATGAGTTGTATTGTATGTATTTGTATGTTGCTTTTAATGACTTTCAATTATATTTAAGGGTATTCACCCTTTAAATAAAGGATGAAAACTGTAACTAAAAACTCCATTCTATACTGGTACTATACTCCCAAAATAGTTAATTAGTGAGAAAATGATACAATTTTATCTAATATTACTAGGGGCAAAATGTAATTTTTTTATCAAAACATTTATACTATTTGTAAGAACTTAATAAGACATAAGAGTGCATTACGAGTCTTTAGTCTTAATTAATACATATTGTATTGAAATTGAGATGTTTCTACTTTGCTCCAAAACTTTTAGACAAAAATAGACAAAATATTTCTGGAGTACACAAATAAATTATTTCTAGTGCAACCAAACCTTGGACGAACTCAGCGCTTTAAGTGCTATCAAACGCTTTTGGGTATATTCCTCTCATATTTCAAAACCATATTCTACCGATGGGTTATAATTAACGCTGAACATTTATATGCAAACACAAACGCTCATTACGACGCTCGCCCGCGGCGAGTAAACATTGTATTTGCTTTTTCACATAAATAGGTATTTGAACGCGGGGTGACACATGATATTAATGTTATATCTCTTTAAGCGCTAGCTATTACATTTTATTAATACGTTAGACCAACGTCGTAGGTACATTCGTACATACCGCATTATTGATTTATTTTAGGAAGACCATTTCAATACACAAATAACACTAAAAAAAACAGCTCAGTGGGAGTTGGACTCGCGCACGGACGTTTCCGTACCATTATTTATACTATATTCTATGAACATTTCAAGCGTCTACCTGTTGCCATTATGTGCAAAAAACGGCAAAAAAAACACGTTTGTGGCATGGGAGCCTCGCTTAATTATTAATTTTATTTTGTGTTTAGCATTTGTTGTTATAGCGGCAAAAGTAATACATCATCTGTGAAAATTTCAACTGTCTAGCTATCACGGTTTATGAGATAAAGCCTGGTGACAGACAGACGGACAGTGAAGTCTTAGTAATAAGGTCTCGTTTTTACCCTTGGGAAACAGAACCCTAAAAACCAGCTACACGTCCACACAGTTATTCAATAAACTTCGGAATAAATGAGCTTATTTAAAAAGAGGCTGACAATAGTGACGGTGTCTTTTAAGCGGTAAATAAACAAATTGCTTTAGGATTGTTTTCACAAATAAATTTGTTTTATTGGTAACTAGAAGAATGAAAAACATACTTATTAGATTAGATTTTAAGAAAAAGAAACCCTTCTAACACAAGTACACAACTTAACGGAGACTCCCAACCAACCTTCTTCAACTTTTGCATACAAGTTAAAGAAATTTCGAATTTTAATAATATGCAAGCCAGATTTATAAATTGAAAGTAATGAGAATACAACTATTTTTTTTTTACAACATCACATACATTTCTCTGATCCTGTGGTAAGTAGCCAAAGCACTTGTGTTACAGAAATCAGAAACAGCGACGGTACCACAACACCCAGAGCCGAGACAATATAGAAAAGTTATTTTTGTACATTGACCTGACCGGGAATCGAACCCGGAACCTCAAAGATAGCGACACCAAGTCCGGTATGCTCGCCTCTCGGCTACGGAGGTCGTCAAATTCAATATTAGGTGTTTTGATGACTTATTTGCTCATATTTCTTAGGTACATACGTTAAAAACAGAAATATAGAAATTCACAAATTCTACTCCTTAACCCTGCCTATTTATAAATAATGTAATATGTCGGGAAGAAAGATATTATTCATCTTTATGTATTTAACCAAAAATTCTTTGTTACTTAATCTTCCCTTTTTTATAGGTGACACCGACGAACATGGCCTGCCAGTGGAGAAGGACAAAGGCTGCGATACGAACCTCTATCTTTATCATGTAAGTAGCATAATCCAGCAGCTAACACCCATATTACGTGGCCGAGCGACCTGGATTACCTAACTTAATAACCTTACCTGATAATAATGACCTTAACTAATGACCTTCTTGTGAGTTGTAATTCGTTGCTACGGCGGCCATGGTCAAGTGACTTAGCCGTGGGTGTGTGAGGTACATGCTAATAATGTTTCACAAATATATTTTTTGAATTTAGATAATTGTATAGATTTCAGTTTCAGTATCACATAAAAGCTCTCAGAAAGTACTTTACAAATATGAATTCAAGGTACTGAATATTTCTTTTTTTTTACTGACTTTAATTCCTCTACCAACAGGTTGTCCGGAAGAAATCGCTTTTAGCAATAAGACCACCTGTTTCACTGTTTGAAATACCTTTTATAACATTGTGCAATAATGTGTACTCGTAAAGATAGATACTCTTTATTGCACAACGTACAAAGTAAATTACATATGATTTTTATAGTAAAACTTACAATTTAGGCGGTCTTATCGCTAATAGCGATCTCTTTCTTCTTATTTATTTATTTAAAACTTTATTATACAAACTTACAAGAAGTGTTCAAAAGGTAGCCTTAATGCTAGAAGCATTCTCTGCCAGTCAACCTATAGGTCATGCAGAAAGCTTGCAAAAAGGTGCGGTAAACATACAAGATGGAAAAAACCATTAGGTTAATAAATGATGTAACAAATAAATTATATTTAACTTTAAAAAACATTATATATAACTATAAATACATATTTATAGTAAATATAAACAAAAATAACAATGATATATATACATAAATACTTATATCAAATAAATAACATACATAAACATACCGACATATTATGCAATTAATCTACTTTATATGCGAACTTTGTTCTTAAATAAGACTTTTGACTCTGACTTTTTAATGACGAGGGGAAGTGAGTTCAACAGTCGTGTTGCCCTCAGAGCAACTTCCTTTGTTCTTCTTCGATCTTTTCCAGATAACCTTCAGGACAACCATAGAGAAAGGGGAAGGTAGTGCAGTGTGTATCTATCTATCTACGTTCTCTGCTTTTAGTTGTTGAGTTGTTGAACTTTATTTTGATAATATATGCCATTGTATATCATTCGCAAAACTGAACTAACGAGACTATGAACGTGAGGTCTGCGCAGTCGTAATCCCTGAAACAGAATAGTCATTATAATTAGCTATTATTTATTTAAAACGGTCAGACAACCAATTTGCTTTGTTATTGTTACTCGACGGTGTACTGTAATCCGGTAGATTACGCCCGCGCTGCGCGACCCGCCTCGAAGCGAATTTACTGTGTTATGCTTATTTAATGTTTACCAAGCAAACAGTTTCGGGAGTCTCGTAAAAGTCTCGGGGAAATTACGAGCCAAGTTTATAGAAGAAGGTTTGTTTTACGCCGCGATACCGAAAACATGAATTTTGATATTACTACTCTGTGATGAGTTGCTTGTTTTTGTTACACCACGGCAGTAGCGTTAGATCGATTGCCTACTCATAAAACAGACTAAAATTTTTCTATGACATACGTGAATACCACGTCTTAGCAAACGTAGTGTAGGACGCACCCCAGCTCGATGGTCCGACGGCCTTAGGAAGATGGCTGGTAGTGGATAGATAAAAAAGCGGGAGATCGTGCTCTTTGGCGCTCTTTGGGGCAGGCTTCCGTCCAGCAGTGGACTGTAATAGACTGACATGATGATAATACGTTAATATACACTACTAGCTATACCCGCGGTTTCGCCCGCAAGGAATACGCTATGTTACCTACTATTTTACTGCTTTAAGAGGTAGATAAAAAAATAGTAGCCTACGTCCTTCCCTAAGAGTTCAAGCTTTTTTCGACTGAATGTCATCAAAATCGTTCCAGTTTTTGAGACAAAAAGTAGCCTATGTCCTTTTCCAAGGTCCGATCTATCTCTTCACCAAAAACATCGAAATTGGTTCAGCGGCTTAGGTGTGAAAACTTAACAAACAGACAGACAGAATTACTTTCGCATTTATAATATTAGTATAGATAGTATAGAATTATGGCTGTATAATATATGTAGTATAGGCATTAAACATACATAAAGGTACATAAGGTACTTACAATACTTTAAACGTACACCTAGAAGCCAAGAAATTATTAATCAACATAATAAATCAAGTGAGAAACATTGAAAAGGGAGTTTTACTTGTATGTTTAGTATAAAAATAATTTGCATATTACCTCTTTTTGATCTGCACCGACAATATAGGGCGCGCACGACTCGAAATAACATTCGGGCCAATTTAAGACCCGGATTAAAGGGTGTTCGGGTGAAATGGAATAAATCGAGCGCCTTATTGAAATCGAGTTAGGAACGTATTACCGTAGCCGCGCTACGTGCGCCGATGACCCGTGCCGTAGCTCGTAGCGCCGTAGACGGTTCGTAGCTCGTTACGAGCGGCACTTCAATTTCTTACGCTATTGGCTCGACTTTCTCGCCTCCTTCGTTATCTCCGAAGTTGGACCACAGTTTGTCTAATAATCATGATTTTGTGGTTTGAAAATAACAGGCCTAGAAAATTTAATAATTACTTGTTCATGTAATAAAAAAAAATCGATGTTCTTTTTTTTTGGTAAAATAATAAAAGCAGAATTTTTTAAAGTATTCCCAAGAAGAGTTATCTAAAATAAAATAAAATTCCTAGGTAAATGCAAAAGGCGTATTTATAAAAAAAATGATGTGTGTACCACAAACGCCGTATGTACTATGTGACACGTTTTGTTAACTTTTACTGGCACATATTAATTTAGTTGCAGAATATAGTTTTTGGCTAAAATTGATAGGTTATGGTTTTATAAGCTTCACTTTTATCAATTATAGCTGACCCAGCGAACTTCGTTCCGCCAATTCGTTTGACAGGTACGAACAGTTTGTATAGGAAAATAAAATAGTTGTTTTACTACTTTCCTTGCATTTTTTAAAATATATATACCTTTTAAACCTTCCCTGAACTTCCACAAATATTTCAAGATCAAAATAAGCCAAATCGGTCCAGCCATTCTCGAGTTTTAGCGAGACAAACGAACAGCAATTCATCTTTATATATATAGATGTATTACATATTCATGTGCATACAAGTCAGTGTTTTAGTATTCAATATAGTAGAGTAGTTTACTGCTCGATTCTTAGTAATCTGGGTATAACACTTATCGTAAAAGAGTGAAAAACGATACTAAGAATTCCCTTGCTTCAGATCATACACGAGAAGACACGCTTTCGTGTAAAAAATCAAGCGGAACCGTAAGAAACAGTTTCATTAGAGGAGAGCTGGTTTGCGCCATGCCCGGCCCACGAACGCAATCTCTTATATAATTCACGGACCATTTGCGGGCCTCCCACACTGGCACACTTGCCACATTTTGATAAAAAAGGATGTGAGCATTTTAGGTACGAGCCTACATTTGACAACGCAACATATAATCATAAATTGATTTAGTAATTGTCACAACTTTAACTCATACAGCAAACCGTCGGTGTTTCGTATATTGGAAGCATTCCCTAAACTTATATTATTTATCCAAGAGTAGACCTGTCTACGATAGGTTTTCATCATCATCATCATTTCAGCCATAGGACATCCACTACTAAACATAGGCCTCCCCCAGTGACTTCCAGATTGGCTGGTTGGAAGCGGCCCGCATCCAACGGCCTTCTGCAAACTTTACGTACTGAACATATTTTTTAATAAATATTGAACAACATCACATACATTGCTCTGATCCTGTGATAAGTAGCTTAAGCACTTGCGTTACAGAAATCATAAACAACGACGGTACCACAACACCCAGACCCGAGACAATATAGAAAAGTTCTTTTTTCTACATTGACCGACCGGGAATCGAATCCGGGACCTCAGAGATAGCGACACCAAGTCCGGTATACTCGCCTCTCGGCTACGAAGGTCGTCACATATAGGTTTAGGAATTAAAATACCCAGAACTTGTTAGGTATCCACCACTTAAATATAGTTTTACTTGCTTATTATTCTTCTGCATAAAACGAATACCTAATAAAGTTATAAAAGTTATGACACTTATTAACTTATTATTCTATCACAAAGGTGTAACAAAATACAAAATAAATTACAATCATTTCATTATAATTTCATTTATATTGCCGTAGTTACGCTTCCTTTATGTGTCTCACCTCCGACAAATTTTGTTTTACTTTCTCTAAAATACAAAAGGTGTGGAGAGAAATTGACAAAACAATGTTTTTAAATGAGACCACGCTATTTTATACCTACTCACTCACTCTCTTATTCACTTAAGACAATTGAGGCGAATAAGTTCTTTTACTTGCAGATTTTATCAGTTCGCTTAATATTTAGATTATATTACCACTAATATTTAGATTTTCAGTTAATCATTGCTTGGTATTGTATATTTTTGAATAATCCTAAGTGTCCTATACTAATGATAAAACATAGATTTAAAACTTAGGTACACAATGCAGCGTATTTTCTAATGAAAGTGCCGCGACGCGGTGCGTTTTTCAGTAGGTACGAACGATAGTACGGACTTGATGCGGGTTAAATTGCTTCCAGAATGTCCTATCGTAGACCGATTGAACCCTAATGGGTTAGATTGAGATGGATATAAAGTCCTATTGCACCTCTTTTCAATGATAAGGCGTATAGAGGCTATTCTCTAACCTAATATAAATCAGGGTTTAGGAGATAGGTGTAAAATAAAAAGCAACGTCCGTTATATTCTAAGAAAAGTCGTCCTCTACAAAGGTGGAACACAGAATGTTTTTTTATGAGAAATATATTTTTAAGCGATCAATTCAAGTTTATTTAATACAACCAAAAATAAAACGATACGTATCTAAAAATAAACTAACTTAGCCCAAAACTAAGTACTACCTACTCAAAAATATAAGCGTGTCCGTGAGGAAAGAAAGCGAGGATAATGGCAACGTCCCTCGCTGAATAGCTAAACTAAACATTTATGCAAGGAACGAATAGCCTTTTTATTTTCGAAATAGAAATCAATTTTTAAGCTAGAAACATGAAATTGAGAATATTTGTCTTCCAAAAAATTGCGCGCCCGAACCAATTCGCAGATGTCCTCTATAACTAGAGTTGTAAAGTGTCCGTCACGTTATAAATGTCTGACCAATATGACCGAGCAAATTGGACATTTTCTCAATGTGACCGGACATTTTGAACATTTATTGTCATTAACGTCACAATCAATTCTATTGACAAACTATGAAAAAAAAAATTTGGTCACAAATAAGTGCTTTATTTTAAGAAAGACAGGCTTTAGTAGTGATGATCGATAACGAAATGAAATTTCTAAAATTAATTTATCTTTCTGCACGAACAAGCTAAAAAGCGTCGTATTTACGCGCGAGTTTTTTTTTTTGAGTTCAATCCAGATCCAATTACATGTTTTATTGTATGTTTTTATTGTCAAATACATAACATTTAAGACTTAATTTAGAGGAATTCTTCTTTTTTTTTTAGTTTATACTAAACAAAATATGTGACCATCGTGACAATAAATGTCCAATGTGACCGAGCATTTATCATAATTCATAAATGACGGACGCTTATAGCATATGACCGTCAATTTACAACTCTATGACTATAACACATATCCTTCTACAGAAGGGTAAATGACTTGTGAAATTAAAGGAAAAGCCGCAATACTTACATCCTAGAGTGTACAAGCTATGATCAAAACTCATATATGACCAAAAATCATATACTTCAGTCTATCATGGTTTTGACATAAATAGTAGTTGAGACCAGCCTATTAGGAGTTAAAGTAATAAGGTGTCTGGAGGTCCTGCTCTTTAATAACTTGCATTATACATTTGATAGACATAATAAAATATGATAAAT
Organism: Anania hortulata; assembly: GCA_963576865.1. Taxonomy (NCBI): domain Eukaryota; kingdom Metazoa; phylum Arthropoda; class Insecta; order Lepidoptera; family Crambidae; genus Anania; species Anania hortulata. Next base: position 6,794,358 of record OY756389.1, read on the forward strand.
TGCATATCTATTTAAAAATACATTAAGTGACAAGTCAAATACTAAAAACCTTTACATTTAGGTTTTACTGTTGACAGCATTGTAAACTAGAAGCGATCAAACACCCTAATACAGCGTGCGCGCGGAACTTTAATTAACGTAACTTGTTTGCCAGCTGTTTGTTTACGCCTAAAGCAGTGTAATGCTCGCGTCGCACCTATATCCGGGAGCGGATATTAGTTCGGCGGGTAGGGTTACCTTCCGACATAACAAAGTCTCAATAGAACCTCTGCAAGTTTTTTACTGAATAACCTAATGTTTTAAATAAGCAATAATGTAAAAACAAGTATATAACTACAGGGGTTTTTAAAACCAGGGATCAAATTACTTTTCGGTTTGAGTAGTAGTAAGTGATGTGGGATGTCAGCTTGTATTAAGGCAAGATACTAGTACTTTTAATGATTAGAAAAAATATTTTCTAAACATTTAAGTCGTTCGGAGATCGTTCGTTATAGACCTAAATCCACCAGGCTCTATAATGTTTAAATGTTAATTAACGGTTTTGTCTAAATAAACGCCTTAAAATGAATTTAATCCATTAAACAAACTTTTAGCCTTGCCTGGCATGCTTTTATTTATTTATCTTGTTTGAGGATGGTTCATCAATGTCCCGGCAGCCCTACACGTGGCCTTGATCGCGGCGTGAGAGCGCTCACGCCGAGGCCTCCTCTCATCACGGGGCCGGCTCGAGTGCCGATACCAAAAGGAATAGCCTCGAAAATATCTCCACGAGGTCGAGGGCTTCGAGTCCACGTTTCGTTTGATTTTGTAAGAAATTGTCGACGCTACGCTTCTCCATGTACACATCAAGTACATTAGGCTAATTCGACATCTTCAGTGCGCGTGATTAGTCATGAAAGTCGTGCGCTGTATTTCGTATATCCAACAAATAGCTTTCATTGGCGGGCTTTCAAACATGATTATATTTGCGCCGTTTATTTCTCTTCTACGATACGTATATTATTTTTTGATATTATTATTTAACTGTTTTGAAATATTCTGTAAATACCCGACATGTATGAATATATTTAAAAAGTGCTGATTCTCCTATTAGAATCACAATAAATTTCACCACGATTGTGCTTCATTCATCCGTTGGTACGTTAGGTACCTACGAATATTATAACCCTTTTTGATAAATAATCCCACTGTTACAATTATTCTATAAGCAATTTTCCCCGTATTGCAGCTTAACCCTTTCATTATCAACTGGCCAATTTTATGGCCTCGACTTTGCAGTGGTAGTAAATCAAAAGTGTAGATATAACGATGAATACATTTACTGGTGCACCGCGATAGATATACTCAACAATTTAATTAGATAGAAATGATTAGTTTTGTATGATTTTTTAAATCTGTGCAATAAAATTTTATTACTTATGATTTAATTATTTGGCGAAAAGCGCGGCGACAGATGACTGCTATATTGGGAGTCCCAAAATTGCACACGATGAATGGTAGAACGTCGAACCTCTTCGCCTGCAATGATACATGTGAAACAGTGATTATTGAGCTACATTATAAAATTTTTGTGAAAATGAAACTCAAAATTAGAATACGACAGGGTGCCTACTAAACATAAAGTTGTACAGTATTGTATTGTATTATTGTTGTTATTATAGCAAAGGGACGAACTTAGGGCTAACATTGTTAAGGCAGGTAGACGACCCGTCATTGTTTAGAAAATGTAATTGGAAAGCTAACTTTAAACAAGAGCTGTCCCAAGTTCCCAATGCTAAGGAATTTCCATTATCGTTTTTGTAGAAATAATACGCAAACTAAATATCTTGTTACTGAAATAATGACTTATAAAACCCATTGTATGTAAACGACTTCTGCAATAGACGTCAATAAAGTCAACGTAATCTAATATAATCGTTTCGCTTACATACGGCAAATAAAACGGATAAAGTGGAATGGAACCCTCATTTATTCCGAATGATACGTATCTCATTCTTTGCGTATTTCAGCGTAACCCAATTTAACCGTATATTAATCAAGTCTCTAAATGGCTGGTAGGTTTAAACGTTAAAATTGAATGACGTAGGCGCCTCTAGCGGAGCCTTCCCGCAATATCAACAGTGAAGGAACAAAGGACTTCATTACGTGCGCCAGCCCGACAGAACGGAATCCGGATCCCAAATAAAGTGCCGAATAATGGCGACAGGACAAATGAAAACAAATAGGAAAAAACGCTCCTGATAAATTGCTCCTGTTGTGGACTGTAACCTTTATTTTATTGCTGTTTAAATTTAAAGCCTCGTGTTTAGAGATAATTGCAGGCTTTTTTAATGTCGGTTCTTCCTTTTGCTGTATATTAGGTGCATCGAGTAATTGATTATCAAAAGACCATAGGTACGTATTGATGCAATATTTAAAATGGTATTATAAAACTTTTTAAAAATATGAATCATATGAGATGTACCTAATATGAAATTAAATAATAATAATTAATAACTTGTTTTCAAAATCACACTAATTACTAGTCACAAACTAAGCAAAGCTTGCTATGGCGACTCGATAATCCGTTATCGAGTACTAAAATACGTTTATAAACATGAACCAAATAAATAATTGTCTTTCTTTCTTTCTTTCTTTCTTTCTTTATAAACATCCAAGACTCAGCTACAAATACTCGTGCTCATCACACAAACATTTGCCTTGCTTTGTAGTCTGGAGCGCGAACCACTACACCCAATTTTGCATAAAATAACAAAGTCCAGGTTCTATTTAGATAGATACTGAAGATTATATTCAACTTCAGAGTGTAAAATAACAAGCAAGTTTGCGAATGCAAACCTTACCATTATCAGTAGATCAAATCGTATATGTTGTACATATTCTAGTTTCAAAAGCTTCGAGCGTGTTTCTGTGATGGATCACTTGATTACGTGGCAAGTTTTCGAGTGACACCACTCGGCGCTTGTTACCAAACTTGCGGCCTCGCTAATGACCTGTCAGCTTCAAACCAATCAGCATAATTTTCTTTGTACAGTCGCGCGACGCATATTCTGTATATTTTTGTTTACCAACCCAGTAGACACACGCTGCGAAAGTACCCATAGCAAATAATGTTATAGTACAAAGTTTTCGCAAAAATTTTAAGCATGAATCGTAGAGAATGGTAAGGTAAAACTTTCCCCTTTCTTCTTATTTGTCCTCTACCTGAAGGTTGTCTGAAAGAGATTTTAGCGACAAAACCGCCTAAATTGTGCATCTTTCTTAAAACAAGAATTGTAACTTCTTTGTATTATCTATAAAAGCGTACAGTCGAGTGCACACATCTCACATCGCGGAAAGCGCGCGTTTTAAATTGAAACTGTAAAATCCATTTCATTCTAATAGAGCATGGCTTTGAAACCTCGTCGCGCACCTGCATTTCGCGTGAAGCGTTAGAACTGTCGAGAACCGGGCGTACATCGAGAGCTGAGTAAGATAATAGCACTTCACAATGTTTTCATGCATCTCACCTTTGCAATTGCTATATTTGTATGTAACTGTATGATCTTCATTAGTTGTTAGTAGTTACTTGTTTCTTGAAGGTCGTCGGTAGTTCTAAGGAATTGCGGTCCTTAAATTGATGCAGAATAAGATCTTTTCTAATCTTGATCTTTATGGTTCTTTCCTGGCATAACAAGAAAACTAGCATAGCTGAAAATAAATCAAAAGAACATAATCAAACATATTTTCTACATAGGTATATTAAGCATTTCAAAAACCAGAAATGGAAATGGCTAGATATTTTTTATACTTAATCACATCGTTGTGAGTTGTGCAAAATTGTAACTTTGTCAAACAATGTGTTTCGCAAAGCTACAAATACAATTAGAATGAAACAAAAAAAAAACAAATGAAAAGTACGAACTCGAAAGGGATTAGTAGACACAGACGTCAACAAAGTCGATATTTTCGTCGTAGCTCAACCTTTCGCTTCAAACGCCGTTATGGCGAGCGCTAGAGCGATGCAAATGGCGCGTAAATAAAATACGAGCACTTCGAGCCGAGCGAGCAGAATCTCGCTTCAGAGGCCTGCGTATATCGTGTTACTGGCACGAAATTAAAAACCCTCCGCGGCGCATATATATCATAGTCGGAGCCACGTTTCATAGCCATCGCACCTCATACCCCAACTAAGACAATTTATTGCGCTTGCAATATGAAAGGATATTCCAAAAACTATTACTACGACAGTTACTTCATTCCACAAGCTGATTAAATTAGCAATCTGAACTTTTGCCAGCTTTATTGTATCGTGTACAGCAGAAGGTTGGGACAGAATATTGTTTTATGCTTCATTAACTACCCAAATCTTGACCTACTCTTTGGTCGGTAATCTCTAATCAAAAATCATTAGTTCAATAAAATTGAATACACGTCATTGGTAAACCTATTTTTTTTGTTAGATAGAAAGATATGTATAGGTACTGTGACGAGTTAAGTTATAATAAAAATGACAAAGTTGATATATCCTCTTAAGTTTCTCTAGGCACATTCCTACCTCGACTCTTCGTAACTTTAGTGGCAAATGACGGATGTATTTTATGTCGGCAACGTGATTCGGATCCCAATATGCCGCATTTGGAGCAACTTTTTACCGACAATATTAGGATAAAGCGGAAAGTTTTTGTAATATTCAACGTTATGATAGCTTTGCGTACTTAATGAAGCTATTTAAAGATGCAAAGAATAGAATCCCATTATTGAAGAATTTAACTTTGTCGATCTTATATTAGATCATAATCGAATCTCTAACCGTCCACTACTTGAAGCAATAGGTAATGTTAGTATAATCATAGAATGCTTAATATTACTTTGTGCCTATAGACTAGAAGAGATCGCTTTTAGCAATAAAACCGTACGTTACCCGTCACATCTCCTTTACGCAAAGATAAGGCGACTCTTTCACCATTATGTTCTCCGTTTATTACCTATTTGAAATTTACAGGAAGAAATCGAAGATCGGCCACGAGCGGCGACTTTCCTCAGTTCCCTCGCAGACTACTCAAATACCATTCCCACGGCGCCCAGCGGCGAAGCCGATGCTGCCAAGCCAGCACCCCCTGCACGCATGGGGACGCTCATCGGCGTCTACCTGCCCTGCATCCAGAACATCTTTGGCGTCATACTCTTCATTCGTCTAACGTGGGTCGTAGGCACCGCAGGAGCGATTCACGGCTTTCTGATTGTGCTGGTCTGCTGTTGTACGGTAAGTTCACATGTTATTTTAAGGAACTTAAATAGGCTTCTACTGTTTTTCTCCATCATAGATAGCACTATTGCCGTTTCAAGACAGAGAAAACTCTCGATCTTTAAAAAATCTCGATTTTAAAATAAAAACAAGCATGTGTTATCAGACGCACGTTGGAATTTGATTAGTTATATACAATATAAATAAACTTTAGCATACAACATTTCATCGCAATGTTTCGTTCCAAAGACAGAAACATGGTTCTCGGACAACGTATTCGTTAAGGCGCAAATAGGATAGTGCACATAGGAGAGGATCTTTGGAAAACTCTAACCAATAAAATGAAAAAATAACTAATTGGACATTTCGTTAGACGAATTTGCGGGTTTTTTTACTTTTATTAAAATTGCCTCATCTTTACACAGACGATGCTCACAGCGATATCGATGTCAGCAATCGCGACAAACGGCGTGGTGCCGGCAGGAGGGTCGTACTTTATGATCGGCCGCGCGCTCGGCCCCGAGTGCGGCGGGGCGGTCGGCATGCTGTTCTACACGGGCACCACGCTGGCGGCCGCCATGTACATCGTCGGCGCCGTCGAGATCGTGCTAGTGAGTGTTGACCCTCGCTACGGGCTGGTGTTGCATGATTATCCGGCGCGCTAGGCCCCGAGTGCTATAATTTGTTTTCGCTAGTTTTGTTATATGATGATTAACAATATACATATTTCTCTAACTAGACATACATGGCGCCCTGGATATCCATCTTCGGCGACTTTACCAAAGACCCGGAGGCGATGTACAACAACTTCCGCGTGTATGGGACGGGCTTGCTCCTCGTGATGGGCATGGTGGTGTTCGTTGGCGTCAAGTTCGTGAACAAGTTCGCTACCGTGGCGCTGGCCTGCGTAATTCTATCCATCACTGCCGTCTACACGGGAATCTTCGTCAACTTTAATGGAAATGACGCTCTTCAGTAAGTCTTAATTTTTACTGACTTCAAAAAAGTTGGAGATTTCCCAATTCGACTGAATATTATTTATTTTGTGTATGTTACGCAGTATTTCTGCCATTGAGTATCTCTATCTATCTCTAATAAGCGTAAGCCATAATTAGAATTATGTCTGTAATACTAATCACGGCAAAGTAAACCACACTTATATTAAACACACACATTTTCAGAATGTGCGTGCTAGGCAAACGGCTACTGAAAGACATCCACATCAGCAATTGCTCCAAGAGTTTAAACGGAGAGCTCCACAAACTATTCTGCCCCAATAACACCTGTGACCCGTACTACAGTGCGCACAATGTCAGCATCGTCCAGGGTATTAAGGTACGAGATACTATAAAACATTACAAGATTACTTTTTAGTTGAGATACTCTTTATTGTACACCATACAAAGAAGTTACAATTTTGGAAATTTTGCGCCTGATTTTGGAAATCATAATAACAACGACATAAGTCAGTTATCTTTGCGCAACCATTATTGTTCATTAACTGCATAGGAACAAACCAAACCCAGTCCTAAATGCCTATAAAGCGTGAAGACTTATTCTAGATAAGATCGCTTTATCATAGAAATTATGCCATTGACGTTGAGATCAAGAACAAACTCAAATTAAGACTTTAGGTCCAATTTACTGTTATTTGAAAACATATAAACATATGTTGACTTGTTGACTTTTAAACAAAAGTACTAATCTATAGTGATTTCGACGTACAGTTAAATTCTTGATGTCCTAATAACGCTTCTTATTTAGGGCTTAGCAAGCGGAGTGTTCTTCGATAACCTACAAGACTCGTTCCTTCAAGCTGGGCAATACATCGCCTATGGCAAGGAGCCCGACGATATTGAGCAGATGGAAAGGCCCACATACAACCAAATCTATGCTGACCTATCTACTACCTTCACAATACTGATCGGAATCTTCTTTCCTTCAGTCACAGGTGTGTATTTCATCTGCTAATATTGTAACACTATCGATAATTTACAAAAGTTCTTTACCATCAATAGTCAAACTTATCTAAGTCTTATCGACTTAAAAAAAAAGAGTTTTCATTTTAGTTTGCGGATCCGTAGTGAATATTCACACATTTAGTTTTTTATAGACAGTCCAAAAACTGCTTTGCAAAAAAAATTATTGTATTCATTCATACCACATAACCAATCCCGTTTTTTCCTAATAACTATTGTACCTATTCGTATATTATTCACACTGATAATAAACTTATCAGGTATCATGGCTGGCTCGAACCGTTCTGGAGACTTAGCGGACGCACAGAAGAGCATCCCAATTGGTACCATCGGTGCTATCTTGACCACTTCAACGGTCTACTTATCTTGCGTGTTGCTTTTCGCTGGAACTGTTGATAACTTACTGCTTCGGGACAAGTAAGTTATTGCTTTGTTTAAGATATTTATTTTATTCCTTTGTTAATAATTTTCTGTAAGCTTCTTTCATGTTTCGAGCACATTTCATTTTGAAAAATGAAAGCCAACAAATAAATAGTAATAAAACAACAGCCAACAAAATGGATACATTTGATCTTATTCGGATTTTACATTAACCAAGCTCGTGCTAAACTGATATACTTTTCCACAGATTTGGTCAATCTATAGGAGGTAAGCTGGTGGTAGCTAACATGGCTTGGCCTAACCAGTGGGTGATACTTGTGGGATCATTTCTTTCGACCTTGGGCGCTGGGCTCCAGTCTCTAACAGGAGCTCCACGTCTCCTGCAGGCTATTGCCAAAGACGAAATCATTCCATTCTTGGCACCATTCGCCGTCTCATCTAGCCGGGGTGAACCTACAAGGTAACAACCTTAAATCTTTTTTCAATCTATTATTTCGCAATATTTCAGACAACGATTACAGCATTTATTGGCTATAAATATATCTTATTCTGTTAGCAATATCTCTAATTTGAACTGAATGTGTGCATTTGCTTACAATTTTCAACTAGTTTTTTTGTGTGCGCACACAGCCTAATCTTTCGGTATTTTTGTCAGTCTCGTATTTGTTGTCTTTTAAACTGATTAAATTAGCATAATTATGGGAAACCTCTTATCATGCTGTCAATATTCTGCAGGGCCCTATTGTTAACGATGGCGATCTGTCAGTGCGGCATCCTACTCGGCAACGTAGACATCCTTGCGCCTCTCTTGTCCATGTTCTTCCTCATGTGCTACGGGTTCGTCAACCTCGCCTGCGCGTTGCAGACCCTGCTCAAAACCCCTAACTGGAGGCCAAGGTTCAAATACTACCACTGGTAAGTCTGGGTGTTACATTTGTAGATATTTTTATTAGATGTGGAAAAACACATTTATTAAAAAATCTAGGCCTAGAAACAGGGAAAAAAATATATTAGTCTTCATCAGTCATCAAATTATAAACGACATAAGTGTTTTGATTTTAAAAAATTCCGTGTAATTCTGGTGTTTTCAAAGGAGTTTATTTCCCTAGGTCATTGTCGCTGGCTGGTTTGGTTCTGTGCATTTCCATCATGTTCATGACTTCATGGTTCTACGCGCTCATTGCTATGGGCATGGCTGGGCTCATCTATAAGTACATCGAATACCGCGGGTAAGTTTGACAATCTAATGTACTCATAATCCTTTCCTGTTCTTTATGGCTGATAAAACGATTAACTTTGAATCTGTCTACTTAGAGCTGAAAAGGAATGGGGTGACGGCCTTCGAGGTCTCGCCCTTTCTGCTGCCCGCTATTCGCTCCTGCGCCTTGAACAAGGTCCTCCCCACACTAAGAACTGGCGCCCTCAAGTTCTAGTTCTGGCCAAACTTAATGATGATCTGACGCCCACCTATCGCAAGATGCTCGCTTTTGCTAGTCAACTGAAAGCAGGTATGACTGTTTTTTTTATATATTTTTTATGGAAAAAGTCTACAGTTTATAATTTGCCTATCGCACCCATTCTCAACTTTTGCAACTTTTGTACAACCAGGACTTTTAGATTGACTACTCATCGTTATAATTCGATGAGCGTGAGCGTTTATTGTGCAAGCAATTGGGAACCAAACATTTTGTTGCAAGCAAACTTCTGGTTAGTACTCGTCCTGGTTGTGAACCTATAAGAGTCAGTTAGTTCGTCAACAAATTAGTCCATTGCATTTTTAAATATACCTAGTCAATTAATTTATCATCTGATTATTCGAATGGTTGGTCTGTTTACTGTTTGTATGTGTTTGTACATTCTTTTGTGTTCAATTTAATTTAATATATTTTTTGCATTATAGAATCTTACACTTGTTTAAAGGTCGGATTAAACAGATCTTTAAAGATCCTGTTGGTCACAACAATAAGGTAGTAGAACAGAGAGTATGACTTTTTGTGTCATCTGCGTTTGTTATACCTACGAGAAAATTTTCGCTAACAAAAATGCAAATTATGTTTTAGATTATATATTTCGATATTTAACTACCGCTAAGACATTTTGGAGGTTTTAGATCGGATATTTCAAGATTTCAACAGTATTTTAATAAACAGTTTTTTTTATAATTTCGAAAATAAATCAATCATTCTAAATTAGGATATATGGTAACTACTTTGTACGAGTAACAACCGGAAACATTGGATGGAATGTATGTGCGATAAAAATAAGTTCCTAATATTTATATCAATTTGCTACATACTAGGTAAAGGTCTAACGGTGTGTGTATCGGTGCTCAACGGAGAGTTCCCGAGGCGCTCCGGCGAGGCGGCCACCGCGCGGCTCAACCTGCGACGCTGCATGGACGAGGAGAAGGTCAAGGGCTTCGTCGACGTACTCGTCTCGCCCGCCATCGCTGATGGACTGAGCCATTTGTGAGTCCTTATATATTTATTATTCTTTTTATTTATTTTTTTGCCTTTATAACTGCAGCCACAAGTGGTTACATCAAGCCTCTAGACGCGGCGCGACGCGACCAGTCGTAGCTAACACTAGTACTAGCACTATAAGCCGGATAAGATCCTCTGTCGGACTCGGAACCACTAGTGGCTAAAGGTATTGTAATTAGATAAAGTTATTAAATACATCATTACAACAATATCAGAAGTGTATTAGGGTCGATGACATGTGCTACCTTAGAATGTGACGTACTTATATAAATGTAAGTTAGAATTTCATTTTTAGGTTCTCACAAAAAACGACCACCAGACTATCGACATTAATATAGTAGCAATGTTTGTGAGATGAGAGTTTATACTTCAGTCGTAAATGTTTTTAAATGTGTTTAAGTATGTCCGTTATCTAGTCACCATAGTACAAGCTGTACTAAGTTTTGGGCTAGATAAATAATTAGTATGATTGTTGGAATTTATTTATGAATATAATTTCACAGTGTCCAAACAACGGGGCTGGGCGGACTTAAGCCGAACACCGTAATTGTAGGTTGGCCGTATGGGTGGAGGCGCTCGGAAGAGGCCGACAGCCTCCCCAAGTGGCACTCCTTCCTCCACACGGTCCGGGCCGTCACCGCCGCTCGCATGGCCATGCTCGTTCCCAAGGGTATCAACTTCTTCCCTGACTCTACTGAAAAGGTTAGTACATAGACAGACATTGATTACACCTAATACTTCTTTGGGACTTTCCTTGAAATTAATAACTGTTACTAAGTCTCTAGCTGGGATCATAGCTAGGATATATTCCTATGTCGCCTATATGCCATATCTTTACCAAAGTTAAATATCATACTTATTAATTACCTACTATTGCCAAGACAGCGTTAGTTTCTAAAAATGATTTATGACTCTGATGAAATATTTTATGTACCTACTACTTTCTTAACCTCTAAAAAGTACTCACTTTTTAAAGGCTAAGAATAATATTGCAGTCTAATCAGGAAGTAAAGCAGGTATACCATTGTCCATTACACTTACAGTTTTACTAATAAATGAAAAATGAATAAGATTATCATTTTCATATTGTTTGACCACAAGCGCTGTATCTTAGGTAGCCGTGCGACAAGACGACCTCCGTAGCCGAGAGGCGAGCAACCTAGACTTGGCTTCGCCATCTCTGATATCCCGGAATCGATTCCCGGTCGGCTCGATGTAGAAAACGAACTTTCTATATTATCTGTCTGTCTGTCTGAGTCTGGGTGTTGTGGCACCGTCGTTGTTTCTGATTTCTATAACACAAGTGCTTTAGCTACTTACCTTAGGATCAGAGCAATATATGTGATGTTGTTCAATATTTCATTATATTTATTACGCTTGAGATCAAATTATATCCAGGTACAAAAATATTAGGTCCTTACATATGAAATTGCCTATACTCAATACTTGCAACTTTAACATTAAATATCTTGCGTTTGATTAGGAATTCCAAATTCAAATTTATTTCCAAATAAATCCAGAAAAATATTGTTTTAAAATTCGTATTTCATTTGTTTTCACATTATTTTTTTGAGCTTCAACATTGCTATAACAACAACTATGGACAATTCCACCGTGACATCAGTGCTGCACTGCAGAAACGACTCGAAGAATTAACGACGTGTACGGACCAGGCACCGCTAACAAACTAACGGTGCATTTTTGGTTTCAACGTTTCCGTTCTGGAAATTTCGATTTACGCAATGAGCCTCGTAGACGACCTGATACTCAAGTGAATAACGAAGAATAGAAGGCGTTAGTGGAAGCGGATCCATCTCAAACCACTTCTGAATTAGCAGCAACCTTCGGCGTATGTGACAAACGATACTTATCCATTTGCGCCAAATCGGAAAAGTCAAAAAACTTGAAAAGTGGGTACCGTAAGAATTGACTGAAGCAAACCAACAAACACGCGTCGCTTAATGCGTTCCTTTGCTCAATCGTCATAATAATAAGGGGATTTTGAACCGTATCGTGACTTGTGATGAGAAATGGATCCTGTACGACAATCGAAAACGATCATCACAATGGCTTAACCTGGAGAACCGGCAAAACCTCGCCCTAAGCGAAAACTGACCAAAATGAAGATTCTAGTTAGTGTTTGGTGGACCAGGGCTGGTGTTATCCACTACAGCTTTTTGAGATCAGGCCAGACGATTACTGCAGACTTGTATTGCCAAAAATTGCAAACAATGATGGAAAAGCTCGCCATTAAACAACCAAGACTGGTGAATTGCTCTAGCCCACTGCTCCTTCAGGATAACGCTAGACCACACACTGCACATCAAACGGTCGCCAAGTTAGAGGTACTGCGGCTAAAACCTTTGCGTCCAGATCTTAAGTAAAAAAAAATCAAATCTGATGAGGCAGTCCAAACCGCCTTCAAACAGTTCATAGACTCTCGCTCCTAGGATTTTTTTCCTAAGGGATCAATGATCTGCCTATAAAATGGCGGAAGTGTATCAATAACAACGGCGCATACTTCGATTGATTAAATAATAATGTCATTTAAAAAAATTAATTCAATTGTTTGATACTGAACGGCAATTTCATATGCAAGGACCTAATAGTAACATGCTTAATTTTAATAGTGTTATCCACAGGCGTGCCTTTGCTTGACTAGTAGCCCTCTTGAGAGAATCGTTTCTCACAGGTCTCTGGCAACATCGACATCTGGTGGATCGTGCATGACGGAGGCATGCTGATGCTGCTGCCGTTCCTGCTGAAGCAGCACCGCACCTGGAAGAACTGCAAGATGCGCATCTTCACTGTTGCGCAGATGGAGGATAACTCCATCCAGATGAAGAAGGACCTCAAGATGTTCCTGTACCAGTTGCGACTTGAGGCCGAAGTTGAAGTTGTTGAAATGGTAAGTTTGATCTCCTAACTAAATTAGCTTTCTTTAATGGTGGCACAATCATCAAAGACATCATTAAAAAATAGTCAAGTTCTTTTTAAAATTTTAAGCAGTAATACGTGAGTTAATGACATTTAACTACTTAATCACGTTATCGTAGGATTTAGAATAGTATAACTGATCTAATCGTTTTGTATTTTAGTAGCATTATTGTAATTATGACTGTGATATTAAGTATTTTTTTATAACAGCTTATATCTACTCGTATATATATAAAGCAAAGTCAGGTTAGTTACACCATTTATAAGTCGAGAACGGCGGGACCGATTTTTAAGATTTATGATTTTTTGGATTTGTCTCCGTCCCGAATAGCAGAATAACTATTAAAACATTTAAAAATTCACGAGAAAAAAAAAAAAAAAAAAACGAGGCGGTACGAAGTTCACCCGGACAGCTAGTTATTATTATAAAACAAAGTCGGGTTAGTTACACCATTTATAAGTAAAAACGGATGGGCCGATTTTTATTATTTAGATTTTTTTTGGATTTGTCTCTGTCCCGAATAGCAGAATAACTATTAAAACAACTAAAAATTCACGTAAAAAAAAACGAGGCGGTACGAAGTTTGCCGGGACAACTAGTAATAAATAAAATAAATCCGATCTGCATTTTCATTGGTGAGCTTTGGAAAGAACGATACTTGGGATCTCGTTATGGGATAAAGTCCGGAACGAGGTAATCCGGCAGAAGACCAAAGTAATGGACAAAGTGTAGTTCTAGTACGAAAGGTGGAGTAAGCGGGTTTTGAATGAAGACCACGTATCGGCAAAAGTAGTGTAGGACGCCCCACCAGCTCAATGGACCAACGACCTCAAGATGACTGGCAGTGGGTGTATGAAATATATAAAATAAACGGGACAACGTGCTCTTTGGCGCTCTTTGGGGGAGGCATACGTCCAGCAATGGACTGCAATAGGTTAAGATGATGATGTACGAGTACATTCATTTAGGTAACGATAGAACAATCTTGCTCCGATATGCCTATGTGTGAGTCAGCTCAAGATTTAGCTGTTTTTTTTTTTTGCAGACAGACAGTGACATCTCCGCCTACACTTACGAGCGCACGCTGATGATGGAGCAGCGCAACCAGATGCTCCGCGAACTGCGACTCAACAAGAAAGAGACGCTCGGCATGGTCAGTACTCCTTTCTGATTCTGTGTTACAAAACATGTCATGCCGTTTATAGACAGAACACTGTGATATAACTAGTTACAAACAGCAATGTCGATGTCGTCGGAAAACTAAATCGCCATAGTCCGAACATACCAAGTGATATAATATCCAATTTGTACATGCAACTGTAAAAAAACTAACCTAATACTAGATAAAATGAACCCAGAATACAATTTCAATTGCATAAATATTATATCAATTTACCATGGTGTATTTGAGTAGAAATTTGTTTCGAAGAACTGAACTATTTTGTACTTACTTATATTGATTTTGTTTCATGGCTCTAAAATGACACCACTGTTTGTAACGCTACAATGCTTCATAATCTGTCTGTAAAATGCTTATTTAATCTTCTGTTATGTGAGACTAACGTGATGTTTGTCTGTCACTGCGACCACAGATGCAAAATTTCGTGGACTATCGTGAAAATGCTGAGGAGAAGTTACCTCTGGTAAACTAGCTACTTTACCCTCGACCGAGTCCACCTCTGTATTTTAGCTGTTTTATTATCTGTCCTGCCCCGCATTTTGAATCATTTATTCCTAGGACCAAGATTAATGTGTGAATGATTGTTTTCATCTAATTTATAGTTTTGTGTCATGTAGTGAACAGGGCCGTATTATGGGAAAAGTCAAAGCAAAGAAAGATTTGTGGAAACAACTTTTAAATAAAATATTTTAAAAATTAACTTATTTATCACACGTGGACGTAAAGAAAAGGGAGCACACATGTAGCCCAGTATTAAAGTTAAGCAAGCTGTACGACTATAACTCCATTCCTCTTAATGACGACACGTTAGCTGTCACTTGTTGTCAGCACAATAGGGAATGTTTCACTTTCGTTTATGTTGGCGTGGAGTGGTATGTTATTATGTTCGTTGATCGTGAACACAAATATTTATGATGCTATGTGTATCCTATCTACGGCCCTGGCTAGATGTTGTCGTCTAGGTCTATAACTCTCACTCCGACCCGTATCATTCATCTTGATGTATATTTCACCGATATTAGTTTGAGCACAAATGTCGGCTGTTTGCTTTCGGTGTATATTCATTTAATAAGTCCTAAACTAACTAGTCTTCTTAATACTTTGTAGCTCGCACTTATTTTCCCTTATTTACGCACTTTATATTCAACTGTTTTAAATTGTAATACTTACAATAAGTAATCGATGTTTTTCAGTCTTGTGTATTTGAAAATAAAGTTTTTTAAATTTCTGAGACGTGCTAACTTACCACCACCGGTGAATATAAAGCGATCCAAACTTTTTAGCATTTGCATAATAAGCCACTTAAACACGAAATTAAGCCCTTGCTTTTCGAAGCGAATCCTTACCAAGTCACAAGTTTTAACAGAAACATCAACGCTTCCTATTTATAGCTTACGAAGATTATATATTCTTAATAATGCGTACGCTACGTGCTTTCATAAACTGCAATACGTTACCTACCAAGCCTAAGTGGAATTATACCTGTATTATGAAACTAAGGTGTCTAAAGAGTGTTATGCTAAGCACAGAATACAATGAGACAAGTAGTTAGGAACACAAAATGCTGCGCTTTTGTCTGCGCATTTTTGCCTTTTGCTTTACGTACTATGCTAACTTTTTTCCTAATAATATACCTAATTATAAATTTATCTTAAATTCTAAATGTTGATTGAACTTTTTCTATTTTTAATATTAGTGGTAATTAGAGTGGTATAAGAGTACATAATTTGTATAAGGTACATTGATTGATTTCATTGATTTGCAGCTAGTTACAATAAAATTACATTAAAGAAATAATCTGTCATTTAAGTATATCTCATAATAGTTTTGATACTTGATACTTAAAAAGTCAATTTCAATTACAAAGTTTAATAACGAAATGAGAATTACAATGAATATTAAATGAATAAGGTTTAAGCTACGCGTCCATTGTTCCGCACCGCCTGCAACCCACCGCGCAGCACGCATCGGAATTATTTGTAAAAAGTCCAAAGAAGATTTAAAATGTGAGAAAATACAAAAAAATCGCAAGGAAAGTAGTAAAAATATTTAATTTTCCCATATAAACTGTTCGTACCTATCAAACAGTATGGGTTCAGAAATTAATTTTGCAATTGCAATTGCAATTAGTCATTGGCGGTACGAAGTTTGCCGGGTCAGCTAGTAAATAAATAAAAAACCTTTGCGAGAGTCAGCTATTCTTTCGCCGCTATGGGAATCACGATTGACAATGCCATTGTTATTTTCTAATGTGTTTTTTTTTCTTAATTGTAACTAACAAACACAAACCATAAACTCGTTAATCGTTGTAGCTCCATAGCCAGATAGTGACCCCTAATCCGTGTGACATTACCGGCCGGAATCCGTTTTACGTAACAGGGTATCCTCGCTCAAAATATTGAGGTTCGGTGCCGGCCAATAACAAGCTGGTCAGTTTTTAAGGAATTCAAAATCCTTCCAGCGCGTGGCGGTCAATGGACGCGCAGCTTTATATGTATAACAGTCTAGAGTTATTCACCACTCGGTCACACACCAACTTCTCTTGGTGTGTAAGCAAGAGGTGACGAATTCCAGATAGATAAATAAACCATAAAAGGTACATAAAGCTATCTTCCACATTAACCACAGGTGCAAGCGATAGTTGACCACCACCACGCGGACGTGAAGACTGCCAGCAAGGTCCGGTTTGCTGAGCCCGGCGCCACGGAAGGGGAGGACGCGCCCTCCCCGCCCCTCACCGATAACGAGGACAAAGACAAGGACGACAAGGTGAACATATTTATACGTATACTCGCACACTACAGTAACGAGGGTGGATATGCGAGAGTTTTGTAATAGAAACCGAGATAATTTTTAAAAAAAAACTAGTTCTAAATTATGAAACGTTTACCAGAATTAAACAGATTTTATAAGACGAATGTACGCAAATTGACCCTTGCATATCCAAAGATTAAGTTCACGTGAGAATAATATGAGGAAGTTCGCGCTGTAGGAACAGAAAGGTATTAAATAAATACTTTTTTTTATAAATATTTCCCTTATTTTATCCATATTATTCCCGTGAATTCTCTAGATCTTTCTTCCTTTTTAGTACGAGTATCTTTTCGTCGATGAGGCCGTATCGAATACCCTCATGTTTCCCCTCGAACTGGTTATTTACAGTGTTTCCCTTCTCCTTCATGATTTGTAGTGGTGTGTCGTATGTTGTGTTTAGAAATAAAAAAAGATGATAGTAATAATAACCCAGGTCCTATTTAAACCTAGATTGAATCTTAACCTATTAGAACATGATTCTTTATCCGTCAACTTCTAACAAAGTGACAGATACAGCATGATATTTAATCCAAAGATTAAATATCGATTTTTGAATATTCTGCAAGGCACTAGAATGAAAATAAAGGTACTGACAACTGCTATAACGTTAAGCTCTTAAGTTTATGGTAATAACTATTATGAAATCAGTCGTTTAATTTAATTACCTATATTATTCTCAGGTGATCAAAAGCTGCAACAAATGGCATCGCGGAACTTACTTAGAATAGAACTTAGTATCAATTTCAGCCAGTCTGGGCATTTTGATTACTGAATTCATTTTCATTGATAAACTACGGCAAGTTGACGTGTCTAATAGAGTCGTGCTTATTATTACTTTACTAGACATACATACTTAATCTGTTTTCTGGTTGCCATCCGCTGCAGTCAATAGAAAATCATGTTGATTCTATGTGTGTCTTTTGTGACTGTCTACAATTTTATAAGAGCATAATGTATGTTGCTTTATTAATGCCGATTAAACTATTATTACCTGCAGAACGCAAAAAAATATAAGCTACCAATAAAAATAGTATAAAAAAAAACAAAACATCATAGAGAAATATAATAAAAAATAATGAGTTTTACATCACAATGAGTAGAAATTATTTATATACTTAAGAGTTCAATTATTAATAAAAGATGCTTTTCTACAATAATTGTATAGGAGTAAAATACTGTGTGTATTTATATCCTACTTTCGAACTTGGTATTACTTAAACAGATAATTTAAAATCCACCTTTCTATTTAAACAAAGGTAAAAATTTGCGAACATTTTATTTTACATATTTTAAGTGCATTTTTATAATATTGTCGAGATTAAAACATCCACGTCTCTGCTCAAAATTATTGTAACAATTCTCTGGAAACTGAAAAATATCATCTGAATTTGATGCCTTTTCTGTTGATTTATTTACATGTTCATATCAGTTTCAGTTTCAAGTGAAAATGTTGATTTCTCATTAGACTATCATGAGCTTATATTCTTATCTCTGCTTTTTAAGCCGCTCTTATATTAAAAAATAAAACCTATTGCACAAGAACTGAAAGTCTTTATTTCATAATCAAGTTTTCAATCAATTATTATTATTTTAATCTTCAATTTTACTTTAATCATAGAATACTAACCAATTACTTCGCCTCAATGCTTAATTTATCACACATTGAATTTACTTAAATTTCAGTACTAATTCACTCGCTACACTTTCTTACAATGGCTAGATTGACATAAAAATTGTATTAAGATACAATACCGTAGATATAAGAGCGGCATCAACTTTAATTGCGTTGTGCCACTACGCACGCATTACTTTCTCAATATACTTGCAACTTTTTACTTTTCTTTGGCATCTCCACTAAATTTACCTAATCACTAACGAGTCCTAGCGAATCTACACGGTGGTCATATGTTTGCCGATGAGTTCATCCACGATTCACTTTAGTTTGCCACTATAGCTAAGAGATTGGATGTTTGAATGTCCGTAGTGAGTTAATGTTGAATTAATACAATATATGACATCCCGTGTTTTATTCGCCTTGAATCCGTCATGTGCAACTGTCGGTTCGCGGATTGGTTTATTTGGAAATGGAAACGAAACGTAGGACGACTTTCGGAGTAGTCTGTTGCACATAATCGATTCAATGTGGGACTCGCCCGATGAACGGTCGCAGTGCGAGGAGGCCACCTCGCCGCAGGAGGATAAGCACAAGGAGGCGGGTGCCAACGGCGACGCCATCAAGCCCAAGCCCAACATGTCCGACATAACGCCGTGAGTTACACTTCACTTTTGTTACGAGTCTTCTGTGAAAAGTAACAAGGAGCTTCACATGTATATTGCTGTGTTACTTTTCATAGAATACTTGAAATATATTACTTTTACAATAAATGAATTGGCAATCTTTCATTTATTGATTTAACTACATAAATCCAAAGTAGCATCCTTTATTAGTTTTAAGCATAAAGTACTGGCAAGCGCAGCATAGGATTTCCAGGTGGACAGACGACCTGGAAAAGGTTGCAGGGAGACGCTGGAAGTCAATGGGGGAGGCTTATGTTCAGCATTGGACGTCCTATGGCTGAAGTGATGATGATGATGATGATGATGATAAAGTGCTTAGCGACTGTACTACTCTAAAATACCTATTACGAAACGTATCTTTGATGCTTTTACAAAGAGGTAGCTTTGTGGTCTCCCTAAGGATTAGTGTGTGTGTGTTTGTTAACTACTACATATAAATATCAAAACGTTTTAGAAAACATATTCATATTAACTAAATAGCAGATCAGCTGTTGTAGGTTGCATTTGAACATCAAAATTTTGATATTTCGATGTCAGCCCCAAAGTTAAATAAATAAATTATTATGACAATCACACCAAATCTTCCCCAAACTAAGCATTACTTGTACTATGCCGACTAGAAAACGAATACACATACCTAAATACATTTATAAACACCCAGGACTCAGGTGCGATTGGTCGTGCTCATCACACAAACCCGTGTAGCGACATCTATCTCGCCACATACGAACTAAAACTGACGTATCCTACATCGCGATATTAAAGTTATCGGAGCGATTGAAACATATATACAAGAACCCGACAACAACCGTCGGGCAGTTGCCCACCAGACACAACACCCAAATCCCGTCTGGTCGGAGGATCCTCCCTTTTCAATGGGGGATGAGGAACTTGACACCCTGTTCCTTTCACCCCCCATACTGGTGACCCCGACGTGATCGTCAGCGCAGCCTTCCCAAAGCTACGTTATCGTGACGTCATCATCACTTCCTCAAGCTTTCGAGCAGCGAGTCCTACAGCCAGCCAGCATCAACGGCTACTTCGGGTATCCTGACCACCAGCATGCAGCGGACGCGCATTCCTGGTCATCACCCACAGCCTTCTCAGCGATCTTGGCACAGCACACTGCACTTCGGCCGGTCAGCAAGCAGAGACGCACTTCTCTCCCGGTCGACGCAGCAGCCAGCCACTAGGCAGCACTGCACCACTCCGACTCACTGGAGCACTTGCAGCATCACCCCGACTCACTGGGGCATCACCGCAGACAGTTCCGACTCACCGTGAACTATGCGGCATCTGGTTCCGACTCACTGGAACATTCCACTGGCCCGGCAAGCATCAGAATGGACGACTCAACCTGCTATCGACCTCCGGTCTCGGAGGGGAGTGATGTAGCGACATCTATCTCGCCACATACGAACTAAAACTGACGTATCCTACATCGCGATATTAAAGTTATCGGAGCGATTGAAACATATATACAAGAACCCGACAACAACCGTCGGGCAGTTGCCCACCAGACACAACACCCAAATCCCGTCTGGTCGGAGGATCCTCCCTTTTCAATGGGGGATGAGGAACTTGACACCCTGTTCCTTTCACCCCCCATACCCGAAACCGCCGGCTTTGTAGTCCGGAGTCCGAACCATTAGACAAGTCGGTTGTCATTCAAAAGTTGATTTAAATCACCCCCTGAAAGGAAGTTGCCTAATAAAATACTTGGTCCCTTTAATGTAAGAATAGAATAGAATAGAAATTTATTTTCATAAATACAGCCAATACAGAACATTTAGTTTTCTGAATATACCCGAACCGGGACCCTTTGCGTTAAAGGCGTATTACCGCGCCACTTGGCGACACCGGGACACCGATTCAAAACAGTTGGATATCAAATTCTTAAAATTGACCACCGGAAAACTGTCATCATCATCTATACGGTCAATCCCGGTTGCGTCCAAAGCCATTGCTTTGGAGCCCAGGGTCCGCTTTCCTTGATTTGCTCCTCCACTTCGCGCGGTCTTGAGCGTCACTAGTTGTGAGATCATTGGCACGCATGTCAGCCCTCACAACGTCAAGCCAGCATTTCTTGGGTCTACCCCTCCTGCCAGGACCTGGCGGTGGCGGCATGGCCAGACATTTGTTTCCTACGTAGCCTGCCGGTTTCCGCAAAACATGGCCGTACCAGCGTAGGGACTCTCCTGCAGTTTGTCTGCAATATCACGGACACGAAGGCTACCGCGGATGCGCGAGTTCTTCACGCGGTCCTTACGCGTGACTCCGTACATCCACCGCAGCATATTCATCAAAAGGACAGGCCTAATGATGGACTTATAGATCTGTCCTTTAAGCTTAACCGGCATTCTGGGGTCACAAATGATACCAGTCACCTCTCGCCATTTGGCCCACGCAGCAGCAATGCGTGCTTTGACGTCGCAATCGATGTCTCCGGACGCGTGAAGTACAGATCCAAAGTATTTAAACCGGAAAACTGTGACACTTATAATTAAGCATTAGTGTCATCACGTGGTTAATCGGTTGTCAATTGTTTATTGAAGGGTTCAGTAGGCTAACTACGAAAATGTTTCATTCGTACCGACGTATAAACCTAATAGATAAAACAACAATTCATTTGTGTCAATCCTTTAACAAAATATGAAAAACTAAAACTAGCAAAACAAACAAACATCTCTTTTCAATTGTTACCTAATTAATCGACAAAGATTTAATACAAAATGATAGTAATTTCAATTAGGTTTATACGTCGAAACGAATAAAACATTTTTGTAGTAGGCCTTCTGAATCGGGGGCCAAGCCGTATATGATTAGTCAACGAATGTGGACGACATGTTGCAGCGATGAGGGCACAGTGCGGCGGATGCACACGGCGGTGAAGCTCAACGAGGTGATCGTGACGCGGTCGCATGACGCGCAGCTCGTCATCCTCAACCTGCCCGGCCCGCCGCGCGACACCAAGTTCGAGAGGGAGTCGAACTGTAAGTACCAGGCCTTGGCACTATACTTGGGTCACGATAGAAAAATTATTTATGTAAACAAATCAACTGTCATTTCGTATAGGTTTACTGCTACAAATTCGCGGTATAGTACAGACAAGAGCCCGTCAACTTACCATAAAACGTAAAATTTTCTTAATTGATATTGATCTCTACACTACTAATATTATAGTGAATTCTCGTATTTAGGCAATTTTGCCTATGTTTTTTTCCAAAATAGTTTATTAATAGACGTATACGAAATTCGTAACAAAAAAAGAAAAGGTGGAAAATTGTATCAAGTATTTTTGCATTATACCAAATAAGCTAAGCAGCTTATCATAAGGAGTACTATTAAAGAGTACACATTTCTAAGTAGTAGATATGAAATGTAATTTCTGTTTTTATGTAACTAATAGTTGCAACATCAATACTACAAATTTCGTAGCATCATTCAACGTGGCTACGAGTGACTAATTCAAATACCAGTCCTATTGTTATAAGTCCACCTGCCTGGTTATGCCGAAGAAATTACTTATTCATTGTTATTGTTAGTTGCCTAATAAAATAACAAGTCTTGTCTATCCAGTTCCAATTCGCACTTCGCACCAACACTATTTAATTCCTTCTAGGCGTGTAAACAGCAAATTATAGGTAAATTAAATATGATTTGTTGTTTAGCATGACCAACACGATATGATATGATGATAAAGCGATTTATCGACACAAACGGTTTTTTTAATATGAAAGATATTGACGCCATGTTCAATTTTTATGATCGCTCTTTCGATAAAAATTCAACATGGTGGCTTTATCATATTTTTTAAATCGTCCTTTGGTGTCGATATATCGCTATATTATTATCATATCGTGTTTTGGTGGTCATGCTAGCTGGGCGGGGCTGTTTTCTTTGAATTAACTACACAACGTCCGTACTACGGGTTTCGTAGCCCTATACTACGGAGCATGTGCTACGGTGCTACGCCAACCCAAACATTAGATATTCACCAGAGCTGCGTGAGCAAAAAAGCAAATGTGGTTTCACTCAAATGACAAGTAAAATGGACTCTGGTGGAAAACTAGCCTCATACTGATGCCTGAAATCGCCGATTAAATAGGGATGATGACACCACTTTTCATTATGAGCTGTCAAAACGCGATATCCCTTTAGCGTTTGTATGGGAATACTTGTGTGTGATGTCACTTTTATGTATTCTAAAAGGAAGTCAAATGACTAATCAAATACTTATTTTAAAGCGACTAAGAATCGATCTTGGATAATAATTAAATAAAATAATAAATAAAATGTTATTTTAAAGACTTTTTTTTTAAATAATGTGTCAATGTGTCAATCATCCCAATTTTACGAGTGTATGTGTATCGCAGCAATAAACAGTTGTCAAACTCAGTAACCAGGATTTACCGGGAATTGTTTGTTTGTTGGACTGTAACGTGATCGGATGGTTCCAGACATGGAGTTCCTGGAGGTGCTGACGGAGGGCCTGGAGAAGGTGCTGATGGTGCGTGGCGGCGGGCGCGAGGTCATCACCATCTACTCGTGAATCGTGCGACTCTTTGTGATTCTATACATTACTAACTATTAGTGCTCTACTTTGAACTGTTGCGTCTCGTTAATCGTTTTTAATGTTATCGCATAATCGCTCTCGAAAGACTGCTGAGACGAACGTTACGTTCCGGTTCGTTTATAATTGTATGACGTATATTATGTATTTTCTTACAATTTATTGACGTTCGTTTGTCTTGTAAACGTTAGTTAGCTTAGTTCAAATATTTTGTTGAATTTGCTGTTTAGAGAGAAGTTGTTTTGGAATTTATTCACTGTTGTATAGGTAGAAGTATGGATAAATCGTATGTGTGAGTCTTAACGAGGAGCCTTAAATCGGAGTTAGTTCTAAGTTTGTTTTGTTATAATATTAGTGTAGTGACTACGCTATAATATAATTTAGACACCTAAGAGGTCTCTTGATTGATGCCATATGTATAAGTAGTTTTCCTTTCTGTCGTTTGTAGTGCCTCGAGCATAGATTGTTTTTTATAATTTCTTTTTCTATCAATGTTTAAAAGAAACGTAGATACTTTGTAAGCGTATACATTTACTTAAGAGGGAAACCATGAAGATTTTTATCTACTTATATAAAATGTATTTTGTAAATAATTATTCTGTTCTAAGATTTTTACATCTGCTCAACTTAAAACTTGCCGTGGGACTGAAGAGTGAATACTACTATTCATATTTCTGGACGATTTGAAAATGAGTGATAAAAAACGTAAAGCAATCTTAAATCTAGTCATATTCGACACTAGTTGCCTTCAAAATAAAAATATTAGTTTATATATGAACAAATCCCTTTATATCCCGCTCCAATAAAAAATGCTACAATAGGTTGTCGCTTACCTACGTTCATTTAGATCCTCAAGGTTTTATGATGAGTAGATACAATCGCTTTTTTGAACGCTAGATATTTTTAAATACATTAGAAAAGTCTCCTAGTCACTAAATTGAAAAATAAACAATAAGATAAAATGGCAGCAAAAACAAATAAGCTAAAACTATAAAAAATATACTAGCGATGAAACAAGCCTTTTCTGGCCCGGCTAAATAAAATTTGTTTGACTTATGTCATTGAGATTGAAAATAAACTTGTCCCATAATTATCTTTATCTAGTGTTTAACTCGTTACGCACACTCGCGTAGATACCTAGATGATATCTTATTGTGATCGTTTGTATTTCGTTCTCGTCCGAGTACCTCGACTGTAAGTTTAACGATAAATAAATATTTGAATGTAAATCTAAAATTTTGTGATGGACAAGAGCTTTTACATGCGTCCACTAGGGACGCTTATCGTGTTTCAACACGAAAATTTACATTTACATTACCTACGTTATTTTTTTCGAAGGTACATAGTGTAATTATGTTCGGAGTATGACTTCTACTACATTAACAAAACAATTAGGCGCATCACAGCAAGAAGACATATAATAACTTGGAAGTAATAAAGATATTGAGAAACAACGAGTATTGAGCTCGAGTTTGGAAAGCGTGAATATAGATGAGCCGAACTTTAAAACTGTTGCTTAAACTGTGCCTAACTGTTTTGGATTTGTAGTTACTTTAGTTTCCGGGCCGAATGGTTGTTTTATGACCGGAGTGTATACGGAACATTGTCACCAAAAAATATTTTGTGTTAAAGTGATGGCCAAAAGATTAATTAAAAAGATTATTACTAACTTAATCAGAATGTTGCACACGAGTTCCGTAACTTTTCGATGATATAATAACTAAATCGAGACGGGCAATCGTTTTACGTGAGTAATAAATGACACCAAAGGCAATGTAGTTAGTTATAAGTATCATTACAAGTATGTATCTAAATTGTTAGTACGTCTCGCGGGAACTCGTCAATTTTTATTTCCACACATCATCCTTTCTAAGAGATGAAAGTCTGTGTCAGTTTAAATTAAGTTTCACTTCGTCGTGTGAAACCATAATTTACTCGTTAGATCACAGAGTTTTCATTTCTAGTTAAGGATTTAAGTATAAGCATGTATTTCTAAAGAGTGTTAGGTAACTGCCAAATAGGAATCGGTGTTGTAAAATATCCTAGTCCATAAGTAAGATACCTAATTCTAATTATTTTCATCGTTCAAAATCCTTGTAATTAGATCAGGATCCAAAATATTCGCTATAAGAGAAGTCTAGTGCATGATATCACTTTTATGATTACTAGGTAGAATACATAGACCATAGGTGAAGCATTTTAACTATATATATATATATAGGGATAGGGATAGGGAAGATATAGGTATGTTGCAATTATTTACATCGTCGTATAATAATATGTAAGAGGACAATACTCGTCTTGTATTGGAGCGCCGCGCGATTCGCGCCCGGGACGCCTGCGCCGGCGCCGGCGCCTGCGCGGCAGTCGTGATCCGCGTCACGAGGTTCATTTAACACCACATAATTAAGCGTCTTAATTAATATCTAGTTTTTAGATTCGAAACTCTCATCTCTTCTTCATGTTCAGAAACGAGTGGTCGCTAAATATACTTCTGTGGTATGATAAAATATAAAAATTTACTATATTGCCTACAAATAAGAGAATTTCACTTAATAAAATTAAGTATAAATAAATTATTCTAAATTATATTAATTAATAAATCGAATAATTAACGGTTGTTTGAGTTTATTGATGTGTTCTTATTTATCACTTAGTGATACATGGAATTATTGAAATAGTGATCACATATCTATCTTCCTTTCCACATAGAAAATATTTCTACAAAACTGTTTATGCCTATTAATAGGTAATAGACGGATAAATTTTATTTAAATAAAAATTATTGAATTATATACTACAATTCATATTAAAAAATTAAATAATATTTACAAGTATTCTAAACTACTTATATGCCTAGACTATCAGACATTTTGACGATGATTATATTTTATGAATAGATCAAGATCAATCAAAGCTAAAATTGAGATGTAATAATCAATTAACTACTTACTATGATTACTTATTTGACACCGGGAAATTAAACTATCATAAATACTAGTACGAACCACAAATTTATGCTCTACAGTCTAACAACAAACGACCTACAATCCTTCATAACGATTTGTTGCCTGAATACATTCGGAAAACATCGAATCTATTGATTTTAGGAATTCATTGTTGTTGGCCTGTAGCGAATACAAATAAAAATAACCCAAACATACATACTAATATAACTTTTCAATCATTACATTAATAATGTGCCAAACTTATATCATCGACGTAAAGTGAATGAACATGATACGTTGGTAGGACACGAGCAAGTCTTCTACTGGAGTAGAATAGATAGAACGACAAACTCGACTCTTGGTGAGCAGTCGGCAATATGTGTATTGTGTACCTTACTATATGTAGTTTTCGAGATTACCTACATTGTGTGTTAGAAATGTCACATTAAATAATATAAGTTGTAAATCAAAACAAATGCACATACATAGTTACCTGTTTCGGATAGATTTAAAATCGTGTTCGTAAATTCAATCGTACATTTAGCCTTATTCGAAGTCGGTAAAAAATATGTATATACCTATTTACAGTCTTACCTACTCATAGTTTGGGCATTAATACGCTCTTTGTAATCAGCTCCGTTATTTCGACACCACACTTAATGAACAAAATTTGATAAGTGGCTAAACTATGGAGCTAAGGCTGTATTCTAACTCTTGTCGAGTGTCAAGTTTATTGATGTTATATTACAATTTAGACCTTAGGCTGTGAGTCAGCATAACACATTCTTAACAATTTAATATTCAGGCTAGAGTTGCTGTGATACACCATTATGGCTATAAAATTAAGTAGTCGTTTCTGACTATTGTCTTTGAGAACAACGTCGATTAAAGCCATAGTCTATCTGTGATTTCACTGGACGCATAGATGCACCTTCGCCCCTTAAAATGAATTAACTTTGAAATAAATGCAATTTAAATTTTTTGAGAGTAGCTATTTTATTGTCAAATGACAATCACTTGTCTTTAGTGTGATGTGATCTAACGAATAAGTTTCGACATTACCTAAACATTTGGGCGTTTCCATCAAAGTTGAGACATGAACGTTTATCAAACCTATAAGTACCTACTACGCAGCTAACTGCCGAAACGACACGCTGCGGAGACGTGCTAGTTACCTATTAAATAAAAAAAATGATCTGGAACGACTTTTATTAGAGAAATATTTCGAACTGTAAAAGTTGTATAAGAAATTATTCAAATATTCAAATAATACATCTAGTGAATTAGCCAGTGAGTAAATTTAAGAGAAAGATGTTATGAGTATAATGAAATAAATTAATGATAAAAGTAACAATTTATTTTTATTTCTTATCTAACAATTTTAAATTTATCACATTTTTTCGTTTTATGTTTTTAGTATAGACTAGAAAAATACACCTTTTGCTTATTCTTGCAATTTAAAAATACCTAAATAATCCTATGATATTACACAAATGATACATATTATTTATTTATTTACTATTTAAAGTTAGGCTAAGTATACTTAACATATATCCTAAGTGTATTCCAATATCACTGTACTTTTGTACATTATAATATGAGCACCACAATGACATGACAAAGATTATAAAATATTATTCAAAAGCATTCTTCAGCATTATTAATGCACTCTATAAGATATTTCTTCAAATGATTTTTGTTATAAGATGTATAATATTGGCTGATGGTAGAATATTTGACACTTACAACTTTCAGGCCTAAAATTCTTAAATGTTTTTTTCTCATAATCTGTGGCCCAACTAATTGTTCATTGTCAGAGCAATAATGGTCAGGTAAGTGAATGAGTATTGCTATATTTTCATTCCTTTGAGACTTTCTTTTCCAGTTCAGTGTGGTGTCCAGTCCAGCAGGGTGCAATAACACATCAATTAAATAAGTTTTGTCTGAAAAATGTGGTATTGTTACATTCACAGATAACTTGTCTGCACCACCAGCAACAGCTACAAGACTTTTGTGTATTTTATTGATGATATTTGTTACCCGCACATCTTGTGCCACAGGCTTACACCACTGATCTTTTGGCAATAATGGACCTGCATAATTATAACATTCTAAAGACAAAGCAGTATCTATTAAATGTAGACTTTTTAATGCCTCTGAATTATTTACTCTTAATAAATACTCCGAGCTAAAAATCTTATTTGCTAATTTTAATGGATATTTCCCTACATAAATATGAGATAATATTATTGAGCATAGATCCTCTACATTGATTTTATAAAAGTTATCATCTACTACATCTTCAGCAGCTTTCCAATACTGGGAACTGTTTTTTGGGTCAAAACTAAGATAACCTAATGGGTAAATGTATAATTTAAGAAAACTAGGTGGGATAGTTCTTGCTCTCTTCATAAAAAAGTCACTGCATGAATTCAAGATCAGTGTGTTACGTATTTGAAATTGCATGCAATAATTTAAAATACCTACAATCAATACATGTGATTCAATTTTAGTTATCTTAAGTTTTACATACTTTTCAACTGCTTTTTCCACTTGGTCATCTGTATACTTGAGTCTTGTTATTTTGGACACAACATCCAAGAATGAGTCTTCATCTAGAGCATGTATGTTGGTGTTTAGCCACCGGCCAACCAAAGCAAATGTCTGCATAGACAAGTATTTCTCTTCAATAAAACTGTTAAGAATTTCTTGCATAACTGGTACTTTAATATTTTGCCACAAATCTGACACTTTCTGTTCCAGTAAAGAAAAAACAATCCTTTTACTCACTTTCAGTCCTGGTAGTATATTAAACATTATAGATATATTTGTTTCATTTATTTCATTCTCTTTTTGCACAAAACTAACCCACAGTTTGTCAATAGTTTCAGCATATTTTGAATCAGATTTATTTTCAGTAAGGAATTCAATGAACATGCATAGCTGTTCTATAGATAACTTGTTGTCAATTGATCTGAACAGTAATTCATCACAAAACTGATGTTTGTAAGGCTCCATGAAGGTGGAAAATGACTTCAATATATTTAAGATAGTCTGTGTATCTTCAGTCTTAATAACGACTTTTAATAATTTATCTAAAATAGCACCTTTAGCCATGTGGATATGGTTACCTTTTAGGTCTAATAAAGCCTGAGGTTCTTTCTCCAAATCATAAATTCTTTCCATAGCACCTAAAGCAATATTTGGTGTTATTTTAGTACACTTTGATAGCAGGGAAAAGACATCCCTTAGGTCGACGCACTGCTTAAACTCTGCTTGAATGAGATGATAGTTAACTGCGTCAGCCGTGGGTTTAGTAGACTCTGTAATCGTCTCGTCATTCATTGCAGTGATATTTTTAACTTTTCTTACAACGACTGGAAGCTCTTGAACATTAAATCCATTTTCTACTAATATAGTGCTATTAATAAACTCAGGGTTATTGCCTTTATCGTCTGCAAAAGAACGATTGTTTAGTAGTGCGAAAACGCCCGAAGGTAACTGCATTTTCTGCTTTGAAGTAGGTATGAAATGTTCCTTGGCTCTTAAATATGACCTTCTTAGAACAATTGCCATGGTAGCTAGATATTTTCACACTCCAACAAATAACCAAGAAAAGAAATAACGCAACTAACAAACAAATTAACAAAGTTCTGGTAAGTTTTTTAGTTTTTATTATTATCTGTCATCTGTCAGTGTCGGACTGGCTGTCAGTTTAAGAACATATGACTTTGACAATTTACTTCTATCGCAAGGGAACAACACGCTGTAAACCGGCGCGCTGTAAATGAACTGGCGCAAGTTCAGCATATTTTGCTGTGTAAGGCTCGGACTATATCACCTGGATGGAATTTTTAAAAACCCGTTAAACCCGTGGCATTATGCCAGCTCCACACGCTTGGCAAACAGCGGCAAACAGCAAACAACAAACAGCAAACACAAGCGTGTGGATAGCTGTTTGCCTGTTTGTGATGTGTTTGCCACTGTTCGGCGTCGGTGTCGGTTTTTGTGCACAAATCAAAGGGTGCTCGACAAACGTGTTTGCGATGCATCCACACGCAGCTTGTTTAGCAATCAGTAGTACGCGTGAGCTAGCGGGCGGCGGACGTTAGAGTTGGGTCGGATTAGAAAAATAATATGTTCTCTCATGTTTTATTTCTATTATTAAATATAATGTTTATTGTGATTTTTTTTTCGTTCTAGTATGTATGTATAATACATCGAGTACATACTCTCCATGGTATAATATTATGATTTTATTCACTTTATATTTACTGTTGTTCTTTGCGATCCCTGTTATATTTAGGATTAGGTAAGTATCGACTAATATCAAAAATACCTATTCCAAATACCAGTGATGTATAAGATACCCAATACAAAGTATCTGAAATACAAGATGCAAGATACTTTAAAAAAAAGCATTTCAGATACCAGATACAAATAATTTTCTAAAAAGGTATCTGAAATACTAGATACAAAATACCTATCTTTCAAATACTTTTTAAAGATAAAATACTTTTGTAAGAAAACAACATTTAATTGAACTTATCTAAGTTTATTTGTTCGAGAAAACAATTTTCGAATAGATCGCGTTGATAACAAGGATCAGGCAAATGTAACAACAAGACAAAATATGAAGGTATTAAAATAGAGACTTAATTTTAATGCTTTAGTTGAGATTTGAGTAAAAGTAATTCCTCAAACATATTGTCAGTCATCTTCCTTCGATGAGGCCTCATGATCATGCCCCCAAAGGAAAAGAGTCGCTCCACAGGGGCAGAGCTGGGCAAACAGGTGTTATATTTTAGGAATATTTTTTTTACTGTAGGATAAGCATTTAAGCTCTTAAAGTTTGCATCTTTATTGTTGAGGTACTGGAGTGTCTCTAAATGTCTATAGAGGAATCGGAGTCCTCTAGAAACATATAATAAGATTCATCTTTTGACTTTTTTTTTTATATCACCTTCAATGTTGTTTAAAGCCTCCGATTTTTGTTTTTCAGATCGATTGATCTTTCTTGTTTCAGTGACTGTTATCGCGCTAGGCTCTTAGCAGTTTCTTGCAAAGAATCCGGCCACTGGCTTCATGCACTTCCAACAAAAAACCTTGGCACACTACTAGACAACGAATCATTTCGGGTGTGTGTGGGCTTGCGTATCGGGGCTCCAGTTTGCGAGCCACATCCGTGTCCCTGTGGCAAAGAGGTAGACAGATTCGGTCTTCATGGTCTCTGTTGTCAGCAAAGTGCTGGACGTCTCGCCCGACACGCTGCGCTCAATGACGCCATCAGTCTCTTGCCAGCATCAACGTTCCTTCCACGCTGGAACCTCGTGGGTTGGTCCGTGATGACGGCAAGAGACCTGATGGTCTTACGCTGATTCCCTGGGAGAGGGGTCGGGCTTTAGTATGGGACGCAACTTGTGTTGATACCTTGGCCCCTTCTCACCTCAGGGAATCAGCTGTAAAAGCGGGGGCTGCAGCAGAGTCAGCAGAAAATGCCAAGCGGCGCAAATACGAGTCTCTTGCAAGTGACTATGTGTTTGCGCCATTTGGTGTAGAGACGTTTGGACCGTGGGGACCGAACGCTAAATTACTTTTTGGCAAAATAGCACCAAAATTGATTTTTATTTCGGAAAATAAAGAGCTGGTTCGTTCCTCGCACAAAGGCTTAGTTTAGCAATTCAGCGAGGAAACGCTGCCAGTATCCTCGCCTCCATGCCTCACGGACACGCTTTTATTTTTGAGTAGGTAGTTTTTAGTTTATTTAAAGTATTTATTTTATTTTATTAGTTCTATCATTTAATATGTGTATTTTATTTAAAACACCATACAACATGTGCATACGAAAAAATTACGGAATGAGTGACAGGAACAGGAGTGACATCTTAGCTGATGACATTTGTAGAAAGATAGTGTCGTCGTCTGTCATTTGATTCCCGAATCCGACAATATCGACTAAATTTTTAAACGACGCGCTGCGTTCAGTTGCGTTCAGTTAGAAAAACTGCGAAGTTTACTTCAGTAAAAGTATCTTGGGGAACAAAGTATCTTCAAAATACTAAGATATCAGTAAAATGTATCTAAATATCAGATACAAAATAAAAAAAATAAAAAGTATTTCAAATACAAGATGTAAATACGTATTTTGTATCTTGTATCTGTATTTCAGATACTTTTATCTAAGATATGTCACATCTCTGCCAAATACCTGATCCGATAAAATTTGAACACAAAAATTTGTAAGGATGGATAAAAGTATGTTACTGTTTCACTCAAAAACGGCTGAACGAATTTAGATGAAATCCTAAATGCCGTTTGTTACAACTTTTCCTATTGCATTTAAATATTTTTTGTGATACCTAATACTGGAAATATTTGACGCCTTGGATTAGGTAAGTATAGACTAGTATCGAAACATACCTTTTCCAAATACCTAATCCGATATTTATGCCTCACCTCTAGGACGAAGTTTCTACAGTTCTTTTCTTTCAAGATAAGAAAGAAGGGTTTTGTATAAGGAGGGTAATTTCCTTTTTTTTTAAATAAAAATTCGGAATAGAATTCATGTTTGCCAAGCATGTGGATGCCCTGTTTGTGTTGGGTGTTTCTGATCGGTGTTTGGCACGTGTTTGGTGTTTGTGACAAACACCAAGCATGTGGAAGCACCAAACGGCTCGGGACAAACCCGGCTTCAATCTGTCACTCAAGCAAACTT
Source organism: Anania hortulata (assembly GCA_963576865.1). NCBI lineage: Eukaryota > Metazoa > Arthropoda > Insecta > Lepidoptera > Crambidae > Anania > Anania hortulata. The sequence goes on from OY756389.1 coordinate 6,827,894, forward strand.
AAAACTTGGTACAAACGGGGACTGACGCGTCTCCGGACGCGTCTTAACATTGTGAGATCCAACGCTGCCATTGGTATATCCTTCAATCAACTTTCGCCAACCCAACGATCGACCAATGGCAGCGTTTGACCTTACAATGTCAAGACGCGTCCAGAGATGCGTTCGTCGCCGTTTGTATCCAGTTTAGGTAATTTTCCTAAATCCGAAAGCCGTTTTTTAACGGATTCTGACAAATTCCTGATGATTGTAGTCCGAGCGTTGAAAAAATCCGGTTTTTTTTTAACTTTCGATCATGTTACTATTAAAAAAATATATGTCACAACAAACAACACCTGACACCTGTGTCAATGTCAATAAAATGTCACGAGGTTTGTCGTGACCGTGACATAAGTTGGTTGGACTTTATCGTCTTGTGATTGCAAGTAAATCGAAATAAATTCAAATGTTTTGTTAAAAAACATTATAATAATTTATCATAAAAAGTTAAAACACTTGCGTGTAATAGTTACGGGCTATGTACTTTTAATTAATGTCGAATAATCGGATAAATAATATGCCTGGAATGGATCAAGAGGTAAGCAACTTTTTAATCTTTTTCTATATGAAGCTTTGCTATAACATTTTTAAATCTACTGATCTAATAGCTAGGGAATTACCAGATCACAGGTAAGCATACATTTCACAGGTAAGCATCTATTTTAACTTTTTTTTTCTTATGAAAGGTACATAATGCATTCCAATTTTTCATTTGTAAAGACAAATATAATAATTGGTTATTTTAAATTTAAAAACTTTAGTTTGACTTGCAGATCTTGGGTTGTTTAGGGTCTAGTCTTTTTTTGTATGAAACTGATAGTTGTTAATACTTACTGCAAACAGATATAGTGTCTAACTGGTTAAATTAAATTTAATAGAATATACAGGTTGTATGGGACTTTAAAAAAAATTGGTATAGCAAAAAATAAAGCCAATTCCATTTAGATACTTACATACTTTCATTTTACAGGGAAAACCTAACTAAGATAAGGTTTCTTTTTCAAATCTAAAAACCTCGATCTGACTTGTTGCCTATTTGAAGTCAGCACAGCAGGTACTTTTGCACCAATATTGGAGATTATATTATTCCTAGTATTAACTCGTTAACATCCAAGCGGTCTCATGAGACTGCATAAAAATAGAATTTCTATTGTGTCTCGATTACAGATACTTGATGAGTTAAGAAGGAGTAATTATTAACAGCTTCCTGGCGTTGACTGAGCCTTTCCACCCTTGTAGTTGCAAGAGATTAGGTGTTTGCACTGCTGGATAAATCATTCAGCTGGATATGTTTGTTTAGGGTGCAAAATCCAATGCTTATATACATAAATGTATTCTTTGGGGCTTTTCTTAGCACATTTTTAAAAAAATATTAATGATTAGTCTGATTCTCCAATAACTTGTTTCACCCAATATGATATTAAGTAGCATTAGTCTTTTTGTTAGTTTCCAGACTAATCTTGCACTTAATTTATTTAATTTCGTAACTCGTTTCAGGAAAATTTGTTTAGCTTAGTCACCATCCCTGTTACGGAATACGGTTTACGTTTTACGGCCAGTTGCCACCATACGCCAAGACTGTTTGTTACCTTTCTCAAAAGCCAGGAGGCATTTTTTTAAAGAAATCTAATTCTAATACTCAATAATAAAACTAGAAAATTTTAAGTATGCGATGTTTGCGATTTTCATTCATTCATTTATTTCATTTGCGAATCGCAAATTTTATGCTTTAAAAATACCTATTCATGTCGTTGCCGTCAGAGACCCTCCCACCAGCCAAAGACCTTCTGTGGCCGACCTGGAAAGCCTTGAACAGGCTGCGAACACAGGTCGGCGGTTGTAAGGAAAATCTAATAAAGTGGGGCCACATTTACGGCACCAACGGCAAGTGTGTCTGCGGTGCTTCCCACATACCATGGGCCACCTACTATCATGTCCGGCGTGTTCGGACAGTTACACACACGATTACGCGTCACCAATAGTGCGGTTCAGGTGGCGGAATACTAGTCATCAAATTTTAGTAACGAGAAGATGTCGTTGCCGGTAATATTATGAGATTCTTCGGCTGCCTATAGATCCTATCCGTTTTATACACCCTCTACACTGATTATGTCGGGAACACGTCAAACAATACATGGTTTAATGCTAGTGTCCCTCTCCGGCATTTTTTCCCCCACCGATTTTGGTTCGGAAGTCAGACAAATTCTTTTAGAACTAAGTTTAAACTGTTTAAATAGTTCAGTTTGCAACGTGTTCTAGGTAGGTATTAGCAATTGTAATTGAAGAAAAACCCATCATACTGATATGATGTAACGAATCTACCTAATAGCTAGTTAGTTACGTCTCTTTTGATAGGCAAATAGAGCTTCACACATCACTGGAGTTGTAAGTCGGTCAACACAGACTTGCAATAAATATTTAATGTTCACTGGACATCAATCCTAATTATCCTCATAGAATGCTCGTAACTTTCTTAAACTCAAAACATGCGACGACGAGCTCGACAATTACTATCTATTAACCTTCTTGACCAATGAAAACATACTGCTAACTAAAAGTACAAACTATGTCTCTCTGTGCCTATAAATAACTAAGTATGGCTGCCATAAGGACAGTTCAATTAGCAAATAGTTACAATACCTCTAAGGCACTCGCCGAGGCATGTAGTGCGAGGACAAATCACAGAATACATAACAAAGAAATCCAAGATAACAGGTCTTTGTTGAGAGCTCAACATTTTTGTATACCTAGTTATCATTTCAGATAAGAATAGTACTTAGTACTGATATTTGTATGTACTTATTACACCTTCCTAATTTTTATTTCAAGTAAAATAAATTCGTAAGTTGTTTGTAATGTATCTCGTGTTAATGTTTCTGCTATCGGTGTTTGAATTACAGGATCGAATTTCATAATCGGTTGTTGTAAAGTGAGCGAAATATTTTAGTTTGGTGTGTGGTCGCGGACACTGCAATATTCAGGTCAGTGTCTCCTAGAAACAATATAAATCTTTAATACGCACATACACATGCATTTATTACTTGTTTTTATAGCACGATATAAAAAAATATAGGTAACTATTCTTAAATATGTACTTATGTATTACCTTAATAACTTGATAGTTATAATGCATAATAAATTACTGTGTAATTATTAAGGTATTTTTGGTACGGCTTCCTAGGTAGATAGTAATCATTCCTCTTCTTCTTTGCGTACTTTCTGTCTTAAGAGTCCGCTTTTCGACCCTCCACTTCGCTCTATTCTGGGCATCCGCGTCAGAGATTACAGATCTCCATGTCTTTATTACCAATACCTGACCATAGCAGTTTCGGCTGTCCTTTGCTAATAAGTACCATTTGAATTATATCCGACTGTAGGTATTACCATAAGGATAACATTACGGACGACCTCCGTAGCCGAGAGAGGTGAGCATACCGGACTTGGTGTCGCTATTTCTGAGGTTCCGGGTTCGATTCCCGGTCGGTCAATGTAGAAAAATAACTTTTCTATATTGTCTCGGGTCTGGGTGTTGTGGTACTGTCATTGTTTCTGATTTCTATAACACAAGTGCTTAAGCTACTTATCATAGAATCAGAGCAATGTATGTGATGTTGTCCATTTAAAAAAAAAATATAACATTACCAACGTCGTCGTACCATTAATGGCCTATTTGCTAAAATACATTATTTTGATCATTACATTAAGTAATTAAAATCCGATTGATGTCTTATAAACGATCTGCAATGAAACCGATTACATGATTGATAATAAATTAAATTATTGGTATTAAACAGTTTACAAGGTACTATCCCTGTGTACGTACAAAGCACAATACACTAATCATTCATTGATCTGACATGCAGATAAGCAGCAAAACAGACGTTAAGATAAGAAATAAAATAAATATTTTACCCGTCTCCTAAAAACAATATCAATACTGTCTGACGTTAGGAATTTCCAGTACTTAATAATAAATTTTCCATATTTTTTTATGAAATATTTCAATATTTTGCTTACCCACGTACCTACTTGTGTTTGGTATTTCATCAACACAAGAGGCGTGATCGTGAATCGTGATAATAACGTGGCATTATTACTTTTATTTCGCGATAATCTTTTAAAATACTTCATATACACCGTATTTACTTATAGGTTATACTCACTCATAGTAATTACTATCATAATCACATCACCTACATAAAAACACTTTGTTATTTAGGCCGCGAATTCAAGCACAATCTAGCATATTGCTACTTCTACTTTAATTCATTTGCTATCCCTTCAACAGTTCCTTTACCTTGCTTCACTTATCCAAATACTTTCTTTTCAGATGGGTACTCAACTCAAATGGGGGATAGCTGGGGTTGGGATGATAGCCCACGATTTCCTGACGGCCATGGGCACCCTGCCGCCTGGGCAGCACAAGGTGATCGCTATTGCCGGTAAAGATATCGAGCGTGTACACCGATTAGCCACGCTCCACAAAATCAGCACGGCATATGAAGGCTACGAATCGCTCGCGCGTGATGAATCAATAGGTACACACCATTGTCTTAGTGTCATACGTAATGGTTCCCTATACAGATTTATGGCGCGAAATGAATATCCATTCATAACGAAACCACAAACTGTGATGAAACTAAAAACTCTTGGATCAGGCTTGCATGTCTTAAAAAAAAATACTGCCTATGTCTTGGCATCATCCATCATTTCTTAATCACTGTTTATATCATTCATCATAAGTTTAAATTCTAATTAATTTCTTAGATAAAACATAATATATGATCATCACCACGCTATGATTTATTTAATACAGACTCGGTTTAGGTTTCATAGCCCTTTACTATTTTAGCAATCCATCTTACGTTGTTGTACCATGATAATGTTTCAGATAAATGAGATGTTATAGAGTTTTATTCTCTTATTTCCAGACATAGTATTCGTGAGTGTTTTGAACTTGCAACACTACGAAGTCACTAAGCTAATGTTAGAACATGGCAAAAACGTATTATGTGAGAAACCAATGGGCATGACTTACAATCAGATCAAGTCCTTGGTAGATTTGGCGCGCGAAAAAAAACTGTTCCTCCTTGAGGGAATGTGGTCACGGTTCTTTCCTGCTTACGACGCTTTGGATAAGCACATATCCGCTGGCGGGCTCGGGGACATCTATCACATCAGCGTTCAGTTCGGGGTTGAGATTAACGAGATTGAGAGGAATCTGTAAGATCTTTATTTGCATTCCAGCTTTTTTAATAACACTAACATGCGGTAGGGCATGCTCAGTCTGTGCAATTAAACCAACCTAACAATCGCTTTTGTCACCATTAAAGATTATTACTATGTCGTTGAGTTTGGATCTTGGCTTGGAACTCTGCGAGACATGGAGCGTTACACGAAAAAGTGGTAGTGGTGGCATAGCACATGCATCTCGGTCTCCGAGAGATGGCCGCTCGTCATGTCTCACATTATGTTTGCTTGTCAAGGTCCATCTGTACATATGCGACACGGCTTAAGTAATACCAAAACAACCCTCAAAGAAAGTGTGATTTCTTTTCAGAATGAAGGACCTAGGTGGAGGAGCAGTATTAGATTTAGGGATATATATGCTGCAACTGGTCCAGTTTGTGTACAAAGAGCCGCCCGCGGACATCGTGTGCGCAGGGCACTTGAGTAAGGCTGGCGTGGACGAGTCTATCTCGTGCGCTCTCAAATACAAGGACGGCCGTACCGCGACCCTGGCGGCCCATACACGGGCTACGATGACCAACAGAGCTGAAATCATTGGGACCAAAGGCACAATAGCTGTAAGTCCTCTTTCATCACGCAATGTCAAATATATTTGGGGCATGTTTTCAGAAAAAGATTGCTTATAGCGGGAAAACCTAAATTGTGCAATTGTAAATGTTTTTTTCTAGTACTTTGTTTGTTTTGTGTAAAGTGAGTAAAAAGTAAAGTAAATATTGGACACATACATTGCTGTGATCCTATGGTAAGTAGACAAAGCACTTGTGTTACAAAAATCAGAAACAACGACGGTACCACAACAACAAGACCTAAAACAGTATAGTAAAGTTATTCGTCTACCTCGACCAACCGGGAATTGAACCCGGGACCACAGAAATAGCGACACCGTCTCCATAGTCGTCTTGTGTAGTTTGCAATATTGCACAACCATTTAAACGGAGGGTTTTTTGCAGCTCGATTTTTTCTGGTGCCCAACGGTACTGCACATATCAGCCGCCAACAGCACGGAATGGACGCTGCCCAAGGGGCTGTATAAGTTCCACTTCCACAACAGCGCCGGCTTAAGCTACCAAATACAAGAATGCTGGGACTGCATCAACAAAGGTACCTATTACCTATTTCAGAAAACCAATCTTGCGTGTCAACAACTCATACGGCTTCAGGGCTATTTATATAACGATTCTATTACTTGCATTTGACCATGTTTTTTTTAGCATAGTTGCGTTCCAATATACATTTTCAATGCTTTTGGGTACGTAAGACTTAAAATGTTGGTGCTTATTCAGAGTTTCACCTTAAGTCGCGTCACATCCGGGCATAATATTGCGCACGGTCGCAGACTCATCGAATCAGTCAGTTGCACTTTTCACTCTTGGCTTATTAATACAAAAGCCATAAGTCCTTTGCACGTCATAATTTAGCGTAATTCATCAATTTGATTAAAATAAAATTTATTGATCTAATGTTATGATTAGGCCGGAGTTGAAAGAGACGGGATCAATCTGTGAAAATATTTTTTTTGAGCAGCTGCCAAGGCAATCGCATAAAGAACCATAATAGCTGTATAATAAATCTATAATAGGTAGGTAGGTAAGTAAAGTTGTTTTGAAAACAAAGTCGGATCAGTTAACCATTTATAAGTCAAGAATGACTGGACCAATTTTTATGATCTTTGATTTTTTGGATTTGTCTCCGCCCCGAATAGCGGAATAACTATTAAAGTATTACAAAATTTAAAAAAATAAACTTATATTTATTGTTTTGGACGGTTTTTTTAAATGAATTCTAAGGCGGTTCGAAATTCGCCGGAACAGCTAGTTGATAATATTATTTTAGTGCATAATTATGATTGATTTCATATAATTAATTAAATATTAAATTGAAACCTAAAAGCCTTGATGGTCCAGGCTAGATAGTAGGTACTCTTGGAGTACCAACAGCATATACAATTTATGTTTGTTTACATGTGTTTAAAAAAAGTTCGGAGACTTAGTATCATTTAATTACGATATTGTTCTGTTCGTATACAAGCTGAAAGAATGAGGGAATCAAGTTAACATAATGTTCTGCTTGTAAAAGTAAACAGCTTTTAATACGGGCCCCACATCGCAAAACGACGAAAAATAACTAATTCTCCAAACATTATTGTTGAGGTAAATGACTATTTATGTTCAGTGCAATGGTGGTCTTATGGCTGAAATTATGATATAATATGAAAAATGACTATTGTGTATAAATTTAAAGATGACTTTCTTTCTCCCGATTTTGATATTGGTGCCTTAAAAGTTATCCAATTAAATAGGTAGAAGAGCGTTTTGAAGCGACTTTCTCGTCTATGCAGGGTTACATTTCAAGGCAGTTCCAAATTTTAAAAATAAGGTCTATAGAACAATATAAAAAAACTAATTTATCGTAATTAATTTCAGTCGTCATATTTCTGGAGTAATACTTTAAAAATTCCGAAAAAAAAAACGCGAAATGCGCCGTCTTTCATCAGAGATCACAGGCATACGCCGACGCCTTTGCTGCTGCAGCTGCTGCAGCTGCTGCCCGACGCTTTTGACTTTGACTTTGCCGCTCCAACAAGAACCTCATGCAGTGCACATACGGTGCAATTTAACCGAGTAATCGTAAATTTTTTACGTAATTTTATTTTTCAAATCCAGAATGGAATGAAAAAAAATAGAGTTTGTTTTATAGTAGATCGATTTAGTAACTGATTCTAAGTGGTCCCTGAAAATTTGCGTGAAATGTAACCCTGTATAACCTATAGATTTATTAGTGCACTATAATAAATATTATAGTATACTATAAAATCTATAGTATACCAGTTCTTTTCATTAAAACATTTATGTTTAAAATAGCTTCATGTTCATGATAAGATTCGCAATATAATGTCTCTATGCCTAGGTAACTTTAAAACGCGCGGAAATAAATAATAGTCTAGGTTACCTAACTAATGTTTTCAAATTAATTTATAAGTTTTGTAGGGTTTAAAACTAACAGTAGAAAATTGTAACGGGAAAATATCTTCATTTTTGTTACAGGTTTATTAGAAAGTCCCAAGATGAGCTTAGACGAATCAGTACTCCTGGCCAAGTTGACCGACACGATGCGAGCTCAAGTGGGGGTTTTAGAAGATTGACTTAATTAGTTAATTTAATTTATAGCTTTAATACACAGTGCATACTTATTTTAAGTACTTAATTCCTAAATATTTACTAGCTTTATTGTAAAGCTAAGAATCGCTTTAAATTGATTGTAACACCAAGTGCCAGTGAAACTACGAACAAAAACTATTTGTGATATAATTGCCTTTACTCTAGTACACACTTTCGCAAAATATTTTTAAAAAGTACAGTATTTTACCTCAACTAACTGTGATTACGAGGGTGTTGTGAAACGCTTGTTTTAATAATACTATTGCATTATTATTATTATATTAAATTTATTGTAAATTATTAGCAATTTTATTGTAATATCCTTCCTGAGACGAAATACAATTAAATAATCAATTAATTTAAATACGTTAACATAAAAGTTTGTAAGTTATCGCATAAATCAAATTTAATAAATCATAAACATAAAAAATACTCTTGTAAAGCCTTGCCCAAAAATCTCAGTCTGCGCTTAAAATTAGTTAGATCACTTAGTAATCATTTCATAAAGCAGTAACTAGTCTTAAATAATAAACCGCTCGGAGGGAGGAGCGTTTTTGTTCGGACCATGTCACCTCGGTCGGTGTTAATGATTATTTTAGGAGATGAGACCTAAGGCAGCAGCGCGACGTCTATTTGTCGAAGCTCTCGAACACCTTCCTGATGATCTGGGCGCCGTCGCGGATCTGCTCCTCGGTGATGACGAGCGGAGGCGCCAGGCGGATGACCTGCCCGTGGGTCGTCTTGGTCAGCAGGCCCGCGTCGCGTAGCCTTAGTATCACGTCGTACGCGGGAATACCTGCGAACGTAATAGCGTTTAAGCACAACAGACAGAAGAAGAGCACGGCTCGCTCACGCCTTCTGTGTGTGTTACGCTTTAGAAACGTGACAAGAGGTGGTGTGATGAGTGCAACTATAAATGATGATGATACTGTAGTAAACTGGCTTTTCGAGGGACCGTCCACATTTTCTCGGCATGAAAAGGAGATAGAACTTTAATAACTCTGAAAATCTTTTACCTACATGCGAAAGTCAAAATCGGCTCTGCTGTTTACTGTTTTTTATTATAAAAACAAAGTTAAATGACTCGCCTGGCAGCTAGCAGTCTATATCTGAATATTTTTCTTTAAATGGTGATTTTTTCTGATGCTGTACGGTTGTAACAGTAGCCCAACTTAAGTGTCGACGAGAGAGCTAAATACCACCTAAGTTTGCAAAGACAATGACCCACATAATTAATGTACCTGGAGTCGATTAAGATAAAATTATTATTTTAAAGGGAGTTTGTGAGCGTCGAGTATGTACTCTGACTGATTTTGGACCAAACGATAGTATAATACATACTAAATAATGTAGATAGATAGATAGATACTCTTTATTGCACACCATACAAGTAAAATACACATGATTTTTACAGAAAGATGTACAATTTAGGCGGTCAATGTTATGAGAATCAAGTGTTAAATATCTAAATAAATAATTGTTTCCACAATCACACCAATTATCTAACCCTAAACTAAGCAAAGCTTTTACTATGGCGACTAGATAACGGATAAACATACTTCAATACGTTTAAAAACATCCATGACTATGGTACAAATGCTCGTGATTATCACACAAAATTTGCCCCTTGCGGGATTCGAACCCACAACCGCTGACTTTGTAGTCCGGAGCGCGAACCACTACACCAGTCGATTCGTAAATTGCAGGTAAAGGGCTAATTTTATATTTTTGGATAGCAATAGATAATGTATTTTTAACTATTTAAACATCACAATCACATGCAAAACTTAATATTAATTTATTATAGTAAGATTATCAATTGGTCAAATTTAAATTGATAAAAAAATATAGAATTTATTTGTATACAAGATTATATTCTGAGCTCTGACCCAATAGGCGTAATGCCGAAGTTAAATTAACCTTGAACGCGGAGAGTGCCGGGTTCGATTCCCGGTTCGGGTCGAATCAAAAAACAAACTTTTCTGAATTGACTCTGAATCATATTAACTTCTTACTTCGTCGTTATCTGGTGTATTATTTCAGGCTTATATCACCTTGTTTGTTGTAAATCGCAGCATGATAGATATGCATACACTGTGCAATGCCAAATTAATATTTCCAACTAACGACCAATTTATTCATTCATCGTTACTCAGTAATATTCCACTCATACTGGTATTGTTTTCAATTACCTATTAACTCGTTTGGTCGTTCTCGTATGTAAACATCACATCAATCATTTTTATGACATCAAAACATTGCTGCGTATTTGTGAATGAAAATAGGAGATAAGTATTGGGTTCAACTATAAAATTTCCTACAGACACTTTCTAAGCCTAATTTCTCATATGAAAATAAGAAATTAGTAGTTAATTTCGTCAAACTAAAACAGACAGACAGACTCAGATTTTTGGTTTGACTACTCTCCATGTCTTTCCATTACATACAGATTGATGGGTGAAATATGACGGAACCAAATAGCAAACAATATAATGGGTAGGTAATTTAGTTTTAGGTATTTTCTGTATAGATGGGTCATGAAAAAAACAGCTAAGTGCGAGTCGGACTCCGAGGGTTCCGTACAACCTTGTAGTTATGTAAATAGTTCATCCATAACGGAATGTAAAAGTAATAACTACGTTATGACTCGATAGTCATAACGTAGTTATTACTTGTTCAGTGGGCAAAGGTTTCAGGTTTGACACAACTTTAGTTTATAAGGTTTATACACCCGAATACAACGGATAAGCAAGCTGAAGTGGCAGTGGGCGGGGCACATAGCACGTAGAAATGTCGGCCGATGGGGCAGGAATTAAGATTCTAGAATGGAGGCCGCGTACCGGCAAGCGCAGCGTCACCGGACCTGGGCCGCTTCCAACCGACCAATCTGAAAGTCACTGGGGGAAGCCTATGTTCAGCAGTGCACGTCTTATGGCTAAAATGATGATGATGATGTTGATAATACATACATCAGAAAAAAAAATCATAGTAAAACCTCAGTGACAAACAAGCGCACTAACTGTGCTAACTTCCCTGCTCTTGACAAAATCTTTTATTTGCGACTTCGTAATTGACCTAGGCTGACCGCTCACTCGTTTTGTCGTTTACTCGTTATCTAAATACATGTGACGTGCCGTATCTATTGCGTCAGCATTGCAAATATTTCAGACAAATATTTAATAAATAAAGGCCGTACGCTTTACATTACGCTTATCTCTGTATTTTTAGAAGTCAATAACAATGCCGATGAATAAATAGGTCTATTAAAGTGAAGAGGTCAAATAAACATGACAATAAACGTGTATAAAAATAGTTTCAGTTCATAATACAAATGATTGACATGATGCAATGTAAATAACAGATTTTATTGCAAAAACTAAGCATACCTAATTTATTACCTATAATTTATCTGGTACCTCATAACACAATTAAGGATGCTAGTTCCTTACTTCGAGGCCACACAACTGCAAATCCCGATTCCCGGAATTTAACAATAGTAGTAATATTAAACAATTTAACAGTAGTAGTTTAATAATATCCCAGTGTCGACCCGGTCCCAGTAACATTACTATCAAATATCACTACTATAAAATACACTTACGTAATTATGGTTGGTTCCATGAACTTAGGATTCAAAGATGCGTCCAAGTCACTGTTCACACTTGATTATCTATTTTTTCAGTTTTATAAATGCAGAAAAGAAGAGAAATAATATGTAGGTACAGTAGGTGTGTACTTACTGTCGTGCACCACAAACGCGCACATGAGTCCTCTGCCTCTGACAGTGGTCACCTTGTTCTTAGGGATCTTCTCCAGCTCTTCGAATAATATTTTTCCTAATTTCTCAGCCCTCTCCGGCAGTTTTTCTTCTAATAGAACCTATTGAAACAAAACAACCAGTATTTTACAAGCATTGAGTCTTACTTCATAGACCTTACTGGTAGGTAAGGTTACTTATCTATGAACCTAACACTAGCTAGCTAGTTAGTACCTTTATGGCTTCCATAGCCACTGCACAAGCTAATGGATTGCCGCCATACGTTGATCCGTGGGTTCCCGGCTTGAGGACCTGAAAATAAATAAAATGGGTTTGAGATTATAAAACAGGGTGTATAACAATGGGTGCTTTGCTTATTGTAAATGTACATTAGACCTTAGGATTTGTGGTTTCCAGTAGCTCGGTGATGTGCGGGTACGGGTGCGGTGACAAGAGAGGCATTTTAACAGTTTATTTATTAGTGGCAGCGATTTGCATTGACATTTATAAGAAAGCACTGCACAGCAGTCGTTTTTGTATGATTTAGGGCCGATTTTTCAAAATTGCCGAATTGATTGAGGCATATGCCTCTATCAATGCAGCATCGGCAGCTTTGTATATATCATCACTCCATTGCCAAGTATTAAGTACCTAAGTAGGTATTATGGTCAATAGTAAGGCCGTGGAAACAAAATACAACTTACATTCATAACGTCATGGTTAGCTAGCACCGCGGAGACCGGCAATACGCCGCCGCTCAGCGCCTTGCCAAGAATCAGTATGTCGGGCTTCACGCCCTCGTGCTCCACTGCCAGGAGCTTGCCCGTGCGACCTTCCCAAAAACAAATGAATGTCAGTGCGCTTTTAGGTGCTGCACATACGACGGGGCGGGGCGGTTATGTACTAAGATTTACATAATACCATAAATGTTACATTCCACCAGGTAAACAAATCAAATACTTACTTATCGGGATTTGTTACAAATATAGATCTAACGCGTTTAATCTAATTTATAGGTAGATTACAGATTACCTACCTAATATTCTAGTCAATACATAATTATTTTTGAAGTCAGTTTTCATTTATAATACTTAACTTTATGATAAACAATTTAAAACAATTTAACGCAGATATACACTGCTTGTTAAATATGTTCATTATTCTACCCCCAAACGAAGTAAAGCTATGGTGACTAGATAACGGACTAGATACAAATACTCGTGCTCATCCCACAAACACTTAAAATGTCCCTTACGGGGTTGGAATTCGGTTCGACCTACTCTATAAACTACTAACATCGACTCACCTAATCCAGTTTGTACTTCATCGGCGATCCATAGCACGTTGTATTTGGTGCAGAGTGCCCGGACCTTCTTCAGGTAGCCATCGTCTGGGATCACCGTGCCGGCTTCCCCCTGGATCGGCTCCACCATAAAACCGGCCACTGTCGGGTCCTGCAGCTCTCTCTGGAAGGCACAATTAAAATTATCAACTAATTAGCTGTCCCGCCGAACTTTGTACCGCCCCTTTATACTTTTTTTTTGTTGATTTTCCGTGTTTTTTTAGTTATTCTGCTATTCGGGGCGGAGACAAATTCAACAAACCAAAAATCATAATAACTAACCCGACTTTGTTTTATATATGTAAGATAGATAATACAGGGTGTCATTTGACTTTTGAACTTACAAGTCTAAAATATTAGAAAAAAATGAACCCATTCTAATGAAACTTAATACCTGCTTCATACTTACATAAATCTATAGAATAAGTAAGATTAAGTAGGCTGAAAAGAGTGTTACAGTTAAATTTTAGTCATCATTATCCGTAAAGACAGATGATAACATTTACAATCCTCTTTTTCAACAAAAGAAAAATCAGCAAAAGATCTACAATAGGCAAGCTGGTATGTTTTATGGGTTGAAATGTAGGTAAATATAGTTGTGTTTTAAAAGGTAACTATTAAAATAAGACCGTGTAAAACGCTGTTTTCATCTTTGCTGTTTTGCTTTGTTTTCATCTTTGGTAAATCACTAGTGCGTTACCTCTAAAGCTGCTACATCGTTGAAAGGTATGAGCTTGAAGCCCGGCATGTACGGCCCGAAGCCCTGGTAGCAAGTGGGGTCCGACGACGACGACACTGCAGACAGAGTGCGGCCCCAGAAGTTGCCTTCCGCGAATATTATCTGCAAAATTTGAAAAACACCTAAAACATACTCATCATTATCACTATAGAATAGCTAAAGAGAAGTTCAGTGGTGTGCAGTGCAATGGAAGAGTCCTAATATACGTAGCTATAGGCACAGAATACTTAATAGTACTACTATAGGTACTCTTTATTGCACACCACAAAAAAGAAACAAAGTAATAGGAAAAATAACTTTAAGAATAGCACAATTTCGGCGGTCATATCGCTAGAAATTATCTCTTCCAGATAACCTTCAGGTAGAGGACATAGTATCCTATGTCCAGCAGATAGACTAATGGGGCTGATGACTATGTAACTGCTAGCTTATTATAGTAATAGGTAAAAGTTTTGTGCGATTGTATAACTATAGGTGCTATAGCAGCTGAACGCTTTGAAAGAAATTGACGCAAATAGACGATGCCACGCTAATTATAAATCGCCGATAGACGATGACATACACGTCATAAACATACGTTATAACTAGTTCTCGACGGATTAGCGTATCTCACATAGTAAGAAAGTCGCCCTCCACGTCTGTCTGTCGCACAAAATAGATATAGTTCGGGGATAAACTTCCTATCGTAGACATGGTCTACGTGTGCCACATCCACATTCGTTCAGCGGTTGATGCGTGATTTAGGTAACAAACCAACATACAAAACTATAATATCGGTGAAAGATTGATTATGTAATAATTAAAAGTATTAGTGATAGGATATAAATACATTTTATAAAAAAACGTCCATGTGTTTACGAGATATTTATGAATGAATGATTTTAACCAGGGGCATCTCCTAGCACCAAGGAACAACATCATTTATAAAAGCACTTTTCAGAATTGTCACGAACTAATAGGAATCGAACCCGGGACCCTTCGCGTTAAAGGCAAATCACTGCGCCACTACGCCAAACGGGTCGTAAAGTACTATTATTTGATTTACGCAGTCAATATTAAGTAGATAACGTTATTTATTTATTTAAGGTAATTACAAAACAAACAAACAATCCCCTACATGTTCTAAAAATAAGTAGATAGGTACTATTAATATCTGGACAAATCTAGTGTTCGTTCAAATCGCAGTGGCCTGACCTTAGCTTGCCCCTCGGGTATCTTCTTGACCTCATAGCCCCACTTGCGCGCGATCTTGCACGCGCTCTCCCCGCCCTCGACGCCGGTGTTCATCGCCAGCAGCCGGTCGAAGCCCAGCAGGCTCGTCATGAACTTCTCATATTGCCCCAGTTGGTCAGAATAAAATGCTCTGGAAAAGATACCACTTTGTAAGAGAATAGCACTGAAACCCTCAATTCTAGCTCGTGCTCAGATTGTAGGTACCAAAAAGAGGTATCCTCCCTTGTGCTGAGACGTGGTATGATATAGCGATTTATCGACACAAACGGTCATTTTTTTTACAAATATGATAGACCGATCATAAAAATTCAACATGGCGTGTATATCTTTCATATTTTTTTCAAAACTGACCGTTTGTGTCGATAGATCGCTATATCATATCATATCATATCGTGTTTTAGTGTTCATGCTAGGGGGGCTGGATAAGGATAGATAGCTGTACGTAGTACTATGAACTAAGAATGCATATTTGGACGCAGTCTAAACATGGTGTTTCGTCTACCACATCGCTTGGGGGGGAGATTTGTTATCGTGCTTTGCTATGTCTGTCCCTCCCTCCCTGCAAATTGATACGCTCGCTCTTCAGGGTGATAACTCTGATAGTAGAACAATATAGGACTATGATAAGATGAAATGTACCTACTTTATAAAAAACATGAAAGCACTTTACACATCGAAGCTTATTGTATCACTAGCAAATTGCCAATGGCCAGTTGCAGCTTCAATCGCGCGGGTTGCTGTTTGTAAAACCCATAGGGGTAATCTATGGTAAAACCAGAGTCGTAAACCAGGGGCTGGCCAGGCGAGCAGCTGCCAAGCCAGGGCCACACTGTGCAGCCTGTGAATCGGTGTTCCTAGAAATTAACTCTTAAAAGGGGTACATTTTTCAAATTCAAAATCTTGGCGGCGTCTCTCAAGCCTCTAAGTATGACGCTTTGAAAATACCTATGTTCAGTAGTGGATGACAAACTGATTGACCCATAAACAATTTTAATTTAGATACAGACCTGGAGACGAGTGTTAGCTTCTCGGCTTGCTTCTTGAGGGCGGCAATGATTCTAGGGTGGCAATGGCCCTGGTTCACCGCAGAGTACGCGCTCAAAAAGTCGTAGTATTTCTTGCCTTCCACGTCCCACACGAACACTCCTAAAAGAGACAATAGTGATAAGTAGGGTATAATGTAATATTGGAAATATTAGGTTCTTACATATGAAATTGCCGATACTCAATACTGGTAACTTACGATCAAATATCTTGCGTTTGATTAAGAACTCCAGATTCAAATTTATTTCAAAATAAAGCCTAAAAATAATGTTTTAAAACTCGTATTTTATGAATTCACAATCGGAAGCGGTCATCACAATGGCTTAACCCTGGAGAACCGGCAAAACCTTGCTCTAAGCGAAAACTGACCAAAAAGAAGATTCTGCTTAGTGTTTGGTGGACCAGTGCTGGTGTTATCCACTACAGCTTCTTGAGATCAGGCCAGATGATTACTGCAGACTTGCCAACAATTGCAAACAATGATGAAAAAGCTCGCCATTAAACAACCGAGACTGGTGAATTGCTCTGGCCAGCTGCTCCTTCATGATAACGCTAGAACACACACGCTCCCAGGATTTTTTTTCCAAAGGGATCGATGATCTGCCAATAGAATGGCGGAAGTGTATCGATAACAACGGCGCATACTACGATTGATTAAATAATAATTTCATTAAAAAAGTTGATTCACTTTTTTGATACTGAACGGCAATTTCATAAGTAAGGACCTAATAAGATCGATTCAGTCCGGGCTAACTTGAAGCCACAGTATAAGTGTTTCATCAATGGATAATCGTTTACTTGCAAAGCGAATATTAAACTTGAATCATTTCCAGAAAATTTATACGTATTGTAACATGTATAGTGTAACAGTAAACAACAAATAATAAAAACCGGTCAAGTGTATGTCGGACGTGAGTCCGAGCGTCAGCGTGAGCTAAGGACCCTAAAAAAAAGGGGTTGGTAATATAACCCTCTCGGTGCACGAGTACGACACACTTGACTAGGTTTTAATACTTTTGTGGTAGGTACCAATAGAATCTGTTGTCATTTCTCTATGGTTGTCCTCTAGGCTCTACCTGATGATTGTCTAGAAGAGATCGCTACCGCCTAAATTTTATGTGTTTCTGTAAAAATCATGAGTAATTTACTTTGCATGATGCATTATAGAGTATCTATCTATTCTATCTGTTGATATGAGAGTTAGGAAAAACACTGGCTGTATTTAATTTATAATATCTTCTTATCACACACATAAGTTAAATACCATAATTATATACACAAAGGGATTAAACATACCGTATATCATATATTGCTCTTAAACTAAATCTTCAAATTATTCTCCACGTCAACACCAAACTTCCATATCTTATCTAAATTCTTATTCTCATGAGTACAGTAGGTACCTACAGTATTTGTTAAACACGATAATATTAATTTTAAAAATGATGGAATACACTTTCCTGTAAGTAAACATTTTCCCAATTGTTTACCGAAATATCCATGAATTGGTGTACATGATAAATCGTACGTACCTACTTCATAAAAACCATGTAGGTAAGTAAGTACTTAATGCAAACAACGACTAATCGTTTCGTGTATGACCATAATTGTAAAGCGAGAAATCGTTTCAATTTTATCATTCGTTTGTTCTAAAGCTCTTCATCGATATATCGTTACGATCGATCAATCGACAAAAAATTGTATTGATTCATCTCTATGTGGCGTTAATATACCATACGAAACCATCAGTCGCGATCGATTAGCCTAGTTTCCTGGGTCAAAAAATAATTATTCTATTTAGTCTGTCAGTTCGATTATCAAAAAATATTGGACCTACATTTTGACTTTTGTCTATCAAACAAAAAATTACCAAGATAAAGCACATCTTAGTTTGGAAAGCACGTGATGTCACGCCGTGCTAAAAAGTGTCGCAAGGCGTGACTGAACTTTAACATCATCATTTTTTGTTTAATTGAGAAAATAAAAAATACACGTGTCCAGTATTTTCTGTTAATCCAACTGACGGACTAATTAGATTTTTTTAGGAAACTGGCCTCATCACCAACCAATCGTAGTTTCGATTCGTAGTTTCGAATAGTCTGAAACGACAAACCGTGACGATAAATCGTTCCATGGAGGGCTTGGACTTTTTGCTTAGTTAAACTGGATAAGTAATAAAACTAATAACAATTAGCACTGATATTCAATATTTTTTTAAAGACTTACCTTCGCCCCGAGAGAGAGCGACTGGCACAGGAGCGTAGTTGCGGCACCCGTATTGATCTTCGAGAGCGAAGATGTCTTCAGAGGATAGGACTTTGTGGTCGACCATTCTATAATAAAAAACGTCACAAAGGTTAAGTACCTATAGGTACTTACTAAAACTTTAATAACTTCTTTTGTGTAAATGGAACTGTGTGTTAACTGTTTACTTAATTGCTTAAACAAGTTAAGTAAAATAGTGTTATCGAGACTATTTTTTTACACAGTTTCCGACGGACAAAACCAATTTATTAATTTGAATCGCTAGGTGCCTAAACTACCCCGATCTCTAGGACACACACATTATTTGTATTCTTAAACAGGGTGTCCTATTAAAGTATAGAATTGAGTGAACTTGTCAGTTGTACTCGTAACAGTTCGTATTTACATGACCGGTAACGACAGATCTATCTATGGATCCGCGATAGATCGTTGTGCGATGTTTACAGTCCTACATACATTCTGAATAGTGTTTTTATTTAAATTTTAGTTTAAATAAACTGTGCCAATAAGTTACTATTCTCCAAGTCAATGCTATCAAATAAGCCGAATCTCATTTCGTCAGCTTATTGCAGGAAGTAATTTCTTTAAAAAAAAGTGATGTCGAAATAATCGCACTTTTATTTTCATTATTTTTGCCATAACTCAATAAGTTCACGTCTCATAGAAAATCTAAAAAAGTCTTATCATAATAATTCTATTACTAATAAAATATTTTAACTAGCTCTAGTTTTTTTTAAAAGTCAAATAAAATAAAAAAGTTATGGGCTTCTGGCATTTGATGAAAACAATCAACAACACAAATAAACCGTGTATTAATTGACTTCTGTAACTTAAAAACCCCAAAAAGAACACTTTAGTTAGACCATGGAAAAATATTTAAAAAAAATTTTTTATTCAAATTAGACCTTATATTGAACTTAGTTCAAAACTTCAAGTGTGTTTCTATCGTCAACTAAAGTGACTTAATAACAGTTTGTGTTAAAAATTTATTTGTAAATTAGCAATCAAGTATCAACTTTGGGTTCAAGACAAAAAGTTCAATATCTTCGGTACCTATACTTACTAAGGACACTGATTTATGACAAATGTTGAGTTCAGTGCGACCTACACGCTCTGGGCTGATAAATGCCGGTATGACATATTGTAGCAGACGATTTTTAGCATTTAGTTAATCTGTCAAGCCTAAACCACCAAAACAATAAAATTTTCATTGTTTATCGTTTCTGTGGCGTTTCCTGACGGGTAAATCTCAATAATTTATAATAGCAAAGGATTTTTTTATAAATAGATATCAATGAATCTTTCGGAATATTTGTAAGATGTGACAACGGAAGGTCAACTAAATATGGTCTTCAATAGAATAGGTTAAACGCAAACTCGACCACTGAAACATTTCGTGTCCGTTTTCCAGTATGTCGGATTGATTTTGCTTAGTAAAAAAACATAAAAGTCGGGTTTAATTACTAGATAATTATTTCACTACATATCTGAACAGCTTCCATTTTAAAAAACTAATTATAGCACATACCTTATTTATGAAACAAATGTCGCAAAACAAGTACTTAGTGTAACTGAAACTGTCTTCACAGCGTGACAACGACGAATGAGGGGCGTCTCGCCCCTCATTCTTATATACCACGAAACATCAATGAGATTATATTAATACAAACAACAATCGTAGATTGCAGCATGAATGGAAAGAAAGAGTAATTTTATTAATTAAATATTATTTATGCTGCAGATAGTTCAGGCAGTGAACTCGTTAATTGTCTAATAAATCGATTACGAAGCGATTAAAAAAACAATTAAGAATAAGTAAGTAAATATCTTTATTGTTTTTCTTTCAATAAAATTTAATTTACTCTGTCAGCTCGCAGTGACATCGCACGGTTTTATTCATTATTATATTTTTTTGCTTACTTTGAGCCGATATCCTATGATATAACAATACCTAATATATATGTCCTTAATGTGTAGGTACTTAAGGTAGTAGAACTAGGTAGGCAACAAAGATAATTCCCAAATAAAAAACACAGACTAATAACAATATTTTATCTTTTCAGTTCAGGGTTAAAGTGATGTTCTTAATGACTTAACCATAAATTCAGCCAACAGCACTTAAGAGGTTCAGCAAATATATTAAACTACTTATGATTAGGCATATTTACAGTAAGTACCTACTCAAAAGAATGTTAAGTTGTTCAGTTTTTCTTACGTGTAGGTATATGAGTAAAGTTCAATGTCACGACCACGAGGGCACGAGCGAAATGGGTCCGTCAAACTTGTGAGAGGTGTGTCTGCGTCCAAAATTAACCGTCAACTGACTGGACTGACGACAGACGACTATTCTGTGCCTATTACGAGTTCTGTTACCAACGGTGGTAAGTAGTTGAAAAATATTCCACTCTTCACGTCATATTCGATTATTACGTCATTAATTGTTCCTCACTCTCTGGATGGAGTCTTGCAAAGGAATAACAATATGAAAAATAAGAGACTCTAATGTTCATTTACTTTTGAAGGAGTCTCCTGTAAATTGCAATAAGGAAACTTGATGTCGTCATAAATCGGTCTCGCTCATTTAGGGCAACAAAAACAATTAAAGAACTATAGGGCATTTTATAATATTAACTACATAGGGTGACAATTTTTTTCTTTTCCTGCCACTAAACCTCATTTTGTTCCCTTTGAGAAAATACCTTGAAAACAAGGTAACCTTTTGCTTTCTCACCGATAGTACCTTTAGTAGCTTACGCATCAGAAACACGCACGAGGTCCGCAAATACGAATAAAACATGACGTTCGTAGTCTCCCGATGTCGTGACCTTCGATTTGCTAACGTTTCGATCTTATAAACGTTAGATTTATTTAAGCTCATATTAGGTACTTTCAATGTCATGAACGATCGATCTCAAAAACTTATGATGTGATAAAAGTTCAATATAATAAGCCATCGATGTAACGTGTTTGATCTTATGAGCATCGATGCAGTTACAATATGTCATAATACGATGTGGTCATGTGGCGTAGGTACGTATCGGACCCAAAAGCGTTTATGTCATAGGGAAAATGAATGAATCAATTATTCTAATCCATCTTACTCGTAGTAAACTTAACGTATACGAGTATAAGCAGAATAGGTACGTCAGTCTAGTAAGAGGTTGGTGATAGGAACTTAAAATCGCTTTAATTTTAACCGAATTCAATATTTACCGATATTTTTGTCAATTATGGACCAATTTCAAAAATCTTTTTTTTTAAACGGTAAACGGTTGTTGTAAACTCATAAATAAGTACTCATAATGTGGTCCCCATTTATTTATTTATTTAAACTTTATTGCACAAAATAAAATCGTACAAAAGGTGGACTTAATGCCATGTGGCATTCTCTACCAGTCGACCATTGACTTATATGTGGTTCCATTTTCACCAAATTAATATCTGGTAATGGAATCTCAGGGAAATCAAGAAAAATCCTCAAAAATTATAGGCACGTAAGATGTGTTTGTTAACTTATAACTTGTTTAGGTGATTGCGTTTGGAAGTCATATATCATACTGCGAAGCTGATGATGAAAGCCACAGAACTGTAATTAAGTACTCCTAGTATGTAGTAGGCATCTTGGGCAGGCGTGACGCTTACGAGGTACCAAACAGCAGTTTTATTTACAAGTGGCATAACCAACTAACTAACCAGCACACACAGAAACGAGCCAAATTAGAAAAGTTTGTTTCTCACTTTGACTTGGGTATTGAACCCGAGACCTTATCCCAGGGTTAAACACTAAGGCTACGACATCAGAATAAAGCAGTCTTACTTTCAACTGGACCCGACTTCATATTCATATTATATGATGGACATACCTAATCAGTTATATTTATCCACACAATCCAAAAATAACACTGATTAGGTAGTTATGTTTTAGTAAATACTTGATAGTAGGTTTGTTCGTTTTTTAAATTTTTTGGTCGGTTTTTGTTTTTTAATAAAAAAAATACTTTAATTATAAGCTGTCAAACTCTTTTTCGAAAAGTTTATCTTCTAAGTCTTTAGATCCTGCTTAAGCTATTGAATTTCATCAGATTTGGTTCATAGGTTTTGAATAGGTATTTTACACTGAAGTAATAAATAGGTAATTATTGGACAACATCACATACATTGCCTGGTCCTATGATAAGTAGCTTAAGCACTTGTTACAGAAATTAGATACAACGACGGTACCACAACACCCAGACCCGAGACAATATAGAAAAGTTATTTTTCTACATTGATCGACCGGGAATCGAACCCAGAACCTCAAGAGATAGCGACACCAGGTCCGGTTTATTCGGCTACGGAGGTCGTCAAATCGTAAAGTGTGTACTTTTGAATTTCCTGTTAATTACAGATCAAAAAGTACAACCATTAGATGTAAGTACGTAATATAAGTTTTATGTTAAAAGAGTACCTACTTTAACAAGAGCGCGTAGCTATGCCAAATTGCAGTAGGTACCTACCCACCAACTGCACCCCGGCCCCCGCTATCTTTATTTATTGCTATTTCTCGGTTATCAGAAAGGCAATTACCAGTCGCATTATTATTTTAATCGAAAAGTATTATATTGTGCATCTTATTCTATAATGAATGCATCAATATTGACTTTGTTGGTTATCTAGTAAACCTACAGGGTGGTTGAAAAGAATAGGACCATTTAAAATGAAGACCGATTGGTGTGGGAGTTCCCGCTCCGGACTACAAATCCGGTTGCGGGTTCGAATTTCGCAAGGGGCAAATTATTGTATGGTAAGCACGAGCATTTGTACCTAAGTCATGGATTTTTATAAACGTATTTAAGTATTTTTATCCATTATCTAGTCGCCATAGTAGGTACAATAAGCTTAGCTTAGTTTGGGAGTGGTTTGGGGTTAGCTAATAAATTGGTGTGATAGCGGAAACAATAAAATCATGTAATCAGTTGCTGACATAGTGCCATATCTAGCCTCATAAGCCCAAAGCCAATGCGAGCTTCTGTAGAGCAACCCCATGCATGACTGGATTATTTTTGATTTTTAAAACCTTTTGCTTTTTGTTAATTTTTTGTTGATAAAAATGAGACTTGGATTTTCTGTTTTTTTTTCCCCTTTTTGAGTTTCAAACTAGTATATATTTACAATAATATTTCGCCATAATGTTTGTCGCTGCGGTGTCTGTCATTCGACCGAGTGGGTTACGTTTTAAGGCGAGTAGTGCCCCTAAATTAGCGACCTGACGAATGTGAGTACGAATATAGCACGAAAACTCATTAAAATACGGTTCATAACAGCGCGCAATAAAACGTGGCTGTTACGACAGTCGCTGCGGCTTTAGGTAGCGAAAATTGAGGAAAATAATACTTTTTGCATGAACGCCATTGTTCGAATAACAAAATCCTATACTCAGTTTGTAGGTCTAGCAATCAACGTATAAATTAATTAAATCACTCAAGCGGTTTAAAAGAAGGAGAATTCTCCTTCTTAAGAGAATCTTTTTTGCTTGTTTTTTTAGTGATTTCAATATATTTGTTCTCTTGAAGTATAAGTACTAGAAACAAATGCTATGCTCAGAATGTTAGCATATTTTTAAAATATTTTTCTGACAAACGGGGCTTAAGTAGTAGGCTTTTAAAACCACATGCTAGTTTACATTTGGCGACTACACGGGCCTTAATGATTTTTCGCTCCATCCAGCGTACCACCCTTACAGTGCTGGCTGATAATATAACAATTTTCCTACTTAAGGCAGCAACATCGAAATCGTAAATCTTGTAACAGATTAATCTTCTATCTCTAAAATGTATTATCATTGAAGTATCGCGTTATAGCTTGGCAAATTAGTGCTCACAAGGGGGGTGTTGTGGATGGAAAAGTCAAAAGCAGAAAGTTTAACTCTGGAACTTTGTTTAGACTAGTTGATAGACATACTAAAAGATAAGATCTCGGCAAGGGGCACAAAGGTCCCATTTTTGGTCTTTTGTTTACTTGTGTCCCGAAAACTATGCATCCATAGGTTATTTTTTTATATACTGACAGCATAAAATTATGATAGCATATAAAAATCTCCACAACTTTAATTCTGTACACTTTGCTTTACTTCAGAGGGGTGGGATTATAAGCATGTGTCTTCTAACTAGTCCAAAGTTCCGAAGTCGAACTTTCTGCTTTCACCC
This sequence comes from Anania hortulata, assembly GCA_963576865.1. NCBI lineage: Eukaryota > Metazoa > Arthropoda > Insecta > Lepidoptera > Crambidae > Anania > Anania hortulata. Next base: position 6,852,903 of record OY756389.1, read on the forward strand.
TTTTCATCCACATTCATTAATTGTTATTCGAGCTAATACGTAGTTTGTGCTTGTCTTTAGAATATTTTATCACGATTTCGACGACTGATTTTATGTTTTTAACGATTGGCCTTTTCTTTTGTACCTACACCCTGTTGGCCTATCTACACTTAAATCTTGATACTCTTGATGGCCTTGAGCAAGGATGACATAGATAGATATTATCATTATTTACTTTGTTCCACGTGTAGCAAATGCTTTAAGATTATAATAAAATCTTCTTTAGGTAGGTACCTAATAAATAATTTCTTTACATACCAGCATAGATAGTCAAAGCATACCATACCAGTTACACATACGCGAGTTCATACTTCTTGAGTGCCTTAGGGGTGAGGATGCACTAAAAAAAGAGTTTATTGAGATTCGATAAAAATACATTTTATTATAGGTCAAAGGAGCGATGTATGTTTGTACGGGGAACTCGACCATATTATTAAGAACGGGACGCAGTCACTACTATACCCACGGAGCTAGCCGCTAGAACAAGGTATTCGCTGTGTGCGCAATGACAGCGCCCCTAGTGACCACAATTGTTGTGGACTTGAGTCTCTCAAATTATGGCAACTGGATGGTTTAAGAATGATTTTCGGATTGTTTTTCTTCGAAATTAGATGAAAATATCTAAAATGTTTGCGCATATTATAATAAGTGATTTTCTTACTTGAACTAAAATACGAATTTTATAATACCTACGGGATTTTAATCAATACAACATGATATAACTTTCCAACCTCAAAATGTGCAAAAAGGGAAAAAAAAATTAGCACAGCGTGTGAGAGATTTGAAGAGCTCAGAACCAACGGACAAAGCTATTTAATAAGATCTGTGATCATAAGACAAACGTCTGTAACACAAATTCCCTACAAACTTTTTTCTTTTTACAGCTGCAGCTATCCATTTATTTCTTTGCTCCAATTTCCATCTTGATGTTGGAAACAATAAAACATGTACGAAATGTTTTTCCCATTGTTTCTACACTTTTTAACAGAACACGTATGACCCATATTGCGAATTTTAACGTTTTCACTTAAAAATACTTATTAACGTTAGTATGAAATTCTATGGAAATATAGCAATTTGACGCATGACAGTCCAGAGTTTTTTCACATTTCTGCTACATTGCGTGCTGCGATCGATTTGACGGCCCCCACCACCCACTTCGCACATAGCGAATACCTTCTTACGACTTTATTGGAGTAGTGGTAGTGGGAATCGAACTCGACCCTTGGCGTTTAAGGCGATCTACCGCAGTTCGCCTTGAACGCTAAGAGTCGGGTTCGATTCCCGGTTTGGGTCGTATCGAAAACAAACTTTTCTTAATTGGCTCGGATCTGGGTGTGCTGGTCGACGCCTCTGGTAAAACACATTGTAGCTGGTACCTCAACACAAGGTTGTTAATTCCTCACTTAGAGACCATGTCAATTAGCATGTTGTCTGGCGCATTATTATTAAAATATTAATACATAATATGTTTATATTACATAAGTCATGCATGTGATGTCGCAATCACAGAAGACTGAACTTATTGCGTGGTCGCAATGGATACCTGCCCCTCTGATAACACCCAAAAATAGTCTTAGAAGCATCTTATAGAATCTTGACTCCGCCTTACGTAAGTCGAAGTCGAAGTCATATATCATACTGCGAAGCTGATGATGAAAGCCACAGAACTGTAATTAAGTACTCCTAGTATGTAGTAGGCATCTTGGGCAGGCGTGACGCTTACGAGGTACCAAACAGCAGTTTTATTTACAAGTGGCATAACCAACTAACTAACCAGCACACACAGAAACGAGCCAAATTAGAAAAGTTTGTTTCTCACTTTGACTTGGGTATTGAACCCGAGACCTTATCCCAGGGTTAAACACTAAGGCTACGACATCAGAATAAAGCAGTCTTACTTTCAACTGGACCCGACTTCATATTCATATTATATGATGGACATACCTAATCAGTTATATTTATCCACACAATCCAAAAATAACACTGATTAGGTAGTTATGTTTTAGTAAATACTTGATAGTAGGTTTGTTCGTTTTTTAAATTTTTTGGTCGGTTTTTGTTTTTTAATAAAAAAAATACTTTAATTATAAGCTGTCAAACTCTTTTTCGAAAAGTTTATCTTCTAAGTCTTTAGATCCTGCTTAAGCTATTGAATTTCATCAGATTTGGTTCATAGGTTTTGAATAGGTATTTTACACTGAAGTAATAAATAGGTAATTATTGGACAACATCACATACATTGCCTGGTCCTATGATAAGTAGCTTAAGCACTTGTTACAGAAATTAGATACAACGACGGTACCACAACACCCAGACCCGAGACAATATAGAAAAGTTATTTTTCTACATTGATCGACCGGGAATCGAACCCAGAACCTCAAGAGATAGCGACACCAAGTCCGGTTTATTCGGCTACGGAGGTCGTCAAATCGTAAAGCGATCGATTTGACGGCCCCCACCACCCACTTCGCACATAGCGAATACCTTCTTACGACTTTATTGGAGTAGTGGTAGTGGGAATCGAACTCGACCCTTGGCGTTTAAGGCGATCTACCGCAGTTCGCCTTGAACGCTAAGAGTCGGGTTCGATTCCCGGTTTGGGTCGTATCGAAAACAAACTTTTCTTAATTGGCTCGGATCTGGGTGTGCTGGTCGACGCCTCTGGTAAAACACATTGTAGCTGGTACCTCAACACAAGGTTGTTAATTCCTCACTTAGAGACCATGTCAATTAGCATGTTGTCTGGCGCATTATTATTAAAATATTAATACATAATATGTTTATATTACATAAGTCATGCATGTGATGTCGCAATCACAGAAGACTGAACTTATTGCGTGGTCGCAATGGATACCTGCCCCTCTGATAACACCCAAAAATAGTCTTAGAAGCATCTTATAGAATCTTGACTCCGCCTTACGTAAGTTGCGTCAACGTCACGTCACGAGACCAAGAATCCTCTTTAAATTAATAATTACAAAGTTTTGTTACTACTTAAGTTAATACTTAGTAAAACACGACTTTCAAGATTTCATATTACATAGTACAAGTGAAACTAATAAAAGCGATGCAAAAATACAATTAAATTGGTCGATTGGTACACGCGGGAAGAGAATACAAAACCAACTCTAGCGTGTGCTACTCTCGCTTCAGACTTGGCAGTAACAGACACAGTACTTATTGTAGTATTTATTTACTCTGAGGTAGTAGGTAAGCTACCTGAGAGACGGAAGAACTTCAATGACTGATGCCGCTGTTCAAGTTTTTTACTTTGTAGGTTTTAATGTTTAACCTTAGTTTTAACTTTCATTGCAAGTTTCTTGCATTGTCTGGTTAATATTAGGTGTTAATTTTGGAAGAAAATTGAAGTATAATTTTAAAATTAGTATTCCTATCGTAACTAACATCCCCCATCCTACCTTAAACTAGTGCCAATTTATAGAGGAGGCAGACCTAAGCCTTAAGGGTGTACAGTCACGAGCAATGAAATGTATCCACTTTGTAATTTATTTAGTTGTGTTAAGGTATAAAGTCCAATGAAAATGTATGTACAAGTATATACTTGTACATACATTTTCAATCAAAATTAGTTCAGTTACCGAGTGGTATAAATATACCATTCAGTAACTGAACTAATTTTGATAGGGAGGAAGATTCGTCACCTACCATAAAATACGCCCCATGCGGCCATGGCGAGAGTTGGGACGTTTTTGTATTTGTTTTTAAGTTATTGTATATAAGTAGCAAATAATTATGGTATTTTCAAGGGAATATACGATTTTTTTGTTACTCTACAGTTAAATACTTACATTTCTGGTAAAGAAACAAAACAAATAATTTGACCTTTTAAAAAAATAGTGATTTAATTAACTACTTATTTAAGTAAGCTATCTATCACAGCAATGGGTTTATGGCTAACACATGAAAATCCCTGTCTAAGAACACACAATCAAATACTAGTGTTAAATTAACACAACCTATTATATATACATATTTTTTTAAGTGGTTATTTTTTATTACAATAAATTAGGAAAATAATTTTACAAATAATAATTAGTGCGTCTATTTTTTTAGTTAGCGTAGCTAAACACATTGAAATACTCAGAGGTCATAATAAAATATTAAACACTAGGTACTACTTATTTACAATGAGGTGCATGATAAGGTTGTCTTGATTAGTTGCCCTTATTCTTGGGGTTTACAGATGGGTCTCCTGTGTGATATTCTGAGTAAGTAGGGTAAGACTGAGCTCCTCGTTCAACCGGTGTGGGTAAAGAACCTCCATCACTTAAACGCTTCTCTTCAATCTTTGCTGCATTTATCTTTTTAAGTTCAGCAATAGCAACATTCTGGGAAATCTCTTCATTTGTTGGGGGCTCAGTTCTACAAAATTTAAAATAATCAATAATCAAGTTGTTAGTTTCCAGTAGTGAAAACAAATTATTAAGTACCTTCTTTGGCGCAGCCAAGATTCCCATTCAGCAGGAATAGGATCCTGAAAGTCTAAGCCTTTTGGTGGGTCGTACCAACGTGTTGGTTTCCTCTTGCCTCTTTGAGGTTCAGCAGGAATTTCAAAGTAAACATTTCCTAAATAATCTTTTCCTATAAATTGAAGATGCATGTTATTTTTAGCCCCTTCATACACAATGCAATAATAACAATAACACACTATATTTCGGACAAGGATACATCCATTATACGTAAGATAGAGAAGTAATTATTATGTAAGATAAGAAAAATACATTTCTTAAAACAGTGTGTTGTAATACTTATCATACTTAAAAAACTTGTTTATGATGAGGCTTAGAACACCTCTATTTCCGTAAAATAAACTGTCCGAAAACAGTTTAATCGGCCGACTTCAAAAAAAAGAAGTTATTTTTAATTGTATTTTTTTTTACCTTGCCTATAAAGTCTATTGTCGGGCTAGTACTGATTTTGATAATCCCTTACCCATATTATTTCCACTGATTTGTCTAGGTCGTAATGAGTTTATAAAATTTCTTATTACTATTCGCCATACGTGCCTATATTCGCCATTGGACATCTGAAACATAAATAATTAAATACAAATATGTTCAGCGATTAGAAACAGATTAAAAGAGCGTAAATACCTACATTGATGGGAAATGTACGTATTCACGCTCTTTAAATCCTGTTAATTGTACTAAAATAGAAGAGATTATTTATCCTGAAAAAAAATTTTAGCATGCTGACTGACAGAAAAACATGTTGACACCATTTAATTAATTTCCTCTTTGGTTGACACTGACAGCTTCCAATCTGTCTATAGATAACTTTAGTTAAGTAGTAGTCTTTAGACATATAAATTTATTTTTTGGTTCCTTTCTTTCCTTCCTTGATGGTTGGAAAAGGCAAACATATATTAATCTGTGAGTAGTAGTAGTAGTAATATCCACTGAACAAGTAATACTACGTAATAGTAATATCTATCCTCATAGGGAAAGGCAATGGAACAGAGCCATACAGCCAAATCTTAAATCTGTCTTTAGACATTTAAATTTAATAATCTGTGAGGACAGTTATGTAGTTAGTAGTAATACAGGGATTTAACACTCTTCTAAAAGGATTGAGCAGTGTGCGAAAAAAACGTGCCGACAGAGATAACCACCTGCTGGATTGTGTCCCTTTCTAAATAGAGTGACCAAATTGTAAGTCTTGGCGGGATTGAAATAAGTAATTTTAAAGATCGTTAACTGAAAGGGCCGCTTATAAGTTACTACTATTCAAAACAGGGGATGTATGTAAAAATGATTTAATAAAAGTAGGTAGTTAGGTATCAAGGGCTCCATTTTACAGAATTTAGTTACTTATGTGAAATAATGTATAGATATTGAATTTCTTAGAATGTGAAGGTCATCGAGCACATACCTTATAATTTATAGTCGCATATCGCGATCATATAACAAACACTTTCATACCGTTGATCCTTTTTGTTCGAGTAAACAGTTATTTAAGAAAGGCATTTTGGGTGTGATAGGAAAAATAAATAAATAAATATTAATACTAGACATACACATACATACACACACACACACACACATATTATGCACATTGTTGATTATATGATGTAAGTTCACGTTCCCCTCTTTAACACGTATTGTATAAAATGTAAATCCAATACTGGCTGTCTGCTTTGTCACCAGGAAAATGTATTCTGTACTTAAGAGCTTTTGTAAAAAAAAAAAAAAAAATTAAAGCAGCTATACGAACTAGTAAGTGATTTTTCATCATCAAATATCGCCCATACAAAAACAGTACAGATACAATACAACAAACCTGTTGGACAGAGTATAACAGGGCGCTATGGCGACAAATTGTTTTACTGATTTTATATGGAATATTGACATTTCGATTATTCATTTTTGATCGTTTTTTGTATGGAGCTTATTACATTACGAACTCGCAATTGACCGTTTCTAGAGGTCAAAATATTATGGGCCGGGTACCGTCTGTAGTTCTTAAGGGGGTCCAAAATTTCATTATTTTTTGGATCCGACGCACCGTTACTGAGATTTTTGTAGATTTTACAAGGACATATTTTCTAAATTTTAGAACCAGAATTAGATGATCCTTGACAAGTTTTGACTAGTCGCGCCGCTTGCGCCCCCTTTGCGACACAAGGATAAGGAAAAAGTAAACATTTTTACAAGTTCCAGCTTTATACTAATAGACTTCAGAAATTCGGCTGTCAATATTCCATATGAAATCAATAAAAATTGTTTCTATGTCGTTCGTGCCCCATAGCGCCCCGTATCCTATACTCCATCCACGTGATTTTTTGCTGTTAGTTACATATAGTGTCTAATGTTGCATAGACAATGGTACGGAAACCTTAGAGCGCGAGTCCGACTCACACTTGGCCGGTTTTTTATATCTGGTTTTTAAAGTTTGAAATGTCACCTCATATCATGTGAAATATTCTATTTTAATATGTTATTTTTACCAGAATTAAACAGGTTCAAAGACATACATAAAAAAGGATATTCCACAATTAAGATAACTTTGACTTTTGCAACCCTTTAAAAACAAAAAACAAACTCTTACCATTTTGCACTTTTTTATTTTAAAATGAACTGACAAAATCACATGACACCATATTTGATACTGTGTCAAGTTCAGGGATGACAGTGAGACACCCAAAATAATACGTATTAATTCATCATTTATCAACACCGATGACAAAGTTGTCCCAAAATGGTTCTTTATTCTTCAATATTTTTAACCACGATATGCTATACATATCTAGATAGAGCAACCAAAAAGCAACATTTGTAACTAAATCAAACAATTTTAAACACCTCCGATTTCGAGTTTTTTTATTTTTTTATTCTTACAACATGCCAGAAACAGCAATTCCAGGCAAACTATTAATCGAAAATACATGTTAAGAGTTAGTTGTCAGTTATCATTGCACAATTGTAGAAGAAATGGCTTTCTTGCCTTTTAATACTTGACATAAATAGAGAAATAAAAATACTCTAAATCTGGCTGTATGGCTGTGTGCCATTGCCTTTCCTATTATTGACAAACATTGCCACCACTACTGTCAGATGGCAATGTCACTGTCACATATGTCACATGTGACTGTCAAAATTGACATTTAAACAAAGGATTGGCAGCCAGATGTCAGCAATGTCATTAACGTTAGACAGTTGACATCACAGACAAAACATAATAAAATAAATATGAATTTTTGTTGCCATACACTTATCAAATATTTCTACTAACATTTGAATACATTTTTCTTCTCTGAAACGGAGGTGCTTAAAATTCATGTTTCTGTAGTTTCATGCATCATATTTTTGTAGCTTTTATACGTGTATAATTTTATCTTGGTTAAAATTTACTCAGAATAAAAAACTAACCTCCATGGAAAAAGCGGACATGTCCTTTGATTATACACCAATAACAGTTTTTTATAAAAAAAAAAGCAAAACGCATTAAAACTGATAATTCTCTATCTAAATTTCATCAAGTCACGTTATTGTTATTGTTATTGATTCAAAGAGATCGATCAACAGATTGTATTCTACCATTTTGTTAATATTATTTCATAATGGCAACTGTGCAAGCGGGACACACTCTTCCCCTTTTCCGTCTCACTCAACGCAGTCCCTCAATTTGGTTACATCAAAGAAAATTAAACTTTATTGCTAAGAACTAAAGTGTAAGTTCTCTTAGCAACATTTTAAAAGTACTCAATCCTTTGTGTTATATCCATGTAGTAATATTTAAGCCGGTGACACATGGCGACGGACGCGGCTTCGGACTCGTCTTGACATAGTAAGGTCAAGGTCAAGCGCTGCCATTGGTCTATCCTTCAGTCAACTTCCGCCAGCCCAAGGATCGACCAATGGCAGCGTTTGACCTTACAATCTCAAGAAGAATCCGGAGCCGCGTCCGCCTTTGTGACTTTCTCATTATGTTAAAACCTCCTAACGAACTAACCCCCCCCCCCCCCCCGGACCAGACTCGAAGGCTAGGGCCCTGTTTATGTACCTTTTTACCACAAAATGTACGTTTTTAGCGCTGGCTGTGTACCTTTTCGGAACTCAGTTGCGGCAACACTGGAATCTACTGTACTTTGTAGGAAAACAACGGAAAAAATTGTATTTGAAAAAGCGCGGGAAACGTCGTGTGAGACGGTTGAATTTTTCTTAGCTCTTTTGATAAAATAAGTTTTTTCTAGTATTGGATCAGATAAGTAAAATAAAAGTAGTTTACCTCATTACATTAATATATTAATATTTGTATTTGTGTATAAACAGCAGATTTCTGGTGAGTTCATTTAAATCTTACTCGATATGGAAGAGCCGGAGGATCCCGGTGGAGGGATCCCTCAGGTTTCTCACTTTGTAACTCTGTCGTACAATAATCACCCAGCTATGGATACGGAGGGATCAGTAGTAGATACTGATGCATCCGAAACTAATGTAAAACGAAAGCGGTCTTCAACAAGAAAAATATGCAAACATTGCAACAAAAAGCGTAGGAAACATAACAAGTCTTCTAATTCTATTTTAAATGACGATGATTGCCACTGCCAAAACGATGCTACTCGCGATCGATCCCCTGCAGCACGTAAAAGTAGCTCTAATAGTACTGATAGGTTAGAATGTTTAACACAAACTGCAACTTCAATGCCAGAACCTACTCCACAGTCTTCTGACTCAGTCCCCAATCCCTCACGCGGTAGAATGCTTTACCAGGCTTCAGACGTGTCTCCGTATACAGTTCATGTGCAACGAGAGCCAGCTAATCCTAATGAAAATTGTTTTGTTCACCCTGTAACTTTTGGATATTTCTTGAAAAAGAACAGATACAATAACATTATTGATGGTAGTCTCAAAAAAAATAGGCAGAAATAGGTTGACTATATCATTCTCCAGCCACACCAGCGCTAATGAATTTATCAATAGTGATACTCTTAAATCTAACCATTATAAGGCGTTTATACCATTATTTAGTGTAACACGAATGGGAGTTGTCCGAGGTGTTCCTTGTGATTGGTCTGATGAAGATATAATAAGTAACATCACGGTCCCAATAGGCTGTGGCAACATCATCAAAGTCAGGCGCTTAAAGAAAAAAACAATATTAAATGGGAAAACTGAATTTATTCCAATTGAAACAGTAGTTTTAGCCTTTGATGGGCAAGTATTACCCAAGAGAGTTTTCCTTTGCTACAACTCCTTACCTGTTGACTTATATATACCCAACAGTACAATGTTATAATTGCTGTCGTTATGGGCACATAAAAACACAATGTCGGTCAACACCTAAGTGTTATAAATGCGGTCAAAACCATACAGGTGATGGTTGTTTGGCTGAAGAAGATGAGACTTCCTGTTGTCTTTGTTCTGGGCAACATTATGCCAATAGTAAAAAATGTCCTGAGTTTAACAGACAAAAATCTATTAAAGAAACAATGGCTAAAAACTGCATATCATATTCTGAAGCCTTAAAATTACACCCACCTATTTCTAAATCTTACGCAGATGTACTAACATCATTGCCTTCTCAATCTTTTTCCAGACAACCATCATCAAAAATTACCTCGTCTCCTCCAGTAAGAAAACCTCCGTCTTCATACAAAAAGACAATCTTATTAAAACCAAATAGCCCCCATAAACATGAAAAAGGATATGACCGTTTAGCTCATGCAGCGCTCATAAAAGATTATGACATACCTCTTACTCAAAATGGTACATTATTAAATAATAACAATTTTAATAATCCTCTAGCTGATTTATCAGTTAAAGAATTAATAATGACCCTTATTAATACTTTGTCCCAGATTAATTCAAATAACCCATCACCGTCCATCGTTGCCCAAATTGAGAACTCGATAGGTAATAATTTAATTAATAGTAAGTACGATTAATTCTACGGTAATTCAATGGAATTGTCGTAGTATACTTAGTAAAAAAAGTGATTTGATATATTTGATTAATAAATATAAACCGTTAGTTGTCTCCATTCAGGAGACTTGGCTTTGGCCAAACATGAACTTTAAAATACCAGGTTTTTCCTCCCTAGCCCTTTTTATTAGCCATTCAGTTATTTTTAAGCATATTCCTATTCCACCACATAGTAATGAATTTTCAATAATAGCAGCTTCTATAAATGGCATCTGTTTTGTTGCACTCTATATTCCACACCCTTCCTCAGCAATATATGACGAACTTGATACCATAATCTCTGCCCTTCCAAGACCTCTTCTAGTTACAGGAGACTTCAATGCACAGCATGTGAGTTGGGGAAGTTCTGCTTCTAACCATTATGTAGTTAGGGTTAGATCTTCTTGAAAACGCTAGTCTATGCATATTAAACACAGGCTGTGCCACACGCAGAACCAAACCTCATGAGGGAATCAGTGCCCCTGACTTATCCATTCCCCAAGTTTAGCCTCTACCATCAATTGGTCTACCCATTCTTCTACATTCGGCAGCGACCACTACCTTATTTTCATTAATATTTCAAATATGCCAGGTAAAAAAGCCTATCAACATAATCCTCGTTTAAAACATAATTTAAAGAAAGCTGATTGGCAATTATACAAAGAACAAGTTTTACATAATATCTCTTCACTTCCACAAATTCAAGATAATAACCAGGCCTTATGTGCTGACGCCCTGGCTTCCCTACTGGTTAAAACTGCCAACGAAGTGTTTCCCTTCAAAAAATCGAGGAAAGGAATTCCATCTCCCCCTTGGTGGGATCAAGAATGTTCTGCTGCCATAAAAAAGAGAAAAGAAGCGGAGAGGTTCTACAAACTTCATTCCACTACAGATAATTTTCACTCTCTCGCTAATGAAATGGCCTCAACTCGTAAGCTTTTTAAACAAAAAAAATGGGAAGGCTGGAAAATTTTTTGTCTTTCAATATCTCCTGATGTTTCCCCTTCGATTATTTGGTCCAATATTCGTCGTTTCAGATCTGCTTTTAAGGAATCTAATCCTCCTTTAATGGATGACACTGTAACAGAACAGATTCTTGATATTTTAGCCCCTCCTTTCGTCCCTCAGCAAGAATTGTTATCTACATTTTTAGCACCTCCAAGTGATAATGAATCTGTCATTAGTGCTCCTTTTACCCTGACAGAATTAAAAGGAATTTTGTCTTATGTAAAAGACTCCACTCCAGGGCTAGATGGAATTCCCTACTCATTTTTATCCCACTTAAGTGATGATGTGCTTGTTTACTTCCTGAATCTTACTAATTCTATAATGCAAACTGGAAATATTCCGCCTTCTTGGAAATCTCAAGAAGTTATTCCTATTCTCAAACCTGGCAAACCGCCCACTGATCCTTCTTCGTACCGCCCAATTGCTTTATCCTCAATTTAAAATAAACTATTAGAACACCTCATTAAAAATAGATTAGAATGGTATTTTGAAAGCAATAACTTGTTATCCAATAGTCAATACGGTTTTAGAAAAGGTAAAAGTACAATGGATAGCATTGGCTTATTTACAACAGATATTCGGTTAGCTTTTTCAAAAAATGAATCAATTTTAGCTGCATTCCTAGATATAAAAGCTGCGTACGATAATGTCTCTTTACTAATCCTCAAAGATAAACTTCTCAGACTGAAGGTTCCTCCGAAAATAGTAAAATTTATTATAAATATGTTATCTGGAAGATTTGTTCATATTCAACAAAATCATTTCACCAAATCAAGGCAAGTATTTAAGGGCTTACCTCAAGGGTCAGTGCTAAGCCCTCTGCTCTATAATATTTATACCTTCGATCTTGAATATTCTATAACGAATATAAACGGGATTAAAATTCTTCAATATGCTGATGATCTAGTATTTTACGTTCAAGGAAAGTCAGTTGAAAACCTTAGTGCTTTACTTACCTCTTCACTATCAGTTCTAAAATCATGGCTAGATAAGAATAATCTGGGTTTATCCGTTTCAAAAAGTGTTTCTGTTTTATTTACCAGATCACGCCTTCCTCCCCCTTTTTCTGTTTATTACAATAACCATCCCTGTTAGCAATGAGGCCAAGTTCTTAGGTGTTATCTTAGATACCAAATTAACTTTTCTCTCTCATTGTTATTATGTCATTGGCAAATGTGAAAAGCTAATAAATATTTTACGATGTTTATCAGGTGTCTGGTGGGGAGCTCACCCATTCTCGCAGAAATTATTGTACAATGCTATTATCAGAAGTCATTTGGATTATGCTAGCTTTTTAATGGAACCTTGTAGTGCAGTGGCCTTAGTTAAATTTGATAACATTCAGTCCAAAGCTCTAAGAATTGTAACTGGAGCTATGAAATCTAGCCCCATTAATGCCCTTCAGGTGGAGTGCTGTGACCCCCCTTTATCATTACGAAGACAATTTTTAAGTGACAAATTTTTGTTTCGCTCTTTACAATTTTCCACTCATCCTTTATATTCTAAATTACAATCACTATCGCATTTAACTGAAACTTCCCCATATTGGAAACACAAAAGAATTCCATGTTTAGTTATCAGCTTTAGAAAATTTATGTCCCTTCAAGCTCCTACGCATAGGTCTCAGTATCTCCCTATTTTTTGCAATAGGTTTGAATCTTTAGTTTTTTCCCCCAATATTCACATGGACTTAAATATTTCAAAAAACGACAAAAACGCTAATACTAACTTTAATTTTATTCTGGATAGGGACTGGCATGATTGGCACCATATTTATTGTGACTCCTCCAAACATTCCTCTAATATGCCACTAGGGATAGGAGTTTATCATCATCAATACAAGATAGTACAAAAAGTTAAATTACCCCCGGAATCTTCAATATTCACTGGAGAATGCTATTATTAATGAAATTGAACAAAACAGTTATCTTTTAAGACTCTAAAAGTGCTCTAGATGCACTTAATAAGTTTCCCTTCAAATGTAACTCCAACAATAATGTTATTTTAATGTGTAGAAATTTACTTTACAAAATTCATATTGAAGGCCTCGTAGTCCACTTCGCGTGGATTCCTAGTCATTGCGGCATAATTGGTAACGATAAGGCAGACCGGCTGGCCAACGATGCTGTGACATCTGGAGATGTCCATCCATATAAAAACTTTTGCTGTGATCTGGCTGCTCTTCCTAAACAATTCCTTCGGTCCTCTTGGGAGGAGGTCTGGAATTTATATAGCAGCAAGGGAAAAAATTATAGAACTGTCCAACCAACGATTCCTAATAAACCATGGTTTTTCAGATTAAAACTTGGGAAGCTAGCAACATCTTGCATAATTCGTATGAGATTAGGCCATGTTGTCTCTCCTGCTCATCTTGCTAGGCTGGGGATTGTAGACAGTGATTTGTGTGAGTGTGGCACTGACGTTGGTGACTTGAACCATATTTTCTTTACTTGTCCTTCCTACGACCGGTCCTCTTTCTTTTCATCCCTCTTATCCCTCCGTATTCCACTTCCAACGTCCATTAACACTCTTCTAAATATGTGCAACACTGATATTTATAATATTATTTCATTTTATATAAATAAAAATAACATTAATTTGTAAATATGTGTATAAATAAGTATATTCTAAATAATTCATACTTTTCTGGTCCTTTTTTCATCCTTTTATTTTTCCGTTCCGTTTTTTTTTTTTTCCTTTTACATTGTATTCTCGTTTCCTTACCTTTTATCCTTCCTTCGCCGTGGCTAATGCACAAGCCGTGCTAAGCCAAGAAAAAAAAAAGAAAACAACGATTGGCCTAAAAGGGCTGGAACCCAGAGCCGTAAAACCCAAATAAAAAAATACAAATAAAAATCCAAATCTGTCTCACAGATTAATGTGATCCTGTCTGACTGATTGTTGTGCATTGTTTGGATTTTAAAGTGCTTTACAAAATTTTTTTGGAAAAATAACTCATTTCGATCCAATATTGTAAATAAAATCAAGTAACCATGGCGAAAATGGCATTTCAGCACCAAGCCGGAACGGCAATGGAATGTCTTAGTGTAAGTTTGTAGACCACTCCCATTAGTATTATTTCTATCACGAAAAATCATTTCACATGCCTACGTGTAAATTCTACAGATACCTATTACGCTTCAAAAAGAAACGGGTGTTGATGCTGAAGGCCGAGAAGTAATGAAATGTGGATTTAAAATTGGCGGCGGTATTGACCAAGATTACCGTAAAAGTCCCCAGGGATATACCGATAATGTAAGTATAGTGTACAACTAAAAAACAGCATTAATTTTCTAACATCGAATAAATTAGATCCATATCTTGAGTTTTTGGTTTAGGTTCTAAGCATAACAAATAAATTGGTTTTTAACTTTTACCAGGGCATTTATGTAACTGAAGTCCATGAGGGAAGTCCAGCTGCAAAGGCAGGGTTGCGAATGCATGACAAAATTCTACAATGCAATGGATATGACTTCACTATGGTAACACACAAAAAAGCAGTTAGTTATATTAAAAAACACCCAGTTCTCAACTTATTAGTAGCAAGAAAAGGTGTAACATCTACATAACTACATTTAGGACAAGATTAATAATTATTAAGGTTCTGAGCTGATGGGACAATTATGGTGGATTTTCAATGACAAGGCAAATTTCTTTGATGTGCAGTTTTAATGCTTAAAAAAACTCAAAATTATTTAAATCAACTGTAAAATGTGTAAAATTTTCTAATATTTATAGTAGTAAAGTATATTGTTATTAAAATGAGGCAAATTTGCCTTTTCGTAGTAAATCCCCATTTTTAAGTATTATAAAAGTGATTTTATATTGTTATTTATTTTTAACTATAAGGATTTAATTTGTATGTTTAAAAATAGTTTAAAGATGAAATTGATGACTATTAAAAATTCAATTAGTACTTCATTTTATAATTGTAGCTGTTAAAAGCAATGTGGAAACATAAATTTTGTATTGCCAGATTAGTAATACAAGTGAGTTACCATTATCATTTTGTAACAAGTGAAAGTTCTTACCAGTCATCGATAATTCTACTTACAAAATTTACATAACAAGTTATTTTATTAAGTGTTAAAATTTATTAATTAGTTACTCATGTAGTAACTGATAAAATAATTCACAAACAGAAATCAAAACCTAAATATACAATGTGCCAAATAGTATTGTTATTGTTTATGGAGCATATTTTTTTGTATTGCATTTTACTCATGGTTTCCTCCCTACTTTTGTACAGCATTGCTTTGGATTAGCCTTGAAAAAGTATCATTGTTACAACTTTATTACCAAGCAATAATTAAAGTTTTTACTAATGCAATGTAAATCAGGTTCAAGAGATAGGCTTACCTGCAAGGTTGATGCCAGCTAGTTTTAAAATTAAATATTCATTTTCACAACAGAAAGAAAACCTTCAATTATTATGTATGGGTTGCTTAAATAAAGCTGGCTGAATGTATAAAAATAAAAAAATAAAATTAAAACATTTATTTGATCTATTTGTGTCAACTCAAAACAACCATTTTCTATGAGCCTTACCACTTTTAGACATTCCATTCAGTAAAGTCATGTATAATGAAGCAGCTAATAATATTAATAGAGTTACATATTATTAGTACAGGATGTCATCTTAAAGTAATTGATTTTAATTACTGCAAACATGCGCCAAAGAGTAGTGAGATGGTTACTGTTGAGTCCGTGCACAAAATTGTCCTGTGCAAGTTTAAGCACACACGCTGCAGTTCTATGTTTTTGTGCGTAAACAATGTTGATCATATACAAGGTAATATTGATAATTTATTTAGGTAGTGGACATCCTACCTAGGGCTGAAAATCGATTGCATTTGCATGGTTGATTTTATATTCATAAAATAAAAATGAAGATGACAAAAACATGAAGATTATTGTAGTGTTTAAATCTTATAATAGTTGTTGATAACTACAGAAAAAAAAGATATTTGAATAGAAGTTTCTAAAAAATTGTTATTTCATCTTTTTTTTTCTTCAGTGTTTGGTACAGTATTAGTTCAAATATACCTCTAACGTCATTTTTTTTAAAATAAGGGTAGTAACTATTGCTGATTTACCTATATTTTTGAAATGATATGAAAAATCCATTTGTGCCACATGCAAGAATAAGAACTAATAAGATTACTACTTTGTTTCAATTATCATTCACGTCTTTACAATCAGAGAACAACATGTACGGAAATAAGGCGATTTTAGGACGGACTCTTAAGAGCTACATGATTTTAGATGACACAATTATGTATTCTAGAATAAGAGTACTTTACATAACTTTCACTTTGTGCTGTTTTGATGAGCCTGACATTATTAATTACTGATTTTATACTTGCAATGCATTTACCATATGTACATAATAAATTTTACACAGAAATACACCATAGATTATTAACATAGTATTGTAATGTAAACTAATTCATGTGCATGTTATTAGCACATGCATTTATTTAAATTGTATTCTACTCTGGTATTGTATTTATAGACTGCAACAAGTAATAAAAACAAATTTTACAACAAACAAACAAAATTAGTCTTATATAATCATCATTATTACATTTTCAAATCAAAGTTTACCATTACAATTTTATGATACAATACAATTACACTTATATCTGTAATTCACAGAGAATTAGATGAAATCAATAGATCCTTTATTTCTGTCACCGTAAAATTGTAAATATATTTATATTTTAAATATATTTACAATTTTAAACTTTATTGCACAAACTTATGTGTACAACAGGTGGACTTAATGCCAAGAGCATTCTCTGCAGCAGCCAACCTTCGGGTTATGCAGAAAGCAAGTTCTGGGTTTAGTTTGATTTCTTACTCTATGGACACAGAACCTACCTGTACTGTAAGACCTACTGTAAGACTGACCAGTCAGGGACAGTTTAACGCGCGACAGATTGTGATGTAACATTTTCACTTCAATAGATTATAATCAACTGAAAAATAATGCGTTAAATTTAGGCGGTATGTTATGATTCACAATCTTTAAACAGCTTACAATCTCGCGAGATAGATTATAATCTAACGGTATTTACAATTTTACAGTGACATATCTAAGCTTTGTGAAAGTGGGTCTAAACAAAAATATTTCAACATTACTGTCAATTTACGAAAGTTATTGAATGTCAAAAGCAGTCTTATTCAGATAATAATATAAATGTTACTATAAATTAAAATGACTATTATTTTTACTTACAAACAAAGAGATAAATAAAATAGCTATACAGTTTTGGATAATTTATTATTTTAATGAACTAAAACTGAACAGTATTTTAAATTATTGAAGTTTGTTACAAACTGTATACCATTTATTTTAGGGTGTCGCTGGTGGCCAGTCCCATTGTCCTTTGGGAGGTTTTGCAACTAGAGGTTCCCAAGGTTTCCAATTTAACATTTTCCTAGCCAAGTTCAATTCATTTTCAGCCTGTATAATTAATTCTTCAGCTTGACCACAGTTAATTTTCTGTTCAATCTCATACACATCCTTTGTCTGAAATCAATGTCAATTGTCACATTACTATGAGGTTGCTTTGAGTTTATAGTAATAAAAAAAAGTGTAACAGTATTATTTATACTTTTTTGTGATCAGCATAGGTATATACATACAAAGAAGGTTCATAAATAAATCTTGTTTAACCCGTTAATATCTAAGCAGTTTCATAAGACCACATAACAATAGAATTTCTATTGTCTCGTTTATGTATACTTGATCAGATAAGGTTCATAATAAAAATTGATTGTAGTGTTTACCGCAAGTTATTTTGCATACCTGCTGAAGTACTGCAGCGCGTTCACGGACAATTTGTTCAGTATATTTCCGATAGACTGCAGACTCTGGCATCTTTTGTATAGTTCTTAGAATCTTGCCATAAAGAGCTCCAAGAGTATGATGCGGGTTAGCAGCGACTGCCAACCCCGTGAGGCCCGTAGTCTAAAAGTATTGTATGTTTTGTTTAAATAAAAGTAGACAGGATAGAAGGGCAGGGATTTAAAAATTCGGTACTATTGAAGTATATAGTATTCTAAGAAAAATTTTATACAAGCTTGAAGCTCTGGCGCTTATTTATCTACTATTATTCCTATGTACCATTTACCTTTTTCAACAAGCCCATGCTTAAATTAAAATGGTTAGATAACACCGATCCAATAATTTTACAATTTGATATCGCGGTGTCAGTCAATGTCATATGTCAGTGTCTTGCTCGAGCTCTGTCAGTCATCAGCAAAGATTATAGCCCTTCTTAAACGGAGGACGGACGCCTCTTGACATTGTGGGGACAAACGCTGCCAATGGACGATCTTTCCGCCCACTTTCGGAACAAGAAGCGAAGAGTCGACGGTTAAACAAATGGAGCTGGCAATATTGGCATTTCTAGGGCTATTTTTCCAGGGGGAGGCCTGGCTCTTGGCACTCCCTTTTCTTCTCCTAACATTGTTTGTCCAAAAATCATTATCCATAACACGTTTGTGTTTTATAATTATCTTTAGTCCTAAAACTATTCTGTCATTTTGATTACTATAATAGTTGAATCTACTAATTTTACATGTAATAAAGTCACATGCCCTAAGTATTGTATTATATTCTGTGTATTATTCCGAATGTTAATAACTAAAAATTTGTTTTTTAGTGACAGAAACGAATCACCGTAAATCCGACTCCACGCAGTCTTGTCTGCCCTACCCCTAGAGTGTAATTCAAAATCGCGTTGGCGAAGCCGGCCAGCAAGCCGAAGCTGCGGTGGTGAGCGAAAGCTGTTTGCGACGATTAGTACGCGTGGGACCGCCGGAGACACGCTGCGCCGGAACCGTGACAGAAGCCTTGCATGCTGATTGCTTGCATGCATGGTGCATGCTGCTTGCTTGCATGAATAGTGCATGCTGCTTGCTTGCATGAATGGAGCATGCTGCTTGCTTGCATGAATGGTGCATGCTGCTTGCTTTCATGCATGCTTTTATGTACATACTACCTAAAGTAATATATAACTTCTATTTGCACTTTGCCAAAAAACCTAAATGGATTTCTTATAATGTTTTATAATTTAATTTAATTTGTGATTTGCCATGCCCAAATGGACTTCATGATGTAAGTGCTTTTCTACACTGTAATTGTTACCTACCTAATTGTACTCATGAATGCAATAAATGAACTTTGAAACTTGCTTGCATGCATGGTGCATGCTGCTTGCTTGCATGCATAGTGCATGCTGCTTGCTTGCATCATGGTGCATACTGCTTGCCTGCATGCATGGTGCATGCTGCAGGCGTGCATGCATGGTGCATGCTGATTGCTTGCATGTATGATGTTCGCATGCAAGCATACTGATTGCTTGCCTGCATACACCTGCATGCATGGTGCATGATGATTGCCTGCATGCATAATGATTGCTGCTAGCTTGCACTAGGCATTTATAATTATTAGGATAAATAAACGTATAATTTGAATGTAGGACATAACTTTTATAGAAAACGGGTTTAAGTCTTTCGTATATTATTGATTGTAATATTTATGACAAATAAATTTAAGGACATATTATATTTAGGGCTTTCAATTTTATTGCATGTAATATTATGTGACATTAAGTTCGGGCAAGTTATCATTCGGACAAATGATGATTAGGACAAAAAAAATACACTTTAGATTATGGATAGAAAAGTTAGGGAACAGAATAGAGAACCCTGGCCCTTGCCATAGTATAAACAGTATACTTATCGACAAGGACACTTGCCAGATTGTCTGTGTCTTGTCTCGAAGCGCTAGTAGGGCCCAAGTAATAAGGAGACGTCATGTTCTGCCCCATATTCGCTATGTGCAAAGTGGGTGATGGGGGGCGTCAAATCGATCGCAGCACGCTATTTGGCAGAAATGTGAAAAAACTCTGGACTTTCATGTGTCAAATTGCTATATTTCCATAGAAATCCCTACTAACGTTATTAAATATTTTTAAGTAAAAACGTAAAAATTCGGGATGAGGAGCACAGTATGTGTTGTGTTATAAAGTGTAGAAACAACGGGGAAAAAAGGTCGTACATGTTTTATTCGTTTCCAACATCAAGATGGAAATTGGAGCATAGAAATAAATAGATAGCTGCGGTGAAAAGAAAAAAGTTTGTAGGGGGTTTTTATCACCTCTACAAACTTTGTCTTATGATCACAGCTCTTATTAAGTAGCTTTGTCTGTTAGTTCTTAGCTCTTTAACGTCTCTCACATGCTATGCTACTACTGATTCTCACCCTTTTTGCACAGTTTAAGGTTGGAAAGTTATCTCTTAGCTCTTTATCGTCTCTCACATGCTATGCTACTACTGATTCTTACCCTTTTTGCACAGTTTAAGGTTGGAAAGTTATATCATGTATCGATTCAAATCTCATGCGTGTTATAACATTTATATTTTAGTTCAAGTAAGATAATCACATAACTTTTTAGATATTTTCATTTAATTTCGAAGAAATACAATCCGAAAATCATTCTAAAACCATCCAGTTGCCTTAATTTGAGAGATCTTAGTCCACACTAATTGTGGTCACTAGGGGCGCTGTCATCGCGCACACAGCGAATAGGCCAATAATGTTATTATTGACGTTCATAAGTGGCAGTTTTTTGTCCTAAGTTTAATAAATTATTTTTTACTTTTGACTAAAAAAGCCTAAAGAAATCGAATAATATTCTACTCATTATCATATATATTTTTTTGCGACAAGCGTTTGCAGAAAGTGTTGCAGTCACCGGTGGATCCAGCCTTCGGGTCAGGGGTGAGGGGTCGCATAGTCAAGATCTAGTCAGTCAGGACAGGCTCTAACTCGATTATAACATTAATGAATATAATTAGAAAAGAAAAAAATATTTTATTGTTTAAAATAAAATTAATTTTAATAATGTATTTTTTTTCCCCTTTTGTCTTCTCGTAAAACGAGTTATAATAATAATATGACTCCTCCATTTGAATGAATGTGTATTTTTCAACCGACTTCAAAAAACGAGGAGGTTCTCAATTCGACTGTGTTTTTTTTTTTTTTTGTATGTTTGTTACGCGATTACTCCGCCAATTATGAATCGATTTTAATGATTCTTTTTTTGTTTGGTAGATCATACTTCAGAGGTGGTCCCATATAAATTTTATCGAAATTGATTTAGAACTTTTTGAGAAAATCAACAAATATATACCCAGATAATATTTTGGTTGTGGTTCTTGTTACCTATCTTCGACAAATATGACCCGATTTTGATGATTTTTGTTTTATTGAATAGCTTATACTTCAAAGATGCTATGATAGAAGTTTGAAAAATAAAAATCACCCCTAAGGGTAGAAAAATAGGGGATGAAATCGGTGTTCAGCAGTTAGATTAGGATTTATCACTGAAAATAGATGAAATAAGTAAATTTTATTAAAAAAAATAAAACCGACTTCAAAACACTAAAATGCTAAAAATAATCCTAACACTTAAGTACCTAATCAGTTACTTTTGGAGTCGGTGCAAACAAAAACATTGAATCTCTCATCGGCTGGCACCGACTCCAAAAGTAACTGATTAGGTACTTAAGTGTTAGGATTATTTTTAGCATTTTAGTGTTTTGAAGTCGGTTTTATTTTTTTTAATAAAATTTATTTATGAACGTGATGTGTCAGAGACAGTGATAATTTTATCTTCTGCTATCAGTCTGCTGCCATTGACGCTATGAACCAGCAATGACCAAAATATATCCAAACGACCGTAAAATTACTTGATCCAAAAGACGTTTCAATAAAGTATAAATACAACGCACATAGCCCAATAACAAGGTAGCGAAAGTTCACAAGCGCGAGCGCAGCGAGCGCGAAATTTTATAGCATGTTTAGAAAAATTGAGGTGATAGGTGATAGCGTCATTTTATTAGAAACGACGTCGGCATTGGCGACTGCGACAAAAGCAGCACGCAAAATGTATAGAAGCTCTGCTGTCGCTACAGCTAGCCAGTGGAAAAACGTTTTCACGGCTCTAAATTTATTCCTCTACCTTTGCAGAAATCTGAATAAAATAAAAGACAAATCGACAAGGATGTCGCGTAGTTCACTTTTTTTTTTTAACAAAACGCGAAAATGCTGAATCAATTTTAACAAACACTAAATTGCGAACTAGACGATCGCAAGCCCAATAAAATAATGTTTTGTTGTATTTCGACGCCGCCAGAATTATTTCAAATAATTAACCACTACATTTAATTTTATTAATAGTGGCTTAATATATTAATTGCCTTTATACATCATTTTAATCTCTAACTAGCACTAGCACAGTCAGGTCGGTAGCAATAACAATATTTTTTCAAATTTGTCGGCCCCTAATGTTTCTCGTTGAATTACATTATTGTTAAAACATACCCAATACTATTGCAAATTTACAGGCTATCGATAGTCTTAAATAATCGATACTATCAATAGTTTTTTTATTTACGAGCAACAATACTATCGATAGTATCGATAGTTTATTCTTCGTGAGCAGCAATACTATCGATAGTATTGCACTCATTAAATAGTATTGCCTTGTTTTTGGCTATCGATAGTATCGATACTATCTATAGGCCAATCGGTAGATCTGGCTTTTTCAGATGAAAACTATCGATAACGCAACGCTAGTAGGTTGACGTTTGCATGAATTAAAGCGCCAATCTGACAGCGGCCTATCCAATTTAACAGGTCAGTGGTATCTGTGATCGATCTGTGAAACAGATTAAAGAGGATCCTCTACCCACTGATCAGGTAAAACTACGTTGAACCTCTACCGACCAACGTTTCACAGATTAATTTAATATGTTTGAAGAAAGACTTCATTTACTTGATCCGTGACCATCATGGTGTTTGGTTGTTTGTTCGGTGGATTTTTTACTTTTTGTGATTAACCAATTTAATTTCGGTTATTAGAACAGTATTGACTAGTTGCAAGTGCTGTTTATATTTTAGCATAAAATTGTTATATCATTTGCATGTGCAGAGTTATATATTTAACTGCTACTACTCATCACGTCACAGGGTTCTTCTACGAAAATCTGTCAAGATCACGCACATTGACAAGAAAATAGTTATGCCTTGATTGATGATAACATTAAATCCCACATCTTCGAAGCTCAGGTATGTCAAGTCCTCCCTGTCCATTACATCAGCGTTAATTACATCTATTGATTATTTCCTACGTAGAAGTCAGCTGTCGGAGTAGGTACCTACTCGTCATCTTGGTTTTTCTTAAAAATCTTTGTATTGATCTGTTTTAAAATAAGTGCTTATCAGCATCAATTTCAACATGATGCCTAACATACAATTATTTGTAATCAATAAGAATAAAAGATTATCACCATTTAACATTATTTTTTTGTATGATTATTAATTTATGATATATGGGGACTGTTTTTTTTTTAAAGTTGGAGCTTGTTTATAATTAACTACACAACTATTGATTAGAATTAAAAAATTGTTGCCTCATTCAGATTGAACTACTAGGCTCCTAGTTAGTATGCATCTAGTAGTCAAAGGCAAAATCTAGTATGATGTTATTTAACACAAACATGACTTTCATCTCTGTTGGCTACTAGATAATAGCTCAAGAATACAATATTGACTTAATTTTTTAAATCATTTTTAGATTATAAATATGGAGACAATGTCAACTGCAATGCAAGATGACAGCTCCGGAGCAAATCCTTGCAGTGTCAAGAGTGATGACAGCAGTCCTCGCCAGGAGAGTGGCAGGGGCTCTCCTCCACCTAATTGTGCCATTTGCCTTGACACATGCAGAAACAAATCTTTCACAGATTCTTGTCTTCATCAATTCTGCTTTAAATGCCTTTTAACATGGAGCAGGGTAAGAAATTTTATTTTTTATATATAATTATTTATAGGTATTTCTTAACACTATATTCTTATACCTATACTTGTATGAGTATGAGAATGGACTCCCTTTTCTGCACTTGGACTCAAATTCGGTCCTTTGTGCGTAGTGGAATGATGGTTACGGATATAACCAGCCTAGCTCCGCCCAGAAGCGCAGAAGTTCCCTGGGTTTTTCACAGGCTTCGCGAAGCGACCTTGGGTTGTCAAGGATTTCATTACGTTGTGATGCAACCGCCACATTCCAGGACTATGTGGTTGGCAGTTTCGTCTGTAGTGAGACATGCCCTACAGAGAGGGCTGTCTGTGTTACCTATGGTGTAGAGGAGACAGTGACCGGTCACTGTGCCCATGATTATTCGCAGGTTTTGTCTTTCGAGGCTGAATATACGCCGAGTCAATCTGGGCGTGGCCTCTGGAAGAGTTAGCTTTGATTGCCTGCATGCAGTACTCAGTGCCCAACATTTGTTTTGTTGTGATAGTGTGCGGTTTCTGATCCAGGTGCGCAGTTGGGAGTTTTGCAGCATGATTGCACTCATTGCCGATTCCTGCTGAATTAAAAGATCGAGTGGGCGCAGATCAAGCAGTATCTCCAGGGCGTCTGTGGGTGTACTTTTCATGCAGCCTGTGATCGCAGAGCAAGCCAGTCTTTGAAATCGTTGTAATTTGGTTTTTGTTGTTGTTAGTGTTGTTTTTGTCCACCATACGAGAGCTCCGTAAGTTAGTGGTGGTCTGATTACCGTTGTGTAGAGCCATCTAATGATTTTCGGGGAGAGGCCCCATGTTTTACCTAGCATTTTCTTGCACTGAAAGAACGCTGTGCAAGTTCTTTTTAGTTTATGGACCAGGTGTTTATTCCATAAAAGTTTACTGTCGTTGTGAGTGAGATGTCAGTATCAAACAACCTAGGCAGTGTTAGGTTGCTGATATTTCGTTTGTGTGTAAACATTATTAGTTCCGTTTTTGCTGGGTTGACCGAGAGACTGTGGTTGCTGCACCAAAACTCTATTGTTTTGAAAGCAGTTCTCATGAGGTCACACAGTGTGCTGTCCGAACATCCTGTGGCTAAGATAGCCAAGTCATTCGCGTAACCCACGGTGTGTAGGCCACGCCCGTTGAGCCTGCGGATGAGTTCGTCTACCACGATGTTCCGAGCGCCGAGACGAACGCCGATAGGACGCCGCCTTGAGGACAGCCTCTGGCAACGATACCTCTGGTCATGGTGTTGACGGTAAATCGGATTGCTCTCTGTGTTAGCATTTTATTTATAGTTTCAGCGAGTGTGGGATTAACTCCGAAGTTCATTAGCGCCTGATTTATGCTAATGAAGTTGGTTTTATCGAAGGCACCTTCAATGTCAATGAAAGCGCCTAGTGTAGATTGTTTGTTAGTCATTCCTTCGCCTATGCGTGCTATAACGCTGTGAAGGGCTGATTCTGTGGATTTGCCTTGGCTGTAGGAATGTTGTTGTGGGTGTAGTGGTCTAAGTGGAATAACGTTTTCACGAATTTCACGATCGCAAAGTCTTTCCAGTGTTTTGAGTAGGAAGGAAGTTAAACTTATGGGCCGAAATGACTTGGCACTAGTGTAGTCACTTTCTCCTGGTTTTTGTATAAATATTACTTTGACTTCCCTCCAGGCTTTGCGTATGTATCTGTGGACGATGCATGATCTAAAGATGGTAAGTAAATGGTCAACCAACAAATCCGCGCTCCACCTCAAGAAGAAGACCCGGAAAGATCTCATCTATACCTGGAGATTTATACGGTAGGAAGCTGTTAATTGCCCAGAGTACTTTGCCGTGATCAACAATGGACTTTGCTGTGTCCCAGTCTGGGCCATCGGGAGTCAGTGAAACTTGAGGTTCCCACTCCATATTGTCGGAGATCGAACATCCGGGAAAGTGAGTTGACAGAAGTAGTTCACTGGTTTCTGTGTCGTTGTTAGTATAAGTGTTGTCAGTTTTCTTTAGGCGCCCTATCGTTTGTTTGGGTGCACTTGACAGAATGCCTTTAATTTTCATTGCCTGACTGGTATTTTCATTGTTGGTACAGAAGCGTCTCCAGCAGTCTGCTCTGCGTTGGCGGATCAAGCTTTTGAAGGCTTTCTTTTTAGTATGATAGTTGACCCAGTTAGTTGGTTGTCTGGTGTTCATTGCTCTGTTGAACAGTTTCGTCACTTGCTTTCGTAGCTCTTGTAGCTCTTTGTTCCACCAGTGACCTTTAGGTCCTATTTAGGTTAAAGCGTATCCACCTGTGATCCGAGCACGAGGCTTCTTTTGATACGTGCCAGTCTAAAATCAGGTGGGATATGGCTTCTGTGGAGAGTATTAGATCAACAATGGTTTGGGCTCTTGAGTTGACGAATGTCGGCTCCGAGCTGTTGTTAATCAGGGTTAGTTTAGTAGAGATGAGATAATTTACCAGTTCAACTCCCTGGGTGTTATTTCCTACGCTGCTCCATAGGGTGTGGTGTGCGTTGGAGTCGGTGCAGATAATAAGTTCGAGCTGTTCCTTGTCACAGTACTCGACGATACCTATACTTTCATTGTTATGTTAAACAATACACCATAAATAGGTATTATCGTGGATACATGTAACTATTTTTAATAAACTTTTACTGAATAAAATAATTCAAAAGCTACAATTTGATTATGAAGTATACTGGGACTAATGTCCATATACTTAACAATGTTACCATAGTGTCGTTGTAACTTTGGCTCCCCAAGTTTTTTTGTTATTTGCAGTATATTTAATTTACTAAGGGCCGAAGTTTCAATACCCATCTTTTATTTGAAGAATAAGTTTGACATGTCGACAGTTTTTGTATAGAAAATATTGTGTCAAGCGTCAATTTTATTTTTCGGATAAAAGTTATCTAGTGTTCGAAAATTCGGCCCTAAATAATATTAAAATTCTGATTATTGAGGTCAATATCCTAATAGAAAAGAGCTTAAAAATAATTTTAATTAAAGAAATTCAATTCTTGCTTGTATTTATACTTTCATAAATTCTTACTACCACCAACGAAAAAAGGCCTGTATGTGGCACTGTAGCTCTCAAATGGATAAATCAATTTGTTTTATATAGATTATTAGGTCTTCTTTTGTTGATGAAAGAAACTAAACAACATTTACAGATTTAAAAGATTCAAAATTTAGAATCCTACTGCACTGATTTTGCAATAATATGGTAACTTTGGACTGATGCTGCTGCCTAACCTAGAATCCCTAGAATACATAACTCCTCACAAACTTACAGCAGAGGTATCATGTTTGGGCTCATTGGAATGGTCTCAATAAATATTATAACCTACTGTTACAGGTAAAAGCTGAGTGTCCCCTTTGCAAACAGAACTTTAGGTCCATTATTCACAATGTCCGCTCCAATCATCAATATGAAGAGTACATGGTGGAACAACGGCAAACAGAAGAAACACTCGAAAGATTTGACTTTGAGAGTCTTACTGCAAGCACCAGAAGGTTTAGATACAGGTATTTGTTCAGAAATTGTACAAAGTTAAAAAATAATAATAATAAACAGATGAAAACTCATACCTTAATTAGTTTGGTCAACAAGTTACTGTGCTATAATAATTGATAGACGCTATAATGCAATGCTGTACGCGCGTTACCTAGCGTCGCCATTTTTTTTTTTAAGCCATTTGAATCAGACTTATAATGGGTCTGATTCAAATGGCTTAAAAAAAAAACTAAAAACGCGTCGACCTTAAAAAGTATCTCTTTGTTTTTTTGAATATCTGTCCACAGTTATTCATTCTGTCGTTTGGTTTTAGTCAGCGTTTTTGCCAAAAGTAGCCAATTATGGGTTCCAATTTGCAACTCTGCACCTCCCTTTTGACATATTTTTTTTTAGATGTTCGTGCTCCTTCGTCAGCTTTTATTGCTGATATAGGTAATATGTTACATTTAGCATATACATATAAACCTATTTCTAAACTATCAGCGTGTCCTATGACACAGAGACCTCCTCCAGCTCAGTCATCATCTTCTGATTAAGTCCACCTAATATAGCTTAAATGTGTACAGTTTAAAATAAATAAAATCTCGAATCAAGGCCCTCACCATGACTTATCATATCAGGTCTGCTTCCGAACTGCCCTGCTAATCCTTAGTCATTAGCCGGCCTGCCGCAAGCCTCCTATTGACGTTTAGAAAAGCGTTAACCTTTCTTATGGGCCCAGGACAACGTTAACTCTGCCGCGGCGCGAGACCATCGCGATCCAGCAGCTGCTGCTGCAGCACTACCCCATCATGGCGGACGTGTTCCCGCCGGCCGCGCCGCGCACGCCGCCGGCGCGCCGCCGCCGCGAGCCCGCCGCCTTCCGCCGCACCGTGTACCGGCACAACCTGTGGGCGCGCCCGCTGCCGGACTTCACCGGACGCTTCCGCGACTGCTCGCCGGAGTTCTACAGGTAAACGACGACACTCTATAATGTTTTCTTCGATACATTTTATACATAAATTATTAATAAATTAATTATTATTTCAACACTATCGTCTAGACCAGGGATGGGCAAACGCCATCTCCGGCCCGCCGGACGTCAATGCTGAAAGCTGCGAAGGACGTCCATTGCTGTATATAGGCCTCCCCCAGTGACTTCCAGATTTGCCGGTTGGAAGCGGTCCGCATCCAGCAGCTTCCTGCAACCTTTACCAGGTCGTCTGTCCACCGTGTAGGTGGACGCTTGCACCGGCAACCGGCTTGTACCGACGTAGCCTCCATTCCAGAATCATTCTGCCCTATTGGTCGTCAGTTCTACGTGAATAATCATATTTTTGGAATTAATGGCCCTCTAAGGAAAAAGATTGCCCATCCCTGGTCTAGATCTAAACTAGTTAATAAGTAGCTGTGCGCCCATTCCTATTTCCAGTGTATTGATTCGACTATCAGAGAATGCCAAGAAACCTTAAGGTTTTCTTAAAATTTAGATGCATTTTCTGTGACATAAAAGATTTATTAAATGATTGGCCCTTCATGCTAATCTAGCGCAAGATTAATTATAATAATAATAAAATAAATAATAGGAACTTTTGTTATTGCATTGTTTGTCTGCTACTGCTAGAAAATTATTCTAGCAGAATTCCAGAACAGCTTCTTTTTTTCTTTTAAATGTCCACTAATCACCAGAAAACCACACAACTGTCAAAATTTAGTAATATAATTCGATTCGAACATATAAGCGAACCACGCTAAGTCCAAATCCGCCTCACACGTCGGATTCGCCGTTTAGAAATTGCTATCGTTTTGCCAACAAGAAATCAAACATTTTGAATTATGTCACTTTAATTATTGATTGCTTTTTCATCATCAAGGATCCCTATCAACGTCTTCTCTTTTATTTTAAAGGTACAATGACTCTCAAATGCATCGATTAGTTCCTTGGCTTAACCGAGAGCTGCACTACCTCTTGAATGAGAACATTGGGCATATATCCTATGTGATTGCACGGATTTTGGAATTACTGCCTCAGTACCATATCAACTCGCCAGAGTTCAGGGGGGTCATGCAGGTTTATTTCCGTGACAGAACTGAGCACTTTCTCCACGAACTCTACTGCTTCGCTTCGACGCCCTACGACATGACCGGCTACGACCGCAACGTGCAGTACACTACCGATACTAGAATTTCCACCATGGTCAACGAGGTGATATCGAGCTCGGAGTCGGAGGCCAGCGTGGACTCTGACATCGTCATGGTATCCAGCTCGGGGCCCGCTGAGCCCCCGCCGGGCCCGTCCAGGCTGCCCGCGCCGGTCTACCCGCAAAACTACATTCCTCAACCGGCCACGAACAACGTCATTCCCATCGAAACGATATCGCAGTCGGACACCGAGGACGACGACGAAGTCATGGTCGTCGGCTACATCAAGCCGCCGCAGGACCGCACGCCCGAAGTTGTGGACCTGCTGGGCTCCGACAGCGACGTGATCCTCCAAGACGTTCCTCTGCCGCAGGAACCTCAGCCGCAAAGCTCGGAGGGCCAGGAGGCGAGGCCCGTACCTCTTGTCAAGTTGATTCTGAAGAGGCACGCGATGGGTGGCCCCGCCGACTCGGACAGCGAGGACAGCACGTACCGGCCGCCGCCGCCGCGCCGCCGCCGCCGCCCGCGCTCCAACGACACCGCCACCACCTCCGACACGCGCCGCACCACGCCCTCCTCCTCCCCCTCCCTCAGCCCCGGCCTCTCCCCGTCCCGCTCCCCCTCGCTCGCGCGCTCCGCCACCGCCACCACCACCACTACCACTTCCACCTCCTACGCCTCCTGCGCCTCCACCCCCACATCTTCGACGTCCTTTTTTAGCAATACCGACTCAATCAGCTCCTCGCCTAGCTCTAACGATAGGAAAAAAAGGATTACCAGGAAGAAGAAATTAAAACGAAAGAGAGACGTCAATCCTCCCGACGGTGAGAAAAAGAAAAACAAATCACGCAAGTCACGATCGCACCACAGAGATAGGCAGACGCTGCAGCCAGAAAAGGATAAGAGTAGTAAACGTAAATCTAATTCAGGGAAAGGCGTGAAGTCGTCTAAAAAGAGCGAACCTATGGCCGCGCCCGCCGAGGTGGAGCCGGCGCCGGCCGCCGAGCAGCCCAGCACCAGTGCCGCCAGTAGCAATAGCATTAACAATAGCAATAGCAATAACAATAGCAGTAGCAAACACAAATCGACTAAGAATAGAAAGCGCCGCGGCAGTCGGCAGAGTCGCGACCGCGAGAGCAAAAGACTGAAAAGTGTTGTTAACGTAATGTACAATACAAAAAATTCTGGTGAGTCGAATTCGAGCGGGAACACCTCGAACTCGTTGAATAGTGTTATAGTGAATACCAATACCAGTAGTGGCAATGTAAATGCGCCGAGTTCACAGTCTGGTTTATGTTCCGCAGCCGAAGTGCCGTCGGCGAGTCGCAGGGCCGACAACTCCGACTCGGAAGATGACCTGCCACTCAACCTTAGTGTACAGAAAATGTATCTGTCATTATAAGGCTTATAATGTGATAGTAATTGTATAATTATATCAGAAATGTGTCAAAGATCAATAAATACAAACCATTTTTGAATGCCCATGAATTATTTTATTATTATTTATTTAAACTTAATTTAGTCTTGGAAATTATATCAACCAAAACCTATGATCAAATCCACCGATAATGATCTATTGACACAACTCTGCAACACAGTTTTGGTTTATTAAGTTAGCTTAACTGTAAAAAGATTATAATTATTATTACACAAAATTATCTCTAGTTATGTACATGTACATTGTAATTATTTTCTAGCTATTTCTAGATAATGTCAACATTGTCAACCATATTCTAGCCTTTAGAAACAAAACAGCTTAATATACAGCTTAAGTGCTTACATCTGTTTTTCAGTATAAGAAAGGGTTCTATGGGTACCTATATACCTATACCTAATCTACAACTTACTTCAAAATATCATAGTTGATTCATGTTGGTTGTTGGTAATCTTAAATTTTATTATGCCATATTACCATTTAGATGTGGTTCCTGCTAATGTGAAATGGTTAAAGCTGATTTCGTTTTTTACATTATACAGCAGTATCTCTATATCTCTAATACAACAACTTTTCCAATGAAACCAACATTCAAATCTTGAAAAAAGATACGAGTAATCCTTAAACAAAGGATATTAGCTGATCTAATATATGTAAGTACATTTTATTTTGAGATTTAGATGTTGCGTTCATTATGAAAATTTGCTAGAGCTCTGCGTATCCACTAAGCGTCGCCACCGAGCTAAAAGTTTAACCGTTGTTATTTGTCACAAGACGCTTAAGGGCCTGTTGTGCGAGAACCCATATAAAATGCAAAACGAGAAGCCGTTGCTTGGTTACACAACATGCAGATCGAAAACCAACAGAACACACCACGAAGAGTGAAACAAAAAAAGTTTGTGATAAGAGCGTAAAAGCGATTTTGATGGCTTATGGTGTGGCGCCGCCTGGTGTCAGATAAGCGAAACCTCATTTTTGTGTGCTGATCCACTTAGTATGCTGATAAAAGTTAAGTTATTAAGTAATCTAGGTAGAATTGCCGACTGACGGTGGCATGTAGCATGCAGCCTAATATGAATAACAACCTCGCCAGGTGAACAGATGTGTGCGCAATCAAAGAAATAACAAAAAGCAAGCGTGAAGTAATATTTTTAAAAAACAATTGCATACAAGTTACCATTGAGGCCTATCAGAATTATACATTACAATCTCATAACTTACACTGTCATTTTGTTTTGATATACGGGTATAATATTCGATTTTAAAGAAATAAATGTGAATTTTTTTTTATCATTAGAATTAAAATTTAACAATACAACATGTGTTGATGAAATCGAGGCTTTTTTTTATTATTCCTTAGTTAATTGTGATTAGTACGGGGAAGCAGCAGAAACACCCTTTTTTACATACGGGAACAAAGCTCAGCCTGTATTTAAATACAGGGTCCTATTAAGTATAACGTCTCTGAGTTGTGATTCTCCTGTTCAGCAGTAGAATCACCACATAAAATATTTAGCACTATCAGTTTACGAAGCCGACGCAATAGGTATAGTTAATGCTGGCACTTCACATGGCGGTAGGCATTTGCATTGGCGTATTCGTCTAGTTTGACAAAGCTTTGACACATAGGCCAATATCACAAACTGCACGTCTACACGTGGTAACCAATGCCAAATTAGACAAATGTCATAGCCAGTGTAAGTGTAGGTACATAGCCAGCGCTAAAAAGGTACATAAACAGGGCCCTAGCCTTCGAGTCTGGTCCGGGGGGGGGGGGGGGGGTAGTTCGCATAATCCAGGTGCAGTCAGGATAGACTCCAATTCGATAACATTAATCATAGTAACATTTTTAAAAGATTAAAAAAACCCTTGCTGCTAAAAATTTATTACAAATCTAATCATTCTCTGCCCGCTGATAAAAATACGAAAATTTTATTAAAACACTTTAATTATTTACCTACGTGACCCATCGTACTTGGACTCAGTCGGTAGATTGCATCCTGCGCGAGCGACACGAGCGCGAAATTTTTTAGCGCTTTTCAAATTTTTAAGAGAACTATTATTGGTGAAAAGTATTATTTTAATGTAAGTAACTGTAAAAAGCTCCGAGCGAAGCGAGCGCGAAATATTTTCGAGATATGAGGCCATTTTTACACTACAGGGCATACCAACGGCGACGGCATTGGCGACTACGACTGCAAAGAGGAATCTTGGGTGGGCGTCGCACACCCTTGATCCCCCTAACAACGCCGATTTACATACATCATCATCGCCCTTAATATTGTTTTACACAGATATTGAGTAGGTTCAAAAGGTACGTAAATGTACAAATTACACGTTACACATGAGAGGCTAAAAAGGTACGTCAAATGTGTAAAATGTACGCTAACGGCAACCCTGGTCATAGCAAGTGTTTGATAAGTTGGCTTACTCATGTCAAGTTTGCCAATTTATGCCAATTTGGCAAATGTGTGTGTCTACACGTGGATGACATTTGACAAAGTAGATAAACGTTTGTATACCTATCGCCATGTGAAGTGCCAGCATAACACTTTAAAAGTCCAGTGTACCATATGCGGTACACAGCAATTTTATTGTATAGTGTAACAGTTTCACTTCGTCCAATTTTCAATTTTCGTCCAATTATACTTAATGTAAAGACACTTAAAACATAATAATTTGTTAAAACGCCTATACGCGAACGGAGCAAATGACGTCGCTGGGAACAGTTTATAATCACTACATAGTACAGGGCGGCTGCCCAATTTCAAAACCTAGTAAGTGTGTTTGACACAACTTTACAGGAGAGCGCAAAACGTGTTTCAAGCTAGCCTTCCAAAAGTATAAAGAATTTAATAACATGTTTGTATTTAAAAAATAGAGAAAAAAATTAGCTTTTTTTTAAAGTGTATATTACATATTTACTTTGAATAGTACAAGTTTTATAAGACTTATTGACTTTGAAATTGACTATCTTATAAAAAGAAGAGCCAAAATACCATTTCAAAACCTAGTAACTCTACTAGAAAGGACTTACTGGGTTTTGATATGGTTAAATTGATCATTTAGGTACTCATTTATCCAGATCAAAACTTAGTAAGAGCTCTAGAGATGAGAAAATATTTATGAAATATACCCGCAGGCATGTGGGTAATAGAAAAATAAGTAAAGTTGGAATTAGAAAAATTAAGTTTAATTAAAGTTGTAAACAATAACAATATTTTTTTCCACTTTTTTCAATTGTTTTTTTTCCGTAACCTTTTTTTTTTAACGAATATGCACGTTCTTATTTATAATTTCTTGTAACACACATACAATAATATAAAATAATTTGAAAAAATAATACCACAACAGGTAAATAATAATTAATAATCGGTCTAAAAGTTATAAATCTTAAAGTGGTTAGTTAGACAGAAATGTCTGATATAGACTTGACATTATTATTTTGTTTACGACTTTCATAGAGACAATCAGAGATTACTTTTTAAACGGTGTGTATCTCAGCAAATATTTGGGCAATTTTAATTTGTTTTCACTATTGTCTTCTTTTTAATACAAGTACCTTACGATCAAATACGGTGATCGATATTTATCTTATGCATATTCCCTATAGTATTGGATTGATGAGGGAAGCGGATGCACTTCAACTTTTAAATACATTATAATAATAATACAATAAAATTTTACTATAGAAAAACATACAATTCTTTGGAAAAACGTGTCCGGGTTTGTGGTTTACAATTGACCGGACGCTACTATTTTATTTATTACTTACTACTACTACTACTAATTGATTTCAAAACAAAATATAATAATCGTGTATTCGACAAAAAGTATTCAGTAGTTTGTTTGCTTCGGTTTGACAATTAATAGACAAACACGTTCACAATACAATAATTATTAATTACAAAAAAAAAATAGATTTAGGTAGATATTTCTCGCTTTTAATGCGAGCAATATTTCAATGAAATAAAAGAAGTATTACTATGCGGCTATACATGCCATCACTAGTAGGTTTAAGGTAGAAATAATAAAAAACAGCATAAAAATAGCAAAAATAGCGACATCGTATAAGCACAAGTTAAGTTTTAATTAAATAAACAATAAAAACAAGGTATTATTATTTAACTATTCAGAACATCACTAGTATTAGGTAAAAGGAAAAAAAAATCCCTAAAAACTAAATAAGTACGTATTTTACTTTACAAAAGATAAATCTGTTCCTAAAGTAAGTTTAGGGCATTTATTAGGCAAATATTTAACTCTTACAAGAACACAAAAAGTTTTCAGATTCGCGCGCTTTAAACTTTTAAACTACAAAATACTCATATAAAAAACCAAGTAACTAGCATTATATTTCCAGTTACTAGACTTAAAAATCATTAAAAACCTGTAGTAACTACTCCAAAACCTAGTATGTCAAATGACCATTTCAAAATATAGCAAGTGAACTGCACTTGCTAGGCTTTTGAAATGGTTTTGTGACTTGCTATGTTTTGAAATGGTCAAGTCGGCTCAATTCGAAAAGGTACATCCACTTACTAGACCGTAACTTTTTATCTATTTGAGCTATCGATGTGGGTGTTTTTGCATAAATTAGAGGCTTACTAGAAAATGGTATTTAGCCAAAAATATCAAAATCGCATCCTGGAGACTTACTAGGTTTTGAAATGGGGCAGCCGAGGGTTACATTGTAAAGGAGTGCCAAATATAGGAGTGGCTCAGAATCAGTAACTTATACGAACTATGCAAAGAACAAGTTATTTTTTATAAACATTTAATTATTCCTATCCGCTGTTAAAAATCGTAAACGTGGATAATTTGACTCATTAAGGAAAAAATTGCACCGTATGTGGTGCACTGCGTAAGGTCCTTGTAGGCTCGCCGTACCTACTCCTCTGATGAATGACCGCGCGGCTTTCGTAGTCTCTATATTGACTTTATTTTCGGATATTTTAAAGTAATATTTTCTTGTAACATATTAAAAATTATAACGATTAAGACGCTTCTTTACATAGTTCCCTAGATCTTATTTTTTAAATTTGGCACCCCTTTGCAATGTAACCCTGTATAAAAGAAAGTCGCTTCTCGTCTGTCTGTCCCTATTTATGCTTAGATCTTTAAAACTACGCAACGGATTATGATTTTTTTAATAGATAGAGTGATTCAAGAGGAATATTTGTATGTATAATGCATGCATAATATAGTAGAGAAACATAGTTAATTTAAAAGGTTTCTAATTTGATGTCTTTTATACACATTTATTTGCGCTTACATACCAAACGCTGAACCCAAGATAATGAACTACAGTATTGTACATACATATTAAAAAGGTCTACAAAAAAGTCCGCGATGGTATATGTCTATTTCTGAGGGATAACCCACAATAACATTTTGTTTATCCTTTACTACTACTAACTGTCCCGGCGACCTTCGTACCGCCCGCGCCTTTCTATTAATGGTGTAACTAACCCGACTTTGTTTTATTTAAATATATTTTTACGAGAAATAATGGCTTATTTACGAAGCGATTTTAAGCAATACAGCATTTATCCTTATCAAATTATGTAAATACATTAACCTTAAATACATTGTGCATTTAATATAGATTAATATGGCCCTTTACAGCATATAATTTAAATAAATATTTTCGAAGATATTACAGATTTAAAATGCAGGGACATAGTCAGTGGTTGCGGCGGTACCGGCCCGGGGGCCGGCGGCGCATGCCTTTATGTATGTTTAGACTTTAGTATCAGCATTGCACTCGTGCGAAGCCGGGGCGGGTCGCTAGTAAAAAATAAAACTCAAAATTAGGGTAAATTTATGTATTGCATCTTTTTCAATCCTAAAATTTATAAAATCAATAACTATAGGTACATTACAGTAAAGTAGGCACATCTACAGTACTCTTAACTACAATGGTACGTACTAAGTGTTTTTTTTTAAGTTTTTTAGCGCACAGCATTGTTACTTATCTGTGATTCACGTTAACAAACTTACTAATATTACTTACTAATTTAGTATTACAGCCATCTAGTGACATGAATATATTTTATTATGTCGTAAAATAAAACAAGTGATTGGGCTCGCAACAACCTCAATAGCCGTACTATTGAGGTTGTTGCGAGTACGTCACTAGTAACGTTAATCGAAAAGTTGTATAGACGCCCCAAAAACATTCATGGATACATTATATTATAAGTGTATAACTCATAGATTTAACATTAGAACGATCGCCTACTATGAATAATAATAATGTTCTATTGAAATAAACGTAGTATCTTAAAACGGTCTACCATTATTAAATTACTAATGAACAAGGATCGAAACTGGTTAATATTTATTTCAGAATATTTAAGACCCATTTCTAATATTTGATAGTAGTTGTAAAGATTTGACCTATAAACTCAATTTGCCATAACTTTTAAGCCGATAGTTTGGGTATGTGATAATCAATTTAGCAAAAACCTTAACTGTTTCGGTTAAGGTTTCATAGTAAAATGACCGGTTTCCGATCCCTGCTAATGAAGCGCGCGAACACGAACACAAGGGCAGGAAAGGCTTCAGCTATGTGGTTGTGTTCCTGTTTTCGGGTTATGGTGACCATTATTTGTCAAAAAATATTGACTTCTCAAGACATTATTGGATAGAAAAATGAGAGATTTTATATCGATGTCACTTAAAATGGCGCCCTTTTGTTATGTATAGAAAATGGTAAATAGTAGGTAGTAACTCAACATAAAATGATTTCCAAACTTTTCCGCCCGCTTTCGACCCGAAATGAACGACAGCTTTTATTTCATAATAATGTCCGAACTAGTTTCATCTTATTTATTGTTATCACTATTAATTAAAAAGGGTTATTCACCCGAAATCCCTCAACCTGATAGAAAAACTGCTTCATAATGTCGAGTAAGCTCAGATCTTAATATTGTTAAATCTTTGCTCCCTGGAAACTCCATCGTCTATTTTGTTGTATAAAATATTTAACGTTGTTTTAAGCGCAATACACATTAGGCGTGAGCGGGCCTGCGACGGATCGGGTCGGGAGTACAGCGGGTCTAAAAACATACGTTTAAATGGGCGCCCACAGACAGCCGGCGTGCACGGCGAACCGTCCCGCTCACGCTTTAAACAGCTGGGGAGATATTCTAGCTAGAGCAAGCCCTAAATAAGGTCGACTACTGTACTGTACCGTTAGTGTTAAAATTTAAAGTGCCTCTTCTTTGTTAAAGTAATTCAGTCGGTATATAGTGTACAAGTTACAACCAGTTTAGACGGAGGTGTAAACATATGATAGAGATTTCCGGGAAGCACAATGTAAATGAATTGGAATTAAAATTATTTAAAATATATATTCTGTAGTATATGTAAGTGACTTCGCGCGGGCTAAGTTAGATAAAGAAACCATATGAACGTTGCTTACTTGACCGAACAGCCAGAGCGACCGTCGCGTCTGCGGTGGCCCTATCGACTAGCAGTAGTCATGGCCGTTTAATAATAAACAGTCGAAGTCCTTAATTGACAACAAGTACATTCTGTTAATATTAAATTTTGTCACTTAAATTACTGAATGAATTATGGTTTCTTGTCAGTAGGACCAATTCCTTATTTGTATAGGTCATATTATCAACATAAAACGATATAATAGTTGTAGGTATCCCAAGTCTCAACATCTAAATGTAGTTGATAGTCAAATTTTGATAGGCATACTTTGCGAGTTTTTGTTAGCAGTAGATTAGATAAGTTTCAGTTAATCACAGAATCAGTCCCTCGTATTCTATTATTAAAATATTTCACTTTATTATGCTACAAACATGTGACGTTTATTCCCGATGACTCGCATCACTGCTGTTAAAACTGTAAGTGGATCGAGTTCCATACACTAACAAGCTTCCAACAAAAAAGCGACAGAATGAACTATGCTAGAAAGAGATGCGAGCAAAGCGATCAACTCGTTAACATTAAAGCTTTCTAGGCCGAGCCAAACAATATTATTACTATTTCCTCAGTTGGAAGCTGATTTTAGTTATAACTACTTCCTGACAGGCTATAGGAGTGGCAGGACACGACCTGGAGTAGTGTATAGATATGGATGTTTTAGGCGTGAATGAATATTGCTGCACGCATTAAAATTCTTACCTGTTGTGTTAACATATTTACCTTAACTGTACATGGTAAAGTTCCCTTATAAACTAAGCACTACTTTAAAAGTACATATACAAAAGTAAAATGTGAGCAAATAGATAAGGTCGTAATTTCTTAATTAACTTTCTTCTAGGGGGTGATTCTACTGTTCAAATACATACAAAAACTTTTTCTATGGGACCAAAATAAACTCTCATTAAAAAAACACCTCCATATACAGGCTGTCTCGTAGCTTAAGGATAACCTTGTAACCACATACTCTATGGATCATAGTGATCATTTTTGTTGTGTTGATTGTTCTATGACTTAAAAATATGCATATAATATTTTAGATTTTCTGTACAAATTAGGGTTGATGAGGATTCCTCATCCGCTTCATCATAATAAGGAAGTTCCGCATTTAAAACATCCTCAACCGTTACCGCATCCTCATAAAAAAAGAACAAAAATTCCTCTTCCGCTTTCGCTGCTTTTTAGATTAAGATGGATTTCATTGCGCATGCGCGTATCCATAGCAACCGCACTGCGGATTGGTATATGACGAATTAAGAAATCGGTTGTCAGGAGAAACCGCGTCAAAATTATTTTTCATAAAAATTAACCGTCAATTTTGTGTGCATCAGAATGGCGGGTGTAATGTTACGAATCAGCATGAAATAAACATGACTCGAATCTACCAATAAAGAAAATGAGAGTACCTCTTAGAATGCACAGATAGTTCAAAAATAAAGTGAGCCGCCAACCTGACGTCATAATGGCAAGTGTATACCTGTTTCTGAATGAAAGCCCTATTGTTTGTATAAGCATTTACTGCCATATGAATCTACCTGCTCAGTACCTTACAATACTACAACCAGAAATTAAATCTGAGGAATGGATAAACAGCAATTCCTCTCAAAATAATCCTCATCCTCTTTCTTTGTACTTGACACTTCCTTTTCCTCATAATCACTTCCTCATCAACTCTAGTACAAATATAACTGGCTGTTTGATAATTTTGTATGCGAAGTCGATAAAATTTCATTGAAATTTATAGAACAAAAGTTGTTTACCATGATTTATAGAATATGTGGGGTTATCCTTGAGTTCAACCGCCGACCAGCAGCCAGCAGTTTTTAAGAAGAAGTGTTGGTTTATTTATTTCGATGTTAGTCCCATAGAAAAGTTGTTGTATTTGAGCAGTAGAATCACCCCCTAGAACGAAGTCAATCTTGTAAAATTCTTGCAAGTAAATGACT
This sequence comes from Anania hortulata, assembly GCA_963576865.1. NCBI lineage: Eukaryota > Metazoa > Arthropoda > Insecta > Lepidoptera > Crambidae > Anania > Anania hortulata. The sequence continues at coordinate 6,893,705 of OY756389.1, forward strand.
ATTTTCGTAAGTTTAATTGACTTTGTTGAAATATTACGGTATCGCCTGTGTACTAAACACACTATGATTTGTTTGCACTTTTGCACCCATACAGGTGAATTAAATACAATTAAAGTACCTATACTAAGAACTTCAATTACGATTTCAATTACTGCGTTTCTTCCGTTCGATTACTAAAATAATACTTTCGATTAGTAAAAAAATCCTTTCTAAAACTAAAATATATAATAATTTATCTCTATTATTTCATTCGTAGATTAAAATATATCTATGCATGTAAACAATATTTACTTGTACCATACTCTTGTAATCGTAATATATATCTGTATGGGTCGTACAAAAATGCTGTTTATTACTTTTTATACATATTCATTCTAGCAAATACCAAGTAGCGAATTATTAGTCTTAGCACCAGCACGTAAAGTAACACTTTGTGTTATTTCAATTCAAAGCCCGATGAGCAGTATTACAATTAGATTATACAATACAATTATTATTGCAATACAGGTGTCCCAAAAAATAGAGCCAAACTGTAGTTTAAGAAGAAATACATTTGTTAAGATAAATTAATTCTCTTGGACGACAAGTTTTAATCTCCTTCCGTGACTATTCTTCAGCAGCTTCTTCAGTATTTTACACATTTAGTTCTATGCGATCGTTGTGTTTTGAATTCACAAATTATACTAAGAAACGTAAATTAAATAGGCGCTTTACTTGTTAAAAAAAGCTTGTTACTTTCAAGAGAATTTCAAGAACTGACTCCTGTGATATGACGACTCTAAACTGATCTGACTCCTAGAGATCCTAGCTAGAGATCCTCTTCTATGAACGTTTCGCTTTTTATTACAGTTTTAATACAAATGGTAATTCAACTTTTTTAAGAACCATGCAGTTACAACGTGGAAACTAAACTTTTAACGTCAGCTCGATTTACATACAATGCTTGTTGTAATTGGCAACAAAAAACACGTTTATTGCACTACGCCTTGACGCTGTTTTTGGAAACACCACATAGAAACAGTAGGTACATTTATTAGTCATATAATTGTTTGTACATAATGATGTATCAATTTGCCGTGTTGTTACACAAAATAACAACATCCTAAAATAAATTATTATGATTTTGCTTAGTCAAGTAAAATTACGGTAAAAGTGTCTGCACACCATCGGACCTACAAAAAATCGGCACGAATTAACCCAACTCGATGTCATTTAAACATTGGCCAGCAATGTTGTTAAGAAAAGCCCCTTTAAATTTACATTTATTGCGATATTTAAAAAATGAGTAGGGCAAGCAATCTAGGTAGGACCCAAAGCAGAAAAAAATATGTATGCCGATTCATTGATAGGTCCATTGTATAAGCATAATAATACACAAACAAAATGTAACTAAAAAAAAATACAGTATCAAATTACGATGAATTTACTTCAACGACGGTGTTCATGTGTTGAGGATGTGGTTTGAATTCGACAACTTCTTTCCATACGAGCTCTGCAAATAAGACAATCTTAAGTTATAGGTCAGTCCAATGACATAAACATAACACATTAAACGCCATGACGGTCACCGGTGGCCCCCAAATAACAGATTATTTTAGTTTCGTGGCAGTCAAACACGTGTATAATATAAAGACAGAGGAAAGATGCTTAATATTATATGTTACCAAATGTTGTTCCGTAAAAAGTAACTGCGGTGTGGACGCACCATAGGGACGAAAGTTGATCTCATCATCATTTCAGCCATAGGACGTCTACTGCTGAACACAGGCTTCCCTCAATGACTTCCAGATTGAATAACAATACGTAGAACTGACGGCCGATGGGGCAGTAAGGTTCAAGAATGGGGGCCACGTACCGGCAAGCGCAGCGTAGGACGCCCACCCACAAGGTGGACAGACGATCTGTAAAGGTTGCAGGAAGTTAAAGTTGATCTGCTGCTGATATAATAACTTAGTTTGGTCTACTATTACCATTGATAATGGACCGCGACCTTAGGAAGATGGCTGGCAGTGACTGGATGAAAAAGGGGGAGATCGTGGTTTTGCCGCTATTTGAGGGAGGAGCTCTTTCCGGGGAGGCTTACATCCAGCAGTGCACTGCAATAGGCTGACATGATGATTATTACAATTGTGCAAAGAGGCTTCGTCGTATCACAGAGAGCAGTTTGTTTCCGTAGTCTTATTGGGCCTTTTTATTAGCCATAAACATTTTTAATCAACGGCTGACATAAAGGATGTTACTTGACTTTTTTATATGAGCAACGTGTAAATGTTAGTGAGTTCAATCTCAGCTGTTCTCACCCTTCCACTTGTCGACGGGCAGTTCCATGTCCTCGAAGCTCTGGTCGTAGGGCACGGAGTCGGGCTCGTCGCTGGGGTCGGCGTACTGCGCCAGGTACTCGTGCGCCAGCGCCTGCTCCGCCGTGATGCGTCTGGCGACGGAACACTGGGTGTAATGGCGGCTCTTCATCCTTACTAATACTATAATCGCGAAACTTTGGACGTATGGATCTTTGTTACTCTTTCACGCAAAAACTAAGCATACAGATAGATCATTGTCTGGATTAACACATAGGATACTTTTTATCCGAGTAAGGTCCAAACGAAGTCAAAGACGAAGGGCAAAAGCTAGTTAAATATAAGTAAATAAATATTGGACAACATCACATACATTGCTCTAATCTTATGGTGAGTACTTAAGCCGAAGCACTTGTGTTACTGAAATCAGGAACAACGTCGGTACCACAACACCCAGACGCGGGACAAAGTAGTTTTTTTTTCTACATTCACCGACCGGGCTTCGAACCCAGGACGTCAGAGATAGCGACACCAAGTCCGGTATGCACGGTTTCGGTTCGGTTTCATTGGGTCAGTGGTCTAATGAAGTTTGCGTCTTGCGTTGACCGCATTCGGTTTAGGGCCGATTTTTCAACAGCCAGATAACTTTTATTTGAAGAATAAGTTTGACATGTTAACAGTTTTCGTATAGCAAATGTGTCGAAGCGTTACTTTTATAGGATAAAAGTTATTTCGCGATTGAAAATTCGGCCCTTAACCGAATTATCTATCAGTGTGATAATAAGAATCAACGATAAGAGTATCGTTTGTTAAAAGTGTATACATCTTTTTAACGCTGACTGTACTGTGTAGGCGATGATAAATACTGACTTGTCAGCGTCGAGCTCTAGCATGAGCTCTAGCAAGTTGACGGCGAGCGGGTTGGCGCCGCGGAACACCTCGCGGAACTCGCGCCGCTTCAACGTCGGTAGCGACTGGATGTAGTTCCGCGCCTGCAACCAACGTACCACCAACACACGGTTATTGCCTGAAAGCACAGGGCATAGAGCCTGACCACACCGTTTTGGATCGTACATGGCGTTTTTTTTAAAATACACAATACTTTTGAGTGGCCGGCGTCGACAATCCCGTTTGCGGCAGCCAAAACCAAACAGGTATGTATAGAAGATAGAACACAATGTTTAATCTCAATAGAACATCTCAATAGAACAAAAAACATGAAAATGGATGTGTACAATACAATGGCAAAGACAAATAGCGACCACACTAGATAACAGTGAATCTTCGTCACATTATATTACATAGTAGATTGGTATGTAAATGTATGCGGAATTGCAGACACAAATAATACAATGTATGTAAAAAATTTTGCATACAATTACAAGTCTGATATCAAATTAGAATATACTCATTTAGAATAGGTATACAAGTTGGTAATAAACATTATCAAATAATTAATATGGTAGTCCAATACTTGTTAGTTCTCTTACCTCTTCACTAATTATTTTATCAATAGTCTCTTGATCAGGTTTTCCGCACAAAAATAATATCCTTGTGAGATGATCAATATCTGACGCACAAATGTTAAGGTTAACAAGCACCAAACTTACACAAGCCACATTTGACAAGACAAACCACATCAATTAAATAAAGCAAGTTAATGTAAGCTTTGTTAATTAAGTCTGCTAGTGTCTGTTTCTACCTATTGGGAAGGCATATTATATTGGTTTGACAAGTATTTTTCCAATTAAAAAGCATTAATTGCCCCATAACATATAAGCCTACTTACAGACTCTGAAGATATTTTCTGCATGAACTCCTGACTTGGTGTCCCAAGTACCTCCATGATCAAATTCAATTGATGGATATCTGTCTTGTCCATTAAGGTTGAAAAGCAAAAAAGGTCAACAGGTTATCTATAAAACTACCCTTGAATTCTTTACAACAATGGTATTATTACAATGGTGAGAAATAATGCAAATAGCCATGAAATTATGAGGCATTCTGAAATAAGTGGGGTGTAACCAATGTGAACATAACAAAATGAATTACTTCTATTGTTTACAATTTTCTTACAAGAAATTATTTACATTATAAAACTTGTAAGATTCAATTTGTATTTTAGGTTTTAAGGTCACATTTTAATAATAAACTAACTTTACTCTGTGAGACTACAGAGCTACAGACATCTCAAAAATTCATAAATTATATAAACTGTACTATATAGATAATTTAAATTTAATAAGTTAGGTACCAATGATGTTATGATTTGTATGCATAATAGTCCTATTGGTTTTTTTTATAATCAATCATAGATCAGCAAAAGTAAACTAACAATTTCACTAAAATAATATACATGTATGTATTCAAACCATTGTGTAAGCCATGTATGGTAAAAATATCATGTATAATGCCCAGCAGTGGGATGCTATAGGTAAACAAAAACAATAATGTAGTCATACAAATGTCTACATTTTTTTTTTAAAAGGATACGGTCCGAACCAGGGAATAAGGTTCTTCCAGTGAGCAGCTCAGCCATGATGCATCCAACAGACCAAATGTCTACAGTCTGATTATAGTGCATCCAGTTTAACATTATCTCAGGAGCTCTATACCATCTAAAAATCAATGTAACTCATATAATCCTTATCTTATTTACTATCACTACAAAACAAAATTTATTTTGCTGATTAGATAATTCATTTGCTAAGTAGTTTACAAACAAATATTTCCATACCTGGTAGCAACATATCCAGTCATTTCTGTCTCTGTTGGCCTGGCTAGGCCAAAATCCAAGATTCGCAGCTCACAATCTTCATTGACAGCAATGTTTGAGGGTTTAAGATCCTGTTACAATTAGGAGCAATAGCTGTTTCAACTTAATAATTCAAAAACATGACACATCAAGAAAAATATAACTAATAGGAGGAATTGAGGGAGATCATGCCCTTTGGCACTCTTTGGGGGAGATTTACATACAGAAGTGGACTGCAATGGACTGACATAATGATAACTAAATAGTATTTATATTTACGTACCCGGTGAATGATTCCAGCTGAATGGATATATTTTAGGCCACGTAATATTTGATAAACCAGGAATTGCACATGATCATCAGATAGCTTTTGTGTTCGGATGATGTTGTTCAAATCAGCTCCCATAAGGTGGGTTACCAAGTAAACCTGCTGGAATTCTTCCAACGTCTTCTCGGGACTAAACACATCTAGAAGACCTAAGATGTAAAACAAAAATAAATAAGAAATCATTCAATAAATAGCATTACATTTCCATAAAAAAACTTTTGTTTTTAAGTCAGTAGTAATAATATCAAATTAGCAAACAGACACAATGGTTTAGGGTCACAGTATTAAGTAAAGTAAGGTACATTTGGATAAAAAAGAATAATATGGAATAATATTTATCTTACCAATAATATTCTCATGGTTCATATGTTTGAGCATACGAAGTTCGCGGTAAGTCCGTTTAGCATGTACAGCAGACTGAAAAGGCCTTGCCAACTTCTTAATAGCCACTTTCATACTATGCAAAGTATCAAACGCAGAACTGCAAATAAAGCAACATGTATTATAGACAAAAACCAGTTCCGCCTACGCAAGGGCAACGTACCGAAATCTATGATATGATCATATGACACACTGCAGGAATTTTAATAAATTCTATACAAATAAAAATAAACTTTGGCACTGCGCCTAAGGTACTTTCGAAAAAAATAATACATACCAAACCTGACCGTAAGCACCAGATCCTACAGGCGTTAGCATTTGGTACCGTTCTGGCACGATCCATTCCGTTTTGTTGATTTCTACTTTGTGAAATCGAGGCATTTTAAATATCCAGTAGATATTTTTTCTTGAACCCTAGTACTGCAAAAAGATGTTACATAAACAAATACGTTGAATTCCAAAATGGATACACTGATTGCTAAATAAATCTAATACAAATCATCAAAATGTACCAAACCAACCAAAGCTGCACTAAAAAATCTTTAATTAAAATCTGAAGTCTTTCACTTGTCAAACAAAACCTGTGACTTATCACCGGAAATTAACCTGTAATGGTGCCTCCACACGCTTGGTGTTTGCCACAATCACCAAATACGTGCTAAGCACCGATCACAAACATCCAACACAAATATCACATGCTTGGTTTTTGTCACAAACACCAAACACGTGCCAAACACCGACCACAAACCCCCAACACAAACAGGGCATCCACATGCTTGGCAAACATGAAGTCTATCCTTATACTATAGGCCCTTCTTTCCTATCTTGAAAGAAAAGAACTGTAGAAACTTCGTCCTAGAAGAGGTGAGGCATAAATATCATATTAGGTATTTGGAATAGGTTTTTTCGATATTATTAGATACGTAATTCGAGGCGTCAAATATTTCGAGTATTTGGTATCGCATGAAATATTTAAATGCAGAAGGATAAGTCGCAACAAACGCCATCTAGGACTTCATCTAAATCCATTCAGCCGTTTTTGCATGAAAGAGTAATATACTTTTATCCATCCTTACAAATTTTCTTGTATAAATTTTATCGGATCAGGTATTTGGAATAGGTATTTTTGATACTAGTTGATACTTACTCAATCCTAAATATTACGGGGATCGCAAAGAACAACAATAAATAAAAAGTAAATAAAATCATAATATTATACCATGGATCATATCGGGTGTAAAAAAAGGCTTAACGAAGCCGAATACCACATATTCTACGTATTATTACGATCATTTTTCTCTTTGACACTATGCCTGGGAAATGATGGGTTACCGAGTTATTGACAGTCAAAGTTAAAAAATTTTTTCATAGATTTTTACAAAATTGACTTCTGTTTGATAAAACTAAACTTTTTTCCAAAGAAACATGATTTACGTTTTCAGTACTTCTTTCATAAAAGGCCTTTATAGGGCACAGCCGGCAATGAATCGTGCGCACGCACACAACTACGCCGTCTTTCAAATGTGCATGCACGCTCGCTGTATAGCGATCACTCGTGTGCGCGCGATCAGCTGCTAGCAGTTATCGAGTTCAATGACGCCTTGCCTTGTATTGACTCGCTCATAGTCTTAGATCGATTGGTTTAATCCATCTTATGAAATTGGTCGAAATAAGGAATTTTGTGACTGGCAATTCATTATCTGTTAATTAATTAATAATTTTTAATTATTTATTTATTGAATAACAACAAATCAAATCAACATATCATTTTACGTACATAAACAATTTGAGAAGAAAAAACAAGTTTAAAAGAAATGCCTGTGCAGGTTCATACAACACTTTTACATTAGTACTCGTACGAGATCGACTAAGAAAAAAAAACTTTGTAATTAACTTTTACACAATACAAATTATTTCAACAATCCAAATTTGTGGTAGGTTGATGAGCTGTTGTCTGTACATCGAAAGGTCTTACATTTGAGACGTAGTCCGCTTCTCCATAACGTGAGGGCTGCAGAAACTGATGTTAGAATTTAAGCCTCCGTAGGAGTCTGACATGACTTCTGTAACGACTGCTGCCAGAAGAAGCAATAGCCAGGATCCACGCCGAAGCACGAAATCTTGTCTTATCTATCAGATAATCAGGTTTATTTAGGCCTGTATTCAATTCTAACCAAATTTTATTAGTGTGCCCACTTGGAAATCAAACGCAGGACCTCCGGATTACGAGCCAACACTCTAACCATTAGAAAACTGAGGCGCGCAGTTTACTACAAACTCCTCAACACAAGTTGTTTGTTTTATTTTCGAATAGCAATTAAACGTACCGAAAACAAGCCAGTCAGATAATCGAGTCTAATATTCAGGCCTGTAATCAATATTCTAACCAAACTGGGAACCACCTGACCCTGAAAAAGTATTTATTTCTAACTTGTGTGCCTACCTAAGAATCGAACGCAGGACCTCCGGATCCAGAGCCACCACTCTAATCATTAGAAGATTTAGAAGACAGAGGAGTGCAGTCTACTACAAATTCCTAATCACAAGTTGCTTGTTTTATTATCGAATATTAATTAAACGTACAACAATTTATTGTTTTAATTGTTGAATACGGCATTAGCTATTTTACGATAAGTACCTAAGTTAAAATCTAACTGGCAAAGGAATAAACGTTCCAAGTTCTGTTGATAAAAACCCCTACGAAAAAAAAATAGCAATTCTTTATAACGGATAAATCAAACTAATTTCTTTTAGTTAGGCTCGTACTTTCACATATCGAGCTAAATCAAGAAATAAAATAAAGCTTCATGGCATTTCCTGTTGGAATAATAATAATTTTAAATTTACTCATCATAACTTACTTTAAAACATTTAATTTTTTGAGCACGATTTAAAATAAATGTACCTTTATTTGCCCATAATTTATGAAAAACGCGCCTTACAAAATCTTCACAAAGTTTTTGTAAGGTCCCCGTTGTTTAGTTATTCAATGGTTGAACTCCCAGACCCGGAGGTTCTGAATTCGATTCCCAGGCGCTCGCACACAAAAGCATTAAATTTATTGTCTTCTTCTTCTCTTTTAAGCAAATCTAGTGCCATAGGCGTCTGACATGACTCATCTAACGACTACTAACGACCGATGCCAGAGGCTGGTACTGCCTACTGTAGCCAGGACCGACAGCTTGTCATGCCCTTTGAAGCATGAAATCATCTCATATCGGACAATCTGATTGATGGATTCAAGCCTGTAATTTCTAAATTATAACTAACCAATTTATTGGAAACTTACTAACTTTGCGTTCCCACTTTAGAATTGAACCCACGATCTTCCGAAAATCTAACCACTAAACCACTAAGGCGTAATTTGGTCGCGGACCTTAAATAAAACATTTCAGAAAGAATTGACATGGGTCGTCTGATTTACCAAGAGTAAAGCTAAATTGGCTAAGAGCCAAGCCGATATCATTGTTTTCAAAAAATCGTTACGTTGACTTAAAAATTGTGGCAATACCTACAGAAAGTTTTACACCGAGACCAGTGAGGCTCGCTCGCCCCCGTGGCCGTGCGTGATGTGCGCGGGGCGCGGGGCGCGAGGTACGGGGCGCGGTGTGCGGGGGAGTTTGCGCGAGCGGCGGCGGCGAAATCAAAGCCGAAGAATAATAATGCAATTTGTGAAAATTTAGTTCGGTTTCTAACTTCATCGAATGCGCTTATTACTTGTGATTTTTACTGTTTCCTCTTACAGTTTGTGTTGTGGCAAGTAGTTGAGATTAGTGTGATAGTGGAGTGTTTGTGAAGATGCCTTGGCATCAGTTTAGTGCGCGCGAGTATGTAAACATGGTTTCCTGCTACGGTATGGCCCATGGCAATGCTTCCGAAGCATTGCGTATTTACGCAGCTGAATATCCTGACGCGCATCACCCTCGTGATCCGCAAGTGATCACTCGGGCTGTTCAGCGTTTGCTGGACAATCAGCCGATTGTACCCGTTTCGGAGACAGGGCGCGGGTCAATACGTTCTACCACGGAACAAGCCATTTTAGACGTCATGCGGGAAAACCCACGTTTAGGCGTGCGAAAAGCTCCTAAAGTGCTGCGGAGAAGGCGAGGTTAGCTTAATTAACGGTTATGTAACGAATACTTTACAAGACATGCCACTAGTCCAGCTGCGAGAGACGTGGTACCAGCATGATGGAGCGCCGCCTCACATTGTGAGACCGGTTCGAGAGCGGCTTACGGAGTTATTTGGTGACCACTGGATCGGGAGGTATGGGCCTCACGCGTGGCCTGACCTTACTCACCTTGACTTTTTTTTGTGGGGTTTCGTCAAAGACAGGGTTTTTGACCGTCCTTGTGAAAATAGTGCGTGAAGGGATTTTGGAGCGAGTGCATCAAAACACGCTATACCGAGCGCGTGTTTGTTTGGAAATGGGAGGTCGTCAGTTCGAACCACAACTGATTCGTATGGAAAGGCCTGAATTGAGAGGTAAGTAGCTAAACAATTTACAAACATAAGAGGTACCTAATTTAATTGAAACGTGATATTCGTTGTTGTGTTTTTTAAGTAAATTTATACTCATTTGGCGCGCGCGCCGTAATCGGGCGCAGTGCTCTCGCGCCGTCCGCTCGCCCGCCGACCACTTACACACACAGGCATAGTCTGTGGCGTGCGCGCTATATATTGCGGGTTAGAAATAAGTTATTTTTTTTGATACCCAAAAATAAAAGTCATTTCCCAGCAATTTTATTTTTTGCATTCTACTTGTTTTTATGTATAGAATTCGTGGTTTTGGGCTTCGTTAAGCCTTTTTTTACACCCTGTATATATGGTATGTACTCGATGTATTATACATACATACCAGAACGAAAAAAAACAATATAAAAACATTGTATTTATAATATATTTTATTTACCGAGAATAGAAATAAAACATGAGATTACATGTTATTTGCCTAATCCGACCCATCTCTACAACGTCCGCCGCCCGCTAGCCCTCGCGTACTACTGATTGCTAAACAAGCGTGTGGATGCATCGCAAACACGTTTGTCGAACATTCTTTGATTTGTGCACAAAAACCGACACCGACGCCGAACAGTGGCAAACACATCACAAACAGGCAAACAGCTATCCACTCGACTGTGTTTGCTGTTTGTTGTTTGCCGTTGTTTGCCAAGCGTGTGGGCCGGCATAGCACTACTCCAAATAAATCTAGTCAAGTTGAGCTTAGACCTCAACACCATTCAGAAAACCGGTTTTTATTTTTAGTAATTTATGCAGAATATCATTTGAGCCCTTTACTTCCAAAGAAGTTAAGAAGTAAAATGTCAAGTTGTCAAAAACGACAAGCCAGCTGCGTTTCGATTCAGGTGTATTTACACTTGAATCGAATTTATTTTATTACAAGCTAACTAAATTACAGAAGCATGGCTCAAACAGCAGGCGTAAAACCCATGTCCATTGCTGGTCGTGTAGCATCTGAAAGAGAACGGTGCTTAGGCATGACCGATGCCGAAAGAGCCTGGCGTAAGCAATGGTTACAAGATCAAGTTTTAGCCTCAAATGAGCCTGTGCATGTCGAGGAGTACTGGAGAGAACGCACAAATCCCATCCGCCGCATCTATCGCAAACCTTTGGATATCGTATTTAACAGTCTATCATCTACTTTGGTATGATTATATAACTATAACCTAACCAAATTTAGAACAATACAAAAATCTAAATAAAATACAATTTGATTTTTCAGGGCAAAGAACGAGCTAGCAATTATAGGTATATAGCTGGTAAACTTGGACTAATTACACTTGGCATACTGTCAACTCATTATTACTTTAAATACAATGGAAATGTAAGTTTACTATCAATAATTTGTTCCTGATAATGCAGAGGTGCCACATACTCATTGGATCTTCTTTTTACAGGATTGGAGTAAAAAGGGCGGTTGGAGAGTGCTAAAAACTAAGCCAATGGTCCTCCCTGGGCAACCAGGTTTTCCTTATAAATCAGAGCGCTGCAATGATAATGATTATGCTGAAAGAGGTTTCAAGAAGGCATCCATTTAGAATTATTATGATATTCTTATAAGTAGTGATTGTTCTGTAGCTACAAAATGGCAGTAGAATTCTTGCAGTGTTATGGTGTTGAAATAAAAATATGTATATTGCTTAGTAATTAAAATTTATTTATAAATAACACATACTCAAAATATTTATGCAAAATGTATTCCCTCAGAGTTGAATGCGTGTAGCAACTTCATGAAGTCGTCTACATCCATTGTTCTTGCTCTCATCTGATCAGCTTCAGCATTTGTTAGAATTTCCTGTACTTTCTGTTTTATATCAAAATCCTCAGGTATATCCTGTCACCAAACATTTAAAAAAAAGAAATTTAATCTTGTAATTGATATGCACGATCATAAGTGCATTATTTAATTTTCTTACCTTATTGTGTAGGGAACAATGCACTCTGTAATTTTTCTCTAAGACTGCCATTGTAGTGGCATGTTTGAAGGCTGCAGACAGAGTTTTATTTTTCCTCACAAATGCTATCCTTGTTAAACCATCCCACTCAACAAAATTTATAGGTGGAGGAGGATTTCTTGGTTCTATTCTTACTACACTGGACTCTACTTTTGGTGGAGGCCTAAAATTATTCTTCCCAACCTGCAACAAATATAAGTTAAATCTTTTAATGTGCACAAATATCTGTAATGTAAAAAACTCTCTATCACACATTGATTTCTAAGATTTAGAACAGTGATTTTTGTTATGTAGATTTTTAATTACCTTCATTAACATGTCAACACGAGCCAATAATTGGGTATTTATTGAAAGTCTACAGTACAATTTATCTCCTGGTTTAGCAACTAAACGTTGTGCAAATTCCTTCTGAAACATGAGCACTGCGCATCTAAAGAAAGGCCTGTGTAACAGCAACTTGAAAACTAAAGGGGAACTGATCTGGTAGGGAATGTTGGCAACACAGATATCAAAGAAGGGTAGCTCTGTTTTGAGCACATCCCCAACAAGTATTTGCAGTTTTGCCTGATATGGAGTACCCTGAACACGCTTTTGTAGCTCAGCAACTAATCTGAAAACAGAAATAAACCACTTCAATATCCAAGTTTAGTAGTACTGTTTTATTAATGGAATTTATAAAATTCGTAACACTGTACCTTGTATCAATTTCACATGCCACTACCTTTTTCACTCTATCTAGTAGCTTGATCGTCATGTTACCAGTACCAGGACCAATTTCAAGCGCAACATCAGTAGGCCTCAGGCCAGCTTTGTCGAGCATAGAAGTGATAATAAGTGGATTTTTTAGAATGTGTTGACCAAAATCCTTGTTAAACTGAATACCTTTAACCAATACCAGCAATAATTAAAATAATAAAATAACTTAACCAAATAGCTCTTAGTATCATAACTACAAAGTTACCTTGTTTGGCGACCTCATTGTGAACCCTCGATTTTTTCTCAGTTTTTACTTTCGGCATGATGATGTGTTTCAGTAACGATATTAATTAATAAATTAAATAAGCAGGTAAATTAAATTGAATTTTACACTAAATCCTCATCACGGATCCTCATGTTTTTACAAATTTAGCACCACAGATTAATATATGTCTGTTTAGCACCCAGCCACAGATTGACAGATGGCGACAGACTCGTCTTGACATTGTAAGGTCCAACGCTGCCAATGGTCGATTCTTGGGCTGGTGGAAGTAGACTGAAGGATAGATCAATGGCAGCGCTTGACCTCACAATGTCAAGACGCGTCCGTCGCAGTTTGTCACCAGCTCTTTAAGAGCACTAATATCGATAACACACAACACACTATCAATAGTGTAATACTATCGGTATTATACCGGTGACAGATGGCGGCGGACGCGGCTCCGGCCGGACTCGTCTTGACATTGTAAGGTCAAACGCTGCCATTGGTCGATCCTTGGGCTGGCGGAAGTTGTCTGAAGGATAGACCAATGGCAGCGCTTGACCTCACAATGTCAAGACGAGTCCGGAGCTGCGTCCGCCGCAGTCTGTCACCAGCTTTATTGTATTGATAAATAGATTTAATACAATGATACAGTCGATTGTAAGGCCAGTGACAGATGGCGACGGACACGGCTCCGGACTCGTCTTGACATTGTAAGGTCAAACGCTGCCATTGGTCTATCCTTCAGTCAAGTTCCGCCAGCCCAAGGATCGACCAATGGCAGCGTTTAACCTTACAATGTCAAGACGAGTCCGGAGCATCGTCCGTCGCCATCTGTCACCGGCTTAAGGAAACAATTTTAAGTGCTTGCTAAACGGAGTACGGACTCCTATTGACATTGCTTGACTTAGCCCCCCCTCTGCTTTGCTTGATCAAACGCCCGCTGCCAGATAAAGATCCTTTCATCTTTACATAAATGCTTTTAGCCTTTCATCTACTTTCAGCCAGCCAGCCAGACCCCGCCCACTTCGAGCAATGTCAAGCAATGTCAAGAGGAGTCCATCATCCGCTTAGCATGTTTTTGCCTTTTAAGCCCGTGTGACAATAAAAAAATGACAACTTTTTTTCAACTGGCAACTTAAAAATTTTGGCATGGTTGATCTTTACGGGACCGAGTGATTTTAGAACCGTTTTGTGCAATTATTATGAAAATGGAGTGGAAACCTGAACAGGAAGGTTTACGACAAATACTAACACTTCTCAAGGAGTCTCAATCACCAGACACAGCAACCCAAAGAGCTGTTCAACAAGTATCCTTTACAATTTTCATGTCGAGGCATTTGATCGGCGTGGATATTTTTTATGCCTGTAACCGTCTTTTCCATTGATATATAAGCTATTTCCAATCATTTTTATGCATTTAGTTCATTTTGTATTATAATTTGTCCAGATAACTTTATCAATGTGCTAAGCGTCGCATCTCGACGCTCACGATATAATCGATTTTTCCGACATGACACTTATTGACAGTTTTTATTGATATTTTCCTAACAAATAATCGCAGAAATTGGAAGAACTCAACAAATATCCGGATTTCAACAACTACTTGATTTTCGTACTGACTAAATTAGTCACTGAGGAGGAACCTACAAGGTCTCTCAGTGGCTTGATTTTGAAAAACAATGTAAAAGCTCATTACAACAGCTTTTTGCCTGAGGTCGCAGAATTCATCAAAAGAGAATGCTTATCAGCTGTTGGAGACCCATCACCACTCATTCGAGCTACTGTTGGCATAATCATTACCACTATAGCCAGTAAAGGGGAATTAACCTCTTGGCCAGAACTTTTACCAGCCCTGTGTCAAATGCTTGACTCTCAGGACTATAATGTTTGTGAGGTAAATTTTATTTGATTTTATTGTTTACATTGTTTAAAACAACAAAAAAAAAAAGATAAAAGGTCTGTTACAGTTTCTTGTTTTTAAAATAAAAACTGTTTACCTTGACCTAAATTACCTTGATACAAAGGATCTCATAAAATTTTCTGGTTTATTGTGTTCCAGAATATCAATAGTAGGTGCCTAAATTGAGAATCCTATATTGGTTTTCCCCATTTAGTTTTAGTTCTAAAACAAAATAAATTACTAATATAAATACTTAAGCTATGTTTAAACCACATGCATAATAATATACCCTACTTTGTTTAGTTAATGTTGTACTGATTTTGGAAATATACTTTTAGGGAGCATTTGGAGCACTGCAAAAGATATGTGAGGACACAGCAGAGTTACTAGACAGTGATGCATTAAATAGACCTTTAAATGTTTTGATTCCAAAATTCCTACAGTTCTTCAGGCATTCATCTCCTAAAATCAGATGCCATGCAATTGCCTGTGTCAATTACTTTATCATGGGCCGCACACAGGCACTCATGCTGCATATAGATGCATTTATTGAGGTAAAATATTTTTTTATACTTAGTGATATTTTTTATTGGAACGGCACTAACATTTTTTTTTTGTTTTAGAATTTGTTTCATCTAGCAGCAGATGAAGATCCAGATGTTAGAAAAAATGTTTGTCATGCTTTGGTTCTTTTACTTGAAGTACGACTGGATAGACTCATACCACATCTACCCAATATTATTGAGGTAAATATTTAAAACAATTTAAATTTTTGAGAGCTATTCAATATAAATTATTAATGTTTTCTTTCTATTTTAGTACATGTTAGTTCGCACACAAGATGCTGAGGAAGGTGTTGCCTTGGAAGCCTGTGAATTCTGGTTGTCTCTGGCTGAACAAAATGTCTGCCGAGAGGTAAGAAGGCTTAAAATTATTTGATGACCAGATCTAGGGTAGAGTAGTAGGCACTGTAGGCTATCTAGAGTAGGAAAAACAATTTTAAGTAAACAGTTTTTTTTAAAACCCATTTTGAGAGGCGCCGGCCTTCGTGACACACACTTGTTTTGTTTCTAGCCTAGTCTAGTCAGTCAATCATATTTCTTTAAAACATAGTTAAGAGGCCCTCAAGCTTTTGTGTGCAACCTTTAAGGCTGGATTTATACAGGTTCTATAAGAAAATTAAAAAAATTTTGAACTTGATGTTAGTCCCATGGTGAAACTTGTTGTATTTGAAAAGTAAAAAAAAAATTCTGAAAAAATTTGCCATGTTTATTTTTACACCATGCATTCATAATGTTTTCTAGCTTTTTAAGTCACAAATTCTTTTTGTTAAAATTATTTCGCCCCATTGTCTTTAAAAATTTAACCCTCACGGTTTCTTTTTTGGTTAATATCTAGAAAGGTACAGTGAAAAATATATGGATTTAAATAAACGCGATTTAACATGTCATAGGCACTGGTGTCACCACTGTCACCATTGCTTTGTCTAGTGTAAAAACACATTACATCTCGAAAAGTCGCTCGCTTTGCTCTCAAATTTAGTTCTTCTTACATTGATATTACATCGACAGGTTAGGACTTATGACTCCTAATGTTAGTTAATGGCCTTGGCCAGACTAGATGCAGATAGCAGATGACCAGGAGCTGTGGCCTACTTCTAACAGTGGCCTTTTGCAGGCTGATTAGAATCTATTGAAATAGAAAGTTGCCTAATGGGCTAAATATAGAATGATCTAGCTAGCTCTAAGTGTAATAGTCTCAACTTTGAGTGTTATTTTAGTATTAGGCCATAACTAATTTAAAGGCTTTAGATTATTCAGCCATCAGTAAACATTCTGTAGTATTTTTCTGTAGTATTTAATTCAGTGTAGCGGTAACATTGAGGTACTTTTAGTTCAATGGCGGCAGAGCTTTGGTAGTTTCGTAGTGATGCAACCTATGCCGCGCTTATAAATAGATGGATGACCATTTCGACCATATTTAGTGACATTTACCTATCTCAAGTATCTCCGTGCTCCGAAAGGCACGTTTACGTTTCCTGGGTAATACTGCTAGTTGTGAAGCCTAGTCAGTCAGTCAGTCAGTGAAGCCTTAAGACGGCTCGATTAGACGGCAGTAGTCTTACAAAACTCCTCCATCAATCCGCACTGGGCCCGCGTGGAGGAGTATAGAAAATTATTAAAAAGAAATATATTTTTATTTTATTTAGTACCTACACAATTAGCAGTTACATCTAACAAAGAAAAAAAAACCAATGGATTTTGCAAAAAGGTGCTGCTACACCTGCACCTGCCTGCTCAGTATTAGGCGTGACCGCCCAAACCGCCTCATAGTGGCGAGGCCTGTGCCTGTGCCCTATAGGTAGTAGTAGGTACAGGGACCAGGCCACTAAGCCAGCGCGTGCGCAGGTGCTCGGGCCGCGGCTGCCGGCGCTGCTGCCGGTGCTGGTGCGCGGCATGCGCTACTCGGAGATGGACGTGATCCTGCTGCGCGGCGACCGCGACGACGACGCCGACGACGCCGAGCCCGACCGCGAGTCGGACATCCGCCCGCGCTTCCACAAACCGCGCTCGCACACTATCAAACACAATGGTAACTGTTATATGTTAATACGATGCTAAATTGGAACTGTTATATTGTTTTGTATAAAAATCTATTCTGTTAACTTCTTTTTCCCATTTCTGAGCAAAGATATCTCCTAGATGTCTTCAATTTCGCCTACTATGTTTAATTCTTAGAGATCTTTCTGTATTAACTATTTTTTTTTGATAGTTTTCTGCTAGTCACTAGTGAAGAAAATCCGTGCTTACTGATCGTGATGTTACTTCGTCATTGATCGAACTTCGATTAGTTTTGTCGTTCTTCTACCCTTTAAGAGAATAATGTTAGTTGTATAAATTACAGTTTTTGCCAGTTGAATGTTGTGGTGTCTTCACATTCTTTCATTTATAAGCACGATTGACAATATTTGGCGTAAATTGTACACAATAGTGAACAAAAGTGTGGCTGTTGGATAGTGAGAGACGTGACCGAGATTGTTTTATGAATCGTTTGCGCAGCGGGCGCGGGCGACAGCAATATGTCGGGCGGCGGTGAGTCGGACGACGAGGAAGAGGGCGGCGGGGAGCCGGACGACGGCTCGCTGTCGGACTGGAACCTGCGCAAGTGCTCGGCCGCCGCGCTCGACGTGCTCGCCAACGTGTTCGGCGCCGACTTGCTGCCCGTGCTGTTCCCCATCCTGAAGGAGACTCTGTTCCACGAAAACTGGGTCATCAAGGTAACTAGCCCTGCAACACGCTCTATTATACACTAGTTTGACCATAAGCGCTATACCGCTCTATATGTAAGTTGCGCGGCGAGAAGCGGGAGCGAGGTAGCTCGCATTATTCTGTCTGTCACTTAGCCGTCGATGTTCGTGGCGGTAAGACGCGTTACTTGCACCGGACTGACATGCCGACCTAATTGTTTAGTGGCGAACTGCGCGGTATTTCGCCTTGAATGCAAAGAGTCCTGATTTGATTGCCAGTTCGAATCAATTCAGAAAACGACATTTTCTAAATTAGCTTGAGTCTGGGTGCATATTTATTATGATTGATTTTGCTTTGTATGTCATATGCACATAACGACCTATAATTATAGCGGTACTCGCTCCGGACTACGAAGCTAGACGTTTGTGGGTTTGAATCCTGCAAGAAGCAAATGTTTGTGATGAAAACGAGCTTTTGTACCAAAATCTTGGATGTTTATAAATATACATAAGAATTTTTAGTACAAGCTAGTGCTTAGTTTGGGGCTAGATAATTGGTGTAATTTTAGAAGAACTTATTTTATAACTGCACATGAGATAAAAAATCCAAATCGTAAGGAGCTATCGACGGACAAGACTAGGACCGCCCTATTACTAACCCCGGCACGAATCTTGATCGCTGAAGGAAAGAGTGGGGATCGCTTGCGTCTTGCGTCGCTGCGACTTTTTTGTCATTCATATCAAGTTCTCTGTTGAGTATAGAGGTGGGCGCACGTTACGACGTGACAACTGAATTTTTTGTCGAACAAATCATGACATTTATACTTATGGTATGTGCTCCATCTTCTTTTTCTCGTCAAGACTGAACCTAAACTGTGACAATTTACCCTTTTTAATACTGACAAACTTTACGCTAAGAGATCTCTTTCTTACTGCAAATAAATTCTATTTACTATCCTGCTGTCAAGAGTCCGAGTGGTCAAATAAACGTAAAATGTATTCAAATACACAGATTAAAATGATCTTTTAACAGAGCAAAATGTCATGTATTATCGTAGATTTATCGTGCGATACATTATAATTTTTTCTATTGCATTACACTCAAAAATATCGTAAATCTAGCATAATTATTCCATGTCTGGCAACACTGCTCTCTACGTCACGTCGTTCAAATTTTAAAAAAGTTTCGTCACTGTCTCCTTCGTGAGCGCACTCCGCTTTGGAGACGCGACGTGACAGAGAAAAACTTTTTTGTACTTACGCGTATGCACGGAGCATGCAACCGATCCTGGCCGGCGACGCGGGCGCATCACGCGACTGGCCAATCACGTAATCGTAATGGTCTTCTGGCCATCTTTCGCTTAGCGCTCAAGATCGGTGCCGCTAGTTGTACGCTGATTAAATAAACTGAACTGTAGGAGAGCGGCATCCTGGCGCTGGGCGCGGTGGCGGACGGCTGCATGAGCGGCATGGTGCCGCACCTGCCGGACCTGGTGCCGTACCTGGTGTGCTGCCTGGCGGAGCGCAAGGCGCTGGTGCGCGCCATCACGTGCTGGACGCTGTCGCGCTACTCGCACTGGATCGTGTCGCAGCCGCACCACGAGCCCTACCTGCGCCCCGTCATGACTGAGGTGCGTACTGTACTGACTAATATACAGAGACTGGATGTCGGTATAAAATATAGCAAACAAAAATAATCGGACGAATTTCTGTACTGAAACATGAAGGTTTTACTAGTAGGCATTGAAGAGTTCCACTATCAAACACCTGGCTCCATCGTCAAAGCAGCATAATGGTGTCAAATTATCACAAAGTTTTAAACCAATACATCAGTCCCTTAGAATTAGCTTAAGAACTTCCAAGATTTGATTAAATATTTAGTTAGTTACAAGCGAAGCTAATAAAACTCGCACAGAACACATACACATTCACTCGCACACAAACACACACAACTTCGATATAGTTCCAGTTCAAAGGCTAACGCTATGCCAAAACGCAGAAAATAACAAATATATAAGGTGCTGTAAAAATATCTGCAACGGCTGAAATGGGTTAAATTATTGCTTATTTAGATTACGATAGTAAAGAAATTTTATGTCCAGAACATCATTAATTTTTTCATTAATTTTTTTTATTAAATAAAGATTAGGCTTTATTCTGTCTCAAACTGTCCACACCTGTCCAAAAATGCTAACGTTTCACATTATACCGCCCGGCGGCCAAGTCAAGGGCGGATGACGAAGCGTGTTATGCAAATTGAAGCAAGTAACCATTTATTTACTGTCTTTTTGCAAATAATTAATTACCTATCCGGGGCACGTAATTCCTTCACTATCGTAGTCTATATAAGCAATACTTTTACCCATTTCAGCCGTTGCAGATATTTATGAAGCACCTTATACATATTTATATTGTTTATCATCTTCAAAATCTAGTTTTTAGCCATTTCTGTTAACTATATTACTATTTTCATAGTGCTACTAGTGCAACAAATAGTTGTAGGGTGGAAGACATAGCTGTGACACAATTCATACTAGTACAGCTGTCAACATAGGTATACCTCAAAGTGTAAGCCTATTAGTTAAATTTAAATGGTATAAGTTTACTATTATTTTAAAAGAAAAATTGTGTATTGAAATGTGTAATCAACATTATTATATTCTAATGAAAGTGTGTTAATAAAGCGTCGCGTACACTTGTCACCCAGCTGCTGAAGCGCGTGCTGGACAACAACAAGCGCGTACAAGAGGCGGCTTGCTCGGCCTTCGCCACGCTGGAGGAAGAGGCGTGCACAGAGCTCGTGCCCTACCTGGGCTACATCCTGCAGACGCTGGTCTACGCCTTCAGCAAGTACCAGCACAAGAACCTGCTCATCCTCTACGACGCCATCGGCACGCTCGCCGACTCCGTCGGCCACCACCTCAACAAGCAGGAGTACATCAACCTGCTCATGCCGCCGCTCATCAACAAGTGGAACGTGCTCAAAGACGAGGACAAAGACTTGTTCCCCTTATTAGAGGTACCTTCTTTATAATGATTACTATACTATCTTTACTAGCTGTCCTGTTTTTTTTGTGATTTTTTCTGGTGTTAATAGTTTTTCTGCTATTCGGGGCAGAGACATATCCAACAAATCAAAGATCATAAAAATATGTTCACCTGTTCTTGATTTATAAATAGTGTAACTAACCCGACTTTGTTTCATATTGTAGATTATGAATAAATTATACTGTTCTGGTTTGCCGGTGCTCACTCACCCGATGTTCACATAATGTATGTTCTTGCAGTGTCTGTCATCAGTGGCGACAGCTTTACAGTCCGGTTTTCTACCTTACTGCGAACCTGTATTTAGAAGATGCGTATCCCTGATAGAACAAACGCTAAATCAGAACATCGTAAGTATCTCATCCAATGGATTGGCACACTTTTCTTATAGTAAATCTAAAACAATGACCTACAAAGCCTTCCTCCCCTACCTGTGGCTCAATAGTCCGCCTTCGAGGACACTAGATAGATATGTTTTAGATTCAGTTTGTAGATATGATTAGAGATGTGTTATCAAGGCACCTCGAGGTATACTTATGCCAAATTTCAAAACTTCACAAAAAAAAATCGCGCTTACTGCCTCACTTGACTGAGCAGGTCGCAGGCGAGGCCGGCAATCGCGCATTTTTAAATCGCGTGCTCGTACAGTTAAGTACGATTCAGAACGAACGGTGCGCGATTTCGCGCGTGCGAAATGCGCTGGCGAATGTAGCCAGCAACTCCCGCATCTTTTGAGCGACTAGTATTGCTGTCGCGTCGAAGTCGGTCCAGTCATTTGCCAGCGCTCGAGCCGGTAAGAGACCCAAGCGCAGGCGACGGTAGCCGAACGGACAAGAATTGAATTGACGGCAGTCAATCGCATCCATCTGTTTGTGTACCGCGGACATCGAGCACATACCCTATAGAGCAGCAATACGTTAGTGATTTTTCACTCATGTTTAATATGAACTGACAAGACCAGTCAACTCTCGCCCATACAAAAACATTATAGTTACAGATTAAACAATAAATGACAAAATAAATAATATAACTACTTTATAGTGTATGTGCTCCTTACAGCGGAATACGCTTAGCCGACTAGCTGCCGCAAAGTGCGCGCGCATGTGATTGGCTTCCTAGATGCATAACTTCGGCGCGAATTTGAACCTTATTGCTGTACAATCACTTTTTTTACAGCATTTTAGTATTGCGCTGTTTAGTCGGAATCCTTGTTCTGTCCTGTCCTGAATTCTCCTGCTTCCTTGACTCAGAATATGAATGTCGTTTCGGAACTATGTGCAGGCGAACAGTCAAAGCCCGGAGCAGTTCGAGGCGCCCGACAAGGACTTCATGATCGTGGCGCTGGACCTGCTGAGCGGGCTGGCCGAGGGGCTGGACGGGCACATCGACCACCTCGTGCTCAACTCCAACCTCATGCAGCTGCTGTACCAGTGCATGCGCGACCCCATGCCCGAGGTCGGTACTAACGCACACTCGCACGCGCGCGCACGCACGCACACGCACACGCACACGAACACACACACAAACCTGGTTAAAATCCTTTATGAACCGGTATTTTGGGAACCGTTCCCTAGCCCTGGCTATAACTATCATATTTCTACAGTTGGTGTCGATAAATCGCTATATCATATCGTGTTTTGGTGGTCATGCTAGAAGGGCAGGAATGTTAAGGATATGAAATTTCGGATCTGGATACAGATACGGATATAGATATAATGTTATACCGGTTTCGGATCCAGTTACCGATATAAAATTATTTCGGATTGTCCATTATTATTTAGATTTTAATAGTAAGATACAAATAACTCGTCAACATCCAAACGGTCTCATGGGACTTTTGAATATCTATTGTGTCTCGATTATCGAACCAAGTACTCATAAATATAAACTTGTAACGTAATCCCGCAATGACTGACTAGTTATGACTAAGCAATAGAAATAATAAACACATTCGACGACCTCTGTAGCTGAAAGGCGAGCATACCGGACTTGGTGTCGCTATCTCTGAGGTCCTCGGTCGGTTCGATTCCCGGTCGGTCAATGTAAAAAAAAAAACACTTCTATATATATATTTATATATATATTGTCTCGGTTCTTGGTGTTGTGGTACCGCCATTGTTTTTGATTTCTGTAACACAAAGTGCTTAAGCTATTTATTTTATTTATTTATTTATTTAAAACCTAATTGCATTAATAGTTGTAACTAAAAAAAAAAATTGCACAAAAGGTTAAGACTTAATTTACAATGTAATCAGAGCAATGTATGTGATGTTGTCCAAAATTATTTATTTATTTAAATATGCAAGTGACGCTCACGCCTAGTGTGACGGTTTGGCTGGGCAGAAAGACTTGCCGTGACGTGTCTCATTTAGAATTCGCCTCTATCCGAACCTATCAGAAACTTTCATATTTTATTCGGTTACGGATACGGATAGATTTTTATTTCGGATATCCGATAGTTACGGTTAGGTACTTAACATCCCTGATACAAAAGTCGCGCCGGCGCGCCATCGCACTCTGCATTACCTAGTTCATTTGCAGCGGTACCTTATGTACATTATTATGTTGATTTCATTACTATCAGATCACTGAGGCACTGGCCCTATTATTCAGCCTGCCTAGCATAATAGTTATTTTCTAAGGCTAAAAACTCACGGAGCGGTTTTCAACCGCGCCCGCCGCGTTTGCGGGTCTATAGAATGTAGATTTATATGCAAAAAGTAAGAGCACATTTCACGACGCGTTTTATACCCGCGGCGCGCGCGGTTCATCGCGGGTCCCGCGGCACCGGCAAGCGACTTGTAGCATCGCGCGGGCGGCAGGCACCCGCCGCCGCGGCGGTTTGCGCCCGCGCGCTCTGCGATCGCTTGGCGGGCGACCGCAGTAGCCGGCGGGGCGGGGGGACAGAAACCGCCCGTCATGCGATCATCGCCAAGTTTGTGGGAGATAAACGCAACCGCGGCGGCTGCGTAACCGCAAAACTCCTGTCTAGTCAGTTTTGAAATAAAACAGATGTTCCGCGGGCGGGCGCGGGAGAAAATCGCTCCGTGAGTTCTTAGCGTAATGCAGATATTAGAAAATAACATAAAACCCAAAGCGACTTAATGGCCTGTGCAAACTTTAGACTTTTCGCGGAGGACCAGTCTCCGGAAAGTTCGCTAAAATCTGTCATGGACTTGGCAAACGGTGATCATTTTGTTCGTCGATAGTCAAGTGAAGCGCACGCCATCCATATATAGCTAAGCTTACATTTAGAAAATACGTTGTGTTGTGTAATTGACTGCGTATTTTTGTGCGTTTCGGTCTGTCGATATTGGGGACTTTTTGTACGCGGTACGTTTTGCTATTGCCGCTTCCGCCGATGCCGCTACCGCCGACTGCCCCTCATCTGCGCAAGCCTTAGGCCAGACTTGACTAATGATTTTAAAAAAATGCCTATCTATAATTTATCTCTAGTTGCAATATTTTTATTACCCTAGGTCCGACAGTCCTCATTCGCATTACTGGGGGACCTGACCAAGGCGTGTTTCCAACACGTGCACCCGTACATCCCGGAGTTCCTGCCCATCCTCGGCATGAACCTCAACCCGGAGCTCATCTCCGTGTGCAATAACGCCACGTGGGCGATCGGAGAAATTAGTATCAAATTAGGTCAGTTTCCTATTATTCAATCGCTCTACATCTTATCTTTAGCCGAATTTTTTTTTTCGCAAACTGGATGGAAGTAGTCTAATTAACAAATTAATGAAATATTAAACCGAAAATATGTGTTTCAGGTCCAGAAACGTCAAAATATATTCCTCTAGTACTCAACCATTTAGTAGTAATAATCAATAGGCCTAACACACCCAAGACGCTACTTGAAAACACAGGTAAGTGACATTTGTGCTTTTTCATCAAATACCACATTCAAATGTAAATTAATATCGACATAAGTTTCACTGATTTGAAAAAGTTTGAAATGTTGGCTAGTGCATAGGTACCAAATATTTGTTGGTGGCAGTAACATACTATTACTTTAAAGATTTGAATTTATCTATGTATTATGTCACAGCTTCATATTGATTTTTCATATAGATCATAATAATCACCGTTATGTACTTTCTTGTTTATGTTTATAGTGATTTCTGCCGTTGTATGAAACTAGGGCTCCGAATGATTTACAGAATTACCCTTGAACGATATAATTGTACATAGAAATCACTGTTCATCGTTCATCGATACAAATATATATTTTTTACCGACAGCTCGGTTCGCCGAAAAAATTATAAATATTTCTTTCGGCGAACCGAGCTGTCGGTAAAAAAAATATATTTGTATCGATGAACGATGAACAGTGATTCCTATGTACAATTATATCGTTCAAGGGTAATTCTGTAAATCATTGAGGGCTCATGAAACTATGATGATATCCTTTGGCGGAACCCACTATTTTATTCAGATACATTCTACCTATTTCATAAAATGTTACTTGATATCAATATATTATGTATGTATTACCTGATGTTGTATACCTACCTGCATAATTATGTTGACATGTTTGTCTAACCCATGTGAAGTGTTACTTTGCAACGAAATGATCTTTTAATAAACATATATATTTAGAAAGAATGCTACTGTTATGAAGAAAATTATAGAGCCTTGGCTTTTTGATTCATTATTTTGATTTTGGGGGTGTGATGTAAATATTACTCTTAACGCAAGTAGTGCCAACACTGAAGTGTGCGCCTGATCTTAAAAGGTGGCCTATACTATTCAGATCGTTGTGTTAAAGCTACAATTTTAATTACTATTTAGTAAGGGCTTTCTAGCAAACTAATGATTACTGACGAGTGACGATGATGGATGACATTATATGAAGTCAAGAATCCCATCTCAAAATTCTAGGCCACCTTTTGGTGATATCTGACAATGTCATTTATTGAGTGAATTAGCATAAAATTGTTTCACGTTTTTTCTATTTATAACACTAATTTGTTGCTGTTGACTTATGTACTTTGACTATGTTTTGAATGGTTTGTTGATTTGTTTTCTTGGTTTTGTTCTCGGTATATCGTGTCGTGGCGTGTAGCGATTACTATCGGTCGGCTAGGTTATGTGTGCCCCCACGACGTCGCACCCGTATTACATCAATTTGTACGCCAGTGGTCTGTAGTCATTTTTTTTATTATTACTTTATATTATTACGATTACGTTAATATAATAAGTTATCTTAGGTATTATTTCGATTGTGGATGGTGTTTGTTCATGGCTTGTTAATATTATTCTTTTATACGATTTGTTCTTATAATTTAAGTTCAATTAGGCATGGAATTTTAACCTTGTTTATTACTAAACGGCCACACTTTGATATATGTATTTACCGACATACGGGGTGGTATCTGTCGGATCATTTTATTTTCAGTGCTCTGTACTTTGTGTATTGAACACCATCCGCTTTCTAAAATATATAAGCTACGTAAATTATATTATTTAACCAAACTGCAAGCCAAAACTGTACATATTCATAGTGTGACGATTGTGCTATTAACTATTAACCATTTTAACGATTGTATATCTACATAATTCGCTTACAGTTTGGATTGCTCATTAAAATTAGTGTCCATGAATTAATAATTATATTTTGTGTGCTTGTCACTTTCAATATTTTCTCATTGAGATCAATCACTTTTTATTTTTTTATACCAACTAATATTTTACTTTATTATATATATTTATCACAGTCCTTAGAGTATTTGCTTCTTTTTGAACTCAATAAAATGAATCACGGCATTAGATTGTTGATATCTCGAGTGAATTGAATGGATCCGCTCAAAATATCAAGATTTATCAGTGACATAACACACAAACACACGCGACAATGAGGTAATTCGTACAGGTGCACGTCGCTGCGCAACATTCGAGACAACGACGAGAAGGACTCTGCCTTCCGCGGCATCTGCCAGATGATCCAAGTGAACCCGGGCGGCGTGGTGCCCGACTTCATGTTCTTCTGCGACGCGGTGGCCTCGTGGACGCACCCCAAGGACGACCTCAAGGACATGTTCACCAAGATCCTGCACGGGTTCAAGAACCAGGTGGGCGAGGAGAACTGGCACCGGTTCACGTCGCAGTTCCCGGCCGCACTGCGGACCCGCCTCACTGACATGTGCGGGATCTAAACAAGATCGCTGCTTATGGTGAGTGAGACGAACGATTGATCTATTATCAAAACTTTCCACTTAACATCACAAATTCCTTGATCCTATCATTGCCCCATCGTAATAAATAATGAACTATCGATGTCACATGGCTAAATTGGACGTCGAATTACACTTCGCATCAGAAAAATCGAAACGCCTTGCAAGTTTATGTTTTGTAAAGATTAACAAAAAAATGTGTATATTTAGGAATCAATATATGTCAGATGTTGTTTAATAGTAAATAATTCAAAAACATTTATTTCAGGCTTGGCCCATATAGTGTTAGTAACCATTTAACTTAGAACTATTGTTAGTAAATACAAGCAAGGAAAAAACATTGTTGAAATGACGTTATTTATAATAACAGTTTATAGTTTATATGAGTGTTTTAAATCCTAATGTTAATGTTCTAAATTAAAAAAAAAAAATTCATTGGTTTCGTATTTTGTTTAACAAGTAATTTTTACCCTGTATGGAGTATGAAGGAAATTGATAACACGTAATTTAAAAAAAAAATTAAGAAACGTTTATTTAATAACTTATATTTCCTCCCCGAGCTCTTATTACTACTTCCATACGGTTCTTCATAGATGAGATAGAGAATGTTGTGGCATTCCATTCCATTCCTCTTGGATTGCATTTTGCAGCTGGCTAAGTGTTTCTAGGGCAGGATCTCTCTTCGCGGTGTGAGCCTTAGCATTGTGGTGCATATGAAACCGTTGCCAATAAAATGTGCATAGGACATCACTTGAGGCTCAAGACACTGTTCAATGTACCGATGACTGTTTAGTGCAGGCCGACGTGGCCCAGATACAAAGACAAGCTCGTGTCTTACCGGCGGCGCTGATTCCTCCCCAAACCGTCCACGAACCGCCACCATAGCTGACCTTTTCTTCAATGCAGCATTGTGCAAAGCGTTCTCCATCTCTTCTGTAGACCTTGTTCCTTCCGTCGTTACCATACAGCATAATTTTACACTCATCAGAAAAGGACTTTGTGCCACTGGAGGTATGACCAATTTAGGGGCTCACGTGCAAAGTTAAGGCGCGCCCTTCGATGGTCTGCAGTTAATTTCAGCCCATTTGCTAGCTTGTGCGGTACCAGTCCACGTTCCATCAACCTTCTAATTGTAGTCACTTACAGCCACCCTACGTACAACATGAAGCTGCTGCTGCAGTTGAAAAGGCATCGATTTTGTAAAGAAGTCGTTACAATAAATCGATCATCTCGCTCAGAAGTGACCCGATTCCTGCCAGATCCTGAACGGCGCGTGAACAAACCAGTCCCCCGATAGCGATTTTCTATCTTTTTCAGTCACAGTACACACACAGTATACAGAACACAGATCAAAAAGTTTTAAGATAAGCGCTACTTTTTAGTTTTCAAAGGTGTAATGTACTCCGACTCTAAACACACATTTGTCTCAAAACAGTGAATCATTTCATAAATGAAATTCTAATTTTGAATTTTCGCTTATCACTGTAATGACCAAACTGCCAGCTATACAATCATGTGATTTTTTTCATGAAATGAAAACTCTTTTGTGTTAAATTAGGACAGAAACCATAAAATGGAAGTGTTTAGATTCTACTGATGAGAAATGTATTTGTAACCTAATAAAAAAACCTGAAAGTAACAGACACAAAAGGCGTGAGCGGGAAGGCAACGGGTGGGGTCGGAAGTACTGCGGGTCTAATAACATACGTTTAAAAAATGGGCGCCTACAGACAGCCGGCTTGAGCGGGACGACTCGCCGCGCACGCCGGCTGTCTGTCTGTCTGTGTGTGTTACGCTTTATTGTATGAATGAAATGTGTTGTTGCAGGGGAAATCAATGTCAGCAGGGGTCGGGTCGACATTGCTCCGGTAGGGCCTCGCCTCCGACGCTCGCGGCGCGTCCAGTCGCAGCTGCCCACTTTGTGCCAACACGTAATCTCTAGACTCGCGATGACTTTACGATACCTTATACATACCACGTACATGTAAATTGTCGCACACACTATTTTACGTCGTTTGTACCTGAGTGTTTTCCGTTCGTTAGCTGAGAATGTAGGCGGCGGCTCCACTGAACGATCGCACGGTCGGCGGGTGAGAATATACGTCACGTATAACACGGGGTGCTAGGCTTATTGTATTCGTATTTTGTGTAATAAATGTCGCACGTTGCATGCTTACGTGCCGTTTCGATTTGTTAACGGATTGAGTGTTCACTCGTTGGCCTGTAGTCGTAGATATTACTCACAGTCTTTTTTAAGTGGTGACATATTGAGCTAGCTGTGGTTGAAATATCTACTATATTTGCATGAAAACCTAGTGATAGTTCATACCTAGATAATTAATTCGATGATGAGACATGGGTTTTCGTTTGTTATCTCCTGATATTTAAAAAAAAACTTTTAAAATGTGTTTATTGTTAACCTTATCGACATTAGAATGCCATTGATTTGATGCGATAAGAACAAAATAAGGATATCAAATGATAGTGCATAGTACACAATAGTTTTAGATTTTGGTGAGTTATTTGAAATCCTAGTTAGGGATAAAGTTGTATGGGAATACAGTCTCATCACGAATTGATCGAAATTATTTAGTCGTTACTAATGCATTATATGTTTGCGCCTATATTTTGGGGTAAAATATATATTTTAGTGGTAAACGATATTGGTATTATATAATCACTTTTCTTGCATATTGTTCCTGAGCTGATACCAATTTGCGGCAGAAACTTTTAAAGTTACAAATACATTAAATATAACAAGTAATAGCTATCGAAGGCCCAGACAATGTGTTTGATTAGTGTGTAGTAGTCACGTCCTAATGCTCAACAGAACTACCGTTTTAGTTGAGGACATTTTATTGACACTTGCATCTAGTGGTCTCGAAAATGTTATGTTCATCATTCTGGATTATCTATTTGAAAAAATATGGCCATCATTTTTCAAAAGCATTTATTTTGTGTCTCCACTTAGGCTTTTCAAATATGTTTTAGTAGTAAAACGATGTGTTAACTATTATTTTATGTAAATTACAAGACTTAGTGAAATCGAGAATTTATGTCAACTGTGATTTGTGACTGGTTTATTTTGACTAATATATGTGTATGATTATATGTCTGTGTCAGTGTAGAGTAATATACTGCTTTGATAGATTTTATGACGGCTAGATTTCTGCTATATAATTGTACCAAATAGTATTTTTACGTTGTATATTGTTTTAATGGATTTGTATGTTTGCGCGCCGCGGCGAGGTGGCGCCCGCTCCGCTCGCTGCGGGACATTTATATGATGGATATAAAGTAATAATTACGTGTATATTAAATGAAACTAATATTATGTATATGTAAATACATATTGCGATGTATATTATTGTATGCAAGTAAAATTGTTATTTTTTGTTTAAAAATGCTAAAAGTCTGACTTTAAACAGTTGTTATTAATATCATTTAGTTTTTCAGATGTGTGGGATGTCTGAAATTGTGTAGTTCGAAAAAATATTTAGAAATTTATTACAAAAAATGCAAATCTAGCTTTAGAACATCAGATAATATTTTTTTCTTTCTGGGGTATAAAAAAAATTACATTCCGTTGGAACTAAATTTAATTTGGGGCTTTCACACCATTTTGTTTGAGGATTATATAGTTTTTATTAGTTTATCGTCACTACACATCTTATTTATTACATATTATTTATATGTAATGTAGTCGAGTAGGGTTTTCCTCGGTCCCTGAGTCCCAGTCGGTTCCTTTCCCGAGTCCTATCTAGTCCCGTTCCTTGTCATGTGCCAACGAAGCCCGAAGCGTGGATGGATGCGTTACCTTCTCCATGCCCAACACGGAATCATATCTCAGTTTCAATTCGCATTATTTTCCAGGCGCGTTGATTTTTTTGTTAAACTTTATTAAATTTCAAAACGTCTGTTATAAAGAATTTGTAAATCAATGTTTATTTTTTTAAGAGAAAACCAACGGGTGGCGTAATTTATTTTAAGGTTAGTAGATTTTATTGTCATGAGTTTTTATTATAGTAGTTGATTTCCTAAAAATGAAACGGTGATAATAGTTTATTAAGTGATCGCATGCTTGTGTGAGCAGATGCAGCGGCATTCGTGAGGCACTCCCTTCCTCGAGGTGTAATGTCAAATATTGTAGTTGTATTGTACGGACGAACATTTGTGATTCATTGTCGATATATTGTAGGTTGCGATGCGTTATTATTTTCTGTTGTACATTCAATTTACATTATTTATTATTCTATAGTACGTATTTATATACTTATATTATGAAGGTAATCTTGTCGTCGAAATACATTCATGTGTGTACATAACATTTTTATTATTATTTACCAACCACCTTAAACGTCATAAATATATTTTATTTATAAAGTAGCTATTTATTTACTCGATATCATTGTTTGAGATCACCACTCTTGCTGTTCTTGACTTGTCACTCACATCTAAAGCAAATATCTCCTATTTAGACAAAAAATAAAAATGGTCATTCAATTATTTAAATAATTTTGTCGTAAAATGTTTTGATCGATGTTTATTTATAGTACAAATACATCTGGAACAATTTTGCGAAATCTAAAGATACTGTTTTCTGAATTAAATCTGAATCAGACAGTGCTCAAGTAATGCCTTTTAAATATTTTACCTTGTTTCTGTTCCACAATAAATTAAAATTTGGTAGAGACTTGTATTTTTCTTGCAATTTTATTTGTTCCTATTTTTACTGTCTATTTCTACCTCATTTGCAGTCACACCAATTAACTGATTAAACCAAATGATTAATAAACAATTTAGTATTTCTAAAAAGGCGATACTGTTATGAGTTAAAATATAGGATCTGACCGAATAACGCAATTCTGGTCCGATTCAGAACCCTTCGATAACCAATTGGCGACCGAAAAACCACACCAGGATTTAACATTACAGTCATGTGATTCTCCGGTTGACAACTCGTTATCGAAACGTTTTGAACCCGGGGTCCTAATTGGTGTACTGGTAAAAAACAATAGATTTAAAAAAAAAACATTTGCACATTGCTCATGCATCATTGCCAAAATAGGTTAAAATTTTATATGAAAAGGCGTTTTCTATTTGATCCCATAGCGAAGTTTCTAAAACTGCAGGCTGTATATTCAAAGAATCACACGATTTAATTTTTTGATATTTCTTGCACACTAAGAGGTTACATTTAGCAGATGTTATAGTCCAACAAACAAAAATCTCCAAAATTTCAAATACGTAATTTTAATTTGATATTTAAAAAAAACTATTTGATGTAAGTATTTTTTAAATCTAACAGCTACTGAACTCAATTGTTTTAAATTCCATCGCGTTTATTCGGTTACTCCTTGCAGGTATAATAAATGATAGATAATAATTCTTAATTTATTTTGAATTAGCAACCATTGTCATGTTGATGTTATTAAACTAAGTTAAACTAAGTAAATCCCAGCTAAAAGTTGATAGTGATTTACTTTAAATTTGTTGCCATACAACCATTACTCTATAATAAGTAAGAAATAAAAAAGTTGATTGTTTTTCGACGAATCGATTATTTAACATTTATTTTATATTTATAGATATTTATTATAATATATACCGTATTTTATGATGCTATGTATTGTATTATATCCTTATTAATTAAAAAAAGAAAACAAATCCAGTTGTAGGTATTTACAAATCACTCCGTTTTTATAAATGTATTGGTGAAGTAAATAAAAATAAATTACTGTCTTTATGATCATGAATTAAATTGTTGTCTAATTGTAACAATTTGATAACTGCTATTAATATACAAAGTTGAGTACAGATTTTTTTAAAAACAACGTATTGATGATATCGCATATGGAAATATAAAACATAATGTACACTAATTAACTTCATTTATTAGATAATACTGAAGCATTGTATAGTATGGCCAACGGTATGTCAAGCTTAAAATTAACATACCTGTTTGATGCCCTATTACTGAAGATAAAATCATCCTAATAAGGGCAAACCGACGCATTTGACAAATAGACGTCAAATGTGTGTAGTATATCCGAGTTGTTCAGTACATCGTACAATATTTTCAACTGTGGGGTTATTTGCTATCATATTATTTGATTTGTTACACCAAATCCATATTTTGAGCATACTAACGAGTTAATGTATTATGTGAAAACAGCAAGTGTTTTTCCGTTAATACTTCATACAGGTATTTTAACAAAAAATACAAAAAAATAGTTTTACGCAAAATAAACCAGAGTCGATAGGTGACATTTAATTACCGTAGGATTCAATCAAGACCTCATTAATCAATTATTTGTCGTCTATCTGTGAAAGGCTGGTTAGCCCATTATGTTGTTGTATTGCTGATGGTACAATTTACAATCATTTTTCTGTACTCGCAAGTTCTATCTTTTTTGTCATAATAAAATACTGTTACAGTATGCAGACCTGTCCTTATCAGATGTACTGTAGCATACCTAATTGTGTATTACCTAGTGTGTTTACATTTAAGTTTCGGTTGTAACATACAGACCTCACAATAGACATTCTTATAAAAAAGCATCGTTAATAAAGCACTCATTGTTCGAATAGCTTTTCGTTTTCTTTGTCTTTCAATATAAAACTTGTACAAGAGCGTATAACAGAGTATTTGACTGCCGCTGAGCTACAACTAGGCACAGGTCACGAAAGAGCGTAGGTATACATCCGCGCATATAAAGAGTAGGATTGGAAGATGCAATAATCGCAGTAAGCACCTCTCGCTCGTTCATTATACTGTGAGAGCGAAAGGTGCGTGCGAACAACTATCACTATTCCATTGCCAGTATATGCGCAGGTACGTAATAATAGGGATGATCACTTATTTTTCTTCGTCTATCAGGTAGATTATCAAAAAGTATTGGACACGTATTTTATTTTTTTAGATAACCAAAATATTACAGATATATTATATTGATTTGAAATGTCGCATAACGTCACGTCTTGGTACAATTTTTGTTTAATAAATAAATTGTTTACACTATTACACCAATTATCTAGCCCCAAACTAAGCGAAGCTTGTACTATGGCGACTAGATGACGGATAAACATACTTAAATATTTTTATAACCATCTACGACTTAGGTAAATGCTCGTGCTCATCACACAAACATTTCCTGCAGGATTCAAATTTCGAGCCCGCAACCGCTGGCTTTGTAGTCCGGAGTGCCAACCACTACATCAGACGGTCGTCAACTTAGAAGTGACGTCACGAAAAAGATAAACCGCATCAAAGTTCGAGAGTGGGGCTCAAAAAAGATAAAGATCTTTTTTGATTGATTGACAAAGGAAAAATAAGAGTCCTAGTAGTTATTCTCTTAGGGCCGATTTTTCAATAGCCAGATAACTTTTATATGAAGAATAATTTTAAAATATTGTCAGTTTTCGTATAGAAAATGTGTCAAAATGTTAATTTAACCGTTGGATAAAATTTATCTAGCAATTGAAAAATCGGCACTTAATCCATCAGTTAATATAAAAAAAGAATCTAACTGACGGACTAAGGGCCGATTTTTCAAACGCCAGATAACTTTATTCGACAAATAAAATTGGCGTTTTGACACAATTTCTATACGAAAACTGTCAAATGTCAAACTTATTCTTCAAATAAAAGTTATCTGACTATTGAAAAATCGGCCGTCAATAGAATTTAATTTAGTTTATAACCCGCCTAAGTCGTCCTCCCTATTTTACTGAACGCCGATGATGGACTCGATGGAGAAGGAGAGTTTCTGCCGCTGCGGCCGCGCGGGCGCCGGCGCGGGCGCGTAGGCCAGCAGGGCGGCCAGCAGGTGCCGGCACAGCGCCGCGCCGGGCTGCGCGGGCGCGGGCGCGCCGCGCTCCAGCTCCGCGTCCGCGAACGCGCGCCGCCGCCGCACGCGCTCGCTCCACGCGGGGTCGGAGTCCGGGCTGACCAGCCTCAGGTTGTCTGGGGATATTGGGATGTTGACACATCACTAATCATTCAATCGTATGGTGCGGTGGTGGCGGGTGCACCGCACAACGACTCGGTTCGGCGGCCGCACTAAATCCGATCGTGTATTTATGCTAAGAAACCATGTCTCTAAAGTAATATTATTTCATTGATAATCGAAAACATCGATTATTTAATCGCTTTGAAATTAATATGTCGTGGCCAGATCGTAAAATTGATCATTTCATGATGTGACCGATCATTTCATTAAATGGTGGTATTTCATGATATAGAACAAAACCCGCTGCCTACATCATGATGTGGTCTGGCCAAATCAGTGAATGCTCAGCGTTTGACGATATAAACAGCTAAACGCACTAAGTACTACTTCATGAAATGGTCAAACATTAGTGATCATATCGTAAAATCGTTACAATAACCACCGGTAGAGGCGCTAATGTTGCTTTGTTTTTGTGATGAATAATGGCGGCGGAGAAATATTTTATTTAAAAGGGAATTAAAATATGTAAATTGAAGGTGAAAGTGCAGTGAAATATTGTTACGACCCCAAGTTAGGCGATTTTTATAAAAGTCACTCAAAAAACGAGTGCAACGTCAAAAAATGAAGAAGTTTGGAACGTAATTTCAGAGGTTAGTTAGGTTATTTAGCTTTTATAGTGTTTTTTATTTATTAGTTGTGTTCAAATTTTTATTTTAAATAATAACTATTTAAAATATTTAATGTATCTATCGACTAAGATTATAAATATTAAACAAATTCAATTCATTGTTAACGTTTAATGATATGGACAAACGTGGATTGACATTTCATCGAATGTTGACGTTTAAACGATATGGTCAGTTGGCCCTATCATGAAAATACCACCATTTTATGAATTGATCGGTCACATCATGTATTGGTCAATTTTACGATCTAGCTACGACAAATATATATCTTGCAACGATATCATTGATATCTTGTCATTTTAGTAGTAGTTTGTAGTCAACATTTTACTTTTGGGCTACATAGAAGTGATGTCACAACTCCAATACAAAATCTATAGGTCGATATTGTTTGCGTTTTGACAGCTCATAAAAAAAACGTTTAAGAAAATGTTTCAAAGATAAATTTATGCCGTTATGCCGTTGTCGGGCAATCGTAAATCTGGGGATTCAGAACAGAACCCTTTTATAACGAATTGACCCCCGCTAACTCACGTGAAACTAATGTTAGATCCTATAGTGTCACGTGGTTTTTCGGTCGACAATTTGTTACCGAACGGTTCTGAATCGCGGGCCTCAGCTGTATCTGTCGAACTGATGTTAGCAACTGCATTGTACAATTTAGTGCCCCGCATGCGTTTGGTAAATGCGCATAAAAAATGACATCCACTCCCTAATTTTGTCACAGTCGTCGTCGTAATAAGTTTGGCACCCGCGGGGCTATCATTCAACAAAGCGGAAAGACATGTTTACAGTCAACAGCTTCGCCGTAACCCGACACCCTCACAAAGAGCCGCCTCCGCGTTCTCTTGTAAAACAATCTTTACAGTTTTTTAGAGCTCATAAAAATAGTTAAAAGAAATAATTTTAGCTTTTTTGATAGACAGTGAAATGTTGCCGAGTGTTGGATGACAGCTTTTGTTCTGTAATGAAGCGGGGACATTTTCAAGAGCGGCTCAAATGTTTTATTGCGTCTGCGGTGCTCTATTTTTGATTGTTCTAAAGAATTTTACAATTTTAACATCGTGTGCTACTTGATATGTGTTTTAATTGTTATTTGTTATCTGTGTTGTGTAGCTCGT
The DNA here is from genome assembly GCA_963576865.1 of Anania hortulata. NCBI lineage: Eukaryota > Metazoa > Arthropoda > Insecta > Lepidoptera > Crambidae > Anania > Anania hortulata. The sequence goes on from OY756389.1 coordinate 6,931,030, forward strand.
TCTTTTGTTGTAAAACTTCCGCATGTTTTCCTCACACACGTCAATATTGTTTAAATAATTAAAGCAGTTTACAAACCAACAGAATTTTTACACCTTCGTCATAATAATATAAAACCGATATGAATTTCCTCATTTACTAAAACTATATAAATTAAATACTAATGATATCCCATCATTTAAAATTTCAGTGATTATAAATAGCAGATAGATTACATTAAAAAATCACATTGGTGACAAAACTTTTGATAATAATAGATTATCACAATATTAATAAAGTAATATTATCGGTACTCTGTCGCAGGGTGTAGTAGCTCATGTCCCTTTTAAAATGTACAATTTTAACTCATTCCCAACGATCCAAAACAAATATTTGTTCAGCTAATTCGCATTTAACATTTCACGATCGGGAAACGAAACACTCGACAGTGTCGACTCGCTTACTACAAAAACAATGGACGGAGTGCACGCGAGCGACACCGGGGGATCGGGCTTCATCACCGCACCATGTGACTACGCGTATCACTGGACAGGAGTAAACATATATTTTGGTATCACTAAGTACTCTTAAGTCATGACTATACATTAATTATAATTATATTTTGTTAATTATATTTAATAATATTATTATTGTTTATTTCTTTCTATAGATTCTCGTTAGCTTATCACTATCAGTATCAAAGCTATTTCTACTTCCGGTTCACGCGATTTATGCTAATATAAACATAACTGTTTTTTTATTATTTGTTGTTTATAAATGTTTTGCCAGTTAGAAACCGACACAAAAGGCAACATCTGCGCGCTACTGCAATTCTTTTTTTTTTCTTTTAATGTTTATTTTGCCTATAATGGCTTCGGTGCTTACTTACAGTATCTACAGCAACTGTAACTGTAACTGTACAGCCATTTAAAAGTTATGTAAACTACTTACCTATGCTTTTGTACAATTTGTACATACTTACATAATAATAAAATAAAATCCAAATTTTATTGATTAATGATTTTCATAGAAAAACAAAAGTGCTGAGCATTTTGTAGCAACAATAAAATAAATACTTAATTAAATTGTCAATCTTATCTATTTTGGAACTCTATCATGGTTAAAACGTAATTATTATATAAACCAACTAATTTAATTTGATCCTCAATCGAGAAAAAGATTTTTACGATAATATGTTGATTATTAGGGATTAAATCAACCTTAACATCCTTTATTGATAAATTGTGCTCGCGGAAATTAGTAGAATATCCCTCTCGAGTCAAGAGTCAAAGACCCCTAACTAGCAAATAGGTACAGACAACGGCAGGTCAACCTGTCGTTGGTGGTACGTCTGTCTGTCACCCAAAAAGTTAAAGGTCATTGAATTTATTTTCAACTTTAAGTCCGACGCGTAGAGATTCAATATCAATTGAGAAAAATTGATGTTTTGTGGTAGGTTGACGTGCCTATCCTACCTAATCCTTCACCTGCCGTGCTCATCGGCAATCAAGGTAAAACTATTGCGACTGCTAGTTACCGTTGGTCGACGGGGTCGTGGTTAACTAACGTTTAGTTATACAAGAGACAGAATACAATAAAAACAATATTTTATATTCATCTAGGTGCTTGTTGGCTGTCAACTATTTACTTCCAATATGGAAAAACATTTTTCGCCTCTACCTTGTATACCTAGGCACAATTTTAACTTCCCGACCGCTCAGTGTAAAGAATCTTGTGTCCGTCACTTAGTAAAAAATAAAATCTGCTTAAAACTATAATAATTATTTTACATGATTTCGTAATTTTATCAAGAATCAAGAATAATTTATTTGTTTTGAATAGGGTACATCATAAGGTTACAAACATATATAGGTTTTACTTATTCAGCCATAGTCAATAGCATACAAATATATCAACAAACAACAAACAAGTCAGAGATAAGTCACCTCCAAACAATTTAAGTTATTAATCAAATTTATGCACGCATACATACCTTTTGAAAAAACGTCAGTTATGTCAGTTATTAATTATTAGGTAATGTCAACTTTACAATCTAGATATTCATTAACTGAGTAGAAACATTTTATCTTGAGCTAGTTAAATAGTTTATTTTTAAATAAATTTAATGGTAGTTCAGTCAATGAATGCGGCAGTTTATTATATATTTTTAAACAGCTTGGATAACAGTTTCTTTTATAAAAGTAGTTCGTATCTTGGGCAACAATAGCCTTCCCCGATGTCTGATTGATTCAGTTGCATAATCATCTTGATGCACAAATAAAGACGGATAAGTTTTTACAAAGACACAACATTCCAGAATATACATTGATGGATAGGAGATTCAGATCGGGAAATAGTTGTTTGCATGAGGTTAGACGAGGAACGTTGCATATGGCACGAACACATCGCTTTTGAGATATGAAGGCTCTAGGCATATATGGAATTCCTCCAAAATATTAGGCCGTATTTGAGGTTGGATGCTACATATCCATGATATGCCATTAGAGAAGCTTTCTGATTTACTTGGGTCGTTAGACGCCAAAGAGCATAAGAAAATCTGTTGATTTTTTTGCATACGTTTTCTATGTGCTGTTTCCACGAACACTGACTATCTTTAATAAAACCCAAGAAAACAACTGTCTCCGATTTAGTCATATTTTCGTCGTTAATTTTAATACTAAGATTATCTTTAGGTTTTCTGTTAAAAAATTGTACGTATTTAGTTTTATTAGGATTACTCTGCAAAATAAGTAAATAACAAAAACTAAAATATTGGATTTTGCGTCGTTCTTTTCTCTTGGACCTTCCCGATCAGTGCTGTTTAAATTCTACCTACTTTAAATTTGGTTCAGCGGCTACGGCGGGGTTGTAAAGGGTCTAAAAAAGGGATATGTCTACGATTTGTAAACTTGTTGTTACCGTAGACAGGTGGGTGCACGGAGTAGGTCCTGGCCATCTGTACGCAGCGGAGCCGCGCGCGGTAGGCCCGCTTGCGCGCCGCCAGCGCCGCGGCCTCGCCGTCGCCCGGCTCCACGCCGCTCGCGCCTTGCTGCCGGCGCAACGCCACCTTTATTTATGAAAGCCGAAATATATTTTTTATTTTCCACTTGCGATTACTCTGATCTAGACTATGGAACACATATTCATACATTGCATGCACTAAAAAGAAATACCAGATTGAAGTGGGGAACTTAACCAATACAAGTTTGCTCACAAAGGGTGATTAATTCATTTATTACAGCTACCCTTGAGCTAAGATGGATTCGAATTAACAGAGCAGCAATAAGTAAGTAAAATTACCTGTGCAGCCATGACGCGTTGCCGCTCCAGTACCAACAGGCAGCCGGGGCAGCGGCAGTCGCGCCAGCGGCACAGCCTCTTGTGCCCCTTCAGACAGGAGATCACCCCATGGTTCCGGCACCGTGCACATTTCGGCGTTCGCAACGCCTTGCGACTGCCACTAGCACCGCTATTACTACCCTCCACTTCTCCTCTACTTGGCATGGTTACATCAATTAGTAAATGTTCACAAAAAATTGTAACACTACATCACTGCGCTTTAAACCAGACTCCGACAATTGGGTTTTAATGTTCCGGGACAAGTCATGTTCACGCTGAAATATCTTTTCACAGATTGACGGCTGTAAAGAGGGTTTCAAGTTTAAAATATAGAGCGCCGGCAGTCGCTCCGCCCTCGGCGCGGTGCTATTGGCTGTGGGCTTTTGTGGGCGGACTTGGAACACGATCGCCCTGATGTACTTACAGAAATTGTAAGTTTTATTCTTCTATTAGTAAAATGATACATCGATTGATTGTTCGTTATGTTATATGGTGTTTACTATTGTTTTGTAGTAGCTAAACCAGGCACATTATCACCTTCATTGCTGCCGATTGAATGAGGTAACTAGTATTGTAGGTTACAAGGTAAGGTACTATTAGGTACATACGGGACAATAAGCTAAACTGACTGGGCTACTACTTTAAATTCGGTGGACTGTTTGTTAGTTATGAAAAAAAAACATTACTTTTCCTATAAATCAAAATAAATGACCTAAAAGGTCGCCGAAAATATCTATCATTTTAGTTTCGATAATTTCTTAATAAAATTTAAGGCATAACTGTGGTGTCAAAGTAAGTAAATTATGTCACCGGAAAATGCTTTACTTTATCTGTATGCAATTTATGCCATTGCTAAAACCTAGAATATTCTGTGATAGCAGACGAGGGCTTTTGTTTGTCCAGCCACCTAGGATCGCGCTAGTCATTTGATATAGGTGTTTTTATTCTGGAAAATATAATTGTTATTATACAACTTATCATGAGTAAGGGCAATATTGGTATCAATCAACCTGTAAGCGATATCCAATCTCGGCCAGCGATTGCCAATTAATTCTCAGGTTTCCCTCGACTGTCCAGTTCACCCCGTGGGGGACTGGACAAATAAGTAAGTTCACCGATAGAATTTACCTTCATAGAATGTAATTCAAAAATTTTTTGCGCCAATTAAGTACGTGTATATTGAATAATTTATGGTTTGAAAATTATAATGCAATTTAGTTATACTTACAAGTCTTACAACATATAATAAAAATCGGTCAAGTATTAGGCGGAGTAATAATCATCCTGAAATATGTAAATGAAAAACCAAAATACGATACGCAACACAAAACCCCCCCGGTATTATAATACACTGAGCCAGTCATTATAATAAATAAAATGTTTTTACAATCACACCAATTAAGTATCTAGACTCAAACTAAGCTTGTACTAACTATGGCCATTTCCACTTTACCATAAGGGCACACGGGGCCTGTGCACATGGTTTGTAAACTAAGAAACACTGTTAACTGAAAAGAAAGAAAAGGGGGTCAATTGTCAAAGCCTATTAGAATAAAAAAATAAAAAAAAACTATGTATTTAACGTAGATACGAAAATTTTTTTTGGAAGTAATGAATTCATACCAACAGTGTTTTATTTTTAATTTGCAATAGGGCCCCCGAATCCTTGTACAGCCCAAGGCCCCGAGATATGTTAAGAAGACGGCCCTGACTATGGCGGCTTATATAACGGATAAACATACTTAAATACTTTTAGTTAGTTTTTCCAGAATATAGTGCATTTAGTTTGGCATAACTTTGGCAGGTTGCAAGTTTTTTTTTGTAAGCAGTAGATTCATAAGCAATAGGTACCTACTTATTATCACGCTTTTCAAACAACAACGTGCTCTGCGTACTACAAACAGTAGGTGCTTATGATTATGAACATCCAGACTCGATTGCAAAGACCATTAACCCGTTCCGACTACGTACAGTTTAATTAAAGCAAAAACATTATTATTAATTTCGCATACAAGATGAATGGGTGGTTGTTCTGGATGTAATTGTACCTGCGACGAGCATAAGGCGTGCTTTAGGCGGCAGGCTGACTTGGTTCAGATTTCACTCATCTCATCAGCGCAAACGCTCATATGTCACGCATGCTTTGATTCATTTTGCGCAAGAGTTAGTCTGATTTTGTAATTACATGACGAAAAGTAACGGAAAACAATTTAGATCTATAAAATGACTGGGTACGTACTACCACTACCTACGTTTGTCAAAATGCAAAGAATATCCAGTTACTTGTTATTCTGAATCCTTGTCAAGCTACACGCGAAAGCCGAATAATTACGACATGTATAGTACCTATGTGTCCTCTGGATCGCAATCGGAGCGTATGCACGCACTCTACGGAGCGTGTACGCTAGCAAAATGACATATAATATATGATGCATATTACATTCTAATTTCGCATCGGTATTTTCATAGAAGTCGAGTAACCTAGGCTCTTCGTCTGTGAGACGTGCATCCGCATTATGCAGGACAGTAAGGTCAGTGACACTGCCGATTACGAAATCAGCAGAAATACTGATGAATTGGGTAGTTTCCTGGGAAAAAAAATGTTATTCTATTATTAATTATTCCGTCAGTCAAAAAAAAAAATTTTGGACACATATTTTCTTTTGTCAATCAAACAAAAAATGACAAAGATTAAGCGCCTCAAAGTTTAATAATGGGAGCACGTGACGTCACGCGGAACTTTATCTTCATCATTTTCATCAACGGACTATATCTTCATCATTTTTGTTTATTTAACAAAAGAAAAAAAATACGTCTCCAATATTTTCTGTGAATCTAACTGCGGGACTAACTAGAATCTTTTAGGCAACTAGCCTAATTGAAGTATTCACTAAATGAAGACCAACATAAAGAAAAGACCCCTCGGGATTCCATTATGTGAATTTGTAAAATATCGGGCGACATGGATGTCAACCATTGATTCCCGCGTTTCGAAGAATAAATTAATGTTCAAAGATTGACACAGCATAGCAAATGGGCCTAGATAAGGTATATATAAGGTGCTTCATAAATATCTGCAACGGCTGAATGGGTAAAAGTATTGCTTATATAAATTACGATAGTAAAGAAATTTTATGTCCAGAACATCATAAATTTTTTCATTAAAAAAATTATATTAAATAAAGATTAGGCTTTATTCTGTCTCAAACCGTCCACATCTGTCCAAAAATGCTAACGTTTCACATTATACCGCCCATTTCAGCCTTTGCAGATATTTATGAAGCACCTTATATAGTAGATATGAGCTAGTTGAAGAGAGCTGCAAACATAGCAAGCTTGCTGAAAGAAAAAACAAAAGACGTCGAAGATGTAAAACAATATTTATTTACTTACACATTTTATAATAAAGCATACTCATTCATTGGTATAAAAGTATTAGGTAATACGAATCCTAAAACGAAGGTCGTTACACAGTCACATAAATGTAACTTCACAATAAAAAATCTTGTTCAGGGACGAGCTCGTTGCGCGCGAAGCAAGCGTCGAGCCACTCCTCGGAGACGAGTTTAGCGGTGTGCAGTGTCGCCCTGAGGCGGTTCAGGTCCGCTTGCGGCGTGTCGGCGCTCAGCACGGCGTGCGTGAGCGGAAGCGCGCGCGCGCGCGCGTCGCCTAGTGCTTCGCCCAGCGCGTCGCCCAGCGCGTCGCCCAGCGCGGCGCCCGCAGCGCGCGCCCGCAGTGCCAGCGCGCCGCGCGCCGCCACGTGCAGCCGGCACGCGCGCAGGAACGAGTGCGGGCTGCACGACCCGAACAGCTCGCGGTCCAGCTCCAGCATTTCACGCTTACTGAGGTACATGCTCGGGTCCTAACGACAAAATATAACGGCGACCATCATAATGACAATAGGTATGACGATTAACTTTTTGTTTCGTATCAGGTAGATTATCAAAAAGTATTGGACATGTATTTTTTCTTTTTTCACATAGTCCTTCGCGACCTGCCACTTAGGTACCCGAAATAGACCGGTAAATTCGTAAAAAATAAATAGATGCGGCACGCAAGCGGATAAACAAAACATTCTATTAATTCGAAATGTGGCATGACGTCTCGTCCTGCTAACTGAACGGACTAAATAGAATTTCATTTTCTTTACCCATTCGTCATCCCTATTATTGATCTTTCAAGTAGGCAAAGAAAAAGTTTCAAAAATCAAGTACTTACAGTTTTATCCATCTTATCGAAGCATTTCCTCAGCGTAGCTTCGTCTACTGGCTCGGTGTAGCTATCACCGAAGCAGTCAAAATCCTTACACAGGGCAAATTTTGTCGCTTTTTTCATGGCGAGCATTTCAAGTGGTGGCAGAAGGCACGGCGAATCTGCGGGAGGCAGGGAGCGCAGCCACGCCGTAGTAGTCACGTCCACTTCTTGGGCCTTGATAATCTCATTTTCTCTTCTAGTGATACGTCCAACCACTGCACACCACGTGTCTGAACCTAAGAAGCAAAATCATATTTGTAGATTTTTTTTAAAAAATAAGTTTATTTTATTAAAAATATAAATGGGTTTAGACTTCAATGACTTCTTTGGTAAGTATTATCAAATTCCACATACCAATATTGGAAACGAATGTCCCACTATGCGACTCCACGATGTTCCTCAGCTCTGGCTTTTTACAGTCTTCGTCATCCGAGAGGATGCAGAGTTTCCTGCCGAGCAACGCCTTGGAGACCACCTCTACGGCCTCCGAGGGCGTGGTGAGGAACTGCTCTGCCACTTTCACGACTTTAGCTGGACGCTTTTTGCGAAGTGTTGCTTCGCCCATTAACTCCTTGTTTACTTGAGTCGAGCTAAGCTTCACTACGGGACCTTTGTTCTGTTTAAATTAAAAAGTTTATAACACGTCAAAAAATGGTATATTACTAGATTCGGCTAACGATCAGAATATGCCTTCGGTTTTGTAGAGCGTCGTCTTTCTTACCGTTTACCTATGCCGTATGTATGCTTGTAGATAGCAGCTTGACTTTATTGATTGCCTAGCTAATTTTAAAAACATAAATGTGTAAGAATGACTTCTTTCAGAAATAGACAACGTAAAAAAATGCTTTTGTATTTATTAGCTATCGCATTTCAATTACTCGCCGTTTTAAATCAAGATGTTTTAAGAAACAACTGATGGTTGTAGAGAGGAGAGATATGAACACTGATATTCTCACACAGCGAATAAGTGATTAAACCTAATACAAATAAAAAGTAAATAAATATATTTTCACAAAACATACCGTCACGAGTTGGTTGAACTGGCTGAGCGTCATCACGTCCGCGACGGGTTTGTCGTCGCGGATCTTGACGACGCGCGGGAAACGTAGCGTGTAGTCGGTGCCAAAGCTTGTGCTTCTAATGAGTGCTGTTCTAATGAGCTCTGTGGCGCGTACCTAACAATTTATATAGGTATTTTAACAGAGATGTACAAAATGGTTTTAAAAAAGCATTTAAATACAAAATGCAAAATACTTTTCAGATTTACTATTTCAAATGCAAAATACCAAATAGTTTTGCGTTTTATATTTCAAATGCTAAATGCAAAATAGGTATTTTCAAAATACTTTTTTAAAATAAAATACCTTTTGACCAAATCGCATGTTTTTTTTTAGGTATTTATCATGAGAAATAAAATAGGGAACAATGCCGAGCCAAATGGCACCATAAGCATGACATTTTGGTCATATATCAGTACGCGTAGGTATCAATAAATTCTCTTATGTTATTATTAATAATAATGCTCACTTAAAATAATGTAAAAACTAGATTTACGAAAAGATAGCCATTGCTCCATTTTGTGAATTGTGTAGCCATTTATTTCGGTTGATTGTGCATCTAGTTCTTATTTTATTGTTATTACACTTTTATTAATAACAATTGGACTGGTATTGTTAAAAAGTTAAAAAATAAACATAAATTTTTATTTATTACACTTTTTAACAATACCACTTCACCAGCACCAGCAAACAATAAATCCGTGAAATAGAATCGTCGGCGTCTATGGCGTTGTGTTTTATAGCCATAGATAATGTACGTTGTTTTCGTTTAACATTGACACTATACTCAAATATAAGGCTAGCAGGCACCTCTATCGGTCAAATTCGTTAATACAAGCGTCATTCGTTCATTTCATTTTGTTTGACTGGTAATGTTGGCTAAACTTAATAACAAAGTATTTTGCATTTTGAAATGGATATAAAAATGCAAAATACATCTCGAAAGGTATTTCAAATAAAATACAAAATGCTTTTTACTAAAAGGCATTTTGCATTTTAAATAGAAGTATTTCAAATAAATCGCATTTCTGTATTTTAATATGAAAATTTTTCAAGCGTTGGCGTATTGTCTTAAGGCTAACGGAGGGAGATGCCCCAGTCAGTTGCTAGGTCCTTATAAATGAGAACCTAACACTCGAATATCATAGATAAGTTAAGTATTGCGGGATATGAAAAATTGTGGAGGTAATATGTGCCTTGCAAGCAGGTACTAGGTGAACCACCTTATTTACTATAGCTGATCATTTGTAAAAGGTTTGACCTACTTGTAAAACTGTGGAATGTTCTGGCAATATCCAAAAGTCGGGTTTTTCTTTGTTGAAGTCGAGCTGAGGCGGTGCAGGCGTTTTCTTGGCGGACACCCAGTGTTTCTCCAGCGCCATACAGACGCGCTCGCGCTCGTCGTACGTCAGGCCCGTGGCCACGCGCCCCACCGACACCCACCGCCTGGCCATATCGCCTAGAGTTAAAACACTCAAATAAAATACGGAGGAAACTTTGACGGTGCGCCTGAAACCCAGACACTTCTTGAGCACTTTAAGCTAGTTTTTCACTTGTGGAATATGATTATTATAGTCTAGACGTTAGGTACTTTGTAAATATTTTCATTCACAACTACGGTGAGCTATATTTTTATTAGCGATATAATTTATATCTCAAAATGATTTCATAGTTTAAGTTTGTAAAGTTGTTTTGAGTGTCGCGGCAGCTATTTTTAGTTGCTACGACTAATGATGAGTAGGGGAACAATTAAAAATTAAAAAATATTACATAAACAACTTAACAAACTTGAAAATAATAGTTGGTATAATCGTATCAGTGACTAGTATATGTGCGGTATGGTACATGTGGTGACTTTTGTCAAACAGAACATCTAAATTTTAATGTGTCCCTAATTTTGAGCAGAAAATAGAATCAATGATGTACGTTAGTTATAATTGGGCGATAAAAACAATTGCGTTAAAAAAAACTATTTTTATCTGTTGCAGTTTGTCTCAAAATGACAAAGAAAGACAGAGACGGCGCTATACAACAATCAAAACAATCATTCACCGTGAGTTAAGTTAACATACTTAGTTCACGTAGCTACAACCTTTTTTCATACTTAATTAAGTTGTCACCGCGAACTACAATTATAAATAGTTTCTAAATGGGCTCGGGTCTGAGTGTGCTAGGAGACCCTTGACGCCCAAAAAAAAATCATTGTCTGGTATCTTGAGACTAATGGATGTAAATTCCATACTTAATAAATGATTATTCTATTTAGTCTCAGATAGATTATCAGAAAATATTGGACCCATATTTTGTCTTTTGTCAATCAAACAAAAAATGACGAAGATAAAGCGCATTGAAGTTTGGGAGTAACGTCACGCCGTGCTAGTGTGGCAAGGTGTGACGTTAGGCGGAACTTTAACGGGCTATATCTTAATATTTTTTTGTTTGATTAAGAAAATAAAAAATACGCGTCCAATATTTTCTGTTAATCCAACTGACGTACTAATTAGATATTTTTTTAGGAAACTAGCCCACTACAATATGTTGTATTGAAATTTGAATGTTTTATGTTATTTAATAGTGCATATTTATTATTTTAACTATTTAAGTAATTATAAATTATCTGGCGGATTGACATATTTTTCTATACTTAGGTACTTGTAATATAAAGTCGAAAAACTACTTCGATATCACAATACAGAACTGTGTTAATATCACTTCTATAAGGCTAATTATAATTTATTATTCAAAGTAAAATAACTTACCCTGATCATGCACATCGACGCAAGCAACATGGAAGCACTTAGCTCGACCTTGCTTCTTATTCGCAGCTTCGTCAGCACCGATTATCACCATATCGAGGTCATCCATAGTACCTTCAGTATACTAAAAACAAGAATACAGTTTTTAAGGGTTATAGATTTGTGTATTTTTAAAGGAACTAAAATTATGTCTAATAAACACCTCAGGTTTAACTTTGTACCACCCAGCGTTCCGTCGACTGGCCATGTAGTACGACTCCGCATCTTTTACTACGATTCCTTCTTCTTGATTTTCTATAGCTTCATTTAGCTTATTCAATATATCAGTGCTGCAAAGGAATTTTTTTTTAAATCCTTGAATGATTTAATTTTTATTATGGATCTTTATTTGCGAAATCTAAACAAGCATGCACAGAAATATTAATATCCTGTAGAACTTAGAACACAAAAAAACAATCAATTTGGTATTAACAAAAAACTATAAAATACGTCTAAAATACAAGTCACGAAGAGCGTCACTTTCTTAAAAACCCAGGTTTTCGAGTTACGTTGTTTTTTAATTCGTGTGTCACCTACCTATCCTCAGCGGTTTTTCTTATACTATGCTGAATGATTCCCGTTACATCGGCAAACATAGAATCAAGGATTTCCAGTCTTTCCTTGAGTGGCAGTCCTCCCTTTTCTGGAGGTCCCACTAATGCTTTCCCGTTGTAATATAAGACGTCAAAGGCACAAAAACATGGCCGAAACACTGAATTTAGAGTTATCTTTTTCACGTCAAATGATATACCTGCAAAGAAGTAGATTTTTAAGAAAATTAAACTTATCCGGACTTAAATTACAACTATGTTTTTTTATTTTTAGTTTACGCTCTGATTTTAAGTTGTAATAAGTAATCTTTATGAGGCGTCAAGTCAACGTAAATACAGGGGACACAGGATGAATGGTAAGACGAGGCAATGTTCTGCCCATTATTGAGAACAGCTTTTACAATTTAGCTATGGGGCAAATAAAACGTTTACGCTACTTTTGCGCTTTTACTTTACATTATCGTCAAGGTAAATAACTATTTTGTATGGAATGGTAAACTTTTTTCTCCTGGTTTCCATATAAATCTTAAAAAAGAAAGAAGTTGAAACTAATATCGTTTTATTTGAGTTTCATTCATTGCGTTTACTAATAATAACAATAAAAAAAACACACTACTTTCCCTCGTCATTTGCATTGTTTTTATCTCCAACATAGTTTTACATAACGGCATGACGTTGTACTCTTCTCGTGTGCGCGCTATTACAATTGATTGAACAATTACAGCTGCCACGGGCCTAAATGTAAGTCATGCCATAATAATCTTATTGACGTACTTAAATACCTTTGGAACTGTAATGTTGATGCACTTTATGCCATCCCATCATCTCACCATCAATAATAAAGCTGCTTACTCCTGTATGAAAACAGTTCTTCAAGTATGGCGTCAGTAATCCTGATTCGTACGTTTTGCCGTAGTTATCAGAATAAGTGTGTCCTTTTCTTGAAAAATACTCAAATACCCCGTTTTCCATGTGGACCTAATAACAAAATATTAATATTCGAAATGTGCCGTGTGGGGGACGGCAGTAAAGAATACACTTCCCCACCGCCGACAGGAGGCGTGGCGAGAGAGGCGACTAGTTCCTGTAGCAGCAGCGTCTGCGTCAGCATCTCGCCAACCCGCCTGCCAAGCGTGGCGAGTATTAGCAATCCCCCCCAATGAAAGTCATTGGGGGAGGCCTATGTTCAGCAGTGGACGTCCTATATGTATATGGCTGAAATGATGAAATATTGGTAGTATTAGGTAGGTGTTCCCTTTACCTAGCATACAGAATTCCGTTTATGAATGCCAAGCCTAAAAACTAGGGACAGTTTTTATAAAATGTGCCCAAAGGAAAAAAATATAATTTACCTTCGTTTGGATAAACTAAAAACCAATAAAACCAATGTATTTCTTAAACTAGGCCTAAATTAAGCTATTTTACACGTTTCAATTTTTTTTACTCTACCACTGCTTTGGGACAATTGTGCGCTAGCGCCGAGAAGCAGCAGCGAAAGAAACTCGGTCACTATTGTCAGCCTCTTTTTAATAGTATGTTTACATTCAAGATAAAATGTACCTTTATAATATTTGTATATTTAATTCTATAGTACATTTTTATCATTTAAATAATCAATTACAGTGTAATAACCTGTTTTCATTAAAAAAATCTTGACATGCGATTTAAATTTATGTAACAGTAGGCGCTCCGACCCTCCAATGCCCATATTTACAGCCCCGAGAGCTCTCAGCACTAAACCTGTAAGTAGCTCAGCCGAAGATCCAAGAGCTAAGCTGACCCGACACTATACCGAAGATATCCCGGACATCAGCCTATACGAGATTAGGATGGCCCTCAAACAGCTTAGGAACAACAAGGCGCCGGGTGATGACGGAATCACATCAGAGCTTCTGAATGCGGGTGGAACACCGATACTAAAAGTCCTTCAGAGACTCTTCAACTCCGTCTTTCTCGAGGGAATAACGCCGGAGGCGTGGAACAGGGGTGTGGTGGTGCTCTTCTTCAAGAAAGGAGATAACAACTTATTGAAGAATTACAGACCCATCTCACTTCTAAGTCATGTCTACAAGCTGTTTTCGAGTCATCACGAATCGTCTCGCGCGTAGGTTTGATGACTTCCAGCCTCCCGAACAAGCCGGTTTCCGAAAAGGCTTTAGTACCATAGACCACATCCATACGCTGCGGCAAATTATACAGAAGACCGAGGAGTATAACTTGCCACTATGCTTGGCGTTCGTGGACTATGAGAAGGTCTTTGATTCGATCGAGACCTGGGCAGTGCTACAGTGTCTCCAGCGGTGCCATATTGACTATCGGTACATCGAGGTTTTGAAGTGTTTATACAAAAACGCCACCATGTCGGTCCGAGTACAGGAGCAGAGCACGAAGGTGATTCCTCCGCAGCGAGGCGTAAGACAGGGAGATGATATATCTCCGAAACTGTTCACCGCTGCATTGGAAGACGCTTTCAAGCTCCTGGAATGGAAAGGATTTGGCACCAACATCAACGGCGAGTACATCACCTTCGGTTTGCCGACGATATTGTGGTCATGGCAGAATCGCTTGAAGATCTCAGCACAATGCTCGGTGACCTTACTCGAGTCTCCCAATAAGTACCTAGGCCTGCGGATGAACATGGACAAAACCAAGCTCATGTCGAATGCCCATGTTGCGCCCTACCCAGTATCTATCCGTTGGGAGCTCTACTCTCGAAATTGTTGACAAATATGTCTACTTAGGACAAGTTATCCAGTTGGGTAGATCCAATTTTGAGGAGGTCAATCGTCGAATCCAACTCGGCTGGGCAGCGTTCGGGAAACTACACCACGTCTTCTCGTCCAAAATACCTCAGTGCCTCAAGACAAAAGTCTACAACCAGTGTGTGTTACCAGTGATGACATATGGAACTGAAACGTGGCCTCTCACTATGGGCCTCATAAGAAAGCTCAAGGTCGCACAGCGTGCTATGGAAAGGGCTATGCTCGGTGTTTTCTTGTGAGATCGAATCAGAAATGAGGAGATCCGTAAACGAACAAAAGTCGCTGACATAGCCCAACGGATTAGCAAGCTGAAGTGGCAGTGGGCGGGGCACATAGCACGTAGAACTGACGGTCGATGGAGCAGAAAGGTTCTAGAATGGAGGCCGCGTACCGGCAAGCGCAGCGTAGGACATCCACTCACAAGGTGGTCAGACGGCCTGGTAAGGGTCGCAGGAAGACGCTGGATGCAGGCCGCTTCCAACCGGCCAATCTGGAAGTCAATGGGGGAGGCCTATGTACGAATACATTTTTTCATGAACGAAATTACCTGCTTTATTTATGAAGTCTGAAATTGAGAACGGCAAGTTAATCTTTATTCCGGTTAAAATTACGAATGTCACTTTTATTAGATGCAGGTTTTACAAATGTAGGTACATATTTTCATAAATGAATGGACTGTACAAACTATTAACTGTAAATAAAAATACTGCTTAATAGGTGCGAAAAACAGTGATCTTTGGTATATATCCTCCGTAATGACATGGAAATGCTCTAGTCTATACTCGACTGAGCATTTCCATGTAATTTACCTAACGTTCATACGAAAGGTACAACACTGACAACATCTCAGTTTAAAAACAAATTTTTACTAAAAAAAAAATAACCCGACTTCAAAAACACTAAAAAGCTAAAAATAACTTGTTTATTTGAAATTGTTAAACTATGATTGTTTAAAAGTTATGTTTAGCTTTTTAGTGTTTTTGAAGTAGGTAATTTTTTTTTATTTGTCTGTTTTTTTTACATTCTTAATGGCGATCTGTGATGTAATTATAGCTAAATTGCTTCTCATGACGATTCAAATAAGTCCAAACACGGCTATGATACATGTTTTATCACACAGTTCCGGTGCTTACCTTCCGCCTTTTTCATCAGATCAGTTTGATGGTATCATTCTGACCAGAATCATTTACTAAAATTTGAGTTGTCGACTATGGCAAGGCTTAACTGTCTTAATGAAAATATCTTATCGCTACTTGTGGAAGACTATTGTGACCAATTATGGTCTCCTTTATCAGTTCCACATCAGCAAATGATAGGTACTTTCTGAATGCAAATGCTTGACTTGTTGTTAAATATACTAAAATCGCTATATTTGTATACCTATAATATTTTAGGAGTTCCCTCAATTCCTCATGGATTCCATCATCAGAATTAAGTTTTGAAAAAAATGGGACCAATCTGGAGGTATACCCTTTCAATTAAGTTTTTTTTTTCAAATCGGTTCATTAATGGCGGAGTTCTGAGGTCACAAACATTTTTTAAAAAAAACTTACAACCGAATTGAGAACCTCCTTTTTTTGAAGTCGGTTAAAAATCAGTACATAATGGCAAAATCTTCGTTTAATCAAAAAACATTTTCATGTACGAGTAATGTAACGTTACTGCGAATGCTCGTCCCTGTGTTCGACGCAGCAATACAATATTCACGGCAAGTGAAGATCATCTACAAATATCAGACAGTTACATGATATCGCAGCGTGAGAGCAATAGGAACTATAACATAAGTAAGACAATTATATCCATCCCGTGGAAAATGCTTCTCCTTAACAATACAAGACCGAGTTTCGTAGAGGCTTATTTTTACTTGAACTTTATTATTATTTAGCACTGATTAGGGATAATTTTTTTAGCATTTATAAAATGGTGACTAGTGAACGGCTTTGCTGGGACGAAGAAGAAGATAGAACTACCAACCTGAAATCTTTCTCCATCAAACTTGTTTTCTACGAAAAAAGTTTTCTTGTCGAATTGAAGCTGCCGCGCAATGTCTGTCACGTCGAGTCGCTCAGAGAGCATGGGGCTTATCGCATAAAACATTTTGATACCCAGTTCTAAAGGACGAGTGTCTCCATCTTCCAATTCTTCACACATCTAAAAAAAATATTTTGGGTATAAATTAGGGCCGATTCTACTGCACCAACCAGCAAGGGCGTACCCAGGGGAGGGCAGCAATTACATTGAACTACATATTTATACCTGAATCACCTGAATGTTGTCTAGAAAAGATCGCTTCTAGCAATAAGACTGCCGAGCGATATGCTATTCTTTATTTTTTTTCTGTGCTTTCGTTTCTTTTTTATGGTTTTACAATAAATTATACTATATATTTATCTATCATGTATAAAATTAACGAATTGTTATAATATAGAGGTTTTTGTGTTCTATGATGAATTACCATAGTCAGGTTATTATTTTTGTCTACATTATTTTTGAATATGTATAATTTCGTTAAAAACAATGCAAATGCAATGCAAGCATGGAAAATAAGTGCCAGCTTAGGTTTCGTAATCACCCAATCTAGTGTTTTCCCGAAACGCGAATTGAATCTCGAACACCAAGAGAGATTAGTGGAATGGCGAAATACCTACGTTAAACCTTTTAGTAGTTTATTCAAAATAATCAATAGAACCTACTTATTTATTCTGTATGTAGGCCAGGCTCTCTTTCGGGTCCTCTCTGCTGCAGGGACTTTTTAAAATCTAAGACTGCAAAAAACCAGTCATATATAATAATACCCAAACTATTTTGTAAACAGAGCTAAATTGTATGCAAGTAAGTAAAGTAAGTGTGGGTGGAGAGACTTCCCCCTTCGTTACTATTGCTGCCTTTGCTAAAATATGCATGCAGCATACAGGTGATACAGTGGTCCAAAAATGATTTTAGGTAAGTCGGTAGCTGAGAAAGTAATATTTTTAGTAAAAGTTTTTTATTGGATTTGTATGAGAAAAAAAAAAACTTTGTCAAATAAGCCCATAATATTTTTATATTTTCTCGGGCCTGGAGAAAATATAAAAGACAGAAACAACGACAGTACCTTTTGTGGTACTGTCGTTGTTTCTGATTTCTATAACACAGTGCTTTTAGCTACTTTCCTTAGGATCAGAGCAATTTATTTGATGTTGTCCAATATTTATTTATTTGTTTAACGCATTACATGGCGAAGGTTCAAAACAACAAGGGTACGGGTAGCATCAAAAGTCGATGAAAACATTTAGATTTTTTATATCGCTATAGGTAGGTACACCTAATTACTATTTAACCTAAATCGCACAACACGAGAGGCGCCAGAATTGGCTTTATATGATAATCCAATTACTTTGATAGCCTAAGGCCTAAACAATTATTTATTTCATGTTTTTAGGGTTCCGTAGCCAAATGGCAAAAAACGGAACCCTTATGGTTTCGTCATGTCTGTCTGTCTGTCCGTCCGTATGTCACAACCACTTTTTTCCGAAACTATAAGAACTATACTGTTGAAACTTGGTAAGTAAGTAGATGTATTCTGTGAACCGCACTAAGATTTTCACACAAAAATAGAAAAAAACAATAAATTTTGGTGGTTCCCCATACTTAGTACTAACTGAAACTCAAATTATTTTTTCATCAAACCCATACGTGTGGGTTATCTATGGATAGGTCTTCAAAAATGATATTGAGGTTGCTAATATCATTTTTTTTTAAATTGAATACTTAGTTTACGCGAGAGACACTTTCAAAGTGGTAAAATGTGCGTGTCCCCCCCCCTGTAACTTCTAAAATAAGAGAATGATAAAACTAAAAAAAATAAGATAAGCATTACCATGCAAACTTCCATCGAAAATTGGTTTGAACGAGATCGTAGTTTTTTTTAATATGTCATAAATCGTAAACTGCCATTTTACCTTTTGTAATGTTATAGATTTCATTTTGCAATAAAAATACTATAACTATGACTCGATTGTCGTGATGGGCTAACTTTTACTTAAATAGTTAGGTACCTACAGGTTTGTACGGAACCCTCGGTGCGGGAGTCCGACTCGTACCTCGCCGGTTTTTTTCTTATGCGGCCTATTCACGCACCTACGACAGGACCGGATCCTAATGGGTCGTGTATGCGATAGTAAAAAAAAGGTCATTCCAGGGAATCTTTATAGGCCGAATGTCACCATGCAAAGTTAGATTCCGCTGGCAAAATCGGAGTCTCAGATTTGAGCCCGATCTGCTGCAGGATGTCTAGTGTACCCAGCCGCAAGTAAGTGAACAAAAGCATGTCGCTTTAGCTACTACACACAGTCCTGCTTATCTGTGTAAGCTCAATACCATATCGAGTACGACGCAATGAGTCCACTGACTAGAGCTTCAGCTTGTAAGACTAATGGGTAATGTTGAGTTAAGTACCTTTGAAAGACTGTTGCACGTCTCGAAATATTCGGGAGCATCAGGGTGAAATGCAGCTAAGATTCGTTTAGATTCAATGCCAAGCTTTAAATCTTTGAGGATAAGTCTAATAAACCATTTTAATTGTTCAGTAGTCAAATTCTTAATAGCATATCCAAGAGCTTCATCTAAAATAGCTGAAATAAAAAATAATTTATGGATAGATTTTGTGTATTAATACCGCCATAAACGAATGCAGTTTCAAACCTTTTATACTTACGTCCTTTGTTTCCAACTTCAGCTGTCGCAATTTTATCAAGGATTGTGTTGATGTCCCCTACAGAGAGAGTGCCCTTATTTTGACCAACAATTCCTTTTAAAGCAAAATATGCCACGCCTGCAAAATCGCTATCCTGAGCGTTATTTACTGACCTAAAGTTAAGTAATCTTTGTGCGACTGGCGATTGCTTGCTTAAAGACAACACTTTTACAAGCAGTGGGCCCAGTTTAGCCTCCTTTAGATTATATGGACTTCTATCTCTTTCGAGTTTAGGCATTAACAGCCTCAAAATCGGAAAAAAAGTTGAATTCTGGAAAAATATTTATATTATTTCCTTTCGCATAATGTATCATGAATTAAATTTTAAAATTATGAGAGTTTAAACTTACTTTTTTGCCTTGTGCTGCTGCTACTTTACATTTAAAATTATTGACAAAGCTTTCTAAAATTTTAAATTGCTCATATCTCACACCAATCTTGTTGCGATTATTCTTTTGATTTTTCTTTATTTTAGAAAGCTGCTCAAACAGTTCACATAGTTCTTCAAATAAAACAGAATTTGCTACTGGAATTATTTCATTTGAAGCCATTTCGGCGTAGGATTTCTATAACAAATTCATTAAATGCGTCAGAAATATAGGTATCTATCATACCGAATATGTGTGTCCCAAAAAATTGTGCTTGAAGTCCAGGAGATAGAGCACTTACACACACCTTAAAAAAGTCATTACTTATTCGTATATGTATCCCGAGAATCCGATATATATTTTTTCATTATATTTATTTTCAGTTTACCTAGCTTATTTGTTTTTGTAAGGTTGGCCTTAGAGACAGATGACATTATTGCTAATGTCTCAATGTCAAGGTCAAGGTTTTAAAAAAAACTACAAAAATTCGTGGTACATGCATAGGGGTAAATTATACTTATTTATTCAGTTTTAGGCTCTCTTCTGGGCACTTCTACATTCGTTTCAGTTTATTTGGGTATCCCTAGGAATGTTCTATCTCTGGACTTATCTGCTTGACACAAATTTTTAGAACATTCTGTAGAACGAGATCCTATCGACGCAACCTCATTAAGTATGAGCAGGCAGCCGCTGAACGCAGTGTCTATGGGTAGACAGGACACAAGAGGTGTTTTATCAATTTTATGTGGCTTAGTTACACAATAGTTACATTTAATACCTACCTACAAATGCTACAATAAATACAATGTAATGTTAAAATAAAACGAAATTACTTTAAAAGTTATTTTTATTATTTAAATTACGAGATATTCAGTAAGATATTTATTAGCCATTTGTGGAGAATGAGCTTTGTATAGCAGATACAGATTGAATGCTATCTCTCTAGTCAAATTTAAAACACCATGTTGATTACATTCTGCAATGGGACCACACTTCAATGCTTTTTCATAGTATGTTATAGCTAAATTGTTTATGCTTAGCATTTGATATGCTCTTCCAATATTGTAATAGCTTTCCTGATCACACTTTCTTAGATTATGGTACATTAAAAGATAATGAATTCCCTGAAGTATCAAGTTGTGATGTTTATCAACAGTTTTTTGGGCAGCCATAAGCAGACTAGTAATGCCAACCAGTAAAGCTGATAGCGGATCTCGACATTGCTCATTATATTCTAAAAAGTATTTTAAAGCTACAAGATACCTCCCAGATGTTAGAAAATTATTACCCAGAAATAGATTTTTTACAACATAACTTTCCTTTAGAAATAATCTTGAAAGAAATTTAACCTGTGCTGTTTCATCTGTTGCATTCATGACAAGATTTAATAAATTCCAGGTTTTGGGGCGTGGATACTTTTGGGCAAACTCTCGTGTTAGTCTCAAAGCATTCTGATAGTCATTACTTATGAGACATGCTTGTTGACAAAGAAACTCCAACTCCAAACGATGTGCTGAGAGAGCCTTTGAAATAACAGCTCCGAAGGTCAACCTTTGCATGGTAAAATATTGCTTGTTCTTCAGTGCAATGTCCAGCAGCTCCCTAAAAAACTCCCACTCTTCTTGTGGAGAAAGTGAGAATTTATCTTCCTCATCAAAATGAATATCATTTTCATGAAAAGGATTTTCTCCTCGTACTTTGCGGAAATTGTGTATAAGATCAATTCCTCCTCTAACTTTAAAAGCAATCTTTAATTCTTCTTGATGCCTGTATCTCGCAAATGTTTTTGAAAGCAAAGCTTCTCCTACTTCCAAGTATTTGAGTAAGTGATTGTATTTTTTTAAAGCAACACATTGTTCATGAAGCAAACTGGCACTAACAACATATCTATAATCTTGTTGTAATATGCTCAGAGCTTCATCAATTTTGCCCTTTTTCTCTAAAATGCTAAACAATTTTCGTCGAGCATCAGGATGTTGTGGAACATGTTTTAAAACTTTATAATATGACTCAATTGCATCATCCTCTCTGCCTAAGTTATGTAGACATTCAGCATGTTTAAGCCACACTGCACCAAGATCAAAGCTATTATTTTGAACTAAAGGATCTAACAGTTTCATAGCTAACTCATGATAGCCAGCAGAAGAAAGTGCCTCCTCTATGTCCATGTATAAATCACCAGCTTTTTCCACATCATTAGATAAAAAGTCATGTAAAAGGGTTTGTACCAAATTGATAGAGCCTAAATGTATAAAACAAACCAACAATTTACTTTTTAAATCAATTGGAAGGTTTTCAGGTATGGTGCAATTCAAGTAATTAGTCTGTTCTTCAATGACATCATCCAAACTTTTAACTGTTTGAATTTCTGCTTCAATTTCAACACCAACATTAGCCACAAATATATCTAAGCATGTCTGGTATTGCTTTGTTGAAATGAGCAGCTCTAATAGAATATTAGTATCTTCTTGAGTGAAAAGAGAAGAACATTTTTTATATGCAACACCCATAACTTCAAGAGAACGCTCCAGTTCATTA
Organism: Anania hortulata; assembly: GCA_963576865.1. NCBI lineage: Eukaryota > Metazoa > Arthropoda > Insecta > Lepidoptera > Crambidae > Anania > Anania hortulata. The sequence continues at coordinate 6,953,407 of OY756389.1, forward strand.
CTATTATGGTACAATGTTGCAGCCATTTTAGCATATTTCATAATAACTTCTCCTTCGCTTGCAGGTAATGAGGTAACTATTTTGTGATAGCATTTCACGCGGCTAATATTAATTGTATGGACTGGGTATTTCATCTCTTCTAAATTATTTAAAACCTCAAGCCTTTTTAAATGTGTAGATAAGTTATGTGGATCAGCTCTAATAGCTTGAGTGTAGCACAACATTTCTTGTCTAGTATCTTTTTTTTGGTTAGAAATATTAGCCAGCCTTAGCCACTCATTGGCATCTGAAGGGCTGAGATGAGCAGCTAGCAATGAAAACTGAACAGATTTTTCAGGATTATTCTCATATATTTGTGCTAGTGTTTGATATGGCTCTGGGGCTGTAGGCACTTGTTTTATTATTTCATGACACATTTTCTCTGCCATTTCCATATCTCCTCTCACAAATCTCAAATTAGCTTCACCCATCAAGCCCATTAGAGCTGGTGACAGTCGCGTACACTTTCGACGCCGAAGTGTACCTCTTCCCGTGAGATGAGCACAAGGTGATGATCGATCCTCGTCACTCCTTTTATTCATATCATCAATATCCTCTTCGTCCTCAACATTGTACCACTCACTCGAGTATTCAGCAAATGTCATTTCACCACATAAAAATTTGTTTGTTAAATCTTTTTCAACATTAATATCGACATCCATTTCCGTTGTGTCTAAGTTATTAGACGACTCTGGTAGCAAAAACTCCATAATTCAACTATGATAACCAATGTATTGTTGGATTTGTGGGAAAGATATTGTAACAAGAAATTGTACTTACAACCTAGGCTCAAACTAATTTATTCACGCGCAGCTATGACACGTACTAGTTTTTTTCTATTGATATTGAATATCATAAAACATTAATCACTACGATTACAAAACAATGCTGATCTGATCAAAAGTAAAATACATGCACGATCAACAAAAAACATTCAAAACAAATTTTAATTGTCAACGTCAACGTGTGCTTGGCACTGACCTGTACAATTAACCACTGGACTGGCTGCTGTTCCAATCACGTCAAAATGAGATAAAATAAGTATAGGCTGGCTACTGTCAAATTATAAATTTAATGCTTATTTGATTATCGCCATTTTGGCACTGTAGAACGTAGTACCGGAACTTGTTTAAGTTAAACTGGTGACAAGCTGCGACGGACGCGGCTCCGGACTCGTCTTGACATTGTGAGGTCAAGCGCTGCCATTGGTCTATCCGTCAGTCAACTTCCGCCAGCCAAAGGATCGACCAATGGCAGCGTATGACCTTACAATCTCAAGACAAGTTCGCAGCCGCGTCCGCCGCCATCTGTCACCAGCATTGACTGAAGAATAGACCAATGGCAGCGTTTGACCTTACAATGTCAAGACGAGTCCGAAGCCGCGTCCGCCGCCATCTGTCACCGGCTTAAGACCGGAAGATATTCGCAACCTTTTTCGATCTATTCATTAACCACCAGTGAGTTAACAAACACTGTCCCGCCAATATCACGTGAGCAGCATATGCCCCAATCCTTGCTTCCGGTTTCGCATCGACAGGGATCACTCAACTGACATTGAGTTAGTCCATGTTAAATATCATGTCAGTGATTCTAATGGGCCTCTTGACATTGCTTTACCGTTGAATCGTCAGCTGGTGACAAGCGGCGACAGACGCACGCGTCCCTGGACGCGTCTTGACATTGTGAGGTCAAACCATGGATGTAATACAAAGGATTGGGTACTTCTAAAATGTTGACAAAAGAACTTAAACTTTAGTACTCAGTAATAAAGTTTAATTTTCTTTGATGTAATCAAATTGAGGCACCGCGTTGAGTGAGATGGAAAAGGGGAGGAGTGTGTCCCGCTTGCAAATTGAAATTGAAATAATATTACTACATGGTAGTATCGATCTCTTTGAATCAATACAATAACGTGACTTGATAAAATTTAGATAGGGAGTTACCAGTTTTAATGCGTTTTGCTTTTTTTTATAAAAAACAACAAATTGATTTATTATCACATTTGTCAACGGTGTTGATAAATGATTAATTAATACGTATTGTTTTGGGTGTCTTACTGTCATCCCTGAACTTGTCACAGTAGCAAATATGGTGTCATGTCATGGTTGTCAGTTCATTTTAAAATAAAAAAGTGCAAAATGGTAAAAGTTTGTTGTTTGAACCTGTTTAATTCTGGTAAAAAATAAGATATTAAAATATAGTAATATTTCACATGATGTAAGGTGACCATAAATTCGAACTTTCAAAACCAGATAAAAAAAAACCGGCCAAGTGTGAGTCGGACTCGCGCTCCAAGGTTTCCGTACCATTGTCTATGCAACATTAGACACTATATGTATTATAAACTAACGGCAAAAAAACACGTGTTTGGAGTATAGGATACGGGTTACTATGGGGCACGACACAGAAATAATTTTCATTCATTTCATATGGAATATTGACCGCCGAATTTCTGAAGTCTATTATTATGAAGCTGGGACTTACAAAAATGTTCACTTTTTTCCTTACCCTTGTATCGCAAAGATGGCGCAAGTGGAGTGACTAGTCAAAACTTGTCAAGGATCATCTAATTCTAGTTCTAAAATTTAGAAAATATTTCCTTATAAAATCTGCAAATATCTCAGTAACGGTGCGTTGGATCCAAAAAGTAATGCAATTTTGGACCCCCTTAATAACTCCAGAGTCCAGACGGTACCCGGCCCATAGTATTTTGATCTCTAGAAACGGTCAAGTGCGATTTGGTAATTTTTCTCAGTAAAATTGGAAAAAGAAATAGTCCTAGCTCCATACAAAAAACGATCAAAAATGAAAGATCGAAATGTCAATATTCCATATAAAATCAGTAAAAAAAATGTCGCCATAGCGCTCCGTTATACTCTGACCAACACGTTTGTTGTATGGGAGGCCTCTTAAATATTTATTTAAATTTAATTTAATTATTTATTTTTTAGGTAAATAAATAATTAAATATTCTGTGAATATTTCAAGCGTCTACCTGTTGCCGTTATTAATATCGAGCAAAAAACGGCAAAATAATCACGTTTGGTATATATTATGGGAGCCCGCCTCAAATATTTATTTTATTCTGTTTTTAGTATTTGTTGTTGTAGCGGCAACAAAAAAACATCATTTGTGAAAATTTCAACTGTGTAGCTGTTAAGGTTCATAAGATACATTATACATGTAATTTAAAATTTATTTAAAAGGTTTTAATAAGCTTTTGCTTATGGTATTCCTTTTTAGATTTCTAAAAAATGAAAGTGCGAAGTGGTTGGGTGCATTAGGCGCCAGTATTTTAAAAATCCGATACCATGCACCCGACATTTTAAAAAAGAGGATTTGAAACCTACCTACAATCTTGCCTAGGTTAGCAGGTGTTGTACATTATGTTATAAAAAATATCCAACACACAATATCTTAAGTCTGTTTTTTAGATTATTAAATCATAAATAAGTACCTACATTTATTTTTCTTACCCTATTGCCACTACATCCATATTTTTAATTATTTTCTTTTAGACATATAATTATATTTATTACACATGATTCGATGTTAGTATTCTAGCTCGAACCTTCAAGAAAGAGGTAACACTAATATCTAAGGTTTACTTTACAAAAATAATAATTGTATTTACCGCAAAATTACCTTACAATTAACATTAAAGTAATTTGACGTCTGTCTACGTATCTCGAGATTTGGAGGACCTGCACTAAAACAAACCCAAATACCTACACCATGGATGGAGCACATACCCTATAAAATAGAAATGACATATGATTTATTTGTCAAAATTTTCCGCAATTTTTTAATCTGTATCTGTACTATTTTTGTATGGGTAAAAGTTGACAGAATTTTTCATTTTATTACTAAATGTATATATAAGGTATGCGCTCGATGACCTACACATTCTAAGAAATTCAATGTATATAACTAAAATTCAGTAAAATGGAGCCCTTGATACCTACTTTTATATAGTCATTTTTACATACATCCCCTATTTTGAATAGTAGTAACTTATAAGCGACCCTTTCATTTAACGATCTTTAAAATTACTTATTTCAATCCCGCTTATACTTACAATTTGGTAACCCTATTTAGAAAGGGACACAATCCACCAGTTGGTTATCTCTGTCGGCACGTTTTTTTCGCGCACTGCTCAATCCTTTTAGAAAGAGAGTTAAATCCATGGGTTTAACAAACGCTGTCATTGGTCGATCCTTTCAACTTCGCCAGCCCGTCGGCAAGACTCCGCCCTTTCCTGTTCCGAAACTGGCGTCCGGGAGCCGTGTGTCACCGGTTTTCGCTTCTTGTTCCGGATTGAGCATACATTGATTTTAGCTTGCTGAAACTCGAGTGGTGTAGACGAATATAAACTCGGACCATGTTTGAAAACTCTATATCCATAATGGCAAGTTTCAGAACAAAAAGGGGGCAGGGTCTGGCTGGCGGGCTGCTGGAAGCGGACGTAAAGCCTTTGCTAAATAGAAGACGGACTGGACGGACGCTTCTTGACATTAAATATAGGACAATAAATATTGGACAACATCACATACATAATTGCTCTGATCCAATGGTAAGTAGCCAAAGCACTTGTGTTACAGAAATTAGAAACATCGACGGTACCACAATAAGCAGACCCGAGACAATATAGAAAAGTTATTTTTCTACATTGACCGACTGGGAATCCAACCCGGGACCTCAGAGATAGCGACACCAATTCTGATATGCTCGCCACTCGGCTACGGAGGTCGTCATTGTAGGGACAAATGCTGCCATTGGTCGATCCTTCCGTCAACATCTGCCAGACCGCCAGCCAGACTCCGCCCCCTTCCTGTTTCGAAACTCCACGGTCGATATTAGTGTTTTCAAACTTGGTCCGATTTTATATTCGCAAAGTCGGCTGGCGAAGTTGACGAAAGGATCGACCAATGACAGCGTTTGACCTCACAATGTCAAGACGCGTCGAGAGACGCGTCAGTTTCCGTTTGTTACCAGCTTAAATGAGCAGAGTACACGGAGATGGATGCGCTAGTTCACAGTGATGGCGGCGGTGTACTCCTAAACGGTGTCTCTAGCTGATGCACGCGTAATGGCTTAAGTAATGGTCACTTGGTCAGTGCTTTCTGGTGCTGTCAGTTGGTCCACTAACGTAGTTTTACTTGATCAGTGCTGTCCACCATTGTCTAACACAGATTAGACAGTTTGTTGTCTGACAGTGTGGTGTGACGTCTGACGTTTGTTGTTGTTAAAATGTTTTTATTCAGAAAGTGTTTTTTCTTCTCATAATTTAATCATTTGAAGCGGTGCATTTAACAAATTTTGACTAATTGATAAATAATGAAATTATTATCTATGTGACTGCTAAATTTTACTGAAAGTATGTATGTTTCTTTCGATCTTTCCTTATTTTCTAAACAGAAGTTTGTGTACAAAATTATTAAATCAATTCCAATGTATTATATTTAATAAAAAATTAAATTGACCAAGCATAAAATGGAGAGCTTAAAAGTAAATTTTGGTGAAAATGGCTATCATGTCACCAAATTTATACCAATACCTACCTATTATCAACCATCTTTACTACCACTGTGCCATCGCCCTACCACTGCCTTAAATGGCCATTCACTTCAAAAGTGTACTGTCACGATTTTACCTACACCTGCAAGAGTATTCTCGTAGTAGGTACCTACTGTCAATTCTATTACAAACCCATTGTTAATTTTCTTTACACACAGTGATTATTAACTACTTTATTCATGTATAATATTAAATTTTGTTGCAGGTCAAATTATTTAAATCAAGATGTGTGACATGCTACAATCTATCAAAGAACAAATAATGAACTTGGAAGATAATGTTGATGAAAATAAGGAGAGTTCCGATGAAGCTTATTTTGAAGACATGCCAGTTGAGGTAATACAGACAGGTGCTGGCCAGCTTCTATAACTTTTCATTCTATAACATGTTCTGCAATTGGTGAATCAAACTGTTCTAGGAGTACCTTAGCCCAAGTACTATCAAGTAAAACAAAAGTTTTATAGTTGTGTGTTATTTATTCTAAACTATTATTTCAGTTTGGTATACTGCCCTGTCACTCTGTAAGGTTAAAGTTAAAATGTTATTTGAAAGCAAACAGATATTTTTAATTTTCCAGCACAGAATATCTGCCATTAAAACAGAAATTTAATTTGATGAGCATTCTGTATTTTAATGAAAGAAAAGTACTTGTTCCTAATTTTAATGCTTTTTTTTTTCAGATCATATTAAAAATATGTTCTTACCTGGATCCCTATTTCCTAAGAAATACTTTAAGCAAAGTGTGCAGACGATTTGCAGACATACTAGCTGATGACCATCTGTGGAAACATTGGGTCCATAGTAAAATGAATGGTTGCTTTCCTGCTTTACTTGATCTAAAGTTTCTAGATGAAAACCATTTGAATTGGGAAGATGTATGCATCGACATGGATGTTGAGAGAAGAAAGTGGGTTAATGTTAAAGAATCTATGAAACACATTGTAGTCAAAGATGTCCATTTTGCATCAGTTGATACAGTTCTCTTGGTCAATGTAAGTAATTGTAATTTGAGGATTATTACTGTTGTAAAAAACTATGAATTTTCACTAGCTAGCTTGGTGGGTGTTAACATTCAATAGTTATTTTTATATGATACACTGTTGTTTAGATGTACAAAAAAACACATCTTACAATTTAATACCTTATTTATTTTTATCCTTTAAAACATTAAATACCTATTTAATTTATTTTTAAAACAAACGAAACGACTTACTAACTCCTTCTTTGATTAATCACTAACACACTGACAATCCATACCCCACATACATAAGTACTGTCAAGGGTGTCGCCAGCCGATGGCCCAGAGTAGGGAAAGATGTTACATATGAGGGGTGAGGAAAGTTTAAATTGTGGATAGGTAGTCTTAAGCCCATGAAGCTTCACACTTGTAGTGTTCTTGAATCTACATAGATTGTAATAAGAATGGTACAAAGTCGAATGTGTAAAGCTCCACGGCTTTTTAATTTTTTAAAAATGTGTAGCGAGGTGCATCTGTCTCTTGCCCTTGAGTACTGTATAAAAAAATATATATTTCATTTCAGAAAGGTGAGTTCTGTATATCTGGGGGCAGAGATAGAGGAATGGCATTATGGAATGTCCCGGACATAACCCCTCAAGATCAAAGTGATAATACTACTACATTCACTGATGCCAAACCAAAGCATATAAAGAATGATGCCCATGCGGGCTGGGTGTGGGACCTTGCTCCAGATAGTATTCATTCTGCAACTAAAGTCTTCTCTGCTTCATGGGACAACACTGTGAAGGTGTGGGATTTAGAAACTGGATTTGAATGCATCGAAACTTTTAAGTAAGTAACAACTCACACTTCTGTGAGTCAGATTGTGATGTTTAGTTGCTTTTGCATCACGGTTATTTTTTTTTTTTTTTTTTTTTTAACTTTTTGGTTTACTTTTATTGATAGCAGCCATGTTTTTTAATGATTATTTTTATCATATCATATCATATCTTTTTTTTTTTAACAATTTGTCATCGAAACATTTATTTAAACAACACTCAATAAGTTTGGCATATTTTTTTTTCTTTAGGCCTCATAATTAGGTATTTAACCCGTTAACATCCAAGCGGTCTCATGAGACCGCATAACAATAGAATTTCTATTGTGTTAATTCGCCATATTGTTTTATTATGACATCACATACCCCTCGAGAGAACGTAAGGATTGTAATGGTACCTCGTACACCAAAATCGGTTTCGGTATTGGAACGGTGAAATAAAAAAAAACTTACATACATATATGATCCCTAAAGCATTTCACTCCTTTTTGGGCAGTTGTGTAAACAATTGCCGAGGATTGGGCTTAGTGACGTGTATTGGCAGATATCTATGTCTCCAGCTGTGGACTGACGAGGGAGGGCGCTTCGCTTATGATGATGACCGGGTCCTAAGTTCGATTTCTGCACAAATTCGTACAATATCGGTTATAATACGTTATTCACAACAGTAGATTTTGTTAATATAATTTCTGAACTCGCATACGATTATTTTAAAAAAACGCAATGTCACGACCTCATTCGATACAGTGGTTATCGATTTAATGTGTTGCGTACCACTCGCGATTTTTTTTGCAACAAAGTCATTCGAACGTACATATCAGACCCTTACAAATTGTAAATATTTTTGTGCTACAAAGTGATCTCTCTATCTATGTATTAAAATTGTCTTGTTTGCAATTACAGATGTGGTATGTCAGCTTTATCAGTTGTATGTACTGAAAATGTCGTAATGGCCGGTTTGTATTCTAAAAAAATATTGTCCTTTGATTTACGCGTGGGACCAAATCCTATTAATGCCTATAAACCGCACAGGGGGCCTGTATTAGCTCTACACAATTACAAAGACATGGTAGCGTCGGTGAGCGAAGACAAAACTTTAGCTGTATGGGATAAAGTTGCAGGAAAACTCATAGCCAATGATGTAAAAATACCAACAGATAAGGCATACCCAGTATGTATAAGTTGGTCCCCAACTGCTTTATATGTCGGAGATTCTAAGGGCTCTTTGCATTTAATCCATCCAGAGGAAAAAATATATATAAAATCACATGAAATATGGCCTGAACCACCTATAATAAAACCTTCCAGTAAGATAACAAGCTGTTACCAGAGCCCAGGAAATGTAATTCTTTGCTCAGATAGAGGGGAAATAAAGTTTTTCTACAATTGCTATCCACCACAAGAATATGCTACAGTGAAAACTAGCACTTTCGACGTAACTCAGGTACTTATTTCGCTAAAACCAGCCAAGTGGGAGTCTGACTCGCGCACCGGAGATCCGTACTACTGTATTATCTTCTATTTTGATCGAGATTAGCACAAGCCCGACTTACACTTGAACGGTTTTTATTATTTGTAATTTGAGCACTTTCCTATACATTTCTAAATACATTTTATTTTTCAGATGCGGTACCTTAACGGTGTTATGGTAATTGGTAGGTGTGATTCTGCACTCGAATTTTGGATACCAAATGAAAACTATTGAACGTAATTACATATGCTAACAAACTTATCAAAAGTAGAATATTCGAACAAAGATTGATTTTCTACGCCAACTTTATAATGATTCTGCTTAAGTGGTGCTTAAGTATTGTTTGGTGGATAAATTACTGCTTGCGTATGTATGTAAATAAGTGACCTTAAAACAAAACAACCAATACCTAATTATTATTAGAATACTAATTATTATTAGTATTCTAATTTAAAAAATATTTACTAAAAATTATTATACTTAAAGAAAGGATACCATTCGTTCTGGGGCCAAAACTCTGAAAGTACCGACCTACAGAAATAATAAATGTGCTACATCAATTCTGAAATAAATTTTGAGCATGTTTACTATGGCACCAAACCTCTATCACCTTTTATTTAAATGTCATTTGAGTATTAACATAACAATAACAGAAGTAAGTTTGGTGTCAGTAATAGTAATCCGGTATGTTAAGTAAAACATAACCTATGCTCATTTCAAAACCAATTGAAGATTTTACGCTTTGAAACTGTATATTGCTATTTACATCACTTAGGGCCTCTTACACCACTTGCAGATAAGTTCCAGTTATCCTATCTGGCACTTTTTTGACAGCTAATTGTATGGGTTATCTGTCAAAACAAGTGTCAGATAGGTTATCTGGAACTTATCAGCAAGTGGTGTAAGAGGCCCTTAGAATTATAATAATATGAGGTAAGTAAACCTTATAATGAAGTATTTTTTACAGAAATACATTTTTTGCCATATAAACGACCTCTAATCCACGGAACAGCTGGCATCTGACGTCACATCCGTACACATTCGTTGCGTGTGTGTGTATCTCGTGCACTGATCTGTAATAAACTGGACCGGCTGCTGTCCATCAACCATTTTATCAAGCCTATTCATTTGTTTAGCTTAAAGATGATTGTAATGTATGGTAAACATATTAACAGATTTAATTACTAAAATGATTTAATGGAATGGATAATATATCATATTATACAAATAATAAAGCCGACTTGTTTAATCGACATAGCATACTATTTTTGCTGGCCTGGCCTACACTTGAATTTGGTACTTACTTACTATGAAAAGGGCACCACCTATCAAACGGGGTTGCGGGGTGATTGCGGTTGCCGCCGCCGATCCGCCTTGTGTATTCATGGAGGAAATAGTCTGCTTATTTAAATGATATTTACAAAAGACAAATAACTGCCCCGAAGCAGCCTTTCACGTCTTAAAAAAACGCCGTAACCGCCTGTGAACTGCATTGACCTTAAAGATGCATACAGAACGAGAATACCGTTTGTGATAGTAATGTTACTGGGACCGGATCGACACCGGATTGCGACAATTGTGAAATTACGGGAATTGGGCCTCTGACTACAAACGCAAGCGCAGGTGAGTCATAGAATTATGAAAAACCGGATAAGTGCGACTCGCCCACTGAGGGTTCCGTACAATTTTGTAGGTACATATTGTTGTAACGAATAGTTCAGGAATCATATCTCGCAGTTTAACTAAAGATTTTATTATTTCAGTTTAAAGATACAAAATTTAATTACAAATTTATAGTTTTTAGATTTTTCCCTATACGTGTAGTATTTTAAAACGATATTACTTGCCAAATTTTATGGTTTTAGGACTTCTAGGTCAACAGAAAGTGTCGTATACATTTTGAAACTAGCGAGTGTCAAAATATACGTTTTTTGCGGCATAATCACCTGTATCTTTTTTTACGTTAACTTAGAAGTACCTGAGTAGGTATACGGTTTTAATTTCAACTCCTCCACGCGTTCCAGAGACAAAGGGTCTTGACAGACACACGGGCAGACAAGTGATTCTATAAGGATGGAACCCTTATAGAATTTCGAGGCACAAAACTCAAAAAAAGATCAAAGCAAGCTGCTCTGCACAGTGATAGTAGGGACCAAAACAAGCGACTTTATTCAACAACGAGTGTATAATACCGAATTTTATTATAGTGTTCAGGTCATGGATATGTACATGTTTAATAAGGGACGGACAGGGAAATTAAGGAAAAAACGTCATAGAAAATACCAAGTATTTCTCATTTTATCAATAGATCACTGTATCAAAATTAGGACACTGGTTAAGTCATCTTGTATATGTATCCTAAAAAGTTGTTTCGGCTTACCCAAACCATAATGTGTCAGTTAAAACGTTGTCTAGTAATAAAGCTTTCTGTCAAAGATACTTTCTTCCGACCGCGCTTCGACGGAGCGTGTTTTTTATGAACAGAGTTTCGGCGAAACGAGCTTTCTAGGAATATATATTTCTGTCAACAGTGCATTCTGATTTCTGTAAAAGGTTACATCGGTAAAACATGATTCTGTATTACGTTATACACTCTTGTTCAACTACTCGTATGTTTTTTGTTCATGAGACTGATAGAAATGGGTCGTTCTCTCATTTCGTCCGGATTTCGATTCCATTTTGCAATTGCAACATAGAGTGAATGCCATTTTTAATTTTGTCAAACGAAAATGGTCATTTCCTTCCGCTAAAATTAAAATTAAATTAATCAAATACGGCTATCTAAATTTGGTGTCTTAACCCTCGCGCAACCTACCCGCGCCAGTGGATACATCTTGTGGAGGAAGGCTGTGTGCGCTTAATGGAGGAATAAATTGTGTTCTCGCTGTCAAAAAACTGTTTTGTCACGGATAAGTGGTCATTTCTATCCACCACACATTATTTACAGTAGTCGGTAACGCAACTAACTTTATTGTGCACATTATTGTAGCTTTTTATCGGACCTTCTTTCACTGTACAGTATTAGTACTATTAGGTATTCTGTGGTATAACTTTGAAACACACCCGGTTTCATGACAATTTGAAAAAAACCCTTAAAATGTCATTTCTTTCCAGCTCATTTCCATCCATTCCTTCCAAAATTTGTGCGGATGGTAATAACTGAGTTTGGAAGGAAATGATTTCTACAAATTTTATTGGGATAATAATGAGCTTTTAAGACTTTCTTATAGTTTCAGATCTGGTTTTTGAATTGTAATATTGTTGTTTAATGTGACTAATACATTTAAAATACTTAGAATCGGACTACTGTATGGTTGTCGACACAGAAGATGTCGATTTAATTTGTTTTATTCTTTAAACTAAGTCACTTATGTAGGTACTTATGAAAGTGTATAATGATTAATGATAAAACATTTACCATATTAGTAGTAAGTACTAACCAGGAAATAACGAGGAGGCAAGGAACAAAAGCGTGGTAGTGCCCTTCTTCAAGAAAGGGGATAACACCATACTAAAGAATAACAGACCCATCTCGCTTCTGAGCGAATATCTACAAGCAGTATTCTTGGTCATCACAAATCGTCTCGCGCGCTTGATTCCCGTGATTTCCAGCTTTCCGAACAAGCGGCTTTCTGAAAAGGCTTTAGTACAATATACCACATTCATACGCAGCAAGTTTACAGAAAACCGACCGAGGAGTATAGCTAGCCACTAAGCTTGGCGTGGACTATGAGAAGGCATTTGATTTGATCGAGACCTGGGCAGTGCTGCAGTCTTTCCAGCGGTGCTATATTGACTATCGGTACAACTAGTTGCTGGGATTGAAAGTATCCGGCAACAACATTAACGTACATCGTACGTACTCACCTCAGTTTGTCGATGATATCCTGGTCATAGCAGAATGTTCTGAATACCTAGCGAAATGATAATATTTTGTAAAATAACACAACAGTCGTAGTATACGCGCGCCACCCGTTCCGCGCACGCTCTCTGTGTGAGCGCTTTGGTCTGAATGCGTGTATCACGACGAATGTAACGAACGTTGCACCCGCGCACCACCCGTCCGCCCGCCGCCTATCTGTGACGGCGGAAGGGCCGCGCACGACCCGTTCCGCGCGCACGACCCGCTGCCGTTCCGCGCACGCTCTCTGTGTGTGTTTCGCTTAAGCGTAACACACACAGAAGGCGTGAGCGGAACGGGTCGTTTCTCCGACGTGAGTTGCGCGGTTCGTCGTCTTCACATAGAGAACGGGTCGTGCGCGAAGCGGTTCGGCGGCGGTTTTGGAGCGATTCGAAGGCGCGGCTCGGGTTTGTGCTATGGTTAATAACGCATATAAAATATGAAGCTTCTTTAACACGATAACTTTTACATTTAGTCACTAAATGTTGATTTGCCACGGTCACCCATTCAATGGTCAGGTCAAACCACGGTCCCATCACTCCCATCCTAGTTATCCACTCCCATCCTATCCATACTTAAGGTTCTTTAACCACGGTCCACTTTTATGACATTGATATTTTGGGTGACGATTGTTAAGCAACCTCAAATTTGGACACTAAATGGATGGGTGACCGTGAATAAGCAACCTCAAGTTTGGTCAATAAATGGATGGGTGACCCTGGATAAGCAACCTCAAGTTTGGCCACCAAATGGATGGGTGACCGTGGTTAAGCAACCTCAAGTTTGGCCTTTAAATGGATGGGTGACCGTGGTTAAGCAGCCTCAGGTATAGCCCCAAAATGGATGGGTGACCGTAGTTAAGCAACCATAAGTTTAGACACAAAATGGATAGGTTACCGTGGTTAAGCAACGTCAAGTTTGGTCAATAAATGGATGGGTGACCGTGGTTAAGCAACCTCAAGTGTGGACACTAAATGGATGGGTGACCGTAGTACAGCAACCTTGAGTTTAGTAGATTATTACCTAGTTCGTACAAACATTTTATTTCCTCACATATTTAATTACTTTTTTCATTCAAATCCATAGCGAAAAATGATAATGTTTTGTAAAATAACACAACAGTCGTAGTATACGCGCGGCACCCGTTCCGCGCACGACCCGCGCACGCTCTCTGTGTGAGCGCTTTGGTCTGAATGCGTGTATCACGACGAATGTAACGAACGCCGCACCCGCGCACCACCCGTCCGCCCGCCGCCTATCTGTGACGGCGGAAGGGCCGCGCGGGACCCGTTCCGCGCACGACCCGCTGCCGTCCCGCGCACGCTCGCTGTCTGTGGGCGCCCATTTAAACCTATGTTAATAGACCCGCCGTACTGCCGTCGTGACCCGTCGCCGTCCCGCGCACGCTCTCTGTGTGTGTTACGCTTAAATCAAAACCCCAAGGTGAAGTGGATGTGTACGAGGGCATACTTAAGCACGTTGGTATTTATTTAAATACTCCTTATTAAAAAATATACAAACCACATGTTTTCATTTATTAAATTCATTTTAGTTTCACTTGAAAATAATCCCACTTAGCTAAGTTTCGCAGGTTTTTTTTTACAAATAGGATAGTTTTCTATATAATCTATTATTTATTTAATCATGATTCAGCAACAGCATACAAATCACAACTTACACTTAGAAACATTATTACAAAATACATATTTTAAATTTGCACTTCGATTATAGCCGAACAGGACAGGACATTGGTTTAATCTACATAAACGCTATAAAAATTATTAATTATTTTCAACCCAATGATGTTATATTGTCTAGATCAGGGGTGTCCAACATAATTTTGTGGAGGGCCAGGTTTAGTATTTTTGAAACCATAGCGGGCCGAAAGAAATGTTGATAGATAGATGATTGAATTAACTAATATTGCGCAATATCTATTGATGTCGCCGCGGGCCGGATGAAGGACTTATGCGGGCCACATTGTGGCCCGGGGGCCGTATGTTGGACGGGCCTGGTCTAGATAGAGCATACTGCTTGAATCGTATTGTTTAGAACAGGCCAACTTTTTTTTTTTTTTTAATGGCGCTGTGCGGTTTTGCGCCCAGCCAATGTCAAAGTAAAAATTAGGGAAACGGAAGGGGAAAATAAACGAAAAGGCGGTTCATTAGTACATAATAAACACACAATACTAGTAGGAAGAGGAATATGATTAATTATAAGGTCTTGTAAAAAGGAACAATGGTCATATAGAGGACAGGAAAAGAAGATGTGATTTAAATCACCATCATCTACTCCACACTCACAAACAGGGTTATTAATAATACCAAGTTTAGCTAAATGAACTGGAGTACAGACATGCCCCAGACGCATACGACTTATAATTGACGTTACAGTCTTACCCAGTTTAACTTTATGGAACCACGGTTTTAAAGGAATACCTGGTTGAATTTGGTAGTACAGTTCACCTTTACTTTTACATGAGAACTCCCATAAACTTTTCCAAGCGTTTGCAAGGTAGGTTTTAGGAAGCGACAATAAATCGTGAGTAAAGTTCTTATAGGGGAACATGTCACCACAATACACTGCTTCGTTAGCAAGTCGGTCAGATATTTCATTGCCAACTATTCCACTATGACCCGGGACCCAAGCAAAATGAATATCATATCCATTCAAAGTACATTCATGGATAATGTTTCTTAGTTGAAAAATAACTGGAACATAACTCTTAGAGTGGAATGGAAATTTTTTTAAAGCTTGAAGAGCACCTATAGAGTCTGAAAATATAACAGCTTTTTTAAATTTAAATAAACGGATGTATTCAAGGGCTTTTAATAAACCATAGCATTCTCCGGTAAAAACTGAGGTTTCAGGGGGGAGTTTGATTTTTTGTACTATATCCAATTGGGTATGGTATGTACTCCAATACCAACACACTCCGTTAGTGAATGCTTAGAGGCATCAGAAAATATATGATGGAAGTTATTAAAATGAGAATCAACAATAAATTTGAAATTAAACTTAGCATTTGGGTCAGCTTTGTCAATTAAAATTAAATGAATTTTAGGGGAAAAAAATAAGGATTCATAGCAGTAATTAAATAATGGTAGGCGATTCGATTGATGAGTAGGGGCAGCAAGAGATAAAAATTTTTGATAGCTTATTAACAAACATGGAAGAGACTTAAATCCCACAATTGTGGGACCAATAATTGGATCTAACAGATAGATCGCACAGACTTTGGAGTTTAAACAAAAGTGGATGATTTTTATATTGAAGAATTCTAAACAGTAATCTATCTGATAAGAATTGACGTCTAAGATGTAAGGGAGGTTCACAGTTTTCCACCTGTAGGGCATTAATAGGGCTCGATTTCATTGCGCCGCTTACCAAACGAAGTGCTTTATTTTCTCCGCTAAAGACTATGCAACCATGTTTTATTACTACAGTTACGCAAGAGGAAATGCTTCCGAAGCAGCAAGACTGTACAGGCAGCAAAAAATCCAAAACGATAGCAATCTGAGTCCGTACGAATAGCCAAGTCCAATAAAAGTGCACTTAAGAGTCCGTAAGAGAAAGCCAAATCGTTAGTAAATAATCCACAAAGCAAGAACGTATCGTACTTAAGCGCGATGTCAAGCAGACGACTAATGAAAAAAAAAGTAATTCACAAGAACTGTTTGAAAGATAACATTATCAATAACCGCATCATTATGTCTTTCTACGCCTTTTGTCTGTGTTTGACGGCAGGTAAAAAAAAAGAAAATTTAAACTACAAAAAGGTTAAAACCTTTTTGTAGTTTAATTTTATTACTTTCGCTACTTGTGTAGTAATAGTTTAGTTTTTGATTGAAAATTTCGAAGAATTTACAAAAACTGTGTTTTAAACATAGTTTACTTTGAACTCTAATTTAAGTATGATACCGTCAAAGTAACTCAATGAAATTTTCATGATAAATAGCTGATAGAATAGTTAAGTTTTTAAAAAGGTTTGAATGAAAAAGTTTATGTAACTTTATTTTTTAAATGGGCTTCTAAGTTTAGAAAAAATACAGGATTTATAACTTTTTTAGTTTCAATAATTTATTTTAATGGGTTACATTAGTGTTATGGATGGAAATACTTCTGAATCAGCTAGTCCTAGTATTAATCTAATAAAGAAAAAAGAATCAGGCCTTAGTACCTTAACTATTCGCGCCACAGTGACCAAAAAAGTGCCTTAACACAAAAATATATTAAAAGAGTCATAACTCGAAAACTATCAAAAATCGCGGAACATACATGGGGGTGATTTGGATAGCCCTAGTGATGCTCTACCTCTGGACTTCGGCTTGACACTATTTTTTGGGACACCCTGTATATAGGGTATGTGCTCCCTGTGCTCCACGCATGGATTTAGAATAGAAAATCTAGACGGACAGTCGAGGCAGCGAACACTTCAACAAAAATTGTACCAGACGTGGTGATAAAATTTCTTTCCAGCCCCCCTAGGATGTCTACCAAAACACGATATGATATGATATAGCGATATATCGACAACAACTTTAGAAATTTGATAGATTTAGCCGCCATTTTAAATGTTTATCGAAACAGCGATCTTAATATGTGACGGCGATTCAACATGGCGGCTATATCTATCATATTTTTACAGTTGGTGTCGATATTTCCCTCTATCATATCGTGTTTTTGGTGCTCATGCTAGGCAGGCAGCGTATAGTGTCAATTGTGCCATCACTGGAGACGTACATGCCGCTAGGCAAAATTGAGGTGTCGGAAATGGCGATTTGTCCTAAAGTGTGAAGAAATTTTAAGGAAAGACCTAAGAAATATAAAAAAGTAACGAACCATCGCTAAGTACGTAATTTTCGTATCAATTCTAGTAAAAAAACAAATTGAAATACTTCTCAATCAAATAAAATTGCGGTCCGCCATTTTTGTCATTTTAGGTAAGTGCTGCCAATTAACTAAGACAAAAATCCCTAAAGACGTATGGTCAGGTAATTGTTACTATGATATTGAAAATTTAAAATTCGACTAAACTGTTAGTCTAACTAGTTTAGTCTAGGTAAGACAAATTAGTCTAATTTAGTTAGGATAGTCTAGACTATCCTAACTAAATTAGACTAATTTGTCACTTTTGTCCACATTGTCTACATTATCATCATCATTTTAGCCATCTATACTGATGAACATAGGCCTCCCCCAATGACTTCGTGATTAACCGATTGGAAGCGTCTGCCTCCAACCTTAGTAGTTTCGGTTACAGTTATGGAGCTCCCCATACCTGTTCAAATCTATGCATGGAAACCCACAAGGCATGCCGAGTTGCATTTTGTCACCCACAACAAGGCATGCCGAATTAATTTTAAATAGGACACATATCCGTAGAAAAAAATAAATAAACGACATTGTACTCTTATTACTTAGGCAGACCAATTTATTTATCAATAAGAATAATTAAACTTATACTTAATAAATATTACACATCATTCACCTCACAATGTCCCAATGTGCAATAACACGGGGTGGAAACGCCATAGAGTCTGAGAGGACGTTAGTTAATAGTGCATCCCTTTCAGTCGTATGGCGCTTTCTCGCTCAGTGGGTAACGCTTCATGGCTCTTTTTTTTTTTAATGTGTCTCGTTTTTTTTTAAATAGTTTCTGATTATTTACATGCTCATTGTTCCGGAGGTGGCTAACACCAATTTTAGCACATTGGTATTCGGAAAATGCTAAGCCTTTATCCATTCGAAATGAGGTGGAGCACGTTAAAACTGATATATGCTTAATTCGGACTGCCTACTTATTTACGTTGAAAAATAAAATAATGTCACTGTCAATTTTGAAAATTACGGTTACTGTTTTTTCTCTTGCTTGGAGTTAAAACAGTATTTTCCAAATTTTCCGACATTTCTTCCTATAAACAGCAATTTTTATTGCTCCTTTTTATTCACGTGTCATATTGATATATCGTTTGTTTAGGTTCTGTTACAGATATCATGCCCATCACCAGATGCATCGTGAGCGGCTGCTCGTCTACTTCTTCCACTGCAAGGCTTTGATGATGATGCTCTCCGGGCTGTATGGATGCAGTATCTTCTACCAAGAAATCCAGCTTTAGGATCCCTTTCCAAAAAACAGCTCGTAAACCGAATGGTTAGTTCTCGTAAATGTTTTGTCGTTTCATGCGATATCAATACAACAACAACCCGCTGTTTCTTGTTTACGATTTATTCGTACAGTTTTACTGAAAGAGTACATAGTCTAATTATTTGTATTTGTTTCCAGGTCTGCCATCTTCATTTTGAAGAGAAGTACATCCTTAACAATAGAAGGGTGTACAATGGCTGTCCAACTTTATTTACTCCTGATGAAATTACATCGAGACAGCCATCCACACCTCTCTTGGTCAAGTCACGAGGTAAGTACCTACATTTCTGTATTTCTTATATAATATGTCAGTCCATGAGTAAAGTTGAAACAATTAGTGTAATAATGGGTGTGCAAGGCATTTGGGACAAAAAAAATGGGATGAAATTATGAAATTTAATAAAATTTTAATCTTACCTTAAAAACTTTGCTTTTCTTCAACTGTTTAAACAGCTTATTTTGTAAAATGCTAAAAATAATATTGTGGTCACGGCATAAAATTTGTCATATTATATAAATAAATAAATAAATTTTCGTTTCTGTATAAAAACTTAGTCTAGATACATAAAACTTAAGTTAAGAAATATCGGTTAGTACACAGATATTACGATGTTTATACCTAAACTAAGCAAATTGCTTGTATCTTAGGTATTTATATCATAAAAGTGGGTTAGTGCTTATTCAACAATAATGTAAGTGTTATACACAAAACAATTACTCACTATTAAATAATAAATAAGTAGATCAAGATTTACTTGTTTAACAGTTTTTACCTTAGTCTTAATTATGTAATAACTTATGCCTAAAAATTAATTCTTATATATCTAGATTCTGCAATTTTTCTGGCGGGGCATTGCTCATCTCCTGTTTTGTGATGGCTAGGTTTATTGAATCGCCGGCATGTAGCACAGTTTGCTTGTTCAAGTTGCTTTGAGCATTCTTTAATTGAATGGCCAACGCAGCCGCAGTGCCCACAGGTAGAGTCAGCCTCCCGACAATATTTTGCTGAGTGGCCATATTGTTGACACTTGTAAAATCTAGTTACAAGGGTGTAGTCTCTTACTCGGCATGAAGTCCAATTGATGAATACCCTTTCCTGCTCAATTAGAAGTTTTCTGAGGTCTGATGGTAGTTCCAGGATAAAGTTGCAGTAAGATGCGTCTTTTTTACCGGATTTGTGGCTTAGTTTGATTGCGTCTAGAAACTTTTTTTAGTCTTATAATCATTGTTTATTTATGTTTAATCTCTATCCTTGGGCTCTCATGATTGATGGCTACGCTGATGTTAGGATTACAAATATGTACTTATTTTTTAACATGTTATTAAATTTTGAATGTCATTTGTTATAGCTGATGATCATTCATATTCACTGTCGAAGCCGGACAATACTAACACAGAAGGTATGTTAAAATATTGTGACATTTTATCGAGTATGCAAATCTTTTCTTTATATTTTATATTATTAAATAAATGTATTTCATTCATTTCTGTAAACAGGGCAAAACAGTAAATTTGCTGATAATTGTTCTTTTATATTATACCTGAGACAAATATATGCCATTGTTTAAATAAACTTGTGTTAAGTAACATTATGTCTTGCAGTTGATGATGTGATTTTGTTAAAAACTTATATCTATTATCTACATAATGTCGCCAGTGAGTAATTAATGGTAGAGTAATTAATGGTAGAGAGGAGGAGTTATTGGTGCTTAGCTGTCAATTACCTTCTAGTATAAAAATAACTAAAATTAAAGTGAACTCACATAGTGCTCTTTTCAGTTGATAAATACTGATTAAAGTCATCAGTGTACAAAAAACCACAGGAATTTGTTTATCTTTTAGCTTAGTTAAAAATAATTGACTTGGTTTTGTTTGTCAATTAACTTGCTAATTAATTGATAAATTAGACTTGCTAAATATAATAAGATCTGATTTATCATTTAACTTCCTTTTAATACAACAACTTTAACCTTGGGAGCAACATCGAAATCTAAAAAAGTATTTTGTGTAGTAGAATCACTTCCTAAAAGATAGTTAGCTAATAAGATAGGACCAATAAACTCAGGCAATTATTTAGTACTGAAGGGTGGGTTTCTGGTGAAATTCAGCATACGGATGAATGATAGCCTGAATTAAAATTTGTAGACCTGTAGAAAATTGATTAATTGATGTATTAATGTTTCTTTTTTTCAGAACTTGTTTCTTGCAATGAGCCAAGCAGGGTCCCCATGAGTATTGACACCGTTAATGCAACTTCAACTGAAGGTAAGTAAAAAAAAATTTTACAATTACTAAACCCCAAACTAAGCAAAGCTAGTACTATAGCGACTAGATAAAGGGTGAACATGACAAGTACTTTAATACTTTTATAAACATTCATGACTTAGATACAAATTACTTTAATTAATTAAATTACAAGCGGTTGCGGGTTCCGAACCCTTTTTAGTCCAGAGCTGGCTTTTTAGTCCAGAGCGCGAACCCCTACACCAGATGGTCGTCTCCCTTGAATTCAGTTATCTGTAATATAATGTGCATTTTTCGAGCATGCATCGTACTTGGAAGAGAAAGACATACTGCGCCGACCCCAGATGACCTGGGAACAGGGCAGGCAAATATATATATTTTTTTAAAAAACATTTATTTTCAAACCAAGTCCATAATTTTGTTAGTAACAATTTGATCTTATATACTATGTTAGTAGATTGGACTATGTTACTGTTAGTATCAATAAACTTATAAACTATGTTAGTAACAAACAGTGCACGGTGGGAAACAGTGAAGGTCATTTCATTGATTCACATGCTTGACATGTAAATCAATGAAACGACGGTAAATGATGATGATGATCGTACTTGGCGATGGCTTCCAAATTCAGATGGAAATGGTCTGGTTTCCCTATCTAAGGGTTACAGAGGTCTCGTAGTACTTCAAATGTAAAACTAGAGTTGCCTTATAAATAAATAAATATTGGACATCACATACATTGCTCTGATCTTATGATAAGTAGCTTAAGCACTTGTGTTACAGAAATCAGAAATAACGACGGTACCACAACACCCAGACCCAAGACAATATAGTTATTTTCCTACATTGACCCGACCGGGAATCGAACCCGGAATCTCAGAGATAGGACACTAAGTCAGGTATGCTCGCCTCTCGGCTACAGAGGTCGTCCACATCTAGGATCATAGTTAAGCATACCGTGACTACGAATGGCACATAGCACAAAGAGAAAGATTATAGTGTGTTTGTTATGTTTAGTGTTTAAATAGTTATTTTTAGTTTCAGAATTGTCGAGTGTAAGCATTCCAAGCACTTCAGGAAATGTCCCCAGTACAACGGGTGCAACGAAAGGTAAGGATTAAAATTGCAAATAAATTTTAATAACAAAAAAACTGGCTAAGTGCCTGTCGGGTCAAGCGCAACGGCCGTGCAGTGGGATCGCAGCAGGTAGGTCGAGGCCTATTCGCTATGAGCAAAGTGGGTGGTGGGGGCCGTCAAATCGATCGCAGCACGCAATGTAGCAGAAATGTGAAAAAACGCTGGACTGTAATGTGTCAAATTGCTACATTTCCATAGAATTCCATACTAACGTTATTACGTATTTTTAAGTGAAAACTTTAAAATTGGCGGTATGGGTCATACGTGTTCTGTTATAAAGTGTAGAAACAATGGGAAAAATATTACGTACATGTTTAATTCGTTTCCAACATCAAGATGGAAATTGGAGCAACGAAATAAATGGATAGCTGCAGCTGTGACCGGAAAAAAGTTTGTAGGGAATGTGTGTTACAAATGTTTGTCTTATGATCACGCTCTTATTATGTAGCTTCGTCCGTTGGTTCTGAGCTCTTCAAAATCTCTCACACGCTGTGCTAATACATTTTTTTTCCCTTTTTGCACATTTTGAGGTTGGAAAGTTACATCATGTTGTATTGATTAAAATCTCGTAGGTATTATAAAATTCGTATTTTAGTTCAAGTAAGAAAATCACTTATTATAAAATGCGCAAACTTATTAGATATTTTCATCTAATTTCGAAGAAAAACAATCCGAAAATCATTCTCAAACCATCCAGTTGCCATAATTTGAGAGACTCAAGTCCCAATAATTGTGGTCACTAGGGGCACTGTCATCGCGCACACAGCGAATACTCTGCAATGATTCCTATAGCCAACTTTACTTTTACTTATAAAATAAGCCCACAATGTGAAACAAATAATAATAGATAGATAGATAGATAGATACTCTTTATTGCACACCATACAAGTAAAATACACATGATTTTTACAGAAAGATGTACAATTTAGGCGGTCTTATCGCTAATAGCGATCTCTTCCAGACAACCTTTAGGTAGAGGACAACCATTAAAGAAAGATTAAAGACGAAATTATAATTGTATATGGTTAGATAGGTTTAGTAAGACTATTTAGGTATGTATGTAACTTGTATAAAATTTGTATGTGTAATCTGTAATTGTAATAATATGTTCTAGGATGTTCACCGTGTCGAGTCATTCCATCTAGTGAAGCCATTGCAAGCACATCGAGTCGAGACATCTCAACTACTTCAGATACTAAACCAAGCAGCCAGGGTTCCATCCAAGGTATGAATTTATAATTGCATACTCAATGATTCAGTCTTCTTCTTCTTCCTTGCCTTTTCCCATTATTTGGGGTCAGCCCTCCTCGTTTTTAGGCGCCATGATGCTCTATACTGGGTTGTCTGCGAATACTCAATGATTCAGTATTATTTTTATATAAAAATCAGGTCCTGCTCGTGACTTTGAATGCTAATACTTCAGCATTAAGCCGAAAATAAATTTATAAGTGTCCCACAGGATTAAAATAACATTTTTATGTTTCCGTTAAAGCGTGATTTAGTTACAAAAATACAATATTTAGCATTATGTATTTTATTATATTAAGATATTATTTTGCAGGCTCAAAACCAGGTTTGTCCCGGGATGAATTGTTAAAAGCATTGAAAACTTATCCCCTAAGTGCAAAAAAATTTACTTAAAGTGTCGAAATATAATTACATCAAAACGACGACTTTTATTTTCTTATGAAGAAAGACTTAAAAAGGCGACACACATGAGCGGAGATGTTTCCTTCAAGGAAATGATTAAAAACTTAACGCCTCGGGCAAAGGCATTTTTAATGATGCAAGTAAGTAAAGTAAATTAAGTTTATTTAATTAAACATAAAATGAATACCCAGACCATTGTACTGTAAAATAAACTCGTTGGCGGAGGGCCTAAGCGAATGGATAACATTTATTAAGGTCTAGGGCTAGTCTTTTTCACTGTTATTTGCACCCCTGCTTTGGTATTGGAACAGGGCAACTAGGAACAAACTTCAAACAATAACATTGATAAAATATTTAATTTATGTAGCAAAACATCAATATGTGATGTGACTCCCTTGAATGCCATATAAACAACCATGGCAAGACTAAGTATATTTATTTATTTATTTATTTGCCAAACTTATAACTATCATTACAGGTTCAATACCTAATGCGATAGTATAAATTATAAATTACAATACAGTCTACTTATAGCTATGTGTAACAAATTATGAATTATAGGTATTTATTTTCTATTGCAGGTACGGCTTGCGAACAAACATATTAAACAGAGGCGTTATATGTCTTCTGAAAAAGTCAATTCCTTGGTTTTATTAAAAGGAAGCCCGAAAGGTTATTATAACTTACTTCGAAACATTTTCATACTGCCTAGTCGGAGGACATTAAATTCATTCACGCGGCACGTTAAGTTCAGGCCTGGCCTGAACAAAAATTTGCTCCAACAGCTAAAGACCCTCATCACTCCTTGGGACGATAAGAAGCGACTCAGTGCTCTTGTCTTCGATGAAGTAGCTCTAACTCCGCAAGTAAAAATTTTGTAGTTAAAATTATACAGTAAATTTTTAAAAGTTTTAAACTCATGATAACAAACAACTTTTTTTAAGAAACTTATTATTACAACTACTCAACCTAACCTATCTCAACATGATTTTGTTAGTGTATGTTTGCCGTCCGCGTTTTTGTTAAGAAATTGTTTCGTACATTAACAAAATTAAGTTAAGATAGGAGGTTAAGTAGTTGAGTTAGATTAGATGATGTTTCTTAGGCAAAGTTGTTTGTTATCATGAGGTCAAACAAACCCTTTTAAGTATTTTACACTAACACAATTCATCCTATATACTTTAAAATATAATTATTAATTGTGCACTTACAAATACATATAATAATAAAAACAATTAAATTTTACTGAAATAAATTCAACCATTACCATAATCTTCTTTTCGCAGCTTACATTTGCTGTGTCAGAGGATAGAATTGACGGTTTTGTTGATTTTGGCCAAACTGACAAAAGATTGTGTGATCACGCATTGGTCTTCATGGTTCGTGGAATAGTCGGGTCATGGAGACAATCTTTTGCGTACTACTTTTGTGAAGGCACTACACCGGCTTTAAAGCTGAAGAACATACTAAGGGTGAGATGTAATTGTTGTTTAAGCTTATTTACTTAAAGATTATTTTAATACGGGGTTAACATCGAAAAATAAAGATCACCCATAATAAATTATTGGTCACGTGATATCATTTGTCTGGCGGAACATTATATTTTTTCCGATATTGATCCCATAGAAAAAGTTGTTGTGTTTGGGTAACAGCTGAATCATCCCCTAAAATGTTTTGCGTATTTGGAGTTTCTTGTTGCGTTAATAAATATTTTCTGCTTTTAGGAGGTGGTAGATGCCATCACAGGTATTGGCTTGAAACTTAAAGCCCTGGTTTGTGATCAGGGCTCCACATTTCGAGCCTGCCTTAACCTTTTTAAGGCTGATGTGAGGAGTACTCAGGAACAGCTAAGGCTGTCAGGTACAGTGAATTATTATTATAATCATTTTTATTATTATAATACCTTCAATACATTTCAGGTAAATCTAATATTATTAACTTTGTTATCAGATCACCAAGTCCAAATTAACGGACATATATTGAACATCGTCTTTGATCCTCCTCATCTGATTAAAGGAATCCGAAACAATTTCTTGACTAAAGATCTAATGTTTCGTGGAAAACTGGCCAAGTGGAGTGATATTGTTGAGGTTTACAAAAACGACTGTGAGGTAAACTCTTAAAAATATGACTGTTTGATGTTTTAAATATAACAAGTCAGATTCGTAAGACCAACAGACATCGGGCACGATATTATATTACTATAAAGTCTGATAATGCATTTTTACCATATTTGTGCAAGTAATGTAAGTGAACCGCTTACCACGGAAAGGAATGATATCCACCAATAGGTTAAGAAACTATTTTTTTCTCAATAATTGTATCTAAATAAAGTAGGCTGTCGTATTAGTTTAATTTGTCCTGCCGCGCTAAATTTACTAAAGTTGGTGAAAACGCACCCTAATTCTCTCCCTCTGGAGAAGAAGACAAATCTCATTAAACATTTAAAAAAATGCCTGTGTGCCTGGGTGAAACAAACAAACCATATAGTTGAAGAGAATTACTTTCTTAAGGCTAAAAATGTTACTAATCACAATACTAGCCGAATCAAGTTCTTAATATTGTGTATAATGTTTCAGGTTCTGATGGCAGTTACTACAAGGGCGGACGATTTTCAAATTCAATTAAAATTCAAATTTAGGGCCTCCGCGTACACACGGGCAGACAGATGCGGCAGGCGCATGGTTGCGCGAACGTTTAAATGTACGTCAATTCAATTCAATTCAATATATTTATTACATTCTATAATGTTACACAGGTGTTATAAATAGATACATAAATGTTTAAATGAGTAACGCTAAATATATTTAAGCTTTATCGACAGCCGCGTGCGCTTGCTCGTTTTAGCGTAGGACCTTCGTGGCATGACGGAACATTTTTTTAAATATTGTATATATTGTTTCAGGTTTTGGTACGAGACAAGGTAGTCGGACAACGGCGGGAAAAATGAAACTATTATTATTGTAGTTATTTTATGTTAATTAAAACCTGTACATAATCGATTATGTGCGTTTCATTTAAAATATAAAAAACAATAATTGTTTCCTGAAATACCGTTAAGCGATATCGTTGGTAGTAACAATAACGTTATATTAAGTAACGGTTACCGGTAAAACAATATGGGTAATATTCTGTGGACGCAAATAATGTTACATTATCTGTGTTATTGACGCCCCTATAATTTTTTTTTATACAGCGCCACTCTTGTGAGCGTCTCATAATCGAACTTATTTTGACATTTCACTAACGTCAAACCAATCATAGGGCCGTTGCCAATCTGTCCTTGGACATACTCTGTCTAATCTGTGTGCAATAATGCATTAAAGCTTGTACGTACTATGTATACGTTACGTATACATTGTATACTTAACCGACTCATGTTATCTTTCTATTAATTTATTTGTCTGGCTTACCTTCAAAATGTTTAAAAATACGAACGAAATCACTGTAATGCTTTGCTTTTTATTTATAATCTGTGGTATTTGATATATTTAATCTGTGGTACGTACACGAGAAAGATGGTCCGTATTGCTGCTCTTTAAGATAAGTGCTCGACGTCTTGGCTGTCGGAAACGTACAGCAAATTGGACCGTGAATCAGGCACACTTAGAGATATTTAAAAAAAAAAGAACAATTCTTTAAAAAAACATACCGTCATGGCTGATTGAAATGTTGACTTGACGAACTGTCAACTTTGTGAAATTCTTTTATTTTTTGCCATGACCAGTTATTTGTGAGTTGTGGTTTTGTAATGCGTAGTGTTAAATAGTTTTCATATGAATATTCATACATTGTCGCCATGAACGGGCTAAGTTTTAGTGAACTTTGTTGCCTGTTTTGTTGTCCGCCATGCCCGGGGAAAATTGCTGCTAAGCTTGCGTTCCTGCCTCCAGAACCCACGTATGCATTCACGCCCGATGAAACAGGATCGAAGTTTTCCTTGACTTTAACAGAACGTGCAGAATGGCAATACTCGGAGAGAGAAAAAGAGAACATCGAGGGTTTTTACTCGAGAACATCGAGAGGGAACAGAATAGCATGTCTCTTTGTTCGTTGCAGTCCTAACGCGAGATTTACGATACTATTCTCGCACGGGAACGCCGTAGATCTCGGACAAATGAGTAGTTTTTATTTAGGTTTAGGTACTAGAATAAACTGTAATATATTCAGCTATGACTATTCTGGGTATGGTGTTAGTGGTGGGAAGCCATCAGAGAAGAATCTTTACGCTGACATAGATGCTGCATGGCAGGCATTGAGGACACGTTATGGCATCAGCCCAGAAAATATTATATTATATGGGCAGAGCATCGGAACTGTGCCTACAGTTGATCTGGCTGCTCGCTATGAAGTTGGTGCTGTTGTCTTGCACTCGCCACTTATGTCTGGAATGCGTGTTGCCTTTCCAAATACCAAGAGGACTTGGTTCTTTGATGCCTTTCCAAGGTAAGTTCTGTACCTTTGCTTATATTTAAATGAATATGATAGGTATTAACTGCAAATTTATCCTTATTATGACTATATTCTCATAAGAAATATTTGCAGTTCATTATTATTCCATTTTAATAGATTTATCATAATTCTGTGACAAAGCTTTTGTAATAGACTATTTACTACTAAGGAATCTTTGACACAGAATTGTGATAAAAGACATAGGTATTAGAAATGTTTTAGTAGCTTCAAAAAATCTTTGATAAGTAATTGATTTTATGATATCTGTAGTTGTTAAAAAGGATTCTGAAGAATACCTGCTACTTTACGTAGCCTTATAACTATTTTAGTTTGTTTATTTATCATTTAACTATTGTCTTATGTTAGACAAAGCTATGGTCTCTGTTTAGTTTATTAAGTAATAGTAATATATGCAGGCTTATTGCTGCTGTGCATTGCTGTGAGTTAAACCATAATCAGTATTTTTAACTTGAATATTTTTTTATCTAGATTAGGTACCTATGTACTTGTTGTTTATTTAAACAACAAAGTAGATATAGTGCAATAACAAAATGTTTACCAGTTGTAAATGTTTGTCATAAAATTATACTCAGCCAGAACATGGTTTGAAAGTTTTAAAAACAGTTAGCTGCATTTTTCAATCTGCACAGCTACTATTGAATAACATATCATGTGTGTTGAATCAAATGTATAGTACCTACATAAACTGTTATGCTTTCACTGATTCAGTGCTAGATAATCATTGGACCTTGTCTGAATTATACAGGCGGTTTACTGAACTGGTATTGATATGTCAATAAATTAGCTATTACATTGTTTGTAATTAGATATTGATTATTAGACACTAGCTACTTGTCTTCATTTGTGTAATTTAGAAACCTCTGGCATCATCAAAAGACTACAAAAGCTTTTTTACAATTAGCGAAAAAAAGAAATGCATAGTGGGCAAACACTCAATAAAAAAAATTACAACATCATATACATTGCTCTGATCCTAAGGTAAGTATCTAAAGCACTGGTGTTATAGAAATCAGAAACAATGACGGTACATCAACACCCCAGACCCGACCAAACATAGAAAAGTTCATAAGTTTCATCTACGCTTGGCAGGTGGGTTGGCGAGCGCAGTTTTTTATAAGATTTCGCATGCAGACGCTGCTGCCCGTCTCGTGCTACAGGAATTAGTCGCCTCTTACGACACGCCTCTTGTTGGCGGTGGGGAAGTGTATTCTTTAAGGCCGTCCCCACAAGGCACGGCATAAGTTTATTTACATTTAATTATAGTTTAAATGTGCCATTTTGTAGTGGTTTTGTAGGTAGTGATAACTTCTGATCAAAAAAACGCAATAAGTAGTAAGTTTTGGCAGTCCTTTCTTAATGTGAACCTGACACAATTCTGAAGAGACTGAAACAGGTAGAAATCTGAAGGTGCAAAGTTAAGACTATGGACGATGCATTAGAGATGTGTGTGGTCTAGCGTTATTATGATGAAAGACCAACGTTTCTATTGATCAATTCTGACCGCTTTCAGTTATTATTTCGGATCTCTACTGCCATCAGTTGTTGCAAGTGTTTTTTGCACTGCAATCTATCCAATTATGGTATTTAACTGTGAGTTTGTGAGTAGGGCTTTGTGAGAGGGTGTGCGTCCTTTGAGGCACCCTAGACTTGATGCTTTATACTGTTAGGTCTTCTCCTTCTTAGTCTCCTCACTGGAGATTGGTGTGTCAAAAGGTCCCTTGCTAGAGAGTTAGGATGTGATTGAAGTCTGCTTCTATACTTTTGAGTATGTTTCTCTATCTCTTCCTCCACTGTGATTATGTTGAGGTCATGGTGCAGTATTTCATTTGTAACATATCATGGAGCACCAGTTATCACACAGAGTATCTTTGACTGGAACCTCTGTAGTATACTTAGATTCGATTTAGAGGCTGTCCACACCGGTCGCAGTATGCATTTGTAAATAATTTTTGATTTTGTTTTCTAGGTTCATTTTGGAATTTTTGCCTAAATTAGATTATTAGAGATCCGATGGTTCTGCCTGGCGGTAAAAGCTTATAATGAACAATATAAACTTTTACCGCCAGGCAGATCCCACTATGTCGATTGTCGATCGACCAGCCTTGCAGGAAACTGGGAAACTTTAGCGCTGGACAGATATTGGTGAAGTATTTTCGGGGCATCACCTTATTGTGAGTTAAACCGGGTTAAACAACTTTTTACTATGTTACGTCTTCTCGTCCAAAATACCTCAGTGCCTAAAGACGAAAGTCTACAACCAGTGTGTGTTACCAGTGATGACATATGGAACTGAAACGTGGCCCCTCTCTATAACCGCGAAAGATATAAATTACTTCGGAATCGCTGCAATACTTTGTGTAGAGACGCTCAAAGACGCCATATTCATAAATCTGTTGAAAATGGAGATCCCGCTAAAGTCTGGAAATTTTTGAAGTCAATTGGAGTTGGAAAATCACGTAACGATTCCATTGCCAAAGATATTAACATTAACCTTTTAAACAAGCATTTCTCTTCATCTGTTGCCCTTGATGGCTCGATAAAAAAAGATACACTTAGTCATCTTTCAGTACTTCCAACTCCTGACTATCCGCCTTTTATTTTTAGTCAAGTATCCGATTGTGATGTTAAGAAGAACATACTATCTATTGCCTCTAACGCTGTAGGGAGCGACAAAATTAGTCGTAACATGATAGTTCCTATACTAGACTACGTTACTCCTATTATTACTCACATTTTGAACCATTCTCTCTCCTCAAGCGTCTTTCCAACAATATGGAAAGATGCACAAGTTACTCCCTTACCAAAAAAGACCAACCCAACTTTATACTCAGAATATCGCCCCATATCCATCGTACCGTTTATTTCTAAAGTTATGTAGCGTGTTGTCCATCAGCAACTTAGTTATTTTTTGTCCAAAAACCAACTTTTAAACTCGTTTCAATCTGGTTTCCGGCCCGGGCATAGTACGGTTTCAGCGTTAGCCAAAATCACTGATGATGTCAGAAATGGCATAGATAATGGGCATCTTACCGTACTAACCTTGTTGGACTTCAGTAACGCCTTCAATAGTGTTGATTTTGATCACACACACACACACTGGGTTCGCTTAACATATCCCCAACGGTGCTTGACTGGTTTCATAGTTACTTGCATGGACGCCGGCAACGCATTCGTGCTGATGATTGTTTCTCTGCATGGTGTGACATCAGTGCCGGTGTTCCTCAAGGTGGCGTTCTGTCTCCTCTTCTATTTGCATTTGTTATTAATTCAATCACTCTCAAATTATCATCTTCCTTCCACTGTATGCAGACGATCTCCAAATATATTCCCAAGGGCGCCTTGAAGACCTCTCTAGTGTAGTAAAGTTGATAAACACTGACTTGAACCGTATTCTCAGCTGGAGCAAGTCATACGGACTCAAGGTCAACCCCTTTAAGACGCAGGTTATAGTGCTGGGTGGCTCTCGGCGAATTGCAAGGATTGACTGGAGTGCCTTGCCACCCATCACATTCGACGGGGTCCATATAGCATACAGCAAAGTCGTAAAAAACCTAGGTGTTTACATAGATAGCGCACTAACCTGGACGACGAAGATTGCGGAGGTCAGCAGGAAGATGTTTGCAACGGCAGCGTCAATTAATAGACTACGCAACTTTTTACCAAAACCCACTAAAATTGCACTAGTACAGGCTTTACTTTTGCCCATTCTTGATTATGCAGATTGTAGTTACTTAGATCTCAACGAAAGTCTCCTAAGCAAGCTCGAGCGCCTTCAGAACTTCTGCATTTGTATAATTTATGGTCTACGTAAATACGACCATGTCTCAGAATACCGAGCTCTGCTAAAATGGCTACCTATTCGACGTCGGCTTGAATATCACATTCTTTCTTTTCTATTTTCTATCCTATTTAATCCTAAGTCACCGGCCGTATCTAAAGGAGCGCTTGAATTTTTTGCAACCTGCCCTAGGTCACGAAATGCGGTCTTCCAATAAATTTCGCCTCGTTTTTCCACTCCATTCTTCTCAAACCTATTCCCAGTCCTTCACTGTGCAATCCATCCGCCTATGGAACTCATTGCCATTGTCTATTCGAGAATCTGAATCGCTTCACAGTTTCAAAACTAGACTTAAAACCTATCTCCTTTCACTGTAGTTTTCTCCTGTCTATTTTTCTTCTACTTTATTTATTTAACCATTTTTCCTACATCTTGGTCACTAGATTATTTTTCATGTTATTAGGGTATTTATTTATGTTACTTACATGTATTTATTTTAAGTATGTATTCATATTATGTCTGTATTATATAAGTATTTTACTATGTACATGTACTAGGAAGTATGTATTTTATTTGTATTTGTTCTTATTTTATTTTATTTGTTTTTTTAATTAGTTTGTTAACTTTTTGAACTTTTATGTTTTGGAACTCTTCACCGCCTCCCTTCTCTCAATATTAATTCAACTTTCCTCTACCTGAAGGTTGTCTGGAAGAGATCGCTTCCAGCGATAAGACCGCCTAAATTGTGCTATTCATTATGTATATTTACTTTCCTGTGATTTGTTTGTTTTGTGTGGTGTACAATGAAGAGTATCTATCTATCTATCTATCTATCTATAGGCCTTATTAAATGCTCAAGGTTGCACAGCGTGCTATGGAAAAGGCTATGCTCGGTGTTTCTTTGCGAGATCGAATCAGGAATTAGAAGATTCGTAAACGAACAAAAGTTGCTGATATAGCCCAACGGATAAGCAAGCTGAAGTGGCAGTGGGCGGGGCACATAACACGTAGAACTGACGGCCGATGAGGCAGAAAGGTTCTGGAATGTAGGCCACGTACCGGCAAGCGCAGCCTAGGACGTCTACCTACAAGGTGGACAGATGACCTGGTAAAGGTTGCAGGTAGCCGCTGGATGCGGGCCGCTTCCAACCGGCCAATCTGGAAGTCACTGGGGGAGGCCTATGTTCAGCAGTGGACGACCTATGTCGGAAATGATGATGATAAAACAACTTTTTCAAACGTCATTGTCGTACGTGATCCACTTTTCATCACCAAGTTATCAATCTTTTTATTTTAAAAAACGGTTCGGTTTCATTACGTCTCAATAAAAAATCGCAAATGAGTACACGGTTCATTAGGTTTCTTTAAGAGAGCTCGTGTCTCACCCAAATATCGAGCTTTTTTTGTGTACCCACCTTTTTTAGACTCTCACAGGGTCAAAAGTCTTTTGTAGTCAATTCTCAGTTCTTCAGCTATGTCGTCACTAATGATAGCCGATCTTGCTCCACTTTTTCAAAAATGTCCTCCTTTTTATCTTTCCCTTTAAGTCCGACACGTAGACATCAATATCAATTGTGAAAATTTGTCTTTTTGTGGTAGGTTGGCGAGCTGTTGTCTGTACATATTATGTACATACTTAGACATAATTCAAACATTTGGCTCTTGTGGGATTCGCACCCGCGATCGCACTTGGCTTCGTAGTCCAGGCAGAAACCACTCAATCAAGAAATTCTAAAATCAATGTTTATCAAAAATCAAATAATAATCTAGCCAATAATTTTATCACGGCATTATTACCTACCTATCATAAACTTAATATGTAATACCCTGATGTCGCTCAGATTGCAATAGTATCTAAGGTCATAATTTATACAAGGTGACTGGTAATTCGACCTATTCCCGTTTGAGGATATAAAGGGGACTAACTAATTTAATTTATTTTATCATATTTTACCCTATCCCTAAATTAACCGTTATTGAGATAATTTATTTGTTTACTACTTACTATAAGTTTTAAGAATGTTAGTCAATGGTACTTAACCAGCAATTCTCACACAATCTACCTGACACCGATTGACGACAGCCAGACATACAAAACTATAATGTCCCTAAATAATAGTAAATCGGGTGGATATGATAGCATCATTACTAAAGTACTGAAAGCCTGTGCCAAATACGTAAGCCGACCCATTGCGCAAATAATCAACCTCTCTTTTTCTGAGGGTCTCTTCCCTGAAGATTTGAAGTTCTCAATAATAAAGCCAATATATAAGAAGGGCGATAAGAGGGATCTAGGTAATCATAGGCCAATCACCCTAGGCTCCATATTATCTAAAGTATTTGAGAAGGCAATGCTTGACAGACTAAATAGCTTTGTGACTACTTGTAACATACTGCAGCCTCAACGGTATGGTTTTCGTAAGGGAAGTTCGACCACTTTAGCTTGCTTCGACCTGGTAAAGTACATCACGAAATGTATAAACGACGATATACCAGTGATGTCAGTATTCCTCGACATGAGTAGCATTTGATTTCGTCAATCACGATAAGCTCTTAAGCAAGCTAGAATCGTATGGTATAAGGGGAAAAGCCTATAATTGGATTGAAAGCTACCTTAGAGACAGGAAACAATGCACAGGGCTAGCAAAAATTGCGAAAATCAAACATAACTTAGTCAAGGAATCATATAGATCTGAACTATTAATAAAGAAATCAGGGGTTCCCCAAGGCAGCATTCTAGGGCCATTGCTGTTTTTACTATATATAAATGACCTCCCAAATGCTACCACACATAGTGTGTACTCTTTGCAGACGACACGACAGTCGTAATAAAGGGAGATGGAAATAATCCGATGGACTCAATCACAAATAGGGCTTTAGAAAATATTATAGGCTGGTTGAGTGCTAATGATCTGAGTATAAATATCAGAAAAACTGTAGTCATGCAATTTCGGTCATATAATACTCAAAAACAATCTTTAAAAATTGAATATAATTGCGAAAAAATTGACGAGGTAGATAATTATAAATTCTTAGGACTATATATTGATATCTTAACTGGAAAAAACACATTGACGTTATATGTAAAAAGCTAGAGCGATTTGCTTTTGCTATAAAACGATTGCGACAAACGGTATCGATTGAGGCTGCACTCACGGCTTATCACGGATTTATGGAATAGTTCTGTGGGGCAATTCAGTAGATATAGACAGAGCTTTCAAAATACAGAAGAGATGCATTCGCGCTCTGTGTAACGTCTGGTATCTAGACAGCTGCAGACCCCTCTTTAAACAGCTTAATTTGCTTCCACTTCCTTGCATTTACATCAGGGAAGCTTGTCTCTTTGTAAGGTCATTTCCCAGCTATTACAAAACTCGCAGAGAAATCGCTGGTAGGCAATTAAGGCAGCAAAACATAAACCTAATGCATCAACCTCCCTGTCGCAAGGACATATATAAAAGAAATGCATATAATAAGAGTATTGTTTTGTATAACTTGCTACTGGAAGAGCTAAAAACAATTCAAGGACCAATATTTAAAAGGAGATTGACTAACTGGCTTTTGGACAAATGTTTTTATAGTTTTAATGAATATTCTAATTAGCGACAACATACTTATATTTAACTTCATTCAAACTACCAAACATTAATTATACTAATGTAATTTAATTGACATCAATATTATGTGTAATTTTGTAATTGAATTTTTGCATGTCTGCGAGCAGACTGAACACATGCGCTACTTCCTTTTAAATGATATATTTATTTACTGTGTTCTTGGCAAATAAACGCTTGAGTTTGAGTTAAAAAAAATTGACAAAAAGTAGAAATTGATTTACTATTTTAACTTTTCAACTGGTGACGTGTGATGATGGTGAAGATTAAACCATGAAACTTTGTATTCTCTTAAGCCAATAAAAAAAAAATTGATTTCGGCATGTTTTTTATAAATATTTTGTTTACAATCATAAGTAAAATAGTGGTAACTCCACTCTTTTTTATTAATTCCACTATTAGTTAGTCAGTCTATCTAGGTTGTTTCCGCACGTTTTTTAGCCTCTTGATTGGGTGCGTGCTAACTGCTTATCCTTATTCGACCAGCCCAGGTCGTCCCAGGTCAGCAGCCTTTTCAGACTGCTGCGGGCTTACGGGAGCGATCCTGGTAATTAGAGAATCCGTGCCCATTGATCTGACACGCTCCTGCATTCCATAAGCACGTGCTGTAGCGTTTCTTCTGCGCACATGAATCCCCTGCATATGGGGCTGTCTGTCATGTTAAACGGGTGCCTTTAGAGGACAGCGACCGGTTATAACACCTATAACCTTGCGGATTTGGTCCCTTGTTAGTGTGATGACGTTGCGGGAAAGCTTTTTTGATGCCAACGAACCTGCATTTTGTGTTTGCCAATACACCGTAGGCCTTACCTTACCTTACCTTAGATGAAGTATAAAACTAAATATAAGTACCTTAATCAGTGGTAAAATAATGTTACATTGTTAATAAGTAGGTACTAGCACAGAATACCTAATAGTACTACCGGTACTAGGTACTGTCTGGTTTCGCTACACGGTTTCGAAACACGAGCGATCACAGGTCAGTCGTCGGAACGCAACCGAGGCGGCATCATCTCTCCTGAAGATGCCACGTAAGTGTCTGACGGCGTCGAACTTTTTATGTCGGTTTTCAGTACTGACTTTTGCATTCATCTGTCTCGCATGCAATTTGAGGGAAGGGGGGTGGTGCTTTTTGCATTGTAAAATAATTAGATTTTAATGAAAGTAGACTACATTTTCAACCTAGCCGGGTCGGGTAAGCGGGCGGGCATTAATCGGAAAAGCGCGATAAAATCTACACATACAAGTTGGCCAGAAAAGTGACAGGCAAAAATTTTTTTAGGTGCCTTGTGTTGAGAGGTATCTGAATCACCCCTATGTACGAGTATGTTCTACGATTTTTTTGTAGTTTTCGAGTTACGATTTTTTTAATAGCCTATGAAACCTATGAAGTACTACTTTTTTAATATTATCATGAAAGCTTAGAGCCTAGCGCATTCTCTGAAGCTACTTAGAAACTAAGAAATTATCAGTTTAGATTTTTAATTTTAAGTTGAAAATTTAAATGATAACTCACTTAACATAAATTCTCAACTTTGGGTCAATT
This sequence comes from Anania hortulata, assembly GCA_963576865.1. Lineage (NCBI taxonomy): Eukaryota > Metazoa > Arthropoda > Insecta > Lepidoptera > Crambidae > Anania > Anania hortulata. The sequence goes on from OY756389.1 coordinate 6,990,781, forward strand.
TTGTAGTAACTTCCATTAAAGTTATGAGGCTGTTTATTTTATGCATAAATGCACAGTTCATAGAGGTTTAGCTGCAAGAAAAAAAACCTCCGTAGCCGAGAGGCAAGCATACTCGACTTGGAGTCCGGATTTAGATCTCTGAGGTTCCGGGTTCGATTCCCGGTCGAGTCAATGTAGAAAAATAAATTTTCTATATTGTCTCGGGTCTGGGTGTTGTGGTACCGTCGTTGTTTCTGATTACTATAACACAAGTGCTTTGGCTACTTACTACAGGATCAGAGCAATGTATGTGATGTTGTCCAATATTTAATTAATTAATAATAGAGATTTAGCTGCAAGAAAAAAAATCGATTGAAAATTTTCAATAAAAAAACGTAACGGGGTCATTCGGATACCTCTCAACACGAGGCACCTAAAAAAAATGTTTGGACGTCACTTTTCTGGCCACCCTGTATAATAAAACTGAACTAGAAAAAAATAAAAACAGTGTCCAGGTTTTCTCTATGACCAGTAGAGTCCAAAAAAAGCGTTTTTTGAATTCTTGTAAGTGTGTTTGTTCGTTAAGGCTCGGAAACTATTAAGCCGATTGTGAATTGTTTTTACTGTTGAAAGTGGAAAGTCCAACTTAAAATCTAGGGTATATCTAATCGCCAAATCTTAAGCATAACTTCAGGTACAGCTTGAACTTTTCTATGCAGTTCCATACAAAGTAGGGATCAAGATAAATGGACGATTATCACTATCTCACACTAATCATTATGTAGGTGTTTTACGGAGGTTAATAAAATAGGAAAAACCATATGTAAGTAAGTTATTGTTTGAATCAAGCAAGACTATAGGTACTTCTTTCCTCAGGTAAATTTTCGTTGGTTTTAGAGCCGCATAAGTCACACTCTTCTGCTTTTTTTCATGTTATCATTGTCGCTCTTCTATGGACTCTGTTTAAAGACAAATAAACATTTTCGTTTCTATTCTCAAGTAAAACCACTTTTTAACCGACTTCAAAAAGAAGGAGGTTCTATGTTCGGCGCTATATATATTTTTATGTATGTCTACCGATATTTTCGACATTTATGGACCTATTTCAAAATTTCTTTTTTGCTTGAAATTATATACTCTAGAGGTGAACCCATTTTTACCAAGTCTGTATCTGGTGATGAAATATCAGAGAAATTAAGGAAAATCCTCAAAAATGCAGGCACGTATAGCACAATTCCACTTGAAGATCAAAAAAATGTTAATGCAGTATTCTACCATTTGTTTACCCAGGGTGCTAGAAAAAGTTTGCGAAAGGCGACCCAAAAGCCGCGTTCTTCTACATCATGACAACGCTTCTACACACACGGCCAACAAAACAAAGTCATTTTTAGCTTCCGAAAAAGTACAACTCGTCACCCATCACCCATCCTGCGCATAGCCCTGACCTAGCACCCTGTGATTTCTGTATTTTCCCCAAAATCAAAGATTTGATGAGAGGTTTTACTTTTACCAACTCCGAAGAGGCAGTGATAGCGTTCAATCAGCACGTAGAAAACATGCCTTCAGATCTGTGGTCCTCTGTTTTAAAAAATGATCGATCGCATGAAAAAATGTTTAAAATGTAAAGGAGAGTATTTTGAAAAGCAATAAATATAATATTTTGGTTATAACATGTTGTTTTTTTAAGTTACACAAAACTTATAGTGTGACCTACGTATAAGTCAATGAAGAATCGTTATGATATAAATACTACAATCTTATGCTTTTTATGCCTGCCAGTACATTTGAGTAAAATTTTCTTCAAAGAATTAAACTGACCGGGGTCGTCGACCACCGGTGCGTCTACCACTGGGGGCGTAAGCCACGGACCCTATAGTTTTTTGTAAATTTCTAATACAAATTTTAAAAAAATTGAGAGTAGGTAGCCTTCTCAAACTTGCCATACGGCATCTAGCTTATCTAAAAAGTTACCTAGTACGCAAGATATTTATTATTTTTTCAACAAAGCAGAACCTTTGACCGAGACAGGTGAGCGTTGAAATTATGCTAGGTAGGTACCGGATATTGTGAATTTTGTACCTACTGTTTAAGTCTACTAGCCTTGGCGTCTTATGCAAATTCGTGTCGTTAGACGCAATTCCATAAAATTTTAAGTATGTACCTATGCAGAACATTGTTTTTTTACAAGCTTTTTATTCCGCTAAAGTTTGTTTAGGATTAGGACGAATCTTGCAATCGACAGCACGTGAATAAGGCCCATGTAGCTAAATTTGTAAATTAATGTCTAACGACACCGCATAGCTTAGCTCGTTTAACTATGTTTACGGCCGGGCCAAAAACAAAACACGAACCTCCGTAAGTCTGTCTATTTATTAGTCACTTCGTATAATATGAGATTAATGGTAGCTTAAGTGGTCGTACACTCGTCGATTCAAATCCGTTTGTCGTGAGTTCGCATCTCACACCACTTACCTCTGGATATACTTATGTGTACGAATTAATACCACTTGCTTGACAGTTTTGGAGACCTCTACCCCTTAGACCGGAAAACCAGACCATTTTTAAGTAAGGAGGTCTAATGGAAATCGCTCCAATGGTAATAACTAGACTTGTCGCATGGTCAAAGTGTGTCCCGATTATTCCCGGTTAGGAACGGGACAAAATGCTAGGAAGAAGATATAAATTAATATTATGAATATTAATACGCGTCTTTAGTATTTAACGAACTACAGCCGACCAAGCTTGTTTGCAGAATTTCTTTCAGAGTATGAGAGACCTACCACTAGTTTAATGTGGTACCAGTGGTATTAAGTGCCGTGTGGGGACGGCCGTAAAGAATACACTTCCTCATCGCCAACAAGAGGCGTGTCGTAAGAGACGACTAATTCCTGTAGCATTGGGGGAGGCCTATGTTCAGCAGTGGACTTCTTATGGATGAAATGATGATGAGACCAGCCAATTTTTTTTTTTGGAAAAAAGATTTATTATATAAAGTTTCCAATTTCCCAATTCCATTTCCTCAAGTGTACAGACCCCTTCCTGTATGTGTTCCGTCACGCACTTTACTGGTTATTTATCCTGCTCATTAACATTGATTTAATATTAATAGAGCATAATGCTTCATTTCATCTTCATTCGATTAAATGATAAGAAAAAGCTAACATAATAAAACAAAATGTGGTATTTTCCAATGATGAAAATTCTAGAACCTGATTGCTGCGCGCTATCTACCGGGTCTAATTGTAAATCTAAACCAATCAGGGATCCAATAAAATAAAATCTATAACCCGATCGCAGCGCCACCTACCCATTTTAATATGCACACAAAAATTCATCCAAATCGGTCCAGCCTTTTGACAAACACACGTACAGAAAACTTATACAGGGTTTTTCATAAAAAGCTTGCCATTGAAAACTGTAGATAGAGCATAAAAAGCCTAGTAAAAGTCGCACCGTTTTTCGTCGCAAATTGTGATTTTCTGCAAATAAGTGCTAAGGAAAATAACTCGAAATCGCAATTTGTGCAAAAATGGTTCGAGTTTTACGAAATCAAAATTCGGATAGGAGATCGAGCCTTTTTGCTTTATCTATGGTTTTCGTTTGGCACGCTCTTAAATTTAAAAGTTTGAAGCTTCAAAATTTTCAAGTACTTAAAAACACTCGCAAATATAAAAATAATATGTAATTAGAATTACATACTTATTATATGTTTTTTTATATTCCTATGAAAAACCTTATATTTAAAAGGGATCATAACAAAAGTGACAATAATTGATAGTTTTATGGTTTAATTATTTTCTGCTTTCAGTATCGACAAAATCCCAAAGGTGACCTCTCCAGTCCTTGTCATACACGGAACTGAAGATGAGGTGATCGATTTTTCCCACGGACTCGCTATATACGAGCGATGTCCACGAGCTGTGGAACCTTTGTGGGTGGAGGTAAATTTATTTATTATAAAATTTTTTTTACTAGCCTAACAAACATACACTTACTAAAATTTCGGGCCCAAAGGCATTGGCGTAGCTAGGGATTTTGACCAGGGGGGCAGCCAAGGCGGATCCAGACTTCAAGTCAAGGAGGGGGGGGGGGGGAGTCACATAGTCTATGTCCAGTCAGTCTAGGGTGGGCAAATAGGTTGCCTAGCTATGCCTATGCCCAAACGGGAGAGCCAATTTCTGATACACTGGTGTCTGTTCATCCGCCCGTAATCCCGTATATCTGTGGTTTCTAGCTCGTAACAAAATTAGTTCTAACAGATCTACAATTTGGACATTTTGTGTAGTAGAACGTTAACTTATAATAGTCTTGATTAAAACATTTAATTGTTATTGTTCATATTTACAACTACAACTCCTTGCTCAGGATAAAAAACCCTTTTTTTCATACCTGTTCTATGAGCCGTTCTTAGAGGTATGAGGTATCAAGATTATTCCCGGTTCGGGTCAATTCAGAAAACTAGCATTTCTAAATTGGCCTGAGTTTGGGTGTGCTAGGAAAGGCCCCTGACAAAATTCAACTTTGGTACCTCGTACAAGATTGTTAATTTCTTACTTCGAGACCATGACTATGGTGTGTTTAAAATTTGGAATAAAAATTGCCTGACAGACTTGTCTGAGTTATCGTAATTCAAAAAAGGGAGAAGAAAACAAGCGAAGCTAATATAAAAGTGTTTATGTTTTAAATTTGGATTTCTGGCGTCACGAGTTTAGTTGTAAAAAAGCAAAGTACTTTAAAAAAATTAGGCTGGTTATAGAAATATGTGGCGCGTATCAGTAAGTCATTAGTTAGATGTTAGTTAGTTGTAATTTCAATCAGTTAAAGCGCGCGCAAAGTAAGTGCGAAACTTATGATAATAGTCTAATTTTGACACAGGTAGACGGTATTAAAACGCAAGTAATGCCAGCTTGTCAGTTTTGTAAAATACAGATAGACTTACTTTTGCGTTTATAATATGATTAGGTCCTTACATTATGAAATTGCCGATACTCAATACTGGGAACTTTAACATCAAATATCTTGTGTTTAATTAGGAATTCCAAATTCAAATTTGTTTCGAAATAAAGCCGGAAAAATATTGTTTTAAAATTCGTATTTAATTTGTTTTCACATTTTTTGTTTGAGCTTCATTGCTATAACAACAACTATGGACAAATTGAAAATTCGCGGTATTTACGAATACGAGTTCCACCGTGGCACCAGTGCTGCAGAAAAGACTCGAAGAATTAACGACGTGTACGGACCAGGCACCGCTAACGAACGAACGGTGCGTTTTTTGTTTCAACGTTTGCGTTCTGGAAATTTCGATTTTCACAATGAACCTCGTGGACGACCTGATACTCAAGTGAATAACGAAGAATTGAAGGCGGTAGAAAAGTAAAAAAACTCGAAAAGTGGTTACCGCACGAATTGACTGAAGCAAACCAACAAACACGCGTCACTTGCTGCGTTTCTTTGCAATATCGTCACAATAACGAGGGGATTTTGAACCGTATCGTGACTTGTGATGCGAAATGGATCCTGTACGACAATCTTAAGCGATCGTCACAATGGCTTAACCCTGGAGAACCGGCAAAACCTTGCTCTAATGACCAAAAAGAAGATTCTGGTCTGGTCTGGTGGACCAGTGCTGCTGCAGACTTGTATTGCCAACAATTGCAAACAATGATGGAAACGCTCGCCATTAAACAACCGAGACTGGTGAATTGCTCTAGCCCACTGCTCCTTCAGGATAACGCTAGACCACACACTGCACATCAAACGGTAGCCAAGTTAGAGGAGCTGCGACTGTAACCTTTGCGTCAACCACCATACTCTTTGTATAATTCCTGACTTCTACTGTTAGTTGAAGCTTAGCAGGATTTTAAATAAAATGGATGTTGAAGAAAATTATGGTTTTTTATTTTACAAATGGCTAGAGTGACCCCGTATGGTCTAGTGGAGGATGAAAGTAAGAGGGCGTTAATACAAATCTATGACCTTGCCCCAACCTTTTTACAAGGAAAAAACTCAAATCTGATGTTGCAGTCAAAACCAGGCGTTTTCATAGTTCATAGACTCTTGCTCCCAGATTTTTTTTTTCGAAACGATCAATGATCTGCCTATAAAATGGTGGAAGTGTATCGATAGCAACGGCGCATACTTCGATTGATTAAATAATAATTTCATTAAATAAAGTTGATTCACTTTTTTGATACTAAACGGCAATTTCATTATGTAAGGACCTAATATTATGGAATATGGATTAGCAGCAAAATTCTAGGTAGGATTAGATAGGATTAGGGCAGCAGTTTTTACACAGTATAGTTAGTAGTTACATCTAGTTTAATATATCAATATAGGGCCTATGTGTATTAAAACTACCATGTATTTCTATGCCCTATAGAGTTTATACTATGTATGTTTTTGATTATTGAAAAAAAGATTTAAGTATTGCAGCAGATGGTACTATTTAAATATTTACAACCTGAATTACTCAAAACCATTTCTTGTCGGTCGCGAGTGTCGTCGTGACATTGTGGGTATAGCGTGACTGGAGTGTATCATGTTTAAATTTTATTGATTTATTTATAATTAACCCTTGATATCACGTGTTAACTTGATATATTGTTCGTTTCATTTAGATAACCTTGCTTTAAATTTAACCTTAACGTCTAGCTTGGCTGATATAAAGACTGGTTATATCAAATGTTATTGGTATTAATATGAAGGTACTTGAGTAACTATACTCTTAAAACAAATTCTGTATTACTCTTGTAGTAAATATCAAACTAACTAGTAGTAAAATTCAATTTCCCACGTATCTAATTACAGGGTGCAGGGCACAATGACGTTGAGCTTTTCAATCAATACTTAGAGAGGCTGAAACGTTTTGTTGCTGTGGAATTGCTCAACTGACAAAGACTGCCGGCCACAGGCCAGACTACTCAAGGTAAAGTATTTTTTAAACAAATGATCTGTTTAACCGTTGCCTATTGTACTAATGTCTAACTACTTGTCGAATAAACAACATTTTTTTATAAAATGCCAGTTAGTAAAATTTGTAAGTAATTACATTATATAATCAGGTGTAACGTGTTTGATTTCGACAAGTGATTTTTAATTGCCGATAGTAAAACAGGCAGGCATATTGTTCTCTTCCTCCTACTGGCTCTATGTCCCATTATTACGAGTGTCGGGCTTCTTGTCAAACAAAACGAAAATACTAAAGAGTTTGCTAATCTTTCCGCGTCGATGTCGCAGACGGTTTGTATAATTTTATCTGTTTTACATAGCCGCTAGCTGTTTTACAAAACGGCTCAGTTATGTAAAACAGCTGAACGACGTTTAGCGGTTTTTCATAATATTACTAAACTCAAGTAAAATTGTCTAACGTTTTGCATTTATATATGCAGCGGGTCAACGATTATATTATAGTTTATGTTTAACAGCGTGAAATTAAACGTCAGATTGTAGATTTTAGTTCTAAATTCCGTCGTTTGGCGCCAGTGCTGGGGCTGCCACATACGTTATTGAAAAATCTATGAAGCGACGTTAAAAAATCTGTAAAAATCCATAAATTCATCAGCATCTTTTTAGTCAGAGAACATTCACTGCTGAACACAGGCCTCCCCCAATGACTTCCAGATTAGGCGGTTGGAAGCGGCCTGCATCATCCAACGTAGATTGCCTAGATCTACAGACTTTTTTTAGAGCTAAATGTAGCCATTCTGAGCTGAATAGGCAACGATATTATATACCCTAGATGCAACCTTACATACAAAACGGCGGCCAAAATCTGTCCCGAAAGTAGCTAGCAAGCTCGCGCAGTACCTACATCCCGAAAATACTATCAGCTCTTAAAATACAGCAATACGGTTTTACTTTAAATGCATGCGCTCAATAGTTATGACATATTAGAATGCAACCAGGCTGCAAGCTCGTAAAATTTTATTGCTTTATTCCTATAAAGAAGAATATGGGCTTTAACGCGATAAAAATAAGGTCCAATTTCGTATGCGCTCTTTGAAAATCTTAAAATTATTTCATTTGGAACAGAGGTAGGTGGAGTCGTCGTCGATGCTATACATATTTTTATTTTGGTCGAAAAATTAAGATATTGGCCAGAAATATTACGTTATATTATAGCTCACTATGAATTAAGTTTGCCAGCCTGCCCCTGTCTCCGTCTATCAGTGCGATATCATCAGCATACATCAGCAGCCATGGTGGCTGCTCATGGAAGTCTCCGATGCTGTCTGACACAATGTCTAATATCACACTAAACAGAAACGGACTACAAATATGTGAACCCAAGAAAAGCTGGCTTGATGTCGTGAGGGCTAACATGCATGCCAATGATCTCACTACTAGAGACGTTCAAGACCGTGCGAAGTGGAGGAGTAAATCAAGGAAAGCGGACCCTGGGCTCCAAAGCGATGGCTTTGGACGCAACCGGGATTGACCGTATAGATGATGATGATGATGACATGCATTACAATAAGCCTACAATATCTAAAATTTCCGTAATCTGTACAATTCCAAAATACGAGTTCCACTGATGTTGCTTACATAATCTCGTCTGTCAAGGTGTTTCGGCAGAAAAAGACTTTTATATTACTGAAATGAGGGTTCATACCTACCGACTGGTATTGGTTTCATGCTGGTATCAGATGGGTATTTTTAGGGGTCCCGATGGTCACCTTTGAGAGCTTTGCACTTCCGGCAAAAAAAAAACTGACTGACTGATTTCGCTTTTCTGTATCTACCAGTAAATTTCTAACTGATGCCATAACTAATATTTCGGTATCAGATGGGTTAGATGCTCCCTTTTTCGCACCGGAAATGGCTTTCTTTTTCATACTCTCGGCACAGAATACCTAATAGTACTACCGTACAGAAGATTCACTCCCTAACAAATAAAAATATACCTAGACTCGTCAGAGCTACCTGCCTGCAAGCAAAATTGAAACTTATAACGGCGCGCGAACCGTGAATTTTCTTTGCGCGTCTCAGTTTTATGACCGAGCTGCGTACGGCGGTCAGGGTTGTCACTTGAGAAGTTTTTGTACCTTTATTAGTTTTAAAATAAATAAGTAGATTAAGCATTACAAACGTTGATTCTGTAAACATAAAAATTTCATCTGAATGTCGTGTGTTCGATTCCCACGGGTGTAACGGAATTAACTGGGTATTTCTAACAAAATAAAATAAGTACAATAATAAAATCTGTTTATTACAAAATTATCTTACAATTGCTTAACTTTTCAGTATTTTTTGATTGTTTTTTTTTCCAGGTTTAAAATGTTAGTTCTGATTCACTATTCGTTTTATTCAGACATCCGTAAACACAGCAATTATCTTTTATACGGATTCTATTGACGTTTAGGCTTAGAAGACATTGCTTCTGTCGAAAAGCAAAAAAAAAATTTGCAAGTATGTGCGAGCGCGACTGTCGTGCGAGCTGAGAGCGACAGCCCTATTCCATACGCCGCTTCGGGCGGTGCGCTGGCCAAATATACCTAAACTGCGGAGTGACACCCCCCTGCTCTCGGCAAGTTCCGGAGTGGCAGACTATTAAATTCGGACTTAGCATAACTTTTAAGGGAACCATTGTGCATTTCATCGCGGTATCAAGTAGGTACGAAATTTTGCGGTCGGCTCTCCAACTATATGGACGTCGTCAAAATGGTCGGAATAGATATCGCTCTAGTATAAATGGTGGGAAGAATAATTTGTTTTGTGGTTTTTCTGCCCTTATTTTTGATAAAAATTTTTGGAAATTCGCAATGGTATGGAAAATGGTATAAAGTACAATTAAATATAAACTATAACGACGACACAACTCCATTAGGTCAAATCGACTATGTTCCAACTCCATCCTCTACCTGTCTCTTTCCCAAGCAGCGTGAGGGAAAGAGACAGGCTGTGCAACCGGCCGTGTGTTTGATTATTTCTTAAGTTTTAAAAAAACTTAAGTTTCAGCACATTTAAGGACTAATTTTACTAATAATAATCAACACAATAACAATTATCAAATATTGATGTATTACCTACCGGAGATAGGACACTCCAACCATTTTAGTGGTTAGTTTTTTTTTTTGTTTTTTTTTAAGGAGCGCTTTGGCATATTGAATCATAGACGGTCTGCGCGCAACTGCGAGCGAAGGATTGCTTAAGCCGAGTTTAAGAACTCCTTTTTCTGGATATGTTTTGAGCGCTGGCGGTGTATCTAGGGTATTCAATATCGTTGTGGATAGGCCTTAATCTTAATAAGATTTATAAGATTGTCGAGTTTTTTTTTAGCATTTTTAGTGTCCATTGCATGACAGTAACTATGTTTGTATGTACCTACTGCTTTATTGTTAAGAAAAAAAAGGCATCTAAGTTAAATGTAATTACATAAAACTTTGTTTTGTTTATTTAACAGGCGAAGACCAAAATCCCACTTCTACTTTGAGTTCCGGGACCTCCAGTTCGGCGACAGAAAGGCTACTCTAGCTAGCGGGGGCCGGGCCAAGTCGGACCGGCCCCAACAAAAATTTATCAAACGCTAAAGTCTCAACGCCTCAGGACCGAGGCGAGAGCGACGGAAACGATACCACCGGAGGCGGAACGGAGGAGTCGAGAAGTCCACGCCCGGCCCACAACATAAGCATCAACGTCACCGACGCGGACTCGCCGTGCGTCCGCCGCCGCATCCACCTGAGGTCGCTCAGCGACGTGACGCCGGCCAGCCGCGCCCTCGCCACCCGCGCGCGCTCGCAGTCGGAGCGGCCGCGCGTCTCGCCGCAGCCCTCGCCCGCGCGCGCGCCCCCCGCGCCCCCCGCGCCGCCCGCGCCGCTCGCGCCGCCCGCGCCGCCGCGCGCCGTGCGCAGCGAGCGCTCCTCGCCCGTCGCCTCGCTGCTGGCGCTCGACGCGGCCCCCGCGTCCGCCGCGCCCTCGGCGCCGCCCACGCCGCCCGTCCTCGGGAACCCGTGGCGCAAGATGAGCGAGCTCGATCTGGACGCGCGCTCGCGGGCCCTCCAGCGAGTCTCGCTCGACCCGTGGGTGAGGAACTCGTCGCTGCGGCCGCCGGCCACGAGGAGAGACGAGGCCGCCGCGCCGGAGCCGGAGGCGGGCCGCGGGCGCGAGGTGCGGCGCGGCAAGCTGGAGCGCGCGGCGGCCGTGTGCGGGTCGCGGGGCGCGCTGTGCACGTGCGATCGCTCGCCGCGCGCGTCGCCGGCGCGACTGCCGACCCGCCCCCCCGGGCCGCCCGCGCCCCCCGCGCCTCCCGCGCCGCCCGCGCCCGCGCGCGCGCTCTCCGACGACGAGGACCGGCCGCGGCGCCTGTACAAGTCCGCCTCGCAGAGACTCGTCTGCGCGTCCGTCGACGGCGACTGCCCGAAGAAGCCCGCCGACCCCCTGCTCGAAACCACGTGCTAGGGCGATGCGTCGCGGCGCGTTCTCGATTTGCGTGTGCCGTCACTTTTCGATGAATGTACGAGTATTATTAGTGTGAATTTTTGTATCCCTCTAGGTTATAAGGTTTCAAAATTAATATTGTATCATATTATGCGATCGTTACGAGGAGTTACTCGGGTATTTGACGATATGTGATGTAGAGTGAATGTTTCTCGCGAATATTTTGTATATTTTACTTCAGAAGGTTGTGCATAAACGTGACAGTCGAACGTGATTTACATTTATCTTTCGAGAGCATTTTGTTTTATTAGCCGTACGTAATATTTAAGGTCGGCCGTTTTGTAACAGTATGCGATGGAAGTCTTGTCTAGTTCCTACTGTTCACCGTATCAACACCATTATACATTTTACGCACAATCGTTTATCTTCTGTTTTGAATTATTTCGTAGATATGAAATTACTGTTTCGTCGATACATTCTTCCATAATCTGTTGTATATAGTGCTAGATATAATAAAACGGTAATTATACTATAAATAAAATCGCATTATTCAAACTTGTTACGTTATTGCACATTATTATCTTCAAAAACAAAGAATATTATATAATATATACTTACGTAAAAAAAAAAAAACGCTTAACTTCCTGAAACATTTTATTTTAACAATAACATGAAACTGTTTTCGGACCCGTCTTGGGTTTGATTTTACGCAGAAGTGACTATGACCAGTAAACTAACCACTAACATATAAGCGGTCCTGCACACGAAGCCACCACCGCGCCGCCAACGCGCACCGCCGCCGCGCCTTTACACTGTGCATATGCGGCGCGGGCCGCCACCATATGCACAGTGTAAAGGCGCGGCGGCGGTGCGGTGGCGGCATCGTGTGCAGGAGCGCTAAGACTAAACCCATACCGAGTTTTAAGACTCGCCGCACCAGAGCCGCACGCCGCGACAGCCACTTGAAGCTGGTAGCCGCTTCCAGCTTTAAGTGGCGGTGTTTGTGGGCGCCGCACACGGTCGTGCCGGTGGTCGCTACTAGTGGCTGTCGCGTGTAGCCCGTGTGCGCCTACACTAACTACCTATTTAAAATTTATATAAAAGGGCAAAACATCTAAAAATATTTTCAAACGAAACGATACTCGTTCCAATGCCTTGCTTATATTTCTCAAGAATTTTTGGTAATAGAGCTGAAATTCGATTCACAAGTTCCAAAACTATCCCAATATGACTGAAAATAGAGCAAAACAAAAAAAAATAATTTTAGTTTCTTCCATTTTCAGTCGCATTGCGAACTTTAGTTGCATGTTATAGATTTACGAGAATACCGTTTGTGGTCGTAATGTTACTGGGAGCGGATTGACACCGGATTGCCGCTATTGTCAAACTTCGGGAATTGGCCTCTGATGTTTAGCTTTTGGCGGGACGACCCGTTTCTCAGCCCTCTAAGAACGCGTCTCACTACGACCCTCGGTAAATAATTAAGAATATATATTATTTATTATAAGTACTTAGTTATTTGGTTATCAGTGTGCATCTCAGAACAAAGAAGCGAGACGAGCGAACGAACGCAGGTTGAAGGCAATGGAAGGCGAACCGTATACATCTCAAGCGATTTACTCCGTAAACTGGTGCACCGCCACTACCTCTCCATTACCTACTATGGAATGCTTACACTAAAGGTCTGCACTTACGCTGCACTGACGTGACGCGTCGCGGCAAAATATTATTTATATTATGAAGCAAGACGCACTTTGAGGTACGCAGCAAGAAACTCCTACGCATAGATAGAACTTTGTACGGTACAAACAAAGTTACTGTTGCGCCGCGAAGCGTCCTGCTATGCAGTGCAAATTCTTTCGGACCTTTAATTCTATGCTATTTTTTTATTCCATATCTTGGTTTAATATTGTACTACATAACCCTCTCTTCATTTTTATATACTTAGACACCATCTCTGCTACTTCTGCAGATGATTTTAAAACAAATTCATGAGTGTATGATACCTTTGTCATTTGTTGTGAAGGCAAAAATTTACTTAGATCTTCCATATATTCCAATGGAACCCAACCATCATTATCACTATAAATTACATTTGTCACATCTTTCACTTTTCCAATTGCTTCTGTATTAAGCGTTCTAACTCTGTCCATTTCATCATAAGCCAAAAATAACACTTTATCCAGAATATTTGGGTTAACATACTTAATCAGTCGATTATCAAAATGAGATGGCAAGTTCTTAAATTTTAAATATACTTTAGCTACTAATCTAAGTATAAAATCTGGTAACATATTAAATAGAAAAAGTAAAACTATGGCAAAACTGTGAATTTGTCTTAACGAATTGATAAAAGGGCCATTTTTAGTTACTGCCATTTCTTGTAATGTTGGAAACAACAAATTAATAGATGCAACTCTCTCCATTACATGGGGTTTTGTCTGGATTGATTCTAATATCATCCAAGCTCCAATAGAATGTCCAATTAAGTGCAATCTACAATCTTTATAAATATGATTATTAATAAGGTCAAGTTTATGTTCAACTTGACCTTTAAGATTAAATAAATGTCCTTTATCTTTCAAAGAATATGATTCCTGATCTGGAATGATGTCATGGCCACCTTGACCTGTAACAAAAATAAACGGTAGGTACATGCATGGTTTAATCATTATACCAATAATTTATTTTTAGTGTCCCTAGATAAACCCCCTGAAAGGAGGTGATATTTATCTTCTTTATCATACTTATATTATAATATAACAAACTACGCGAGTCGCGCACCCGCGGCGGGCTTCTTTTTACAAAACATTTTTTTATTTTAAAAAAAAGCCGATTGAAATACTAAAAAGCTAAAAATAACCTTTAGCCCTTCGCGTACCACTAAACAAAAAACATATTGTTTTCAATTGCTTTTCCGATCTGCCACGGTAAGTGGAACGCAAAGGGGTAAACTACTTACATAAAAATATGTTTCTTGCGATGAACTATTATTTTTAGAAATGTTTGCTCTAATGGACGTCATATTTGTTTTTTTTTTATGACCACTGCCTCTCGTGGTAGAATATAGAACTAGTTACTACATAACAAATACTTAATTATTTAACAAAATCCTTGAGAACAGGTTGCTCGCAGAAATATCCTGTCTATATAGTGTTACAATACCTTAATTCTACCTTGAAAATATCGATTTCGATCGTCTCTTGCAAGATTCAGTTTAGAAAAATATCGATAATCATTAACGATGGTCCCTCCAAATTGACGATTCTAACATTTTGTGTGACATTTTAATGGATGATTTGTACTATTCTTTGAAGTATCAATACTTGATACCTATTATCTTTAGATTATTGCGGCATTTCTATAATTTAAAGTGAAATTTACCTAGTAACTAGAAATGTTTTTTTTTTAAATATATTCTGCCGTCGTAAATCAAAACACAGTAACTACAGTTACTGTGTTTATACTTGTTTTGAAGTTTTTTAATCTGGAGACCAGGTACTATTTGGGAAACTTTTAAACAATAAAAATAAAAAACAATATATCAATATCAATACTAATTAGTTTGTTCATAACAAAAAGATTTAACAACTGAACTTTAGCCGCGTTTTTTGTAAAACGTCAGTTGTCAAGTTACTGTGTTTTCATTTACGACAGCAGTATTGATTTCAAAGGTTGCCTCGAAAAACTGTTCTTACTTGTACTGTTTTGTTTTTTAAGAGGCCGTGCACCTTTTTTCAGTGCAAAAGGAAATACAGACCTATGCTTGTGTGCGTCTATGATGTGGGATAAAGCGTCAACAATGTTGATCATTTGCAAGATAATATTGATAATTTATTAGGTAGTGGACGTCCTACCTAGATTTGAAAGACGATCGGTTTTGCTTGCTTGATTTTATAGTTAATTTTGATATAGGTTTACTACTTAAATTTTTGTTGTTGTCATAAAATAGAAATTCTACTATTTTAAAAGTATACCTGAAGATTATTGTGTAGTGTTTAAATCTTATAATAGTTGTTCATAACGTCAGAAAAAAAAAGATTTTTGAATGAAAATGTCTAAAATTGTATGTTATTTCAGCATTTTTTTTCTGCTATATTTTGTAAGAATGTAAAAAAAGAATTCAACCCATGTGCAAGTAGATCACATCTTCAATTAAATGTTAAAATCGAATGGTCAGAATAACTTGTAGTCTCTTGTGGACCAATGTTCAAACGTAACTCGAACGTCAGATTTCTGAAATAAGGGTAGTAACTATTGGTGATTTACCTTTGGTTGCGCCGAATTTACGGACTGATTTCATCCCGCCATTTTTCTCGCGCCCTTAGTAGTTTGTAATTTGTTTAAATTTAGTCGGTTTAAGCGCGTACAAAATGCACTTCCTTCTTCCTATCCTTTTCCCGCACGTACTGCAAGAAGAGTACGAACATATGGAACCGCGGAAGAAATCTTCGCGGTGCTTCAAGATGTCGCTGCGTTCGCGCGACAGTTGTGTTGAAATCGTAGACAAGAAAAGTCCGCTCCGCAAGTGACCGCTCCCATAATTATTTGTTTCTCGCGACTAGTTAATTGTGTTGTCTCGGTATACCAAATTCTAGGCTATAGTGTTGTGTTATCAGCATTGTGCTATTACGCTCGTTGTGCGTGTTGAGAGATGAAACATGGCCGCCCTCGTGCTCGACCACATGCTATCACGTGGTGTCCAAGAAAGACACCTGCAACTCCATCTGCAGCCGCCAGGAGCTAAAGGTACGTGCAT
This sequence comes from Anania hortulata, assembly GCA_963576865.1. Lineage (NCBI taxonomy): Eukaryota > Metazoa > Arthropoda > Insecta > Lepidoptera > Crambidae > Anania > Anania hortulata. Next base: position 7,006,901 of record OY756389.1, read on the forward strand.
TCCTTTCTTCTTCCACCGGGCTGTGTCCTTACTGTCATTTTTCCGCCCAGGCTGCTTCTTGCATTTTTTGTACGTGTGTATACCGACCGCTATTTCCGTCATCACCTTTGGATTTTTCTCACCGCAGACCAGCTCGCGTCTTTTGAAGTTCTTTGCCCGCCCCTTTTTTGTTTAGATACAGTCCACAGGTCTCCAGAGTAAAGAGTCACGACGAACGAAACGCGCATCCAACCTTTATTTTTGAAATGATATGAAAAATCCATTCAACCCACATGCAAGAATAATAACTATTCTTTTAAAATCACGTGTTATTTTCTTTCAATTATCATTCACGTTTTTACAATCTCAGAACAAAAAGTACGGAAATAAGACGATTTCTAGGACGGCCTCTTAATATTGTAAACCTTGCATATTATTATATTTAAGTAGTTGAAATAAAATGTATTCAATTTAGTAAACTCTTATTTATTTGTTTATTTACAGTCTATCAATAAACTTTATGAAGTCATATCTTAATTAGTTAACATAGGTTTTTCAGAGCATAAATTAAACAATGTGGTATAACAAATGTCTGGCTTTTTGTAACTCTAGTTTTTATATCATCGTAACAATTCCATTTCCCTAAAACTCTTGGATAATTTGCTCTGTAGTGGCCAACACTACCACATATTGGTGGGATGAAACCAATTACTGAAAGAATTCTGTAATATTTGTCGCCTAATTTTAATTGAGTAGAAATTTTATGTATATATTTTTTTTTGACGCACACAAGCATAGAACTGTATTTCAGTTTTGCACTGAAAAAGGAGCATGGCCTCTTAAAAACAAAAACAGAAACAAGTATATACACAGTAACTGTAGTTACTGTGTTTTGATTTACGACGGCAGAATATATTTAAAAAAAAAACAGATTTCTAATTACTAAGTAAATTTCACTTTAAATTATAGAAATGCCGCAATAATCTAAAGATAATAGGTATCAAGTATTGAGACTTCAAAGAATAGTACAAATCATCCATTAACATGTCACACAAAATGTTAGAATCGTCAATTTGGAGGGACCATCGTTAATGATTATCGATATTTTTCTAAACTGAAACTTGCAAGAGACGATCGAAATCGATATTTTCAAGGTAGAATTAAGGTATTGTAACACTATATAGACAGGATATTTCTGCGAGCAACCTGTTCTCAAGGATTTTGTTAAATAATTAAGTATTTGTTGAGGTAGCTAAACTTATTGTATAGGTAGCAAATAGTAGATTATTAGTATTAGGCCTTTATGTATGTAAATTAGAAATTCAAGACTTGGTCCCGTAATTTTGACGGTCACTGTTTTTTTTACCCCTATGTCTTAAACGATCGTCGATCCCATCGCTACGGTGCGACATAGCTCTTCGAATTCGGCGGCGGCGACGTAACAGTTACTAGGGTTTTTTTAAATCGTTAGGTATTCAAAAAAATACTGTAGGTACCTACGCCAATTGATAAACATACCTATTTAAATTTCAGCTTGTTCATTCACTCTAAATCTAACGTATGATTATGGTAAGTACCTACTTATTAGGTTCTTATCTCAAATTAGTTTCAATGACAGTGTAAAATACATGAATAATATTATTAGAACGATGAAAGGCTTAAAACTAAGTAGGTACCAAATTAATGTTAAATTGGGTATATTTGGAATTACTTATTTTATTGAACATTATTTTATCTTACCGATGAGGCAAACTGGTAGTCTAGTGTTTCTGTTAAGTTCTGAACAAAATTCATAGTAAAAATCGATGATCCCCGGGTTTCCAGTTATGCACACGATGATTTCGGTTGCCGATTCAGAAAAGGGATCATCCCATAATAGGAGTCTACTCTGAATGTGATTTATTTGTTTAAAAATCTCCATTAAATCTCAACTAAAAATTCCGGAATCCGGAGTACTGTACAACAAACGTACCACAACAACCAAAGAGTAGAATAACTATACCAATGGACAACAACTTACTGACATAAACTGATGACAAACTGCGGCGGACGCGGCTCCGGACTCGTCTTGACATTGTGAGGTCAAGCGCTGCCATTGGTCTATCCTTCAGTCAACTTCCACCAGCCCAAAGATCGACCAATGGCAGCGTTTGACCTTACAATGTCAAGACGAGTCCTTAACCGCGTCCGCCTCCATCTGTCACCGGCTTTACTGTCTTCAAACCAGTGTTGCCGCAACTGAGTACCAAAAGGTACATATCCAGCGCTAAAAAGGTGCATTTTTGGGTAGAAAGGTACAGTTAAGCATTTTTTTACTATTACTATTATACTAAAATTAGCCTTCGAATCCAGGTCCTTCTAAAATCATTAAAGCGAAACCCACTCAGTCGAATAACCGTCGATTTTATGACGATACGAACGAATGATAAATCGGAAAAAAGAAAATCAGAGTAATTATCAATAAACCATACAAAAATTATAATTGTATAATTGATTCCAAAATTCACAAAAATGTATTTAATTTTGATAGGAATATTATTTTTAGAATTTAGAATTAATCATTTATTTGCTTAAAACATAGTAGTAAAAGTTGACACAAAGTCATTGTGTGCTCATGTTTTGCTACATAATGATAGCATGCAAACTTATCATTTAATTTGTGATACAATCAATAATAAAATTTAAATTTAATTAGCAGCAACAAATTAAATTAAGCAAAATCAAATAAATACTATATTGGAATAAGAATGTTAAAAAAGTTATAAAACAATAATCTGGAAAAATTAAAAAACAAAAAGAGATGTTGAATGCTAGGTTTAAACTCGCATCTCACGAAACACAAGTCTAGCATATTGTTCAATCGGCTATCCTTACTTTGTGAAATCTTACCAAATCTTTAATTGGTTGTTACTTGTAGATGGTTCAAACGTCGCAAATTCACAAAACATTCAAATTATTTCGGACAGCCACTAAAATTACTCATAAAGCGCCATCTATTGTAAGTTTATCTACTAAGCAGGCGGTCTAAGGCTTAGTACAAATAATTGCCGGTAGGAGTGTGAGAACAGCATTGATATTTTTGAAAAGATTGGAAATTTAAGGTATTATCCCATTTTCTGTATTTAGTTTTTTATTCTGGTTTATATTATATTTTTTTTGGATCAGTTATTTGTTTTTATTTTATTTTACACAAATATCAATAAGAATTCGATACCTATAACGCCATCTTGTTTAAAATTTTAGAACAATTCTCACTTTGTTCCGGATGTGTCCCCGTGCCTGTGATATTAAATATCATACTTTTTGTTAGTTGTGCTTTTGTTGTAGTAAACACGACAAAACTTATCATTTTCCTAATTTTAACGTACCTTCGCTCTCGACGACAGTCGACAGCCGACTACGTCACTTCGGTCTAAAGAGGATCACTTTAGGGCCACGTTAGTGGTAACAGTTTAACATGCGGACCGCCCTGTCCTTACGAAGTAATATATAAGTCAATGGCTCAAACACAACTTTTTCTAAGACCATCGAAATTTCGAAATAAAAACCAATGTTTTTAGTTAAATGAAAAACATTGGACAAAATTGTCTCTCCGCCAGGTTTGCCAGATTCATAGGTTAAGAATTATCCTAGTTTTACTGCAAAATTATCGTGTTATCGCATCCCCAGTTAACAAAATTACTGTATTTGTAACTACCGAATCTAGATTTTACTAGTAAAAGAAAAGAATATACGGCTCAAAAGTGTAAATCTTGTTACTTGTTTACTTTTTAAAATTACAAGTTTTTGTTAACTAAATTACTGCAGTACTTACTGCACAAGCATCGAGCACATACCCTAAGAGCAGCAATACGAACCATCTTTCTCTGAAACTAGTAAGTGATTTCTCACTTACATTTAGTATGAAACGACAACTCCTATTAACTCTCGCCTAAATAAAAAAGTACAGATACAGATTAAAAAATGGCAGAAATTTTTACGCTAAAAGTCTATCTCTTTCGTAGTGCAAAGAAATTATATTTACTATCCTGCTGTCAGAGTCAAACTTGTCCTATTAGAGGTAAAATGTATTCAAATACACAGATTAAAATTTCATAAAATTATCTTTTACTTAACTGAGCAAAATGTCACGGATTTTTGTAGATTTATCGTGCGATACATTATTTTTTCTATTGCATTACATTCAAAAATATCGTTAATCTAGCTTATTTATCCCACGTCTGGCAGCACTGCTCTCCATGTATTCTACATTCAAGCGAATAACGCTTCGAATTAAAAAAAAAGTTTCGTCTCTGTCTCCTTCGTGCGCGCACTCCTCTTTGGAGCGCGACGCGACAGAGAAAAACTTTTTTGTCGCAGCGACAAAAGTCTCCCGTGCCCGCACTCTCTTAAGCTGGTGACAAACTGCGGCGGACGCAGCTCATTGTAAGGTCAAACGCTGCCATTGGTCGATATTTGGGCTGACAAAAGTTGTCTGAAGGATAGACCAATGGCAGCGCTTGACCTCACAATGTCAAGACGAGTCCGGAGCCGCGTCCGTTGCAGTTTGTCACCAGCCTTAGTAGTGCAATAGCACAGGAGACGTATTTTTGAAACATTAGAAATTAATCGTAAATTCGAACACGAAAACAATTCGTGTATGAAAATAGTTTCTATTGCTTCCGATTTTACGCATTTTTGAATCACTCGATAGGTGTTGCTATTAAATTGAAATCTTGTAACTATTTTTGTTTCACGCAGAAAATATTCTAAACCATAAAGCAAAAACTCAACGAACGTAAATAAAAAGTTATTATGTCAAATCTCTGTCAAACATATGTTTACTTGTCAATGTCATTTTTCCGTACTTTCTACTAGTAGAAATCGCAAAACGAGTGGGTAGGACCACTCGGAATGAATTTTCAAGTGGATTGAAAGTGGATGCACGTCACCCAGAGGGTCTAGTGTGAGTGCCACAAAACCGTCGCTTCTCACTAAATCGATCGAAAAGTAATACAAATGAACGTTTACTATTCGATCGTTGTATTTAAAGCGACCACTTTACAAAACTAGTAAACCCACAGAAATTAAACGACACGTCTCGACTAGGATGTGGGCTGCATCGTCGACGAAAACATCCATTTTATCTTGCTTGATTTTTTTCAATTTATACCTTGTCTTTAGGTTGTTTTCGTGAAATTTTATTCATTGTAGTTGTAGTAATTTCGGATCTGACTGGACGCATGAAAGTAATATATGTCAAAACTAAATTCAAAATTATTAGCCCAAGTGGTTACTTGGGCTTCCGGTTGGATGTACACGTATCGTGTGCCGGGCGGCTAAATAAGCAAAGTGCAAGCTGGACGAATACCAATATCATCGAGCATATATCCTCTATATATCGAGCATGCATTTATGTTATGTACTCGATGACCAATATAGACGATGCAGTCCACAGGATTGGACAATGCAGTCCACATATTGCTTTCCCTAACGTTACGCGCATGATGTATGTATGTCACACGGAAGGCAAAATTGATAGCATTTCTTCTATGATAATAACAAATAAGAAAATTAAAAAGAGAAATAGCAATCTGAAATAAGTCCTCCCTTTCTTTTAGGTAACCCAATTAGGTAAATATCTATCGTCGCCAATAGCATGGGTGGTCACTGAACTACCCGTGTGGATAAGAAATCTACTAGTGTGTTTTATAAACAAGGTATTTTGTTCTTAAAGTAATTAAATAAAAGAAACCATTTTCCTTATAAATCCGCGTTACCGTTCTCACCAAAAACTATCTAGTAAATACTTATTCTATTCGTTCACATCATTTAATTTTATTCATTCAGTCGGATGACAGTTCCTATCAAAGATGCCTCTGGATACACAACAGTTTAAAAAAACTGTCATGACGTCATAGGAGTCGTTCTATTGCATCTGTCAGTGTCAAGAGGAGTTTCACGAGGCTGGTACTTAAGCTGGTGACAAACTGCGGCGGACGCAGCTCCGGACTCGTCTTGACATTGTGAGGTCAATCGCTGCCATTGGTCTATCCTTCAGACAACTTCCGCCAGCCCAAGGATCGACCTATGGCAGCGTTTGACCTTACAATGTCAAGACAAGTCCGGAGCCGCGTCCGACGCCATCTGTCACCGGTATTAGTCGCCAATCGATGATTGACAATATAAATTGATGAGTCATACACATAATAATACAAAACATATGCGTTAACTTCACGTAGGACCTAATTTAGTTTTTGTTACTGTTTTTGTTTAGTTTTTCGGCGGTAGAACATTGACGTCGTGCTCTGGGACGGGACCACCTTGACCTAGGTACATATAATAGGTACGAAAAAAATGTATAAATAATGTAATCCATAAATGTATTAGAAGTAAATTTTAAATTGGTTGTAAATCGGTTTATACTAAATTAAACACAAAATTGAGTATAGCAGGTTTATACAGTGTGAGTCTTCATAAAGTGCACATATTGAAATATTGCATTCTATGCTTAATTTTATCGACGGAAAACATATAAAAAAAATCGCTATTTTTTTTATGGATTTTTTAAAGTTTTTGTTCCCTACTGTGACCTTCGTGTAAATAAAACCTTGTTTCTTTCAAATTAATTAATTTGTAACAATTAATTAAACTTAAAAATGATCGGAGATGATCAGGCGTCCTCAGAAAATTTAAATCCGTGAAAAAACTGCCCACAATACAGAAATAAAATGGGTTTTTGAGCAAAAATTTGCTTTTTTTAAATCATTCTTTTCAGTAATTGCTAAATTTCTTATTAAAACCTATGCTTTACCTGCATGTTTTATAATTTTAAATTATTCTACTTCGTATTAGCTATCAAGAAGTAAAAATAACTTATTTTTAAGTTAATAAACACGCGTCAAATGAATTGTTAAAAAAACGTTTAGTGCGTTGCCATGCCCTATTGTTTAGCAGGTAGAGACCCTTTTTTGGGAATTTAGATGTAAATACGCTCGGGTTGGGGTCTTCCGGTCGGTCAAAGGACAAAAGAATCTTGTGTAAAAAAAAAAAAAAAATTGACAAAAAATTGCGATTTTTTTTAAATTTTTTTAATATGTTTTCCGTCAATAAAATTAAGCATAGAATGCCATATTTCAATATATGCACTTTATGAAGACTCACACTGTATACATTTAATATACATTTGTATGGTCTAAAAACGAATTTAGAAAACTTCAGTAACGGAATCTTCTAGGTTGTCTTCTAGTCTTCTCGGTTGGCGAGTCTGCTCTCCAGCGGGCCCAGTTTGAATGATTGTTTACAAGAAAACTTTAAGTATATATATTTTTTAATTAAGACTACAATTATTAAAATTTTTTTCGTACCTATTATATGTACCTAGGTCAAGGTGGTCCCGTCCCAGAGCACGACGTGTACATTGCAGTATAGCTCCTAGTAAAAATAGGTTACATGAATAAAAAAAAAACTTAGTCGATTATAAACTTTTTCGATTTTCAAAAGCATCGATTAGATTGCGTTATGGTGCATCATTATTCGTGTCAACGGTGCAGTGATTATACGAACCTAAATTCTACGATTTTTCGTAGTACACTGCTCTACATACATTGCTCTGATTAAGTTATTTATTGTAGGATCAGAGCAATGTATGTGATGTTGTCCAATATTCATATTAAACTAGCTGTTGCCCGCGACTTCGTCCGCGTGGTCTTAAGTTTATTCATAAACAACCTTTCTTCTTTCCTGTAGAAGTAGAATTACATACATTAGCGGTATATCGATATTCAATATCGGATATTGAAACTATATATTTTCTGAAACTACATATTTTTCGTATCTATGCACTGTTGTGATATTTGACGATTCGATACGACATTCGATATGATAATGATATGATTTATTGTATTTATAAGATTTCTTAACAGTTTAAAGCTGGTGACAAACTGCAACGGACGCGGCTCCGGACTCGTCTTGACATTGTGAGGTCAAGCGCTGCCATTGGTCTATCCTTCAGACAACTTCCGCCAGCCCAAGGATCGACTAATGGCAGCGTTTGACCTTACAATGTCAAGACGAATCCGGAGCCGCGTCCGCCGCCATCTGTCACCGGTCTAAGAATTCTTCAATTTTTTCTAGTAACTATCTAATCTAGGTACAGACAACAGCACGTCAACCTACCACAAAACGTCAAATTTTCTTAAATGAAATTGATCTCTAAAAGTTTGAAATCAAGTTGAAAATCAATTTAATGACCTTTAACTTTTTGGGTAGGTTGACCTGTCGTTGCTGTACAATTAAAGTTTTACCAATTATTTTCAAATAAACTTCCGTTTACATGAACCCGGTTTAGCACTGGTTACATTGATTTACTTACTTTTTTAATAGAATAATAATAATTATGATTAAATTCATAGGTATAAGATTCCAATTCCAAAATCCATAATACGAGCAATCGGAGGTTAGAAGGAGAGGAAAGATATGCAAATATACTTATATATCAAGTCACTTTGATCTGTAAATGTAAGTTGTTAAGGCTGAAATCGGTACGAAGTGTATACGACACTTGGCGCTACGCGATTCACTCACACGATATCGGAATTCGGATACGATATCCCGAATCGCCGCGTACAGCACAATATCGTGTTTTGGAAATATATAGTTTTGATTTGGACGAATATCCGATACATGATATTGCTACGTTCTAATTAAGCCAAAAATCGAAAAAAAAAATAATTAGGTACAGTTTCAAAAATCCGATACGATTTTTCATCAATTCATCAGTCATCACAGAGTGATCAAGAGAGATCACAGATTAATTTAAGATTCACATTACATATTTCCTCAGCTAATTATAGAGATTATTTACGTTTACGACGTTTTTAGTTGCTAACGCTACTCAGCATCGTACGGCAATTTTAGTTTGGATTAAAAAAGTAAACCATTGTAGAGATTTTCTAATCTCTGATTAAAATGTCGTCAGATAAGAAGAAAGCTCTATTTATCTGCCTTGATAAGCAGATAAAAAAGCAATAAAAGGGAGAAAAAATAAAAGATAAATTATTAAGCGTTATCATTTTTTCAGGAAATATTTGTCGTTCACCAATTGCAGAAGGAGTATTTCAGAAAACCGTACAAGATATGAATGCTATGAATCAATGGGAAATTGATAGTGCTGCTATCGGCAGTTGGCATGTTGGAAATTCACCTGATTGGAGAGCTTTAGATACTATGAAAAAACATGGAGTTCCTTATAATAACTGTGCGAGACAGGTAAAGATTTCTTAACATCATTTCACAACTTTGTAATAAAGAGAGGAATCTTGATCAATATGAATCTTGGTACTTATATACTCATACCTATCTAATATTTTGCTTTAAAGCATTCCTCTGGGTGTCTGGTTGGAGTGTAGGAAAGGGTGCGCAGGACCTAGAAAAAATGTTGTTGAAAAATTTACTCTATTTACCCTACCCTACCCTATATAAATGACATACATTTAACGCGGCGACAAATTAATCTAAATATGGGATTAAAAAATAATTTGCCACAGCGAAGGATAATTATTTTAAGTAGAAAGTTGTAAGCTTTGTTTTAAATTAAACTAACATGGAGTTTTTGTTTTGATGACTAAATATATTGAAAAGCGAAAAAAAAATGAAAAGAAAGGAGAAAATAAGCATTCTTAAATTTTTCAATGAGGCTAAGATGAGAAGTAAATATGAATAATGTCATAAAAACACATTGTTCGAAATTTTAAGAGCTCTAATTAAAGCAATTAATGACAAGCAAAAAAAAACATTGACTAGTTTTATTTTTTAAATATTATTTTTCTTACAATAGTGAAACAAATAAAAGGTATAAAAGTAGAATAATTGCCTTTATTTACATGTTTGCTACCATATTAGAAGTTATTATTTAGTTTTAATAATTCCTTGCATTTTGTGAGCTCATGTAACATTTATTGCTTAAATATTTATATGAACTGCAAGTTTATTTTTATTTCGAGTAAGATTATAATGATAACAATCACCTTTCATTTTTATTTTGTATCTAGTAGTAGATTAGTATAAAAGTAGAGGATTTAATTTGTTTAAAATAAGTTGTCGGGACGGTTTTTGGTAACCCATTTTAGATAGTTCCTGATGATTTCCATCACTATGATTTTATATTTGGAATGGATGAGCAAAATATGAAAGACCTTAACAAAAGAGCACCAAAAGGATCCAGAGCAAAACTTCTTCTCTTTGGTGATTTTGATCCACAGGGTGAAAGGATAATCAGAGACCCATATTATGTAAGTAAGATAAAGAATTATTAAACTTAAGTTGGTACCTATTACCTCTTTTACTGTTCACATCGTAAAATAATTTAGTATTAAAATTTGAAATAAACAAGAAAATATTAAAAAATATAGTCTGGCCCAAATAGTTATAAAGTCACAAGCGCGAGCGGTGTGTCGTGTGGGACCGGCCGTAGAGAATACATTTTCCCACCGCCAGCTAGAGGCATGTCGTAAGAGGCGACTAATTCCTGTAGCACGAGACGGGCAGCAGCGTCTGCGTGCGAAATATTATAAAAAACTGCGCTCACCAACCCGTATGCCAAGCGTGGCGAGTATTGGCAATCCCCCCCCTAATGAGTGGCACAAAATAGACCAGGCCCCCAGTCTCCGGTGGTCTCGCTGTTCCTGGCTACGGTAGCGGTCAGGGTGACAGCGGGGCAGGGTGCTAAGAATCCCCGGAGGCGGTTCGGCTACCACCACCACAGACGACTGGCCCTGGTAACATACAATGTCTGCACATTAAGGATTGACGAGAAGATAGTTGAGCTGGAAGAAGAAATAGAGGATAATAGAGGAGAGGACACGATAACCCTGAAATCCGGCAACCTACTGTACTACCGTGAGGGCGACCAGCTAACTGTGCCAAGGTGGTGTCGAATTTCTCGTCCTAAAGGCCCTCACTAACAACATCGTTACCATCGAAAGTGTGTCGAGCAGGGTTGCATACCTGATACTCAAGAGTATCCAATAGGTTCTCGCTGAAGGTTATACAGGTATATGCACCGACCTCTACTCACCCAGATGAGGAAGTAGAGGCCATGTATGAGGACGTAAGTAGGGCCATACATACTAATAAAACCTACTTCAATGTTGTTATGGGGGACTTCAACGCGAAACTAGGCATGCGAAGCGATAATGAGTTGAGAGTGGGGCCAATTTAGATATGGGCAACGGAACCCCAGGGGAACCCAGAAGCCGCCTCACAGGAAGTGGACCTGGATGAGTCACGACGGTTCCACGAAAAATGAGATTGACTTCATCATGACCACAAAGCGACGAATATTCAATGATGTCTTCGTGATTAACAGGGTGAAAACCGGCGGTGATCACCGAATGGAAAAGGCACATTGAATATGAACGTCAAGTTGGAAAGGTCCCGTTTGATGAAGTTTACGCACCGACCCTCAAATGCCCATATTTACTGTCCCGAAAGTTTTCAGCTCGAGCTGTCTAATCGCTTTGAATGCCTAAGGAACTGCGAGTCAGTCACTGGACGAGATTAACAACAGGTTCTTAGAAACTGTTCAAGCGGTTGGGCCGAAATTTTTTAGACCCCGTCGTCAAGGCAAGTCGCAAAAGTTTACCGATCATACCCTCAACCTCATGGCAGAACGACGTTCAATGGCACTGCAGACCTCGGTTGATGCTGAGGCATATTGGCAGCTCAATAGACGGATATGGAAGTCCTTGCGACATGATATCCGCGACTTTAATACAAACAGTATTAAAGATGCGATAGAGCGGAACCAAGGCTCCAAAGTTTTCGCAAGACACATGTCTATTGGGCAAAGCCAGCTGACGAAGCTGAAGACGGAGGACGGCAGTATAACGTCGACGAAAGCCGAAGTTTTGAGGGAGATCGATAAGTTCTATGAGCAGTTATATACCTCGGTTTCTAAACCTGTTAGTAGCTCAGCCGAAGACCCAAGAGCTATGCTGACCCGACACTATACGGAAGATATCCCGGACATCAGCCTATACGAGATTAGGATGGCCCTCAAATGGGCAGTGCAATAGTCTCTTCAGCGGTGCCACATTGACTATCTGTACATCGAGGTGCTGAAGTGTTTATACAAAAACGCCACGATGTCGGTCTTAGTACAGGAACAAAGCACGAAGGCGATTCCTCTGCAGCGCGGCGTAAGGCAGGGAGATGTTATATCTCCGAAACTGTTCACCGCTGCATTGGAAGACGCCTTCAAGCTCCTGGAATGGAAATGATTCGGCATCAACATTAACGGCGAGTACATCACTCACCTTCGGTTTGCCGACGATATCGTGGTCATGGCAGAATCGCTTAAAGACCTCGGCAGAATGCTCGATGGCCTTAGTCGAGCTTCCCAACAATTAGGCCTTCGGATGAACATGGACAAAACAAAGATCATGTCGAATGCCCATGTTGCGCCCTACCCAGAATCAGTTGGGAGCTCTACTCTCGAAATTGTTGACAAATATGTCTACCTGGGACAAGTGATCCAGTTGGGTAGGTCAAATTTTGAGAAGGTCAATCGTCGAATCCACCTCGGCTGGGCAGCGTTCAGAAAACTACGCAACGTCTTCTCGTCCAAAATACCTCAGTGCCTAAAGACGAAAGTCTACAACCAGTGTGTGTTACCAGTGATGACATATGGAACTGAAACGCGGCCTCTCACTCTGGGCCTCATAAGAAAGCTCAAGGTTGCACAGCGTGCTACGGAAAGGGCTATGCTCGGTGTTTCTTTGCGAGATCGAATCGGGAATGAGGAGATTTGTAAACGAACAAAAGTCACTGACATAGCCCAATGGATAAGCAGGCTGAAGTGGCAGTGGGCGGGGCACATAGCTAGTAGAGCTGACGGCCGATTTGCACAGAAAGGTTCTGGAATGGAGGCCACGTACCGGCAAGCGCCGCGTAGGACGTCCACCTACAAGGTGGACAGACGACCTGGTAAAGGTTGCAGGAAGCCGCTGGATGCCGCTTCCAACCGGCCAATCTGGAAGTCACTGGGGGAGGCCTATTCTGCAGTGGACATCCTATGACTGAAATGATGATGATGATGAAGCGAGCATGAATTTTTTTTCAACACTTCGTTAAATTTTAATCAATTTCATCGCAACAATAAGACAAATCAGCAGCGCGCGAAAAACCTTCGGTAAATTACGTGGTAAGACGATTAAAATCTGAGTGAAACGAGTGAATTTTGAGATATCATGTATTTTCACACTAGGCTATGCCATGTTGACAGCGGTGAGCTGGTGACACTAGTTTCTGTGACATGTATGAAAATCGCGTTATTACAAATCCGACTTTTGGGTTCCCATTCTTTTTTTCAATTAAGCACTATAAAACGAGATAACCTTTGGAAAAGGCGAAAGAGTCAAATTACGGATTTTTTAAGTCAGTTTAGGATGGTAAGGATGTGTACACATATGTATGATACAAGCTTACCTTATCTACAATACTTTAGTACTGAGTAACTTAATATTGCTTTTTTTTTCAGGACAGTGATGCAGAAGGTTTCGAAAAGTGCTTTATACAATCAGTCAGATGCTCAAAAGGTTTTTTGGAACACATACAAAAAGAAAAAACAAAATAAGTGTTTTATTATACGTGTAACGATAAATACGCAAAACTTCTTAAGGGCTGATTCTGGTGCTCAAATACAACTACTTTTTGTATGGGACCAACATCGAAATCGCAAAAAAAAAAAACTTTTCCCGATACAAAGCGTAACAGCTGATTGGACATTATTTTAGTATGAAGATGAAGTTTTTTTTTAAAGATTTCACTGTTGGTCCCATACAAAAAGTTGTTGTATTTGAGCACCAGAATCAGCCACTAAGAGGTTTTGCGTTTTTGACGTTACAAGTTGTATACATTAAGTCACTTATAACTAGACATGGAGAAAACTATACTTATACCAAACAAATAAAGAATTTGAATTTGAACAATAAAGGGGTAATAAAATATGGGTACCTAACCAACAAATGATTGTAGTTTTAATGTCAAGCCATTTACCTTTTTTAACAATGCCTTCCAAATCTCTCATTTCATTAGACCCCAGACTACGCACCCACTAAAGCGTATTATTTACTTTACGACTCAGCGCTAAAGCGTAACACACACAGAAGGCGTGAGCGGAACGGGTCGTTTCTCCGACGTGAGTTGCGCGGTTCGTCGTCTTCACACAGAGAACGGGTCGTGCGCGGAACGGTTCGGCGGCGGTTTTGGAGCGATTCGAAGGCGCGACTCGGGTTTGTGCTATGGTCAATAACGCATATAAAATATGAAGCTTCTTTAACACGATAACTTTTACATTTAGTCACTAAGTGTTGATTTGCCACGGTCACCCATTCAATGGTCAGGTCAAAACCACGGTCCCATCACTCCCATCCTAGTATCCATACTTAAGGTTCTTTAACCACGGTCCACTTTTATGACATTGATATTTTGGGTGACGATTGTTAAGCAACCTCAAATTTGGACACTAAATGGATGGGTGACCGTGAATAAGCAACCTCAAGTTTGGTCAATAAATGGATGGGTGACCCTGGTTAAGCAACCTCAAGTTTGGCCACCAAATGGATGGGTGACCGTAGTTAAGCAACCATAAGTTTGGACACAAAATGGATGGGTTACCGTGTTTAAGCAACCTCAAGTTTGGTCCCAAAATGGATGGGTGACCGAGGGTTACGTAACCTCAAATTTGAACACTAAATGGATGGGTGACCGTGGATAAGCAACGTCAAGTTTGGTCAATAAATGGATGGGTGACCCTGGTTAAGCAACCTCAAGTTTGGCCACCAAAAGGATGGGTGACCGTGGTTAAGCAACCTCAACCTTGGACTAAATGGATGGGTGACCGTGGCTAAGCAGCCTCAGGTATAGCCCCAAAATGGATGGGTGACCGTAGTTAAGCAACCTCAAGCTTGGACACTAAATGGATGGGTGACCGTAGTTAAGCAACCATAAGTTTGGACACAAAATGGATGGGTTACCGTGGTTAAGCAACCTCAAGTTTGGTCCCAAAATGGATGGGTGACCGTGGTTAAGCAACCTCAAGTTTGGTCCCAAAATGGATGGGTGACCGAGGGTTACGTAACCTCAAATTTGAACACTAAATGGATGGGTGACCGTGGATAAGCAACGTCAAGTTTGGTCAATAAATGGATGGATGACTGTGGTTAATCAACCTCAAGTTTGGCCACTAAATGGAGGGGTGACCGTGGTTAAGCAACCTCAAGTTTTGAAATTAAATGGATGGGTGACCGTGGTTAAGCAACCACAAGTGTGGACACTAAATGGATGGGTGACCGTAGTACAGCAACCTTGAGTTAAGTAGATTATTACCTAGGTCGTACAAACATTTTATTTTCTCACATATTTAATTACTTTTTTCATTCAAATCCATAGCGAAAAATTATAATGTTTTGTAAAATAACACAACAATCGTAATATACGCGCGGCACCCGTTCCGCGCACGACCCGCGCACGCTCTCTGTGTGAGCGCTTTGGTCTGAATGCGTGTATCACGACGAATGTAACGAACGCCGCACCCGCGCACCACCCGTCCGCCCGCCGCCTATCTGTGACGGCGGAAGGGCCGCGCGGGACCCGTTCCGCGCACGACCCGCTGCCGTTCCGCGCACGCTCGCTGTCTGTGGGCGCCCATTTAAACCTATGTTAATAGACCCGCCGTACTGCCGTCGTGACCCGTCGCCGTCCCGCGCACGCTCTCTGTGTGTGTTACGCTTAATAGTCGCTTCGCATTTAGGATTATGTGCTGAATCTGTTGAAAAGAAAAAAGATCGTTGTGGATAAGCACCTCAATCTCCCCTCGTGGGTGCATTCCATATATAACCCGAGGAGAAATTCTACACAAGAAAATATTAATTTGCCCCGGGAGACGGTAAAGCTTGCTCTAATCCTTTTTATGAGCTCGAATGTAACAGCTATGAGCAATGAATGTCACACCGATGTGTCAACCAGCCACTACAGTATTAATACTGTTGTTGTTAAGACAGCAGTCTCCAAGGGACTGAAAGTGACGATTTTATTCGCTCCTCTAGTATTATTGAACGCTCAGGCCCCATGGCGACGTATGAGTAAAACATAGAGTTGTAAATTGACGGTCATATGCTCTGCGTCCGTCATTTATGATAAATGCTCGGTCACATTGGACATTTATTGTCACGATGGTCACATATTTTTTTAGTATAAACTAAAAAAAAAGAAGAATTCCTCTAAAGTAAGTATTCAATGTTATGTATTTGACAATAAAAACATACAATAAAACATGTAGTATGTATGTCAATTTGATCTGGATTGAACAAAAACAAAAACTTGCGCGTGACGCTTTTCAGCTTGTTCGTGCAGAAAGATAAATAAATTTTAGAATTTTAATTTCGTTATAGATCATCACCACTAAAGCCTGTCTTTCTTATAATAATGCACTTATTTGTGACCAAATTTTTTTTTCAGTTTGTCAATAGAATTGATTGTGACGTTAGTGACAATAAATGTCCAAAATGTCCGGTCACATTGAGAAAATGTCCAATTTGCTCGGTCATATTGGTCAGACATTTATAACGTGACGGACACTTTACAAAGAGTTGTAAAGTGTCCGTGTTACTAGAGAGTAAACATAATGAAAATACAGAGTTACATTGCAAGGTAGTGCCAAATTTTAAAATCAAGTTCTAGCTAATAATATAAAAGGGCGTCTTCGTTTTTTTTTAACGATGCTATACTTTTATAGGATTACACGCTGTATGTCACAAACCCTGTTCGTCATTTACACAATTCGTCGCCAGCTTTCTGATTTACTTAATCTGTCACATTCGCGTTAGGTCAAATACGTGTTTATGATAGTGATTTTAACTGGTATCATTATTATTTTTTAAATGCTGGCAACATTTTTCCGCTGGTTGTCAGGGACTTCCTTTTTTTCGAACGTACTGGGTAAACAAGAAAAGTTTGTGCTGGTAAAAATTGTGTTGATAGCCTTGTGAGAAGTTATTGGTGTCAAATTGAAATTAAAATAGTGATTGCCTGAATCTGGAGTTTCAATTAAAGACTGCTCGCTCAAGTCTCTTGCTGTCGTCGGCCGGTGGTCGGCCGGCGAAACCGCGACATTTGCGTCGGGGAACTCGAATGGTGTTTGAATTCTCCTTCAAATCACATTCACCATCACCTAAAAGAGTTTAAAAGTCAAAAAGGGATTGCCGTTAACGCGATAGAGACAATTCCTCACAATCATCTTCCAGACGTAGTAGGTCAGTTGTGCGGAAATCACATGGTAAGCACGAGAAACGTAGCAAACACGGTACTAATCTATCACAACATACTAAAAAGAGCAAACGTCGCCAAGGGCGGTCTAGAAGTCGACAATCGCTTAACCATAAACATAGACGATCTCGAGGTTCTGTAACAAGATCTCTTTCTTAAGTCCTTTTTTACGCACACCACCATTACCTGTGAATAAATCGACCAATGCAATATCAGAGATGCCAAACAAAACAATATCGGAGACATTATCTTCTGAAAGTCAGAACAAAGACCCATCACAAAATAGTAATAATAAAATACTTTCTTAGTTTATGAACAATGTATGGACCCATGGTTTTACAGCAAATTTAAATGTGGTGCCAAAGTTCGACCCAAGCGATAGTAGCCAGAATGTAGAAACATGGCTTCACAAAGTCAATGAATGTGCAAAAACTTATGGGTGGAATGAGAACCAGACTTGCCACTACGCATTACCTAAACTTTCTGGGCTAGCTAAACGCTGGTACCAAGGCTTGCCATCCTTACTATTCACTTGGGATGAATGGATGACAAAACTTAAGTCTGCTTTTCCCTCCACTGAAAATTATGGTGACTTACTTTCAAAAATGTTGCAACTGCGATGCAAGTTTGGACAACCCCTGGATGTTTACCATTATGAAAAGATGGTATTCATTAACAAATGTGAAATATCCGGACGGAAAGCAGTGGGTTGTCTAGTTCATGGAATCGATACGAATGAGTGTCAATGCATGCCGATTTGAAGAGCCAGAACAACTATTATCATATTTGCGTCCATTGGCACTAGGTGATGGAAATTCCTTCAGAAGAAAATTCTTTTCCAATAAAGATAGTAAAAATAGCCCACCTCGTTCATTGTAAAACCCAATGTGCAAGGATAGGATAGGATATACATGTAATATATGTATATTATAATTACTAACATAGCTATTAAGTCATACTAACAACTTATATGGATATCATATGTGTCCGAAATAAACAATTTCATTTCATTTCATTTCATTTCATTACGATCAGATTTGAACAAACCTGGTATTGTATGTTTTGGTTGTGAAAACAATTTGGTTTTTGTCACTACCGGCAGCTACGGAAAATAGTTCATCTCAACTTAATCCGTCACAACAACCGTTAATTCAGTCAGACAAAAAGGATACTGAGAAGTTCTAGAAGAGTACCTATTCAAATTAACGGTGTTGAAAAATTAGCTTTTATTGATCTCGGAAGTAGTTGTACCATCATTCGGGAGACAGACGCGAAACAAATTTTTGGGATCTGGGCTACATCAGAAGATATGCCAAAACTACGAGGTTTTGGTAACTCGTTTGTTAAACCATTAGGCAAAAGTCAAAAGTCAAAAATCATTTATTCAGTTTAGGGCAGAAAACTGCCACTTGTGAACGACAATAATAACATTATTGGCCCATATGGGGCAGAACATGTCTCCTTATTTTTTGGGCCCTACTAGCGCTTCGAGACAAGACACAGACACACATCTGGTAAGTGCTGAGAAGAAACGCCGGAACAAACTCAGTCACCACTAGCTGCCACAAAAAAAGGAAAAGAAAATAATGTATACCTGTGCGAGCAAGGCAGTATTTAATTCCAGACATTTTTGTCATTAAAATAGTCATTAACAGTATAATAACCCTTTTTCATCAAAATAATCTCAACATGCGATTTAAACTCAAACATGGGTAGTTCAACAATAGACTGGTAATTTGTTGAAAAAGCGAATACATTTCCCCATGAACGAATTACTCACTTTATGCAGTCTGAAATTTGAAACAGCAAGTTTATCTTTATTCCGGGTATTAAAATTATGTTTGTCACTTTTCTTAGGGAAAAGATGCAGGTTTTTGCGAATGTACATAATATTTTCATAAATGAATTGAGAGGACACTGTAAGTATATTAATTTCCTTAAACAGTTCTTTTAATGAGTCTCGTGGTCGAAGGTTGTAAATTGCCCGTTCAGTTTTCTTTTGTAGTACAAAGATAGATTCAATATCGGCTGCTGAGCCCCATAACAATATTCCGTATGACATTATACTATGAAAGTAGCTAAAATACACTAAACTTGCCGTTCCAACATCAGTCAATTGTCTTTTAGTTCAGCTTGACAGAGTCTCAATATGAGCACCCCATTGCAGACGGGAATCTAAAGTTATTCCCAAAAAGGTAGTGGAATTACTAGTATCCAGTCGTTCATCTTTTACAATGATATGTGTTGAGACCTGCCTTACATTTGGCATTGTAAATTTTATGCATTTCGTTTTGCTTGCATTGAGCAAAAGATTGTTGGTACTAAACCAATGCAGAACCCGCGAGAGTGCATTATTTACATCGTCAAAAGATTCTTGACCTCTTTTAATTTTAAAGATCAGTGATGTATCATCTGCAAATAATATCACCTCACATAGGTCGGTTGCAAAGTAAGGAAGGTTATTTATATAAATTAGAAATAGCAGGGGTCCTAATATTGATCCCTGCGGTACACCCATGGTAAGAGGTGACCCTGAAGATTCAGTTCCATTTACACATACTTTTTGAGTTCTGCCTGTGAGATAAGAGTTTAATAAATCTAAGGACTCTTTTGAAACCCCATAATGTCTCAACTTTTTAGTAAAGTTTGATGATCTACACAATCAAAGACCTTAGAAAGATCACAGAAGATACCTAAAGCATCTTGCTTACTCTCCCAAGCATCGAATACACGTTTTAGGAGTGCAACTGCAGCATCGGTAGTATTTCTACCTTTTGTGAAATCGTATTGTTTATCATGTAGTAACTTATTTAGAACAAAGTGAGATAAATGTTGATTAAACAATATTTTTTCAAAAATTTTACTAAGTACGGGTTCATTACGCTGCCGACGCTCGTCGAGAGCGCTCGTGAGCTTACCTCAGTCAACCCGTTTACTCGCGTAACTTCGTTGTAGTGATGCGACAAGTCGACAGCCTTCACGATATCGATATAATACCCATCCGTCAAAATGGAGAGGTATCTCCAGAGATCGTCATCCAGCAGCAGTTTAAGCTCCAAAAGACCTGGAGACGACTTATCTGAAGAGTGGCGTGCTCCGAAGCGTTATGCACCACGCAATAGCCCACAAGAGGTTACACCTGGCCTACAAGACCAAAACCAATTTAAAGATCTTCCGGTTCACGATGTAGCCTCCTCACCAAAGACCCTGCTGAGAAACGCCTCCACCAACGTCAAGAAGACCATTCACATCCCTCCAATAACAATATGTATAGAAAAAGACTGGACCCACCAGACCATCAGAGACATCGTAAGTAAACACACCAACTCTTTCCACCTCCAGTACAGAAACGGCAGTAAAGTAGCGATCTCGTGCTTTTCTGCTAAAGCGCATCAGGCCGTGAAAGACGGTCTCCGCAAAGACGGCATTGCCTTCATTACATATACCAGAAAGGATGAAAAGTCACCAAAAGTAGTGCTGAAAGGCTTACCAGACTCAGTAGATGAAATTTTGCCCGAACAACTTGAATCACTCGGGTTTAAAACGATATCTATAACTAAACTAAAATCAAAAAACAATACCTACCAGGCGTGTCCCCCATTTCTCGTTCAGCTTGACCCTGGAGCTGACCTTGTGCAATTCAGGAGAATCAAATACTTATGTGATTGTGTCGTAAGAATCGAAAAGTTTAAACCAAACCACTCGCAAGGCACTCAATGCTATCGCTGCCAAGGTTTTGGACATTCGTCGCAAAATTGTAACCTACCTGCAAGGTGTGTTAAATGCACTAGCCAGCACATATCTTCTGAATGCCCAAAAAAAGATAGGCAAACTCCTGCTCAGTGCTGCAACTGCGATGGTGAACATCCAGCCAATTACAGGAACTGCAGCGCAAGGATCAAATATCTTGAACGCCTCAATGCCAAAAAAGAAGCGCAGCGGGAACATATTCCACCTGTTTTGCTTGCACCTAGGATTATGAGTAAAACCCAAATAAACTCCTCCAAGACCTGGGCAGAAGTCGCTGGGGCGAAAACTTCCAACCTGAACCCACCAATAGTCTCAAGACCATCATCATGCCCGGTGTCGTCGGTACAAGCATCTAGTGACGACCCAGTCTGCACTGAAATGCTACAAATCTTGAATGCTATCCAGAAACTTAAATCTCAATTTGCTAAATGTACTTCGCATTTAGAAAAAGTTACTTTAGTACTAACTCACCTTGGTCTTTACGTTTAATGCTAATGAAGTGCGCCTACTGTCCTGGAACGCTGACGGCTTACGTGGTATAATTAGTGAACTTCTTGATCTTGCCGTGCATACTGTATCTGTCGATATAATAGCCATCTGCGAAACGAGACTCACAGTGAATATCCATCTTTCCACGCCTGGATTTATTTGCTACCGCCAAGACAAACACGTCAGTGGTAGGGGGCAAGGCGTGGCTATTATGGTCAAACCTTGTATTGCACACTCCATTGTTAAAATTCCCCCTACTAAACATATAGAGGCTATTGCCATCTCAATCATGCTATCAGGTATAGAACATGTAATAATAAGCGCATACCAATCTCCAAACTTGCCTATCCTTCCTAGCGACCTAGATATCTTACTCAGTTTATCCCCGCACCTTATCATAACAGGCGATTAACGCCAATCATGATTATTGGCACAGTAGTTACACAAACACCCGCGGCAGAGTTCTGTTTAGGCATATGTTACAAAATGACTACAACATCCTTGTGCCAGATGGTCCCACGAATATCGGTTATAATCTAAACCACAAACCTACCAATCCAGATCTAGTTCTGTCACAAAACGTAAATAAGGTTAGTCACGTCCAAGAATTAATTTCTCTTTCTTCAAACCACTACCCCATGTATTTTTCAATCGGTGGCAAACTACACTTGAAAGTTAGAGTGCGTCGTTTCTGCTACGACAAGGCTGACTGGAAACAATATCGTACTGTTCTTGATCAAAATATTACTCTCACACCTCGCAGCTTTGCGTCGGTTAACGAGGTTGACTTAGCTATAGATCACCTACAAAGCTTAACAATAAAAGCCAGAGATATTTCTGTGCCTTCTACTCTTGCAACTTGCGGCCGAGTTGATAAATTACCCTATCATATTAAGCAACTTATACGTCGCAAAAACCACCTACGCAAAGTTGACAAACATTTAACACCTGGAGACTATAAAAGATCAATTCGTCGCGCAATAAATGGTCTACGTGACATAATCTCAACCAACATTAAAGCTCATCAAGACGAGGAATGGAACGCTAAGCTCTCAAAAGTTGACAATCCTGGTAACGACATTTGGCGACTAGCCCAATCCCTCAAACCTAAAAATAGCACTATCCCACCACTTCAACGTGTTGATGGCTCCAAAACCACAAATGTAATCGAAAACTGCGAAGTCCTTGCTTCTGCCTTTGCCACCAATATGTGTCTTACTCTTAATACTGCGAGCCAGGACCTTGATCCCGAGATAGAAAACTCTATTAAGACAATTGATGAGCACTGCATCTCTAATACAAGCAAACTTGTTAGACCCGCGGAGTTATGTAAAACTCTTAAAACCCTCAAATCACGTAAATCTCCGGGATCAGACGAAATAACAAACCTACTGATTAAAAACTACTCTCGCAAAGTTGTTGTTTATTTAACAATGATCTTCAACAGCTGTATCTTATTGGGCTACTTCCCTACTATCTGGAAAGTAGCAAAAGTCATTCCTCTCAAGAAACCAGGTAAGAACGATTCCATGCCTACAAGTTACCGACCAATTAGTTTGTTACCATCTCTAAGTAAACTTTTTGAAAAAATCATTTACTCCCGTTTACTTGATGAGTCTAACCACCTTATTATTAACGACCAGTTCGGCTTTCGGTCTGGTTACTCCACTGTTCAACAGTTAGCTAGAGTCTCGGAACACATTTCTCGCCACCTGAATCTTAAACAATCTACAGGTATGTTCTTGCTCGACCTAGAGAAAGCATTCGACACTGTCTGGCATGGGGGCCTACTTCACAAGCTATTAAAGTTAAATATCTCATTAAATCTAGACAAACTCATTAAATCTTATTTGGAAAATCGACAGTTTTCTGTGTTCATAGGAAGCACGAAATCTCGGTGCCGTACGGTGCCTGCTGGAGTCCCTCAAGGATCCGTATTGGGGCCATACTTATTTATTTTGTACCTCAATGACATCCCGATTCAACCAAGGACAAATCTTGCATGTTTTGCCGATGACACAGCCTCTTACACGTCATCTAAGGATACTGATCTTATTACTGGACGCTTGCAAATGTCGATTGATCTACTTCACGAGTACTTTACCAAATGGAAACTTAAGCTTAATGAGACCAAAACAGTAGCTATCATGTTTACTCGCCAACGTCAGCTTCCAAACCATACCTTAAAAATTGGTGGTCATTCCATCCCGTGGAAAACCGACATTAAATATCTAGGCCTTACAATGGACAACAAACTAAACTGGACAAAACACGTAAACAACCTTCGCGTCACTGGTGCGCAAGCTATGCGTGCATTAAGCCCCATACTTAACCGTAAAAGCCACTTAAGTCCTCAGACGAAGATGAGAATCTACACTACATTAATAAGGCCCTGTCTAACTTATGCCTGTCCAGTATGGAGTGGTACATGCCTGACCAACCATCAATTTCTACAAGTACTGCAAAATAAGGCACTTAAAATTGCACTTAACACAAAATTTAAAACCAACTTATCTAAACTCCACATCAATATTGACTTCCCGACGCTTTTTCAATTTATGTTAAAACTAAGTAAAAAAATTTACAATAAAAATGCAAACCATAAGAATCCACTCATCTCCAAAATCTGCGAAGTCAGAACATCCGACCCAAATTATATCGACAGATATTAGTACATACCGTTTAACTCATCACTACGTCTTCTTTCCACCAGACGACGTCACCAAACCGGGTGTTAGTAGCGGGCGCATGGCTATTACATAGATCCGCGCGTGCCGCTACACTGCCCCCTCACTCACCTGCTACACGAGGGTCGCGGGGGGCAGGGCGGCTCTCGCCGCTGTCTGTATACTGGTTGCATCTCGTACTCATTAAGTATTTTGTTTGGATGTAATATTTTTCTACCTTCTAAACAGATGCAAAAAGCGTAGGTAGATTGTACACAAAATCACGCACTCTCGCAATTCAATAATAATTTGTCCATTTTATGTTCTAATGAGTATTTATTTAAACTATGTAAAAGTTTATATAGGCGCACTTAGTCTGACTAAACATTTAATTTACTTCATGTTACAATCAAGTCTTACTGTATTGCATTGTTGTATAATTATGTCAATAAAGGAATTAAAAAAAAAAAAAAAAAAAAAACTAAGTACGGGTAAGATACATATTGGTCGAAAATTGGAGGGATCAGTTTTCTTAACCGATTTAAATAAAGGAATAATTTTGCTAAATTTCATTAAAGTTGGGAATTCTCCATCGTCAATACATTTGTTAAATATAATTGTAAGGTGAGGGGCTATTGCATTTATTATTGTATTAATGATATTGACAGAGATTTCCCATAGATTCTTAGTTTTTTTCATATTTAATTCCCTAAATGTTTTTAGTATTTCCTCAGCGTTTATATGTCTTAAATTTAATGGATATTGACACTCATTAACACCTGACTTTAAAATAGACTCAGCTAGTTCAGCAGAAGATGCAAGTTCTTTAGTTGTAGAGGTAGCTATGTTTGAGAAGAATTTCTCAAAAGTATTTGCAACTTCTGTGTTTGATTTAATTAGCTTATCTCCAACTTTGAGGGAGTAAGTGTGATCCCTTGCTTTTTGTCTACAAGTTTCCTTATTTATAATATTCCAGGTAGCCTTCGCTTTATTAGTAGAACCTGTAATTATGCTACGTAGATGGTTTGACTTTGCTTTGGCACATACTTGTTTAAATATTTTAGAATACTTTTTAACATACTCTATGATCTGTGGGTTCTGAGAATCTGCTTTTAAACTATACAAGTCATATAATGTATTTCTACTTTTATAAATACCAGGAGTAGCCCAATCATTGAACTTACTCTTTAGGTTATTTATTTTTATCTTTCCGTAAAAATCTGATCAAATTCATTTTTAATTAAGCCAAAAAGATTCTCGTATAACTCATGAGCACTGTGGTCAGTCGAAGGTTTTATTAAATGAACACCATCATTAATTTTTAACTTAAATCTGTCAATTCTATTGATGGTAACTGGCCTACAAACAACATCTACAATGTTCGAGACATGATGGTGTTCAAATGATGCCTTTTGTCCACTATGGTCCGAGCTTAGACAATTTAAAATAGATTTATCAATTACATTGCTATTACAAAAAATATTGTCTAAGCAAGTAGCCGATGTGGGGGTCACCCTTGTAGGTTCATTAAAAATATTTATTAAATCATACGACTTAAAAAGATTAAGAAAACGGATTGATGTCTGCGTGTTTACCAATATATCAATGTTAAAATCTCCACATACAACTATTTTCTTATTTGATTTACAGACTTTTTTTAAGACATTATCCACCGTGGATTCAAAAGTGTGGTAATTCGCAGAGGGGGGCCTATATACGCTAATTATTACATACTGCTCCAGCTCGGCACACGCTAGCTCAATAGTTTGTTCAACTGAGAGTGCTACTATATCTTTGCGTTCTTTACATTTTAATTGACTATTTAAAAGTATAAGTGACCCTCCTCTAATAGCAGACTCCCTTGTGAACGAACTACCGACTTTGTAATTATCAATATTTATTAATAATTCATATTTTTTAAACCAATGTTCCGTTAAACAAATCACATGAACATTAAAGTCTAGTAAATATAACCCCAATCCTAACTCCTTGCCGGCCAGGCCTTGCATGTTTTGATGAACAATATTAAAAAACTCATTAGGCCTGGCTTTTGTCTTGCTTCTCAGTTTAAAGTCTCAGAGGTTGTCAATGGAATAATATTTAAATTAGTAATAGTACTAATATGATCATTGCAAATGTCAGTATTGTATTTTAAATTAATACAGTTAATATTATATGCTAACAAAGTAGCTACTCGTTTTTTTAGTTTATAAGGCAGGTGTAAAGAGCTGCCAGTCAATTGAAAGCTATTGTTAATAATTTTATTTGTGTCAAAAAACACAAACTTGTCATTATGACGTTGAGTCATATTATAAATTAAAGTATTCAAAGAGTGAATACTGTCATTTTCTTGCACTGTCTGATTTTTACAGAAAGGTAGGGCACAGAAGAATATTGGATAGGCCAGACAAAATTGAGTAATTTTGAATATTTTTTGTCTTTGTGAGTTTTTGACTATTTCCTAACATTATAACAAGGATCGAGTTAGAGTTAAATTGACTATTCTGGACACAATTAATTATTTTATCAAGTGTTGCACCTGGCATACAATTATTAATAACATTACATTTTAATTCCTTGCTTAATAAGGGACCGTAACCAACTCCTAACCTATCTAAAAAAATAATTACATTGGGCTTGGTATTATAACAATTTTTATGTCGTGTTGACACTGATGGCTGCTGGCTAGCACTCTGTTGGGCACCTGAAATGCTGTTATCTGGCACCTGAGTTACTTTTATATTTGGTGATGATAAGAAATCTGTTTTATGATTCCCTATTTCTAAAAGTTTATTTGCAGCCAGGATATGTTCATTTATTTGTTCCTGGGCAGATACATATTTGTGCGTTATAGATTTTAATGACTCGTGCAACTGTGAGATGTCAGCCTGCATCCGTTCAATGTCAACATTGTATTTAGATCTACTTTCATACAGTTTATTATGATAGATCTCTAGACTGTCCACTAACTCTGCGCGTTCTTTCCTTAACTTAATATTATTATAAAAGCATTTGTTTTTTAAATAATTTTTTAGTTTTTAAATTAAACTTATTTAATTTTAAATATTTTTTTAGCCTATTATTACTAAGTGATTTTATAATATTTTTACTATCAACAAATTGTTCTTTTTTACTTAAATAGGCGTATGTAGGGGTACCATAGTCGTGGATGGTAAAGATGCACAAGTAGATATTGTTGTAGTACCGGATCAGTTTATGCCTAACGCTATTATTATAGGACAAACATTTACGGAATTACCTAATGTAGTACTTTATAAGACTTGCGACAGTTTATTGTTTTATAAGGCGCCTTGTTTATCCTCTGAAAAAAAAAAAAAAAAAAATTAAGAGTAGCTTTAGACACTATTGTCAGTAATTTTGTAACAACTTCTTTAGAAGTAATTGTAGATAATAACTATACAGGATCGTTGTATACACTCGGAAGTTGGGATTTGTCATGATTGCGAATGTCTCAGAGAAAAATGTTGAGTTTAAGAAAGATAGTATTATAGCTAGAGGGTTAAGGTTTGAGGAATTGGACGAACCATTTATCGGAAAAGTTGAAAATATTACAAACAAGTCATCATTGTCTTTACCAGTGGACAAACTGAAAATAGATACTTACAGAATTAAATATAGATCAACTATCAAGATTTCACGATTTATTACAGAAGTATAGGGATTGTTTTGCCTTGGATTTGTCGGAACTGGGAAAGACCGATATTAGCGAAATGAAAATTAGATTAAGTGATGACATTCCGGTTGTATACAATCCTTATCGAATGTCGTGTAAAGAAAGAGACGAGCTGTCGAAAATTGTTGATGAGTTATTATGTAATGGAATCATACGACTGAGCTCGTCTTCCTATGCCAGTCCGGTTATATTGCTCAACAAAAAAAAACGGTCAAAAACGTTTGTGTGTCGACTATCGTGCGTTGAATAGAAAAACTTTAAAAGATGAATACCCCCTGCCTCGAATAGAGGACAAACTAGATTGCCTTGGAGGCAACAAGTACTTTTGAGCTTAGACCTGGCTTCTGGGTACTACCAGGTGCCAGTAGCTGAAGAGAGCAAGTACTTAACGGCATTCGCTACTCCAGACGGCCTCTACGAGTATAACCGTATGCCGTTTGGGCTGTCTAATGCGCCAAGTGTTTTCAGCGAGTAGTGAATGTTATGCTAAAAGGAGCTAATAATAATAAACACGTGTTAGCTTACATGGACGACCTTTTGGTGCCCTCAAAATCGGTGGATGAAGGCTTGGATAGGTTTGAAGAGGTCTTCATAATGCTAAGAAATGCAAAGTTAACTCTTAACGTTGAAAATGTGCATTTTTTCAACAAGAGGTAGACTATTTAGGATACCAAATACGCGGTATCAGACCGGGAGTTCACAAGATGGAGGCAGTTGTAAAATTCCCGGCACCAAAGAACGTCCACGAAGTAAGACAATTCGTTGGTCTGGCGAGCTATTTCCGACGTTTTGTAGAACACTTCTCGATCATAGCCAGACCTTTGACCGTTTTGATTAAAAAGAATGAGCCTTGGAGATTTGAAGATGAACAATTACAAGCGTTCATGTCTTTAAAGGAGAAACTAACTAGTCGACCCGTGCTAGCCTTGTACAATCCACAGGCGAGACTGGAAGTACATACCGACGCAAGCAAAATGGGTATTGGCGAAATAATTTTACAAGACGAAGGCAGGGGCCTCCAAACGGTTTCGTAGTATAGTCGACAACTTCAGATGAGCAAAAGTTCCATTCGTACGAGTTGGAGACTCTTGCCGTTGTAACTGCACTTAACCGTTTTCACGTGTATCTTTTAGGAACGCCCTTTAAGCTCGTTACAGATTGTAATGCGGTTCGTAGTACGATCACAAAAAAAGATCTTACACCGCGTGTAGCTAGGTGGTTCATTGCAATGCAAGAGTATGATTTTAATATTGAATATCGCGCTGGCGCCAAAATGACTCATGTGGATGCTTTAAGTCGAATGCCAGTTGGATCTGAGGCTCCTTTGTCATATGACGATATTTGCGTGTTTAATGTCGAAGTTGAAACAGACTGGTTGAAGACTGTCCAACAATCCGACTGGGAACTGCAGCGAATTGCGGATATACTAAATGACCCTAAAACGAAAGATGTTGTCGAAATTCAAAATAACTTTACGATTAAAAATAATATTTTCTATAGGATTATCAGAAAAGAGAATGAGACCAAATTACTGTGGGTAGTACCAAAATCTGTGAGTTGGTAAGTGGTAAAGATGAAACACGATAACATTGGACATTTTGGGTTTGAAAAGACGTATGAACGAGTAAGAAGGGTTTATTGGTTTGCTAAAATGCGGCGTTTTATTAAAAAATACTGTAGAGCTTGTCGACATTGTTCTCATAATAAAATTCCTTCGGGACCAAAAGAAGGGATGTTGCATACCAAAACCTAATAAACCTTTCGATACACTTCATGCAGATCACTGCGGCCCATTTCCACAAAGCAAAAAGGGTAACAACTATGTCCTAGCTATCATAGATTCTTTTTCAAAGTTCATTTATATTAAAGCATTAAAAAAAAATTAAAACCAGGACTACTGTTAATGTTTTTGAAGAATATTTTTCGGTTTTTGGCGTTCCGAGACGGCTAATTACAGATAGGGGGACAAGCTTTACAAGCCACGCTTTCCAGGCCTTTGTCAAAGAAAACGGCATTGTACATATACATTACGCGGTGGCAACTCCTCGGGCCAACGGGCAAATAGAAAGATATAACAGGAACATAGTCGATGCAGTTACCGCTAGTAATCATGGAAGCTCAGATAAAGAATGGGATATTACAATACCAAAAGTTCAGTGGGGTTTAAACAACACCATAAATAAGGGTACAGGTAAAACAGCTGCGGAAATTATGTTTGGAGTTAATTTGACTGGAAAATGTGACGGGATAATGAATGCTATGGTTTCGGAATCGCAAGAACTCCAAAATAGAGATTCAATTAGAGAAAATGCTACTGAGACGATACAAAAAAGTCAGTTAAAAAACAAGGAACGCTTTGATAAAAATAGAAAAAAAGCACGGCAGTATACGGTAGGTGATTTAGTTAGAGTCGAACGAGACCTACCGGGACAACCCGGACAAAGTAAGAAACTTCTTCCGAAGTGTAGCGGACCGTACAGAATTTCTAAAGTATTAGGTAACGATCGTTACGAAGTGGTAGATACCCCCATCTCAAAAAGAAAAGGGAAACCGTCATATAATAATGTATTCTCGGTTGATAAAATACATCCTTGGCTTGTATATGCGAGTGATCCTATAGCAACAGATTCTGATAACGACAGTTTAGAAATAAACATTGGTGAAGAAGACAATAATAATACCGTAGAGTAAAAAAAATATAGTTTTAATTACGTATTTCATACTAAAACTTAGAAACTTGTTATTGTAGTTGTATTTGTGATTTACATAACAAGGTTAATGTACATTCTGGCCATTATATATATCGTCAACCGTAATATGAATTGCGGTAACCGCCAAATGGCGACTACAGGAGAGCCAAAAAACAAAATCGCATTTACAAAAACAATTGTAACTTTTTTTGTACTAATCCGATTGCAATGCTGATTTGAGCAATTTTTGCAAAATGTTAAGATCTTTTAACCTGAATAAACCATATGAAGCTCACTATTATGGTTTCGAAGATGACATGGTGCTTACATAATTTTTTTTGGAAAAATATTGCGTTACACAAATTTTTGTAGAATAAAATATTAACAGCTGTGATGTAACTCACATTACATACAACCATAGTTTAACGTATGTCACAAAAAAAAATTGTAACGTATGTAACACAGTTTTTAGGGCGTGGACTTACGTTGTGGCAGGTTGATTGTACAATTTCCATACTTATATACTAAGGTCCAATATAGAATAATCTCTCCTTTTTTGGCTTGACAAGAAAAAAGATCTTTAGTATAAATAAAACCATCAAAAAGCGAGAAAAAATGTAATATTATTCTAGGTTGCCGTATCGTGTGGGGACGGCCTTAAAGAATACATTTTCCCACCGCCAACAGGAGGCGAGTCGTAAGAGGTGGCTAATTCCTGTAGCATGAGACGGGCAGCAACGTCTGCTTGTGAAATATTATAAAAAATGCGCTCGCCAACCCGTCTGCCAAGCGTTGCGAGTATTGGCAATCCCCTCCTAAAAAGAGAAAAGACCAGGCCCCCAGTCTCCTGGGTCCCACTGTTCCTAGCTACGGTAGCGGTCAGGGTGACGGCGGGGCAGGGGGTGCTAAGGATCACCGGAGGGGGATTGGCTACCACCCCTAACGACGACTGGTCATGATAAAATACGATGTACGCACTGTTATCGGGTCCCAAAGAAAACACTTTTTAAAAAAGTTTTGTTTAATCCTAAATAATAATAGGAATACACGATTTTACACTGGATTAATTAAAAACAATTAAAAAGACGGGACCCGGGAGCGGCCGTTTGGTGCGGCGACTAGCGACAGACTCCCCGAGTGATGCATGGAAATGACCCAACACAAAGATAAACATATGGTAATCAATTAAAGGGATGACTTGGCTCATCCCCATACATAGCTCGGGTGTAACACCTCCCCCTTAAGAATAAACTTCGTGGTTAAAATCACGAGGTTTTATGTGTGTATATATTTTACCTAATTTTATTATTTTATTTATTTATTTTACTTTTATTTTATTTTTTTATTTTATTTATTTAATAATCCTTATAGAGGCCCCCCTCTATATATAAACCCCAAAGGCACAGACACAATCTAGTAATACTAATAGGTCCCCAGCTATTAGTATTACTAGATTGTGTCTGTGCCTTTGGGGTTTCTGTAGTTTCAAGTTCTTCTGATTTGGGATTAAAAATATAACTTTTAATACTTGGGCGACTCCCAGGTTGGCGTGAAATTACACAATGATATACTCTATATGCAAGATAACATAGAATAATTACAATGATACAAATTGTTAAAATTGAGTAAGTGTCCCATACCTTATAATATGCGGTTCTTCTGTTAATTTCTCTATGTTAATGAGAATTTTCGAGAGACGATCATTTTCTGAATTCATGTTATCCAAATCTATGTTTTGCAATTTAGTAGGAGACACATCACTTACGATATTTCTAAACTTATCAAAATTACAACAAGTGTCATTTGTTAGATTAAATTCAAATATTTTAAGGGGTGACGTATTATTCAATACGTCGTAATACTTAGGTACAAGTAGTACTATTAGGTATTCTGTGGTACAAGTGTTGTTGTTTTACAATAACCTTTACAATGTCTGGGTATGGATACAATACCTACTCCCAGTATGTTTGATTCAAACAAATTAGTGTTTACACAATCTATCGATAATTTAGATGTTTCGGATTGAACAAAAATCCATCTGTTGTTGGATAGGTAATGCCAAATATCTAAATGTCCAAAAATGAATTTAGTTTCACAATGATCCGGGATGCCACTAATCACTTATGTTAAGAGTTCACTTTCACAGCTGGGTTTCACGTCTGAGGTGTAGATATTTGTGACGTCACAGATATAACTAGCGGAGACCACTAAATCACACACTCCTAAGTCATGAAGGTCACAGTAATGGGATTTGTCCTTGGTCATTGCTATATATTTTGTTCCGGGTACAATAGCACTAAAACTATTAGGTTGTTCGTGGGGTACCGGCAGACCTATGCTATGGTACAAAATAAATTGTTTAGTTGAAACTAAAGGGATTTGCAAAACAAAAACGATCTTGCTGTTAGAAAAATAACATAAAACCTTAGATGATCTTAAAATAATATGTATGTTATTTAAATCTAAACTTACAGCCATTACTAAATTGTTAGGCAGGTGCCTATAGTTATCGGCAAGCTCATGGTGCAGGCGCGCCGGTGTTATTACCGCGGGATGCAGGATGTTTTGACTACAGAGCGTAATAGCGCTGATTATGTCTTCTAATTGAAAGGACATAGTTAATGTTGAGGTTTCTAGACTGTTAAATATAAAATTAATTCAGACTGCAATTGGAGTTCGTTGGTAATCACGGTCAAATTACTTAAGTTGGTAGAGAGCTTTTCGATAGCTTCAGTTAAACTAGCTTCATTAATTTGAATTTTGTGTAAAGTTTTATTATAGTTTGAAATTACTGATTTTGTTATCAAAATGTTTTCTTTCATGTATGAAGCTAATTTATCCTCGTTATTTTGTATTGATATTATGGCCTCATTGAACTTGATGCCATCATTTTCATTTAGATTACCAAAAATCGTTTTTATAACTGTTCCTAGCCCGCCTATCCATGCTCCACGTATTGAACGATTGTCCACCAAGTGGAAAACGGAATCTGATTGTCCTAAAATGTCGTGATACTGGGCTGTCAAAGGTACTAGGATATTATGGCAATTTATCTCGTTGAATGCTTGAGATTTTTTGCATAAGTATCTTACAGTACCTAATGCAGAATTTATATTATCTAGATGAGGTCTGATGTGAGAAATATCAATAGGCAATATACCGTTGAGATAACTATTTCTAATTCTAAGGTTCCCTATGTAATCAAAGTAAACGCCAGAACCCGACGAGATTGGTTGAATGTATTCCAGGTTAACTTCGGTTGCGCCCAACCTGTTTTAAACAATTTATATTTATATTAATGTTTATATATGTTTAAATTTATGCGTATATTATAATTATATTTAACTATAGTTATATATGCACGTGTATCCCTATTCTAACTAATCCTAATGCAATTCGTATTATTAACGATTAATTCTATATTTCAGGGTTCGAGACCTCTGCATGTTTCACTTCGTCGTAGTGATGGCGTACATGGCGTCCGTTGATAAGAACAGACAAGAGTGTTGCCTCCGTGTATCTTAACTACTTTATAAGGGCCCATCCATACTGGCGAGAGCGCTTTGCGTAGTCGCAAATGATTTTTAATGAAACATACTCGCCTACTTTATAGGTTTTTGGCGCACTTCTCCTGTCATAATAGGTTTTGGATATTCCTTTGGACTTAAGTGTGTTTTCTATAGCCTTTTATAAATTTAACCTTTGTTGCAGGATGCGGACATAGTCAGGGTAAGTAACATCAGAAGATATGTCGAAAATTGAATTAGGTATGTATGGTTTGTTACCGAACAACAATTCATAGGGTGTAAAATTTGTAGTGCAGTGCACGGCCGTATTATAAGTCAGCATGGCAGTGTACACATATCGGGGCCAATTGTCTTGATTGTCATTAACATATGATTTTAGGTACTCCTTGACTCCTGAGGGTAGAATGACTCCGCTCGAGGGCTCCTTGCGTCTGAGGGTGGTAAGGAGAAGACCAAAGCTGTTTTATTTTCAGGAATTAACACGTCTTGAAGAGATCGGCTGTAAAATTGGTACCCCTGGTCTGTGAGAATTGTTTTAGGTATTCCAAACAGCGATATGAAGTGGACGAGAGAATCAGTAGTTTCTTCAGCGGAAACGGTGCGTTTAGGGTAAGCTACGGAGAACTTTGTGAGATCATCTTGCAGGGTCATAATATATTTTTATTTTGCTGTACCTGATTCCGGTAAGGGTCCAACGATATCAAGTGCCACTCTTTGGAATGGGGTGGTAGAGGTCTTGGTAATTTGCATTGGTGTCCGATTGCATTTTCTAAGAGCCTTATTAGTTTGGCAATGGGCACAGGACTTGACGTAGTGTTCTACTTCTTGAATGCGTTTTAACATCCGGTCTGATCCCAAGTGTCCAGCTATAGGGATATGGCTATGGTTTTCTTTCAAAATTTTGGGTATTTCAGCTAGTGTAGGGTAAATTATGGTGTCTTTATATATATTTATTGTAATACCAGTATTGTTGAACAAGAATAAGAACATGTAGTAAATTTTTATATACTGCAACTTATCGAAGGGATTCTTAAAATCAGTTATGGCGATCTCTGTAACGTCTGGGTTAAGCGCGTTCGTGAGTTCATTTCTTAGGTTCCGTAGCGTTTTATAAATTTCTTCATATGTATGGCTGTCAAAGTGACGTACCTTCGTGAACAAAATTATGTATTTTTTATTGTTGTTTACAAATGAGGTGAAAGAATATAGGTTTTTTTCCTGAGCATATATTTCATTTGATTTGGAAAAACTAGATAAGGCATCATGAGCGGCATGGTTAGATTCGTCGAGGTCCATGGAAACAGGAATTACGACAATCTTACTGGGTGTTTTGGAGATGTTAAGATTATGCTCTCGGACGACAGCATGTGGTGAAGTCTTTGGATGCAACGGATTTAAGGAATTGAGAGTAACTTGCGTTTGGGAAACCGGGACTTAATGGGTCTTGCGGCAACGGGTCGGCGGGCGTTTGGTAGGACGTCGAAGGTTGCGGGGATCTAGCTTCTTCTAGGTTTGAGTCAGGGTGTAAATCGTCTACCAGGAGGTCAGCAGGTATCTGGTAAGATGTTGAGGGCTGTGGAGATGTTGATAGATCTGGGATAGGATCACGAGCGTGATCGGGAGCGATCTCTTGTTGAGGACTAAGATCATCTGGTAATATAATGTTGTCATTGTCGAGGAGGTGGACTGACGGGATGTCGTTGCTATTTGTACCTATGCTGGAAGGAAGATGGATATCAAGATCTTCAAGCGTCAGGGGACTAAACAGAGGAACTTCCTGAGGCTGTTCCCCAATGTCGTTATTGGTAGTATTCGGGACGTCTAATTGAATATTGGGATTACTCTCCGGTGGTTGGTCAGTATCTTCTTGAACAGGATTAACAGGGAAACGTGATAAAGTATCGGCGTTGGAATTTATTTTCCCCTTCTTGTACTCAATATCATATTCGAATTCCTCTAGCTTGAGGCGCCACCGTACAAGGCGGGAACCGGGATCTTTGCAGTTAAAGAGCCACTGAAGGGGTTTGTGGTCTATTATAATTTTAAAACGATTGCCGTCGGAAGGTTTTTGTACCAAAGACAATCGCCAGGCATTCCTTTTCCGTTACGCTGTAATTATTTTCTGCTTCATTTAATGTGCGAGATGCATAAGCTATGGGGCGATCCTGACCTACGGGACCCTGGAATAGGATAGCTGATATGGCATAGCTAGATGCGTCGCATGTTAAGAGAAATGGTTTTCTGAAATCCGGGTAAGAAGAACTGGGGCAGTAACGAGTTTGTTTTTTAGTGTTTCGAATGAGAGCTGTTGTTCATTTTTCCAGTCGAAAGGGACGTCTTTTTTAAGAAGGCCTGTAAGTGATTTGGCGTGTTTTGAAAAGTCTGGGATAAAACGTCGATAGTATGATACTAACCCTAGGAATGATTTGATGTCTTTCGGCGAATTTGGAATCGGGAAATCAGTAACAGCTTTTACTTTCTCAGGGTTTGGCTTGACCCCATCTTCACTAATTATGTGTCCCAAATAGGTAACTTCTTTGCGAAGGAATTCGCACTTCTCTGGTTGCAACTTAAGGTTGAAGTCCCTGAGCCTGTCAAACACAATTTTGAGGTTCTCTATATGACTAATTAGATCAAAAGAATAGATTACGATGTCATCCAAGTAGACGAAGCATCGCGAGCCTTGTAGCCCAGATAGGCATGTATTCATTAATTTCTGGAAGGTAGATGGGGCATTTTTGAGGCCAAACGGCATTCTGTTAAACTGGAAGTGCCCTTGAGGCACGGAAAAGGCTGTTTTAGGCGCGTCTTCTGGTTTAATCAATAATTGATGGAATCCAGATATCAAATCTAGGGTTGAAAAGTACTTACTACTACCAAACTGATCGAGAATTTCAGATATTTGCGGGATAGGGTATGTTGAGTTTCCTGTAATTAATCACGATTCGCCACTTCCTCTGACCTTGAGAATCAAGTTTCTTAGGGACGACCCAATGGGAGAGCTCCAAGGGGATGAAGATGGTTCTATTATATTTTGCTCAAGTATATTCTCGATTTGGGTCGACACTTCCTTTTTGTGGCATTCGGAAAAACGGTACGACTTAGTGTGAACGGGGACATCAGTGTTAGTCTTTACCTCATGGTGGAGAGCATTTGTAAATGAGAGTTGGTCATCTGGATGGTGGAAAATGTCCGAATATTTAGAACAGAGTTCCGTGAGTGCCTCGTATTCTTCTTCATTCAAGTGGGAAGTTCGAAGCAGTTTAATGACATCGTTAGTACGGCTAGAAACATCTCTTGGATATTTTACCTAGTTCGAGGTTAAGCTGTAAATTTGTGCTAACATTTACTGATTTGTCTGAAATATTGGCAACAGTTACGGCGACACGATTGTTTTCCTTTACCCTCGTCAGGCAATTTGAAACTAATACCAAATCCGCTGGTCCATAATTACGCCTTCCTTTAACTCGGGGTTTTTTACAGTGCACTCTATAACGGTTTCAGTACGAGGGGGAATGATATAAAATGGATGGAAGTAAAGCTTCATTGTATCCTTGAAAATTTTTAGAGTGTCATTTGTGTAATCGATATTACAATTGAATGCGGTTAGGAAGTCCGAACCGATTATACCATCGTAAGGTAATGTAATTTCCTTAACAACATGAAATTTGTGGGAAATCAATTTACTTTTGCCAGGTTTAAATTTAAGGTTAAAATGTCCGAGAGTAGAAGTTGTTTCTTCCCCTGGGTCGATTCCTTTGAGTTTGATAGTTTCCTTTGTAATGATTGGGTTCTTTGAAAGACATGACTGCTTTAATAGACTTACTGCAGAACCAAAGTCTACGAGTAAGGTAAGTGGCAGATCTGAAATTTGCGTGTCAATCACGAAGTGAGGTAATATTCTTTTTGAAGTATCGATATTTACTTCGTAGATTGGATTAGGTTTAGGTCGCTTTTTGTGAGGGCTTCCTGTTTGGGGCTGGTTACCCTGATGTGTAGCCTTACCGACAGAGATACGAGGACGTCCATTTTGGGGCTGGTTACCCTGTCGTATAGTCTCTCGTGCAGACGCGTGAAGACTTCCTCTTTGGGGCTGGTTACTCTGATGTGTAGTCTTGTTAACAGAGATGTGAGGACTTCCGTTTCGGGGCTGGTTACCTTGTTGTGTAGCCCCACTGAAAGAGATACGAGGACTTCCATTTTGGGGCTGGTTACCCTGTTGTATAGTCTCTCGCGTAGAAATGTGAAAGCTTCCTTTTTGGGGCTTCCTACCCTGTTGTATAGCTTCACTATTTTGGATGGCATCGGCTTCTAGGTATCGTCCCGTGCGATGCCTGGACGAGACGTTTATTTGTTTTTTGGGGCCATGGCGTCAACTTCGTCATAGATATGCGGGGGTGTAATCCCATAATAAAATGATGCATGGCGAGGTCATTCATAGCAGCTGTGTGTCAGCTGTGTGTCAGCATAGTGAATCAGAGCTAACATTTTGTTAAATTTTACACCACATTGAAATATTTATTCTTCTTTAATTCCATGTCCATAATAAGTACCTAGTAATAGTTAAAATAAAAATCATTAATTAGTTATATTAGCTCAGAATCAATATTAAGAATAGGATAGGATAATGTTTACAAAGGAATACCTACACCCATAGGAATCGAACACACGACATTCAGATGGAATTTATATGTTTGCAGAATTAACGTTTGTAATGCTTAATCTACTTATTTTAATCGTAAAACTAATAAATCAACTAGGTACAAAAACTTCTCAAGTGACAACCCCGTGCCGTCGTTCGCAGCTCGGTCATAAAACTGGGGCGCGCAAAGAAAATTCGTGGTCCGCGCGCGGTTTTAAGTTTCAATTTTGCTTGCAGGCGAGTAGCTCTGGCGAGTCTAGGTATATTTTTATACCTAAACCTGACTTTTGTTAGGAAGTGAGTCTTCTGTACGTTAGTACTATTAGGTATTCTGTGGTACTACTATACAGGGTTACTTTGCAAGATAGTGCCAAATTTAAAAAATAAGGTCTATACGTCAATATAAAAATACTTATTTAACGTAATTAATTTCAGTCGTCGTATTTCAGGAGTAATATATTATACTTAAAAATTTCCCAAAAAAAAAAAAAAAATGCGAGATGCGCCGTCATTCATCAGACATCACAGGCGTAAGCCGACGCCGCGGCGCCGCTCCATCAAGAATCTCATGCAGTGCACATACGGTGCAATTTAATCGAGTAGGTAATCGTAAATTTTCTACGTACCTATTCTATTTTTCAAATGCAGAAAGGAAGAAATAAAAATGAAAAAAAAAATCGTTCTTTACGTAGATCGATTAAGTTACTGATTATAAATGGTCCCTGAAAAGTTGGCACTACCTTGAAATGTAACCCTGTATAGTATATCCTTATTCTACATCATTCAAAGATACAACATACTTACCTATAATAAATAGTGATCTATAACATTTTTATTTTGTTTTTATAATTCAATACCGTTTAAACCCTTTTCAAGTTAAGAAGAAACTTATGACACATCACGTGACTTCCCTGTCGACACAAATAGTGATGTGCCCTAACGAAATCCAACTGATACTTTTTGACAATCAAGAAAGTTTATAAGGAAAGTTTAATCGATTTTTATTTAAATGAACTTTTTTAAAATAATAGTCTAAGATCCGAACTTAAAACGACCTTCACCGAGCTGATAATAGAATGAAACATATTTTTAAACAAATTTAGTAATAATTAACATATATATTAGACTATTTTTAATTATTTAAAAAAAAAAGATTTTTAATTAAACGTTGCAACATCAAGATAATAAGAAATTCTTTACCCTGACTTAGGTCCACTTGCGCACCACCGAGTTAGTTTAGTACAGGATTAAGACATATATCTGTCTCTGTCAACGCCATACAACCTGACAGCTATAGAATGTTGTTTAATACTGTGTTAATGGATAGTTCAGGATTAAATTCGCTAATCCTGAGATGCGCAAGTGGGCCCTAAAGTATCAAACGTATAGAATGTGCAGTGCCTATGCTTTGCCTGGACAAACTACTCTGTTGTCAGGTATAAGCGGGTATGTCGCTGCCAGTTACCTTCACTTTCTTGATTATAGAAAAATAATTATATCAATATAAGCGTTGTTTTATTGCGAACACGTTGATATAGGGTTGTCTGCAAAAAACTTGGTCTTAATCGGGGTTTGCAAATTTTAAAGATTTTAACGCGAGTGGAAATGTGTGACAGAGAGATCAGAGTTGAGTATAGTGTGTAAAAATAAAGGACCCAACGCAGTGTTGCCGTATTACAGGAATGTTTATTGAAAGAGCGTTTAATTTTTTTTCTAAATGCTATGTTTCCTTGTTTTATGGGAGCTGCGTTTTCGATCTACAAAGTAAGAGCATTATAAGTTTAATCAAATTTAATTTTATCCTCTTAACGCGTAAAGTAGCATAAATATAAATTTACTGAGGTTGTGAGGATGTACCAGGGGTATATTATGTGACAACTTTTTATTTGGTTGGAAGTAAACTTGTTTACTTGTAAATCCGGTTATTCTGATTTTCGAAACCATTTAATTACAGTGGTGTCAGTGTGACAAATAAAAAACTAATGTTTACACCAATATAAACCAATTAATGTCTATTATTGGCATTTTTTTTCAAACTTTTGAACTGAGACGTTTCAGAGTTCTGGGAAATCACGAAACGTTACCCTAGCAAAATCTTAAATAACTCAAGAACCATAACACACACAAATTTTGCTATTCATTAACATTTACAGTGCCACAAAAGCTACCTTTTCATGTATTTGATTCCATTATTATGAACAACATTTTGCTTGGGTAATTTTTCTAACATTATCGCAGCAAAATCAGTTTTTCTCGAATTACGTTGAAACCACAATGCACAAAAGTTTTGCTATATTTAAACAAATTTCTCCTCATGATACACTAATTATCTTTTAGACTAAAGCAAAAAATTTCCTTCGGTAATGCACACCATTTACTAGATTTTGGTTTGTTTGATAAGTACTTAGTCATAAACATTAAGATACTACATCATTAAAACAATATATCAAACTTGTTATGCACCTACCTAAACTAGGTACATAGCTCTAGTTATTAGGTCTGTCTAATGCAAAATTCATAGCAACTTTAAAAAGATTTAATCAAAAAGTATAATTCAATTTCACTACAATAATATGTATATACATAATAAGTACCAATACTTTAATTAATAAGCATAGTCTACAAAAATATTTAGTAAATAATCTACTTTTTCAAAATAATTTCAAAATTAAATTTTTTGCCTCCGGAATCGCACAAATTAGGATTACTTCTACTGTTGTATGCAGCATCTACCAGGCAAGTTCTGAGGAATGTAAATTTTGCCTGCAAGTCTTTGTGAATTAGAAAATTAATAAACCAAAGCAATGTGGCATCACTTGATATGGACTCAACATATTTAAGACAAAATATATCATTCTGGCTCAAAACCCCATTAAATATCAATGTTTTTTCACCAGTCCTTAGATTTTGAGTTTTGTGGTAAACAGAATTCTCATTCAAACAGGAGTGCAAAGTAGATAAACTTGGTTTCTCTTCATTTTGTATTTTACAATAATATTTGCTGAAATTAGTGTCAATCCATCGAAATTTTACTGGATCAAAACGAGTATCATTTTGGTACGCTGGAGTATCTGGAACTTCATTATATTCAGCTAAAAAGAAAAAATACAATTACCTATAGAGCTGGCACTTAGGACATTTTTTTTTTCATAAATGGAAATCAGACTACATTCTTATCTTACTTACATGGAAATTCATCATCACTTTCTAGCAACTCGTCAATATCTTTTTGGTTACTTTTTAACATTTTGTTTTGAAGTGTTTGTAATAAAATAATACAAGCCTTAATTTATCGAGTTCCTTGTGCAGCAAAAGGTACTGTGCGGTAAGCCGGTAAGTTAAGATGGATGGATACTTTGTTTGTTTTGACTTTTGATTGTGATGAGTAGTAGTCAGTGTTGCCGACACTATATTTCGAAAGGGAGCTAGTTGGTTATGAAAAAAGAGCTAATTAACTTAGTCAAAAAGAGCTAAATAGAAAAGTTAGTAAAAGTTTATAAAATAATTATTTTATTTTGGATCCAGAAAAAATATATATATTAATAATCTAAGGAAATGTAATATCATCATTGATGATGGCAACTTATGATGATGAAAACGCACGACCAAGCACAAGTGGACTAGCATTAGTTAATTTGACACACACTGTCGATAGTTCTGACAGCGAATAATCTTATTTTTAAATATCGTTTTTCGATGATATTACATTTTCTTAGATTATTATGGGTATTTCGTACTACCGCTACACAAAACATTACACAGTAGTATTTCCAGATCGTACACAAATTACCAAAATCAAGGAAGGAATGACCGAATGAAATATTCCAGCTTAGGGGATTTCCCGTTTCCCGAAGTTCAAGTCATAGACTAAGTAGTAATGGCTCTATGTTAGCTATGTATTAAATTAATCTTTGGGCTGCATTCACTGAAATGAATATATAATTTCAATTCATTGGCTGCGTTTAATTTACATATAAAATTCGGATACATACCTAAAAATTTGTACGTAAGTACATTTATTTCATGCGATGGAATAGAGCTAAAATTTAAAGATTAAAGAGCTATGGAGCTAATAACGTTTTTTTGGAGCCGAATAACTAAAAATGAAGCTAAATTTAGCTCTAAAAGAGCTAAATTGGCAACACTGATAGTAGTACATTGACTTCTTTTGTTCTTGTCGTCTCTGATTGACCACAGATTAGACAGAGTATGTCCATGACCATCATGATTGACACAAATGCCACTCACTGACGACACGGCCATGCAGTATGAATCCACTATAAATATTGATGCTCTTTTTACTTCAAACATATCAAATATCTTATTATTTATTATATAAATGGTCAAATTTATGAATACAGAACTTCGGAACAAGACTTAAACTTTGTTTAGCTCCAGACATCTTTTCACACTATCTTCCAGTCTGTCATGTAGAATTTGCATGAACATATCGATCCAGCACGCATAGGTAGTTTCATAAACTTTATGATCATCAAATATCATTAAAATATATTTTTATAAAAATTCAAGTTTTTTTACATATAAATTTTATTAAATTTATTGACTTGACGCTTGACACCATTGACACAGCTTGACAGACGTCAATGTAACAAATCATTTTAAATACCTACCTTTGGAAAGATACAAAGGAGTACTAAGTAGGTACCATTTTACAAAAGAGTATGTAATATTCGTTAGATACTCTTTTTTAAAACCTCTTATAT
Source organism: Anania hortulata (assembly GCA_963576865.1). Taxonomy (NCBI): domain Eukaryota; kingdom Metazoa; phylum Arthropoda; class Insecta; order Lepidoptera; family Crambidae; genus Anania; species Anania hortulata. Next base: position 7,050,369 of record OY756389.1, read on the forward strand.
TTTGGTGATAAGGCGTTGCGCAGACGAAGGGGTGGGGCGGGCTGGATAATTTTACCACGATTAATAGAATAAAGGAAATCGTGTAATGTCAACTAGGGATGGAATTCTATCCGGGTTAATACCTAGAATGGGAAAATACCTACTCGGGAATATTCTCAATTATTCCACCCGAGGGGAAATTATTTGGTTAGATTAGAGTTTTTTTTAGAAACATGAACCCATTTGACACATGTGCCGTGTAGGAACAGCCGTAAAGAATACATTTCCCCAACGCCAACAGGAGGCGTGTCGTAAGAGTCGACTAAAAAAACTGCGCTCGCCAACCCGCCTGCCAAGCGTAGCAAGTATTGGCAATCCCCCCCCCTTCCCCCGATGATCAGTCATTGGCTTTTGTTTAGCAGTGGACCTCCTATGGCTGAAATGATGATGATGATGATGACTCCGTACACCCAGTCAAAACAGGTGGAATGAGCAAGAATGGCAACATGGTCCGCTACACCTTGTCTCTTGGCCCTAGCAGCTGTGAGACTCGTCTCTTTTGCTTGGTCTTTCTTTCGCGAAAGAAGCGCATTAGAGGCAGCTTGTGGATGATTGTCACTGGTCTGTTCCAGTGGGGCAGTCTTTCAGAGTTAAGCGGTCGGACCGCTGCCTAGCAAAGGCAGCACCTTATAAGAGCTGAACATCCATTTCTATTGCTAGGCTCGCCGCATCGGATACAGAGGTTGCTGTGGTCCTCTGCAGCCCTAGAGCCTGGCCGTGATTCATGTCCAGACAATAGGATCTCAAGACATCTCATTCAAGTTCTAACAGCTGAACTCTCAATAAGGTAAGCCCCCCTCATCGAGTACATATCCAATAGAGTAGTAATAACTGGCCATCTATCTCCGAAACTAGTTAGTGATTTTTTACTTATTCACACCTTATCTATCGACCTTGCAGGCACGAAAACAGTAGCAGTGACAGTAGGTGACCAACAATAGACCTGTGTGTATGTCTCTATTATCCGAAAGAAATTAGATTATTGTAGGGATACTTTCACTATGGCAAGCTGTTCTATTCGATGGTGCGGAAAAAACAGCAAGACATCAAACTTTAAAACAGACGGAATCACATTTCATCGGTTAGTAATAAATATTACATACTTTTTAAATTCACATCCATTTTGCAATGGGTCAAGTTACCTAAACTGGTCATTAAAATGGCGCCAAGTGATGCGTATCTATGCATCTTGCTTTCACCTAGGTGCAAGGCCATTAGGGCCGTTTCTTTCTTTTCATAGGTACTTACTCATAATAGTGTTGCTTTAATAGAATCGAACTAATTATATCGATATCGGAAGTATCATCTATCACGAGTCATTTTAGCCAAAACAATTTACTTAAATCATGGATTCCGCGTTTACTGATTTCCCGATTGGTATACAGGATGGGATCGTTAAGTGTGTTCAGACAATAATTTCTTAAATTTTAAAGATGTTGCAAAACTTTAAAGTAGTATAGAAATGCAAATTCTATTTCACTTTAAACTTTATTTTTAGTTATGACTAAAAGTATATATTGTCAAGGTACTATCTGGTTTCTTAGTAATGTCCCAATTAGGGAGTGATTTTACGGTTCAAACCAAATAAATGTTATTATGTTACTAACCTCAAAATATTAAATTAAAAAATAGTAAGGAAATGTCATGCACAACATATTATCCTTGTGTTAAAATTTAGGTTTATTCAACAGAAATATTGTTATCTTATTTACCGGTTCGAAATAAATACCGGCTACAGACAAACAGCGACAAACAATAAAGTCTTACTTATAAGACTTCTATATTTTCAACGGCTGCTAAAAGTACAAGCGCAAGTCTTAGTTCGACAATTATTTTCTGTATTATGATTTACAAAATCCTAAAACTCATTGTAATAGGCGTTTTTTTTAGATTTCCCAAGAAATCAGACTTCAAAGAAAAATGGATTGAATGCACAAAAAGAGAAAACTTGAATCCTAGTAAATACAGCGTCGTTTGCTCCCGACATTTTACAGAAGATAGTTTTTATGCTATAAAAATTGCTTTCGTTTATTTGATACCGCAATTCCTACACTTTATCTGCCGGCGGTAGTGGTAAGACAACTATCCAATCTATGAATTTTACTTTATGACACCTATAGCTTGTCCGTATATATTTACAATATATTTAAACGACTACCCTTTTTTAGCGGGATAATATCACAGAACAATCTGAATGCGCTCAAGAAAATACACGCCCAATACCGGTTATATTGTCACATAATGAACCAAGGTCTACTACACCAATGCCTACTAAACGAAAAACGATCAATTCAGAATCTCCTTATCAGTTCCATTCACCTACGAAGAAACGTAGACATGTTTTGAAATTATCTGGTCAAGTTCAGCGTAAAAATAAGACTATAAAACACTAAGAGACAAAGTGCGGTACCTACTATAAAAAGAATAGCATCTTTAAAAGTAATAATTAGGGAATTAAAAAAAAATCTAATAAAGACAGAAGATGCTGACATTCTGAATAAAATTGGCGTACTCAACAAGGAAATTGTTCAACGCCAATGGCAAAAATACAAAACGGGCAAGGTTGTAAAAAAGAAATATTCACCAGAATTAAGGAGTTTTGCTCTTACTTTAAATTTATATTCCACAAAAGCTTATAAATATGTGAGAAATACATTCAGCACTTGTTTACCGTCATTGCGAACGATAACAAAATGGTATCAGACGGTACAAGGTAAGCCAGGTTTTACGAAGGAGGCTTTTAACGCCTTAAAAGCCAAAGCAGAAACGTCAAAATAAGAATTGCAATTTACGCTTGTTTAATGAAATGAAAATTAAAACCAAGGTAGAATATGAGCCATTTTCCCAACGTTCTTTCGGCTATGTGGATTTCGGTAATCAACTAGAAACTGACTGCAACGATGAATGCACACAGGCATTAGTGTTTTTGGTAGTTCCAATCAATGGCAGGTTCAAAGTGCCTATTGGTTACTTCTTAGTCGATAAGACCAGTGCAGAATAAAAAGCGAGCCTCGTTAATATCGCACTTGAGCTATGCCACGAAAATAAAGTTACAGTTAAAGCATTAACTTTCAACGGATGTCCAGCAAACCTAGCAATGGCCAAGAAATTAGGTTGCAAATTACAGGCGGACAAGCTAAATTGGTAAGAAATACTTTGAAAAATATAAAGAATTTCAAGATGAACGCGGCAACACCATTCGATGGGAATATTTTAAATTATTACAAGAGCTCCAAGAGAAAGAGAATTTTCATTTAGCCAATAAATTACGCGCTGAACACATACATTTCAAAAGGAATATAATGAAAGTTAAATTAGCGAGCCAATTGTTTAGTCGCAGCGTAGCTACTGCATTAGATTTCTGTAAAGAAGAGTTAAAATTAACAGAATTTCAAGGTGTCAATGCGACATCAAAAATGATCCGACTTATCAATGATTTGTTTGATATTTTAGATTCTAGAGTTCACGGGTACGGATTGAAACGAGCTTTGAACATAGAAAATCATATTGAAATCTTCGAAAGGTTAGACGAGTGCAAAAAAAATCTATTTACCGCCACAGCAAAAATAAAAATATATGAAAAGATTCAACGAGTAAAACTAATAGATTTACGTTACGTACTAAAATATTTAAAAAAGTATGTGCCACTGCGAAATGGCGGGGCCTACTGAAAACCAGCGTCGCGGCCTACTCAGGCCGTGGCTTAAGCTGAGTGAGGTCCCATTATCCCGGACATCACAGGCACATAGTGGCACCGCTTGGTTTACTCGTTTTTCATTTTTTTTTTATTTTTTATTACTTGTTTTTCTTTTTGTGTCATTTGTTTGTACTATTTGTGTGTGATGTCCAGTGTTTAATAAATATCTTTTCTTTCTTTCAAATCACACCATCTTTGTAATGTTATTTTGAATTCTGATAATAAAGCACGGGCCACATGGAAAATCATAAATAAAGAAACATGTAGACATAAACCAAATGATAATGCTTACTCTAAAATTGGGGATAAACTGGTTAGTTCAAATGCGGATGTCGCAAATACTTTTGAGGAATTCTTTTCAAACATAGCTCCCTCTACAACTAAGAAACTAGCTTCTTCTGCTGGACTAGCTGAGTCCTTACTCAAGTCGGGTGTTGACGAATGTAAAACTCCATTTAATTTTAGACATATAAACCCTGATATAGTAATAAAAACATTTAAAGAATTAAACATGAAAAAAACTGAGGATTTATGGGGTATTTCTGTCAACATTATCAATACAATTATAAATACGATAGCCCCTTGCAAATATTTTTAACAAATGTATTGATGATAGACAGTTTCCCACTTTGATGAAATTTAGTAAAATTATTCATTTATTCAAGTCAGGCGAGAAAAATAATTCCTCTAATTTTCGACCAATTTCAATATTACCAGTACTTAGTAAAGTCTTTGAAAAAGTAATTTTTAGTCAACTGTTATCTCACTTTGCCCTGAATAAACTTTTACATGACAATCAATATGGCTTCACGAAAGGTAGAAATACTACTGATTCTGGAGTTGCACTCTTAAAACACGTGTTTGATGCTTGGGAGAGTAGGCAGGATGCTTTGGGAGTTTTTTGTGATCTTTCTAAAGCTTTTGATTGTGTGGACCACCAAACTTTACTGAAAAAACTTAGGCACTATGGTGTTTCAAGTGATGCCTTAGATTTAGTAAACTCTTATCTCACAGGCAGAACACAAAAAGTTTGTATAAATGAAACTGAGTCTTCTGGGTCGCCTCTTACTATGGGTGTGCCGCAAGGATCAATGTTAGGACCCCTACTGTTTCTTATTTACATTAACGACCTTCCGTCTTTTACAAAGGACCTCTGCGAGACAGTGTTATTTGCGGATGATACTTCATTGATTTTTAAAATCAAAAGATGTAAAGATTTATTTGACGATGTAAATACTGCTCTCTCGCAAGTATTGCACTGGTTTACTACCAATAATCTTATGCTTAATGCAAATAAAACAAAATGTATTAAATTCACAATGCCGAACGTAAAACTGGTCAATACACATATAACTGTAAAAGATGAACTGCTAGATACATCTAGTTCCACTTCCTTTTTAGGAATCACTTTAGATTCCCGTATGCAATGGGGTGCTCATATTGAGACTCTGTCAGGAAGACTTAGTTTAGCTGCTTATGCCGTGAGAAAGATAAGACAATTGACTGATGTTGGAACGGCAAGATTCTTGAGGAGGGGACTCTTCAAGAAGGTGTAATTTAGCTATTTTCACAGTATAATGTCATATGGAATATTATTATGGGGCTCAGCAGCAGATATTGAATCTATTTTTGTACTACAAAAGAGAGCTGTACGGGCAATTTACGACCTCAGACCCCGAGACTCGTTGAAGGAACTGTTCAAGGAAATTAATATACTAACAGTGGCTTCTCAATTCACTTATGAAAATATCATGTATATTCGCAAAAACCTGCATCTATTTCCTGAAAAGAGTGACATGCATAATATTAATACCCGGAATAAAGATAAACTTGCCGTTCCAAATTTCAGACTGCATAAAGTGGGTAATTCGTTTATGGGAAATTGTATTCGCTTTTTTAACAAATTACCACAGTCCATTGCTGAACTGCCTATGTATGAATTGAAATAGCATGTCAAGATGATTTTAATAAAAAATTGTTATTACACTGTAAATGACTATTTAAATGATAAATATGTATGGAATTAAATACTGCCGTGCTCGCACAGGTTCATTTTATCTTGTAATGTAAACACACTATTTAAAAAGAGGCTGACAATAGTGACCGAGTTTCTTGCGCTGCTTCTTCTCGGCACTAGCCCACAATATTGTCCCGAAGCAGTGGTAGGGTAAAAAAATATATTGGGACGTGTAAAAGAGCTTAATTTAGGCCTATTTACAGAAATAAATTGGTTTTATTGGTTTATCGTATTATCAGGTTGGTAAATTACGTTAATCTTAATATTCTCTTACAGGTAATTAAACGACAAGGCAATCAACCATCATCATACGTGGACATTTTGCCTAGATTTGAACTATGATGTCCTTGCGTTCCTATAAAAAGCGGCAGTGTGGTCACCCTGGTTGGTGTAATTGCACCAATGTATGGAAAAAAATGAAATGCTTATAACTTTGGTTTGCTGGCACTTAGAGCCGTCACAAACGACAAATCGTATTCTCCGTTTCCGTCACCTAAGATAGACGAATTTCCAGCTACGTAGAACAGCTGGAATTGATAGTACATGGTGGTTCAGACAGCCAGAAAATTCCAGCTGAACCATCAAGTTTTTTTTAATAACTCCTACACGCGTGCGGAGGTTCAAATCTGGGTCGAGAGCCGTCACACATCGCGTCACAAAACTTTTATACATAAAGATCGGTCTAAATGTGATATTTCGTTTAATATCGAGAAAAATTAAATGGTTCAGCCAGCCTGAATTATGGCTGGCTGGACACACGTTTTTCAAAATAATGGATGAAATCACTTTAGATGCTGTAACGTATCGCGTCACCATCCTTTTGTTAAGAAACGGGGCCCTAAAACCCTCTAGAAACTGAAATCGAAAGTGTCGGAAAAGGTCAAATTCTGGCTGGCTGAACCAACATTTTATCACTTTTCAAAGAAAGTATTGCGTCACAAATGACGAAACCTTGGTAGATTGCCGTCACTTACGATTTGTTATCCACCTTGATATGCGAGATCTCTGTAGGACAGTTGTCTCAGACAGCCAGAACTACATAAAAAAAAACTATTTTAATGTAACCGAAAGAAACTCCGAGCGAAGAGAGCGCGAATTTTTTTCGAGATAATACTTAGTGGGCATTTTTACATTAGAGTCCAACGGCGCGGCGACGGCATTGGCGACTGCGATATGCAGCTGTAGCGGCACGCAGAATGTATAAAAACCATGCAATACAATTTTATTTTTGCTGAGCTTATTAATTTATTAGCAATTAATTTTATGCTAAATTACATTTATTTTTTTCTTTATTTTTCCGCTGGCGCGCCCCTTTGTACCTTTGCGCCCCTAGGCACATGCCTAGTTTGCCTTAAGGATAATCCACCTTTGGGTGGTCCTTTCCTTTAGGTAACCAGTTGTCTTATTGGAGTGTAGTCTCTTCGCCGGAGATCAGCGGTCATTATGGAAATCTTTACTTTACCTACTGCTACTCTGAACTCCGAACAAAGTCTTATCTGTGTAAGATTTTTCAGCGACCTTGCGTATTCCCCTGAATGATCAGTTAGAGGAGTTCATGTTTTGCCGTTACGCATTATATGCAAAAAATGTGTTAGGTCAAATAAGCGTACTGACACATAGTTTTGGTTAGGCCATGGTACGGCCATGTTTTGCGAAAACCGGCAAGCTACGTAGGAAGCAGTCTGGCCATGCCACCACCGCCAGGTCCTGGCAAAAGGGGTAGACCCAAGCAATGCTGGCTTGACGTCGTGAGGGCTGACATGCGTGCCAATGATCTCACAACTAGAGACGCTCAAGATCGTGCGAAGTGGAGGAGTAAATCAAGGAAAGCGGACCCTGGGCTCCAAAGCAATGGCTTTGGATTGACCATATAGATGAAGAAGACATAGTTTTGGTTAATAACAAAAACTTAGGTTGCGTTATAAGTATCTAATTTTATTTTGGGTCACAATTTATCACAATATCTATGTAACTCTAAATTGCCTTCATCGTTTAATATTAAAGTTTTCAAACGTTTATTCCCGTAACCTTTGCGATTCGTATTTCGTAACCCAATTTCTACTACTTCTTGAAGTGGAAGTTTTGTATGTATTCTATTCATTCGAAAAATACGAATTGTAATACGATATAAAAATTGAAATGTAAACCCATCTGGAAACTGAGCCGCTACCTCTTTCCATCTTATATCAGTCCATAATTTATAAGGGGATCTTCGCAATCTGCAACAAAAATAAAATTGAACATTACATACAAATAATACATTCGATTCTCTGAAAACCTTTCTTATTTAGCCACATGTACGTTTATTGCATTAGGACTAATTTAGGAGTCCACTTCACAGTTATAAAAATTTTGTTACAGCCGCAGTTATATATAGGTAATTATGGTCGCACACGCACGCAGATATAAACAACTTTGATAATTTAGTTCTATATCAAATAAATATCGTAAAATTTGATATAAAGCCAATACGGTGTGCTATTCAAATAAGTATTGATAATTCTGTTACGTGATTGATCGTTGTGGTTTGAGGATGGATGGATTCTGATCAAACTTAATCTCGAATAGAAATAGCAACCAATAGCAAGTTCTCCATGTCTACAGCAGAGATTAAATTTATCCTTTGTGAAATGTCAACCTAGTCATCTTCAGAATCTGAATAGCAAGTTCTTCTTCGCCTATACGGTCAATCCCGGTTGCGTCCAAAGCCATTGCTTTGGAGCCCAGGTTCCGCTTTCCTTGATTTACTCCTCCACTTCGCACGGTCTGGAGAGTCTCTAGTTGTGAGATCATTGGCACGCATGTCAGCCCTCACGGCGTCAAGCCAGCATTTCTTGGGTTTACCCCAGGACCTGGCGGTGGCGGCATGGCCAGACATTTGCTTCCTACGTAGCTTGCCGGTTTCCGAAAAATATGGCCGTACCAGCGTAGGCGACTCTCCTGCAGTTTGTCTGCAATATCACGGACACGAAGGCTGCCGCGGACGCGCGAGTTAATCTGAATAGCAAGTTACCGCATGTAATATCAAGGGCTTATTCGCAAAACGTCCACTTCGCAAAATGTCTACCTGTCGTAAAATGTTTCTTTCGTACAATGTCTATTTCGCAAAATGTCGCGAATAATGAAATATTTTTATTTTTAGATTAAAAAACAAAGTGTCTTATTTTAATTTTGCTTTTTTGTACTTTATTGCACAGTTTAAAAAAAACAGACAAAAGGTGGACTTAATGCCATGAGGCATTCTATACCAGTCGACTATAAGGCTAAACAGGTATCACATCACACATCACAGGTATTAGGTATCACATTTTTAAAGGTATAAATACTTATTTGTTTTAATTCACGAAAGTAAATTTATGTACCTACTTACCAAAATGGAGACATTCATGATTGCCGATTGGTTTACTTATACTGTATGACTTTTTTTGCCGTGAGGAAAATAAACTTGTGAGATAGCTAAATGATATACCTAGGTGACGATCAGGGGCGTGCATTCCATATAGGCTATTATGCAGAGCCTACCTACATAAAAAAACCGACAGCTAACCATAATTATTAATTACGTATTCAACAATAAACAATAAATATTCTGTAACCATGTTGTCGTCTACCTGTGCTTATTCCTTACTAAAGCGCGCAACTTAGATCGTTACTGTGCAATTTAACCAATGTTAGGCTGCCGCGAGATCGCCTACTGTTTCACGCAAACTTACTCAATTTTCACTCACAGCCTACCCCCATCTGAACCAATGCACGCCCCTGGTGACGATAGCATGATCACTTTAAAAAAAAGTTTTGTAATATTTTTTCAAAATAAATTACCTATCCTCATAACCATCTATTCTAAGTTAATTTTGATTAACATACCATTTAAAAAAGAATATTATTATGTATTCTAAAATGCATTATTTTGGAAATTCTAAAAGGAAAACATTCAGGCTTCATACGTTTTTGGGTCGTTTTTCAAAGTGCCGGCCAATAAAAATAATTGCTACGTACGTTTAGAAGTAGCTATTTGGAGAAATAGTCACTACGGCACCAAAGTTGTAGGATTGATGTGAGCCAAGTTATACAAGTCAGAAGATTCGTTATTTTCATACAATTGCTCATTTCTGAAAGTCTTTGAAAACAGAAAGTAATGATAGATATTGCAAAAACTAATGATCTGAAGAAATTGACATTATGGCACGAATACTCTGGACTCTGTCGTTACATTACAGTTAGACAACCGACATTTTTATACTTCTATCTACGTCTAAAAATAATTGTGATAAGGCCATTTGCGGTTAAGTTATCATACTTATAATGATATAGCTAAACCGCTGCAAAGGGACCGAACCGAAGTGAGCCGCAAACGTTGTCTACTTGTTTACTCTGCCGCGGCCGGCGTGTGAGTGAGTGAAATAGCGATATTAAAGTGTTAGGAGTAATCAGCAAAAAGGCGGGCCAAGCGCTACGTCATCGTGACGTAGATCCGGTCGGGTGGTGGCAGCGGAGCACGAGACCCGACACGCTGCGACGGAGCACTCAGCCCACTTTACCTCAAGCGCTCGGATGCGATAGACGTGCCTAAGATTCGTTATTTTGTTCATTATCGTTGATAGGTATTTTTGGAATAATTGTAACGGTCGGTATATTAAATTTGTAATAGTTTGTAACGATCGTCTTCTTTATTAAAAATAAGATCCCTTCCTGGTTCCTAAAAAAAGATACACGATAAAAAACACTTTCTCCCAGTTATCCATGCGACTTGCGTTACATCGGACGGCTACCAGCTTGCGTTTACGTAATCATTTAATTATTGACTGTTTAGACAATACTCTGTTCGTGTTTCTTTAGAGGTGTACAATGGCTGATCAATTGTGTATTAGATGTCGTGAATTACTTGGTGCAAGGCGTAGATACACCTGGGCTTCCCGAGAGGAAGAGTTTAGTGATATTGCTCAGATTATAATCGACGAACTGGTGGCAAATGAAGTAAGTACCTACTTATCTACTTCAATTTAATCATTTGCGTTGATGGAGTTTCCTTATAGATTTTGCCAATATCCTTATCTACTTTACTACCTTATAGTTTTATGATTTGATCTTTTTTTTGTTAAAGGTACAACCGACCGATTACATTTGCCGTCCATGTTGGCAACGAGCGGAAAGATCACATCAGGCGAGTCTACGCGCTCAACAGCTTCAAGTACAGTAAACAGTACTTATAACTGCGTTTTTGAACACTGTGTAAATATGTCGAGACGTCGGATACCGGAAGAAATAATTCTTCGCATGTTTTGTCGGAAAATGGCAGTGTGTGTAGAACACCTACAACAAAACAATCGGCATTTACTTCCACTACAGGATAACCTCACAGAGGAGTTTACTGCTGATCAAATAGTTCATACTTTAACAATGAACAAAAATCATATCTCAACCGGTTTTTTGAACTTTGAGCAGTACGAAAACATACATGGTAATGAGTTACATACGTGGATAGGTCTAACTCACGACCAGTTCTCTGATTTGCTGGAAAACGTAGGCAGCCTGGATCAGCTACGCAACAAGCGAACAATAATCGCAGCAGTGTTGGCGAAAATGCGTACAGGCGATTCTAATGCACGGTTGGCATCCATATTTAAAATATCTGAAGCAAACTTCCAAAGAAAACTGAAAATGGGCTTACAAGCGCTTTTAAGTGATTTTGTACCATCCCGTGTCGGATTTGATCATATGACCAGGGAGGAAGTCGCTCGGAGGAACCTCATCCAATCCTCGTCCAAACTACCAAAGAAAGGCGATCTCTATTCTTGACGGCACATACATATACCTGCAGAAGAGCACTAATTACTTTTTTCAAAGAAAATCGTATAGCCTTTTTTATATGTTTGTTGTGATGGAACTATAATTGCGGTAGAGGGACCATACGCTGCATCTACTTCCGATGCCCAGATTTTAAACGATGCATTGAATGATAGTGAAGGTGTATTTCATTGGTTTTACGAGCATGGTGACGTTTTCATCTTAGATCGTGGTTTTAGAGATGCCATAAGCAATCTGGAGGCCTGCGGATATGTTGCACAAATGCCAGAAATAAAACTGCCAAATGAAACCCAGTTAACCACTGACCAAGCCAACAAATCTAGACTGGTTACCATTTGCCGCTGGGTGGTCGAAGTGATAAACGGTCGCTTTAAAAGAGACTTCCGTTTATTAAAGTTGGTGCATAGTAATCGAGCATTAAGTAACATATTTGATTACTTCAGGATTGCAGCAGCATTGCTGAACAGCTATCATGTTCTAATTGACAACAATGTGCCCGCACGTGATTTCCTTGACATAATCCATGAACGCATCAACATGCAAAATCCTCTTGCAGAACTTGTTATAGCTAACAATTACAATAGAAGGAGAGCTCGATTCCAGCCTATGAGAGCAGATATGCCTGAATTCAATGTGTTTCCTAGACTCACAGAAGATGATTTGACGATGTTTGCTTTAGGCAGTTATCAATTGAAGCAAGCACGTAGTTACTACGGTGAACACGTACACGCAGATGGTGCTTTCACCATAGAACTCGGGGATATTCCAGCGGAAGAAGTCGGGGAGATGGCTGGACGAGATCTCCTTGTAATACGTGGTCGAATACAATCCAGACATATTTCGTCAAAAACCTATTACGTCTACATTGCAGCAGATACAGCACTTCGTGGAAGACAAGCCATTCCGTATTATTATTGCTCATGTCCCATAGGAAAACGGACAATAGGGTGTTGTTCTCACACCATGACTATCTTGTGGTTTATGAGTTTCGCACGTCATGAGCAATTAGGTCATCTGCCAGCAAAAGGATTAGAAGATGTTATTGTAACACTACATGATCAATAATTAAAGTAATAAACAACATTAAAATCGTATCATGATTTTTCTTTTCAACTAGTCTTTCTTCTCTGTTCTCTTTATTTTCTGTTTTCCAGCACTTTCAGTAATGAGTGATTGTATGAAAATAACGAATCTTCTAACTTGTATAACTTGGATAACATCAATCCTATAAGTTTGGTGCCATAGTGACTATTGCTTCAAATAGCTACTTCTATACGTACGTAACATTTTTTTTTATTGGCCGGCACTTTGAAAAAAAGCCCAAAAAAAATGATGTCCTTTGTAAAATCAGTTGTATTTTATAAACACACTCACTTATAGAAATTGTTTTAGGTACAAAATACACAGTTATTTTTTCCAGACGGCAAAAAATGACATCCAGTATTTGTAATTTACCTTACTTATTTACGCGACATTTGGCAAAAGAGGCATTCTGCGAAAGATACATTTTACGACTGGTACTACCATTTTGCGGAGTGGACGATCTGCGAATAAGCCATCTCAAGAAAGGGGATCGATCATTTTTGTATGGACTCTGGCTGAGTTATAATATTAAAATACTTTTCTAACAAGCATGTAATTCTACGTAAAATTAACAACAAAAATAAACTAAAATCTACAAATAAAAGCGTGTCTATAAGACAAGGAGGCGAGAATTCTAAAAAGCTAATTCGACCATTAAGTTATTCAAATATATTTTATTCAACATGCAATGTTTGCTGTTGTCTTTTGCTAGATCCCCTATATAAGGTGCTTCATAAATATCTGCAACGGCTGAAATGGGTAAAAGTATTGCTTATATAGATTACGATAGTGAAGGAATTAGGTACGTGCCCCGGATCGGTAACTAATTATTTGCGAAAAGACAGTAAATAAATGGTTACTTGCTTCAATTTGCATAACACACTTCGTCATCCGCCCTTGACACTGCGCGGGAGCGGTATAATGTAAAACGTTAGCATTTTTGGACAGATGTGGACGGTTTGAGACGGAATAAAGCCTAATCTTTATTTAATATAATTATTTTAATGAAAAAATTAATGATGTTCTGGACATAAAATTTCTTTACTATCTTAATCTATACAATGTCGCCCGGGCGCAAGTGACCGCCCGAAATATTTTGAATATACATGAAAAATTATCGAGAAAAAACCTTAAAAGGGGGGGTCTATCTTTATTACTTTTTAAGTTATTGATTTTTTTAATTTTTGAGTAGTCTGTGACCTTGTTTTACATTTTGTACAATTTCTCCGATGATATTAGCTCGATTTCAGATTTCTTTGATGTTTCTTAAAGCTTAAAAGTTACTTTATCACGCTACTTAGCATACATAATCCAGAACTGCTAACTTTAATTAAAAAAATGGAATTTAGACCAAAAAATCGAAGAAAATATTGAGTTTTTTTAAGAAACAGACGTGTAAGTCGTAAACTGTCAGCTTAAGAGAGCTTTTTTATTTATTATTATTAATCTAGGTCATCAAAACTACAAAATAACAATAATTGTTGATACCTTACTTCAATAAAATAAGAGGCAAACTACAATTAATTAAGGAAAGTAAATTAAACAAATAATTAAAACCGAACTCACAAGTGTCAAACAAGTAAATAATTGAAGAGGATTTTTTGAAATAAAAAACAAATTGGTAAGGGAAAAATGGCCTTTAATTAGAAAACAAAATTTCTTAATTTTAATTTCAAAAAGCCGTGACAAATCATCAAAATCATCATAAAAACAAAAAATTAATTAATTAAATTTTCAAAATGGCCCCCACCCTCCTGTAAACACACAATGGCCCTCATGGCAACACTTTGTGTTGTTCGACGCAATTCTGCAGGATTTTCTTTTATTTCTGCTGCAGCTGTGAAAATTCTAGCCGTCAATTGCTCGCGGCTTTCTATGGGCACAGCGTACACTTTCTGTTTCATGTACCCCCAAAAATAAAAGTCTAATGGTGTAAGATCCGGAGATCTTGGCGGCCAGGCAATAGGTCCTCCTCTACCGATCCACTGGACCCACCTTTCATTTAAATAATCACGAACTGTACGTGCAAAATGTGCTGGAGCTCCATCTAACTGCAACACCATTCGCCTTCTCGTCGCTAATGGAACGTCACCCAAAAGCAAGGGCAACGTATTTGTTAAGAAGTCCAAATACGCCTGTTGGTTAAGTCTGCTTGGTAACTCAAACGGGCCGATGAGTTGATCGCCAATCATTCCAGCCCATACGTTAATAGAGAATTGAGTCTGGAAAGATGTCTCTCTAATTACGTGAGGGTTTTCAGCGGCCCAGACATGTAAATTTCGATGGTTAGTGATACCCGCTTTGGTAAATGTGGCTTCGTCTGTCCACAAAATGTTTTTCATAAAATGTGTGTTGTTTCGTTGCTGTGTAATTATCCAGCCACAAAAGACAGATCTCGCACGGTAATCGACAACCCCCAGATGTTGAGCACGCCGGAAATGATACGGATGCAGACCTTCTCTTTTCAATATTCTCCAGACGCGTATTCTTGGTATACCGACTCTTATCGACAGGAGACGGATACTGGTCATGGGGTCAGCACGTACTAGTCTTAGTACCTCCTCTTCCACGTCGACGTTAACTCTCACGCTAGTCTCGTTTCGTTGTGGGAATAAACCTCGTTCGCAAAAACGACGATGCACAGCAATGAAAGAGCGATAGCCAAGTACTGGCCTATCTGGATATCGACGACTGTATTCTGCGACCGCGGAGCGTGCATTTCCATTGCAAAAACCGTATACGAAATGCATATCCGCCACATGAGATGGCGGTAAATCACGCAATCGTATCATAATGATGACAGGAGTTCACTTGATGAAAAATGTCTTTACAAGTTGAAAAGCGCACAGATCACAAAACACGTAGCGTCTCGAGATAGGTAACCGAACAACTAAATAAAGTACCGGTGCTTCATTCAGTTCAGGGCTAACTGAAAAGAGTTTGCACGTGGTGTACGCCCCATTGTTACCCGACCTTTTTTTTACCGTTTTCTACCTGAGAGACCCCTTTTCGACAAGTTGTAGTTTGAAATTTAAAAGAGATAATACTTACAAGGTTACCTGATTTTATTGGTCATAAGTTACAGACTAGTAATTATGAAGAAAAAAGCTCTCTTAAGCGGACAGGTTATGACTTAGACGTCCGTTTTAAAAAAAAAACTCAATATTTTCTTCGATTTTTTGGTCTAAATTCCATTTTTTTAATTAAAGTTAGCAGTTATGGATTATGTATGCTAAGTAGCGTGATAAAGTAACTTTTAAGCTTTAAGAAACATCAAAGAAATCTGAAATCGAGCTAATATCATCGGAGAAATTGTACAAAATGTAAAACAAGGTCACAGACTCTACTCAAAAATTAAAAAAATCAATAACTTAAAAAGTAATAAAGATAGACCCCCCCTTTTAAGGTTTTTTCTCGATAATTTTTCATGTATATTCAAAATATTTCGGGCGGTCACTTGCGCCCGGGCGACATTGTATAAGCAATACTTTTACCCATTTCAGCCGTTGCAGATATTAATAATAATAATAAAATAAATATTGGACAACATCACATACATTGCTCTGATCCTGTGGTAAGTAGCCAAAGCACTTGTGTTACAGAAATCAGAAACAACGACGGTACCACAACACCCAGACCCGAGGCAATATAGAAAAGTTATTTTTCTACATTGACCCGGCCGGGAATCGAACCCGGACCTTAGAGAAAGCGACACCAAGTCCGGTATGCTCGCCTTTCGGCTACGGAGGTCGTCAATTATGAAGCACCTTATATATATAGAGCTTTGACGTTATCTTATGCGTAGAAATCAGCTTCCTGTTTTGTCTTGTTGAAGGCATTATGATCAAAAGCAACATACATTTTAATTTTACTTACATTTTTAATACTCTTTTTCTCACTCTTCTTAAAGTAACATCATATTTAACGAATAACTGGCAATGAAGTGATGTGTACCAAAAATATCGTAAATAATAAGCTTGAGTTTCAAAATGGTTTTCAACTTCTCGCCAAATATTAATATGAATATGTTTATCCTTCAACCCTTCGAGAGATTCTCCAGTATATTCCATTAGCAATTTTAGAAATTTTGTAGCTAGGCTTAAGTTCCATCGTATTCTGGTGATTTCAGGCTTTCCTAGAGATAATATATAAAATGTTCGCATAAGCAAATGTAATTAAATTCGCACAAGTCTTTCTTAAACAGGGCTACATTGCAAGACGCTGTCATATTTTAAAAATAACAATACAAAAATATAGAACAATACAAAAATACGACTTTAACGTAATACATTTTAATCTTCGTTTTTTGGACTAATATAAGATGTGCGACCGTCATTCATCAGAGATCACAGAAGTATGCCAACGCCGCTCCAATAAGGACCTCATGCAGGGCACATACGGTGAAATTTAATCGATTAATTATAGATTTTCCACGAGTTCTAATTTTTAATAGCAGATAGGAATATTTTTTTTTTTTTGTTATTTACGTAGATCGATTAAGTTACTGATTCTGAGTCGCTCCTAATAATTTGTCACTATCTTCAATATCAATGTAACCCTGTATATAGACCACAAGCAGTCTTTAGGGGGTTTCTGTTTTTTTTTATCCTATGTGCATACTATGTACAGGTACCGTACAGTATAGTGCAATTCCGAAAAAATTACAAGGAGGTTCTGAAGACACGAAATAAGATTAAATAAATTGTTTCCACAATCACACCAATTGTCTAGTCCCAAACTAAGCAAAGCTTGTAATATGGCGACTAGATAACAGATAAACATACTTAAATACTTTATAAACATCCATGACTGAGGTACAAGTATTCGTGCTCACTACACAAACATTTGCCCCTTGCAGGATTTGAACCCGCAACCGCTGGCTTTGTAGTCCGGAGCGCCAACCACTACACTAGACGGTCGTCGTCTTTTATCTGGTGATTTTACTGCTCATTTACAACAACTTCTACTATGGGGCCAATATTGAAATCTCAGTCTTTTTTAATTTAATGTAGTGTTAATGCTGAAAACATTTCTGTGATATATTTTTTTCCCTAGATTTAAGTGAATAAAATCTCAATTTTACCGTTAAGTTTGTAATGAAATCTTTGTAAGATTCCTCTAGGTCCTCGATCAAGTACAACTGATGATACACGAACTGCATTATTTGGATTATGGTGAAAACAAATGTCCATAATTTTTTCCTCATCTTTTGTATAACGTCCTTTTGGTGGATGTGCATACTGATTGACTACATGCTGATATACTTGGGGAATAGTCCTTTTCAAGCCTCGCGCTAAATAAGAATTAATAAATCGCCGTACATTTTCTTCGTTTGACAGTCTTTTAGAAAGACCTTTATTTTTCCACCGTGCAAAGCAAGATAGTTTATCTGGTATTTTAAATTCCTGAAAAAATAAAAAACCAATTAATATACCATAGTACCAAGTACTTAATGCCTGCCTCCGGGTTACCTAATTGAAACCGAATGTTGATCGAAACGCTAACTTGAGAAACCATCAGCTCGACAAATCACTTAACTCTAATACCATTATTGCATTAAATCTCGTCAGATTATAAGGTTTAGCGCCCAGCGATCAATCGATATCATAAAATACAAAACTTTCGACAAATTGTCAAACTAGTTTACAGAGCCATGAACTTAAGTCACATATGTTTTACTTTATGTTAAAATTACGACTATTTGTACAGAACGAAAAATAACAATTTCATTTGACCCAAACTTACCAAAATTGCGTCAAATTTAGAATAGAATTTTTTAAAATATACGTCATAATATCGATAAAAATATCAACAAAAAAACAGATTAATAATCTATTATTTACAACCTGTAAGTGCAAACTACAACAATTTCCAATAACATGGGGATGATTCATTCAGATAAGTCTTAGTACGAGGGGCTTGAAAATTTAGGCCACCCTGTATAGATGGGGTATATCTTTTTTACCCACTGATGTTGTATCCAAATTCATTTGTATTGGGAATGGGGTTTAAAAAAATATGGTAGGGGGGGTTATTAAGGGGCTTATGTAACAATAATACAGTAATCTATGTACTGGTCACTGGAAATAGCGAACTAACGTCAATAGACACG
Organism: Anania hortulata; assembly: GCA_963576865.1. Taxonomy (NCBI): domain Eukaryota; kingdom Metazoa; phylum Arthropoda; class Insecta; order Lepidoptera; family Crambidae; genus Anania; species Anania hortulata. The sequence goes on from OY756389.1 coordinate 7,069,125, forward strand.
TGGCCGCAGCTACTGGGCGTGCTGCTCGAACGGCTCAGGCGCATCAATCTGCTTGGCAAAGCCATATGAGTAAAGGAAGGAACAGAGTGTGTTCAAGGTTGATACCTATTTTGGTAGTTTTGACATGAAACTACATATTTTTATCAGCGTTTTGTCAAAGACATTTGAATGCAATGTTTTTATAAATTACTGTAAGTAATGTAAAAAAAAATATTTTCAATTGTTCTAAAAGATAGAAATAATTAATTAATCTTTCATCAAATTTCAAAAGAACTAATGAATTCACAAAAGTGGTGAAAGGTGAACATTTACCCTAATAAAGGGCAACTAGAGAGCTAGGCCATATCTGGTGATGACCTTGTTTGCTTGGTCAGGCTTGCTTGCACCGAAAAACAAATTAATCCAAACCACCAACAATTCAGATAAAATCAAATTAAAGATTATTGCCAATGACTTATATATTACTTCGTAAGGACAGGGCGGACCGCATGTTAAACTGTTGCCACTAACGTGGCCCTAAAGTGATCCTCTTTAGATCGAAGTGACGTAGTCGGCTGTCGGCTGTCGTCGAGAGAAAAGGTACGTTAAAATTAGGAAAATGATAAAATTTGTCGTGTTCACTACGACAAAAGCACAACTAATAAAAAGTACGATATTTAATATGTCAGGTAAGTCGAAAATATGTTATATAAGAAACATATTTACATTGTTTTAGAAATATTGTTTCCATAATCTCAACGTTTGGCATAATAGAAAGCAACGCATGGTGTGTTGCTGTTTAATCGTTTACGACACAGTTTAGGGTAGTTCTAATAGATGGCGTTAGTGTGTCATGTATGGTAAACGTGTAGAGTGATTTGTTCTGTGAGCCGTATCTTTACTATTTAAATCAATGATTATTGCCAAGATTTTAATGGTTTTGAACAATATAGACTGTATTTAGTTAGCGGTGCTTGGATGGAATGGAAAGGAATGGACAATCACTTAGAGAACCAGTAAGAGGGTGACTTTCTTGAATGGACCTAGTGAAAATAAGATAATACCTTTACTAACTTATTCCAATTCCTTTTTACAAGATCACATTCATCCTTTGTCAATGGATCCAATAGAAATTTTGGCATTCCTTCACGATTTTCGATCTTGCTTCCTTGTAACATACTCGTTTCTTGATACCAAGGTTGTTTCCACAATATCATGGCATCGGAAAATGTTTCCACTAACACCTGCAAATAATTACCAAAAAACAAGAAGTGAGTTCATTTTAAATAGAATATAAGACTTGACGACCTCCGTTACCTCCGGAGCCGAGAGGCCGATACCAAACATGGTGTCGCTATCTCTTGAGGTCCCGGGTTCGATTCCTGGTCGGTGAATGTAGAAAAATAACTTTTTCATCCCACCATCTCGGAAAGAGTATTTTTAATCTTCAATATCTGAGTGGAAAAGCCGTTTTTATTCTCTAGAGGATAAAGTAAATTGAATTTAGAACATCGTGTGCACTAAGTTTGTGAATTAAAAAAAACATTAAACCTATTTCAGCTACCTCTATGGTGCCGAATATATCATACAACTTTTTTTTAATTTGTTAAAAACTCAGACTCGGAACCTTCTTGGTGTTCTTTTTTCAATTTGCTTTGTACGCGGTTCTTTACGCGGCATTTTTTCACGTCATTGTTAAACCTTTTAATAAAAACAAGAAACTTGAAAACAAGTGAAAAAACTAAAATGAGTGATTCTAGCGACGAGGAAGATTGTTTGACGCCAACAGAATTGACTGAAACTGTTAATAATGCGCAAATGAGCTTTCTCCCTCAACAATCACGCGAGAAGTATTTAAAACAGTACGATATGTTCAACACGTGGCGACTAGCAAAAGGAGCCAAAACTTTCTCAGAAAACGTTTTGCTGGCATATTTTATAGAATTATCCGAGAACAAGAAAGCAAGCACTCTATGGAGTACGTATTCGATGCTAAAAGCAACAATAAAGATGAAAAAAGACATACATATCGATACCTATCTTAATTAGTGGCATTTTTAAAAAGAGCCTCATCTGGTCATCAACCAAAAAAATCGAAGGTTTTCACAGTATCTGATATTGAAAAGTTTCTTAACGAAGGACCCGATTCCGTATATTTGGCGGCAAAAGTAAGTCAGTTGCACATTCAGTATCTACTTAAGTATATTAATCTCAATTAAATAGTATACTTAGTAGATGTTGATAGGCATAATTATGCGTTCATATCAATTTTATTCATTTATCTACTACAATACTCTTTACGTTACAGGTTGTTCTTATTATTGGAATAAACGGAGCATGTCGAACTAATGAACTAACACAACTTAATGTCAAAAATATTGAGAAACATTCAGATGACTTACTATTAATTAATTTACCTAATACAAAGACAAAAAGAGACCGCAACTTCGTCATTCGCAAGGAATACGTAACGATTGTTGAGAAATATCAAGCCTTACGCCCGCCTAACACTCCAATCAATCGATTTTTTCTACAGTATCGCAATGGAAAGTGTGTTAGACAGCCTATGGGTACTAATAAAATTGGCAGTATCCCACGAGAAATAGCAACATTTCTTGAACTTCCAGAACCCCTGTTGTACACGGGTCATTGTTTCCGACGAACTTCAGCCACACTTTTGGCTGATTCCGGAGCTGATCTCCTGTCCCTTAAGCGCCACGGAGGCTGGAAGTCCAATGCAGTTGTAGAGGGATACATAGAGGATTCCATCCAAAATAAGTCTAAAATATGTGAAGGCATCGTAGGAGCCATTACACTGAAAGAGCCTCAATCGGATCCTTGGACTGGCCCTTCTACATCAAAAATAAGCCGTTATGAAGCACCTAACCATCTCCCTCTCTCTCCAACATTCACGCCAAGGGAATCCGATGAATCGGTACAACTATTAAGTATGACAGATAGTTTACCGAAAAACAGTACACAAGTGACTGACACCAATATTACAGTACCAAACAAAAATATTACACTCAATTTAAATAACTGTAGCAACGTTACTTTAAAATTTTCTTAATTATACCTTAGTATTGTTATAATTTAAAGATTATTCTGTAATACTTACCTGTCATAATGTAGTAATTAATACCTAAACTGAAATAAAAGTGTACCTATCTTGTGATTGTAAACGTTTTTTTTTTGCATTTAGTCATTTCCTCGCTGAGGTGGAATGAAAAGCTACGTGTTGCACTCGAGTGCAAAGATTTTTTACCTCGTGCTCTTTTGATTCCCTCGCTAACGCTCAGGATTCTAATTTTGAATTACTCGCTGCGCTCGTGATTCAATTTCAGAATCCTTCGCTTGCTCGGTTGCTCGCTAAGTGTTGTGGTACGGTAGTTGTTTCTGATTTCTGCATCGAGCATTATTATATTCAATAGAGTAGAAATGTCATTAACTTTGTTCGACAAGAATTCCGCCAAAATACATATGGCGGCTGCTGCGCTCCAATTGGCCGACGCATGATCATGCATCAAACTAGAGTTGGGCGAGAAAATATTACTATCGATATCGATAGTAACCGGGCCAATCCTAAGTAAACACTGATGAATGTAAGTTATTACTGTATTTTTTTTATGATTCAGAAAAAAGGATAGAATAATTAATTAATACACTTGCGATCAACAATGGTACATTTTAAATAAGACTTGCGCTTGTACTTTTAGCTTTCGACAAAAATATCGTAGGAGTCTTATAAGTTTGACTTTATTGTCTGTAGCCGGTATATAAATATCTAACCGGTAAGGTAACAATGTTTCTGATGAATAGACCTACATTTTAAAACAAAGATATATTGTGTAGGCCATTTCCTTATTTATTATTTTTAAAATTAACATTTTATTATTTTGATATTACTTCCATTGTATTTTTTTTGTTTGAACAGTACAATCACTCCCTAATAGGTAGATTACTATGAAAATAGGATTTATAGAATCGTAACAGTATTTTTTTACCTATAACTAAAATTCAAGTAAGTATACCACTGAAGATGAAGTACTGATCACTGATGTAGAAGATACCACTTCTTACCTTTACAGAAAAGGCGACAAGTGACGGATATTAAGTGTCTTTTAAAAATTGTAAATGGTAGCATTGATTGTCCTGCTTTATTAGAACAAGTTGACATCTGGGTACCACGCAAATTACCGACTAGACGTACTCAACCTCTGGCAATACCCAGGATAAACACGAATTATCGTCGTAATTCTTTCTTTATCCGAGCGAGCAACTTTTTTAACGACCTGTCAAAAGGCAACGGCGAGCTGGAATTATTTCGGACTAAACCGTTAACTATAAACAAATTGTTTAATTCTGAGTTTTTCGGGCCCCACTCCGAGGGTGCAGCAAACCCCTGACTTGTTTTTGTTTTTGTTTTGTTTTTTTCTCTACTTATATTTTTGACTACTTTATAAATGGCTTATGTGGTCTATTTACATACTGTATTTCTATATGCGAATGCCTGTTAATAGCTACGTTTATATGATAACTCTGTATTCATAGATTGTATCAATGCTGTTGGTGTTCCGAATAAAATAAAATAAAATAAAATAAAATAAAATACGGTGAAAACGTATTGTAAAAGTTTTAAGTAAATTTCTATACCACTTTTAAGTTTTGCAACATCTTTAAAATTTACGAAATTATTGTCTGGACACACTTAACGTATATCAGTCGGTAGATTGGAAAATTCGGATACCATGATTTAGGTAAATTGTTTTGGCAAAAATGACTCGCGATAGGTGATACTTCCGATAGGTATTGATGTAATTAGTTCGATTCTAATAGAGCAACACTATTATGAAAGAAAGAGACGATCTTATCGGCCTTGCACCTAGGTGAAAGCAGGATGCATAGATACGCGTCACTTGGCGCCTATTTCATGACCAGTTTAGCTTGACCCATTGCAAAATGGATGTGAATTTAAAAATTATATAATTATTGTTACTAACCGATGAAATGTGATTCCGTCTGTTTTAAAGTTTTCCACACCATCGAATAGAAAAGCTGGCCAAATTAAAAGTATTTCCATAATAATCGAATTTCTTTTGGATAAAAAGAGACATACACACAGGTCTATTGTTGGTCGCCTACTGTCACTCCTACTGTTTTCGTGCGTGCAAGGTCGATAGATGAGGTGTGAGTAAGTGAAAAATCACTAACTAGTTTCGGAGATAAATATACCGTTATTACTACTCTATTGGATATGTACTCGATGGATTTCTGTAACACAAGTGCTTTAGGTATTATGATAGGATAGAGCAATGTTACGTGATGTTGTCCAATATTTATTGATTTAGGTTTAGTTACTGAGCATACAAAATGCCTTGATTACTTTTTGTTCTGGATAATATACCTACCTCTACACGACGTGAGATTGCGAATATGTGACGTTGAGTGTGTTGTTGGGGATGCTGTTCTGATCTGGTACTAGTTGTTCATACCATCATGACCAGAATTCGTGAGCGAGTCTATGAATAAGCTCTTTGGATTGTTATGGGTTTATTGTTAGAGTGTACTGGAATTTATAAATTAATGTAGGTAGGTGAGATGTACCTATTCATCAGGCCTGTAGATGGGTTTCCTCTATCTGGCAGAATCTTGTTGCTCCGAAATTTATACGGCATATCATGCTTGGCATAATCTTTTATAAACGATTATTGTTAAGGCATATGTTTTTTTTATATAATAATTATTGTTTGGCCGAGTGTTTATATGTTCGAATGCACAATGACATGGTTACATAATAGTCATCAGCAGCAACTGCAAAGCTGAAGTGGGAGTGGGCAGGAGACGTGTGTAGAATGCATCCGAATAGGTGGGCCCAAATCGTCACTCGATAGGTACCTATATGGGGCACACTAAAAGTTTTGCACTTCTAGCTAATCGGAACTATTTGAATTTCGAATGTGATATTTTTTTAAACGTTGCAACCTTCTTAGTAATAAAAAAAAACAATTGGCGGAAAATGATTTGTCAATTGTTTTTTATCACACATCAAAGTTCTACGTACGCAACGAAAATGGAATTAAGTCGAAAAGATTTTAGAGCGATGATTTTTTATGATTTTAAAAGTTCTCTCTCTCCGCAAGACTGTGCCGCTCGTCTTCAAAATGCTTTTGGGAGAGAAGCACCTTGTTAAAGCACCGTGAGGCGATGGTTTGCTGAATTTGAGAGAGGTCGAGTTTCTTTACATGACGAATTTCGTGAAGGGCGGCCTTCAACTGCCGTCAACGAAAATAATGTGGCTACTGTTAAGCGGCTAATTGAAGAAAACCCGCGGATTACCTATGAGACAATTCGAGGACTATTGGGGATTGGTATGAGCCAAATTCAGAAAATTTTAAACGAAGAATTGAAAGTTCGGAAACTTTGCTGTCATTGGATCGCTCATGAACTGACAGCGGAGCAGAAGCGGGCTCGCGTGGAATGGTGCTCACAGATGCTACTGAAGTACGACCACGGACATTCTAATGCTGTTTATGACATTGTCACAGGAGACGAAACGTGGATTTATTGTTTTGAACTCGAAAAAAAAAACAGTAATATGTGAATGGGTGTTTGAAAATGAGAACAGGCCAACCAAAGTGAGGCAGGCGAGAAACGTTAGTAAAAAAATGATCGCGTTTTTTTTTCTCAGCTACGGGTCCCATCTGTACAATTCCACTTGAAGATCAAAAGAGTGTTAATGCCGTATTCTACCATTTGTTTACCCAGGGTGTTAGAAAAAGTTCGCGAAAGACGACCCAAAAGCCGCGTTCTCCTACATCATGACAACGCTTCTTTACACACGGCCAACAAAACAAAGTCATTTTTAGCTTCCGAAAAAGTACAACTCGTCACCCATCCTGCGCATAGCCCCGACCTAGCACCCTGTGATTTCTGTATTTTCCCCAAAATCAAAGATTTGATGAGAGGTTTTACTTTTACCAACTCCGAAGAGGCAGTGATAGCGTTCAATCAGCACGTAGAAAACATGCCTTCAGATCTGTGGTCCTCCTGTTTTTAAAAATGGTTCGATCGCACGAATAAATATTTAAAATGTAAAGGAGAGTATTTTGAAAAGTAATATAATTTTGGTTAGAACATGATGTTTTTTTAAGTTAAAACTTATTTTATTTAGAATTGACAATTAGTTGCCAATTTCACTAGGCATACTATGAAGATGCCAGAATTTAATTAGGCATATTGCTATTTCTATAAAATAGTATTTTCCCCTTACATACAATAAAAATGTTGTCTTAACTCAATATGTTTTGCTACAAAAGTCAGTGTCAGTGTCAAAACGAAAAAACTGCAAAACTAACTCCACGTAGTCTTGTCTGCCCTACTCCTAGAATGTAATTCAAGCCCGCGTAGGCGCGGAGCGATGCGGCCCGAAAGCCGAGGAGCAGTTGGTTTTAAAGCTTAGGCTTACTGGCTTGCGGTGGTGAGCGGAAACCATGTCGACGATCGCGTAAGACTGTCGGAGCTCCGCAGCGCCAGAGCCGTGATGGGAACCATACCTGTTACATGTTGCATGATTGCTTACATACTACATGCTTGCTGGCACGCTGGATGCTTGCTTGCATGTTGCATGCAAGTTGTTGTATACTTGCTTGCATGCTGCATGTTTGCTAGTACGCTGCATGGTTGTTGGAATGCTTGTTTATATGCTGTGACGCAAGTTTATCAGATTCTACACAAAACTAGTAGGTAGTTTTTCCCTATACATGAAGGAAGCTGAAGTGGAAATGGACTGGTCACATTATAAGAGGATTAGAAAAATGAAACCAAAGTATTATTTTCTGGTACCCAAGAAATAGGAAAAGAAATCGAGGATGTCAATTTAGACGTTGGGAAGATGAAATTAAGAGAGTTGCAGGAAAAATATGGACAAGAACAGCAGGAGACAGAACAAAATGGAAAGCACTGGGGAAGGCCTTTGCCAAAATAGAGCAAATGGTACAAGAAACCTAAATTAAGAATTAATACTATGTAACTTGTATCACTTTATCCGACATAACAGCTTTATTATTATTATACGCTGTGTGCTTGCTTGCATGCTGCATGCATGGTGCTTGCTTGCACGCTTGTTAGCATGCCTAATGGCGTTTTATTTAAATTCCCTAGATGATGTTAGGCTAAAAGGTTAGGTGAACATGGTCTCACTTCACCTATAAATTATTCTCTGAATATTCTGATTTTGAACTTTCTGCGATCAGATGGTTCTACTTTTAACTAGTCAACATCCAAGCAGTGTCATGAGAACACATAACAATAGAATTTCTATTGTGTGTATAATAATAATAAATGAGTGTATACCAAATTATTTTCTGCGAAATAAAGTTTATGCCATCCGCTGTTAACTTAACAAAATAGTGACATAAAAAGTTCCGCGAGAAAGGATAGATACTGTATAAATGAAGTACATACCTGCATATATTCATCAATTTCAAGTTCAATTTGTTCTAAGTACACAAGTATTTTATCCATGCAAACTGGATCTGACACCTCCAGATCGCGAAGTTCGACGAAAAGATCTTTTAGATCCATAATGAATGGTATCAACGGTCAGGGTATTATTATTGTATAATTCTTGTTTACAGATTGTTAATAAAATAAAATCCTTAACGAAATTTTACACTTTTAACACAAATTATTAAATGAAAATACACCGATTTCTAACCTTAAATTTATAACCTCAAACAAACCTCAACTCAAGAAAGGAACCACTGATCAAGTAAAACTACGTTAGACAAGAAACAATCGTGCACTGATCAAGTAAATACTAATCTGTCTGTGACGTGAAAGACTGACACTGATCTGGACTGGCTATCCCATATAAATGACAGCTTTTGTATGCCCATTTACAGCACCACTAGTATCTGAACCCAGAACAAATTTTTAATATTTTTTTCTATTAACAACAATCTTTTATGGGATGTGAAATCTCATCTAGATACAGAGTTTTACAATGATTTTTAAATCAAATTTCATTGATACACACAAACCAAGCTTACGCTTGCTTGATTTGTGTGTGTATTAGTGATGTAACGAATATTCGCCTTCGCGCATATTCGCATATTTTTAGATATGTGCATTCGCATTCGTATTCGCGAAATTACTGCAAATCTTTTTCGAATATAAAAAAAAACAGATTAATAGTTGGTTAATAAAAAAAAGTCCATTCATTTCTGTTGTCATGTTTTTTTAATGTAAAAAAGTTACCTAACCTCGTAAATCACATTATCAGTCTTCTCTTTACTATTTGGTATCATTTATTTATTTAACTTTGGGTAATGAAGCTTAACAATATTTTTTTACGCGACATGGTTCTATGTGCTATCTTCATCTCCCGAGATAAAATCTTTTGCTTTAGGACAGGAATTCTTCGAATTCTTTCCCTTACTGCTTTGACCACCTTTTTCGTACGAACACTACGTGGACGGCCAGATCTTTTTCTATCACAAACAGAGGAGGTCTCATTGTACCTACTAATAGCCCGTGTTAGCGCCTTGAATAAAACCATATTACGCGCACGTGAATAAAACCTCATTACAATGTATAAAAAACTTAACTTTAAAAATTGATTGTATTATCTTTTACACTGACACGAAAAAACAATTGAACAATTACACGTATGAAAAAAGCGAAAATATTTTAATTTCGATTTCATTTATCTACAAATATACGAATTATATAACCAGAATTATACGAACAAATTCTGAACAGCCCGGTACCACAGAATATCTAATAGTACTACCTTACAGAAGACTCACTTCCTAACAAAAGTCAGGTTTAGGTATAAAAATATACCTAGACTCGCCAGAGCTACCCGCCTGCAAGCAAAATTGAAACTTAAAACCGCGCGCGAACCACCAATTTTCTTTGCGCGCCCCAGTTTTATGACCGAGCTGCCAACGACGGCACGGGCGGGGTTGTCGCTTGAGAAGTTTTGTACCTAGTTGATTTATTAGTTTTACGATTCAAATAAGAAGATTAAGCATTACAAACGTTGATTCTGTAAACATATAAATTCCATCTGAATGTCGTGTGTTCGATTCCTACGGGTGTAAGTATTCCTTTGAAAACATTATCCTATCCTATTCTTTATATTGTTTTTGGGCTAATTAAGGATTTTTATTTTAACTATTACTACTTATTATGGACATGGAATTAAAGAAGAATAAATATTTCAATATGGTGTGAAATTTAACAAAATGTTAGCTCTGATTCACTATTCGTTTTATTCAGACAACCGGTGAACCAACAATATATTTTATACGCATTATTATATTGACGTTTAGGCGAAGTAGAAGACATTGCGGATCAATTTGCAAAAGCAAAAAAAAAATTATCAAGTATGCGCTCGCGCGACGTGACCGCGACTGTCGTGCGAGCCAAGCGAAATTTCCTCTTTGGCGACAGCCCACTGGCATACGCCGCTTCGGGCGGCGCGCTGGCCGAATATACCTAAACTGCGGAGTGACACCCCCCTGCCGGTACACAAACATTATACTAATACCAAGCTTATGGAGAGTTTTAAAAATTGCATTTGGCTCCATATTTACTTTGTGTAATGCAATCACAGCGATTCATTGCTCTTTATCACCCCACTCCATTTTCATATCGCAAAATATTGTACAATGTATTGGCGCCAAAATGAGAAAACCGAATGAACAATCATATAAAATGACAGTTCCCAAATTCAAATGTAATTTTTTGTTTATTTTTAATTGTAACAGTATTTATGGCCAGACTAAGTATACTAAATGCAATATAAACAAACAAAATTAATTCTTCTATGAATTTTTACCGTAGTTTTAATGTCTTCTTTAACTACCCAGTGGGTAGTACTACCCACTGTAATTATTATATCTACGCACTGGAATTATTATAAAAACAACATCTCTCAACATGGTTTGTCCAACGTTCGTTATGGCCCGTGCACAATCGTATCGTTTTTGATTAAAAAGAATAATTCAATGAATTTTTAAATACGATCTTGTATTCTACATTCGACTCTAATCCACTCCCTAAAACTTGGCTCATACTTTCTTTAGCCGCCTGTATACACCGTAAATTTTAATTACCCGAGAAAATTAACTAACATAGTAAGATATCGACATACACCATTTTTTTATCAGAAATTTATTTAAAAGGTCCCTAACATTCCGTAAAAAATATGCACCATAATAATCCTGCTAATTCAAATAGTAATCATTATCATTCCAACATTAACGGAACCAAAATCCACCTAAATTGGTCGCGTAATATTGGCGTACGGAAGGAATAACTATGAATGAAAACAAATTACACAACCTGCCGACAAAAGACGTTTCTTTCTCATTCGGCCAACTCACGTCTAAGCTCGAAGCTGGCCAGCACTCCCTTCATCAATGAACGGGCGGGCGGAGACTCACGCGCATCCCCCGCCCGCCCACGCCATCGTTGACCTCAGCTCAGTCCGTCGCAAATCTTAAACGGTCAAGATTGTGTCACGCAAGGTCACCGGCGCACGCGACCTCCGCACCTGTGTTAACTTTAAAGTGAAGTGACGAATATCGTGATGGCCTATCAGTACTCCAATCGTAAATACGCTCTCATGGTGAGAGCGTACATTATGTCAGGCGAGAACGTAGCGGCTGGATTACTTTTGTACAGGGCATTATACCCTAATGAGCGCCGATCAAGCGCCGAGTGTTTGTGAGTAAACCTACTAGTGTTAGTGATTTGCGAAACCGAATCATTGCGGCTTTTCAAGACGTTCAAGCTCAAAGAAACGTGCTTATTTCTTTGAAGAATAACTTGCGGAAAAGAGCACGTGTTTGTATCTCGGAGAGAGGAGGACATTTTGAAAAAATACTGCAATACGTGTAAGGTATGTTGATATTTGTTTTAAGGTTTTTAGGTATTTGTATCATTTGTTAATCTTGTAAATACCTAGTGGATTTCATATTTTAAAATACACCTTAACTAAGTAATTAAAATAAACAATTTATTAAGCAGATAAAAAAAACTCGTGAAAAGTGCTATTTTTATTACTTCGTAATGGCCACAACATAAAAATCAACAGATATAACGTTTATTAAATGCTAGTGCAGGATGCGAACCCGCGATGCTTGGCGATCTTGACAATCGTTGGCACTAAGCGTAGCAGACGCGCATGCGCGGGAGACTGCGCGAGCGCCGCACGAGTCTGAATGAATGCATGCGTCTCTCTCTCTCATTAAACAAATACTACGAAGATGGTTTACATGTTTTTGGTGCATTAACAGGATTTATTTGAAGTCCTATAAAACGATATTTTTGTATGAACGCTATAATATTTGTGTGTTACTTAATATACACACTTCTATAAACGCAAATTTTAGTTTTCTCGGGTCATTAAAAAGTCACGGTGTATTTAATCTTAAGTTTAACCGTAACAGAAAATTTTTTAGTATTCTATTTTAGGCATCCACCCACAATCACACTAACGACAATTTTTAAGAAATTTATCGAAATTATTAAAATTAAAAATTTAAATGTTACGAATATCGACTTGAGGACATCACTAATTTAGTTCCAAGTTCCGATACTATGTCCTACAGCGCTAAAATGGCGATAACCAAAAAGGCATGAATATAATTTGACAGACGCCAGTCTGTATTTATTTTTATGTCTATGCGTGGAGCCAAGTGGACTCCTCTTGGAGTATATTGTTCTGCGGGTTTACTTGATTGATCTGTGCAGTGGTGCAAAGATAAATGCTCTGTGAGTGGTGCTTGATAATTGTTGCTGTCAAATCTAAATGCAAGAAGTACCTAAAAATTCTTTTTTGGCATCTTTACAGTACCTACATAATACATATTCATAATCTATGACAGCACCTAGCTAATGAAATGCTAAATTTTTTGTTAGAATTTGCGTAAAAAATGTGTCCTACTGTGACTTTACGTATCTTGTTTCATCGTATTGAATTTAATATACTTTTGAAAATTAAAAATCGTAAGGTATGTAACATTGTAGTTAAAGAGCATTTTGTGGTGTCTCAATTTTTGTTTGCCACTATTATAATAAAATTCCGACCCGCCTTTTTACGATTGAAGTTGTTCAGAGTGTAGCTTAAAAAGCCATCTCCAAAATAATCAACAATAATTAATTGCAACTTTCATGAATGTTATACCTATCTTATTAAACTTTGTCTTTCAATATTGTGACACCACAGGCTATTGAGACTTTAATGTGCCTTTCAACCACATTAATTGATTCAAACATTATTATTAATTATTAAAAAAATTTATATATGAGAACCTTATCACAAATTAGACCTAAATAGGACCTGATTCAAGTTTTGTTAGCCAACAATTCACTATTGCTGGCTTGTATGAACTTAGTAATCGGCCACTATATAAAATTATCTTTCAGATTGTTTCTATTTAAATGAGCTAAGACGATGAGAACAATGTTTGCATCCCGTGAGAAGAGTGTTAAGAAGAAATTTCAAAAACCAAATATACTTAGAAAAAACCAGAAGATTTCAGTAAAACCAAGTATGCTTGAAGGTTTTGATTCTTCTGACTCCACAGCTCTAGTTAGTGGGTATTTCCAGAAAGAAACAAACATAGAAGAAGTTCGGTCTGAGAACATGTCAAATGGTCACACTCAGTTTCATGCACAAGCCAATACAAGTGAATTAATCAAGGATTTTAAGTTGAAGGCGTCTGAAACTAATGACTGTACATACATTAGGAAACATAATGCTACATTAGTTGAAGAGATTAAGCAATTAAAAAGTAAGTTTATGAAATCAGGTACTAGGATATTTATGTTTTAAAATTAAAAAAATAAACAGCAGAAAAACATTACACTCCTCTTTGGGCAGTCATGTAAAAAGTTTTAGTTTAGAAAACCTAGTAGAATGGCTAGTCTTTCTGTAACAAATAAATAGATATCAACTACACATGGCATCATAAAATTTATAATTTTTTGGTTTTCTATTTTAGGCAATGAAGAAAACTCCAATCAAGCATTCATCAACATTGAATCCTTCTTTAGTGGAGCTGCAGCAGAGGTATTGTTTTTATTTTTTATTTTATAGTCAAAAGGTATAAAATGTTGACTGGGAAATTTTCACTTAAAGCCTTTTATTTTTTGTAAAATTGAAATAGTTTTTTGTTTAATAAGCAAGTTTAAGTCCATAGAGATTTACTAAATGCAACAGCAAAGCATGTCAAGTGATAACTCGTCTCGGCTCAGCAGTACTCGTCACCCACTCTTGACAGTACTGCAATGTCTGGTTAGGGGTCTCATAAGGCTTGCATCTGTGTGAGTGCTTTGTTTCAATAAATAAATTCAAATAAATATATAATTAAATAAATATTTTCAGTACTCACTGAAAATTATTTTAACTAGGCCAATCAGGAAGCAATTGAGGGAGGCCTATGTTCAGCAGTGGTTGTCCTATGACTGAAATGATGATGTAACAAACTAATTGGCCTCTGCCTTTAAAAAAAATCAACTTTTATTTGTAAAGGGATACTATTTAGGAACTTACAACTAGGTCATAAAAATACAATCCAGGTTTATTATATTTTATTGCCCATGTGTGTAAGAATGTATCTACATTTTAACACAAATTGAGATTTGCTCAAAGATATTAATCAAAAGTAGGATATGTATAAAAAGAGATAAAAATATTGCAAAATCCCTTTTTATCCCTATGAATACTAGGCCATAAATTACAAGAAATAAATGAAAAGAAAAACTTGACTGCATTTATGAAAAACACCTAATGGTAAAAAGGAAATACGAATGAAAATAGCTTATGTGAAGATAAAATTAGAGGAAAATTGGAAAATCTGTTATTGGTAAAAATATTTTTGGAAACTGATCTACAAGAAGGCAAAAACTGTGTAAGATAACTTATCTATATCAAGCTGTTTACTTTCGTACATAACGTTTTGCTTTATGCTTCGCATATTTTGATCAATGAACTTTGTTTTTCAGAATGTAACTTTGTATGGCGTTGACTGTGATCCTGGAACACCAATTGAAACTTTGGTTGTTATAGGTATGCATTGTATTGTTTACTAGATAACAACAAGTCTTTTATTTTTAATAATTAGAGAATAAATAAATAAATACATTTGAATCACCACTTCATGGCATAACTAGCATATAATTCGCGTTCTTGCGTTGTTCTAATTATTTTTTAATATGATAAATGATTAGTGTAGTGTATTTTTTTCTCTCTAGATAATAATTCTCCTGTGACAGATGAAGTAAACACTGAGCTCCCTTTATTGACTGTATCAAATCATTATGCTGAGATGAGTCAGGCTGAAGCTTCAAACACTTCTCCCGTTCAAAGCTTTTATTCACAAATTACACCTACAGTCAAATATAAGGTAACTTTTCGAGAAACATCTACTATAAATAAGTTCTTTTCGAAATCATTGGTCCTACCTAGCCCCAAACTCCAAACTTTTTAACCAGCCGTTTTTCTTTAGATATAATTTAGATTCACTTCGATATAACCACCGTATATGGCTAAAATGAACGCCAAAAATGTATACAGTGTGAATATAACATTTTCATAAAATATCATAGTAGAGTGCGTCATAGTTTACACTTTCACTGTTGCCGGTGCCAGGCCGGATAGTGGAAACAAGCCAATGGCAGCTTGTTAATGTATATAATATAGAAACTATACATACAGGGTGTTAGGTTATGATGACCTTATCAAGCCGAAAAAGGCGTGTGCTAACATATGCACAAAATACCTATGGTGAAGACATAAATTTGATATCGTCATAAAAAAAAAATATTTTCATACAAATCGGATTCTAAGAATTACATTTTGTATGGAAAAAAATACAATATCAAATTTCTGATTTCACCATAGTATTTAAAAATTATGTTAAAATATGCTAGTTTCAGTTTGATACACCTAACAATTACCAAATACCCTGTATTATACTCTTATTCAGGACTATCCATCAATTTCCAAACATTTTAGTCATTCGAATCCAACTCACTTAACATAATAGGCTAGTTGACTCATATCAAAATTAATTAAACAAAGAATTATTACAAATAGTATTCGACTTTAGGAACCTAAATATTTCGATTTCAATACATAAAAGTAGAAGATGGCTGTAAAAATCAAATTAAAAAAAATATTTTTTAATCTACAATTTGAAACTCTGAAAACCGCTATCTGCAATGATCGTGACGTGAGTGACGTCACTCTTATGGTAAACGATCAAATGTCATTGGAGTCTGATGTATTTTTGCATTCTCGAACAATACAGTAATGATAATTACTATATTTTTTGTGTAAACTATTAGAAATCATGTTTGATTAATTCAGAGAGGTTGTATTCGTAAAGACGTCTAGTTTGTTTCTTTACTAGAGAGACTACGTCATGGCACAGATAATCTATAGACCAAAATGGCTGACAGCGTTTTCGTCTGTTTATGAAAATATTATTTTAAAATGAAAGTTTTGTAGTTTTCTATTAGTTTTGTATTATTATTTTTTTCGGTCTAATGGAACACTTATTAACAACTTAAGACCTATTTAAAAAAAGTGTCAACTAGCCTATTTTCGAATTTTGGCGAGTGGTGTAGTTTTTGTTTTAATTTCAAAACAACTTTGTTGGAGTGTAGCCTTGTGATGTCATGTCATGAATTTATATTATATTGTTATGTCTGATGTTAAATGATTAAAGTAATAATAATTATGTATTTTTTTAGTGTGATGTACCCAATTGCAAGAAAGAATTTAGGAGTGAACAAAAATTTATTAAACATCAAAATACTCATGGTGAAGATGGGTCCGTAAAACCGCCCCGGCAAGTAACAGTGGAGTGTCCTGTCAAGCAAATAGAGGCTGACGGTACAGAAAACCCATGTGGCAAAATTTTTCTTGTTAGAGATGAGTTGCTGAAACATTTGAGTGTGGATCACACATTGGATGAAGCAGTGTACAGGTCATAATAATAGTCATAATACTCATAATAGTTATTTATTCAGATACAGGGTGTCCCGTAACTCAAGGACAACCTTGTATGTAACCGTATATTCTATACATCATAGTAAACAACTTTAGTATTATGTTATGACTTAAAAATATATATTTTTTGTCTTACTATACAAATCGAATCGGCTGTTTGTACATTTGTATGGGACGTGGATAAATTTTCATGCAAATTTGCAAAAGTCATAGAACAAAGTTGTTTATCGTGATGTATAGAATATGTGGTTATAATGTTATCCTTGAGATACGGGATACCCGCACTTATACAGGAAGAATTTTTTATTACCATCCAAATTTAAATATAATAATATATGAGGGAAAAACAATACACGTTTTTTTTCTTTTGGTATCGCCCAGTACAAAAATGTTGAGATAAAGCACCTGGAAATTGTCTAAACAAATACTAAGAGTATGGACACGGCACTCAAACTACTCTACGCGCTAGCGTCGACGCCTCTCCCCGCACCCGCTTTTCATTGATGTTTTTACGATCCTTACGTTGTTGACTTTCCCTTCATATTTTCGCGATAGTGCGCAGCGCGCGGGACGGCGGAAACGCGGTAATAAGGCAAGCATACGTCACGGGGTTGCGCGGGCGACTGATTTGTGTGTTCGTTGACACCGGCCGGCGCGCCACCGATGCCGACACGAGGCCGTCGTCATGGCAACCCCGTGCCGCTGCCCGCGCGCCGCTGCCCTCGCGCCGCCCTCTCATTCATGTATCTAGCGTAATGTTTACGTTAAGCAGTAACCACATAAAATTGAAAATTATATTGGGAAAAATATTTTATGGTGAAAACTTGACATACCAATTTTTTTTATAAATGGGTTCTATAAAGGATTCCTTATGCCTAGAAAAAATTTGGATGGTGATAAAAAAGTATTCCTGTATTTACACGGCCCAAAATATAGCTTTACCTTACTGACGCTTCGGGAATACATATTGGCTGGTGATGAAATAGGCTCACTAGCCTCGTATGTAAATAAATAAACAAATTATTATTTCATTTAGTATTTGGCTTTGAGAAACCTAATTGTATTAATTTCGATACATAAAAGTACAAGATGGCTGTAAAAATCAATTTTGGAAATGTTTTTTTAATCTATAATTTGAAACGCCGAAAACGCCATCTGCCATAATCGTGACGTGAGTGACGTCAGACAAATAAGTAAATGTCATTCGAATGTTTCTCGACATTTTCGCGGTCTTTTTCTTTTAATATTATCTTTAAAAATCTACTGAAAAAGTTGTTCTTTATTTGTTTTTTTGATAATATAAATCATTGATGTTGGATTTGTAAAAGCATCATCATCATCATGATGCTTTTACAAATAGCACAAACCTGGGCTGCCGAGAATGGTGATGGTAGGCAAATTCTTTGCATTGAACCCAGATTTCTGCTCTGCCGAGCCAGCCGAGCGACGCTGCCTACCTCAAGGGTAAAATAAGTGAACATGTCCAAATAAATCTCCATATGATTAGTTTTGTGAGGGTATTTGAAAGCTGATTGTGAAGCCACCCCATACCACTTTTGTTGTTAGATGTGATGAGTGCGGGCGTCGGTTCTTCTGGGCGTCGGGTCTGCGTGCGCACGCGCGCGCGCACTGCCGGCGGGCAGCAGGGGCAGCAGGGGCGGCAGGGGCGGCGGGGGCGGGGGCCGCGGGGGGCGGGCCTCAGCTCGTGTGCGGCTGGGCGGGCTGCGGCCGCGTGTTCCGCCAGCCCTGCCGCCTGCGCGAGCACGCACGCGCGCACACCGGCGACCGCCCCTACCCCTGCGACTATCCCGTGAGTTTATGCATCTACCCTGGTAAAGTAAATAGAATGAATTGCGTCTTAGACAAAAAAAATATTTATTTTTATTTATTTTTTCATGGAAAACAAGCAGCATTTTTTGTATAAAATAGTAAGAAAATGTAGAATAAAAAAAACTCCGAATTCTCCATAACAAATATTGAGGAAAGCTGCTAACTTTAATTATAGATTTGGATTTAAGAGGCCGTCCTAGAAATCGTCGTATTTCCGTACATTTTGTTCTCTGATTGTAAAGACGTGAATCATAATTGAAACAAAATATCACGTGATTTTAAAAGATTAGTTCTTATTCTTGCATGTAGCGCGAATGGATTTTTCATATTATTTCAAAAATAAAGGTAAATCACCAAAAGAACTACCGATATTTCAGTAAAATGACGTTCAAGTTAGGTTTGAACATCAGTTTACAAGACTACAGGTTATCCTGACAGTTCGATTTTAATAAATACTTTTGTTAAATACTTTTTTTTACTTTCTTACAACATATAGCAGAAAAAAATGCTGAAATAACATAAAATTGTAGAAATTTCCATTCATATAAATAATTTATTTTTCTATTGTTATGAATAACTATTATAAAAGATACTACACAATAATCTTTAATAATCTACTTTTAAATAATATAATTTTTATTTTACAAAAAAAATAAGTAGTAAACCTAAGTCAAAATAACTATAAAATCAAGCTCGGAAAACCGATCGTTCTTCAAACCTAGGTAGGACGTCCACTACCTAATAAATTATCAATATTATCTTGTAAAGGATCAACATTGTTGACGCTTTATCCCGCATCATAGACGCACACAAGCATAGAACTGTATTTTAATTTTGCACTTTAAAAAGGTGCACAGCCTCTTAAATCAATTCTTATCTACGTATTACTTATATTATTCTTCGTATCGACTTGAAAATTTGTTACCTAAATATAGAGGTACTAGCTGTTGCCCGCGACTTCCTTCGGGTCTTTAGTTTAGAATAAAAAATTCTGTATAGCGACACTAATCATCTGGCGGTATAAAATAAACTTTACGACCCTTTCACTGCGACGACCGCTTATGGCTCTTGAGGTGTGCGTCTGTGTGTGTACGTCATTTCAAACGTTTATAGGTAGTTACTATAGTGTATAGAATATATATGTCGTGGCCAGATCGTAAAATTGATTATTTCATGATGTGACAGATCATTTCATAAAATGGTGGTATTTCATGATATAGAACAGAACAGGCTGCCTACATCATGATGTGGACTGGCCAGATCAAAGAATACTCAGCGTTTGACGACATAAACAGCTAAAAGAATGACTACTTTATGAAATGGTCAAATATTAGTAATCATATTGTAAAATCGTTACATTACCCACCGATAGAGGCGCTAAGGTTGCTTTGTTTTTGTGTTAAATAATGGCGGCTGACAAAAATTTTATACTAAAAGTGAATAATAATGTGTCAATTGAAGGTGAAAGTATAGTGAAATATCGTTACGACACCAAGCTAGGCGATTTTCATACGAGTGCAAAACGTAATTTGAGAGGTTAGTTAGGTTATTTACCTATTCAAGTCTTTTATTTATTACCTTTGTTTAAAAATAATAACTATTTAAAATTTATTTTTAAATAAATTTATCTATCGACCAAGATTACAAATATTAAACAAATTCACGAAACTTGTAATCGTATTTTTATTTTAATGGCCAAACGTGGATTGAAATTTCATCAAATGGTGACGTTTAAACGATATGATCAGTTTTAGTTGGCCATATCATGAAATACCACCATATTATGAAATGATCGGTCACATCATGAAGTGGTCAATTTGACGGAAAATGCCAAGTGACATAAAAATATACTTTTTAACTTGAAAGGACTATAGTATGAAGATGAAGTTTTTTTTAAAGATTTCACTATTAGTCCCATACAAAGAGTAGTTGTATTCGAGCACCGGAATCGGCCCGTAAGAGGTTCAGCGTGTCGAACGTTACACGTAGTATGTCGTATAGTGTGACGGTGTCGTGTGTGGACGGTGTGTCGCCAGGAGTGCGGCTGGTCGTTCCGGTCGGCCAGCAAGCTGGTGCGGCACGCGCGGCGGCACACGGGCGAGCGGCGGCACGCGTGCGCGGCTTGCGGGCGCGCCTTCCTGCGGCGCGAGCACCTGCGCGACCACGCCGCGCGCCACCACGCCGCGCGCCGCGCCATCGCCTGCCCGCACGCCGGTCAGTCAGTACCGGTCATACCGGCCATACCGGTCATACCGGGCCCTGGGGGCCCTGGTCGCCCTGTCGCCCTGGGGCACGAGACGATCCGGGGCCCTACTCGTGTCTGCATTATAGGCTTCAAATTAATAGGCCTATTGTCAAAATCAGACTAAGTCAGATTCTCGATTGCGAAACGATATTTTCCGTAATATGCAATGCTCTGTTATGCAATATAAGTAGCATTCCCCAAAGTTAGATGATACTCTTCATTGTACACCACACAAAAGAAATAAATCACAGGAAAATAAATACATTAAGAATAGCAAAATTAAAGCGGTCTTATAAGCGATTTCTTCCAGACAACTTTCAGGTAATTTCATATTTTCCCAATTTTTCTAACATAGTTGACAAAAAGCCGTGCTGACGATGTGCCGTCTCTCCACACGGCACATCGACGGCACGGTCGTAAAGAATACACTTCCCCACCGCCAACAGAAGGCGTGTCGTAAGAGGCGACTAATTCCTGTAGCGCGAGACGGGCAGCAGCGTTTTTGTGCGAAATCTCATTAAAGAACTGCGCTCGCCAACCCGCCTGTCAAGCATGGCGAGTATTGACAATCCTCATTGGGGGAGGACTAGTTCAGCGGTGGACGTCCATGGCTGAAATGATGATGATGATGAATTTATTTTACCCTTACCTAGAAAAAAGATTAAAATAAATTCTGTAAACGTTTCTGATCAGGATATTTTTTATTGATTAATATAGGTTGACAAAAGATCTTTAGTCGCATAAATATGCCTGATACCTGAAAAATACAAACTTGTATTTACAAGTTTGTATTTTTCAGGTATCACTTCGGGTTACCGTGCTATTAATGTTTATTCAGTTTTTTGTTTTGCGATATACGACTGGTAAAATCAGGAAAACCATAACCTTGGGCTTATCCGCGTCCATCTTAAACATTTAAAGCGAGCAATAGTGTATAGGGTTCATTTTTCTCCTTTTTACAGACTGTGAACAAACGTTCAGCAACATGAGCACGCTGTATTTGCATATGAAGAGAGTACACAAAAAGAAAGAGAAGAGTCCTCCGGCCACGACCACCAGTGACTCCGAGACCTTTTTTTCACTCCAGAAAACCGATAATATGTTCTTGGTTAGTTACAGAAATCCTTTTAGATTGTAAGGTTGACAAACAACTTTACGTAAACACCATTTCTTTTATTTGACATTTCAATTGCTTTTTTGAAATTGTTAACTTGTTACGTAATTTTTTTTCTTTTTCAAATTATAAAACTAAATTTATATTTTCTTTTCAATTCTGAAGGTGGACACATTTAACAAAGTAGTAAAAATTGTAGGTGAATGTAACACCGGAGTCCAGTTTGAGGGACGATATGTCGGCGGAAAGTCAGGTGTGCGGCGGTGGACTAGTGCTGCAGCACGGCGAAGCAGAGGCCGAGGACGAGCTGGAGGCCGAAGACAAGCACGAGTGGCACTCGGCGCGCACGCACTGCACCTGGCCTCTGGAGGGCCGAGCGGGGACCTGTGACGATAATGACCTGCTTAAGGACGACTCTCAGGTTAGTCTTTTCAGAGTAGGAGGAAAGCGGCTCCAGCTATCTTCTTTTGTTAATATTAAGGCCCGTGTAGTCGCCAAATGTAAACTAGCATGTGGTTTCAAAAGCCTACTACTGAAGCCCCGTTTGTCAGAAAAATATTTAAAAATATGCTAAGAATTGTCAAAATCTACACAGCATTCTGAGCATAGCGTTTGTTTCTAGTACTTATACATTAGGTGAAAAAAAATATTGAAATCATTGAAAAAACAAGCAAAAAAGATGCTAATTCGCCTTCTTCTTTTAAACCGCTTGACCGATTTAATTCGTTTATCAACCGACTTCAAAAAAGGAGGAGGTTCTCAATTCGACTGTATGTTTTTTGTATGTATGTTACGCGATTACTCCGCCAATTATGAATCGATTTTGATGATTCTTTTTTTGTTTGGTAGATCATACTTCAGAGGTGGTCCCATATAAATTTTATCGAAATTGATTTAGAACTTTTTGAGAAAATCAACAAATATATACCCAGATAATATTTTGGTTGTGGTTCCTGTTACCTATCTTCGACAAATATGAGCCGATTTTGATGATTTTTGTTTTATTGAATAGCTTATACTTCAAAGATACAATGATAAAAGTTTGCAAAATAAAAATCACCCCTAAGGGTAGGAAAATAGGGGATGAAATCGGTGTTCAGCAGTTAGATTAGGATTTATCACTAAAAATAGATGAAATAAGTAAATTTTATTTTTAAAAATAAAACCGACTTCAAAACACTAAAATGCTAAAAATAATCCTAACAATGAAGTACCTAATCAGTTACTTTTGGAGTCGGTGCAAACAAAAACATTGAATCTCTCATCGGCTGGCTCATTTTTTAAATAACATTTACATATTTTATACGTCGATTGATAGACCAACATAATAGCTACAAACTGAGCATCGGATTTTTTTATTCGAACAATGGCGTCCATGCGAAAAGTATTATTTTCCTCAATTTTCGCAACCTAAAGACGCTGCGACTGTCGTATCATCCACTTTTCATTGCGCACTGGGGCTCTTTTTAATTAAATAGACTCTGAACTGCGTCATTAGTTTCATTAATTGAATGATATATTTTCTTGTTCGCAGGTTGAACAGTTAGAAGGATCCGAAAGCAACACTTACACCGTGCGAAGCGATTTGTTCCTCCATGGGAATGCTTTGATTAATGAAGATAGCGAGTGAGTAGATTGCATTGTATTGTCTTATTGTTTTTTTGTTATCTTAAACAAATGTAAATGTTAGATAATATTACACTTGTAAAAAATCGTCCGCCCCCTGTGGGAATCGAACAAATGACGTCTCTTCGCTATCAGGGCGACTACTCTTCTGAGTCGAAGGTACGAAATCGTCCGGAGTAGGATATACATGTACCTGCTCTAATTAAAGCTAAGTTTTTGGGCAGAAGTAAATGGAATGGTGGCAAAATCTCAGAAATTGCTCGAAGCTGTTCAACTAGAGACGACAGTTACTTTAGGGTCCTTACACATCTGGAAGATGTGAGTCACAAATGCACTGGAAGTGCGCTGGATGCGTTCCGTTACTCCTACTGTTTGGTGCGCCCCATTAGCGCAAATCATGCAAAGCTCGCATAGTGCGCGCATGCAGACTCATGCAATGTACTACACTTCTTGGTATCTCAAACAAAAATAAAGCGATTATTGCGCGCAAGGCTCACGAGCGGTGCGCGAATAGACCGCACTACGTAATCGCATACGCGGTGCATACGCCAGATCTGAAAACGTATTATTGAAGCATTAGAAATGAATTTAGAATTCGAACACGAAAACAATTCGTGTCTAAAATTTATTAACTAACGATTTATTTACTAGCTAACGATTTTTCGCATTTTTTAATGTCTTGTAACTACAAATTTTCGTTTTACGCAGAAAATATCATGAAATGGAATGCAAAAACGCATTGATTTTAAAAACGGTAGTGGATTGCTTAAAACGTAACGTAATGAAAATGAAAATAAATGAAAATTATTATGTCAAATTTCTGTCAAACATATGTTTACTTGTCAATGTCATTCTTCCGCACTTTCTACTAGTAGGAAAAGAAAAACGAGTGGGTAGGACCACTCGTTGCAGAATTAATGGAATGAATTTTCAAAAATAGTGATTTAAGAAATTCGCATGCGAATCTTGCGATTTCGTGTTCGGGTTGGAATTCGCATAATTCAAAAATACGTCTCCAGTACCCAACCTAAAGTTATGGTGTGCGCACGGCTATTGGTTTATTGTACAGACAGACGGCGTCTATAAGTCGTAGGATAATTGAAAAAAAACGCGAAAATCCTAGGATGATTGCAAAAATTTTAAAAACTATTTATAATGTACGCGTTATTCAGACACATGGGTAGCGGCGTGGGTGCGGGTGAGGAAGGCGAGGAGGGCGGGGAGGGCGGGGCGGACGGCGCGGGCTCGCTCGGCGCGGGCCTTGGGCTGCTCGACGCGCACCCCACCATCGATCTCATGCAGGTACTGTGCTCGAATACTGTAGCGACGGCAATAGACATTTTATTTTGAACCAACGAATGAATGAATATATTGAACGAACGAATGAATAAATCTCGTTCATTACGCTGCCACAAAAAATATTATACAAACACACCATAACAAATAGAGCATGCGATCCAGCGAATGTTAAAAGTTTGAATTTAATACAATAGCTGTTGGTAATACAACAGCTTATAGCAGCAAACAAAAATAATTACATATGCAAATAATCACATCATTCAAAATACAGTTTCTCAAATAGAATAAATCTTCAAAATAGGGCTCGAGGCTTTTTTAGCATCTCTCTATGTCATATAGTTTAGAACTATATTTCTCGTGATGGCAACGGTTGCCTGCAAGCACCTGTCAAGTGTTAGCTGTCACCTATGGGCATAAGGCGCCATAAGCCAATAAGTGACTTTTTTGACCTGCACCTCGATTCAGAACCCTACGGTAACTCTGTTATCAACCGATTCGGTCAGAAATCAGTCGATTTCTAATAATTTCAATTCGCAACAACCGTATCGTCGATCAACTTGACATATTTCATACCGAATCGAAATAACGTCACACCCGTGCGATTACAAGTACTTCTTGACCCGCACAACACAGATAACGGACAAGACTTTCCTAACGTCCGATCGATTTCTGTCAGTAAATAACCGAGTGGTACTAAGTACCCGATATCTTCATAATATTCTAAAAAATATATTTTTGAGTGCTAAATACTCATTTTGAGGTCTCTGCGGGATGCATCAAATCCATTTTAAGGTATGCTCCTAGGAAAAACTGAATGTTGTTGTGAATTTAAAATTTACATTGGCAGGTCAAATATTAAGTGACATTTCAGTAAACATTCTCATATTATTTACTCAGTAAACATTTTCAAAGCATGTTTTTTATGAAAGTTTTACATACTTTTTGGTCAAAGTTAAATATGATTTCGTTTTTCACAATTAAAATATTACATATGATCGATAAAAATTGATTATTCGTATTGAGGTTTTTTATAATGTATAAAATAAATAAATTTAATTTGAATTTGTAATATATAAATAAATAAAATAAAAATAAAAATAGCCTGTGGGGCGCTGCTTTCTCGCCACATACGAACTAAAACTGACGTATCCTACATCGCGATATTAAAGTTATCGGAGCGATTGAACCATATATACAAGAACCCGACAACAACCGATGTAGCGACATCTATCTCGCCATATACGAACTAAAACTGACGTATCCTACATCGCGATATTAAAGTTATCGGAGCGATTGAACCATATATACAACTACCCGACAACAACCGTCGGGCAGTGGCCCACCAGACACAACGTCCGTCTGGTCGGAGGATCCTCCCTTTTCAATGGTGACTGAGGAACTCAACACCGTATTCCTCACACCCCTAAAAGCCTTTATTTCCGAGCACATAAAGTAGGTACCAAAAAAATTATAATAATCACAGAATGTCTCTAGTCTCGGTGTGCCTTTCAGCATAGGCCTCCTTCAACAATTTCCACTGCTGCCTGTCAGCTGCAACTCTTGTCCAAACAGGCCTCAGGGTCATCCTTATTTCGTCTTCCCATCTTCTCGTCGGACGACCTCTGTTTCTGGTGCCATCCCTCGGATACCAGAGTGTAACCTGTTTGCTCCAGTTTTCTTTGGGGCAGCGAAGCATGTCCAGTCCATGGCCAGCCCATCTCCATTTCATTTGGTCGATGTGAGATAGTATATCTGTTAGTTTTGTTATGTGCCTGATTTCGGTGTTCCTTAATCTGTCCCTAAGATTCACGCCTAACATGCTCCGTTCCATGGCCCTTTGACATTTTTTCAGTTTGTCCCTGTGTTGTTTAGTCAGCGCCCAGGTTTCACATCCGTACGTTATACAAGGCCGGATACAGGTATAGAAAATTTTTTTCTTAATTTTGATGCCAAATTCTCTGTTCTTCATAATTTCTCTCAAGGACTTTTGTTCCAGCCGTATGTTATTCTTTTCTCATAAAATATCAATTATCAATTGTAATATATAATTAGTTAAATTAAAATATTTTGTAACAATAGGCTTCGTGAATGCAACTTGTAATCAAACCGATACCGATATCATACTCGAACTCGAATCGGATACTGTTCTGAATAGCTCTAAATCCGACATTCGATTCAAGAAAGATATCAAATATATTGATTCGGTTAAATTACCAAAGGATTCTAAATCGAGGTGTTGTGCTTGCAGCAACTGGCGCCATCTCAAAAGATATATGACAAAACTATTTTAACAATCGTTTTATATCGATGCCTACTTTTGCTTAAAATATTATTGGCTAACGAGAAGAGACGTTATAATGAGACAGACGTTTTTAATTTGTCCGTTAGTTGGATAAGCAGAAAATATTGGACACGTATTTTTTCTTTTCTCAATCAAACAAAAAAATATGAAGATATATCCCACTTTTTAGCAAGGCGTGACGTCACGTGTTCCCATTCCTAAACTTTGATGCGCTTAATATAAGTCATTTTTTGTTTGATTGACAAAAGACAAAATATGGGTTTAATATTTTTTGCTAATCTAACTGACGGAATAAATAGAATAATATTTTTTGGACCCAGGAAACTAGCCTATTGTAAATAACATACGAATCAGTTAAAACGATTTTTTCAATTTGATCCGCCACCACCTTTGTATCGATACAAAAATCAGTTGATCCCAATTAATCATTCTACGTAAAAATCGATCAGGATCAAGCATCCAGTTCAATTACATTGTTACACATTTAACGAAATTCTGAATTTACAAACATACATAGTATATACATAGTTCTTACAAACCAATAAAAACCTGAGTACTCTAGTTGATTTGAGGTCTAAATATTCTAGGAGGAGTTGATGTACGCCGACGCAGCGGCGGATGAGTCATCCTTCCGGATATTCCTGCTCAGCGGAGAAGAACTGACTTAATCGTACACTAGCCACTCTTTGCTCAAAACGAATTAGTTTTGACTCATATTCACTGACCTTTGTTATAACAGAATCATGCCATGATTATGGCGCTGCTCGAAATTGGGGGGTCATAGATCTCAACTATTCCTGTTCCGTGAAACGAGGTCACAGGTTAGTATGTTTGAAGAGCTTCAAATCAGCTTAAAAGCTGCTTTAATTTTGTATGTAATATAAAATTTGCTACTGGTAATTTTGTTGATGTATGAGACAGATGTAATGTAACAGCACTCTTTGTATTTTTATGTCGCTCTGAGTGATATGTCTAGTTATTTAGTGTTTCTTGTGCGGTGTACAACATAACTGAAGTTATGTTACATATTTTACAAACGTGAACGTGTGATGATTATTACAGATAGTTAAACTTGTCTCAGCAAAAATACGATGTAGGTACTAATTAGTAAATTTTTTGTCATGCAAGTCGATGGATGTCTAGTTTTATAGTAGTAATTTAGGTATTCTTCATTGAAAAGTTTACTCGTTGTAATAAGAGTATTTTACCATTTTAGGGCCGGGTTGAAATGTGTATATTCTAAGGGATATGATGAAATATTTTAGTCGAAAATAATCTGCCAAGCGGATTCAAATTTTATCACAATTATCTTATTGTTCAACTATCGTTTATGCAATAGGTAAGCAAGGGAGACAAGAATAAGAAAAAGAACTATAAAAAGGTTCGTTCATTACTCATTGTTTTATCTCGGTTGTAAGAGTTAAATTAGTAGGTATAGCAATCTGAAGTTTAACTTTGAGATGGTCTTCAGTCTCTTGTCTCTAAAGTTGTAGATAAAACTCACATCATAAAAAGTAAATAGTTATTCACGCTGTTCATCATAAATAGTTATTCACGCAGTTCATGCCTCGCTTGAAATATTTATATTCCTTTAACAACACAACACACGAGTTATGAAAGGTTATAAACTGCATATAGTTTTATTCCTATCATTAAAAGAAACTGAAACGCGGCAAGCGTTATAACTTTTCCATTGTAAAATATCTATAAAAGTGATCCTGGTGGAAAATAATATTGTAAACGTTAAATTAGGTTCTCTCAGCCCGTGCCGTTGTAACTTAGAGAACGTTAAGAACGTAATGTAGTTTTGGCGTTGTTAACTTTAGGGCATTATTTTTATTTATTGGTTATGCTGAAAAGTACCTTAAATGTATGCCTTATTTTACGTACCTACTTATACTAAAGCGATTTATGTATTTATTAAGTGTTAAGTGTAAGGTGTAGATAAGGTACATAATCTGAATGATCTGATCCCTAGCATGACCACTAAAACACAATATGATTTAGCGATTTATCGACACTAACAATTTCCAAAAAAAAAACCGCCTTTTATTCTAATCGAACAGTGTTCATAACATGGGACGTTACCGGCACGGCGATTCAACATGGCGGCTATAATTGCCTATCATATTTAACAGTTGGTGTCGATAAATCGCTATATCATATCGTGTTTTGATGGTTATGCTAGGGGGGCAGAGATAACTGTGAATTTAGAGATCTCTTTTCTCGATCATCTGATGGCAAAATATAATGAACAAACGATTTAAACTTTACTAACTCCTTGAACAATAGTACAAAATTCTAACGTCTATGGCTGTTGCGATATCTTGTTTTAGAAAATTCAACAATAATGGTTCGGGTGCAATATACAATTATCAAGCTTAAATTTTTGTGTAATTTATAAGTTAAAGCGATAGTAAAATCAATTCCAGCAACTAATTATAGTCAGAACACATTCAGTTAGGTTAGAGCACTTGCTCTTTGTGCAATTAAATTATCTAACTTTGATAATAAATGTACTGAAAGTCAAATAAGAAGAGCATAAGCATTTACTTAACTATGTAATTGTTTAGATTGCTAGTTGAAATAGGGCTGTTCCAGCTGCGGATGGAACGATGCCTTAAAGCTCAAATAAGACGTCCCAAAGGTACGATGGTAATATCTGCCTTATTTAATAGGGACATTAAAAATTTAGAAATATCGCGTTGTGTTTTGGACTGCGTTCTTGCAATACGATTTTAATGGCCTATTAGTAAATGTAAATTTATTTCCCAGTTAAAAATGACCCCAAGACATACCCGGCATTGTAAACATACCACGGTGCCAGTAACAGTGGTTCTGCTTAGTATAATCACAGCTGAGGCCCCAAATTAATTCGACGGCTTATAACTTTTAAGTCATGTGTAGGCTCATACTCGTCGTTTTTGTTTGAGATTAAGCGTGTGAGTAAACTTTATTTAGAATGTATTGAGTGGCGATACAATTTATAAAGTTGTATCGTCATCAAGTAATGATCTCTTGACACGCCTTTTATACTTAGAATTATGTGAATTGACCATTGTAGCATAATTTTGGTTGTTTGTGATGTTTCTATGTAGTACAATGATAAACTTCGTGTACTCTACAGTTTGTAGCTAGATGTATTATACATATTGTTGGCTAATTGTTTGGATGTTTTTATGATAGGATTGTGATCGAATTTTTAGGTAGTACGTGTGTTGTTGTTACACACTCTGAAGGAATTAGTTTTTACTTGTGTGTGCTTGTCAGTGGTCTTGTGTCTGTAAAAATGCGTGTTAACGATTAACATTTTCACGGCAATATGTTGCAGGCAAGTATAGTAACTCGAATGCTCGTTCTTAGTTTCTGGTCGAACCAACGCGCCCAATCTGCCGCTTCGGTTGGAGTCGCGGTCGCGGGCAGTTACTGCATTAGGGCTTGTAACAATGTGTTCAGCCCCACGTGATCGATCGCACCGATCTGCAAGTCAGTGCAGCGGGCACCCGCGTTCACATCAGTTTTTAAATTTTGATAATAACATAATTAAAGCTATTTTAAAGGCCTACTTAATAGTTTTAGTGTGAAAAAGTGTTAGTCAAAAAATATTGGTTGAATGCAAAATTATAATTTATCAAATAATTACTACGGGTTAGTTTTTGGTGTGAATGGCTTTTGCCCGCATTAGTTTGTTCGAAGCTTGATTTGTGAATGAAATGTTACTGAATTCGATAATACTGAAAATGACGGTAATATTGCTAAAGTTGCTTGGTATGTCCGGCAACTATTGCTGTACAAATATTGAGCGTTTACAAGCACCTCAAATTAGGTAAAAGTAAGTGTTACATCTATAAAAACTGAATCAATATTCATAATCTGATAATATAATAAAAAACCATAGCTTATATAAATCTGCTGTACTAATCTTAAGCGCTCATTGTAGGTTCCATGCGTTAGTTTCGGATTATTTTATCTGAATTCGGATACAATTTATCTGAATCAAGTAATATATCTTTAACATAAGTGAACGGCCATACAGAGTGATAATTATATTCATCACTGTGAGTAAATTCAACTTTCAATTAATATTTTTTCACAAACTAAAACATAAGTTACAGTCATAGCTTCGACGCATAATTATGATAATATTTATACCAACCCCTGGCCTCTGGTTTCTCTTAAGAGTTTTTAATCAGAAGCTCAATTCCCTTAATTTTACAGTAGTTGCAATCCAGTGTCGATCCTGTCCCAGTAACATTACTTTTAAAACGGTATTCTCGTAAACTTCTAATTTGACGTAAAATTATCAAAACTATCCTAATACGACAGAAAATAGAGCATACAAATATCGTTTAAGTTAAGGGTCGCAGGAAGACGTTGGATGCCGGCCGCTTCTAACCGGCCAATCTGGAAGTCAATGGGGGAGGCCTATGTTCAGCAGTGGACGTCCTATGGCTGAAATGATGATGATGATGATGAGCCTCAGATTTTTGCATTAGGTACCTACATGTTTTTATAATTATTCATTTGTGAATACAGATAATTAAGCAATTATAATTATACGTCGAAACAGTTTTTCCGCTGGTGAATCGTGGAAGGTGCACTTTTTTTTTAACTTTGGCGCGCGTGTGTGTGTATGTACTGTATATAAGTCCTGAAATTAATTACTAACACTCACATGCAGACCCTTTATGAACCTATATTTAATCTAAACCTGGGTTAAGAACATATTTCTCGTTGTCAACTTCAAAGTAGGTATAGTATTTAATAATATGGAATGTTCTTTTTAAACCACATTTATGAAAAATCTAGATTTAGAAATGATTGTGCAAGGAAACCGACGCAGTTGACAAATAGACGTCAAATTGTTTTACTGAACATTTCATTGTTTTTTAACTGTGGTGTTAAGCTAGGATTCAATTAACATCTCACAAAAACTAAATTATTTGATGTCTATCTGTTAAAGAGTGCGAATAGCCTAAAGCCTTAACGTATCCCCTTTAAAGTTAAATTTATGTATCAAATAAATAGTAACACTGGTTTGTAATTTTACATCAAAGACAATGGACTGAAAAAAATTATGCAATGATTTGGCGCTCCCATAATAGCAACTTAAAGTTGTCTTTGGAACCATCTTCTATATATATAAAACAAAGTCGGGTTAGATACACTATTTATAAGTCAAGAAAGACTGGACCGATATTTTATGATCTTTGGTTTTTTGAATTTGTCTTTGCCCCGAATAGCAGAATAACTATTAAACCATTTAAAAATTTACGAAAAAAAATATTAGGCGGTACGAAGTTCGCCGGGACAGCTAGTTTGTAATACAAATTAATATTAAGTGACAAAATGCTGTTAATTTTTTTTAAAATCATTCTACAATGCCTGCAAAAGCAAGGTATTCGATCAGTGCCGAAACGTGGAACATGACAGTAATACTGACCCACTGACTTCACGTCTCTCAGCGAGCCATGGAATGGTCGATTGCTTGGGATCTTGTTAAGAGATAAAATCCGAAACGAGGTCATTCGGCAGAAGACCAAAACAATGGACATAGCCGATGCCGATTGCGACACTTAACTAATTAGTAATAATAATAACTGTACCAATTTTCAAAACTACACGAATGAATTTTCTTGATTGTCCATATTCGGCTTAATTGGATATTTTCAAAAAAATTCAGAAAAAGTAGTTACTACTACTACTACTAAACTGCTCAAAAGTTCAGTTACGTAGTTTCGGCAAGTTTTATGCCGAAACTAATAAGTAGGTAAAAGTTTTAAAGCAAGTTCACGTATTCCTTGAGAAACGGAAAGCGAACCAAAGACAAAATAAAGGCGTGACGGGATGTTCTAATAATTTACATCTACTGACCAAGAGTTGCTATTTATTGTCTATAAAAAAATGAAAATTATTTATAAACAAAATATTTTTACTTTTTCACGTGTATCGCGAACGTTAATAACGACGACCGTTACCTCCTATAAACATTCTTAAGTAGCATGCTATTATTGATACGAGCTAATTAATAATATTGCTAGACAAATGAGGATAAATGCTGCAAAAGACATCTCTATAGGTTGTTTGGGCAAGGGCATGAAGACTACTAAGGTTGTGGTTAGTTCGTGAATTCATTTCATGCGGCGGGTGTTGTCACATTTATCTAATTTAAGTAACTGTGTTAGGATAAGACTCTATTGAGGCGAAACTAAGCTGAGCTGATCGAAAATCAACCAATAGTCTTTATTTTAACAGCACAGCCCTTTAATGGACGGTGTTTAGGGGACTTGAGATAAGCTGTTAAAATAAAGAGACTCTATTAGTTGATTTCTACAAAGCTCAGCTGCCCTCAGCACAGCCCAGATTTCGAAAATCCGTCACAGCGCATATGCAGGTCTACTACGAAAAACGAAATCCGTCAATACGATAATCGTTGTTCGGATTGCTTACTACGAAACGCTTCGGATTTTTTAAAATAATACGACAAATAACATTTTATTCAATCATTCACGAAGTCGTTTTGAAAATATGTTGCATCCGATTAAACCAACGGCATTCAAAAGTGTTACGTAGTTAGTAAGCCTATCGTTTGCGTATGGTTTATCTTTCGTTTCGTCCGAAACATCGTATTTCGTTTTTCGTAGTAGGCTTCATGGTACGGGGCTGCGCTGTGTTGTGCTGAGCTGAGCGGTGCGGAGCGGGGCATCGTAAGCGCAGCCTCTAGGGCTTCCTACAGCCAAGTAATCTACTCGGCTAGCTCTGCTCAGTTCCGTTTCGCCGTAGATTGATAAAACTGTTCAGCTCCGCCTCAGTGGAGTTGGTAGCGAAAAAAACTGCTTAGCACCGTCTCAGGGGAGTTGATAGCGAATAAATCTGCTCAGCTCCGGCTCAGTAGAGTTGATAGCGAATAAAACTGCTCAGCTCCACCTCAATGGAGTCTGACCCTTACTTGGTGGGAAAAACATGTCTTGTTTTTAGGAGTGTGAATAAAATATTTTCCCATTAGGTAGGGGAGACAAGCCCAATACGGGTAGCTTGCCTAAAACGAGTAAGCGTTTTAAATTCTGTGCCTTTTGCATTCGTTTCAATGTAAGCGTGTAGAGGAATGGCGTGAGAGTTGTAACACGCACTTGAACACGTTGAAGCAAACGTGGAAACTAATGTGAAAGGTACGAAATTTTAAAAGCTTACCCGTTTTAGGCCGGTTACCTATTTTGGGCTTGTCTCCCGTACCACTGATACACCTATAGACGTAATACAACGGGAAATGAGTTAAGAGGATAAGTCATGAATAAAGTGTTTGTAATTTTTTAATAAATTGATTTATTGAATTTTATAAGATATAAGTAAAACTAAACATAATTTTAGACTAGTTCTTAGTAGTCACTGGACTGATAGCCCTGCCTAATCATTACATTAATTATAAATATTACTTTTTGTATACTATTGTAAATAAGAAAACTATATTTTTGGATATTCATGATAAATGGTAGGATGGCTTATTTTTTGAGACTGTTGTCCAAATTATAATCATGATATCATTTTGTTACAATTAAAATTATACCTTATGGAAAATGTATTTCAAAATTATTTTTATATACGAGATTTTATTTTGGTTGTTGCTATTTGTTTGTTAAAGATTTTAGGACTAAGGCGATGTCGTCTGCGATCGCCCGAGTAGAATTGCTTAACGTAATAAACACAACAGTACAGACATACTAAGTCACTTTATTAAATCACATATCATAATTATTAGTTTGTTATTAATCATTATATTAATTGGTTGCTTTGTGTTTGAATTCGGATTTTGCTATAAAACAATAAATGTTCTAGATAACCGTATACTGGTGTTTTATTAAAAGTACCTACATATCTGGTAGTAGTCTGTGGTAGTTAATAAACTGGCAAGCCATTTAACTGACACATGGATCTACACCATTTACATAAAATATAAAACAATTAACATTTATTACTAAAATACCCAATTAAATACAATTATACAATTGCCTTAATATATTTTTACAACTGACATAAAATTTACTTAATTTTAAATACAATTTGTCTAATAAATTTTAAGTAGTTTTTGACATAATTTACATAATAATTTTCAAATGCAATTTGTTGAATAAATAAGTGGACACAACTAGTGTAGAATGTGGGTCAAATTATTGTGATTTTTTTGTAAGATAGATTGTGGTTCTTTAGGGCTGTCATCTAATCTTGGTATTGTGTTGTGTTATCGGACCGAACCAAGTCTGCAAATCACTGGCTTGAATAAATTCTTCTCACTTGACAGGCAATCGATGTGTCGCGGTTGGATTGTGGTGCCTATTGAGTATTCTAAGACCGCCGATGGTTGAAGTTGTAATCATTTTAACGATTATGGACTAATAGGTTTTGTGATTTATGAGTTTGACTTTTTAAGACAATAATGCTATTTTAGTTATCACAAGGGTTTGAATACATGGATTAATACTTTAGTTAGCTAGGTACATCATGACTTCTAAGTATTTACTTATAGTTAAGAAATAATAACTAAGTAGGTCCTAATTATGCCCATTATTAATACTTACTTTTTTCACATCACTTAATTAAGTACAAAATTGTGCTACGCGCCGTACACACCTTACTATCTTTTAGTTAAAGTTATTTCTGGAATGTAAATATCGTTTTAAAATAGAGAGACGAGAGTATGTATAAATTAAGTACACTTAACTAAGTATATTGTAAGCACAGTCTATCATATTATTTATTCCCTGTGATATAAACGTCTGTTTATTATGAATTATTATTTATATACTCCTGTTTTACCTGACCTAGAGGCGTCCATGACGACACACCGACAAATTTGATGTATATTATTATATTCCTTACTTACTATACACGGTCATTTTACATCCGGATAGATAGAGTAGAAATACGTGTATATATGTCGTGGCCAGATCGTAAAATTGATAATTTCATGATGTGACCGATCATTTCATAAAATGGTGGTTTTTCATTATATAGAATAGAACACGCGGTGCCCAGGTAAATATAGGCGCAAAAGGTACAATATAATGTACAGACAACAATTCGTCAACCTATCACAAAACGTTAAATTTTTTGAATTGATATTGATCTCTACTTGTCAGGCTTAATGTTGAACATCGGTTTTGAAAACAACGGCAGGTCAACCTACTCCAAACTTTTAAGGTCATTGAACATTAATACTCATTTATTCAGTATATAGGCCCTCTTCCGGGCACTTATACACGTCCCAAAATATAGCTTTACCCTACCACCGCTTCGGGACTACATATCGGCTGGTGATGAGAAGAAACCGCGCAACAAACAGATTTTCAACTTTAAGGCCAATACGTAGAGATCAATATCCATTGAGTAAATTTGACGTTTTGTGGTAGGTTGACGACTGACGTGCTGTTGTCTGTATGTACCTAAAATATTATCTATATTATAACTTATTTTAGAATATACATAACGACCTCAAGGTCCAT
This sequence comes from Anania hortulata, assembly GCA_963576865.1. NCBI lineage: Eukaryota > Metazoa > Arthropoda > Insecta > Lepidoptera > Crambidae > Anania > Anania hortulata. Next base: position 7,106,049 of record OY756389.1, read on the forward strand.
AATGTCGCGTTTGGTCCTTCTAGAATATAGCAAATTAAATATTGCATTTATTACACTACAACTGATTAAACTATTCTCGTATGCAGTATGTCAGCAGGCGGCGTAGGTTGCAGGTTGTGGCTGGTGGTCCTTATGATGGAGGTGGATATCTTATCCCGGCAGAGGGCCAACGCCCACAGCACTGTGTATATAGCGAACAGGCCTAAGACGGATAAGCCAATGATAATGCCAGAGCGCTTCCCGTACTTCCAATCTAGTATACCGTAGATGTAATGGTTCCCGCTTCTGAAATAACAACTTTATTTAATGAGTAGGTACTTTAGGTATCTACCTCAAACAAAATTTTTATATAAAATAATATTTTTACTAAAACAGGTATATTTCAGTTATTTATGTAGTCTGTGCCAGCCGTAAAGAGTTTTAATTTATTTTCATTCACACTGACTCCAAAAATAACTGATTTGGTATGTTTTAGTAAATATTATAAGTTGCCTTATAGTTTTTTTTATAAAAAATACTTTATTTCACGATTTTTAGTGTTAAGTCCTTAACAATACGTAATATTTTGAGTCCAATTAGGAACTTTTTAAACCCGTTTGAAAAGGTAAAGTATTCATATGAAGTCTGATCCTTTTGAAAGTAAATTTTTATTCTGGTGTCGTAGCCTGGTATTTAACCATGGGTAAACATCTTAGGTTCAATACCTAAGTCAAATTAAGAAACTAACTTTTCTAATTTGGCTCGTCTCTAGGAGTGCTGGGTTACGCTCCCAGTAAATAAAATTGCTGCCTGGTACCTCGTAAGCGCACTTCTGCCAAACTAATGACATTCTGTCGATGAATCGCGGTATTATCCACTAACTCCACATATCAGTCATCATAATCAGTCCACGCCAGTCATAGATGTTCTTTACCCAAAAAAATAACCAACAGCGCACCGGGCGAAAGAGCGGCGTGCCTGTGAAGGCGGGCTGTCAGATGTACTCAAAGTGCGGGATGCACCAGGCGGGACTGAACGAGTTTTAAAAAAATATTTTGCACGAAAAATATTTTCTGAGGAGTTATCGCCACATTCTTCGTACTCGCCAGATTGTGCTTTTACCTACTCTTTTGAAATCGATGAAATGGCATGGCTGGCGGCAAAGTTTTTCATCAAAGAAGCTGTCATGTGGTAGCTGAAGAAGCATTATTTTTCAGGGTTTGAAAAAAAAATGGGTTGAAATATCGTTAGACTAAGGGCTGATTGTTCAATAGCTAAATAACTTTTATCAAACGAATAAAATTGACGTTTTGAAACGTTTTTCATACGAAAACAGTCAAACTTATTCGTCCTAAACAAGTTATCTGGCTATTGAACAATCCGGCCTTAGTGTTGAGTTGATTAAAAATAACAAAAATTACTTAGAAAAAAAACGTCTTTTTAACGTCATGGATTTATGAAGTAAGAAATATTTAAACAATTATGTTAATGTTATGAAGCGTGGACTTGGATAGCGATTTAATGGAAATTAAAGGCATTTCGCGATGTGTGGTATTAGTTAGTACCTACTTAATCGGGCTTTTATACACAATGTGTTCATAACAAGTGCCAAGATAAAAAATATAGATCAGATTAAAACGTTATCAACGATCAATTTGTAAATATTAGTGCTGATTTGGACGCTAGATTATGATGGAACATAGGTAAGTAATACTTATATTTACTTAGGTAAGGTAGGTAACCTACCTTTAACGGTAAATGTTATTAACGAGAATGGGACTCATTTTGTTTTTACAAATTATCCAACATGTGCGCTATCTTGGACGTGATAATTTGTGTGTTCCTACCTAAGTAGTATTTATCGTATATCGTTTTTACCCCATATAAACTTTTATTCTTTAAACAAGGTGTTATATGAAATAACGCAAAACCTCTTAGGGGCTGATTCTGGTGCTTAAATACAATAAAAAAGCAATAAATAATATTGAATTGAATTAAAGTTTTTTTATTGAACGAACATAAAAATCTTTTAAAAAAATGACTTTTCTATCCATACACAAACTGATGTCAGCTGATCGCGGTTGAATATAAAAGTTTTAGGTACCTATTTTTTGCGATTTTGATGATGGCTCTATAGAAAAAGATGCTGTATTTAAGTAGAAACACCCCCTAAAAAGTTTTGCGTTATTTTATTAACACCTTGTTTATTATCCCTTACAAAGACCTGGTACCGATTTTTAGGTTTTCTAAATTAATAAATAATAATGAGCTAACCCGTCGGTGCCCCCCGCTACGTAGTAGACGGCCGTGAAGGCGGCGTACCAGACGCCCACGCCGAGCGGCTGGTAGAAGTGCAGGATCCGCAGCGGCGTGCGCGCAAACAGAAACTCCAGGAACGCAATGCACGAATTGAACCCGTGCGTCGATACGTCTAGCCAGAACATCCGCCGGTCCGTAAACGATTCTATAAAATGAAATAATTAAATTAATTATAAAATTTAAATAATTGGAGGACGGACTCCTCTTGACATTGCTCGACTTTGACCCAACTCTGCATTTCTTGACGCCAAACGCCCACTGCTATATGAAGTTTTCGCCGTCCACTTCCGTCAGCAGACCCCGCCCCCTTCTTGTATGGAAACCATTCCGAAATTGGCCATAATTGATATTAGTGTTTTCTAACTTGGTCCGAGTTTATATTTTGCCACCAAGAACATACCCTATAGAGCACCAATACAATCCATCTTTCTCCGAATCAAGTAAGTGATTTTTCACTTACATTTAGTATGAAATGACAACTCCTGTCCAACGCTCGCCCATACAAAAACAGCACAGATACAGATTAAAAATGGCGGAAAATTTTGTCGAACAAATCATATGATTTCTACTCTATAGGGTATGTGCTCCATGTATTTCGCCTACACCATTTGAGTTTCAGTAGTTAAGCTAAAATCGATGTATTTTCAATCCGGAACTAGAAGTGTCGAGTCGATGAATGCGATACCGGAAGTAAGGGTAGGGACAAGGTCAAGCAATGTCAAGAGACAGTGTTCCGAACTTAGGGGTTTTCCCCCTAGATTTAGGGGGAGATCATGTGGATTAGGATTTTTTTAGGGGCCCCATATTTTTAGGGACATTATTAATACTTGAAAAATTTAAATAAAAAGTTATTAAAGTTAAAACTAAATAATTTACCATTAAAAAAAATGGCGGCAACACAGCCGCAGACCGGCAGCGCCGCAGCATGTGACAGAGACAGACTACAGACCCAGAAACCCACACCACGCACGTCGTTACCCGGTTATTAGACAAGGCATCTCCATACTTAAATCCTAAATATCCTAACCTAAAAGTCCTAACACGGTCTGTTTGCCGCGTTGTTGGTCGATTGCGTGCGATTGAGGGATTTGATGGGATTGGGAGAGTTTGGCAAAGACAAAGAGCCACTTGGCTGTAACGCAGACCAACGTCTTTTTAAAGTAGGTAACTTTTTGTTCTTCTCTGATGGTGTTTTATAGATGAGGTAGGGTTGACGAAGGATCTCAGTTTAATAAATAAATAAAAATAATCAATGTGGTCGGAATGGTCACACTTAGTACGACCGCTTAACTTTGGTAAAATCACTAAAATCGCCTACTGAAGTGCGGCGGCACTTTTAATTGGCGTATTAGAAACCGTAAGTCGTTTTATGTGCCTTCTTAAATTCAAAGTCTAAGTAGACTCACTTGAAATTAAACGTTAATTGTTTTTTCCTAGTTAGTTTTTTCTTATATTAAATTGAATTTTAAAATTCGTACCAGGGTCGTAGAGCAGGATCCAGTAGAGTGCGGTGATCAGGATTGCGATGCTTATGGTCACGTTGTACAGCAGCCAGTACATGCATATGTACCACGGAAGCACCGTTGATTCTGAAAAACCGTAACTGATTTATTTAATATGTTAAGTAGTTTGCAAATAATCTACTAAAATGTTAATGAAAATCTAAATAATAACTTATTTTAGGGAAACAGTGTACTTGTTTCCTTGTTTTTCAAAACACAGTACGAATTTCTTCACGAAGCAATCAACTCGTAATCTTTCATAATAAACGCCGAGAGCGGAGAAGCAATCGTTGAACATCAAGTTGCTGGGCCCGCATGCTCGCTGCGTAACATTTAGCGCGTTGAGTAATTGTTTAGCTTGCAAAACAATATTGAGACTCGAGCCAGTCTACCTCATATCAACAGCGGTCTTTATTGACCACGGCATTCAAACTTCCAATTACACAGTGGTGTTTATTCACATTCATATTTAATTTAAGGAAATTTCTGGTCAACCGCTAAATAGCTTTGCATGAGTGAGTGTGCGATAGTATATCTACCGACTACCTAATTTTCATTAGTCATTATAAAATTATTATTATATTAAAAAAATTTTTTGTGCTGTATAGGTTAAAATATTAAAGTAAAATTAGGAGCTATTATGTGTAGAGGAAGAATCCTGACTAGGATACGGAGAAGAGCTTCTCCTCTTCCAGTGTCAGTATCGTGGACGCCATCTTTACATCTCCAGTTACCGTCCCGAGTGTGTTCAAAAGATCTCATCAAGATTTTTGTATTATACAGTGTGAGTCTTCATAAAGCGCACATATTGAAATATGGCATTCTATGCTTAATTTTATCGACGGAAAACATATTTAAAAAATCTAAAAAAAATCGCTATTTTTTTTAATGGATTTTTTAAAGTTTTTGTTCCCTACTGTGACCTTCGTGTAAATAAAACCTTGTTTCTTTCAAATTAATTAATTTGTAACAATTAATTAAACTTAAAAATGATCGGAGATGATCAGGCGTCCTCATAAAATTTAAATCCGTGAAAAAACTGCCCACAATACAGAAATAAAATGGGTTTTTGAGCAAAAATTTGCTTTTTTTAAATCATTCTTTTCAGTAATTGCTAAATTTCTTATTAAAACCTATGCTTTACCTGCATGTTTTATAATTTTAAATTATTCTACTTTGTATTAGCTATCGAGAAGTAAAAATGACTTATTTTTAAGTTAATAAACACGCGTCAAATGAATTGTTAAAAAAGGGTTTAGTGCGTTGCCATGCCCTATTGTTTAGCAGGTAGAGACAGTTTAACAGTTGATATGAAACGTTGTAATTAAGTTATAAGCACGACATTTTTACCACTGGACAGCTAATACAATGTAGAATAATTTGAAATTATAAAACATGCTGGTAAAGCATAGGTTTTAATAAGAAATTTAGCAATTACTGAAAAAAATGATTTAAAAAAAGCAAATTTTTGCTCAAAAACACATTTTATTTCTGTATAGTGGGCAGTTTTTTCACGGATTTAAATTTTATGAGGACGCCTGACCATCTACGATCATCGTTAAGTTTAATTCATTGTTACAAACCAATTAATTTGAATGAAACAAGGTTTTATTTACACGAAGGTCACAGTAGGGAACAAAAACTTAAAAAAATCCATAAAAAAAATAGCGATTTTTTTTAGATTTTTTAATATGTTTTCCGTCGATAAAAATAAGCATAGAATGCCATATTTCAATATGTGCACTTTATGAAGACTCACACTGTATAGGTAAGTAACGAGATTAGGACGCACGCTACATTTTTCGATATTTCTTGACAATTTAAGATGATCAGAACATAGCAATAGAGAAACTTGAACTGAACTAAATTATTCGACACAAACTAGATAAGATTAAATCACAAGGCATAGAGTTAGTACAGAGTGTAAGGTTGTTTCTTACTTTGATAAGTACGATCGTATTAACCCAATCGCAATAAATACTGATTTGTCAAGATGACGGTACAAATTAGATAGGTTTTACCATCTTATTAAACAGTAGACGACTTTGTCGAGCAGATAAGTTATAGTTTTATCCTTTAAAAAATCTAATTACATTTGGCAGTCATTTTCTCTTCACATAAGTAGAATTTAAAACAAAGTCGCTTCTTCCGTCTGTACGCTTAGATCATCTAAGCTTCGCAACGGATTTTGATGCGGTTTTTAACAATAGACAGAATGGTTCAAGAGGAAGTTTATATGTATAATACACGCGCATATTATATTATGAAAAAACTAAAGACCACGAAAACGAAGTAGCGGGTAACAGCTAGTTAGGTAAGACAGGTCTTATTTTTTACTTACTTTGACTACACTTACTTAGGATCAACATCGAAATTTCAACAAAAAAGGTAATAAAGTCTCTAATAGCTCAGAGGTTATTTTGTATCGGAAGGCGGTTTATTGTCGCAATTTCAATGTCGGTTCCCTATATGAAAATTGCCTCTCAACAATTTTAAGTAATAAGTAAAATAGGGCCTTGTGAAGGAGCTCTTGAATGCCACAGCTTTCGCGTGGCAAATCACTGGCATGAGCTCACCATGTACGCTTTAAAAGCAAAAAACTTCGTAGAAAAACGCGCAATTACATAGAATTGGTAATAGTACATAAAAACGTATAAAAGGCGATCATATTAGGTAATAACCTACTTACATTATTAGACCTTGACTTAAACATTAACAAACTATGCGGTCTGCATTTGGTATAGCGCTATGCGGTAACAGCGCGCAATGTGACGCCCAATGTGTTGCGTTTCGACTGTGCGCACGCGCCGACCGGTCAGACCTTAACAGCCTACCAAAACCCAGTTTATTGACCTGAGTAAATATTAAGGGTAAAGCTTAAAATGAAGACCTACAGAAAACAAAAAAGTTTTGCTATAAAAATAAGGTCGAAAACCGACTGTTTATTAACCGACTTCAAAAAGGAGGAGTTCCAATGTTGTTTTTTTTTAAATGTATGTTCACCGATATTTTCGTCAACTATGGACCGAAATCGATTTTTTTTTGTTTGTAAGGGTTTACTTTCGTGATGGTCCTATTTTCACCAAGTCAGGATCTGATGATGGAATTCAGGGAAATCGTGGGAAATCCTCAAAAAATGTAGGCACGTAAAACTTTTATTAACTTATTCAATAGTTTGCGTCTGGAAGTCATCATATTATACTGCTGAGCTGGTGATAAAAGCCACAGACCTCCTTAACGATTAGCAGATTTAGGAGTTCGTGGATAATACTTTTCATTTACGATCAATTGGTGTTTTGGGCAGACGCGGAACCTACGAGGTACCAGACAGAAGTTTTATTTCATGGGGGCGTAAACTAGCACATCCAAAAACGAGATTTAAAAAAAAATGTTGTTTCTAATTTGACTTAGGTATTGAACACAGACCTTATCCTATGGTAACGACACCAGAATAAAGCAGGCCTACTTTGGACCCAGCTTCATATTAATAAATGTATCTTTTTAAACGACTTCAAAAAGGAGATTCTGAATTGGACTAAATTGATAACGTATTGTTAATGAATTAACACTAAAAATAGCAAAATAGAATAAAGTTTTATAAAAAACTAAAAACTGACTTAAAAACCAAATCAAAAGCAAAAAAAAAAATGTTTTATTCGCAACAACTCCAAAAGTAACTGATTATTTTTCGCTTATTAGTTTGTTTTTGAAATCGGTTTTTAGTTTTTTTTATAAAACTTTATAGTTTATTGTCATTGGTAAATAATACCAACAAACATATTTTCCGCTAGTTTGATATTATAAATAGCGGACCAAAAGTCTACCTACAAGATATTGTCATAAGTAGTTAACAGGTATCACAATGAATGTTATTTTACCCGTCCAAAATTTTTTGTCTACACATTAAATAAATATTATGCAGATATTTGTCCAAAATAGCGGTTTTGTCACAGTAATGACCTCATACCTACATAAGTACGATTATAAGAGAGTTACATACCAATTATTGCCTGACGGTGTGTCGTTTACGTTCGAGTAAATGGGCACCTAAGTAATGTGAAGAGGACACGCTGTTTAAACCACAGATTAGACAGAATATGTCCTCAACGCGGCGGAGAAATAATAGACTGCAGTAAGTATCCGTTCCTCGTGGAATTGCAAAACTAGCTTTGTCATATACTAATTAAATATTGACAAACCAAATTCAAGGAATTGCCGCTCACGCTCGAGTGCCTGCTGCGGTTTTCTCAACTTAAGTAATACCTACTAACTTAATAAAATATTTTTACCGCAATAAATATTTATTTAAAAAATACTTAATTCGATAAATAAATGTTATCATCATTTCAGATATAGGACATCCACTTCTGAACATAGAAATAAATGTAGAGTGCAAGAATAACAATTTCTTATGCTCTCCTCTCACGCAGAGTAGACGTATTGTTTTATTCAGCATAAATACGGATCAGTGTCGTTAAAAAGCAAAAATAGCTTAATCATTGTGAGATGTTATTCTTAATAATAATAAACGAAACCTGTACCACTGATTTGGTACCGTACTAAGGTTTTTGCAGGAATGACAAGTCTCTACATAACTTTTCGTTCTGTGGTCGGGTGCGCATTGGCACAACATTTGTAGATAATTAGTACTTAGAGGTCGTGATCGTTTAACATTCGTGGACGTCATTATCTACTAAAGATCGTGATCACCAGGTGCTCGTTTTACAGGCGTGAACAAGCGGGTGCTAGTGACTCCGACTTGCGGCTATCCTTACCGAACTACGTGCCAGACGAATGGCCAGTTTTTTGGATATCGACGCCATTTCTCGCGATGTGGCCTATAAAAGCAGTGGCAACTCGTAGAGAAGTTAAAAATTACCATAACACATTAACCAAAAATATTAAACCACTTTGTTTACTGGTTATAACAGGTAGGTGTCTCCCTTTTTGGTCACGCACGAATCGAGTGTCATGACGGTATATAAGTATTTGTTAAACGGAAGTTGTATTATTGTTGTATCTACTTTGGTTATCACGAATAGGTATAATACCTATCTACGCTATCCATAAAAAAGTATTTGTAATTTAATGTCGGTAAAATTCTTAACTTTTACGGCGTTAGAGCTCTTTACATTGGTTGTGCTGTATGAACATACATCACGGATAGATAGTTAATTTAATATATTTATAAAGGTAATCAATTCCTTCAAATCATTTGCGGATTACATACCTATTGATGACGAGTTTGTTGTTTGTTTGTAGTTTTAAAAACCAGTATCGACTTTTTCAATTCTAACATCCATTCATAATTAACAACACATTGTTTATTAATTGTTTCTAGAGAAAGATCAATATTTATTCTAGATCAATAATAATATTATTGTGCGACTATTAAGATCACTTGTTAGAAAGAAATGTCCAAGTCGCGTTTTGGTTTAAACTTGTAGGAAGTTAATGAGAATAAAATCATTTTGATTGAGGACTTGTGTTCATAAATTTAACTGTAGGTGACAAAAAGGTGGGAAACTCACGCATTATGATGACGGAATGTATATTATTCTGTACTAACAACTAAATAAGTGTTTTGTGTTTCGAGATTGTTTGTGACTAACCATAAGATTTGTTTCCAAGTGACACGCACGAGACCAGGAGTCCGCTGAGCATCATCATCGTGACTAGAAGTAGGCCCCAGTTGGTGAGGAATATCAGCCAGAAGGGGCTGGGCCCCTCGACCACGGACCAGGTCAGAATGCCCACGGCCGCCGCCGATAGCAGCACCCGTAGCAACAGGAGCGGCACCGGAGAGTCGCCCCGCTGCCATGACGAAGCGTAAAAGTCACTCAACTTGTCATTCGAGGACACCCAAAGATCAGAAAGGGCCACAGTATTCCTAAAAAGTTTCACCATTTTTCTTACACAAACCACTTAATCGACCGCAAAATTCGAGGGTGCGACAAGATCTGAAGTTAGATAAGTTGGTACGATATCACCATTTCGCAACGCGCGTCGCGAGAGAATGGCGAGATGTCGCTCGAGAGCATAGAACGTTATCGATAATTCTCTACCATTATCACGATTAACTATTGTAATTTTGTTATTGTTGGAAGATACATAATTATTGAACTGAGGTGTACTGAGGTGAGGATTTTAAACGATGTTTTGACGAAGTCTTCGCCGAGCGCGGACAGGACAGTCGCTGTTTAAGGACAGCTCTTGTGAAGGAATCGTTGTTTTATAAATAGACGAATGTTGTGGTAAAACAAAAGAAGCAAAGGGCAGTTGCGGTGAGGTGAGCGAGGGCGCTGCGAGCGGACGGCGGCGCGCGCGCGCGTTTCGTGCAGACTGGTCGCGCGCACGGCTGCGGTTGATTGTTGCGTGCGTCCACAGCTTCGCATTGAACTTGCGCAAACGCCACTAACTTTATTATGCAATTAAGATGTTTTCTGCCGAACTTGGTTAATGTGTTAATAGGTTATTTCTATCTGATTGCAGATGAATGAATTAACATTAAATAGGGAAAATAGATAAGAATCAGTTTTAAACTACTAATTAATACGACTACGGTACAAGAGTTATAGTTAAGTATTAAACATTTTGATATGATCCTAAGTACTTATCAAAAAATAACGTACGTGTAAATCATTTTTCAATATTTTAACTGAAAAATAAATAGAATAAAATACCGATTCCAACTCTTGTTCAGTTAATGACACAATTGACAAAGTCAGTCCCACTGAACAAGTAATCACTACGCAGTCCGTTATTCAGACCATATGAGACATGAAGTAGGTACGTAAGCACAACTTCATAAGTTCATGCCATGATACTGCCAACCAAGAAAGTACAATCACTACTGCCAGGTCAATTGATATCAAAAATAAAGAAGAGACATCATACATATTGTAGAACGTAATAATAACTCAATCTGCTAACCGTTCAAGTCCGATTTTAATAGTCTGTCACAGCGGAACTTACTGAAACTAAAAAAAAAGAAAGTCATTTCCGGTGCGGAAAAGAGGGCGTTACTTTACCCATCTGATACTAAAATAATACTAGTTATGTCAAAATTTTCATCTGATACCAGCATGAAACCGATTTCAGACGGTAGGTATGAACCCTCATTTCAGGAATATATAGGTACCTGTAGTCTGCCAAGGCCTTTTCTGCCAAAACACCTTGACAGAAGAGATTATGTAAGCAACCTCCGTGGAACCCGTATTTTGGAATTGTAAAGATTACGGACATTTTAATTACTGTAGGCTTACTATTGTATTGCATGTAAGTATAATAATTATGACGGTAGTAGGTAAGTGATAAACATATTGCTGTCAAGTGTGAATACATAAAATAAAAGTATTGATCGAAGCAACGATGTGTAAGGAAAAGCATTTTAAAGATCCGTTGACTGATTGATTCGTTGTTTAACGACTTAAGTAATTAACATACTTATTTATTATTTCCCACGCCTTGGCAAACGTAGACGCCCCCCTAGCTCGATGAACAAACGACCTTAGGAAGATGGCAGGCAGTGGATGGATGAAAAAAGCGTGATATCGTGCTCTTTGGCGCTTGCTAGGCGTACGTCCAGCAGTGGACTGCAATAGTCTGACATGATGATTTGAAATTTTAATTCACTCCTCTTTCACAATCTTCCCGTATTTGTGCACCGTTAGTTTATTAGTGGTGAACTAAGTAGGTACTTATCCGCAGTCTACTTTAATCTTCGTTGATAAATATAGCTTTAGAGTAGGAGCACCACTATTGCGGCATGCACCGTGAACAATAAAGTACAGATTGTTTCCTGGTATTTAGAGTTATCAATATTAACGGAACTTTATGCAAACGTCTAAAACGGCATCCTATAAATAAATCTATACTGGTAGGTAACTGCTATAAATACGATGCGAGTTATTAGGTTTACTTAGTTTAGTAATGCATAATGAGCGTACTAATAGTCAGAAGCACATTCTATGTATAGTTGCTATCATTTTGTATGTATAAGTGATTTAAATGTTTCTATGTTTCTATGTAATCTCATAATAAATATTTATTTAAGAGGCCGTCCTAGAAATCGTCGTATTTTCGAACATTTTGTTCTCTGATTGTAAAGACGTGAATGATAATTGAAACAAAATAACGTGATTTTAAAATATTAGTTCTTATTCTTGCATGTAGCGCGAATGGATTTTTCATATCATTTCAAAAATAATGGTAAATCACCAAAAGAACTACCCCTATTTTAGAAAAATGACGTTCGAGTTACGTTTGAACATCGGTTTACGAGAGACTACAAGTTATCCTGACAATTCGATTTTAACATTTAATTGAAGATATGGGTCTATTTGCACATAGGTTGAATACTTTTTTTAGTTTCTTACAAAATATAGCAGAAAAAAAATGCTGAAATAACATAACATTTTAGAAATTTTCATTTAAATATCATTTATTTTTCTATCGTTATGAACAACTATTATAAGATTTAAACACTACACAATAATCTTCAGGTATACTTATAAAATAATATAATAATTATTTTATGAATTAAACAAAAAATAAAGTAGGTAGTAAACCTAAGTCAAGATTAACTATAAAATCAAGCGCGCAAAACTGATCGTTTTTCAAACCTAGGTAGGACGTCTACTACCTAATAAATTATCAATATTATCTTGTAAAGGATCAACATTGTTGACGCTTTATCCCGCATCATATAGGCGCACACAAGCGTAGAACTGTATTTAAATTTTGCACTTAAAAAAGGTGCACGGCCTCTTAAGTCCCTATAAAGCCCTATAAATCCCTATATATTATTTAAAAAATATAAATGTAAATATATTTAAAAGATAAATGATTTTGCTGCTTAATAACAACAAATCTTTATGAGGCCAAAATAGAAATCTTGAAAATAACTAATTACGCAATATTAAATAAATAGTCGGTCAATCATGTGTTAAGGCTTAGGGAGTGTTTAATGTACCAAATTCTATCTCGCTTTCCCCTTCCCTCTTACTGAAATTTGCCTTCGCTGACCGATTCCATATGCTCACTTATTAGGTATTTATGTTAGCTACTAACACATGTTAGCTCAAGAGGTTTTTAATTAATAAAATAAGTAATTAATAATGATACGAACAATTAGTAACCAATTTGTGTAATAATATTCAATTTCAGCTATGCATTTTACACAGGCACTTAGACATAAGTACTAACTCATACGAGTAAAATAAATAATATAAAAAATATCTAAATTATTACAAGCGCATCGAAGTGCAGACTGCAGAGAAACACTACCTACTCCCAATCATTTTTTAAGCTACTCATTCGTAAATGTTTATCTATAAAATAAACACAGTAAATTCCATTCATAAATCAGGCTCATTACCTGTAAATAATCTTACTAAAGTTACATTTTAAAATCATCACTAACCTTGGTAAATTTTATGATAATAATAAATCACGGAGGTGTGACTCCTAAATATTACGAAAACACATATATATCATCATTAAACGATAGCGGTTTGTAACACGATTTACAGTCAAATTTCTGTTAAAAAAAGGTTCACAGATTAGACTTTGAGAGGTTTGATGGTGAAGAATGTGCTGTAGGTACTTAATAAATGTATGCTTCTACTGGGCAACATCACTCCGCCATAGATCCGGTCCACAGCAGGACCATTAAGTAGAATTATGATCAAGAGCCAGGTCCATTCGTTCGGTGGGTTCGTCCAAAGGGTGGTTTGTTATACCACCGTTTGCTGCCTCAAAGGCACTCCAGCCTCTTCCACAGGAGTAGGGGGCTTGACGTATTTCCTTGACACGACGTCGCGGCCTTTCGTGATGGCAACCACCAGCAGGTAAAGCAGGATGAGTAGGAGACCAGTAAGAGCCGCCACACCAGTTGTTTTCCCCGGGTAAGTCCAGTCCACTACGGCGTAAATGTAAGGTTTACCGTTCCTGTAACATTAAAATTGAAAATTATCTAGCGAATTGCCGTTAGTTCAAATACTTAGGCAGTTCTTAATAAAGTGTCCGCATATAATCTATTTATCGCAGTGACAATGTTCCGTGACAAAGGGCTAGTTTCCTAAAAAAATCTAATTAGTCCGTCAGTTGGATTAACAGAAAATATTGGACACGTATTTTTTCTTTTCTCAATCAAACAAAAAATGATGAAAATATAGCCCGTTAAAGTTCCACTTAACGTCACGCCTTGCGACACTTTTTAGCGAGGCGTGACGTCACGTGCTCACTTTGATGCGCTTTATCTTCGTAATTTTTTGTTTAATTGACAAAATACAAAATCTGGGTCCAATATTTTATGATAGTCTAACTGACGGACTAAATAGAATAATCATTTTTTGACCCAGGAAATTAGCCTAATGTAAGTTGGTAGGTCAAACAGTCGTGACTGATTATTGCCTACACAAATACTTTTACATTTCTCGTTAAGCTAAGCCTGGACAACCGGCTGGTTTCTAGTTCTAGTTATTAGGTTTACTTAGTTCAATAATGCATAATGAGCGTACTAATAGTCAGAAGCACATTCTATGTATAGTTGCTATCATTTTGTATGTATAAGTGATTTATGAAATGTTTCTATGTAATCTCATAATAAATATTCATTTAAGAGGCCGTCCTTGAAATCGTCGTATTTTCGAACATTTTGTTCTCTGATTGTAGACGTGAATGACAATTGAAACAAAATATAAAGGATTATAATTAATATTAATATTTTAAAATATTGGTTCTTATTCTTGCATGTAGCGCGAATGGATTTTTCATATCATTCCTCTAGCTCCTCCTCTAGGATTGCCAGGAGTTCAACAGGCTACCGTGTTAGGATAACCTTAACTACAAAAATGTAATAATTGACATCATAAATGAAGGGTGGGAAACTAGACGACAGCTTTGTTACTATAGCCAGTTAGCATTGTGTTGGACTACGTGAGACAGAAATACCAGGTTCGTGTGTTATCACGCTAAAAGACTAACAAAGGCATTGTTTCATGAGTGGTTATTTTAAATGGAACAATTATTATCTGCTTTGTGTTTTTTAAATAAGATGAGTATAACATCCTTGCATGATCTAATCAGTAACGATGAATTAATAGCTTCTTAGTTTTTGATATCTTATGCGGAATGTTCAATTTTTCATTTTTAGTGATTTTTAATCGTTTTAGTAGGTTTTTTAAAAATATTTTTTTAAGTATAGGCTGTTCTTCTTATAGCCATACGTATCTATACGTATGTACACTTTGTTGTGATGTTGTGAATTTTAGAAAATTTCAAAAATGTGTTCATTCCTAACATCAAGACAGAGAGAAATTAGCTTGCCCTACTAAACACTTGTACAATGATGACTAGATAACTAATAGACGTAGGCAGGTAGGCACTACCTAAGTACCTACCTAAATACAGTATTTATGTTTTTTTCGTTGTACTTTGTTTGTTTTTGTGTGGTGTGCAGTATCGTGCATCTATCTAAATAATTAAAGTAAAGCCCGGAGCGTGGGCCATAGCCACAAGGACAAGACGAATTGAATGTGATTGCACTTTTGCAGGCGGTCTATTTTTAAGTACACGGATAAATACTCAAAGCTAGCTACACGGTTGACAGCCAATGAATCCTAGATATACGGTTTAATTTTGCATTTTATGAAATCAAAAAACTTTGTTACTAACTTATCAGTGCCGCCAGCGAAGTAGTAGATCAGGCCAAACAGAAGGTAGGTAAGCGCAAAGCACACGGGCTGGTAGAAGTGTAGCAAGCGGCTGGGCTGGGAAGAGGTGATGAGGAGCAGGAACATCAGCAGAGAATTGATCCCATGGACTGCCACGTCCAATCCGTGATTTAACTCTTCGTCGATACCAGCTGTGGAGAAAGTACGTATTTATATAATATTGTTTAGCAATGATTTTTAATTAGTTTAATTAGTAGATTTATTAAATTTTTGTTACCAACATTTGTGGCAAATAACCATTTTATCTTATGTTCATGTGGACATGGATGGGTGGCGAAAGTCACTTTCAATAGATGGGTCGTCTGCTCGCCGTCTTTAGGTATTAAGAAAACTAAATAAATATTCACAAAATCAGAAAATAGGTATGACCCGTTAGATAGTCTCGGGTAGTAGTACATATGTGTAGACTAGTAAAAAAAAACAGGTTTATACCTTCGTAGAGCACGGTCCAGTAAAACAATGTGATGAGGAAGGCGATAGGCACAGCAACGTTATACAGTATCCAGTATGCTTGCACGTACCACGGCAGAAGGAACTCGGAACCTAGTCGCACAAACAAAACATCGTCAGAAAAACTTCATCATTAACTAGAGCGTTCGAAAGAATCGCCCTCGATGATGAAGTCATAATGTAGTGAGAATTACGCTACTGCTTCTGCTAGACTAAAAATATTTAAAAATTATTGCGAACTGCCAAACTGTCAAGTTTGTAATACTTCAAAACTTATTTTGTATTTACTCGTATGTACGTAACCTAGTCGGTAAAGTTCGGAATTTGCAGGTAAAAATCACTGTTCCTTTTTTGACGTCTCTGCGTCTCAAAATTGAAGGTGCAAATGTACAATAGGTTTTTTATTTTTGCTACATATTTTATACCTATATACAAAGCATTATTAGAGTTTTAAACCATTTACTAAGTATTACCAACCATTTGTAGTTAGTAAAACATTACTAGTTATAGTTAAAAATATAATTTAAAATAAGACTTTAATAACTGCTTCGTAAGTACTCACTCAATGGTCCGTAGAAGTAGCACCGCGCAGACACCACAGCTGCGAAAAAACTCGCTAATGTCATCACAGTGAGTCCCCAATGCGTGAGGTATATGAACCAAAACTTCAAAAGCCCATCCTGAATGTACAAAGTGATAGAAGCCAACACTATTCCGACAGACGTTAGCAAGATCAACGTTCGCAAAACCAAAAGTGGCACGGTCGACCGATTCTTTTGCCAAACGCTCAGATAGAAGTCAGATGGTATAGAGTGCTCAATTCTGAGATTTCTTAGCTGAATTTCTTCTTTAAAATAACTCTTTATCGCACTCATGGTGGTTTTTTGGTCAGTAACGTGAACAAATGTGTGTTATCGATCACTATAGCGATATAGAGCGTACGTTATCAGGTTGTGTCAGTTTCTTATCGGCCGTGCCAAATTTATTAATTGATTTTGACCTTCGTTTGATTTAAAACCATTGAATCTTCGAAAAGTTTGGTTTTGAAAGGAGTTTAAATGAGATGCGTTGGTATTTTTTTAAATGTTTAATTTGTCTGGCTTATTGTTTAAGGTATCATTATTTTATTATAATACGAAATTAATGTAGTTTATTAGTTACATTTTCACAGCTATACCACTAAATCTATATCAAGGAAATCGGTAATAACCTGAATTCGTATAGAGAATATGAGAGATTTTTTGTCAATTTACATAACATACGTACAATGAAATGAAAACCGTTTTGTAATAATAGAATTATTTCATAATCATTACAACCCACTTATTATATTTTCTTACAAATTAGCTTAATGGGTAATTAGGTAACTTATGTGTCTAGTCTAGGTAACAATAATTGTTTATGAATAACAAAACGATAGGGTGAGACCACCAGGATTCCCTAGCCCGATCCCTTTGGGGGATCCGATAAAGTATTTATTTTTAAATAGAATAGAATAGAAAACATTTATTTGACACACACGAATAAAAAATACGTAACAATAAAACAATGAAGGATTTCTGGTGTGTCAAAAGGGTTCCCGCTATAGTTTTCCTATCTCCAAATTAGAAGACAGTGGTAGTACCTATCTGGTAGAGTAGAAGTATTTTTGTTTGCCTATCACTTTTAACTTTGCAATGAAAAACTATAGGTTCACTTTATTCGTCTAACATTGATCACTTTCGTGCGCAAAAATATTTTTTATCTTAAACTTAATTAGAGACATCTAAGACGGTGGTCCTAAACCGGCGCGTTAGTTGGTTCCGGAGTAGCGTCAAGAAGACCACTATAATGTAGACGCTCACGATTAGCCCGGCGCTGATAGCCACCGTAGCCATGGCTTGCCCGGGCTGCGACCAGTCCAGAACGGGGTATATCCATACTTCACCAAACCTGAGTACAAACAAAATACTATAAGTCAAAAGTCAAAGTCAAAAGTCAAAAATCATTTATTCAGTTTAGGACAGAAAACTGCCACTTATGAACGTCAATAATAACATTATTGGCCCATATAGGGCAGAACATGTCTCCTTATTTTTTGTGCCATACTAGTGCTTCGAGACAAGACACAGACAATCTGGCAAGTGCTGAGAAGAAACGCCGGAACAAACTCATACTTTTTAACATGCTTCTATATGTATTAGCTTCACTTCATCACTTCAGCCATAGGACGTCTACTGCTGAACACAGGCCTCCCCCAATGACTTTCATCAGGGGGGATTGCCGATACTCGCCACGCTTGGCAGGCGGGTTGGCAAGCGCAGTTTTTGTAACATTTTGCACGCAGCCGCTGCTGCCCATCTCGTGCTACAGGAATTAGTCGCCTCTTACGACACGCCTCCTGTTGGCGGTGGGGAAGTGTATTCTTTACGGCCGTTCCCACTCAGCACAGCTTAGCTTCACTTGTTACTAACTAAATATGTAATCAATTCTTGGAAGTCGTTTTTTACCTACTTCTTTCTAACTGTGTATCGATTTAAATTTTGTAAGTATTTGACATTCGGATGACAATACAATAATTTGAAACCATCTTGCTGATCTGATGATGGAGTCAGGAGGTAGGTAGTAGAACTCTTCAATGAATACTTGTAAAACCTTCGTGTGTGAGCTCATTCGATTCGTTTTAAGGTGTCCAGTACATATTTGAGTGTTTTATAGTTTTTTAAACTATGATATTTATTAATTCCTGGCTTCTGTCCCGTCTTGTCACAGGGTACGCTTTGTTCGTCTCAACCCTTGCTGTACCCTGAGCATTTTCTCAATGGCTCTCTACGTCTTTATTGATAGCAGACAACCATCATAGTTTCAGCCGAACTCCTCGGCTACTACCGATTGGGTAACTTTAAAAGTTATATTGCCTGTGTACTTTATATAGTCTTTTATGTTTTTTAACATGTCCATACCATCGAAGCCGCAGAGATAATACTAAAGAGGTACTGATTGGGACAAAAACACAATTCTTAGATGCAGTAATGATGACGTCAGTTTAAATTTTAAATATCTAGTAGGCAATGGAGACTAACTGTTTGAACCATAGTAGTATAAA
The DNA here is from genome assembly GCA_963576865.1 of Anania hortulata. Classification (NCBI taxonomy): domain Eukaryota; kingdom Metazoa; phylum Arthropoda; class Insecta; order Lepidoptera; family Crambidae; genus Anania; species Anania hortulata. The sequence continues at coordinate 7,125,122 of OY756389.1, forward strand.
AAACTATACTAATATTATAAAGCTGAAGAGTTTGTTTGGTTGAACGCGCTATTCTTAGGAACTACTGGTTCGAATTAAAAAAATAGTAATGATTGTTTTAGATCGTCATTCCAAATTGATAATTGTTTGTCATAAGCGTGGTAGTGGTAGCTTTCAGACCAGGAATCTCGCCTCACGTCCGTGAGTCGTGTTTGGAGTTCAGCACGCAGTACCTTTGATTTTACTTAATCTATGTACGGATATAAGTACATATATACATTTAGCCTGCTGTTTATTACGACATCACATGAGAAACCTCTAAAATTATCAGTGTTTCTCAACTATATTATCATCATCATTATCATTTCAGCCATAGGACGTCCACTGCTGAACATAGGCTTCCCCCAATGACTTTCATTAAGGGTGGATTGCCAATACTCGCCACGCTTGGCTGGCAGTATGGCGAGCGCATTTTATTATAAGATTTCGCACGCAAACAATGCTGCTTGTCTCGTGCTACAGGAATTCGTCGCCTCTTATGACACGCCTCCTGTTTCCGGTGGGGAAGTGTATTCTTTACGGCCGTCCCCACACGGCACTACTATATTATATGCATGTATTATACATATAAACCTTCTCCTTGAATCACTCTATCTATTAAAAAAACCGCATCAAAATCCGTTTCGTAGTTTTAAAGATCTAAGCATAAATAGGGATAGACAGGGGAAGCGACTTTGTTTTATCCTATGTAGCGATAGTGATAATCCATTATGTTGGTACTCTAGATAGAATTACATTTATAAATCTTAGTGCACCTGCAAATGTGTGGCAATCAATAAATGTGATAAATAATGAGTATCCGTTATCTATGCACCATAATACTAGCTATGTTTAGTTTGGGACTAGATAATTGATGTGATTTTTGAACTATGTAGTTATTATTATTATTACTTACGGATTAGTTCCTCCTGCATAATAGTAAATGATAGAAAACACCGCGTAGATGAGCATGAAGACGACGGGGTAGACAAGCTGCACGAAGTAGACCGAGAGGTTCGACGTCATCAGCAGGAGGAACATCACCACCGAGTTGATTCCGTGCGTGAACACGTCGAGCACCGGGTTTACTACAAACTCTTCGTTGTCAACTGTCCCTGCAAAACGGTTCAACGTACAATTAATGGCTTATGAACATGGAGCAAATAACCTGTAGAGTAGAAATGTCATTAATTTTGTTCCAGTAATCTTCCGCTGCTACTGATTTAGAAAGGGCGAGAGTTGACAGGACTTGTCAGTTCACGTGTTTCGGAGAAAGATGGTCTGTATTGCTGCTCTATAAGGAATGTCCTCGAGGCTCGATAGTGCTTCCTACCTACATCGTAAGTGCACTAAAGCCATCGAGCACATACCCTATAGAGCAGCAATACGGACCATCATTCTCCGAAACTAGTAAGTAATTTTTCACTGACATTTAGTATACACTAGCTGTCCCGGCGAACTTTGTACCGCCCCTTTTTTTTTTTAATTATCCCGACGATTCAATAGTTATTCTGCTATTAGGGGTGGAGCGAAATTCAACAAATTAAATATCATAAAAATCGGCCCAGCCGTTCTTGACTTATAAATGGTGTAACTAACCCGACTTTGTTTTATATATATAGATCAAAGATTTTTGACGCTGTGTCTATTGACACTAGATACCCAATACGCGCGCAAAATTTGAAGCAACTAAATTGGAGCCGCAGCAGGCTCCAAACGCCTGACAACTCCGTAGCACTGAACGTGTTAAATGTCAATTCCCCCGGAACGTGTCTCTTGGAAAAAAAAATATTGACGAGATGTGCTATTAGATGGTGTCGTAATGACACCATCTAATAGCTTGGATAAATATAAAAACTGTGATAACTTCACTTTTCACTTACAAGCTATCAATATTATTTAGTATTTCGACCATAAAAGCTAATAAAATTAATCGCTTTAATTTACATTTTGTAAAAGGTTAGTGTTGCCAGTTAAGGAAATTATTTCCCCATTTTATTTTTACATTATTGTCCCTATTGATTAATTTTAAAAGACTTACTGATATTTTTGTCTGTGATAAGTAGGTGCAGTGTAATTTAAATATTATACATACTTGAAAATATATTAGTTTAAAGTTTAAAAGCTTAAATGAACATCACTTGTTAAAATCAAAACATTCATATCTTTTTGTTTTAAGGATTCCACAACAGTAAAATAGTAAGAAAATATTTACGTCGTGCACATGACAATCTAGATGCCTACATTGTTTTTATTTAATTTTCCCCAAGTTTGGGGAGAACTACTATTATGAGTAACCCTCTTCTATAATGGTGTGCGTGTGTCTCTGTGTAAACGATCTGTAAAGTTGCTTCAAATTTAGAATCGCCGTAGGTACCGAATTATCCTTCTATGGTATTTTATGATATAGATAGATACTAAATTGGAGGAACTACTAACAAAAAATGGAGGAAAATTTTGACAATCAAAATAATGTCATTTCTACTCTATAGCGTATGTGCTCCATGACTAAAGCAAAATTAAAGTAATTGTACTCCACCATTCTATTATATCCTCAAAAATCTAGATTACAAAAAATATATATCATTATGATACCTATAACAAAGCTGTAGTAGAAGATCGTGATGTGAAAAGCGAGGGGCACCGCGATGCAGTAGCAGGCCCAAAACAGCCGAATGTACCACGGCAACCCAAATGTAGAGTCTGAAACATTGACTTTAACTTTACAAATTTCTCAAGAAATATCCCAATGCTTCTAGTAAATATGCTTTTCTAAACATTAAAACTGCTGAAGTGGCAGTGAGCGGGGCACATAGCACGTAGAACTGACGGCCGATGGGGCAGAAAGGTTATAGAATGGAGGCCGCGTATCAGCAAGCGCAGCGTAGGACGTCCACTCACAAGGTGGTCAGACGACCTGGTAAGGGTCGCAGGAAGACGCTGGATGCAGTCCGCTTCCAACCGGCCAATCTGGAAGTTAATGGGGGAGGCCTATGTTCAGCAGTGGACGTCCTATGACTGAAATGAATGATGATGACGAAACATAAAAAATGTTTTTGACCTTGCATACTAACCTGGTTGACGCAAGTCGTATGGGAGAGCCAAAATAAGTAAAGTTGTTTAATTTCTTGAGCACAAAGTATTATATCTTGAAATATAGCTGAACATATTATATTGTTGAAAGTCCTATTTTATTAGTAAATTCTTTTAAAAAGGGGTGATTATTCCTCAAATACAAATATTTTTATTACAGACCTACATCAAAATCAGACTGTTAGTATGAGAAAGTAACACTTTTTTGCGATTTAAATTTTGGTGACGGGTAAAGTTTAGTTGTATTTGAATAGTATAGTATAACCCTATAAGCAAGGGCGCAAACGAGGACACTTTTGTTTCTTGTGTCAGACACAAGCTACCCATGAATACCTATTTGATTTCTATAGAACCAGTATGAAATCATCCACTCTGCGCATACGTGAACATTTCTTGTGTCCAGTTGCTTCCACTTAACACTTACTCATGACTACTCGACTAAAAATGTCCACGTTTGCGCAGCGCCTGAAAGAACCTAATAATATAGAACAAATTGTAAACTTCAGTGCATAACGATACTGAAAATTGGCAGACTATACGAGTAAAAAAATATGTTCATGACACTTAAAGAGCAGCTTTTTTACAATGTCACGCTTTACCACAGAATAAATAAGTTTACAAGTCAAGGAAAGTCTTCGATCACGAAGAGAAGGATATTTTTGAAAGACAAAAACACTATTAAATAAATTAAAATGACCTCCCACTCGAAAACACATTCAGGAGATAACCTAAATAGTATATTTATGAATAAATGTAGTTTTGTTGGCTTTAACATATTTACATTCATGCAAAGGTTTTGGTTTACTACGGAGCTCTAAAAAAGAAAAATATTTTTTACCCTACACTTTGACAGAGCATTTTCCGTCGCGTAGTATCGGAATCAGATACTTGCATTGAAATGCGTTGTGTACGAAGGGCCTTAGACATACCGATTGGTCCTTTAAAGTATGCTACTGCTGATACAGCGGTTGCCAGTCCACAAGTTATTGTGATCATAAGCAGGCCCCATTGCGTCATGAAGATGGGCCAGTAGGCGATGTAGATGATCCTCTCCGGGAGGAGCAAGGAAGACAGGATCATGCCCACGCAGCCGAGGAACAGGACGAATCTAGCGCACAACATCGGCAAAGCCATGCGGTTACACTGCCAGCAGCTGAGATAGAAATCGGACGCGGTTTCATCCTGCAATCTCAATTTTCTCAACCGAAATTGGTCCCGAATCGCGCCCATGCTGTCGTCAGCCGCTTATACGACTGCGCGTTATTGTTGAATATATTCATGGTGATATTAAAATAGAAGCGTTATCTTAGATAAATATGTAGGAGTTTTTAGTAAAGGATCCTGCACAAAGAGCTGTGAATTTAGTGACTAATAAATAGATTAAAAATTATATCGGTAAATCTTCAGCTGATGATAAACATGTACTTAGAACAGATATCTATCTACACTTTAATTGGCGGACGTGAAACGTAAGTACCATTTTAGGGTTGGATTCCGACTTGCACAGTAGTAGTCAAAACGGAACCCATATGGTTTTGTCATGTCCGTCCATCCGTCTGTCTGTCTGTCTGTCTGCGGCTTAGCTTAGAGGTTAACCTAACCTCGCCTACAAAAAATACTAGAACCTAGTTTTTTCCAACATAAACAAAATTCAAAGAGCACAAAACTACATCCTTAAACAAGTCAGCAATTCACCCTGGTTTATTAGAAACTCGGAAGTACACGAACACCTAAATCTACCAACAGTAAAGGAAGAAATAAAGACATGTGCAGGGAAGTACAAATCTAGACTGGACAACCATCCAAACCAGCTAGCTGCTCAGCTCACATACCAGACTGCATAAATCGGCTAAAACGTCGCAGGACCCTTGAACTCGGCTGCACTGTCTGAGCCACTATATTAATATGGATGACGTTTCTTATGAGGAATGTCTCCACCCGCGAATTACCTGTCATCACATCTGCTCATAGTCAGAAAGACTGATAGCATGATAAGCCTTAGAAAAAAAAAACCTAGTTTTTTTTGTGTAAGTACATCTACAATTACAATGTGGATGCTTGTCCGTTCATCCTTCGGACGACTGCCCAAGGCGAGGTCCAAGTCTACAGAAGCGCTCTTCCGGTCCGAGTCCGACCCACTCCGTTTACCCCCAGATCGGATCCGCACGAAAGGACCCCGACATCAGTCCGCCGTCCTGTTTCGGCAGTCCTGGTTTCGTCGGTGCCACCACTAGCGGGTCGCCACTGGTTAGTGTGCCCTATACACTCGACCCTGGCCCGATCACGCCCGCTAGTATGGGACCGGATACGTACGAGCCTGAGTTTTCGCGTGGCGAGTACACGCGGTCGGGTCGCGGCAAGCTAGTGGGGCGGAGCTAGGCTGAGCGGCTCCATGCAGCACTTGCCACAACTGCCCGGTGTAGGCGTACCTAAAGAGATCTTCTTCAAAGGCTATCAGCAGGTCAGTCCGTAAAAAAAACAGTGATCGTACGGTCTGTTGTGTCGTCGGATATAAGTCGCCTTAAGACATGAGAAAAAAACACGACAATAGTACCTACACGAGGGCTGCTATTTATGCATCCAGAATCACAAAGTGAAGAAACATATATCATTCATTACAGTTTTATTGCTTTTTAAAATATTCGTCATGATTATCGATGCTCTTTTGCATACGGTGGAACCAATTTTTGTAGCACTTTTTCCATTCAGATTGAGGTATTTCCACAACGTGCAATTTCGACACATCAGCAGCCACTTCACGGCTCGAAAAACGTTGACCACGTAATTTATTCTTCACAGTTGGGAATAAATAGAAGTCGTTGGGGCTGTACGTTGGATGTCCTGTTAGTTCGATCTTTTGATCTTCCAAATACTTATTATTTAGGTATTAGGTTAGAATTGTCATGATAAAGAAGGATTCTTCGTTGTCGGTTGTTCTTTCTTATTTCTTCAAAGATTTCTAGCAACAAATGTGTACCATTCAAAGTTAACTTTTTTGCGACCCTCTAGTGGCACTGTTGCCCTGTAGCCACATGTCCATTTATACCATAAAAACAAACGACCATTTCCTTCAAAGTGCTTTTTGAACGAATGACTTTTGTTGAGTTTGGCTCTTTTTCTCATCTTCTTCATTTTGGAAAACCCAAACCGTTGATTTTTGTTTAGTTTCAGGATCATACGCATATATCCAAGATTCATCACCTGTGTAGATATTATAGACAGCTTTTGACTGTGTAGGTACTCGTCATAGTTATGCCCAGAGACGCCTCTATTTCGCGATATGTATGGGTTTATTGAACTCAATAAACCCGTGATACACAGAAGTTTTTGATGGTGCTTCGTCCCCAAAAGTCGGAGTTAGTTGATCGATGCATTTTTTAGAGTTAGCCCTTGCTGAAAATCGTAATAAATCATAGCACGAAAAATTTCACGAGTTAAATCCATGGTGATAAAGACAGGCAACTTTCAAAATGACGCTACAAAAGATAAACAAATGATAGCTATGAATGAAACAAATTTGTATTTTTGAGTAGTAGAAATCCACGAAGGGAAAGGCAATGATACAGAGCCATAAAGCCAAATCAAGAATATTTTTATTTTTTCACGTCATATTGTATTCTTTAGCTAAAGAGTTCTATTTGTAATGTTATAATTACTTTTTTAATATTGTTCTGTAATTGGCCAGTTCCGAATGCATAAATAGCATTGCAGCCCTTGTTTAAGTATCACAGCTAGGTAGGCTTTACAAGATACCAAGTTAACTTGTAAAATGTACTTGGAGAAGAAAATTACAAAAATAATTTAAAAAAAGATGTTAATTATTAAAATTTGCTACCTGCAAATAACATATCGTAACGGAAATCTATGGAACCCTAAATTGCATGTGGCTCGACACCCACTTGGCCGGTTTTCACTACTTGGTATCGCCTTAAACGAATATTGATTATTACGGAAAAGATAACAATTAGATTACCAGCGTAGAATTATTGTTTTACAATATCTTTGATGTGTTACATTAAGATAATTGTTTAAAACATAATAGTGTAGGTATTTATACCTATCAGACAATTACATAGCTTCTCTCTCTTCCTCCTTCTTTCTAAACGTATGGTTTTAATGAGAGTCTGTAATAGATTAGAAAGTACTTACACTCAAAACCAATATCATTTTAATACCAATAACCAGTGTAATCAATGTAGTATCAATAACATCGTGACGTCACACCATTGATTTTTTTATCACTGTATTATACTGTACTTATTGTAACATTGAGTTGTAACAATTTCTTACACTGTCGGTAGGTCATTCGATTTTGTAGGGTTTGTATGTATGCTATTACTTGGACATGTTAAACCTATAAGATATCATTAAATGTAAATGTGTGTGTATTTGTTTTCAACGATTCCACCCTAGAGTCTAGTGTTACAGATTAGTTACTCCAACGCCGTGCCGAATATTTTAAGTTTGTAAAGTAATTTCATGATATCGGGTTTTTCTCAACCTGAAATCATGATTGGAACTACTTCTGCTGATCGATATAAACCGATACGAATCCTCATCATTACCGAAAAGAAACAAAAAAATATACTTTCCTGTTTAGAAATAAATAATTTATTTACAAAAGTAATAAACTTTACTTAGCTTATACTACAGCGTTTGGATATGAAATCGTGTCATTTAGTGCATCATTCTTTTTAAATAAATTTTCTGCGTATAGTAATGTACAACAATTGATTACGTACTTGCAAAGTACAACACGATTTCATATTTAACTCTTTAAACCACTAATTAAAATACATTGATAATTTTTACAAGTCTACGATCATTCATCAACAACATGGAGGTATTCCCAAAAAGTTTAAGCTCTCCATCACTAACAATCGATGATAGTAAATAGAGCTCATAGTAATAAGCTAGCTATATACGTTAGTTTGAAGAAAAGGCACTACATGATATGTCCTGTACATAGTACATACATAAATGTACCTAAGGCTTGAAGTTATTTTACAGTGCAAGGTTAAATAAATAAATAGTACTTAGGTAAGTAAGACATTAGTCAACTGGAACTGATTTGGTCATCTTCTTGTAAAACGTCATAAAAGCAGATTACGTAACGGGAAGAAGAAGAAATGTATTTATTTTACTAAAGTATGTAAATCTTGAATGACCTCACTCCTCCTCGGTATCAAGTTTACTATGGCATATCCAGTGCAGTCAATAAAGTTTATAACCTCAAGCTCAACATATAAATGTCGTAACAAAAACCACAACATGAGGCATGCTTGACTCTTAATAAACAATACGTTTTTTTAATCAGCCTAATAGATTTATAAAATAAATTTACACGCACTCCAAAAATTCTTAAATCGGACAAATTACCATTTATAGAAGGTAACTACTAAGACGACTGTTCACTATTATTATAGGTATACGTACAATTAGTTGGTTAATATCAGAAATAAAGTGCTCGGGGTTGCCTACGATCTCATGTTATGGTAAACGGGTTAACTCGATGAGTTAATAGTCGGCAATGTTAATGCTGTTGCGTTTGCCCTCGAAGCACGTGCCGGCAAGGTAGTCGCGGAACAGGGCCATGAGTACCACAATGCTGTGCACGATGATCACAAGCGCGGCACACGCAAACACTACGCCCGTCGTCGGGCCCGGCTGGGACCAGTCCAGCAATGGATATATCCATTGCTCGCCTTGCCTGGAATTGAGAACGTTCATTCTTAGTGCACGGTTACACGATCAGTGTTTTATCAGTCTGCTTCATCAGTTTAACTCACGCCAGAATGATGGATTTCCTAACATCATCGTTGGAATCTTTTCAAATCAGTATTTTATCGATTGTTAGCGATATAGACATAGCAATCGGTCACAATATTCTAAAGCACTTACACGCAGGCAAATATCCTTTTTGACGAAGCTCGACCTGGATTTTGCTGAGTTATATCAATCCACATCAGTATTTCGTCAGTCAGTACTTAGGTTACACGATCATTCTCCTGTCATTCTAACTTGACTGATGGACCAGACTGACGAAATACTGAGCGTGTGTGTAACCTTTATCTTAGTTTGCTGTGTTGAGTTGCCTTTTGGATATTAGTAATATTATAATAATTAGCCAATCGCAAAGGTAGGTTTGCGACCTTGACTTCGACATAATCTACCTACATAAAAAGCTGTAGTAGTAAAGAGCCACAGTTATGACACAAGATAGAGTGTCCTGGAAAGGGGTAATGGCGAGAGCTACACACGATAATATTTTCATGACGACTGAACCGATAACCAAAATTGAGTGGAGACCGCGACCTCGCAAACGAAATGTAGGGCGTCCTCCGGAAAGGTAAAGCGATAATATTCGAAAACCAGTGGAAGCCAAGTGGCAGTGGATGGAAAAGAATAGCCGAGGATGGAGCTCTAGTGCCGTCCATTGGCAGAGCCCTATGTCCAGCTGTGGACTGACGGGCTGATTATGATAATGATGAATACCTGTCTTCCTCTTCCATCCAGTCTAAAGACGTCCTCCGCTGAACAAAGACCTCTTCATTTGTTGTGGAGTATCATGAAGAACACAATAGTCATCGGTTGAACTTCAAAGATAGTCTTGGATAATGATATAGATTATGATAGATAACTAAATTAATTAACTCAATAAGCTGACACGTGCAAACTATCATCAAAAGTGGACGGACTATCGGTTGTTTTTTTAAATTAAAATGTTTGCGAATTGCGAGCGAAGACTTACAAACTTAGACAAATAAAAATAGAATTTCAATTCAACTAAAACTAAGCGCCGTGTCATTCATACCAAAACTGGTGTTAGTTATTATTGATTTAAAAGTAGGTCGCTATCGAGTTGACATCTTGCATGTAAGTAAAGGGTTAATTGAAAATTGTTAACCGTGAGTGAGGTTATGCTGCTTGATGACATCTGACATTAGGGTTTCACACTTGCCTGACATAAACATAGAGTACATTTGTATGACTTAAATCCCTTCATCCGATTCGAAATAAACCCGCATGATGATTGAGGTCAGACGTGTACTGTGGGATAGATTTTACTGGTAAAATATTAACAAGAACTTACGGGTTGATCCCGCCAGCGTAGTAGTAGATGATTGAGAAAGCCATGTAGACGAGCGCGAAGAGGAACGGGTAGACGAATTGCAATAGGTGCATAGGATGCCTCGACGTCACCAGCAAGATGAACATGGCTATCGAGTTCATGCCGTGGACAAAAAAGTCCAGCACAGGGTCCATTGTGCCATCATCAACTAGACGAAAGAAAATAACCAGTGTTAGATTATTGAATTGAATGATTGTATTATCTTTGTACAATTATTCGTTTTAATAATTAATTTAAATTAAATTTGTTTCTGTTATGAAATGATTTATTTGACTGTATTTTAGTTGTATAAAGTAATTTGAGATTTTAATAAGTTGTTCTTTTGACCTTGATGGTGATTATTGATTTTTCACTTGTTTCATGGCGGCAAAAAAAGAAAAGCAGCGATGTCTAGCATTTAATTCAAAAGGGTCAATTTACAAGAAAAATATTAGGTGTTTCATTTGTGAATATAGTATCACCATGTAACGATATCTGATCTAAAGATTAAATGAATTACAATGAGAAGCGCAGTCATAAAATGATAGAAGCGTAATAGAGACTCAATTAATAAAGATTTAGGTATACAGGTCTTACCTAAACCAGTTAAGAAAGAGTAGTAGAAGATCGTGATGAAGTAGGCGACAGGCACAGTGGTGACCAGCAACGCCCAGTAGAGCCTAATATACCAAGGCAACCCAAGATCAGAATTTGAGTCTGAAACGTAAAAATATAAGTTTTGGTGCATGTTCACGTTAAGGTACCTACGCTACATTAGATTAGTTAGTTTGTTAATTGCGCAACAGATATATCCCGAATATAATATATATCCCGAGCGGTCATTTAGTATGAGAAAGTTCAAAAAATACATATTGAGTTTTCGATGTTTGACTAATTATAAAAGTTGTTGTTTTTGAGCACCAGAATCAGCTCTTGAGCGGTCTTGCATATACAAAAAAAAACTTGTAAATAGAAAAATATGCAAGTCATTAAATATTATACAAGCAGTTCCTAGTGGTTTACGTGTTTTGTACATGTACAGAAACGGCCGGTCAACCTACCCTAAAAGTTAAAGGTCATTGAACTCAATTCAATTTCAACAAGATTAATATAAATTGAGAAAATTGGACGTTTTGTGGTAGGTTGACTCTTGTCTGTACATTGAAACAATACGTGTTCTCAAATAAATAAATATATAACAAAGTACAATTTACCTATAGATCCCTTGACACAGGCAACGACTGATACCATGAACGCTAATCCGCTGGTTATCATGATCATGAAGACTCCCCAGTGTGTCATATAGATCGGCCAGTATTTAAGGCTGAACGTATCCGCTGTGAGGACCAAAGAGGCGATGAAGATAGCCAGGCACCCGAGGAACAATATAAGTCGGAGGCATAGTAGGTGAACAGCAGAGTGGCCGGTCTGCCACCAGCTGACGTAGAAATCTGAGGGCTCCTCGTGATTCAATGTCAGCTTATCCACACGGAACTGATCCCTAAAATACTGTTTTGTAACACCCATGTCGACAGAGCTTGTGTGACTGATTGTGTCGTTTCCGCAGGGCTAGTAAAAATCCTTATCTGAACAATTTGTGATTTCTGCGGATCACCTAAGATAACAGTATGAATGTGACGTATAGCTATTCTGGCTGCTATTGATTCACACTCAGGTATATAGATTATGACGATAATAATCTTAATACCTACAGTCTGCTGTGATTAATATTTTTTATTTAATAAAGTCAGCAATTCGTTGTAGTGAACGGCGCAAAAAACAAAAAAAAATTGGAATTTAATTTGATTATATCTGTATTTTTTAACTTTACACCATAATAGTCCTGAGTAATAATAAGCTCAACTGAATTACTTTATAACATCATAACACCTTGTTAGTTACACCTTTATAAATAACCTTAAGAAAAAACCTAGATATTAAACTCTGCTATATCGACTGTGATGTTTGGCACAGATTGAAATTGAATTAAATCTAAATTCGGTTTTATTAAACACTAGCGGTCCCGGCGAACTTCGTACCGCCCCTACATAACTTTTTTTTTTCGTGAATATATTTTCTGTGTTTTTTTAAGTTATTCTGCTATTCGGGGCGGAGACAAATTCAACAAATCAAAGATCATAAAAATCGAGTTATAAATGGTATAACTAACCCGACTTTCTTTTATATATATATAGATAATACTATTTGTAATAATAATTGTAACAACTTTGATTTAAAGTTTTAAAAACTATTTTACAACTTAAGCTAGTGTGTAAAAAATTAACTTGTATATAACTAGAATAATCACTGAAACTTGTATTTAATTTGTTTAAATATTACACAAATATATTTATTCTGATAGTAGTATCATTTCTACAGTATTTATAATGTTTTAAAATTCATAGACGGAAAAAGTACCTGTTAACTGTGACTACTCGAATATATGACACGATCGAACTTATCTTTCAGGAAAATGGTTCTGGTAAGTACCTACGTAATATTTATTAATTAGAGGGATAGGTATTTATATGTACAACCGTTCAACACCACGTCACTCCTGTTACTGACTGAGGAACAGTACCTATTACAGTATTTAATTATGGAGTGAGTAGTTTCGTTGGTCCTCATTTAAACTTTAAATCACTACCTACTCAGCATTGGTATTGGGAATAATGAACTTTGTTGTCCTATCTATTGATTTATAGTTAAGTGTTCAATAAAGAACTTATAGTTTTCAAATGAGGTACTATCTATGAAACATGCTCGAATATATACTTTTTATGTAGCCAACTGTTGCTTAGGAAGACACGATATATATAGAGGACTGAAACAATAAGAATGTCTTGTATGGAAGAATATGTATTACATAAAATAATGACCGCTTTATCGGTGTAGTCCTAGAAATCTATTTAATCATCTTCTTTAGTCCAAGTCCGTTTTAGTGGTTTCGTACCTTAAAAGGTCAAACGGAATCCTTATAGAATCACTTTGTTCGCCGTCTGTTTGTCTGTCCGTCATTGAAAACCCCTTTAACTAGAAATTCGTGAACCAGGAAGAAATAATCAAGTCTGCAACTCTTTAATCTGTAAAAAAAATCAAACTTCTAAATCAACGCAATCAAAAGGTGCGGCCATAGAGCACCTAACCTATAGAGTTTTTTTAAAAATCTGTATTTAAACAGTTTTTGTTTGGACGAGAGTTGATATCATCGTGTCTCTTTAACACTGACATTGGCGGAACCAGTGTGACCCAGTGCACTATTGCTGCCATTAAAACAGAAATTGAAATAGACGAGTGTTGACAGGACTTGTAATTTCATACTAAATGTAAGTGAAAATCACTTACATGTTTCGGAGAAAGTTGGTTCGTATTGCTGCTCTATGGGGCATGTACTCAATGGATGCGGCAGCTTATGCCGCATTTTTGATACTCTCAAGAGAATCAAAACCTATAGGGTACTTCCCATTGATCTAATGTTATGATGATGAAAGACAAGGTGTCTCAATAGCAAGCAACGTCATAGAGCCCAAGTAACGAAAAAAGTAAAAACCGTAAATTTATAGTAAAAACACAAAAATAAACTTTTATGGACGAGCTAGTTCCATACCTACAGTTTGTTTTACGGAAAAACGGAACCCTTGGTCGGACTCACCCGACTCGCACTTGGCTGTTTTTTAAATTCTTAATTTGTCAAGCTCAAACCACCTATATGTTGCTGTGTAATAATTTTCCATTGTGTTTGGTTTCGTGTTTTTGTAGTCTGACAGGTTAATAAAACTTGATTAAACCGTCATGAAATACAATGAATATGATTTTTTTGCAAGTAAATTTTGTTATGTAGTAACGATTTATTGGCATTAAGTGCGCTTAGTTAAGAAAACTAACGGAATCGAACCTTCTTGAATGCCTACTAAAGATATTTTAGCAAAAAGTCGCAGTCCAAATTGATAATATTGAAAGTTCTTGAAGGCTTCTATGCGGAGCGTAGCGTGTCATTCCTGTTCTGTGGCTTCTATCTCAAGAGTATCAAAATTATGATGAAGTATCGCAATTTTTTTCCTCATTTAACTTAACTTTAACCTTTACCTTAACAGACAAGTTTCTACAGGACACTCATATTCTTTTTTATTCGCAAGTAGTGATTTTTTAGGTATAATTACAAAATATTGGTCCCAGATTGGTTTTCTAAGAAGCAGTCACCCGATATATTGATCGAGTAGATATTATTTTTTGTGTCAACTGTATGGTATTTTGTAACTGTATGGTTTGTATGGAACAGCAAATTTTTTTTGAAAGTTTCAGCATTTATTTGTTTAAAATAGGTAGATAAATTACAATAAGGTATTATAATGAGTACAGTGCTTATTACTATTCTGCTTTAACATTTTTCATTTTCATGCACAATGTCCGCTGATGAGTTCGTCGATATTATGAAAATCGAAATTAGCTTTAAGATTGCTTATCTTTAAGCTAATTTCGAAGTTTGCGTGTCATCACATTTGTAGACCCATCCTTGAACCTCTCTGTTATTTTATTATAAATCCTCATACAAAATCAAGTGAAAGCAGTGTTACTTGTATAGGTTTTTAAACAGAAATTTACTGCCAGTCTGTTTGGGAACATGCCCCCCTAGCATGACCACCAAAACACGATATGATATGATATGATATAGCGATATATCGACACAAACTGTAAAAATATTATAGATATAGCCGCCATGTTGAATCGCCGCGCCGGTGACGTTACATATTATGATCGCTGTTTCAATAAAAAATCAAAATTGCGGCTATATCTGTCATATTTTTACAGTTGGTGTGGATATATTGCTCTATATCATGTTTTGGTGCTCATGCTAGGGAGGGTGGTATTTCTCGGGTATACGTTTTTAAATAAGTACGGGAAATGCATAACATTTCTAGAACATGCTATACACATCGTATTCTAAGTCTATGGGCCTATATGATTTAAATGGTCCCTTAAGCTCTTGTACTTTTTTTTGTGCTATAAAACCTTTCTGGACGTCTTTGACATAACATCTTTGAAATCACACCAAAACCAGGCATGTCAGACTTGCTTCTATAAAAACTTTAATGTGTCATTTAGAGCTTATATCACAGTAAATATATTATAGAATATCTAAACTGTGCCATGGTACCCATCTTTAGTTGACGGGTTATACAGACAAATCGAATAAAAACGGAGCCCTCCTAATTTTTTTGTAACTTTTGATACAAACATGACAGCGCTGTTTTGTGTTGATATAAACAGTTTACGAGATGAATATTGTTTGTAAAAATAACAGTATTTTGGGTTAAATTTATAAAAACAAATTAAAGTAAACATGTACAAAAAAAATTGATAGCCTAAGCTCGCGGAAAACCCTGCTGGAAAATTGGATTGTGAAACTTTGTGTAACTTCAGCGCTGGTTTTATTTTTGTAATGATTTAATGAATACATACATATTTTTAAATAAAACTGCTAAGTATTTGAATAAGTGTTTATTTTATTGTACTATAAATAGTTTTATGTATCAAATAAAAGAAATATTTAAACATCGCATACCAGTAACAGATAATACCTGAATAGGAACTGACCCAACAACCTAGGTCAACCGTGATAAAATCAGATTCAAAATAAGCTAAATGAATAATTATAGTTATACATATTTTTTGTAATGCTGACTGAATATTACTTCAGTAAAGTTATGGTTCGTCAACAGGTTTCTTTTGATCCCAAGATATCAGCCTTATTTGTAAACATTTACTGGAGCAAACGCATGTTAAACTATTCAATACAACCATCACCGAATTACAACTCTTTGGATTTTCTGTTTGTAAAGAATAGGGAAGAATTACTTCAATCAGTTTGTGAAATGCTGGTTTAGCAGAGATAGTGATATTCACTCGTATCATCAATGCACTAACATAACCACATTCGCTTTCCGACAGATTATTATCATCACATTACATACATCATTACTTATTTTAATTCAAACGTTCTAATAACTTAATTACATCACAGTCCGCTTTAATTAAAATGGTACTAGTACTAGATTTGTGAGCCTACAACTATTCGTATAAATTATTTTAACTCTATTCAATAATTCAATACAGTAATAATTGCGCAATTTATTAGGAGCACCGTTCACTATCACTATATTATTTTTAACTACATCGTCAGTAGCAGGTATCTCGCAAATATCTGACGTTTGAGCATGATCTTTTAAGTTTAAGCAGTTTTAAGTGGTAACTCTATTAGGCTTGTTTTGTTCAAGAAGTTCTGAACTCCTGGCTGCCTCCATTCGGTTTCAACTTTACTAAGCTCATAATAATAAACTTGTTGAAATGTTTCGGACAATAATCAAGTTTTTTAGTTTTTAGACCTCAATGTTGTTGTTATGGTTGTCACAAGCGAGGTGAAAGCCTTAAGATAAATCACATGTACGTAACGTAAAAAAGTGTCTTTGCTGAAGTCAGCCGAGTAGTACAACACGATCAAAATATTTAGGCGCTTGACAGTTATGTATGCTTTTTGGTGCCCACACATCGTCTCTATTTCCCACCAAGAGACGGTCTTCTCACTAGCACGTGTTGGTTTCCGGCACTGATATTCCGTCTATTAGCACTTAGCACTTCTTTAGATAAATGATGCTACTTTGTTTTGGATAATCGTTTCCTTAACTTTTAATTCCATACGTGGCGATTAAATTGCGTGTGAGATATTAAAAAAAGGTTATTGCAAAAATTTGTATTCGCAGCTCTCATCGTGCCAGTATCGTCTTTCTGTCAAGCACCTAATTGTTTTGGTCACCCAGTAAGGATACAGTTTTGAAAGCAACCAGTTGCTGCGTGCTGTTGTGCGCTACGACTCATCACCAAAGCCGTCGTTGTAGATCCCGGCGGTCGTGCGCAGGCGCCGGCAGATGGCGTCCCTGGCGGAGGCCACGGCCACCACGAGTAGGTGCATCAGCGCAAGGAACAGAGCAGTGAGGGTCACCACTACCATCGTCTGCTCTGGTTTTGACCAGTCTATCACTGGGTAGATGAACACGTTGCCCCAGCTGAAACATAATGATACAGCTGTATTGATAAAGGTTAATTAAATTAAAAATAATACTTAAAAATAGTGTATTTTCCGGTCTATATCGGGTAAGTGCTTAGGTAAGTACCACGCGAAGGAGTATAAAAATAACTGCTACCTACTAGAATTCACTTTGCCACTCGCCACAGATTTCAGTTTTATTATTATTATTATTATTAATTATTAGTATTACCTTAAAAAAAATTAGGTACCTAGGTACAGACAACAGCACGTCAACTTACCGCAAATCGTCAAATTTTCTCAATTGAAATTGACCTCTACATGTCGGACTTAAAGTTGAAAATCAGTTCAATGACCTTTACATTTTTGGGTAGGTTGACTTGTCGTTGTCTGTACCTACTTGTAAAGGGAAATGTTTGCAAATACTCGTATTTCGTACTCATAACTTTTTTAAAGGAACAGGATAAACACCTAGGTACTTGCAAAATAGAAAACAGTTTGTTGAAATAAGCAGACCTAACTGTAATCATGTTGTCCTAAAATACTAATCAGATTTTAGAGAAAACAAGTATGCAGTTCCACAAGGCAGCGTGCTGGGTCCATTGTTGTTTTCGGTCTATATTAATAATCTTCCGGATGTAATTAAATACAAATGCATTTTATTCGCTGACGACATATCTGTGATACTGACAACAGATAGTAAGTTGACATTAAAAGACCGTATAAATGACATAAATAATAGAATGGCTTAAAAATTACAATCTACTTCTCGTAAATCTTGATAAAACTTATTTTTTAAATTTCAATGACATTATACTCATATTCACATCATACTCAATAATACTCATTTATTTTGTACGTATGCCCTCTTCCGGGCACTTCTACACTTCCCAAAATATAGCTTAGTCCTACCACCGCTTTGGGACTACATATTGGCTGGTGATGAGAAGAAACGGCGCAACAAACTCAGTCATGAACCTTAATTTCGAAAGACAAAAACTAAAAAGCACAAATACAACAAAATTCCTAAATATATATATGGATAGATCAAAAATTAAATTGGAAAATTCAAGTAGAAAATGTTTGCAAAAAAATTAATAGATTTTCATACGTACTATTTAAATTAAGCAAAGTAGCCACAAAAATACAGCACTAACGTACTTTGCCTGTGTGGAATCCAATATGCAATACGGACACATTTTCTGGGGTTACAGCACTGATGCAAATAAGGCATTCATTGCCCAAAAAATAGGATAAAGGCAATATGTGGCACTGCACCTGATGAGCCTTGCAGGCCACTATTTACATCTTTAAAAATGGACAGACATGGAAGGGGTAGGGTAGGATCCCTTCCATGTTTGTACATTTTTGAGATATCTAAGTTTGTAAAACAAAACATCCATTATTTCAGGCAAGCTAAATAGGTTTACACGTGAAATACCAGAAATGGCAATAGACTTGTTGTTAAAATTATTCCCAAAATTGCTCGTTTTAAAAAATGCTTCTGGATGTGTATTCTCATCATATTTTTGGACGTCACTTTTCTGGCCATCCTGTATAATAAAATAGCCCAAAATATAAAGGACTAAATAAAAGGGCAACTTTTATAGATTTAAAAGTGATTTAAAAGTGGCTAAGAGAGACTATGATCGTCTCTGGTGGCGAAATGAATACTGCTTGTACAATGTTAATGAATTTCTAAATCTGATTTTAATGTGAACCAGTAATTTTGAATCATGATCATGAAACAGATTGACACTGAGATGACGCTGCACATTCCAGCAATACACAAAAAGCTTCTTTAGGCTCGAAAGAGGAACTAAGTAATCATATGTAATGTAAAGTAATTACTAAATAGGCAGTGTCTTTTAGTAGGTCCATGCAGGCAAGTGTTTTCGTGGGATTTTAGTGAGGCTCCCATTGAATAAGCGTAAAGTAGATACTAAAGTATGACCTCATTTAATTAAATTAAATCAAAGTCAGTTGGCCGTAATAAAGCCGCGCCGATGACGTGAGAATCATACATAATTTTTGAATTAATTTATAATTCTAGTTTTACGAGATATAAAAAGTGTTAAAAGGTCTCATGCTATTTGTTTCGGTCATATTTTATAGTCGAATGTCTTCAAGTTATCTAAACGAAGTTGTTAGACAACTCAAATGATGCGAGTAGAGTTTTTAATACATTAAAGGTGTGTTGGTTTAATTGGTTTATTCAGAAGCACTACGTTTAACTGGTTTAAAAGTGAATTAGTTTTTTTACTACGTCTTCGGATTAAGTAGTATATACGTTGCGACGAATACCTTAAACTTTTTGTTATGCGGTTATTGCAAAGTGTATGTAGAACTTGAGTTCAATTTAAGCTAAAGCTATTCAGTATTACCTGCAAGGGTCAGTGCTTAACATAAATATGACTATTATGTAAATTTTACGTTGTCTTTACGAGTGTTGTCCAAACTAAACGATTTGCTTTTCAGTTCATATTTACACACACACACACACCCACTGCAAATCATATTTGTATGTATATATATTTGACACTTCACAAGCGCCGTTGAATTACATACTGTGGTAAGTTAGATCCTCTAATGGGCACTACAGCATTAGGCTCAAGTTCATTGTGTCTCAAGGTTGAGCAGACTTCTGAATTATAATGGAAGTAATTTCTCTTCTCGTAATTTCAGAAAGTTCGCAGTCCAGTGTCGATCCGCTCCCAGTAACATTTACTATCTAAAACGGTATTCCGTGGATGTTTATACAGGGTTACATTTCAAAGGGGTGCCAAATTAAAAAAAATATGATCCAGGGAACAATATAATGAAGCGTCTTAATCGTTTTTTTAAATATTCGTACGTTACAAAAAAATATACTTTAAAATATCCGATAATAAAATCAATAGAGAGACTACGAAAGCCGCGCGGTCATTCATCAGAGGCGTAGGTACGGCGAGCCAACAAGGACCTTACGCAGTGCACATACGGTGCTTTTTTTTCATGAATAAGTAATATTAACCACGCGTACGATTTTTAACAGCGGATAGGAATAATTAAACGTGACCAAAAAAAATTTGTTTTTTGCAAAGTTGATTACGATCGTAAATTATATACTTTGTTCAGAATTTCAATTACATGTTCACCCTGAAATTCTGAACAAAGTATATAATTTTAGACATTTTGTCAAAGAGTATTTGTTGTTTGTAACTATTTTCTTTATCGATTAACGTATGTTTCATAGGTGTACACCAAAATAATGCTATTAAAGGTTACTTGCAACTTGAGGTATGCCAATTAAGTTTGATGCCTTTTGTTTTAATTCTTGAAAAATCTAACCTTACTATAAACAAATAAAGTTTGACCTTATAAAACCTTTTATTTGTTTGAATCTTTTGGAACGTACATAATTAAAATCGTTGAAAATCTTAATATTTTTTTTAATAAAAAACGAAATCCAAGTGCTATTATCAAAATTAATTCATTATCTTGTTGATCGGAAGTGGTAATGTTGAAATAGTATCATCAATATCAATGAATATTATTTTTAATATATTTATTATATTCATGAATATTAAATGCACTGCTTAATTTCCAACATGATCATGTTATATTTTTGAACTTGTGTGTCCTTGGCCATTCAACTATGCTGGCCTCGTCGAGGTCGATGATTTTTTTAAAAATTACGAAAGATGTAAGTAGCTATTAGTCATCGGAGAATCTCCACTCGTGTATTTTATCATTTTATTATATAAGGTCGTTTGAAGCTTATAGCAATAGACATTCAAGTACCTATTACTGTTATTGCGACACTACTGCCAAGGTTTGCTCTATTGATTAAATTGTCAATAACTCGAGATGTGTCAGTGCGCTATGTCGAAATGTAATTATCTGCAGTTGGCCTATTGTAACTTGTTATGAATTGAGAGAAAAAGAGAATAAAGAAGAGAAATAGATACAAAAACTTTTTACTTCGCTCAAAATATTCATAAATGTTAGAGTTACCACTCTACAATTTGGTTACAGTAATATAAAAACTCATTTGATGTCAAATTTCTGTTATAATAAACACGTAACAAACGTGATTTTTATCCACAATTAAAAGATATAAAAATAAATAATACAAGCTGAAAGTTCCCTTTCCAAATTAAAATTGGTTTCGTCGACCACATGCTAGTAAAAATATATAACTATGTACATACCAAACTATATGAAAAAAACATATAAGCCCACAGCTGTTTATCAAAATACTGACAACATTTCTAATTAATAAGTGTTATTATTACAATATGCAAGAGTTTTTTTTTGTGACAAATATATTAATACTAGCAAAAAGCACCGTTTTGCGAGGGCTCGTGAACATTGTTTACCTAGTAATAATTTTGAGGACCGTGTTTTTAATAGGATTATTTTGTAATGTATGGATTATTAATATTATTTTATAAATAACTAACACGATTAATATTTATTTTATTTTATCATTTTGCAAAATTCCTCATACGGATTTCTTCTCGTTTCCTACAATGTAACATGCATGAGTTTTTAATACTGCTTAATCTATCTTAGAGAAATCTTTTGTTTAAAGCTTATGTTTTTACTCCTGAAAACGCGCATATCTAAGGTTGACCCCACATTGGGCGCGCGCGTTCCTCGAGCGTGTGAACGACGCAAACGCCGCGTGCCGCCCGCTTAGCTCACGTCGCATTCTATGAGCGACCGCAGACTGCACGCTCGAGGAACGCGCACGCCTAATGTGGGGTCAGCCTAATGTTAAACCAATAGAGTTAAACCAATACTTAGGGCGGCGTCATAGGCCTGCTGCATTTTTAGGGTTTTAAAACGAATCCCTCTACGTTTTCTTTTATTTTTGTAACTAAATAAAAGTCGCAAGGTACCAGTTTGGGTCTGTAAGGAGGATGACTCACTAACTCCACACCTTCAATAGAAAAAGGCAAAGTGAGCTGGAGCGTTGTCGTGGTGGAGGAGGATCTCGCTTTTTGGGCGCTGCTGTCAAACATTTTCCAAAAGAACTGGTAAACAATAACTGACATACTAATCTGCTGTAACAGTATTTTTATCGTCTAAGACATTTTTTCCGAAATGGGACATTTCTTGGGGTACGTCCATAGAATGAGGTGAGAACGCCATACTTTGTAATTCTTGAGTGGCATCAATCCATGGCGTTTTGCATATTTTGTCAAATTATGAGGTATACAACTAGTACAAAGCTTATTGACGTTAAATGATCATGTAAGACTTTTTTTACTTGACTCATACCAATACTTAATGTTGCCCGAATCTGATAATTACCCTTCTATCAGCGTCTCTCATTAGCCACACCGCACACACGTTTGACACGTTATCATCTTCAGTAGTCAGCGTTGAAGGACGTCCTTCTCGGGAATCATCAGTGAGTTTGCTTCGACCACGTTTAAACTCATTAAACCAGAAGCCCAACTCCCGTAACTTAACAGTAGTCGCATTTCAGTGCCGATCCGCTCCCAGTAACATTACCTACTATCTAAAACGATATTCTAAATTATCAACACTATCCCAATAGGACTGAAAATAGAACAAAAAAAAACTTATTTTGGTTTCTTCCATTTTTAGTCGCATTACCAACTATTACTACTTATAAGTAATTGCATTTTTTAATTTACGAGAATAATGTTTTAGATAGTAATGTTACTGATTGAAACTAAATTGCGACTACTGTTAAATTACGGGGCTTTGTCATGGAAGTGTATCATCATAACATTGTTGTTGAGTAAAACCGCAACTATTGAGCGAAAATTTGGTATAGTCAAATCCATTTCGACGCACGAGACATATTATAGAATTCCGCCAATTCGCAAAAACAAACATAAGAGTTCAAACATCAACAGATTTCTAACGTGCTCCATCTTGCTCCATCCATAATTGAAATTTAAGTACCATTTTTTTTATTGGCTGCTTTTCCTACTGGCCTATTCTAAAAATGTTCAGTGTGGTCCACCTAATAAACCTAAAGATGGAGTTAGTAGTAACCTAACGGTCATTATCTTAATGACATGCCTAATTACTTTCTAAGTTACAACACTTAGGACAACAGATGGCGTTAGTAGTTCAGTAACATTTTAGTTGATACGAGTTAATATTTATATATTTGTTCATAAAATTCTAATTTAATGATGTTTAACACATCTAGACGTAAAATTAAATTTTTAGGTTAAAGCTCAACCCTATTATAGGTGTGATCGTTTTTTTGTAAAGTGTACCACAAGAATGTATGAGTTGTGGGATATAGATAGGGCTCGCTTCGCTCGCCCAATTAAAATAATTATGCTTCAATATCTTTCATAGAATATTATTGTCGAAAAGTGTTAAGTTTTCAAGTTCAAAAGTGTTATATAACACTTTTTTAATATAATGATGGAATGATATAATTTTAAATTTATAGTTTTGAAACGTATAACAAACGATTGAGCTAAAATCAATTAATATAACAACCTTTAACATAACATTTACATGATATAATAATTAAACAAATAACATTATTTCAGTATAATAACATTTAGTATATCATTCATTTACGATAACTCTTTTTTTATATAATATTTAAAACATATAATGATTACTTTATATAAACTCAAATTTATATAATATCATATAATATAAAAACAATTGCAGCATGCAAGCAGATATGCAAGCCAGCATGCATGCAAGCTAAAAAGCAAGCAGGCATGCATGTAAGCAAACATGCAAGCAAGCACACATGCATTATTATTTCCACGTCTCCGGCGCTGCGGGAAGTGCAGCCTTACCGCCCTTGCGCACCATAGCGCAGTCACCCACGCCCACCTCCGCAGCCTCAGCTTTTTCCGCCTCGGCCTTCGGCCTTGGGCGACCGTCCTCAGCCGCTCCGGCTCGCACGGATAACTGCGCTTTGTTACAGCAGGCGGAGGCTACTCATTCTCCGCGCCACCGGCTTTTAAATTACACTCTAGTATTAGGCAGACAAGTACCACGGCGAAGTGACCACGGCGAGTCGAGGTAAACATAACACTGATTTTTGATAAGTATATTAAATAAAAAATAAAAAAACAATTGAAGTTATACCCAGTGAAGGTTATATTAATTGACGGTTATTTATATTAATCATTATTTGAAACGTTATAATCTCAAATAATAGTTATATGAAATAATGCGCATGTGAAACTAAATTATATTAAATGAACGGATATATAAAAATGATAATATAACAAATGAGACGCACCCACCATCAGTCACTACACACTGGTCACAGTTTCCTTTGAGAGAGCAATAGAAAAACGCCATTCAAAAATGTCAACAAAATATATATTTTTTGCTTTAAACATGGTATACAAATACAAAAACATTTATGTTTGCTTTTAATTACATCAGTCTTAAATTGTTTGCTTCTAAGTTTCTAACGCAAATAAATTTAACAGGGAATTCTGCATTCTAACGAGAAGAGAGAACTAAAAAATCTTAATTAATTTTTGTCCTTAATGATTTCGCGTTCCTAATGTTATTGATGTAAATGTATATTATATTAATTATAAAAAACACCAAAAAATTATATTCAAAACGATAATTTGAAACTGCTTACCCTTATATGTACCTATAAATGTCACTGGGAAAATGAGAGTAGGAAATGGGATTTAATTTACATTGCCAAATGAATGTTTTAATAATTAAGAGGTCCTTGTGCTGAATAGAGAATGTTGACGAAAGAAATGTTGAAGAAAGACTGGTAGAGAATGTTGTATAGCATTAAGTCCGCCAATTGTACTTACCTGTGCAATGAAGTTTAAATAAATAAATAATAAGTACAAATAGTTCGAGTGTGGTCCACGTATATAAGTACTAATGACTGTCATTGAGGTTGAAATCATTTAAACTTTAACATAAACATTTGCGAGAGTATAATATTTATGACATAACGATTTTAAAATACGTCACACTACTATAAATTATTTATGAAGGCCGAAAATGCTAGTCAAAACAAGGTCGGTTAGGTGTTAGGTATTACGAGGGTTTCAAACAAACGATGAATTGCCCAGTTAGCTAACACGGTTAGGTACTCCCGAATACACTCAAAGTTAAGACTTTGTCGTTTAACGTGTTATCCTTAGATACATTATCGTATAGAAACAATATTAAGACTTGTCACCCCATCTTTTAATCACAATAATTCATTAACTGTGGTGGCTATATGGTCAAATACTAAAATAACTGTGGCTAACTATGCAACTTGCTGATATCAACCAGCGGGCACTTGGGAGGTCAATACCCCAGCGTAGTTGTAGACCACATCAATTAGCTGGCGCAAAGAATAGTGTTTGCAGTATTTTTAGCGTGGCAGATGAATTGTGAGTCGACCCTGGTGTAACTTGATATACGTACGGGTCCATGCCTCTCTTGTAGAAGAAGACAGTGTTGCATCAGTAGCTAGGTACTTTTAGCAGCCAGCTAGAGTTACACTTCGCAACAGCCAGTAACACGAGTTACTCACAACGACCCGATTGACATTGTATGTCGCTTTGAACGCAATGAAAAAAAATCTTGGTTCGAAAAGCGAACTTTTCTAAATTGCCTCCGATCTGGGTGTTCTAGGAGACGCTCCTGACAGATTTCACTGCCTGGTACTTCGTATCACAAGGATGTTAATTCCGTACCTCGAGACCATCCATGGCATGACAAATGGTGTGTTGTCTGTCGAATACTTACCTATTATTTTATTTTATACTTACGGGTCAATGCCTCCCGCGTAGTAGTAGACCACGGTGAAGAGCAAGTACGCTAGCGCGAAGAACAGCGGCTGCATGATGTGAAGCAGCCGGCTGGGGTGCCCGGAGAACACCAGTTCGACGAACATCACCACTGAGTTGACTCCGTGCAGCATAACGTCCAGAACTGGGTTCGGCGCGTAGTTATGGATCTTGCTCGCTGGAATTTGTTAGGAAAATAAATAAAAAGGAGTTTATTTTCATAGTAATAAGTACAATAAGCTAGAATACACTGATTTGGAAAAAAACCTAATGTTTTAAAAATTTGCTGGAAGACAAGTAAATGTTAAATTTCTCATTTTTGACCTGTTGATGTCTTTTTGAAATGTTGTAAGAACAATGAGTACCTAGTAAAACTTTTACAGTTAAATGGTTAAGTATTTTACCTTATTAAAATATACTAAGTTTAGTAATCCACCAGTTTATGGAGTATATAATGTACATAAAAACTAAGTTACACGCACACTTGACATACCTAATATTCATAGGGCTACGCAGGTAAACAAACCAAGCATACATTATCGTGCGCAAATATTTGCAAAACACATGTTTGTCAACACATACTCGTAATTTTGCATACGGGCAGGTTAATGGTACATAAACATTTATGGCAAATGTGCAAATAATTCATGGTCAAAGCCTAGCACTTTAGCAAAAATCTTGTACAGTTTGCTGTGATGTACTTGTACGGTATTTAACCTACCTACTAGTTGATTTTAAATTTACAAAAACTAGTCAGTTTAGAGTACCTACCTTATGAGTATTTTAAAAGGTTAATTTCTGTAAGTGCTTTTTACTCTTTAAGGTCCAAACGAAACAAGTTTTACTACTTTATTCGCACTTACAAGTTTTCAAGATTCCCCAGTAGAACACGGTGATGAGGAAAGCTACTGGTATGGCAATGTTGTATAGAACCCAGTAGGTTTTCACGTACCACGGTAATCCAAATGTTGCATCTGTAGAAAAACAAAAAAATCGTTGACTAACAAGTACGTAATACATTATTCATTAAGAACGTAATCGTTCGGAAGTATAGAATAAATATACTTATAAATATGAATAAAACATTTCATCATCCTTATTCGGTACTACAACAAAGAATGACATTTGTAACTATTAAGAGTAATATTGTTTATTTATTTTAGTTATTTTATATTAACTAGCTAATTAGTTCCCTGAATACTAAGTGCCAGTTTCACAACTTGATATTAAGTTCCAGATAACCTATCTGGCACTTTTTTGACGGCTAATTGTATGGGTTATCTGTCAAAACAAGTGCCAGATAGATGTGGTGAAACTGGCCCTTAGACATATCTACTAGACTCAGTCCCCCTAGCATGACCACCAAAACACGATATTATATTGCGATATAACGACACCGACATGATAAATATAGCCCCAATGTGGAACCGACGTCACATGTTATGATCGCTGTTTCGATAAAAAATCAACATGGCGGCTATATCTATCATATTTTTAAAGTTAGTGTCGTTATATATCTATATCATACTAGCTGTTGCCCGCGACTTCGTCTGCGTGGTCTTTAGGGGTATGAAAAATAGATGTTGGCCGATTCTCAGACCTACTCAATATGCTCACAAAATTTCATGAGAATCGGTCAAGCCGTTTCGGAGGAGTACGGGAACGAACATTGTGACACGAGAATTTTATATATAAGATGGTGTTTTAGTGGTCATGCTAGAGGGACTGGTTTTAAAAAGTGTTAGCCAAAGTATATGATACTCAAGCTATTCAAGTCAATTTAACTCCATTCAACATGGTCATATTTCTGGGAATTGTTATTTAACCACTTTTACCAAGGTAGTTTTGAGTTAGTTTATCTATCATTGTATTACTTTTCATTGAATTTTGTTTTCAAATAATAACTTAGGTACTACTGGCATAAATATTCTAAAATAAATATGTTAAGAGTAAACTTTTATCTATAAGCCCTAAAGAAACGAAACATTATACATATTATACTATTTTGGTAGCTTGCTTGACAATCAAGATCAAGGTTTTTCCTCCACATTCCAAATACTAGGACGATTCGCAAATATTGTCTGATTACGTCAACTTATTTATAGTTTAAACAGAAAAATATTTATTTATCGCATAAACGTGGTATCTTTAGGTTTGGCCTAAAATTGTTTAGTTATACATATTTTAGAACTTGTTTCAGAGTTATTATTATTTATAAGTACCTACTTACCTAAACTTATCGTAACGACTTAAACAAAAATTACATCAAGTTATTCATAAAGGAATAATGACAAGATATAGCAAGCCATAGGAAGCTATTTAAATGTCGCAGTAAGATAGATAAAGCCGTAATATAGTTATATCCCTAGGGATATACCGTAACATAGTTATACGAAAGCGATTCATTATCTACTATCTCACTAGGAATATAGTTATAAAACGGTCCAAGTTTAGTGATATACTTATATTACTAGATTAAGTTCAGTGATATAAATATATTACTTGATTAAGCTTAGTGAAATAGAAATCTACCATATATAATTAATTTAAACAATATTATATTGGTTTTATCTTTATTAAAAAATCAACTATGTATCCTGCAGTTAGTTACAATACTTTGTGGCATTAACACGTATTAAAGTAATTTCAATTATAATTAAAACGATCATATTTATGGAATTTAAACATTAACAATACAATTAAAACTAATCAAACATTAAAAATCTTTTAAAGATAATCAACAGTTTTGAGATATCTTTATTTCTTATCAACTTAGTTGAGATCTTGGTTTCTTTAAAAGTATTTTTTAAGTTTTGTTCAGACAAGAAGAGGAATCATGACATCTAGAATTACATAGCACTGAATGATTCTTACAGGCACATCTTTTAGTAGAACACTGTATATTCGATTTTTACAATTTTATTTCGGCATTTTGATTTTATTAAGGTTTTTGCTGGCTAAAAGTAGCGAACAAAAACCGTACAAAGTGACAGTTCAAACATTAAGTTACTAGCTCATATAAATGATCCGATATGAAACTATGCATGCGTGTACATATACCCGATTTTGTGCAATATAGGATTGAGTAATTATTTGTAATACAACTAAAAAGTGCTGCTGCTCTATCTGAAAAATAATGTATAATTTACATTGTGAGCAGTAAAGAGTATCTGTTTAGCACTTGTTTTAGGATAAATTGTTACTTACACTACGGGGTCTGCCTGAAATACAGGATTTAAAAATAAATTGTTATCTAACTTTTTAAATGCGAGTTAAATTAGTAAGGGCTTAGATAGGAACTTGGGACTCGGTGACACGATGATAGGGCTCCAAGCGGCACGAGGCCGTCCGACCGCGAGACGTGCTCTTCCATGAGCTACGTGCGGCCGATTTTTATTAAATAATAATAGGTAGGGACAGGAAAAAATATGAAAAAACATATAACCTTTGTTACTAACTTATTATATTATACTCTGGTACGTTACTTCATGGTACCGTTAATTTGATCAGAGTTTTTTAACGTATATTACAACGTCAGGCGTAAATGTTTACAGTATAGACCATCTGTTTTTTACACGATTTCGATATTGCCTCTATAGTATATTTTTACTTAGCAGCTACGTTCATACAGGAAATTATATGACTTTATATTTAGCCTGTGTAACCGGACTAAGTTTACTTTTCTCTTTGAAAACTATGACCCTTCTTTGCGTTAATGCAGTTGATACTCGATTCTGGCGCAATCATATTTTTGATTTTTTATGTAAATTTGTACAGCAGCACTTCAACCAAATACTCAATTGTAAACTACAAGTGTCAATTGTTACACAGTTACTTTTTTATTGTGTTTAGAAAATCGATCTACTAACTCAGAATTTGCATTTCTATAGTCGCATCCATACCTAGTTGCTAAAATGAATGCACCTTGGTAAAGTAACCCAGTAATAATGAATTTGGCTTAACACGCTGCCGCGTGTCTAGATGTTTTGCGTTTTACCGTTACAAAAATTGATTAAAGGTCGAATCAGCAATAAAGTTCATTACCTACTTATGTACTTATGCAGTAAACATGACGATGTTCACTTAATTACTAATTATATTATATTCTTTTATTCTAAAGTGTTTAGTTTTGGCCTAAATGGTCTCATAGGTAGGTATTTAGGTCGCAATAAACTCTTAGATACAGGTTACTCTCTTTTATATGTAGGTAATGCTTGCCTTACTGAAATAAATGCAGATATCTTAATTACCTGCAAGGTCTTAATGATAATGAACGACGGTAAACACGCCACCAAACAAACAATGCTTTAATATCACTGAACGCCAGTCAGAACAAGCGTACTATAAATATTCAAGGTCATAGAAACAAAAAAAATCTCACCAATCGGTCTCTTAAAATACGCATAAGCTGAGATAGCGGTTGAAAATCCAGCTGTCCCAACTATTAAGAGGAAGCCCCAGTGAGTGAAGTAAATCAGCCAGTAAGCCAGGTTAGGTTCCAGTATCAGCGAAGTGATGCACACGCACGCCGAAAACAGGAAGAGGAAAAGTCGCAGAAGTAACAGTGGCCGTGACCGGTGGCTGTTCTGCCAGCAACTCACGTAGAAATCCGAAGGCGAGCTGTGCTCAAGGAGACACATCCTCCACCGACAGGCTTTGAAACAGTTCGCACTTTCCATTGTCCGTAACGAATTTCACGGTTACACTCACTAAGCACTGACCGGCTACTGGCCTTTTGGCCTTGTTTCGCGTGCAGCTAGTCGCTTAATTAACAAGCTGCGACGTTCCCCGATATTAGCAACTTAATCTTATCACAACACGGAAACGCGTTTCTCACTGCTTGATATCGGAGCTATACTGAGTCGAGAACTGGGAGAAAACGGTAAAATCAACGAACCGTAGTAAGGCGATGCGATTGAGAGACTGAACTTGTTGCTTATTCAACAGTCAAGGTCTTACGACATAACCTAGATCTGCCGGATTGGTCGAAAGAAGACGATAATTTTAGTGCCAATTGTGCTTACTATGTCTAATTTCCTTATTAATTGCTTTCGACTACGCATGCGTATCGGTATAATTAGTTGTAATAGACTTATTTCCTAATTCTCATTTGATCGCAAGGAAGCGATAAATTCTGGCCGTGAGAACACCTAGCATGCCATGGTATGCAAACGCAACGCTTTTTGGATACACGCGTGATGGCACAATTTGCGGTTTTCTGTATTTTTCTGGCACGCACCGCACGCATGATGATATCAGTTGTTGTAACTCATGTGTTTATGGCTCTTTTAACCCATAGGTTAGGTACCATTTACGCTGAGCATTAAGTGCCTAATGCACGTGCTATTGCAAAATCGCCGGATTTATATTATTGTAGAGTCATTATAATTTTAGAGAGTCTTGTTACCCAACAGTTACAATGTTATTGAAATATTTATTTTAGTGTTAACAATACTACCTTCTTCACTGAAACGTAGTTAAATTTAAAATATATGTGCAGACATTTGGTATATAAATAAATAGCCAACGAATAATACATCAGTGACTGGTACTTATGCTTTTTTTCTAAAAACAGTTTCATAGTTTATTTTTATATGTATTTATGGACCAATGATTATACTTAAGACTAACGTTTAAAAATATAACTAATAGTCTTTTAATAAGTGAGACCTATAATTTGGTATTTGAAGCAAACTGAACGTAACTTGTCTTTATCGACTACGAGCTATAACGGTTGTCATTAAAGCGTTGCATCAATTTGTACAGCCCTGGTTTGCGACACGTCCTCAAACTCATCGCCACTGGGCAAATTGATGTTTTTCTGGCCTAGGCAAGTACCGGGAAATAGAAAATCATGTGGAACCTACCATACAGAAACACTACTAATAATTAAAAACCAACAAAACAACTTGTGAAAAGACTGTCACCAGAAAAAGATGTCGCCTTATTATAGGAAAAATCTTAACGAAAAAAATGCCTGTTAATGTACTTCTACAATTTTTTTTACTGTTTTGTGTAATGTAGAGTAAATCCCATTTATTCCATCTGTATTCGCAAGTAATATATTTTTTACTTTTGTGAAAATGGTCTAAGAATATGGCTGAATTTCGAAAAAAGGTTTTATTATACATATTATATGTGATGAAATGCCCAACTAAACACATCTCGAAAAAAGTTTACTACTAGATCTGTACCAAAAAAAATCATATATGCTGATAGAAAGGGAAAAGGGGAAAAGGATCGGAATGATTTGAGCAACTAGTTTTTTAAGTTCGTGATTACGATTTTAGCTCTCGTCATGGTCATTTAAAATTACTCGGAAAAGGTCACCATCTCTTTTAAAATAGAATGTTCAGGTGTCAGTGTCCTTTAATGTTTGTATGGTCCTATATACATACATAAGTACTAACTGCTAATTATACATACATTAATACAGTCTAACGTTGCTAGTGTGAGTTTATCGTTGCATTTTATCCAGCACTTGCCATTTAATCATTGCGAAAGCTGCCCTTGTTAGTTAACTAATTCACCTTTACTATTACCAAGGTATGTACATAAATATTGTCAGTTAATAGTAATTATTTAGACTTAGTGGTTCTTATATGTATGGTTCTGGACTCTTAACTTTTAGTGTGACTTATTGTTGCTGTAAAGTTGTCAAGGAAAACAAAAACAGGTGACGAAATTATTATTAATGAAATGCGAGTACTTTAGATAACAGATAAAGATAACGACGTTTATTTGCAAAGAATAGGTTTACATGTTGTTGTTGTTGTTGTTGTTGTTATAATGTGAAGACATCTAGTGCTCTATTCTGCTAAAATTCATTATCATGCAAATTTTGTATGGTTAAGGAATTCCTTTACACTGTTGAAACAAAGAGTGGTCAAGCCTTTCCTGTAGTTTGTTAGTCAACAACTTTAGAGGACCTTCTCTGAATTTATTAGGTATTGTCGTATATTTTGACACACATACAATAACAGTTTTTTTTACTAAGATATATCTTTGGTTGAAATTCGAGTACGTACAGGTCGATTTGGTGATCTTGTGTTTCTTGGGTACACACATTGGCACGGTGCATACTTAAAGGGTGTGACAAAAAGCTTAACAAAGCCGAATAATATTCTACTCATGAGCACCATTCTTTTTTTGCGAGAAGCGGCCAGCGGATCGGCGGATCCAGCCTTCAGGTCAGGGGGGAGAGTGTCACATAGTCAAGGTCAAGTCAGAACAGGCTCCAACTCGATTATAATATTAATGAATATAAATTGAAAAGAAAATATATTTTATTGTTTAAAGTAAAAATAATATTAATTATGTAATTTTAAGAAATCCCTTTTGTTTTCTCCCGAAACGAGCTACATGACTCCTCCACTTGAATGAATGTGTATATTTTTGTTAACGTGTAATTAATTTCAGTCGTCGTATTTGTGGAGTAAAATATACTAAAAAAATTCCAAAAAAACAAAAAAAAACGCGAGATGCCCCGTGATTTATCAAAGATCACAGGCGTACGCTACGGTACGGTGCAATTTAATCGAGTAATCGTAAACTTTCTACGTATACGTACGTACGTATTCAAATGCAGAGGAGATTAAGTAAAAGAGTTTATTTTTTACTAGATCGATTTAGTTACTTATTCTGAGTGATCCCTACAAAATTGGCATTACCGTGAAATGTAACCCTGTATAATTCGGTTTTAGTGGCTAGTCCCTTTTCTCGTTTTGTGGAGAAATATTTGCACTGTTACCAAAAGATCCTACACATTTTAGGTAATATAAGTAATTTAATATCATGAAAATTTCTACGTCAACCTGTATTAAAATTTTCCTGTCAAAAAGAGTTTATGGTTACAAATCGAATTTCACGCAGAGTCAGCAGAAAATGCCAAGCGGCGCAAATACGAGTCTCTTGCAAGTGACTATGTGTTTGCGCCATTTGGTGTAGAGACGTTTGGACCGTGGGGACCGAACGCTAAATTACTTTTTGGCAAAATAGCACCAAAATTGATTTTTATTTCGGAAAATAAAAAAGCTGGTTCGTTCCTCGCACAAAGGCTTAGTTTAGCAATTCAGCGAGGAAACGCTGCCAGTATCCTCGCCTCTATGCCTCACGGACACGCCTTTATTTTTGAGTAGGTAGTTTATAGTTTAGGTTAAGTTAGTTTATTTAAAGTATTTATTTTATTAATTCTATCATTTAATATGTGTATTTTATAGAAATAGAAATAGACGCAGACTTAAAATACTGAAATGTGCACGAAAATGAGTTTGAAATAAGTTATACGTACACCTAAGTAACTGAAAACACTTTATTCATTTTTTTAATTACTTTCTTTATTTATTTTGACGACCGTCTGGTGTAGTGGTTAGCGCTCCGGACCACAAAGCCAGCCGTTGCGGGTTCGAATCTCGCAAGAGGAAAATGTTTGTGTGATGAGCATGAGCATTTGTACCTAGGTCATGGATGTTTATAAAAGTATTTAAGAACATATACGAGTATTTATTCGTTATCTAGTCGCCAAAGTAAAAGATTTGCTTAGTTTGGGGCTAGATAATTGGTGTGATTGTGAAAACAATTTATTTATTTATTACACTGCCCTGTTTTATGGCATAAATTATTTTAAGAAAAAAATTGTTCGGATGATCTAACGAAATATCGAAACGAATATGTCATTTATTTTATTAATAAAAAGGCTCACCAACAGCAAGACATACAAGGCAATAAAAATGTAAAGATTTTAGTTTAAATGTTTGCCATTGTAGGTGTCCACAATATTTGCCATTTAGTTATTGATTTCTAATACCTACTCAGACAAAATGCTAACTACTATACTTAATATCAAAAATTAAAAAGTTGCTGAGAGACTGAAAGTAATTTAGGTAATACATAGTTTATTACATACATAACTCGATGGACCGACGACCTTAGGAAGATGGCTGGATGAAAAAAGCGGGAGATCAATTGATCGTCCTTTGATGGAGGCTTACCTACGTCCCCCAATATTCTATCAACGGGATAGTGCAAGCAATATCGAACATTTTGCGTGTCGTAAATATTTATTGTAAGGTACCTCCTATATTAATTTAAATTTGGCCTAGAACGTAGGTACAGTCAACGGCAGGTCAACCTACCCAAAAAGTTAAAGGTCATAAAATAGATTTTCAACTTTAAGTCCGACATGTAGAGATCAATATAAATTCAGAAAATTCGACGTTTTATGGTAGGTTGATTAACGAGCTGTTGTCTGTACACTGAATTTTATTGTTCAGAGTCTTATGAAGGAACATTAAACAACACCATGACCTAAGACAACTTGCGTGATTTGTTTTGATATTGATATCTATGTCTAAACTAAGCCAGACAGGCGTTTGACAGCAGAGAGCATTCTCAGCCCGGCATTAAGAATAGAACGAGACAGCGTGCCAAACGCGAGAACACTCGTTTATTATTTACGACAACGAATAGCGATTATCATTCCCAACATCATCGTGTCTCTTTTAAAATATTTACGTTTCTGCCACGGTAGGTCATAAATACACTAGTTACGTGATTTCCATTTTTGGTGTGATTTTTTGTTATTGCCTCTTCAGTTAAAAAGCGTAACTAATAGATCAATCTGGTTTCTGTAGGTATTTATTGTTCTAAACAATAAATAAACTTATTTACACACGTATCTCGCTGATAGAATTGATAACCTGGGGCATTGTTATTACGACCTTGCTAGATACTAATTAGTTTTTAAAACTATTTAATAAAAGCATCGTAGCAATCCTTCGTTGCTGGAAAGAATGTTTCTCTTGCGGCCGTGTGACCGTTCTTTGTTCAAACAACTTACCAGGTAATTCTACGCTGGATTTCTTCATACACATGGCGACGCCGAACGCCGACTCCAGTACAATCATGAGCAGCCCCCAGTGGGTCATGTATAGGAAGTACAACTCGACTGGGCCCCAGAAGGAACTGATGGACCACGTGATCACTATTAGCGCCCAGAGAAAGATGGGGACCCGCCAGTACAGAGGTGATATTTTCTCGAAGCAGCATCTGCCGAATTTGTCTATGGTCGGTTTTGCGTGCGCGCAGCAGCCACAGGAGCGTGCACTCCACGCCCATTGCGTCATCTTGCTGCTCTTTGATCTGTCTTGCGTTTGTTTTGTGTTTTGTCAATGACCTTTTGCAATAACTGATGCAGTTACGACCCTAAGTTGAGGAGGTCATGTTGTGCGTTGAAAGCTTTGGCGCGAATCTGCAACAAATTATAAACCAAATGTTCATAATGTTTTCTATAAGATAGTCATTTTTTTGTGACTAAGAATCATTATAAACTAAATGTTTCTAATGTTTTCTATAAGATAGTAATTTTTTGTGACTAAGAATCTTTTTTATATTTATGTATAGATTTTTATTTGTTATTTATCTTGGCATTCCATAAATATGTACTTTGATAAACAGTGTGTAAATAGACCAAGTTTAATTAACTTTTCATGTGGGGTTATTTTTTATATCTCCTGAGCAGTCTGCACATTACTCAATTCGGTTTGAATGGAGTAGTTTCGTCCAGAAACGTGTGAATTGTCGCACTCGCGAATTAGCAAAATTAGCGAGATTCGCGGCGCATCCAATCAACCTCGACCTAAAGAGCACGTATGCGTTACGTAAAATATGCACTAAGCAAATAATAGTTAGATATTTAAAAAATATGGTGCGCCTATACCACAGTGTTACAATCTCATCATCATCATCATTTACGATCTATATTACCTAATTCCTTTGCCTTTCCTGTCTGAATAGGGTTATAATGCCTACACCTAAGAATTTGCATTTGATTGTTAGCAGCATTTAGTGTATTTTGAAATAAAGAGTATTTTTTGTCCATAGCTCTACATTTATTGTGAAGTGGTTAATTTAATTTACAACCAGTCTTATCCATCAGAAGCCTACCACAGTGGAGGCATAGACCAGTACTTACACTGACAGAAATTAATACTATATGTACTTCGTACACACACATTTAAATTATTTACCATAAATCTAAATTCAGGTAAACCCGATATCTGTGCACAAGGCAAACTAATAACACTCGCCGTTGAGGTCATTTGGATCATTTTGCATATTTTTTTTATAGTAAACACTCTTTATGTTTGCATGGCAATATGAAACTTAGTTTTTTAAAATTAAATATTCCATATTATGTACTTTCAATGTATAATATAATGTATAAATAAGGGATGATGACACCACCAATTGGAGTTTTTTTCATGAGCTGTCAAAACGCGATATCCCCATAGATTTTTATCGGAATTACATAGTATACATAGGGGATACATAGTATCGTCATTTCTGTTTGGCCCAAAACGAAGTTAAATGACTAAATATTTATTGTTATTTGAGAATTATGAATGAAATCAGTCTTAAAAAAGTGTTATTAACGAATGCCAAAAGAAGGTAATTTTTAAGACGTGGTTTCTTAGAATACATTATTTATGAATGGTGTCAATATTCCAATATGCTAAAAGTAGGTATTATGTAAAGATAAATTATTTATTTTACCTATTACCGCAGAAAGGATCGTAATTCTTGTCAAGTTTAATATAATATGTGTTGTTTGTTTGTTACATTGTGTCACCTCTTGAGCCTTACACTGTCACTCTGACATGGGATTCGGAAAATGCTACTATCCATATTCAGAAGCTTTTAGTCGTTATTTTGCATCTAAGAAAATTCGTTCTAGGTAATTTGCTCGTGTGGCTACACTAATTATATACAATTTAATTTAACACAAGGAGGACAACATTCGCCATGTCCCAAATAGTGTGTCCAGTTGATATGCCAAATGCCAAAATATCATAATTTTTTTCTAAACTTAAATATTTTTTTGAATCCTACAGCCGCAGGATAGATGTCCTTAAGGAGAATCTTCTCATCTCAGTAAAACGCTCCAGCCCTCAAGGCCGTACTGCTTCTATAGGGAATCTGTTCCATAATATATTTTTATTTTCTTAAAAATATCAAATTATAAAAATCTGTATAGCTTTAATTCAGATTTTTAAAGATAATTAGGTACCTAAGTTGTGCGTCACTACAAGAATGCACTTGCGTGTATCGATCAATATTTACTCGTTGTCAGCAGCATAAAACCTGTTGATATTTTTTTGCATACACTTCTATTTATCTCTCCGCTCGACGCCGTGACGTCTACATACCAGTAATGCCACAAGACAAGTAATAACTACAATCTGTACCACTCTTCAAAGACCCTGTGTGCCAATTTGATAAGCTTAAGCTATGATGGTTAAAGGTGCGTCAAGGTTAAAAATATGACAAGTAAACTACTAGGCAAGTTCTATT
Source organism: Anania hortulata (assembly GCA_963576865.1). NCBI lineage: Eukaryota > Metazoa > Arthropoda > Insecta > Lepidoptera > Crambidae > Anania > Anania hortulata. The sequence continues at coordinate 7,163,502 of OY756389.1, forward strand.
TACTAAGTAACACAAGTTCGGATTACGTGTTTTTGATGCTGTAAATTAATAGCTAGCCCTGTTTAATGACGACTATTCTTTAAATCACATTTAATTAAGTACCGTTTGACAAAATATTTTTATACTTTTTTGGGTCATGTTGTCAAATATTTAATTTGACTAATGACCCAAAGAAATAAAAATGCCTTACTAATAATACAATATTTCTAGATAGCCGTCATTTTCATTGATTTCTTTATACGTAAAAAAAAAAAATGTTTTTATCTATATATGTTTTTTTTTCTATGATAAAAACATCAAAATCTTAAAAAAAACTCATAACTATTAGATATAATGGTTTGTATGGAAAACAAAAATATGTGTGTAAACAAATGTCGTCGTCGAATGAAAACGTCCAATGAAATGAATCTATTTCAGCAGTCCCTGAAGTTTTTTTTTTGCTTTTTAACACCGAAGCAAACTGTAATTAATTGAATATGTGGTTCTTTCATCCAGACTCTAGTTATTACCTATCTACCATTAACTATCAATGGTAGAGTTAAATAAAGTTCCGTCATAATTAAATTGCCAAAATATACAATTATTGATTGAAGAAAGATCAGTTACTAACGCCCGTTTCCCAAAGCAATTTTCCCAAGTGTATTCTGTTTACGAACCGAAGTAACAATTTAATAACAGGGTATTATGAAGGGTAACGAATCATACCATGAAGGCTGTTGACCGTTGATTGAGTTATGGTTTAGGTACCGTAGTTTTTACGTAAAGTTACTACATAGTAATTAACTACATGTTTTTATAATTTTTTGTGATTGTAATCGAGGTCTCTGTCTATTACATGTCAATGTCACATGCCGTTCGGCAAGATTTTTGAATAAAAATTATGTTCTTATAAAATTATTTTCACCTCCGTAAGTAGGTAAAGCGAAAAATGATTTAATTTTCCTATACAACCCGTCGGCAAACCAAAGGTGATTAGGTGAGTGATGTACTCGCCTTTAATGTTGATGCCGAATGTTTTGCATTTTAAGAACGGTTTCGGAGATTTAACAACTCCTTTCCTTACGCTTCGCTGCAGAGGAATCACCTTCGTGCTCTGCTTCTGTACTCGGACCGACATGGTGGCGTTACTTTAATAACACTTCAGCAGCTCGTTGTACCGATACTCAATATGGCGCCGCCGGAGAGATTGTAGCACTGCCTAGGTCTCGATCGAATCAAAGGTCTTCTCATAGGCTACGAACGCCAAGCGTAGTGGCAAGTTATACTCCTCGGTCTTCTGTCTAGCTGGATGAGGCCGCCGCGTATGGATGTACTAAAGTCTATAGTACTAAAGCCTTTTTGGAAACCCGCTTATTCGGGAGGCTTGAAGTCATCGAAACTACGCGCTAGACAACGTGATGACTCCCGAAAACAACTTGTAGATATGGCTCATAAGCGAGATGGGTACGTAATTCTTTAGTAAGGCATCGCTTCGTCGACAAAAGTCGCTGATATAGCCCAACGGATTGGCAAGATGAAAGGCAGTGCTTAGCTTAATTGTTTTTTTTTATAGCAACAGCAGGTAATTTAGCTATAGTAAAAGACAAAAAGCATCCGATTGCGGGTTAGACTGTCGTATCATATTTTGTATTGGAATCTACAGCGTGAGTCCGATTAGTGCTTAACCAGTTTTCATTATTTGTTGTTGTTTGCATTCAGTCACGCTTTTGGCGCTTGTTAAAAACCCATTGCTATTTTTTATTCAAAAACCGTTCAAAAATGTTTCAACCCTGACCTTGAATTTGTAAACGAAAAATAATATTCTTGCATTTTATATATTCATAACAATTAAAAAAAAAAAAAAAATTTACTTGTGCCACTTGTCAAATATCATAGGTTGACAAAAGTACCATAAAATCAAACCATTAGTGAGCTAGCTAGCAGCAAAAAGTACTCGTAAATGGTCATAATTCTTACGATTGCGTGGACTTTGCAGCTTGAAATTTTTCCACATCCAAAAGACCGTACATAATTCTCATTATTTGATATTAAATTTAACTTGATACTTTCTACTCTTACCCGAGAAAAAGAGGATTGTCAGACAAACAATAAGTTATTCTATAAGGGTTTTGTTTTTACTGTTGTAATACGGAAGCCTGAAAATCATACAACCTGTCCTGAGAAGTGTCCAGTGGTAGATAAACTACAGCAAATTTACTTATATTCGTAATAGTCGATTTTGTAATCATTCTGACAAGCTTAAAGCGCCAACATGTGGCCGAGTAACAATAACATTTCCACTGTGTCTCGTTTCCATGGTCTGACGGGTTAAAGACCTTCGTAAATCAAACAAATCTGTAAAAGAAATCTCAGATATAAAGTTATTAGAAAAACTCAGTGGGGTACCAACCTAAATGAATAATACATTGGTATTCTGTGCTCTAGGCATGCTATGGACTACAGACATCCGTTTGAAGGCTTATTACGAGTAATATAAAATAATTGCAGAACAAATTACCTCTAATGCTTATTATTTTTCTACAATCATATGTATTTTCCACGATTAATACTAAGACTACTAACAGATCTGAGTTCAAGTTCAACTTGTTTTAAAGAATTATTATTTATTTCTATGGTAGCCTCAAGTAGTACTTAGGTCACGATATTAGAAAATTTGGTGGTTCAGCTCTCACTAATTTTAACTTTAGCCAACATTTACAAAGGTAAGGTAATAATAACATATAAGTACCCCGAATGTCCGATCACAAATCATAATAATTTATTACTTTTATTTTGTACCGTTGCCAAAACAATATCTGATAAGCGATCAAAAGGGCGATGGGCGCTTAGGTACCTATAACCTACTTAAGTGATTATGAAATTAAATGTGCTTGTTTTGTCTGTATAATAATAACTATCCATCATTCTCTGGCAGATCTATGAGCATAGTTCAGGAAACAATGGCGTCGTAATTAGGTACTAATGTTTAATGTTTTTAATTTTAATTATGGTGGTAAATGTAAGTTTCAATTGTACTATAGTTATCTTTTATTATTGAGAAAGAGAATAGGTACATAATATAACCTTCAATATATAATCGAGTGCTACTTCTTGTTTTTTTTATTGATCATTTTAAACCTTCTTCCTTTTCTCTCGGTTCTTCCTCATTCCTATCTTACGAGTTCATATTACCTAAAATGTATGTCGGTAACGCAGAACATAACTTAATAATTATATTTTTTAATCTATATAAATATAAATGTATTCTGTGAACCGCATTAAGATTTTCACACAAAAAATTATAAAAAAATAACAAAATTTTTGGGGGTTTCAGTTCTAAGTATGCGAGAAACACTTCCAAAGTGGTAAAATGTGTGTAACTGTATATAACTGTAACTTCTAAAATAAAAGAATGATAAAACTAAAAAAATATATGATGTACATTACCATGCAAACTTCCACCGAAAATTTGTTTGAACGAGATCTAGTAAGTAGTTTTTTTTTTAATACGTCATAAATCGTAAACCGCAAAATACACTATTGAAACATCGATCAAAGTTACAACGAACTACAAGAACTTTTATATTATGATACTTGCTGATACGGAACCCTTTATGGGCGAGTCCGACTCGCACTTGGCCGCTTTTTTACCAATATTGTACAAACTATTTTAAACCGTTTTCTGTACGTATTATATTGTGACTATTACAAAAATGGATACATAGCCATGGCGTAGTTGTCGTAGGTAACATAAAATGTCTGGTCTACCTACTAGCCATGGCACCCTAAAACGATTGAATATAAAACCAGTTTAACTAATGGAATTTAGTCAAAATCTCCTTTATAGGCAGAATTTCCTTTGTAGGTAGTTTAAATTGATCTGCTGTTCTATGATACCCCTCTGTTTATGAACTACGATTCCTTGCATGTTTCTGTGTAACAAAATACCGGCACGCAAAATGTATAATATGCATGGCGTGATCTGGTTCACTTCTTGTTTATTTCAAACGATGCAGTTTCATTGTCCACACTTTAATTACTCGTAATGTAAACCTATCGCGGACCGTGATGGACAGTAGAGGTTTCTTTAATATGCATTCAATTTTACTGCCCCTACCTACACACCCTTGTATTTAAGTGCACTAACATACACAATCCAAAGTACAAAATAAAATAAAAACCTTTAATGAAATAAATAACAGCACCAGTCTTCGATGTAGCGAAAGTATTTGACATAATATGTCAAGAATAAGGTGGTTTGGCTCGTTTTCTTTTTTGAACCCTTAACCATGTACATTGTAATTCAATTTAGTTATGTGGAATAATGATTTGTGTTCGATTTTAACAATGTATTTTTGTTACTTTTTGTAAACTGTCATAGCACAGCACTGCACTCATAACTTGATTTTTACATACTAGATGTGTTCTTCTCATCACGTTCAAAATAAAAACTAAGTTTTTTATTCGATAGCTTGCATGGCCAGACAGATAGTTAAATAACATAAGTAGATTATTAATAATTAATGGCAAGGGTAGAGAAACCAGCATATCCGCTCAGCCCAGTTGACCTCAGGATGCGCAAGCGATGTTCTCCGCGTACGTGATTAACGTACCAGTTAATTGTACTTAAAAAGGAGCTGTTTTGAGAAGCACTCATGTTAAGTAAGTACTTATTTTAATACTCATAGCACTTTATTCAATCGAGCTCAATTTAAAGTGTAGTAAAATTTTTGTTACTCTAAGATTAGCAGCAGTAAATAGTAGGTGGTTCAATAATCAATCAAAGAAGTTTTCGTAGGTATTCCGGAGAAAAAAATCAATAAATCCCACCAGAAAGTGACAAATATTAGGTCAACTATTTTCCACTTTAAATCTCCCTTCTTATAAGAGCACTATGAGATACATGAGTATTCATCTGATCATAATTTCTAGATCACTCTCTCTAATCTATGCAAAGTAAGTACTTCAACACGTAAGTAATCAAACTCTTATTCAATACAAAGTGGAACAGGGATCTAAGTCGGATCATGGATAGGTTGCTGTTAACATTTGAGACTAAAATAAAGGTGTAATAGAGATAGGATTAGGACCTGAATAACTCTAATTTAGCAATTGGAAGTACCTATTAGTACAACAGAATACTTAAGAACAATTTATGAAGATACCACATTTAGCTTAAATTTATTATTAGTTGATAATGTGTGTATTCTCGTAGCTCTTTCTCGGCTATATTGATTAGGTTTACTCTGTTGAGTAGATTATAATATTTTAAAGTTTATGTCAGCACACGTAACAACAAGTACATGTCATTTAGGCAGTAGTTTGACACTCGAGAAGGTTCTGATAACGTGATTGTTCACAATCAAGCAAAAGCTATAGAGTCGTCTTAGTACAATTTCACAGTCAATAGATTGCTTAATGAAGTAATTCAGTGTTTCTAAACATCCGTCTCTGGAATGCTTGTCGGTTATTACCCATATCTCATGGAGTCGGGTGCTCACTGAGCCTTGTGTTTCTCAATACTGTTATTTTCTTATTACGATCGCATTTTTGCAGTTAGTAAAGCCTATGAAAGTCACAATAGTTTTTTTTAATATTCATTTTAGCACAAGCAGTTATTAAATAAAGTGTCATATCAGTAATTATATGTTTTTAACAGTAATTATGCAAAAAGACTAGTTTATTGTTTAACTTTCAATATAAAAAAAAACTTTCAATGAGGTCTTTCCAAAAACGTTATATTATTATGCTCGTTACTACTATTTGTACCTACTCGTATTTGTAGGTATGTATCATACGTATATATTTACCATATTTTTGTAGACGTATTTTTCAACAAATATTAAAGTTTTTAAGAGAAATCAGACTTGGTGAGTTGATCGGCTAACTGCCCAATAAATAGTCTACAATTATCGATTCGCTTGGTCCTTTTAGGTCAGTTGATTGAATACCTTCTTAGACACGCATTTAAGTCGGGTCGAGGAGCTCTTGTCGTTTAGGTGTACCGCGTGCATATATTAAGTATCTAGGACTAGACTGAGTGCGAGTATCAATTTCATTTAGTATTTATAAATGCATGCTAGTGATTTTGGCAGCAACAATCTGTGCTGCAAAAATAAATCATGTCTATAAAAAAAACCTATAAAATTTCTTCGTAATTTATCAGAGATTTCTAAATGCACTTGAAAAAAATATTATAAAATTGTATATATGTTTCTTTTAATAAAATTAGTATTTAAAAATAACTTTCTTTAAAAAAAAATAGACAGACAGAGACATTAATTTTAAATTATAGCCATTAATCTTACCTGTCATGTTTCGCACACAAAACACTAAATACTTTGGTATAATCGTAAGTCCACGCGCGGGCTGCGGCGTGTGGGCGCGCGTCATGCGCGTATTTCGGCGCGCGACTGGTGGCCGGTGCGGAGATGCTGCGCGCCGCGGCGTGCGCGTTCGACCCTGCCCAAGGTGAAGATAGAAGAACCGCATCACTTACTGTTCGAGGTTCATTGTAAATGTAAAGCTCGGCCTACATTTACGATTCGAACAGGGGCCTAACCATGAGCTCTTCCAATGGTATTACTTAAACCTTGTTTTTTTTTTGTATTGAGTTTGACGTAGAACCATACTGTCTAGAACTGTTTAGAGTTCATGGTTAATTAGGTAGTTAGCAGGTCAGGGGTAACCTGCACCTGGTGCAGCTAAATAAATAGAACACCTCTTAGGCAAGTGCCTAAGTAGTTTTATGCCTAGACTTTTAAATTCCGTTGCGATGCGATTTGGACTGCTCGACGTGAGTGTGGTTTTAAGATAAACCTAGAAAGTGCAGGGGTATAGAATAAATATTTTCTAATTGTTTGGAAATATCAATTAGTTTTTTTTAAATCGATGTTTTTTTACCGTCATTCGACCGACCGAAACCTTCCTTTTTATCTTAATTGTTTTACCCTTGTTTCCACGGAAATATGCTGGTATACCTCTAAAAGCTCTTCATGCTACGTCTCACGGTCACAATGAGCGGTTTCCATCCAATCAAAGTCATCCAAAAAAAAAAAGTTGGCACGACACGACTACAGAGTGCTGTAGTCGTGTCGTTCCAACTTTTTTTGCCCCATGTCCATAGTGAACTATCACGTCAATTATAGATGTGATCATTCAAAAGTACTACTGAATGATCACACGGGAGTTTAACTTTATTAACTTTGTTAAATGTGTTTGTTGAATGCGTTGACTTTGTTCAAGATTTAAAACCTTTTACTAATATTAAGTAAAGTGTAGTGTAGTGTTACGTGTAGTCTGTGGTCCTGGTTTCAATTAGAGGATTTGTTTGCTGAAAACAATTATTTATATAAACAAAACAATTAATATTAATTGGTGTTCACCCAAAAAGAGTGCCTTATTTTTGTTCTTAAAAGTCAGCTGTCGTAATCACAATTTACGCACTATTATTTGCTGGCGACTGCTGCGTCAAAGGATTACCACATTGCAATATTTGCAATATGCAAGTTTTGTGTCGACCACAATGCAATTAAACGAAGCTATGACAGCATCATAATAGAGGCACTATTTGGACATTGGACTATTCTTATAGGAATATTCTAAATACAAACGATGCTTTAGAAATTAATACATACTTTCACACATATACTAAATTAAAATAATAAGGAATTATTATTCAAATTATTAATGATAAAATAAATCTAACCACAGGAGAAAAATAATAAGACATTAAATATAGCCACAAAAAATGTAAAGCAAACTGAAAAAGCTAGTACTATGCTATGGCGGCTACTTATCTAGAGGATGGACGACATCCATGACTTAGGTACAAAATGTTTGTGCTCTTCGCACAAATATTTGCCCCTTGCGGAGTTGCGGGATTTTAACTTGGCTTCAGGTTCAGAACCCTTCCATAGCCCTAAAAAATAAGGAGACATGTTCTGGCCCCATATGGGCCTATAATGTTATTATTGGCGTTCATACGTGGCAATTTTCTGTCCTAAATTGAATAAATGATTTTTGACTTTGACTTTGACTTCGATAATGAATTGACCACCGGTAAATCACGTGACACTAATGAAAAATCTTAGTGTCACGTGGTTTTTCAGTCAACAATGTGTTATCGAACGGTTCAGAACGTCTGATACAAAAGTGTTTCGTTTGTTCGGACATGGTTCGGACGTAAACCTAACAAATTAAAATACCATCTACTTGTGTCAAACCTTTATCTATTTATGAACAGTCTAAAAGGATCGTGTTTTTTAAGCATAATTAGGTATCTATTGTTATCAGCACATTCTTTATATTGTAAATATAATATTTTTATACAACTAATATCAATGTATGTGTACTGTGTATATAGTTTAATTTAAAAAAAAAACTTTACCTTAATTACTTACCTGGCTAGTTTCAGATGTTAATATTTTGCCAAAGTATCGACACAAGTAAATGGTTATTTTAATTTATTAGGTTTATTCGTCCGAATGAACGAAACATTTTCGGAGTAGGTCCACTGAATCGGCCTTGTTGTCCGGAGTGGCGTTGTAGTCTGGAGCGCAAACCACTAGACCAGTGGTCATCTGGTCTAGTGGTTCTACCAGTACTGCATCAATCTTGACCATAATATGGTCACGGACATTGAACTTTGACCTGCCTTGTAGACGCTGCCTAAGGAAAACACCTGAATGACGAATGCCCAATTACGTGGATCGATGAAGAGGAAAATCTGACCTGCATCAGTTTTTATTTAGACTAAGGTGAGGTCACACGCAATGAGGATGTTGAACTCGGAAAATAACGAAGGTTGCTATTTAGTAGGAGTAGCATTTTAATTAGTAGATAAAAATATCATAATAGGTATTACCAAAATCTTTTTTTTATATCAAGAGTTTTAAATTAAAAGCAAGGTAAAAAGTCACGATTTGATAAAAAAAAAGTATTTTCTTTACAAAAAACATTACCTACACGGTGTATCCCAAAATAGTGTCAAGGGAAAGTCCGAAAATAAAGCACACCACTAGAGGTACCTGAATGTACCTACACGTAACGCGATTTTTTTGTAGTTTTCGAATTTGTATTTTGCTTGTATTTTTTTGTCAGACATTGACTTACGATATTCACATTAATTCACAACATTCACAGAGACGTGTGAATTATCTTTCCAGTTCCAAAAATAATTGTGGCTCGATCTGATACGCATTGTGCACGTTCCAGCGTCGTAGGTTCCCGCCGAAAATCAGCGTTGTGATAAGTCCGTGGCTGTCACGACACATCTGATTTATGTTGTTTTGTGTATTATTATTTTTACTATTGTGTGTCTAATAAACGTTTCTTTCTTTCTTTCTTTATACCAATGCGCCATAGAAAGCTCATAAACTATTAAAATCGCGGAACATAACACATGGTGGATTATCTTTTTTGCGGTCCGTGGCTTGCGCCCCCAGTGGTGGACGCACCCGTGGCCATCGCCCCCGATTGTAATAATTTTATAAATCCCATTTATTGTGCTTTTGCACTAAGTACAGTTAATGTCAAAAGTGAACCTTAACCTACACAAAGTATCAAATGTATCATGCGTGGATCGTGGTTATTATAATAATAATAGAGCCCTTTGATCTGGAATAAGAGATAAAATACACATTAATTTGTACCGTAACTTATAAAATGTCTCTAATTTCAGTGTGCCTCCTGGCATAGGCCTCCTCTAACAGTTTCCACTGAAGTCTGTTCTGAGTCACTCGTCTCCACCTTGGGCCTGCAGTCATTTTGATGTCATCCTCCCATCTTAGACACTGTCTTCCACGGTTTCTTTTCCCATCTCTTGGGTACCACTCTGAAACTGCCTTGCACCATTTTCCTTGTTTGTCACGCATCATATGTCCGGTCCACCTCCATTTGGTTGGTACTACCAATACGTAGTAGGATATCGGTTAATTTGGTTTTCATTCTGATGTCAGTGTTTCCGACTTTGTCTCGAAGTTTTGACCCTATTATACTGCGCTCCATTGCTCTTTGGCTCATTGCTCATTTAGCAAGTTATTTGGTTATTAAAAACTAGTTTCAAATATTTTGCCGTGTTAAAAAGTGATCAGTCAATTATTTGCGGTATGTAGCTAATGTACATCATGAGTCACATTCCGTCACACCCCCGATAACTAAATAATTTTCTCGATATGCGGTCAAAACTGTAATTTAAATACAAATGTTTACTAGATCACTTATCGTTTTAAATCAATACCTAGTCTTGCCATAAGTACTGAAAATAAGAAAATATTTTTTTTATCTATTGCAAATAACATTTATTATTTTTACAGTGTATTAGTTTAATACATAAATATAAAACAATTTAAAATATAAAAAGCCTATTGGAAGTGGTTTCCATTGGCTGCAATAAAGTCCTTTAAAAGTTGAGGCCAGTTATCAATAGAAGCACGCACTCTTTCCATGGGAAAATTCTTCACTGCCAATCGTACGGATTGTTTTAGGGACTCCAAATCATCATAGCGTTTAGAGCAAGCCATACTCTCTAAAACTGACCATAAATCATAACCCAGCGGATTAAGATCGGGACTAGACGACGGCCAGTCTTCAGCTCTGATAAAGTCCGAAAAGTTCGTTTCCAACCAAGACTGCGTAGACTAAGCTTTATAACCCGGCGCCGAGTCTTGCTGGAAGGACCATTCTTGGTTATTGATCATGGTGTTGTTAAGGGGCTTCACTACCTTCTCAAGAATGGTATCTTGATACACTTGTACCGATTTTTTTATACCTTTTTCACAAAAGTATGGCTCAGACACTCCTTCATAGCTAATACCCCACCAAACCATCACTGAAGTCGGATAATGCCCACGTTTCTCTCTGTTTCACTCTGTTGACTAATTGGGAAGCTTCGTTAGAGCTTTGAGCATAAATACGGTCATTTTGTTTGTTAAAATGTTGCTCAATTGTAAAAAAAATCAGTGACCTCCCTTTGCGTGTACTGCTTCAGTAGTAGTTTCGATTTTACCACCCTATATTTTTTTTCAAATTATCAGTTAGGAATGACCAGTACGTCTCTTATAGGCTGCAAGTCCTAAGTCATCTTTTAAAATACGCGACATGGTTCTAGGTGCTATCTTCATCTCCCGACATAAAATCTTTTGCTTTTTATCATTTGCTTTTGCTCTTTTGAATTCGAAGAAATCCAGTCCTCCAGATCTTTTTCTTTCACAAACAGAGGAGGTCTCATTGTACCTATTAATAGCCCGGTACACAAACATTTTACTAATACAAAGCGTATGGAGAGTTTTAAAAATTACATTTGGCTCCATACCTACTTTGTGTAATGCGATCACAGCGATTCGGTTCTCTTTATCACCCCACTCCATTTTAATATCGCAAAATATTGTACAACGTATTAGCGCCAAAATGAGAAAACTCAATGAACAATCATATAAAAATGACAGATTCCAAATTCAAATGTAACATTTTTTATATTTTTAATTGTAACAATATTTATGGCCAGACTAAGTATATGATTCGAAATAATTAAAAGTTCTTTAAAACATACATCCAAATAAAAGCATTTCGAATAAGAATCGTTGTGATATAATATATTACAATCTTATGCCTTTTATGCATGCCAGTACATTTGATAAAAAAAAATTTCAAAGTAAATTAAACTGACCGGGGGCGTCCACCATGGGTGCGTCTACTGGGGGCGTAAGCCACGGACCCCTTTTTGGGTCAATCAGTCGTAGCAGATTCAGGAATAATACATTACTTACATTACAACAAAGAGTAATAGACTTGTATTTTTAAAAAAATAAAATGTCTGCCAATGGAAGGTACGAGTAGGGCACATCGCAAGCGCCTCGTTATATTCGTGTACTCTATCCGATGGTTACGCACGTTTGAGTTTTGATGCGCATACCTCTTCAAAGGAGTATCCGAATTTTTACGCAATTCATTGATACTGTCTTTCGTTATGATTCAAAAGCGAAAAAAGCGGTATAAAACGAGCCTCCTCCTTTTTAAAATATTCGGATAGGAAAATAGAAAACTACACCACAGTGAGAAAATTTTATTTTATGGCGATATCACAACTAAGAATGAAAATTACACAGTCAACATTGAAACTCGAGATTTCCGAAATAAAGTCAGAGTTATTAGGTAGTATTGCCACAATCGTGCTTATATGACATTACAAGTAAGTAATAGTAAATAATATCATGCTAATATTGCTCTAATCAATCTCACAAAATTAAATACCCAACAACTCTGTCACAACTTTTTTACGTTGATTATGATCGATCACCTAAACTTTAGCATGATTAAGAAAATTATTCTAAAAGTGTTTGCGTTTATTTCAGACTGGTTACAAATTGCTTCGCGATATTGAACTTAATAGTACCTTATCATAAATATCACATTATACTAATGACGATCAAATCAACTTAGGTATTACAGGTGTTAGCATTTCACACCATGAGGGGATGTAAAATAATAATTGTAATGTTCGTAGGTACTTTTCAACTGAAAATAGTAGTAAGATTCAAATAGGGCATATTTCTAGGAGTTTGTTATAATGACGGAAATTAAATTCTAAATAATAAGTAGGTAATTATTATTAAGAACTAGCTGTCCCGGCGAACTTCGTACCGTCTCAAGAGTTTATAAAAAAATGTTAATAAAATATGTTAATAAATATGTTTTTTTTAATTTCGTGATATTTTATTAGTTATTCTGCTGTTCGGGGCGGAGACAAATCCAACAAATTAAATTTCATAAAAATCGGTCTAGCCGTTATTGAGTTATAAATAGTGTTACTAACCCGACTTTGTTTTAAGATTTATTTTTCGTCACTATAACAAAGTAATCGCAATAAAGTACCTATAGTCGACTCGGAGCACTTTGTTAAATGATAATTTTTTTTTACAAATAAATTATATTCTTTTTTTAGGTTGCTTCCTTTAATTACTTAAATTTTTTTAGAGTATAGGACGTTGAAACATTAGGATTTTTTGCATCTGTTAGGCCACATCACGTATAAATGTACCTATAAAAATGATTTCTTTCGGTTAGTAAAAATCCTTTAAGTTGATTTTAAGAGACTATGATATTGCCTAAATAAATACGGTTTAAGGAACTAACATCCATTCTAAATATTTCATTTTAATTACTTCGCATTATGCAATAGCGTCAATGCAGAATACATTTATTTTAAAACTATTTACATAAATATAAATGCATGCTCAGAAAAAAAAGTAACTTAGACACTAAATTAGTAGAATACACATTTTACATGAACTTATTATGTCCGTCATATGTCATTTGTCATATCTTCGATAAATAGGTCGTTCAGTGCAGAAATTAAATAAGTATGTAGTCAAATACGAAGTCTGAATTTTTGCATTGGACAAACTACGTTTAGGAATGTGTGTTGTGTTGCGTTTTACAAAACAAATATTAATCGACTCAATGACCAATGTACTTATAACATTTAGAAGTTATGTTATCATTATTATCTATATTTAACTTAGACACTTTGGCTCAACTCACAGATTAAGTCAAATCAATGGGTCCTATATTAATAATACAAATGATAGAACAATTTACAAAAAACATATTTTTGAATTCTACAAAAAACTAAATTGATAGATTTGAAAAGTAGCTTGCCTCAGCCAGGAAACGAAATAACGTAGAAATTAGAAAGGTCCTATATTATAATATTTCTCTTATAAACATTATCGGCAAGCTAAATAAACACATATTATTTGGTTTTGTTTTGATTTTGAACAAATGTTTTTTAATTGATACACAATATTGTTTTTACACTTGTGTTAGGTATAATAATTTTAAAAAATAAATGTAGGTTTCGAAAAAGTTGCGTGTTATCAATATAATACGGCCCAAAAATTTGACTCACACTGTATTACTCACCGACTTATACAATCTAGACATAATAGCACAGCCTCTGAAAAGCTTTGGTGCAAATATTATAGAAATTTGCATACCTACTCCTTTTCATCTACCATATTCACTCTTTTTTAAAGATTCAATAGTTTTCTTAAAAATGATATTCAAAATCATTGGCTCTGTATACTGTTGCAAATATTTTCGAATCCATACCAATGTATATCCCTGTAGGTTAAATACTGTTTCTTCCTAATACATAGATAAAATGCCTTCTTAGGGTGCACCGCACAGTGCCTTATTATTGCTTTCGCGTAGGTATTTTAATACAGCTACGTATGTATTGACTTTGGTAACAAATAAATTGACTCTTAATTCGTATTTTATGAAATAGTACTTACATGAAAATGTTTTGAGTAAAAACATCTTCGACGCGTCAGTATGTTATTAGCGTTCATCAGCGGAATTAGAGCTTGTATAGCATATTTTAACGAACCTATAATTAGTGTCCGTTTTCAAGGTAAATGCAGCGGCAGTTAAAAAGTCTATTATATTGGGCTGCGCGAACACATGAATCTAAAATTACACGCAGCAGACGCACGTAAACAATTCTTTGTAATCAACATAATGTGCATAATTTTAGTTCACACAACACTGACGAAGTCTTACTTCTTGCTAGAAACCTAGTAGGAACATGCACACATTACCTATTCACAAACATATTCAATCACCTACGGAAAGCTTGTTGCTAAACTATACAGTGTGTAACGAAAAGGTGAAATAAAACTTTAAGGGGTTATTCTACGGCTAAATTACATTAACTTGTAACATCATCAAAATCTCAAAAAAAAAAATTGACGTTTCCATACAAACTGATGCCAGCTGGTCGCGTTTTAGTATGGGAAAGTGTTTTTTTTTGCGATTTCGATGTTGGTCCCATAGAAATAGTTGATGTAATTTAGCCGTAGAATAACCCCTTAAAGTTTTATTTCAACTTTTCGTTACACCCTGTAGATACAATATAATTATGACAATATCGTAGATACAATGGTGTATGAGGTAGGTATTTCGAAAATTCCTACGGTATTTTCTTCGTTTTATAGCAAGTTTAAGTAATGTTTGTGTTTGGCTTTAGCTAAAAAATTTGTTTAGATAATGTGAAAATTTTGCAAGGACGGACCAAATGCATGTTTCTAGTTCTTAAAGTTAATGTGCTGTTACGATATTTGTACAATTTTATTTAGGCGATTCAGTTTGAACTTCGACTGGGGCAACCAATTAAGAGGGCAATGGATCCATTTGGCGGGTTAGCTCACGACGATACTCTTCCACTTGAGCGATTTAGTAAATAGACTTATAATTTCGAACTCTCAATTTTCCATTGAGACGCTATTTTAAATATCTAGCTTAAAAACTATTTGTAGAGCTACCAAGCTTTACTTGACTTCCAAATGGTCCTCCCCCTTCAGAGAGATTTCGTGTGGTCTCAGTGCGTAGGTAGCGTAAGGTGGTCGGCCTGCGCGCGCGCGGGGCGGAAGCGCGACGACACGCGCGCGCGTAGCAGCGCGAGGCAGGTGGCAAACGCGTGCGCAAACAACAACACTATCGCGCAAAGTGCTACGAAGCCAAACGCGGACCCTGAAAACCAAAGGTAAACGTTACATGTTATTACGAATAATTGTGATAAATATGCTTAACAAAATACTTAATTCAAATCAGAAGTTATAATGGTAAACGCTGTAGGAGGATGCGTGCAATGCAGACCGCTATGGATGATTTATTATATTACAGGGTAACATTGCAAAGGGGTGCCAAATCTTCAAGAGTGGCTCAGAATCAGTAACTTAATCGAACTACGCAAAGAACGAATCTTTTTTTTTACATTTAATTATTCCTATCAATGTAACCCTGTATAAAGCAGATAGTCATTGGCGATAGATAGAGATCGATGTAAGAGTCTGGGGGAGACCTTTGCCCAGCACTAGGATTGAACAAGTTAGAAAAAAAAGCCGATAAAAAATATTATATACAGGGTACAGGGTTTTCGGATTTTGATTTGTTTAATCTGTATGCTATAGTAGAAAAAAAACAACTTTTTATCCATTGAAAATGGAACCTTTACCCTGGAATGGAATGACCCTCACTATGCGCCTATTCGATTTGATCCATACTTCCAGGGACACCGTGTATATAGAATATACTAACACAGACAATATTATAAAAAACATTACCCTCCTTCTGGGTCAGTTGGGTAAAAAGAGACCGTAATGATGATATTAATGGAAATGGGCCTAACCCAGGTGTCATGTAGGTATTGTTAAAGGATCGCAAGTGTTTAATTTTACTTACAGCGACCCTCCGTAGCATAACTCTTGATGGATAGGTACTCATCTACGTAATAAGATGAAATGCAATGAAGACCTTTGGTAATCTTGACATTGACAACGGCATTTGTTACTCGACCTTAATGTAACATGAACTCTAGAGCCTCGTTTAATTAACAAACTACATTTAACGCCAATTGTAAATGCAAACAACATCATTGACATTGTACAAGGATAGAATATAGAAATACATTATTTCAGCAAAATTTAAAATTTTAACCGAATACCTGTTTATTTTCATTACCAATCTAGAACTTATTAGAAGAAAAAGCATTTTCACTATGAATGAAGCAGTATCTATTATTATCGATCTTTCTGTCTGGCTGTCTCATGCCGAACGCATGCCGATCTTTGGCCATCGTGCACATACTAGAGCTGCAATACGAATCATCTTTCTCCGAAACTAGTCAGTGATGATTCACTTACATTTACTATTAAATGACAAGTTCTGATAGTGACAGTGCAAATACTGATTAAAAAATGGTGGAAAATTTTGTCGAACAAAGCACACGTTAATTTCTACTCTTTTGGGTATGTACTCCATGCCTGTGACACAGAACTCCTAGACCAAGTAAATACAATAGATTTTACTAAAGCTCCCATAACTACGTGACGCCTGCGCTGCTGACTACAACACATTCACAGCTCTCAGTTCGAAAATTAGTTTCATACATACCAGGCTTATTCCAATCCAGTGCCGGATATATGGCTGGCATTCCAAATCTGTCAGTGCCGCCACATGCCCAGTAGATAGCACTGAAGAGCCCGTACGCGATGCCTGCGCCGACGCCGTACAAGGCATGCGCGGCTCGCACCGGGTGTGCAGTGACCAGTATCTCGCAGGTCATAGCTAGCGAGTTCCCTCCGTGGACAAGAAGGTTCAACGCGTTTATATCATGGATTTCTGGGGAAAAAAAGTTTTGATATCTAGCACAGTTTTATTTGATTAGGTTCTAAAATAAACTTTTGGATACTTGAGCAGTATTGTTTATTCTTAAAACCTTTATAAAAACAAAAGCAAAGAAAGGTTGAAGTAATACTGCTTTAGTAGATCATGGATTGCCTAAGTACGCCTCTCACAAGCTGCACCACAGTTCCCTATTCTTCCTCTTTTTAATCCATCCCCCTAATTTTGAGTTTATGCTGCTAGTTCATCCGGATTAGCTACACCACGTTTGCCAACTTGCGAATTTTGCGATCAACTATCAAATTGCACTTCATTCTTAAATATGCAGCAAAGTCCTTGACGACTGACGAGAAATGACAATGTAGCATTAGCCTGCCTATTTATACTACTGACAAGTGACGCACATTGACAATCAAAATATAGTAAGTAGTTGAGGAATAATGTAAATCATAAATAAACAGAAATCATACCACGCTCTAGGAATTGTAGAGCCGGTTAAAACTTCCGCTATTAATGCTTCCATTGAGAGTATTTGTAAACCTCATTGCACTGATGTGCGTAGGCTGGTATCTTTTCGATAAGAATCCTAAGACGTTTCCGTTCTTAGATATCTGTTAGGACATCCATTCATAGCTAAGCGCTTGATGTGTGTGGGTTAAATAAGGTAATTCGTAAAAGTACGGATTTTTATCTTTATTGGTTCATACTCAGAGGTCTTTTTTAGTACATACTTTTGAATGAATTATTGTCACTTACAATAAGCTTATTACTACTTCCAAAACTGTATTTTGCTAATTAAAAACCCCACCAAAGACGTAAAAACTTAAGAAGACATGAAAAATATTCTATTTTATAATCAGGTGTAAGTGCTATGGTTAGCACTATGCCTGACGTGTCTTTGCGAGATAATATCCGAAACGTGGAAACCAGTAGATAAACCTAAGTCACCGACATAGCTTTTTGAATTGCAAAGGTAGAGCGGCAATTAGCAGGCCAAATCGCTGGCAGATTTAACAACCGTTGGGGAAGAAAGATTCTTGAGTGGTGACGCCGCTGATTGCAAACGCCCCACAGCTATGGTCCTATGTCCAGCTGTGAACTTACAAAGGTTGATTATGATGATGATAATCAAGAGTTCTACGTCCTTTACGATTAGTCACGCTGTATACGTTAACTTTATGAGTAGGTTTACCCATGTTTAAGTTTCAGTTGTAGGCATACAGAAGGTACCTACAGGATATTGAACGGGTTAAGAACTGCGTTAATAGCTTTACTGAAGGATTGATACTCACTAGGGTCGTGGACCAGGGTCCAGTATATAAGCGTGATGACAAACGCGAGGTCTGTGGCGACGTTCTGTGCCAGCCAGTAGGCGCGGCAGAGCAGCGGCGTGCGCGGCCGCCGCGGCATCAGAGCGTCGTCATCCTCACATGCTGTAGACATATACAATAACTAAATTAGGACATAACAATTCTATAAGATGACTTTAGAGCGCTCCCTACTTATAGCAATCGCCATTTGACTGCATCAATGCTGCATTGGTTTTGGCTACTTTCTGGCTATAAACCACTTTTTCCTATGGGATCAATAGTAAAATTGGACTTTAGCAAATGAAAATCATTTTTTTATATTGGTCCTATAGTAAACGTTGCATATTCATTAGAAGAACAACATATAGACGTATGTTTCATGTTCAATCTTACTCACTGAATACATATATTTAATGATTTAAAAACATTCATTCTTATAAAACAATAGGGACAAAAAGCAACATTTGTGATCTGATTTACCTACACGAATAGTACAAATATTATTTTATTTTATCTCCTTTAAGTACTTCATGCTTTATTTGCATGCAAGCATGGCGAACAAGCCAAGTAAAATAAGTTTCACGGTGCATTAGGGTGCAGCCCGCATGTTGCATATATTTATTAACATGCCTGTCACTGTCATAACATATACCATTAAATCGATTTATCATAATAAAACACAATACATAATCAATAATTAGTCGGTTTAGTTGTCATGGGAGGCAAGAATGGGGAACCAATAGGGATAATTAGAGTTGTCTGACGGCCACTGGCGGTCTTAATTGACGCGAAATTGTATCAATCGGCCGGCTGACCCCTAGGACCCTGTCGATGACTTGAATTGAATGCCGAATACAAATAGAATACCCAAATTGGCTCTAGAATCATTGGTGCTTCTAAAAAAACTTGTTTGTATGTCTTTAGATTGTTGCCAATGATTTTGACAAATGCAAAATAGGTGAAGTGGAATTATTTTGATAATTGAAGTTTGATTGATGAGCATTTAAACTCGTATGTCCTGTCATGTATGATGCTGTCAATGTTGGTACGATTGCAGAGTTATTAAGTAAGTACTTAGGTAGCTTTTTTTTAAATATATGTAATCACTGTGTTTTGACCATTGACTTATATATTACTTCGTAAGGACAGGGCGGACTGCATGTTAAACTGTTGCCACTAACGTGGCCCTAAAGTGATCCTCTTTAGACCGAAGTGACGTAGTCGGCTGTCGGCTGTCTTCGAGAGCGAAGGTACGTTAAAATTAGGAAAATGATAAGATTTGTCGTGTTCACTACGACAAAAGCACAACTAATAAAAAGTACGATATTAAATATGTCAGGTAAGTCGAAAATATGTTAAATAAGAAACATATTTACATTGTTTTAGAAATTTTGTTTCCATAATCTCAACGTTTGGCATAATAGAAAGCAACGCATGGTGTGTTGCTATTTAATCGTTTACGACACAGTTTAGGGTAGTTCTAATAGATGGCGTTAGTGTGTCAAGTATGGCTAACGTGTAGAGTGATTTGTTCTGTCAGCCGTATCTTTACTATTTATATCGATGGTTTTGACTTTATTTGACAATACGGTATTTTGCAAATTCTTAGTAATACAGTTATCGATTAGTCAAAAATAGAGAAAAAATTGCTAATGATCGACGACCATCCGCTTATTTTTTTGTCTCCAAGCAGCAAAAAGCAATAATATGTAATAGTGGTATGTTTGCGTGGCGCATACGCAAAATTTGTAAAAAAAACAGCTAATTGATGAAACGTGTCCAGGCGCAACGCGGGGGATACGACATTACTGTTTACGAGAACACGAGACCGCATGATTCGGTTTAATTGATTCGCATGAGCCGCCTCAAGGAAACCGTTTCGACGCTAATAGACGAGCCCACGCGACAACATCACGAAATTGACCACTAACGGACATTCTGCATTTTCAGTGGTTGGCAATGTTGCCATAACGCTTACACGGCCTTTGATATCATTAAATAAATCGGCTTAAGATTTTTGACACTTTTGTCGCCTACTATTCCATTTACTAAGTACTAAAAGACATTCCACATTTAGAGTATTTGCCATAAAGTTGACATGACTCGGCCTTTGATGCCATTTTGGAGTGGTTACTACTACATTCCCATTCCAACATTAATGGCCCGAGATATTCTATTTTAGGTGTAATCATGAACGATGTGCAGATTTGAATCGTCATCAATGAATCTGCAAATGTGATTACTTAAATATTGGACAACATCACAAACATTGCTCTGATCCTATGATAAGTAGCTTAAACACTTGTGTTACAGAAATCAGAAACAACGACGGTACCACAACACCCAGACCCGAGAAAATATAAGAAAGTTATTTATCTACATTGACCGACCGGGAATCGAACCCGGAACTTCAGAGATAGCGACATCAAGTCCGGTAAGCTCGCCTCTCGGCTACGGAGGTCGTCAAGTAAAAAGTTAAAGTATTTACAAGATGTGTCGTGTTTATTATATCGACAAGAACAATGAAACTGGAAACGACACTAAATTAAACAGTTACATAAACCATTGCTCTCACAACACGTTAATGACCTTGTGCCACGTCCAATCACTGCCCACGTAGACTCCACGTCAGAATCACTTAAAAACTAATAAAAGTCCAATAGTTATCGATAGCCATCATCACGGATGGTCATGAAATCTATTACAATCAATTGAACTCAACCGTTGAGGACAATGTTGATGGATTATTTATGGTGACGATTATTGTATCATAACAAGTAAAGATTTATAGCTGCATTTAGAAAAGTTGTCTTAAAAACGTCTTTGAAAGGTCTAGATTTAAGTAAAACGTAACCTAAGAAGCTAACACAAACATTAAAACGTAAAGTCAAAGAATAGTACTGTGTGCCATTACAGAGATACTCGTAGATCTAATGCTGTTGTTAACGCTCGTCATCAGAAGTCTAGTTGACCTATAAACACGTATCCGTAGCAACTACAGCAACAACGATGGTGACAATCGATTCTTCAAAGAACCTGCCTGTCCGGATGTATAATAAAATTTAACAGCTCACAGCAATCGACATTGTATGGTCGTCTTTGAATCGAGGCGATTTTCTATTCAGTTGGATCTCGGCAAATCTTGAAACCCATTGTGTCAGAACAGCAGGAAGTTTCCAAACGGCAGTTAGTATTTACTAGCAGTGATCAAGCCATTGGCTTCTTTTACTCACTTATGAGTGTGAATGATATACGATTATTTTAAAGTTTTTGTATGCACTACAAAATATTTCGGACTTTACGAATTATTACACGTAACGTAGATTTAAGATTAACTTGATCGTTGAGGTAGGTATGTAAACATAATTAAAAATTCACAAAAAATTACAGTAAAATTATTTTTATTTGAAATTTTTGATTGCCAGTTGTTAGCTGACAACAGTATGATGGGTAATTTGAGGTGGAGGTCAAAATGAAATCACCTATGTCAAAATTTTGACAAATGTTCAATATTATTCATGAGTATACGACATGTGACGTCAAATACACAAAACCATTTTGGGTCGGATTTTATGGAACCAATATGCAACATGAAAATAATAAGAATAAAGTGATTTCTCATACAGATAATATCACGTTACCAAGAAGTTACTATGGAATATCGTTTTTTTTTCGATGTTTGTCAAGCCCCAGGTTGTGCGTATTTGGCGTTACACGTTGTAAAGCTGTACCTACAAGTTGTTTTGCTGTGGAAGGATCTTTAACTGTTACGAAACTATAAACGCTACCTTATATTTTTTGCTTGACTCCTTACACGCAGTTATAACGATTTCCCTATGCTGTTGTCTTTATGCTTTAAATAAATATAATTGCTGATTTAAATGAGAAAATTGTCAAATAAGCTTTTGTCATAAACATTTACTTACGATTATTGAACGTTTTCTGTGATCTGTATCGGTGTACGACTGCAAGCGCCAGACCAGCTTGGAGCGCGATAAGCAGAAACCCCCAGTTTGTGAAGTAGATGAACCATTTGAAGTAGTTTAGCTCCACCTTCGGGCCCTCGTACCGCGGCGGCAGTCTTTGGCACACGAAGCTAGCTATGCCCGTCGATACCACTGTTATGAACAGCAGCCATCTGAAATATTGTTTGCGTTAGTGATTTGATCATTGATTGTTTGGAGTAATTTGTAAGATTATGACAAAATACCATATTGAAATATGATGTTCACTTCCATACCTTTTAAGAAGAATTAAACTGTGTTTAAATATACAAAACAAGACCACTACTGTAACTCTTGGGTAACCAAGATCTACAGCTTTCCTGTCATCAAACCAAACGAATTAAGAATCCCAAAGGAATGCTTGATTGTCTTGTGATACGGAACTAGTTTAAACTTGTGTCTCATCGGACATCAAAGGCTCTTTGTATACTAACTTTAACCGCTAGCCTGCTTTGCTCACAGTACTTTTTAGTTGCTGGTATGCTCTGTAAGCTACATTGTCTTTGCCAATCGAGTCCTAACTTCCAGTCTGATCAAGCTCAACGATCCTACTTTACAATCTGCTCCTTTTGTTCCTTTATCTTTTAAGTTTACCTGTAGATGAGGTAGGAAGTGGATGGTGCGAGGCCACTCTGCCATTGACAGCATGCAAACTGGTGCGGAGGGGCGTGATCCAGGTTGATCGCGCGCCGGCTCGCCTGCCACATGCGCCCCAGAGTCGCGGGTTTGCATGCTTTCTTCTGCATTGCTGGAACAACAATCATTTGTAGCTTAGCACTATAGGGAATAATATTCGATGCATTCTTTAGGGCTGGTTCTGGTCTTCAAAATTTCAACTTTCTCTATAAGAACAACGTAGAAATAATTAAAAAACACTATTCTATATTATAGACTTTTTTTTTGGATAAAATAATAAATGTTTACATCAGTATTCTCCACATAATCTCTGCATGGTGTAACAGTGCGCTCTTTTTTAGTCTGGGCATCTACGGAAGACCAACGTCGTATCATTACTATTATGCTCCGACATATGCTGAGTAGATAGATACCTTTTCAGTATCATGTATCGAAACCACACTGTAATTTATTAGAATATTATTTCCTGTAAATTGTATTGTATACATAGTTCTGAATAAATGTTCTTCTATTCTATTCTATACTATTCTATTTCCTAAGTACTATACTATACTGTTATGTTTTTTTTGTAGAAACGAAATAGTTTTTGTACACTGCATTATTATTTAAGAGGGTGACTACATTTTAAATAATGATGTGGGTATAAGATCACTGTCTTTACCAGTGTTTATTGTGCACGCTGCTTGTAGGTACGCAATGGACTTCGGATCAAAACGGAGCAACTCAACTTAACAAGAATTATTTTATGACTGCACAGAACTGGTAACTGTAATAGAAAGATTGTAGTTCTAACTAATGACTATTCCGTCAGATCATAAATTGGCTTTACTGCAGTAAAGTAGTATTTTTATGAAGATTAAAGGTAATGATAGGCCGTCTAGTCAATATGAACAAAATTAGTCGGTATTTCTTGCATTTGTAGTTTATTACAATAGCCAACATCTATTCTGCTGTGTAAGTAACGTAGCTACTGTTTCAACGTGATGAGGCGAGGCACTCTTCAACAGTCACCAAGCAAAGCATTGTTAAGTTCAAGTTAATTTGATTGGAATACAAAAGGCAACACTTACTTAGTAGGTAGTGATTTGGCAAGCTATTTTCGCCATAGCGATAAAATTTGCAGAAGGTCACGCGACGCGGCGCGGGCGCGACTGCAATCAATGGAGGCATTCAGTCAATTAGAGAAGAATACGATACATTGCTGTGATAACGACCCGGTCGACAGACAGCCCGCAACAAAGCTCCCAGTGTAGAATCAATCAAAACTCTCGCGATAAGCGAATGAAAGTAAGATTGAATTTGTTCAGTGTCATTTAGACGACTCTGATGACTTTGACATCGACATATGGTTATGAATACTTTGAGATAGTCAATGTTTATGAACATGTGCATTTTATTATACCTGGCAGTAGGCATTACTTTGGTATTTTTACGAAATTAGGCACTAAATAGCTTAAAGCGCACTTGAAAGGAATATAACTATAAAATTAACTTAACACTCTAATCCCTAATAATTTAAATAAGTGTGATAGTTTGATAGAATAACTCATTAACAAGTAAAACAGATTTGAATAAAATTAAGCTAACGAATAGATCATCGTCAAAATCCTTAAGCTGTTTAAGCCAAAGGAAACAAGAAAATAATTCAGATTTCTTCCATAGTATAAGCGGACTGACGAAGAAGACTGTCATAATACGTAACAGCATTTGCTAAGCCGAACATTTCAGATTGAATTCAATCATTGTTCATAGTAAATTAGAGATGTCTAAATTGATTATACGGTTTAGGACTCACGAACAGTGACCAAACCTAACAAGGAACTAAAAAAAAGCATGTGAGTTCTGCCCATTGCATTGGCAGTCGCTTGCAGGTTATCATGGGCAATATAATAGCCATATGGCTTAGCTTTGATACTAATAAAATTTGTGTGTCTTATATACGTACTACATACGAATTTATTACAAAGCCAGTTCATCTAGTTTTTATACAATTATCTGCAGAGATGATTTTACATTCACGAAGGTTTTACTCATCCGACTTGACCGGTCGAGACACCTTTGTACTTTCCTGTTCGATTTTAAACTTTGGTCTGAGACTGGCAGCCGTCTGCAGGTCTTGCAGGCAGTTCAAGTGGTGGGTCATTGTCTCATCAGCGCGTAATTGACGGCTGAACACTGAGCCGGGCCGAACAACCGCCACCTGCACTAATTACTAGTTACTGCAAATGGCATAACAAAAGCTAACGTCTGTTAGCGGTATGACAATAATAATTGGCCGTAATGTTATTAATTATTCAGTGTCGAGAATGAATAGTGTCCGACGTATCTATTTACATGAGATTATAATGTCTTTTAAGATATCACTATATATTTACTTTGTACTACTACTACTACTTTTTAAATTTATTGTTTCTCTGTACTGTTTGTTTTCTGTGGTGGTGTGCAATAAGTAGTATCTATCTATCTATCTATCTACTACTACTACTACTACTATTATATACATACGAAATTTAGAAAATTGTTTGTTTTAAAATTAATTAATTGTACAAGCAAGTCTTGTAAAAAATACTTTGCATACATCTTTACACATAATAGTATGTTAAAGGTAACATGTGATTCCCTACTATTTTTTTTATATTACCATTTAGGTAACTTACCCAACTTCATCCTCTTAAAGGTAGATTTTCGGTAAATTCCTTACACAGTTGAGCTAATAATTTAGTGTCCCTACCTATATACTTACTAGCTTCTACCCGCGGCAACGCCCGCGTGGATTTGGATCTGTCACTTGAAAGTCTTTATCAACGACTCATGTCACTTCCCAGCTTAAAGTAATCAAATAATTCAATAAACCACATTACTGCCTCGCTCTCAAAGTAAAAAGAAAGCGACGCTATCACCGAATTTCTACAACAAATGTGATTACCATAAAATAAAGTTATTAGTAAGACAACCTTAAAAGAAACACATACCTACATATGCTGTCACGGACCTTTTTTTTAAACTTTCAAATATGAACAAATCCGTCATCTATGATTTTTGCGTAACTTTAACCGTTTACGCAGCGCACGCAACGGAAGTTCTCAAAAGGAGTATCTTTTCCCGTTTTTGCAACATTGTTCATGGATACTCCGCTCCTATTCGTCGTAGCGTGATGTAATATAGCCTTAAGCCTTCCTTGATAAATCAACTATCCAACACATTTTTTTTTTAAATTCGAACTAGTGATTCCTGAGATTAGCACGTTCAACCAAACAAACAAAAACTCTTCAGCTTTATAATATACAGGGTTTAACGAAAAGGTGAAATAAAACTTTAAGGGGTTATTCTACGGCTAAATTACATCAACTTTTTCTATGGGACCAACATCGAAATCGCAAAAAAAAAACAACACTTTTCCATACTAAAACGCGACCAGCTGGCATCAGTTTGTATGGAAACGTCAATTTTTTTTTTTAGATTTTGTTGTTGGTCCCATAGAAAAAGTTGATGTAATTTAGCCGTAGAATAACCCCTTAAAGTTTTATTTCACCTTTTCGTTACAGCCTGTATAGTATATGGGACTCTTTGGCTAATGTCTATTTTAAAAGTTTTAAGTTTTTTATTCTGAACTTCCTATAGTCTAATGATCTTGTGCTACCACTTTCTAAGTCATATGAATCATGTTTTCGTTTAATTTTTTGTTTTAGCCTGTTTTTGGGGTCTTGTGGTTGGTAATCGATTCGAGCTCAGCAGCTTTCGATTAATAGAATGGCTATATGTACACTTTAAACAACATAACTCTGTTTAAAAAAACGAAATCATAAGAGTCGATTGAATAATACAAGCAACATTGTTGAGTGTCTGACCTGTTGCAATATTTGATACAATTAGATGCACTTACGTCCATTTGTATTTGATGTTTAATACATACCTATTCTGAATAGTAACCATGAAAAAGGTTATTCATCAGTTTTTAGTTGGTCGAGTAATAATAGAAAAAACTTTTTCACAAACAATGTAACATTGAACTTGGATTTTATTATACTAGTCCATGAAAATCCTGTAAAACATGTACTCATTCATTGACTGCTCGGCGCTCATTGACGATCGAAATAAAAGGGCGGAAAATGATCACAATTAGATAAACAGCAAGGTCGTTTAGGTATTGTGGTCTCTAAATACATAATAATAAAATACCTATGCATTCGTATTATTATTTACATATATACTCGTATAGTTGTCGAACAAAACAAGTGCCGTATTGTATACGAACAATAGATTTTAGTAATAACGACAATTTAATGTTTAGTTTCGAGCCTCTATTTACTTAGTGTTATGTTTTAATAAAGAAGCAAATGTGAAATAGGTAAATACAGGGTGGCCAGAAAAGTGACGTCAAAATTTTTTTTTAGGCGCCTCATGTTGAGAGTTATCCGAATCACCCCTAAGTATGTTCTACGATTTTTCGTAGTTTTCGAGTTACGAGTGCCAGTCGGACTTGTGCACCGAGGGTTCTGTACAAATTTCTAAGTGTGTAAATAGTTATTCCATAAAGGAAATACAGTCCCGAACACTTTTACAGAGATTGTTCAAATTTTTTTTGTAACGTAACTACAAAATGGTTTGAGGAATTTTCCTCTAATTGTAATTTACTTCTTGCCAAATTTAATGATTCTAGGTCAACGGGAATTACCCTATAGGTTTTAATTCCCTTTTAAGTATAAAAAATGCGGCTTAATCAGCCGTATCTTGTGATTGCGTCCGTCAGCTAGAAGTTTAGTTTTTTCATAGCTTCAAGAGATTGCATGCACACGAGTTTTGATATAATTTTAGCTTTAATACCTCCACGCATTCCTGTTAAAAAGGGTCTTTAAAGGGTTCCTTTTCTTTTAAGGTATAAAACCCTAAAAAACATTGCCCACAATACCTCTGTCAATGCAACCGTGAGCTCTTATTTATTTATTTACTTTATTGTGAAAACCAACAGCGTTACAATAGTACTTACATTCACATAAATATTTTTAGTAAAGCTAATAACAGGTTCTTAAAACAGTATTTCCTTCAACTATGTTTTGATTTTTCTGTATAGAGTTTGACGTAGAAAAAACAATACTGCTTAGGTTCTGTTTAGCGTTCGTTGTGAGGCCCCAGCCAGAAAGTGTAAATTGCAAGTTGCAACTGTTGAAAACACAAATATTACAATGTTTGTACGAGGCTGCACCTTGTGAATAAAGTAGGCAGTTATTATTGTATTACTGCTACAGTTTTGCCATACTTTGCCATTATTATACTTATTGGCACAGCTGTTTTTTTTTCAATCGACTCATGAATTATATGTCTACGTCTAGTGTTCGATTCTACCTATTTATGTTTCAATGATTCGCTGTCAATTGGTTTTAATAGAAAGTCATAAATTATGTCATAAAATTGGTGTTAGCAAGTGTTTTTACAGGCGTAACCTTCGTTGGTAGGTAAATGATTTGTGGGCTTTAACTTTCTTATTAGTACGAGAATATTAGAATTTATAAGCGGTAGGCCAGGTGTTACCTATTAAAACCCGACGCAAAAAGAGGGGTGTTATATGTTTTGACACCTATTTCTGTGTTTCTGTCTGTCTGAGTCATAAAATAACACCTAAAAAATAAAATATCTAATATTTTTTTCTACTTTTACAAGCGTCGGGGGCGTAGTTAGAAAGGACTGTTACTGCAGATTGGTATGTCAGTTGGAGGAATTAGTTTAATAAACCCTGAAGATGACGTAGCTGCGTTTGAAAAAAGGCGCAGAAGAGATCCCTAAATAAGACTGCTTCAGTCAATGGTTCCATCGAATGCAACGATACTTAGAAAGAAACGGAGACTACTATGAAAAGCAATAAAAATATAAGCAGGTTTCTACATCATTCCGTCTTTTATTTTCAAAAAACTTTTAGTGTGACCCCCTACTGTTGTGTAATGTTATAGAGTTTTAATAAATAATGCTAAAAATGCGAAAAAGCATGTCCCTGCGTTATTAAATAACAACATGGAAAAGAAAATCCACAAAATACCGACTAGTCGTAAAAAAATCCACAAAATACACATAAACCAAGTGATTTTTCAAATCACAATTGAAATTATAGTAAGTACTTGGTATGCAATGAAAATCTCACTTAAACTGCATCATTAAAATTCTACGTCAATTGGCCACACTATTAGCTTTACAAGATATAAAGATAGCAGATAGATTAATGAAAAAACAATCCCAATCTCTTGTTTATTTCACATATAAAAAAATATAAAAAATCATTATCAATGGGGTTTCCTCGTTTCACAAAAATTGTTTGCCTTATCAACTTCAAGCAACTAAATCATTAATTTAAATCTATATATATATAAATGAATTGCTGTTCGTTTGTCTCGCTAAAATTCGAGAATTACTGGACTGATTTGGCTAATTTTGATGTTAAAACATTTCTGGAAGTTCAGGGAAGGTTTAAAAGGTGAGAAAATATAAAGAAATTGCAAGGAAAGTAGTAAAAACAAGTATTTTATTTTCCCATACAAACTGTTCGTACCTGTCAAACAGTTCCGTTCTGTCTGAACGTCAGAACTGTTGTTCAGTTCAACTTTTATTGGCGGTACGAAGTTCGCCGGGTCAGCTAGTTTATTATAATTCCTGAAATATCAGACATATAATTTTGCTGTCGTTTCATGTTTGACGTTTGACGTTTTTGACGTTATCACAATAACAATGAAATGATGAAAGGTATAAAATTACAATTTGAAGGAGATTCGGCTGGGGGTAATCGAACGAAAAGCATGGTCGATCTATTTTAATAGTTTTTATTTATCATTTAAAGAGCTTTAGACTGCAAGTTTGGTGTAGTTTGTGATCTAATGTTTGGTGAAGTGATAAAGATCTGAAATTATTGAAATATCATTGTACTCAACGCCGCATCGAGTGTCAAGTGACTTGTTTCAAGACAACAGACCCGATAGCAAAAACGATTTAAATTTTGTTTTTAGCAATTACATGCTTGTTATATCTATGATATTATTGACGGTAGTATACTAATTAAGGTATACATATAGCCGCAACATTGATCAGATAAAACGCTGGCTTCAACAGCGAGAAACACTTGACAAATTTCGACAGGTTAGCCAACGTCCTCAGTAGCTTAGTTGGAAAAGCACTCGCCCGGCATGCGATGAGACGTGGGTCCGAGTCCCACCTGAGGCAGTCGATTTTTTTTCAAGTGCTATATTATCATAGACCCGATAGCGTCTTGAAACATAAGCTGCTTCTACGGGAAGAGTAGCCTCCACTGAATCCAAGAAAATCAATAAAAACTAAACACTCGTTATTTATTGTAAACTATATCAATAATACACTCGACATTGGCAGAATCACTGCTCTGCTTAAAGGGCGGGATGAGTCCATATGACATATTTTTCAACACACACACAAAAAACATCAAAATCAGTCTAGCCGTTTAGGAGAGGTTCAGTTCAAAATTTTCAAATCCGGAAAAAACTGAAGTTCTTTTTTTCTGTAATATCTGTATTTTTTATCTGCAGTTGTCGTCTGACTGATGATTGTCTTCGAAAAAGGCAAAGTCAAAAGTCATTTATTCAAATTAGGACAGAAAATTGCCACTTATGAACGTCAATAATAACATATTGGCCCATATGGGGCCAGATCATGTCTCTTTATTTTTTGGGCCCTACTAGCGCTTCGAGACAAGACACAGACAATCAACGGCAACGTCTGTCGGGATTTAAATGATTTCAGCATTGGAATAGGTAGGTAAGTATTTTATTTTGACAATAACTTTGACTAAACGCTTACCTTACCTTTAATTTATTTTTCTAGGCCGTGTGTTATCATTAACACACAAAGATTTAGGACATGTATTTTTTGATTTGATACCCCACTAGCTCTCTAATATGTAGTTTCAAAACCCAGCACGTTTCTCTGGATTTTTCAGAACCTAGGTTTAAATTGATTCTAAGTAAATATTTGCTTTAAGGTGAGGGAAACATCGTAAGGAAACCTGCACATTAAGATAACACTGAGGGTGTAGATTTAGTCAAAAATGGTTCTCCTACCTAAGGGTTACAGAAGTATGATGGCAATCGGTCCAAATGTAATACCAAGATTGGATCATAGTCTAGGAACGGGACAAAGGTTAAGAGGAAGAGGAAGTTAAGTACCCACTGTAATTAATTTAGATTGATAAACACTGCAACTTACTTATAAGTGACGCAGTACATACGTCCATCAACGCAACATCAAATTTGAAAAAAAAAAACTACTGCCTAGAAATAGTAAGGTGCGATATTCTGCCAATTGATCACACATTAAAAATATGTTTACTCATCGTAGTCATATTCACCGGATTGAATTCGATTCGCTGACATTCCTACAAATCAGACTTTGTTTACCAAATGGGGAGGCCACATGTACATTGTTTTTAATGTCATACGAACCTATTCAAATACTTCAATATATTATATTCAAGTACGTACGGTGTATTAAAAAAATGAGCGTGGCAGTTTTCTACTGTAAATGTTTATGTAGGCTGAAGGTACAAACGTTTTGAAAATTATATTACACTAAAATTTGAATTGT
Organism: Anania hortulata; assembly: GCA_963576865.1. Classification (NCBI taxonomy): domain Eukaryota; kingdom Metazoa; phylum Arthropoda; class Insecta; order Lepidoptera; family Crambidae; genus Anania; species Anania hortulata. The sequence goes on from OY756389.1 coordinate 7,195,213, forward strand.
AACCTTTAGCAGACATACATTTACTTACTAAGTAAACAATGCAGAAATGTAGCATAAAATTGTTTCAGCGCGCGACGTTAATAAATTAGTTACATGTAAAATATTAGTTGTAGACACATGACTTTATTGAAATTATAGTATGTAATGAATATAATACATCACCAGGTAAATTAAGTCTCTTGTGAGCACGCGTTATACCCCGTGTGTTCGTTAATAGCGGTCTGGGGCCTAACCATGAACTTCAAACTAAGTAAGTAAGTAAGTACTAAAAGTAGTTTTGTTTTAATGACATTTCGACAACTCCCTATAGAAAAAACAAAGCACGGTTAAAGTAATACTGATAAGAGCTTATGGTTAGGCTTCTGAGAGAACACACGGAGCTTTTAGTGAGACTATACTTGGCGAGTAGAAGTGATATAAATAATACATTCAAAAATATCAAATTACTTTGTTTAGAGGAATCTCTGATCCTAAGGTAAGTATCAAAAAGATAGTTAAGAGATAATATAGAAAAAGTTCGTTTTTTACATCGACCCGACCGGGAATCGAACTCGGGACCTCATAGGTGGCGACGCCAAGTCCGGCTTGTTCGCCTTTCGGCCACGGAGGTCGTCATTATCATGTGAATGCCTATGAGTAGGTACTTAAATCAAGAAGTACTACATGGCCGGTTTTCGTTCTCCTATTGTCGTGAGGCAACAGCAGGCTTTTGTCGCATTTCCTCCGCAATAGGCTAGTTTCCTGGGTCAAATAATATTATTCTATTTAGTCCATCAGTAAGATTATCAAAAAATATTGGACCCATATTTTGTCTTTTATCAATCAAACAAAAAATGACGAAGATAAAGCGCATCAATGTTTGGAAGTGACGTCACGCCTTGCTAAAAAGTGTTGCAAGGCGTGACGTTTCGCGGAACTTTAACGGGCTATATCTTTATCATTTTTGTTTGATTGAGAAAAAAAAATACATGTTTAATATTTTTTGTTATTTCAACTGACGGACTAATTAGATTTTTTTAGGAACCTAGCCCATTATATAGCTAGCTTTAACTAGTTTAAGATATGGTATGGATGACATTTTAGTTAAAAATTATTTTCTTCTTAAAATGATTTTCTGAACGCTACGTTGCGTGCGCAAACACCAGCTCAGCTCAGTTACTGTAGCATAAAAAATTACTTACCTGTATGCGATAACTCTACATTTTGTTTGAAAACTCTACAAATATATTGGCCACATTGCTTTTGATTTATGTAACGTCAAAAGTAATATGTAAATCCAGGTGTTTGTATGATCAACCGTGAAAGAGGGTAATTTTTCATTAGACACGGATTTCCTATCTAGATGTAATGCATGTTTGAATAAATTATATTTTACAAATACTTATAGCTAAACCATTTGAGTAGGTAGGCTATATAATAATTATGTAAATAAAAATTACCGTAATAATTGGCTTAGTACTAAACATTTAGTAACTAAAAAGTTTAGTGTTTTCTGTTAAACTTATTATGTAACTAGCGACGCGACTTAGCTTCTTTCGTAGGATTATGTAAATATATAAATAGTTATTCACATTTTATTTATTTACTTTACCTCATTATAATATTGATATTAGGTAGACCAGAAACGACTACCCACAGAACAGGAATGACACGCTACGCTCCGCTATTCTGTGACGCAGTTCTAAGTGTTTGCAAAGCAAGTGTACCTATAATTCGACACAAAATCTTAGTATTTTTTCTGTACTTTGTTTTTTTGTTGAGTACAAAAAGAGTATCTATCTATCTGCTTATCTTATTATGTGGAGCACGAAGGTAGAGTATCGATCTCTTTGCTGTATGGAAAATTAATATGAATTAATTTTTGTGATTCTAATATTGATCTATGATTGTATACTGAAAGTTTTATTTGAGAAGCAGAATCTGCCCCTTAAGTTTAATTGCTTATTTTTTTACACGCTATAGAGTATAACTTAAGAATAAAAGGCATACATTAATAAAAATATATACTAAGTTTATGCCATGACTAAAGATTAACAAACCAATTTATAATTGTATGTCACCATTATCGAGACATGTCAAATTTAACAACATTTCAAATTGTAAGATCCATAGATTAACCACGGTGAAAAGTTATTCCGAGAATAAGACGAGTTTGTTGATAAGACGGTAAAAGTGTGTAGTATAAGTAGATATATGGTTACACCTCATCAATATAACTATTTTGTGCGTCAAAAGATAAGGTAAAACATTAATTTTAGTTCGAGGATCGGACCTTTCAATTGGGAGAGGCCCATGTTCAGCAGTGGACTGAAGTGGAATATTTTGATTAGACTGTTCTAATTGTTGCTACTTTCATTATACCCGCGTGCACCCGCGGTGCATTCCTTATATGTATAATATATAATACTAATAGTATTACGATACAGCCTAGTTGTCATGTATACTTTAAATAAAATATATAGGTACCTACTCCTACTTTCAGCCGTTTGAAAAGCGTGATTAAATTACAAACAATTATAATTTAATCGTTATAAACAGAAAATTATAAAAGAATGTAGTATGTAACAACATTATGATTAACTCGTACTCCATACACTTACATCTTTTCGAATTATAGAGAATTTGAATAATAATGCAATAGACAATATTTTTAATAATACAATATCTTTAAATAATAATAATATACTTTTATTTATTAATTGCTAATGCATTCGCTTTCAAAATATAAGCGTGCGAAAATATTGAATGTTTGCCACTCACACACTGTGTACGAAAAAAAAAAGTTTTTTTTTTTATAATCGTCGTTAACGATAAGAGAACACTCACATAAGTCAAATTTGGGCAGCTTCATCCTGAGCAAGAGACACGGGAGCCGCAGCGTTACAGTATCAGCGCAGTGGTCGATCGCACGAGTTTCCCGACGCATTCAAACTGCCACTAGAGCGTTTCGTTTTTCATTGCTGTGTTTATAAAACGAAAACAATGCGTTTGATTCGTGTTTCGCGATGTTTTTAAAAGGTGCGATTGCATCCGATACGCGCGCATGTGCGGTACTCGGTACTCGGCCGGCGACTGGCGCGCAGAGGATGTATCGACGTAGCGACGAATACGCGGACTCCGCGCTACCGAGCGTACTCTCGATTAAAATTAATTCTTACGCTTAGGACCTTCGTCCACAATGCTACTAGTGCTCACTTTACCAGTAAAGCTAAGGCTGGGACTTTATCTAGTTGCCTTGAAAGATATTCGCAAGCGATTTCAGCACGTCACGTGAGAAGCGTCATCTGTCAGCTGACGCCGGACGCACAAGTTGGCTACGGCATAAAGCTGTTCACCCACTTCCCCGCACCGGCCGCATCGCACGCACAGCACGGATTGGATTGGTCGAAACCTTGCGTGCAGCACTCAGGGTGTATATGAAGTCATAAAATTCTCAGGTAATAAACAATCAGCTACCGATTTGAAACAATTCTTATTATGTGGTCGAAACCGTGCGACAAAATTCAAATGCTCCCTGCATTTATTGTAGAGTACCTAACTTAGACGATAACATTTTGTGAAAAGGCGAAAACTGCTCTGGTGCTTCCGATGTTAGTCTTTATTTAGTTAAAATGATTTTCTGATTTTATACGTTCAAGTAATATTGTGATTTTACACACATTACACATACCCTGTAATGTTACGTGCCAGTGACGTCACACGGATCAGTTCGACGCATGTTGAGGTACAACAATATCCTAATCAAAATATCAATAGACTTTTTATCGACCAGTTAATCGAACAAATTGTAATAAACCATTTTAAAAACTAGGTGTCTAAACTTAATCAATCGTCCAGCAAACTTGGTGAGCAACCAGTTTTAGGATATCAATAGTTAACTCGAAATCCTGGTAATCTATGAGAAATTACCGTCGGAAATTTATTTTCCGTCACCGCAATTCCTTGCTGATAATGCCGGCTGACGATGCAAACGGTAATAAAGTGGTTAAATTAAAATATGCTAGCCTTCATGTCGGTCAGTCCACGAACAGTTTTGTGGGTTTAAAGCCAAGACATCATACAAACCACACTTGAAAAAATGGCAGAGGTTCTTACTTTGACTCAATTGTTTAGTGTTTTGTCTCTGATGTCCGCCATTTTGCTGATTAATATTTTAATCTAAAGCCTATTTGCAAAAAAAAAAAGTTTTGGCTGAAAATAGGTTTATTTTAAGTTGAATTTTGACCTTGTAAAGCTAAATTACAACTAAATATAGCAGTCATTTCAGTTTTAAATAAAGTAATTTATTATATTATCCACAAGTAAGTATTATAGGTAAATTACATACATATCCTACACAGATCTCCTCATTAAAGGAAGGTAAATGTTTCATTATAATCAACTGGTTACGTTTTATTACGTAATAATAATTTGTATAATACAACATTTGCTTTTAATAAATCATTTAGGTAGGTTTTCCTGGTCTGAGGTAAAAACATTATATCAATCGAGCGCGCCCTTTAAAAAAAACTAATAAACTTGTGAAAACCATAACTAAAGAATAATAATATTTTGTACCTCATTCATGGATGTTTATTAATATTATTTTTATTTAAGTATGTACGAGTATATCCTAGTATATCCGTTATCTAGTCGCCTTAGGCGGCCAACGCACTATGCGGTTAGCCGAAATGTGGTCAGCCGTCCGGTTAACAGCAGTCAAAAACATGTCTAAAAAATTAGTTTTTATGTGCACTGTCATGCGGCTGCCGCTCAACCGTTGCGGTCGCTCGCAGCGCTGCGGCCCGCCCGACAGACGGACGGTTGCTATACCCACTACGCGGTTACTAGTAGTTTGCGGTTGGCCGCTCGATACTGACGACACACGTGTATATTGACGCGCTTTAAATAGAAGCTAAATATTTCGATACATCAAAAAAATACAAATTTCATTTTCATACGCACTTTCCGGTTGCGACTACGGCTAGCCGCCATCCGGCTGGCCGCAGCTGCAACCGCGTCCTGCGGCTATCCGCACGGGCAGCCGCGTTGCGGCAAACCGGTCAGTGCGTAGTGCGTACGTACTCTTAGTACAAGCTTAACTTAGTTTGGGGCTAGATAGTATTTATTTATATTTACTGATCTGGTTTTGAATAGTCTGCGTCTATCTCTGTGGACGAAGGGCTTTATGTGACAGTTCCGCGGGTCCCAATCACAGAGGATCACTCGTCCCTATCTTCAATATCGACGTGACCACAGCGACACTTAATATGAACAAATGTCCCCTTAATTTGGGACGATTGGCCGCAACGGGTGTCGACGAATTTTGATTCTAATGACCAGTTTATTAATTCGATGTCAAGGCCAATAGGAACAGAAAAAATCATGTCATTTGTGTTACAGTAAAGCGTTTTTGTTACAGGATATCAGGCACAAAGTACAAAAACTTGGACTCCCGTAATGAAAATTTAGGATCCTGATGGTCATCATCATCATCATCAGCCTTTAAAAGTCCATAGGCCTCCCCCAGAACTAGCTGGTGGCTATGGGCCGTTTTCATCTAGCAGCTTCCTGCATCATAGTAATATAAAGTAGGTTGTACTTTTAAATAGTCTATGTATCAGAAACAGCCGAACTTTGAAACATTTACGTAGTTTTGATGTATATCCTTCCTTGTGAACACAATAATTAATAAATAATACTAATGTGATTACTCCAAAAATTACTCCAAAAAAATCATCGACAGTCATAGGTATATTTTTGTCGTGTCTCCTATTTAAAATTATTTCGTATTTTGATTTACATGCATAACTAAAAAAATTTAGAGAGTACTTTTTAAAATACCGAAATTTTATACATTTCCTTATTTATAAGACTTCGTTAATTGAAATAAAGAGAATACCTAATGTCGCTAGTAAACGCAAAGTACATTATACATAAAACCATACTTACTGAACTAAGTATTTTTTTACTCTGAATTGAAGACAGCAAGATACAATTGAATTGAAAAAACGCTTACCTAAATCTTCTGTGTCCATATATAAAAGGCACGTGTTGGCACATTACATTTTACTGTTTAAAGTTTTGTATAATTTTATAAATCATGAGCGTACTTTCACAGGTAAGTAATAGTTAAGGGCACTACGCACAAGGTTGGCGGTCGACTGCAAGCCCTGACATGCCGGGTAGAGACAGCATGCGCCGACATGTGCGCTGGTGTGTGCCAGCATTAGCGCCAATGAATAGGGTGGCCAGTTCAAACGAAAATGAATTGTTTGCCTTATGTCCGTAAAGGCACGGTGCGCCACAGCCCCAACATAAGCACGAATTCAAAGGCTAGGGTAGCGACACTGCAAAAAATATGCGGATAATACAGAACGAACTGGGTTCGCAAAGTTCGTTAGCAAAGTTTGTAGAACCTTAAAGTTGTAAAACTGTATTAAATCGACTTATGTTATCTACTCACCATTTAGGTTGTGGGTTCGAATCCCAAAGGGGAAAATAATCGTGTGAGGAGTAAGAGCATTTGTAGCTAATTTATGGATTTTTATATATATGTATGTATTTAAGTATATTTTTCCGTTCCGTTATCTAGTCGCCATAGTACAAGCTTTTCTCAGTTTGAGACTAGATAATTGGTGTAATTGTCCTAATAAAAAAGTGGAAATGACTACACTACAACTTAACAAATTTTATGTTTCAACAATTTCAACAGGCTGATTTACTGTACAAGATCGGGGGCCTGGCGCATTTCTAGGCTGAAAATAGTATCTGATTGGCCTTTCAGCAAGACATCTGTTAAACTTCTGGGCACTATGTCGCGACCTTTATACGAAGATTGGACACTCTTTTTTTTTTTTAATTCAAATATTTATTTGCTATTAAGTAGGGTACAGTACATGTGATATTAATAGAGATGGTGCATTAGCCTACTTAACTATACAATTAGCATGCAAATATCATAGAATAAAACTATAAAAATCTGATTTCTCATTAAAATGAAATTTGGACATTCTTTTAACGGTTAATTTTTTTTGTTTAGTTTTTAGCTTTTACACAATTCCCTATAAGTTGCCAGTTTTGGCCGAAGTTTAGTTTTAGGTTTTCTCATGTTAGTGTTACAATTATTATTTAAAAAAACTACCTAACATGAGGTTTCATTTAATCTCCCTTGGGTAGGCAGAGATGGTCACCCTCGTGGGACGCATACTACGGTCTTTTTATACTGGGTGCTGTATTTAACGGGGATCGATACAACCTACCGTTAGCCTACCCCACTACCTGCAGAACTATTACCGGTATAGTTAGTTACCATTGGTCACGTAATAAAACCCAATTATGACCGGATTGTAAGATGATGTCTGTTCTAGACTAAAGGCTCGAAATAATTCTTACTAAAGTATTTTATTTTATCTGTTTTGTTTTAACAATCTACGAGTACTGTATACATATATAAAAAGAAGTAAGCACTTAAATAGTTAAAATGTTTTTTCGTACAAATATTAAGTAGGATTGTAACAAAAAGTCAATAACAAAAAAACAAAAAAGAAAACAGTTATGGCTTCAGTATCGATTATTTATAGGCCCACCAAAATTTTTTCTTTAATGTACAGAATTTGACCTGTTACATTTTTATTATAGGAAGACAAATAAAAGTTGATTATCTAGAGTTATTTTATTTTAGAAGACCTCGAACCTTAAATCCGATCTCCTAGAACAGCCTACCCTATAAGATAAATAAATAAATAAATATTGGACAACATCACATATATGGCTCTGATCATATGGCAAGTAGCTTAGCACTTGTGTTACAAAAATTAGAAACAACAACACCCAGACCCGAGACAATATAGAAAAGTATTATTTCTACATTGACCGACCGGGAATCGAGCACGGGACCTCAGAGATAGCGACACCAAGTTCGGTATGCTCACCTCTCGGCTACAGAGGTCGTCAAAGGTCGTCAAGATGTAAGTATAGAAGTAATCTCCGGAACACTAATTCTTATTATACTATTTAAATAATTATTCGGTCAATATTTATTAAAAACATTCCGATTAGGATATTTTTCATCCTAAAAAAACCTGAAAGATGCGAAATAGATGTCAATATAAAAGGCGCTAATTAATGTAGATGTCGTTGTTCAGTTGTAAAAAAATTATAAATATGAAAACAATAATGTAATAAATGTTGTAGTAGATTTGGTGTCACATCTCATTAACTAAACAGCAAGTATAAATCTCGTATATAAATATTGGGCATTACATTGCTCTGACCATAAGGTAAGTAAGTAAACTTCGTTTTTTACATTGAACCGACCGAGAATCGAACCCGGAACCTCTGAGATGGCGACGCCAACACCGGCGTGCTTGCCTCTCGGTTACGGAGGTTAATTGTCAAGTAATATTACCTTAAGATGGGTCTTCTAGGTAATATTACTTCACGCCCAATCTGAGCCAAGCTGGCTTATCTGCATATACCCCGTAGCAGGGTTTGCTGTTTACTAACCTCACTGGATAGGGCTGCGCTATTTCAGAACTGCAACCATAGAACGACAATAAATTTCGAAGCACTTGTACTGTAAAAACGTCGTCTCGAAACGCAATTATAAGAATTTTTGAGTTACAACTTGACCTGAATGTGCAGATTTCCTCACGATGTTTTCCCGCACCGCCGAGCATCTAATTAGCAAATACATAGACTAGCTTCCGCCTGCGGCTTCGCCTGCGTGGAGCTCGGTCATCAAATTGTATCAAATTTATATCAAAACACATGTGTTCGTCATAATCAAAAAAAGAAGAAGATTACCATAAAAAAGGTTATAGTAAGTCAACTTTAAAAGATAGACATATGCTGTTACGGATGTTTTATTAGAACTTTTAAAGACCGTACCGTAGACTTTGACCGTAGATTCTAATTGTGACTTAAATAATTAATTATTGACTTAAACATATTTGATATAATTATCTAAATTTATTATTTTCCATGACATGCTATTCGGAATGTTACTTAATTTATTTTATATTCACTTTAATATTTGCATGCTAAAAAAAATTTGGCAAGACATGTATGTGCTTTATTCTGTATAACACCTGTTAATACCGTGTTCTTATGCAAATAAAATTTATCATTATCATTATCATTATCAAAGGTGAACAATCCGTGATGCATGATATTTGGGTAACTTTAACCCTTTACGCAGCGCACGCAACGGAAGCTCTCAAAATATTTTTTTTTTCCCGTTTTTACAACATTTTTCATTGATGCTCTGCTCCTATTGGTTGGCGTGATGTCATATAGCCTATAACCTTTTAATAAATAGACTATCTAACACAAAAATATTTTTTCAATTCGAATCAGTAGTTCCTGAGATTAGCACGTTTAACCAAACAAACTAACAAACAAACTCATCAGTTTTATAATATTATTATAGATTATAGAAATATAAGTGTAGATTCCGCAAAATGCAGAGGTACATGCTGTTAGTTGTAAGTGATTCTTCGATAACTGAATTACAACTGCTTACTTCATTTTAATTATTTGGAGAAATAATTACGGAAGAAAAAAATTGGCAAGTCACGATTCCATAAGTTTTTTAAGATGCCATAAGTTTTGCCAATATTATGAGCATTAATAAAATATGTTTTAATCATATACTATTAAGTCTAGTAACAAATTTTTTTTGTAATTCATTTACATAAATAAATAAAAACGCGACAGCGCATAATATTATTTATGTCAACCCTAATACCCTGACCATCAAACCTTGTGCGATAAACGAACGAGTAGTACCTACCTGGAAATACCACGTGGGCATCATGACGTGTTCTGTTGTAATATTTCAACAGCGTGTAATATCTACTTACAACGCATTTCTAGTAACCACATTATCAATAGATAATTTATGAACCGCATTTTGATGTATTTAAACTGCTAAGAGGAGTTACCAGACATTGTTAAAAAAATTAAAATTCAAATTGTTTTACGCATAATTTTTCAGGTCCGCTTTATTAGTCTATTTTCAGCCTTTTTAGACTGGCATTCCTAGGTGTTATCTTAACAAAAAAGGAACCACTTGCTGTAGCCTTCTTGGACGGCCTATGTCCAGCAGTGGACATCCAAAGGCTAATGATGATGATATTAGATCTTAAAAATAGCCACCGCGCTTGAAAATAGCGACAATGCCATCTTTTCTAGAACTAAGTTTTGTATTTTAATAGGTACCTTTTATAAAATAAACACAGTCTGTTTAAACGCTTTTATTCGTGCACAAAAATGTTACAGCAAAGATTAAACGTCTCTAAACAAAATATATAAAAATTGTGACACTGATGTTCTCGCGCAGTGTTAATAGCATATTTATCACGACATTTCTGCCCTGAAAGCGAGTTTGCTAACTCCAGCGGGAGGTGACGTACACATTAATTAAGAGGCCAAGGATCGTTACCGAGTTTTATCGCGTTTGAGGCAATCTTTTCGAACGACTAAGTACTTAGAAACACGTTTATGGAAATGGAAGTCGACGCAGCGTCAACTGCGTATTAATACGTTAACTCATCTTCGAGAGTTATTTTATTAATTTCCTATACAGTGTGTTAAAAAATGTTCCGAATCGTCTAGCTAGAATACAGAATATTCAACGTATTGTAAAATTGAAAAATCAAATCAATTGTATTTTTTAAAATTAGAAAAACGTCTAGTATACAGATAAAATCAATTGTCTACCCTGGTAATTATTTAATAATAATTTGAAAAAAATATTATAAAAATCCTATCTATATCATCAATCCAAGGTCCCACGGCTCGTTACGGCGCGTGTATCGATCGCACGGTTCTAATTTTTTACTTTTAACTTTAAAGTTAAAAAAAAAACAATTTATTTTCTTCTTTACAATGGGTATTTTCCTATTTTCTAGGCTCAACTATGAACCATCCCAAAGGTGGCTTACTCTTTTTTAACACCTTGTATATTATTACTATGGCATGAAAAACTAAATACTTATATCTCGCTACTCACACGATTCGCCTTCGTGATTTCGTCCGCCATTCAATCAGCCTAATGAGGTCTTCGCAGGCGCTTGAATTCGCCGCGTGTAGTTGGTGTCTCTAGAAATGTCAAAATATTATCATTGAACGTTTACTGTTAGAGGACTTTAATGTCGGGTTTTTACTTATTACTCATAGCCCAGTAAAACTAAATCTGTTTGCATTAAATGCATTTGGTTCACAATATGAAAACATAATTTTTTTTAAATAGGATTATTAAGTTAAGTTGCCGGCGACTTGGTGTTGCTATCACTGAGGTCTCGGGTTCGATTCCCGGTCGGTCAATGTAGAAAAACAACTTTTGTAAATTGTCTCGTGTCTGGGTCTTGTGGTACCGTCGTTGTTTCTGATTTCTGTAACACAAGTGCTTTAACTACTTACCAAAAGATCAGGGCAATGTATGTGACGTTGTCTAATATTTATATAAAAATATATATATTAGTATTAAAAATAAAAGCTAGTAAGTATGTATAGCACCTTGAATACACTGACACCACAGAACAGGAATGACTAGCGCTTTGATTTAAATTCAGTGACGCTTAGAATAGACGCAAGACTGTTAAAGTTGGAAAACGCTTTAGAAAAAAAAAGAAATGTGATAGGACACAGCTTGGAGCGCGACGAGGTTGGTATTAGCATAGACCAGTGGTTCTTAACCAGTGGTGCGCGGTCCACTGGTGGTTCCTGGAAGCACCAGAAACGGACCGTGCAGCCACCCTAAAATTATAGATAGAACAACCCTTTATTCATTTACATTTACGTTATATTACCTCCTGACAGTTTGTGATCCTTGGCAAGACACATTTTGTCAAAAGATCCATCATAGTCTTATCTAAAACTGGCATAAAACCATCTGAGATTTGCAGATGATTTAATACTTAACAGACAAACCACAGAATCTACAATCAGAGTTACGAGATCACGCTGTACTGTTTAGCATTAGTTAGACTACTGCTTAGGGTGTTGTGTATGTTGTGGCATTTATGAGCCTCTTCGAACGTAAGTTTGTACAACATGGTTGTTGTAGACTTCATAATAAATTAAATAAATAATAAAACAGCTGTTTTATAACAAAACAGGACAAAACAAAACTGTGTGTTTGGGAATGAATAAATCAAAAACAAAGCTACACAAACAAACAACAAACAGGGTCGAGTCGCTATTGCTGTGGACGGCGAGTGCATGAAATTCTATATATACTTGAGATAGATTGTTTAAGAAAATATAGTTTAAAATGGAATAACAGAAACATAACAAAACAGTCACCGAATGGACCCCAAGACACACAACAAGAAAAAAAGAAAATCGACCGAAGAAAAGATGGTCCAACAACATAAGAAAACTAGGTAGCCTAGTTTGGACGCAACTGCCATGGCAAAAACGCGGCAAACCTGAAAGCATCTGGAGGAGGCCTACGACGTGTCAACAGGGCATGCTGACCGGGACGCTACTAGCTCAGCACAAAAGGCTAAGTAATAATCATCATAATCATTACCATTTCAAACACAGGATGTCTACTGCTAAACATAGGCCTCACCCAATGTCTTCTAGATTGGCCGGTTGGAATCGGTCTGCATACCATAACCATTAGTATGTCGCACATAATTTATTACAATACAAAATTCGTAGTAACTACGAGAGCGGCTTATAACTACGGGCGCAGTTTGTCGCACGAGCAGGTGTACTTTGATCTGATCCTTCATCATCATTTCAGCCATAGGACGTCCACTGCTGCAACATAGGCCTACCCCAATGTCTTATAGATTGGCCGGTTGGAAGCGCCCTGTATTCAGCGGCTTCCTGCAGTCGTCTATCTACCTTGTGGGTGGACGTCCTACGCTGCATTTGCCTCTACGTGGACGTACGTTTTAGTAATATTAATAAAAAATTCTCAAAATAATTTTACAAACTGAGGAATTTATACAACCCTTTACTGACTAATTTTGCATGACTATCATGACTTGTGAAGATTGATTTCATCATCATTAACACCATTTCAGCCATAGGACGTCCGCTGCTGAACACAGGCCTCCCTCAGTAACTTCCAGAATAGCCGGTTGGAAGTGGCCTGCATCCAGCGTCTTTCTGCAACATTTACCAAGTCGTCTATCTGATCCTTACTATAAAATAAAGAAATGTAAAAAAATAAAACATTGCCTACTTACGTTTTGTTACCAGTCGCTAAGCCATAATGCTCGAAGGTTAATTTAAAAACTTTTCTTTACTGGTTTTTGAAATGGTACTATTTTTGTCATATATTTGTGTTATAAAATGGACACGTTAAGCATCCAGGATAGATAAGAGAAATTGATGTTTGGAGGGCAGAGGCGCAAGATATTAATAAGTTAAAGATAAATATTTTTCGAATAAGTAGGTGCTGTAAGTTAATTTTAAAGTGCAATAGTAAAGTAAAGTATGCCTAAATCAGGGGCGTGCATTCCATATAGGCTATTATGCAGAGCCTACCTTCATAAAAAACCGACAGAACAGCTGACCATAATCATTAATTACATATTTAACAATAAACAATAAATATATTGTAACTATTTTGTCGTCTACCTGTACTTATTCCTTACTAAAGCGCGCAACTTAGATCGTTCCTTGCAATTTAACCAATGTTAGGCTGCCGCGAGATCGCCTACTGTTTCACGCAAACTTACTCAATTTTCACTCACAGCCTACCCCCATCTGAAACCAATGCACGCCTCTGGTATAAGTCCCACTTCAGGGCACAGGCCTTACCTCAACAATGAGTTGGTTTAGGCCATACTCCACCACGCGGGCCCAGTGTGGATTGGTGGAGGGGTTTTGTAAGGCCAGTGACTTAACCTTACTGTCAGATGTTATTAAGCTGCCCTAAGCCCTCTGACTAGGCTTCACGACTAGTATTAGCTGGTGCCTTCCTAAGCACGAATATGCTTGTGATGAATGTCACTAAATATGGTTGGAATGGTCACCCAGCCACTCACAACCGCGGCTTAACTTTGGTAATCCCTACCAACGCCACAAGCAACTCATAGTGCAATAATGAGTTATTAAACAAAATCCGATAATAGTCCACATTATATACGTACAATATGTAAATTAACAGAGGGCGTTCCTTCAGCCAGTTTATCTACATCATTAATAGATTAAATATAAATATAAATGTACAAAAATAAGCATTCAAACCGATGGGATAGACGTGTTCTGGAGTGGTGACCGCGACTGGGCAAGCGCAGGGTCACCTTCAGCAAGGTGGAGCGAAGATATACGCAAGGCTGCTGGCAGTGGATGTAAAAGAATAGCCGAGGATCGGGCTCAGTGGCGTGCATTGGGAGAGGCCTATGTCCAGCAGTGGACTAACGTAGGCTGTTTATGATGATGATGTTTATGAAGCATAAAGCATTTAAGCATTTAAAAAAAAATCAAAATCCAAAAAATATACATAAAAACGCCTGTTTAAAATCAAAATTGTAACGCGGAATAGTAACTAGCGCAAACTGGCAACGTCGCTTTTCTATTAGGTCTTTACCTATGAAATTGCCGTTTTGTATGAAAAAAAATTAACTATTTTTTTAAATGTATTTTTTGTTTGTATTTAAGTAAGGGTGATTACTTCGATTAATACAAATAAAAAATACATTAAAAAAATAGTTAAATTTTTGCAATGCAATCAATGCATCTTTGCCAACCCAGTGGCAGTTTATTGATGCCCTTCTTAAAGAAATCAGCTGGACGGGAGGCCACAAATTCTTCAAAGGCATTTTGTACTGCCTCTCGGGTATTGAATTTTTTTCCTGCCAAGAAGTTATCCAAATTCTGGAAAAAGTAGAAGTCTGTAGGCGCAATGTCTGGTGAGTAGGGCGGATGACGGAGAGCTTCCAACCCCAGTTCTTGCAACTTGGAGACCGTCTGCTGTGCAGTATGAGGTCGCGCGTTGTCGTGCAGGAGCAGCGGAGACGAGCGATTGACCAATGCTGGTTGGAGATGTGCCAGCTTCTCCATCATTGTGTTCAGTTCTTCACAGTACACATCTGCAGTAATGCTCACCACGTTTGGTAAGGAGCTGTGATGAATCACACCGGCGCTAGACCACCAAACAGTGACCATCACTTTTCTAGGGGTAAGTTTTCGTTTAGGGCATTGTTTAGGTGCTGAACCAGGATCCAACCAACTTGCTGAGCGCTTGCGGTTATCAAACAGAATCAATTTTTCATCGCAGGTAACAATGCGGTTCAAAATACCTTCATTTGTGTGTCTGTTGAGCAGTGCAAGGCACGTCTCGACGCGTATTTCGCGCTGGCGATGAGTTCGTGGGGCACCCATTTGTCAAGCTTTTTTACCTTGCCAATTTGACGCAAATGGACCAATATTGTTTTGACGCTAACGTCGAAAGCTGCTGCTAATTCAGCCGTAGATTGTGTATCATCAGCTTCCACAACGCCTTTAATTCGTCATTGTCGACCAAAGTCTTCGGACGACCGCGAGGTTCATTTTTCAGGTCGAAATTTCCAGAGCGGAAGCGAGCAAACCAATAACAGGTGGTGCGTTGGTTTGTAGTGTTAGCTCAGTAAACGTCGTTGATGTTGCGTGCCGCTTGTGCCGCGTTGCTGCCATGACGGTACTCATATTCCATAATTACTCGAATTTTTAACAAATCCATGATGATGAAAAAGATTGAAATGCGATGAAAATGTAACACTAATCAATAAACAAATGACTACTTTTGGAAAAAGAATTCCATGTTTTTAAAATAAAATTAATTTGAAATAAGAATTCTTAGCCAAACAAAAAATATTTTGATTTGAAATGGCCAGTACTGCAGAACGGCAATTTCATAGGTAAATACCTATTATCTTGCTCGCACGGTAAGAAAAGGGTCGGACGTTCATTATTTGTTATGAAATTAAATAACAAAAAATTAAACGAAAATTTTTTTTTGTATGCATGAACGGTATAGTATTACTTCAGGCTAACACAACGTCAATGCAGTTTGAGAAAAGTACCTGACTTGACGGTAAGGACGTATGCCTTGCCTTGCCTTTGCTATCCATGATATCAGTTTTTGTATTAACATTTCAGGTAAAGTTTATTTACAAGGGGTATTAGCTTTTCTTTCTTTTTATTTAAATAAGTTAGAATACAAACTAAGTTAAAGTGAGGTGCAAAAGACTTGTACCCAATGTTGAAGCCATTAGTTTTCACTAATTACAAGTTAGTAGTACATTTCTCCATTTAGGTCTGCACTCAACAAACCTTGCAAATTAAATGCTTTGAAGATATTCTACCCTCCATTTAAAAGCGTTCGGATCTTTAATTATTTTGATTAGAGGCTGTGAGATTCCCGGGGGCGGGCGGCGCGCCGGTCCGGCGCCCGCCGCTGCGACGCCCGCCTTGTCCTTACTTGCTTGGTAACGAAAAAAGCATTGAAGTATACAGAGCCTCTAAAAACGTGAGACCACCTGAACAAAATATTTGTGCATCTGTCGAAACCACTTTTCTTAGGCACGAGTCTCGTATACTAGGTTTAAAAACTTAAGCTTCAGCATCAACGTTTTGACGTTTTATGTCTTATATTTTAACCCTCGCAAAATCATTTAATATATCAAAACCTGTAGGGTACCTACTTCGTGTTGGTCATAGAATCGTGAAATTTGAAAAGAAGCAAGGCCAGTTATAGTAAAGGATTTAGAATTTTAAAGTTGTATCACATAAAAAACTTTTACGGAGTTTGTGGTAAAAACGGTAATTACATATTCATACAAGCGACAAACTTGGTGTGATTGTGACTCGCACATAGCCGGTCTAAAATAAATTGAGAAGGCAATAGTTTAAGTAAAGACTTTCTAGTCATACAAAACTTTTACTCTGCCTCTGAAATATTAGGAAAGAAAACAACAAATGAAACAAAAGTAAAATTGACAACTACACAAAAATAAAACTATTAGCTACTGAGTACGAAACGCTTATCTGATGGCTTGACATTCTAAACTAGTGAAAAGTTGCTTCTGTTCCTTTGTCGTTTGCTACAACTTGCCCGTTAACGTAATATCTTCTTCTAATGGACAGAAATGTTATTGGAAGCCTGACGCGCCGTTAAAACATTTTGCTAAACACTATGTGACGGGTTTTATCACGTTTACTTTTTAATATGATTTTGTGATGCAGAAGCCGAGACCATGTAATAAGTATGATGAAAATATACCTCTTGATACATAATAATACCTACGGAAGCTTTATTTCTCTTGAACTAGAATTGAAAATTGTAACGGTCCAGTAATTTTTTATACGAAAAGAAAAACTAAATGATTTTTCTGTAGAGTTTGACGTATAAATAGCACTACTCGTAAGTACATACGAGTTGGTAGAGTTATAAACAGTAGCTTAGAGTTCATATATTCGCAAACGAAATTGTATACGATATTTGGGGTTTCGTAAATTGGAACTCGATTACTTCAAAAATTTCTGTCTTGGTTTCATGTATTATTATTTTAACCTAGCGGCACCGCAGACATTGTCTAGTCCAAATCTGACCAACGATATTTACGCCCGTAATGGCAAATTAAATTCCATAAAAAAAGTCGTTCAGTTTTTTCCGATTTTAAAATTTTCTAGGAAACTTCTAATTTTTTTTCTTCATAAGAACTTTCTTCGGACTTAAAAGAATATTTGAAAAAAAAAAAACATTGCCGAATTGGTCCAGCCGTTCTCGAATTTTGTGTTATGCAATACATTCTTTAGTCATACATTTTTATTTATACAGTGGCCTTAATATGTTCTTTCGTCTTATTTTTCTTTCTGCAAAGTTCTTATTTGTATTCGGTAGATCTTCAATTTCCATGCAAAAGACAAACGACAGCTGTTTAATATTTATTGCGATATGAGTCTTGACAGTATGCAGTAGTACCTCATGCTATTTCTATTAGGAAGTAGTATATTGGCATCGAAGACTTTGACTTGCTCGTTTGAAAGTCAGTGCCCTACATTTGTAGTAGTATACATAAATAATGTGCATATCTATTTAATTTTAAAATATTATCTAGCGATGATTCGCTTTTGTTAAGGCGACGGGTAAGGAGAATACAAGTAAAAGAGGTGTTTTTGCGAAAGTTTTCGGCGAAAATACTGGATTATGAAATGTGGAAATTAATATATCATGTTTACTTATATGTTTAAGTTTTGCTCGTAGTATCTAAATACTATTTATTAGTTCTTATAAACACTAAAAAATTGTTTGAAAGTACCGCTAATACCGCGATCTTATTTATATAACATTCGTGTCTTTTGTTTGTGTTTTTTTTTATTAAATGAAATGAAATTTATTTGCATATGAAAAAGGGTACATTGTGGATGGAATTGCGGTATAACGTCCGGTTTTTCCAGCCATTTACAAATAGCATTCAAATAATTATTTATAATAATTTATCAACAAAGGATCTAAAAATACATTAAATCTTTTGCGTCTCCTTTTCCATGGGCGGATACTTTGATATTCAGGCGTTTTTGTGCGCCGCGAAAAGGCTACGTTGCATGCCGCTGGATGTTAAGTCTGCGAGAAGTATAGCACGGAATAGATGTCGCGCGAGTTGACGCTAAATGCTTAAGGTCACTTGCCTTCCTCTGGGCCTTAATAAATTTTGTATTAAGAGGTAAAGAAGAAAAACATCATTATATTCCGAAGATACAGTTTTTGTTTTCGGCAATGATTGTGGAACCGACGAGATCGGGGGAATCGGATTTCAAAGAACCTTTATAATGAGAGTAACTTTATTATTTGAAATTTAATAGGTACCCTTTGTTAAGTCCCTTAGGTCATTCATAAATAACTCCTATTGTTTGGTGATATAATTTTAAGCCCCGTCCCGTTTGGTCCTTCTCTTTTCTCTAAATAAAGCCTATTTGTTTAACATTTAACAAAAGAGGTTATTTTGTAGGCTTTTTGCCTAAGTTTGGCTACTTGAGATTTAAGCTCGACAATCTTAAGATTGAAGTGTATAGAGATCGGCTTGAAATATTATGGAGCTTTGAAAATTCGTCGAATAATAACTCCTGTTGTTTTGTTGTGTGTAATCTAATTCCGCAAGTAGATGTAACATGCAACAGTAAAACATAAAATACGTTATGATTACATTAAAATAAAAAGGTGATTTTCAAACTACGTACATTAAAGAACATTTTGTCGTTGAATGTGATTGGGCACGAGTGAGTGGAAATTAGGAGAACGGACAAATTACCTCCACTTGTTCATATCCCTTTTACATCAGAGGGAGTTAAAGCTGAGTCTCGTAGAAAATGCCACATAATAGCACAATTACAGACTCAGCAAATTCAAGATACTCAGATAAAGTACCACTTTAGTTATGGGAAAAAGCGTTCCAAGTACGTCTAGGTACTAAAAGCGTACGCCTTATTGCTTCAGGAACTTGTAAGTTTAACAATATAAGTAACTAGATATATTCTTAGCTTTGACAGGCCTAGTATTGCAATACACAGTGGAATAAATAAGTTTTGAATTGAAGGTGGTAGTTAAGGAGCAATAAATTGCAAATATCAAATTTTAATAAAAAATAAGTTTATTTTATTTATAAAATCCAGTCACTTTGCTTTTTTTAAGTAGCTTGATTTACCCAATAATCGAACCGTCACAAACGCAAAATAATATTCCCTGCATTTGGTCATGTCAGTATAAAAAACCCTAAAAACAACATGATAAAGAAATATATTTAATTTGAATACAAGAATTACCTCCTAGAGTTACGCCACTGTCTGCGTTGAACGAGCTAGTAAACCTGTGAACGAGCTATTTCGAAATAACTTTAGCTTAAAAAGGACAATAAAAACTAAAATAATTTATGTAGACCATTTTCGAACAGAGACAAAATAATTTGTATTTTTCGTTGTCCCTCACCCTGTATATGGGGTAGACCCACTTTATACAAGTAACTTTTCTTCCCACATTCTTTGTGTTCTGCTGGCACTGGTTACCGACAGTGACATCTCTATGGTGGGCAAAGCGATGGATTATGAACATTGTTGACATGGATAGAGGTAACTCTATAAAGGTGCGTACAGATTAGGTGAATGCGCTGTGAATGCGTAGCTCGCGAGCAGTGTGACAATAGTTCGCAAAACGCAATGCGCGCATTGCGTTCGCCAGATTTGTACGCTCACCACACAAAGCAAACTTACAATGTAAATGATTTACATTAAATAAAATTTAAGTAGCACAACTTATTTAGGCGGTTTCGGTTAGAAGCGATCACTTCCAGACAACTCGACAGTTGAAAGTAATTGCTATTTCTTTTACTTCAGACTAAATGTAACTCAATTTATGACGGCAGTATTCTACGGTAATGTTAATGAATATTCATTTTCCGAGAAATGGTAATAATGTGTTTTTTTCGTCAAAATAATAAATAACATTAGGCATCTCTAATTATCTACTAATAGTAATCACAATTCACAAGGCTTTAGATTATTTTTCAAAAAGAAAGTAAGACTTTTAATTACATTAAACTACATAACATGTTTATATTTTGAGGTAAAAACCTCAAAATATAAACGTGGAGCGTTTGTGTAAGCACCACTAACTTCTAATTTGTAAGGCATGTGTCCACTGCAGCCGTCACTGAGAAAAAATCTGACTAGGCCATAATAGCTAGTAGCGAAACATGCACTACGTGCGTGGTATTATGTCATAGCGATGCTTCTTTACTAAATATATACGGATATCGCGATTGAACGGCTCAAAAAAGCACTTCAATTGATTGGTGGTGTCCTCATCTCTATCATGTATCGCTACTTCGGCGTAAGTACTACTTCTTCGCTACTTTTTGTCTGTGGCGACTGCGAAGGACACACGTTCTTTATAGGTGGATAAGTTACTACTGTGTTTGCACCGCTAAAAGCTTTTACAACGTGCAGAAGTAAAGTTGAGACAGCTTTAAATTATCATTAAGTTTAAAGCGACGAAATATTAGTTAGGTAGGAAAAAACTTTTGTCTGTCGTGTTGAGCTTTACCTGTGTATACCTATTGTAAACCGCATTAGATAACAATGCTTAATTAATATAGACAGAATTGCCACTTAATTTATCCAAACTACCAAATCTATTTAAGCTAAGGCCGACCTATTAGTTACGCAAATATTTGCGCAGATTACGGACGAGTTTGCGCTAGTTGCCGTACCATACTACGTGATTTAGTGAGAAGTTTTTGAGTGCTACTAAGTATGATCGACTGTGTAACTACGTAACGTATTCGGAATCGCTATCGGTTTCATTCAAATGTTTTGTTGGGAAGGTAGCCTTAAATACGGTAAGATAAGGATGTATTTGGTTCGCGTTTGTCGGAGTGAAAGCTCGGAAGCGCTGTGGCGTTACGCTGCAGGATCGGCCGGCCGACCTAGTTGACGCGCGCTCGATGCCGCCCGAAGTCGCCGCTGCCGCGCCGCCCGCCCAGAAATAGACGCAGCACGTGCGTCGCACAGGGCACACGCGTCCACGCTACGGACGCGCCAGCGCGTCCCGCGGCCGCCCCGCACCCCGCGCCTCAACAAAACTAAAAGAAACCGCGTTGTGAACACAAGTGTTGTTAATTTAACTAAAAACTCCCAAACTATTAATAGCTTAAACGTAGTGCATTCGCTTCTGTAGTGGCCTTCCTATCAAGCTCCGTGTTAGCCCGAAATATGTATTTGTAGTGTGATATAACGTGGTAGCCTTAAAAGTAACAAATACAGTAACGATGTGCCTTAACGTTTAATAATTTCGCGGCACCCGGCCGGGTGCGCGTGAGTCATCGAAATGCAATGCTTCAGATTGATTCTTCTTCTGGTGTTTTTTGTGATTCCGGAGCCAGTACCGGCCTGGAAAAGTGACATGTAAGTATTTTGGCTATAAGTTTATATCTTTTAAATTAGAAGTTATATACATACCACTGTTTAGGAGTAATTAAACAGGATAATGAAATTTTAATAAATCTATTTATATAGGGAAAGATGTTTCGCTTTTTAAAAATTTGGCACATTTTTGCGATAGACAAAAGATATTTAATTGTAATTCCTCGGCAGAGCACATTCTGATTTTCTAAATATAAACTAAGAATTGTAATTAGGAACTCGCACCGTTGGATCCGTTAGTCATATACCGATAATTGTTAGAAGTACAATAATAGTTTTCCAAATGTTTTTCTCTAGACTATAAACAGCAGTCGATAAAATGAATTAAGTTTTTGTGATTTTAAACCATATTTTATATACCTAAACCTATATAATATCACAATACACATGGTCTTAAAGTAAAAAATTAACATTCTTGTGTAAAGCTGTTAGACAATACATTTTGCAAGGGGTCTTTCGTGGCTTAATTAGACATGAGCTGATTGATTTAGATAACTTCGTGTTCTCTAATTACCTGAACCAGGAATCATTCATACCTGAGTACCTTTGCGTTTAACTAATCACCGCGCCACTACGCAAATCGGGTTGCCTTATTCAGGTTGTACAAAAGAATAGGACACTCCCTAAAAACACGTGATCAGCTGTTTGATTGTTTATTTGAGATTGGTAAGATTGCCAATATACATTTTCTTTTATACACTAACAAAGAACTTTACAGAAGATTTACACTGACAGTCCATCTAAAGAACTAATCTTTTGTTAGAGAAAAAATAACAAAGCTTGGTAACATTTAGTTTTAGGCACATAATTTTCAGGGTCAAGGTCATATGACACGACCAAATTACTACGACGCGCTAACTAGAAATAATAAAGCGCATTATATTGTTCAATTATATATAACACATTGAAAATACTACATCGGATTAATTTTATAAAAAAAAAGACTTTTAAATTATGTTTGCACTTGTAAGATTTGATTTGATTAGGACCTATCACTAAAATAGATGAAATAAGTTAATTTTATAAACTAAAACTAAAACGCTAAAAATAATCTTAACACTTAAGTACTTAATCAATTACTTTTGGAGTCGGTGCAAACGAAAACATAGAAACTCTCATCGACTGGCACCGACTCCAAAAGTAACTGATTAAGTACTTAAGTGTTAAGATTATTTTTAGCGTTTTAGTTTTTGAAGTCGGTTTTTATTATATTATTATTATATTTAATAAAATTAACTTATTTCATCTATTTTAGTGATAAGTCCTAATCAAAACAAATCTTACGAGTGCAAACATAATTTAACTGCTGAACACCGATTTCATTTCCTATTTTTTCACCCTGAGAGGTGAAATTTTTTCGGCAAATTGTTATTGTAGTATCTTGGAAGTATAAGCTATTCATTAAAAAAATCATCCAAATCAGTTCACATTTGGCAAAGATATTAGGTAAGATGGATACTAAAATCAGTTGGTGTGGTACGGAGTTCATGCAATGTTTGATGATTTTCTTATAGATTCCATCATCAGAATTTAACCAAATTTTACCTTTTAAACTAATAAACAAATAATTATCGAAATCGGTCAACGTAGAAACGAATGATCGCTGAACATACATAAAAAAAAGGTTTCGACGAATTGAGAACCTCCTCCTTTTTTGAAGTCGGTTAAAAAAGTGAAGCTAAAGCACTTAAATCTCAAATGTATATTATTGTACGTATTTCTATAAACAGAATCTACCTATTTATTAAGAATAGAGCAAGCTGAAATTCGAACAAAATCGAAATCGTGAAAAATAGATGCTGCATACATTAATTATTATGGAGCGCGTTAGTTTGTAATATTTTGACATAATTTGATGTTGATGTGTTGACCCCAGTAAAAGTTGTTGTACATCAGCATCTGATTACGTGGCGAATGTCTCTCATTCTTTTGTACACCCATGCAATGTATTATACCGAGTATTTCGATAGTCGACTAACTTCGGCGCAAATTGTCCTTGAGTTAACCTACACTGTTATCTTTTATCAAAGTAACTACGTACTATTATTGTGAAAGCTTCAAACTATGGGTCGTCAACGTACGTTACCGTAACGTCGACTCGCAAATTAGAATTCATTATTTCCTAAAGTCCGTTTTTTCGGTTTATAAAATTTTGGTTAGAAGTCCAAATCAATAAAAAACTTTTGACCTCGGACATTATTTATAAAATGTTGCTACAGCATATTCCGTGCGGTAAACAAGTATTTATGCTTAAAGCATTAGTTTAAACTAATTGAATATGTAATTGAGTATGCAAAGCGACGACCTTTTTAGAATTTTAATTAAATTTTTTTTATTAGCTTAAGTCAGTTAGTACCTTGGTAAATTTATTTTACCTCACCTGTGTACCTGTAATGAAATCTTGCCATCAGTTTTATCCTCTTAGTGACTTTTACCCGATTTCGGTGGACTCAGTTCTGCTATACCATTGGTAGGTTTAATTACTAACCACATTTGTGGTTCATACTATCTGTTTTTCTGTTGAGATTACTAAACGGCTTTATTTGGAAATATTTATACCAAATCAAAAAGTTTTTTTTTGGCGAACGGAACATTCTCAGGTTAACAGATAAGTTTCTGTAGAAGACGTCCGTTCCAAGGATGATGTATGAGTTACCCATCATTCAATCTATTTTCGTTAAAGCGACAGCTTTTAGGGTATCCTTCTTTTTGTTCCACGAACAGTTTGTAAGTAATAGATATTAATGGACTCTTGGTAAAATGTAGAGTTTTAAAGTTCAAAGGAGTTTAGGAATTCTCATTTCAGGTTTGGTCGACTTGGCAAAGGGTCGAGCTTCCTCGCAATCCTCGTATTGGCCAAAGTGTTTCCTTTATAAGAAACATTTTTGAGTTTGTAAACAAAATATTTAGGTGCTTACTTAGACTCTACACTGTTTTACTTTTGTTGTTTTTATAGAGGTGGACATAGGTATTTCACGATTTTCATGTCGACATTTTCTTATAAAGCCTCGTCAAGGTTAATGTGTCGTAACAATTGTTTGTAAGACCCAATAACAGCTAAAGAATTTAAAAGTAATAAATAAATTTTATTTAAAAAAATAAAACCGACTTCATAACACTAAAATGCTAAAAATAATCCTAACACTTAAGTACCTAATCAGTTAATTTTGGAGTCGGTGCAAACAAAAACATTGAATCTCTCATCGGCTGGCACCGACTCCAAAAGCAACTGATTAGGTACTTAAGAGTTAGGATTATTTTTAGCATTTTAGTGTTTTGTAGTCAGTTTTTTTTAAAAATAAAATTTACCTATTTCATTTATTTTTAGTGATAAATCCTAATCTAACTGCTGAACACCGATTTCATCCCCTATTTTCCTACCCTTAGAAGTGATTTTTATTTTGCAAACTTTTATCATAGCATCTTTGAAGTATAAGCTATTTAATAAAATGAAAATCTTCAAAATCGGCTCATTATTGTCGAAGATAGGAAACAAGAACCACAACCAAAATATTATCTGGGTATATATTTGTTGATTTTCTCAAAAAATTCTAAATCAATTTCGATAAAATTTATATGGGACCACCTCTGAAGTATGATCTACCAAACAAAAAAATTATCATTAAAATCGATTCATAATTGGCGGAGTAATCGCGTAACATACATACAAAAAAAAAAACATACGGTCGAATTGAGAACCTCCTCCTTTTTTGAAGTCGGTTGAAAATAAAACTGTTTGTTTTTCTTTGTAATAAAGGAGTATGAATGCATCTAGCTAGACACAACACCAGTGTAATTGCAGTCAAAAATATGCCATAGTCGATTGCAATTAAGAAATAGCTTGGCCCTTTAACTCTATTTGCAAATAATCTTACGTAGGTATTGCAATAATTCGTGTATATGATTTCCATTAGCGAGTATAAGGTAGTATACGCCAGGTTCATAAGTTCTGATATTAATAGTTCTAACGAGAAAGGCGTGTTCCGTTTGGTGCGATCAATCAAATTTCCGCAAAACCTAGGCTTGATTAGATTCCGTTTTATTACTTTGAAGCAATTATTGTAAATAGTTTTCGTAAGAATATATCACAAATAATAGAAAATATCAAATATTTAGTGTTGTTTCGTCATTTTCATGTAATTCAACAAGCATAATTTACAATGAGAGTTAGCGATCTGAAAATGTACTATGTAATTTTAGCAACGTAAAAATAAAATAAAAGAATAATTTCGCTGTTTCATTCAATTCAATTATAATTTAATTTGACTCAGAACTCAAACAATGTTTGTTTGTTGAAACAAGGTAATACCGTGACAAAAGGAAACAAAATGTATTCGACGGAGGCAATTTTTCATCGTTGGGCAGTAAATATTTGGGCGGCCGATATTAACGGTTGGAATCTACGGTTTTTCCTTGAGAGTCGTAATCAATACTCGGAAAGGAACTTTTATGAACAGTTGCAAAGTAAATAGTTTTATCAAATTGTAATTTACCATCCAAAGGTTAGTTTCATTCATAATCCTTACAGCTATTAATAGATTTAGGACATTTTGATGATACTTACTATTTATATGATAACTAACTGTTGCCCGCGACTTCGTTCGCGTTGTCTTTAGTTTGTTCATAAAGGGTTTTTTAGGCAGTTTTCTAAATTTTTTCTTATAAAAGAACCTTCTCCTGAGACTAATCAACTTAACAAAAAAAGAATTAACGAAATTGTTCCATCCGTTCACGCAAGATGCGATGACCAAGGGAAATAGGGATTAATTTTATGTATATATATATATATATATAGATAACGATTCCATAAACTACTTTAAAAGTACGTAATCTACTCCTAGTAATGGTTCTCAATAAATAATAAAATAATACATATTTGACAACATCACATACATTGCAAATGCAAATGTTTTTATTTATTTATTTAGACTAACCAACATCAATTTTCATTAATACACGCATTACATTATAATAACTTATGCATATGAACATGGCCATCATTATTCGTTAAATACCACATCTTGTATACAGGATGACGAGGGAATCGCTTTAACAGGATATTCTGCCCATAAAGGTTAACAGCTCTTACTATGGGGCTATAGTCGCAACACGAAAAAAAGATAACTGATGCTTTATACATAATCGTCGATGTAAATGACTATTTTGTATCAAGAGGTGAACATTTTCCTTCGATTTCAATATTGGTGCTTTAGTGTGAGTTATTTATTTTAATGGGTAGAATATCTCGTTAAAGCAATTCTCTCGTCTTAATATTATGCAGTCACCCCATAATACAGGGTGTCCCGTAACTCAAGGCTAACCTTGTAATCTATTCTATACATCAGGCAATGGTGGACAACTTTTCTCTGTGACTTTTGCAAATTTGCATGAACAACCGTCTTCCCATACAAAAACGGCTGATTTAATTGTACTCGTACAGAAAGACAAAAATAAATGCGTATTTATAAAATTTATAGAACAAAAGTTGTTCACTTTAGAATATAATATGTGGTTAAAAGGTTGTGTTTGAGTTATGGGGCACCCGGTTTAGAACGAAATATAGCCTTCAACGCCTTTGGACATCTGCAACGCAGATCTCTTCAGCAGCGCAGCGTGCTGCAATGCGTAACTTATTGTAGATTCTATGACAAAGAAATAAAGAAGACATTGCTATAAATATTCGCATAAGGTCATTTAATTTATTAAAGCTATTTGACGGTTGCATAGCAAAATAATAAATTGCGTTGGCAATTTCGAGGATGGTTTATAGTGTTGGGAAATGTTTAGGTGTTCGTATCACGCAGAACCTTAGAAAGGGTTTGTTAGTTTTGGTTAAAATTGGTTGGTA
This sequence comes from Anania hortulata, assembly GCA_963576865.1. Taxonomy (NCBI): domain Eukaryota; kingdom Metazoa; phylum Arthropoda; class Insecta; order Lepidoptera; family Crambidae; genus Anania; species Anania hortulata. The sequence continues at coordinate 7,222,967 of OY756389.1, forward strand.
TTTCATATGATTTTATAACCGGTTTGGGTCAATAAAACAATAAACTTTTCTAAATTAGCATCGGATCTAGGTATGTTGGTGGATACCTTTGGCAAAAATGATTGTCTGGTACCTCTAGAGATGTGCCGTTCCCGTGAACATTTCCCATGGAAATATTGCCATAACCTTCCCATAGAGAAAGTTTATTCGTAACACATGAATGTCAATTCCTTGCTTCGTTACCTTGACAATTGGTGTGTTGTGTAGTGCATTTTTTATTTTAACTGATAAAATGTACATAAGTGTAATTAAATGTTAGAAAAAATCGATCAACATGTATTTAAACGGAAAAAGTAAAAATAATCATAAACCATCCGGAACCAGCGACGTCCTCCTGGGAGGTGTAATCGATAGCCGCTCTAATTGGGAAGTTTCAGGACGCCCACAAGACAATAGAACAACGCGGTAAAATCAGTAAAACGATCCTAGGCCTGCTTCTTGTTACAAATCGAGATCGCTTTGTGATGCTTTTAGTGAGATTCAGATGTTACTGTGAAGTTAGAATACATTAAATTTACATCAGAAGTCTGATATTTTAACTTCACAAGAATTGTTTGCGAAGTTCTTTGTACTTAGTGTAGTAGCTTACCTTGTTTATTTAAACTTAAAACGTATTGTATTTAAATAATCCTACTAATATTATAAATGCGAAAGTTTGTGAGTATGGAATATGGATCTTTGTTACTCTTTTACGCAAAAACTACAGAATAGATTTGAATAGGTAATGAAATTTGGCATACTGATAGACCTTGGCCTGGATTAACACATAGGATACTTTTTATCCGGGAAAGGTCAACGTAGACAAAGACGCGGGAAAAAGCTAGTAATAAATAAATTTGTGCTATAAAAAAGACCCCAACTGTAATGGACAAAGTAAGGAATAATAAAAGCCTTGTGTTACGTGTACTGTGTGGTACCTACCAGACAATGTATTTCGCCAAGGGCGTCTCCCAGCACAGCATGACTCGAGACCATTTAGATAAGTTCGTTTCCTGAATTGACCCGAACCGTCATTCGAACCCGGGACCCTTTGAGTGCAACGCGAATTATCGCACCCACTACATTAATCGTGTAGAGTCGTCAATGAGCACCGATAATAAATTGATGATTTGAAATACGTGCCTTTGTAATTATTCTAGTGTATGTTCAGAAAGTTTGTGAAAGTAAAAAAATTTACTTACTATTTGTCGACATTATTAATTACGTTAGCTAAGTACGTGGCAAAATAAATTTTCATTTATTCTGATTTCTGTAACACAAGTGATTTAGCTACTTACCATAGGATCAGAGAAATATTGAACATACACAGTTTTTAATTCAAGTGGGCTGACTGGCGATTTATTAATATAAGACTTTCAACATCAGAGCTATAAAAGCTGCATAAGCAAGGTTAAACAGTCGTTTAAAAATGTAAACGTGAAGTTCATACAAACAAGGTTCTTTAGAGGGCGAGCATCAGTCGCACAATACCTACTAGCGTAGGTTGCAAATGGCATTATGATTCTTACAATAAAATTACCTTATACAACCAAATGAATTTCTTTCTCAACGAAATTAAGTTAATCCCGAGTTAATTGGATTGGAATAAAATTGAAGTAAAACTAAAATTCGGTATATTTACCGCTAAAGCATTACTCACTATACAGGGTAACATTTCAAGGTAGTGTCAAATTAAAAAAATAAGGTCTATAGAACAGTATAAAAATTCAAACAGTATAATAATTTCAGTCGTTGTATTTCTGAAGTAAAATATACATTAAAATTTCCGAAAAAAAAGAAAACGCGACATGCGCCGTCATTCATCAGAGATCACAGGCCTACGCCGCCGCTTCGACAAGAACCTCCTGCAGTGCACATACGGTGTAATTTAATCGAGTAAGGAAATTTTCTACGTATTCTATTTTCCAAATGCAGAATGGAAGAATTAAAAATGAAAAAAAAAAAGTTTGTTTTTCACGTAGATCGACTTAGTTACTGATTCTGAGTAATCCCTGAAAAATTGGCACTACCGTGAAATGTAACCTGGTATTAATAGCCTTAGAAAACGCTTGAATAAAACCTGCAGAAGCAAGGCCCTCGGGTGCGGAGCATCATTCATAATGAGTTCCCGCGTTTGATAGTCTACGGATCTATAGATACTCGTAAGTCGGTGCCCAGAGAGCGTGTCACGGTGAAGTAGTTCCTTTGTGGACTTGATTGCTGACTAGCGTTTACGTAGATAGACGTTATACGTATTATCTTAGAGGTATTAAGACTCTATCTTTTTAGGGTTTGTAGGGACTCAAAACGTAACCCGTAAAGTTTCATCATAATATCCGTCCGTCCATCCGTCCGTTTGTCCGACTTTCAGTCTTTGTATTTATTATTAAAATATTTTCAATGTGCAAACACCAATTTTCGATTCAGAAATCCCCCCCTTTTTCAGCGAAGTTATTCCTTTAAGAAATGAAAAAAATACACGACCGTAGTAGGTATTATAACGAAGTTAAAAGGAAAACTATCAAAGCTAAGTAGGTTTCAGAAGAAGTAGAAATGACTTAGATGATGTTGTAAAACAGGTAGCAAATACCGCAAATTTTTAATATCTCGTTACCAAAGTTGCGTGCGAGTAGATCTTTCTTGGTGTTGAGTACGCTGTAAAAATGTCACGTTGTCTGCAGCGGTCGTTTTGCAGGTTTGATTGTAAACTAGGTTTAGGTACTTTGTCTTTAAACTTTTAATAACAGCTACTGACTGCTATAACAATAAGATGCTATAAGTTATAAAATAAAAATAATACACAGCGAATTTATTTTGACTTTGGAGTCAAAACACCCACTCTGCTACTCAAATACTACTTTATCTGCGCGAGTGACATTGAAATTTTAAAAAATATGAGTATATCCATACAAATTGTTTCAGTTATTTAGTCGAAACTAATTGTTATTGGGTTGAAAAGGTAATGTGTGTCGAACGGAAATCACTATGTATTGATCTGAGACTATGGTAGTGTGTCATTAGTCTTTATTGAGTAATTAGAGTACTTAAATATTTTGGTATCTGAAGAAACGATAAGATAATGATTCCTACCTACACTTATTAATTGACTTTATACCTTTACTTTCGTAACTTGCTTAATTTTTTTGTGAAGGTATTCTATCACATGGAGTCAAACCATTTCGAAGTAGTTGAAAGGAAAGTCGTTTTCCATGTCGTCTCTAATAACGGTAGCATTCTGTAAAATGTATAAAACGGGTCACGCAAGGCTCCCTGGGGTGTGAACATCATTTATGTTTCACGGCATTGCTCGAGTAGGTACCTACCACATACAAAGGAATGATGAAATACTAGGTATCCACAAATATTTTGTTTAGGAGGACGTTGCGGAGCAATTTTTACGCACCTGTCCTTCGATTGGACAAACAGCAGTCTCTATTCTTTGTTTTACAAGCATCTTTTAGGGTTCCGTAGTTAACAATGAACCCTTACAGTTTCGACATGTCCGTCCATCTGTCTGTTGTGGTGGCTCAGATAGGAATTCGAAAATTTGGCATCGGTAGCCGAGTCTTCGAGTCTTCCCAATTGTATGGAGTGTCGTTCTCCATACAAGTCTTTCAAAAATATTACGGATGTGTGAAACCCAATTTTAGAATCAAGGAAGCTTAAAATTTAGCTTTTAAGTACTATTTTGTTAAAGTTTTCAATAAATAACTAAAATATTTTACAGATGAATTGTAATAAACAAATTCAACACGAGCGTAGCCATAGCGTGGCGTACAAATGCATGCATTCTATTGCCAATACTTTAGACGGGCTTCGACGAAAAATATTTTTACATACTTAAGACCAACGCGCTTTAAATATTTTTATGATGATGGAAAATTGAATCGTTATAATATTGATATACAAACGTTGCGTCATTCCGTTCTTTGTATCCGTTTCGTTATTTATATGTAATAAACTATGTGTAGACAACACATGTCAGTATTTAACATAGGTATACCTACATTAACGTTATTATTATTTATTTATTTACCATTATAATGATAATCACTAAAAATGAAATGTTTATTATGGTGTCTTTACTCTTATCCCACATCACCAATTTCACGTCGTAGCGATGATCCAAAAGCACGTGATTTTTCACGTCGTCACTAATAAAAGGCACCGTACTGTAAAATGTAGGCGGGGCGGGTCGCGCATGGGTCTCAGGGGTGAGAACATCATTCATATTTCAGCGAGTACAAGTAGGTACGCGCTACAATATGAAGGTAGGTATTACCGACAAAATTGACAATATATGATATGACGTTTCGGTTTAATTATAGCAGAATATTATTATCTGTTATTTTATATTCATTAGATGCATAAAACTTTATTTGAATACAATTTTTTAAAATTGACGATTGTGTAAAATCCTTTAGAACTATTAAGGTAAAATAGGTGTTTAATCCCAATCGTAAATAAAATAAATAAACGTTTAGCTGAAACATTAATGATATGTTTCACAAAAATCTTATTGTACGCTTGAAATATGATGCTATAGAAAATAAATGATCAGTCTTTAAATATAGTTTTAACAACATTGCTATTAGTTAAGAGTACATAAATATAACACAACGACTTATCGTTTTTTGAATACCCCCAACCAGCTTTTTTAAAACTGTTTTTTACAATAACACCAATCATCTAGCCCCAAACTAAGCAATGCTTGGTACTATGGCGACTAGATAACGGATAAACATACTTAAATACTTTTATAAACATCCAGACCTAGGTACAAATGCTTGTGCTTATCACACAAACATTTGCCCCTTGGGGTATTTGAACCCACAACCGGTGGCTTTTTAGTCCGGACCGCGAACCACTACACCAGACGGTCGTCAGTTGAACTCTTAGCAAAACTTAAATGTGCTTATTGGACCGCATATTACGAGTCTTAAAGGTAATTATGTTTGTAAAGTTATTCCCGTACTGTGAAAATAATCAGCTACTATAGTTTAAAGTAAAAAGTAATTTCAGATGCAATGTTCTAAGAAAAACGAGTACTTACGTGATATAAGATTTATTAAAGTAGATAATATTTAACAATAGACTTAAAGTAAAATATAAATTATACAATGTCGCAGGTGCTGCAGGGTCGGGGCGGTTTTTTATACATATAATAATACTTCCTGCGTCAAAGTAATAACTGTAATTTTCAGAATAAAGTATCACATAAATTTACGACTTTATTTATAACTATTATATGTTTATGTGATAAACCCCTTGTTTTACTTGTCAGCGGCCTTAGCAGAGTTTTATTCTTAGACCATAATACATTATTATTTAAAGAAAAAAAAAACTAATAAAACTAGTAACTAATGGATGACATAACCGTTTTTCCCGTAAAACTACAGTAAGAAATAAAAATACAACTGGTACCTATCTATGACTTAAGCAGGTAATGCTTCTCATAATGGTGCACTGGCTGCACGAATATAATAAAAAAGTTTAAACGATTATTTATAAATCCAAATACATACACAAAAAAACCCGCACTTTTTGATTGTATTAAAACTGAAGTCCAAGGTTTCCTTTAAGTATAATTTTGCTTCAAAAATTCATGCAAAAATGTGTAAAATTTTATTTAAATAGATTTTATATCTTCTTTTATAATATATGCGCTAAATACACTTACAAAGTTACTGACATAAAATCTTTTTAAGACACCATACTTAATTTCATAAAAATACGGATTGGTACTTGACATCTGCAGATGAAACAGTAGTTTGTTTAGTTCTATTTTTGGTAAAATAATACCTATATTTGTAACAAATTGAATGAAATTGTGTATTCAACGTGAGTAGGCTAATTTCTTGGGTCAAAAAAAGATTATTCTATTTATTCTGTCAGTTAGATTATCAAAAATAATTGGACCCATATTTTGTGTTTTATGAATCAAACAAAAAATTACGAAGATAAAGCGCATCAAAGTGAGCACTGGCGTGCTCGAGCGTGATGTTACGCGGAACTTTAACGGGCTATATCTTCATCATTTTTCATTAATTGAGAAAAGAAAAAATACGTGTCCAATATTTTCTGTTAATCTTCTTATTATTATAATTATAATTTTCTAATTAAATTTTTTTAGGAAACTAGCCCTTTCCGTACACAGCACATTTTTATCAGTACAATTTCAGAGAAAGTATAAACCTCTGAATATTGCAAGTTAGCGAAAATACAAATAGAGAGATGCTTTTGTCGAGTTCATGTAATGCTTTGCCAGGCAGCCAGTAATGAGTACTTTGCGTCCTATTTTTCTCAGCGACAAAGAAAGCTGCTCCTATTGTTGGATTTTATCTCAGTAATGGGAACGAAAAGAGAACGAATGGTATTTGATTACATTAGAATCACAGAATAGATATGTAACGGTAATAATTGCAATTTGTTGTAAGTAGTTACATTTCACGTAAGGTTCTGTTATTTGATTTTGGAGAAAGATTGTGTAACCTCTGTCTCTTTTATTGGTATTATATGCTATTATATTGGTTTAGGACTTACGCTGCACACAGTAAAAGTATTCAGTTTAATTCAAAATAGCAACGATTATCAAGATTGTTTGATAAAAGTTAGGTACTTTTTTCATGGTAGCTGTAGGTATTGATTCGCCAGGCGAGCGTGTAAGCCACAAACTAACGAACTAAGTAATTTTTGCGTGACACTGAATAACCATTATCATAAATTACAGCGAAGTGACGAAGTTTTCAGACTGAACTCAAACATTCATGAAACTGTCTAAAGTATTTTGTTTTACAAAATAAGGAAAACGAAATTTTTGAAACAACTTGTTATTTAATAGTCATGCAGGCGGACCGACGGAATGATGGACAAACTGACATTCAGACATGCGGACAAAGGCAATGGACTAATAGACGGACAGATAGATGTACAGAGAGCAAAGTGACAGGTATAGAGTTTCCGTTTTGCCGTCTGCATAGGAAACCATAAAAACCTTATAACATTATTGTCACAGTTTGAAAATACGTACGTAATGATGATTTTATAACAACCGAAAAAAAGATTTTAGTTAACTTATTTCTTTGTTACTTTAGCGTTTATGATTGTGCCGAATAAAATTACTTTAAGTAACACATTTTATTTTATTTTCAGAGTCAAAAAATGGGCTAGTACCCTCGGAAGAGAATTATGGCAACTGAGCGAAGCTCTTACAAAATCAGACAAAATTAGGAGTGTAAGTATGAATGTTTTCTTCTTTCTTCTTTTAATAAGCGCGAAATAAATATGCAAATAATAAATTTAGTTCCAAAGTTGTAGCGACAACGTGAACAACTTAGATGGGGGAAATGAGCGCTCATTTGCATTTGTTGGAATATTATTCGCAGCTAACGTAGCTTTTTTGGGTGAAAGATAACTTTGAACGGCACGAAAATAAAGTTGTGTTTTATCAGCGACACATTTGAACACGTTTCATTTTACCTAAGTTTGTTAATAATTTGCAACGGTGTTTTTTACTAATCATTTTATGTGAAACTAACTAAATACAGTAGGTATTAGTACTAGTAGTAGTACAGATGAATACGAGTATATTAATAGTGTTAATTGCACATGAAAATTCAATAATTATTAGAGTTATTCTTATACTACCGCTAAGAAAACAATGAATATGATAATATTCACTCTACTTAATTGTTATTACTTGCTCTAATAAGTATAGATGTTGTATGTTTTAGAGAACCAGATTTTAAAGTTAATTGTTGTATCGGATACTTCTGCTCACTTAGAAGACTTTAACATTCTCTCTTGTGCAAATAACTTTTCTCGTTATAGCAAACATGCCGCGAACAAACTAAGTTTAATAATAGAAATAAAGAGAGAATTATTTTCCAGAAATATACATTAATGAACGCGAGCGTAAAAAAGAAAAATGGCAAACTAATATTGGAGTCCTCACTGCGCTCCGTCAGCACAATGCTTACTAGAAAAATCAAAGCGGTTAAGGTAAGTAAACCTAATTTTAGTATACTCTAAAAGTAATATTAAAATAAACATACGGACGTCAATCGTAAGTACTGCATCTTTGTCACGTAGCATGCAGCTACGTATGACCGACAGGATATTGTTTGTTTCATATTTATTTCTGTCAGTTTTTATTTTTAACTTTGCTTACGGAACGAAGTGTGCATTTATTTTGCATACTTTTTAGATCGCTCAATAAAGCTCTCGCGCTATTATCAACATGTCAGAGATATGGACCTTTTTATTAATCGCTTTGAGGTTCTCGTTCCCCATTCGAATTGGATTTGACGAATTTCTAACAAGGGTAGAGTTGACAAAAGCTTTACAATGACTTCAATGAAGCATGCGCCCTCTGGTGGCCTGGTAGTACCTAGGCTTTCAAAACAGTTTTTACTATGCAACGTATTCTTTTTGATTTCCCATATCTGTAACCAACGATGCCATAACGTAAAAGAATGTGTTTGTCAAAAAACAAAAATGTCTCAGTCCAACTATGATGGAGTTAGAAAAGATATAAAATTGTATGGAGTTTTTGTTACTATGACAGAACAAAAACATAGCATAGCGCCTTAAATCTTACGCACATAGGTAGTCGGTCAATAAAAAAGGTAAGGACCTTAGAAGTCGCAACTTGTCATAAGACATCAAGTTCATAGAAATAGATTTATAAAATAAAATTAAAAAAAAGTGATAATTTCGAAAAAACATTTTAACATGTCGTTCCCTGAGGCGGTCTTACTTATATGCTCATTTATAGGAAATAAAAAAGAACACGTTATAGTTTAAACTATATTTCTTATTGTACATAAATATTTTTATTCATGTGTCGATCTATAGTAGGTAATTATTTAATAAAATTATGAAATTACATTTATAAGATTTTAAATGTATTTTACTGCTAGTTTTTTTTACCCATGAAACCTGAAAGTGGTCTTTTTTTCAGTGTATTCATGCTACAGCGCAGAAACTGGCCGAGGAGTTCAACTACACAATAACGGCCAAGACAGATTACGACGACTTCCAGTACTGCTCAGCCAAGTACTCCCGCTTTCAGTACGAAGACCAAAACGACGTCGCCGACGAAGACGACGATACTAACATCCCCAAGTTTGCCAAAAACAACTCCAACTATATGGAGGTCCAGCTAGAAAAAGATTCACACTTTTATGATATAAGTGTTAATACTAATATAAGCTGTGTTCACGTACCCACAAATATTTATTATAAAGGTATTATTTGCGATTTATACAAAAATGTGGTAACAGGTGTAAAACAGTACCTAATTCTTATTTAATCGTTTTCAGAGAAAGACGCTTTAAATGCAATTTTATGGTCGAAGGGTCTCAACGAAATATTTATAAATAACTACAAATCCGACCCGTCCTTAGCTTGGCAGTATTTTGGTAGCTCGCACGGCATACTACGCTTTTACCCAGGCATGCCTTGGAACAATAGAAAGAATGTGGACACCTACGATTGTAGAGTTCAGTCGTGGTACATTGAAGCGGCTACGTGCTCCAAAGACGTTATCATACTTTTCGATGTATCAGGCTCCATGACTGGATTCAAAAACTACGTGGCACGAAGAACACTCCGTTCCCTGTTAGACACATTATCTAATAACGACTACGTTAACGTGTATACTTTCAAAAATAACACAAATGAAGTGGTAACGTGTTTCGTTGGCCTCGTACAGGCCACACCAGAGAATTTAAGGACAATCACAGATACTTTAGAACCAAAGGAAAATGGCAAGGTCCATAAAGTGCCTTTGGAAGGCAACGCCAACCTGACTGAGGCTTATATAAAAGCTTTTACCACTCTCAAAGCGGTAAGTTGTCTGTAACAATATTAATAGAAGATTTTTTTGCTTCTCTTTTCGGTATTAAACGTCTATAACGGAAAATCTGATAAAGAAATGTATTGAAACGCGTAACTTTATAATTCAATGAAGGTTCTTTGCAATATCATTTGATGTCTGGTTTTGTGTACCGATCTTATTACACGCTTACGTGATTTCTTTTTTATCACAACACAAGACCTACAGCTATGTCACGTTACCCACGTTGAATTTGTTTTACAATAAAATATAGCATAATAAGACGTATGTCACTAAAGTATAGTAGATTTCTACCTGCTCAAGTCACCCACCCACCCCCACTCCCATCTTTTGAACATTGTTTTTTAGTCTCTAAAATAACGATTCAAAAAATAAAACCTACATTTACTAACAAACAACTTTATATCTTCATTTATTTTTAATATAAAAAAATATTTGATAGAAAAAATATTCTAAGGCAGAAAAGAAATTGTACATACAAAGTAAAATCAGCGTGACCTGTCACAAGCAGTAATCCCGTAATGTTCACAATGAATTATTGAATTGACCAACCGTAAAAAACCAAGCTGTACTTAAGGATCTGACATCTACAAATTACAATTAAGTAGGTAATATTTATTGAAATTTTTTATAAGAGGCAATAAATTCAAAGCTATTTAAAAACACATGTTTTTAACTAATGTTTGTGGCACTTAAAATATTATAAACTCCTACTTTATAGCTATTTATGGGTCACACAAAATCCCATAGCACACTAATCTGAATTGACCTAAGAATATACACGAGGCAAACTCGTCACTATTTTACACTATTGGTCTCAAGCGTTATCCACACACGTTCATGTCAGGGCCTTACGGGCTCCGGCCGCGGGACTGCGCAGCTGCGGGTTATTATATTAATATATGACAATGAAACACTGATGGACCAGATGCCCTGACACGGATATCTGTGAACAAGTTCCTGCCCTGCCCTGTTTCTAGGTCATCCTATATCCCAGGCGCATTATGTTTTTCTTTTCCATGCAATCCGGTCACTTGTCGTCGAGTCACGCACTCCCTTATCAGTCATAGCAACCCTTACACAATCCATCCATCTTTTCTTATGTCATCCTCTATTCATCAATACTCTGATGTAAGGGTCTCTATCCTCTACGTGCCCCTCTTCCGTTCTCATCACATGTCCGCACCAAGACAAACGGTTTCATTTCATCTTTTCTGTTACAGGTGTTACTTTTATACTTCCTCTAATATATTCATTCCTTATGAATAATAAGAATGAACAAGCATTATTGTCACCTTAACATTCTTATCTGCTGTATGTAAATTGCAATCGTTTTTCATCCACATTCGTAACGGCCCAGCATTCAGATACTTATAGTAAAACAGGTCTTTTATAGATTTTGTAAAATTTTCCCCTTAGCTTAAAGGGCATCCGTGAGTCGCATGTTCTTGCTATGACCTGTCGCCATTTCATCAAACCTGAGTTAATTTAAAGCTTAACGTCCTTGTTAATGTCACCGTCGCTCTATACGATAGTCCGAGAAGTTTATACAAAATGTATACAAGTAATTGTTCTTCTTGTTCCTAACGATCCACCGATGTACCCCTGACATGTGTGATTAGCGCTTGACACTATCAATCTTCTAACAGAGAAGAAGCATCTGCAGCGTGAGTAGCACGCAGGGTTGCAACCAGCTGGTGATGGTGATCACAGACTACGTGCCCGGAAACCTGACAGAGGTCTTCGAAGAGTACAACCGAGAGAAAGTGGGCAACGTTACCTATATTCCGGTCAGGGTATTTACCTACCTTATAGGTAAAGAGGTCACTAATGTCAGGGAGATACAATGGATGGCCTGTTTAAATAGAGGTAAGAAAATAAAATTCGCTACGCTTCGCTACACCTAGTTATAACATTTTAAACATATAAATTACGGAGTGGATTTTTAATCTTAATTAATTCCTGTTAAAACTCAAAACAAAAAGTGCTTAACCTGATACAAGGCTTAATATTATTGTCAAGAAAAAATTCACTTACTCACTCACTCACTCACTCGAAAATCTTATATTTAGTATTTATCAACACCACATATAGTCTTAGTTTTACGCACTGCGCGTTTATTGAGAAAAATACGTAATCCCATAAGTGTCGCTTAATCCATTCAAGTCTAGGTTCTGGCACTGGCACTATGTTACTCTTCAAATAATGAGTAAAACGGATTTCCCGGACGAAACAATTAACTAACTATTCTTGATATAAGATCCCTCCATCAGCTACAACATAGATTATATTCGTTCAACAACGATCGGATTGGGTTGGGTTGGGTACAGCACAGTTTTGAATATTTAGTACAAATTTGCAGGGTCATTTGAATCTATTCATATGAGCGAAGGAATAGGAAACAACGGATTTACTTTTTGAAAATAAAAAAATAAAAGTGTCAGAAGCTAGTTCAGCTTTTGGGACTTTGTCTTCATAGAGTTTTATGTCAAGTTGTTGAGTTTACGTAAAACTCTATTAACAAAAATCGAAGCAAGGTTGATGTAATTACTTACTACTAAATGATTTCCTGGCTTGTAGGCCCTAGGAGAGATTGGGTATCCCAAAATTAGAGTAGCCTATCAAATAAAGCTTTTTCAAATTCAAATTCAAATTCAAATTCAAATCTTTATTTGCTTACTAAGTGATGTACATTGGTAAAATAAGAAACGCAACTTTGTCGACGTTTGTGTTATTTTTTAAATTGGTATTACCTTAAGGTGTTCGTTTTTAAAAATTACTGGTTACCGAATAATGACAGTTGTCATTTATTTTTAAAAAAATATTTCCCTGATAAATGAAGTTCCTAATAGAGAGCATGCACTATGCACAGGCAGGCCAGCAGGTTCTACAAAAACAGTCAAGTTACTACTATTGTTTTACTTATGTTTGCTTTATTTGATAGGTTAGAGTTAAGGACCGTTTGTTTTACTTATTATTATTGGATAATTTATATTGACGTGACTTGTAGGTTTCTTCGTGCACATACATTCTGTGGAAGAAGTGCAACAGCAGGTGTTGAAGTATATTAACGTCATCGCTCGGCCCATGATCCTCGCGAAAGAAGAACCACCGCCCACATGGACCCACGCTAACATCGACTACACGGTAAATTCTACGTTGATATAGCCTTATTTCCTGTAACCGTGTGCCCGAAGGAAGGCCTATATACTGAACAAATTAGTGTGGTCGAGCTTTTATAAGTATTGAGTACCGTATTATTTACTTGTTTTGGATTAGATTCTGAGTCAGAAATTTTGAGTATTTTTTAAAATTAGGTACAATTATAATTTTTTGCAATTTTACGTTGTTGTTTTTCCAAAATACAGATAAATCTTCATACCTTTTATGTCCTTTAAATCGAGTCTAAAACATTTATTTAACGAGGAAAGTAACTTTGCTCATTAATCATTCTAATTCAATGCTCAAAGAAAGTTTAAGAGTGACATGAATTGAGCAGAGCGTCCTTATTATTTAGATCCCTCCACTTTACCTTGATTTTGCTATTCTCGGTAAAGGGCAGTCGTTAGTTGGATCTCTATAGGTATAAGATACTCTTTAGAGCGTTGTTTGATAAAGATATTGTTCCTGAAAACATAACATGCTTTTGGTTGTAAAGGTTTAACGCTAATCATTAACTTTGTTTACATCATGATAGTGATTTCTAATGATTACTTTCATTTAAATGGTTTGACGCATCTTTATTCAAAATTGATGTTGTCATAAAACATTTAGTTATCATTACAATAGATAGATATTATTGTACACCACACAATAAAAAAATCACAGAAATATACATTTGGATAACAAAATTTAAGCCGTCTTATTGTTGATCTCTTTCAAACAACCTTGCGGTAGAGGTTATTTATTATTATTATTTATTCACTAAATTACTAAACACTAAATTCCAAAACGACATTTGAAGAAAAAAGTTGATAACATACTTTCTACTTTGTCATGTGTATGTGAATGAAAAGAAGTGATAAAAGTTACTTCTCTAAATGATGATATACCTAATACTTTTTAATGTGACTAAGCAAACAAAACGATAGAGTTCCTAGATATACCTAACTGTAGCTAATAGCTAAATACTCGACCTCATTTCTATTATTAGGAGCTCTGAAATACTATCTGATAATGGCGTGCGCTGTTTTTTGCCTTTGTTACTTGAATAATTATTATGTTGGGTCCAGATAAAAAAGCACCATGCATTCGTCATGTTGATGGCTAGAATTTGTAAGTAACAGAAAGTGTTCAAATTTTTTATTATAAAAAAATGAACCTTAAAATGAAGTACTTAACACGTGAAAAATATGAGTTCGTTTTTAAATTTTGGGTGGTATATGGGTACTTACGACGACAACATGTGTACGCTTGAAAGCTGTTAATTGAATCGCTGCTGATTTATAAAAAAGGATGTTTCGGACACACATTTACTTTTTTATTTCTTATTTTTCAGCGAACATCACGGTGGGGAGTCAGCAGAGACGTAAAAAAGGTATTGATATTAATTTCGATGTCATGCATCCAAACATTTTTGACATCTGTGACACAGATGGACTACAGTGGTATGTTACTTCAATATTTCAGCCTGATGAAGACAAGTTGGTGACTTCGGTTGCCATCCCTGCATTCGACCTTAAGTACAACAATGAGCACAACGACGCCATGTTGCTAGGGGTGGCCGGCACCGACGTGCCCATCGACAGCATAGCCAAGCTTGCACAGCCGCATCAGGTACGTTGGTACCAGCGAAGATATTATAAGTACATTGGACAACATTACATACATTGCTCTGATCTTAAGGTAAGTAGCTAAAACACTTGTGTTATATAAATCAGAAATAACGACGGTACCACAACACCCAGACCCGAGACAACATAGTAGAGTTTGTTTACTACATTACCCGACAGAGAATTAAACCCGGGACCTCAGAGATGGCAAACGCAAAGTCCGGCATGCTATTCATATTTCGAACGATTCTAAACTTATTATGAAATGAAATACTAATATTTTTGTTAATCCTGTGTTAATTACGTTTCAGTTGGGTGTAAATGGATACTCGTTCATCGTGAGCAACAATGGGTATCTGCTGCTTCACCCCTTGCTAATAACAACTGTAAGTAATACTTACCTGACAACATATTGGTTAGGTATCGTATTTCCGTTTACAAGAAAAAACAGATTAGACATGCTCACTTTAATCGCTTTAAGTAATAATGGGACAAGCATCTTATTTATAAGTGACAACTGTTTAATCCAGAAAAATTAATTTATTACTTTCGTTTTATATATTACTTTTTTTTCAGAAAAGGATAATATTTTTAATTTGACCTACATATATAATAACCCGAGCGATTTCACTATATAATTAAACAATAAGGATATTAAATAAAATGATTAAAAACTGGGCAAGTGCAAGATGCATTCGCGCACTAGCCTATAAGGTTCAAAATGAAGAATAGTCAAAACTGAAAATTTGAATGAAAATGCAAAGCTTGATACAAATGTTATTTTTCACCAGATCAACAATACTTTACAAGCTAATTACAACAGCGTTGACTTCGTAGAAGTGGAACAGGTGGACGATGGGAACGGGGCGCGAGTCCTGGGCGAAGAGATCCAGAGCCTTAGGCAAAAGCTGGTCGCTGGCGACGACGGCAACATGAGAGACATCAAAGTGCTTTACCACTACGATAGCATGAGGTGTTTACAACATGTAAAGCCAAATACACAAAACCTCTTAGGAGCTGATTCTGCGGCTAAAAAAAAGCTTTTTTTTTTAAAGTGGTTGTACCACTTTAAAAAAAAAAGACTTTTTGGTCATTTTCAAAAAGGTTTTGTGTATTTGGAGTTAGTTACACACTTTAAAAATAATAAACGTATAAGGTCCTGTTTTATAAGCTAAATTTCTTACTAAAAGATGATTTTACTGCTCAACTGTTAAAATATAATTTACTATGGGATTGGGCCGATGTTGGCATCGAAATAGCAAAAATATTCACATCCCATCTCAATAGCCGATCAGCTTTTATTCATATTATGAATATTCACGGAAAAACTACCTACTATTTTGATTTAATTTAACCAAAGTTAAAAACGGAAGAACTCAGGCCACTATTTTCTTTACCCTCGTAAAAGCCGTATACTACACTCGGGCATACAAATAACTAGTTAAGTCATATAAGAAAAATAACATTAAATAATTAGCAAACCATAGGTTTTAGGTCTAGCTTTTATTCTGTTCAATTTGCAGGAGAATAGCGCGAGTACAGCACGACTATTTCTTCAACAAGTTAGAGGGTACACCGTTCTCTATGGGCATCTCGTTGCCCAAAGGCTACGGAGACACCGAGCTCCTGCTGAAGGACAACCCCTTGGAGGCGAAGCAGGGAAAGGAACTGACAGGCATCAACGTCACTGATTACTTTAGGTTCAGTTTCAGAGTCCATCCTGATTGGTAAGGGTCATACTTATATACTGAGTATTTGGGACACTTGCCATATTCTGTAAATATACGCCTACAGTCTAGTTAATTATTTCGAGGGTTTTCCTGGAATTTGTAACGTGTTATTTTTGAGTTTTCACTTTGTTACCTCGTATCCAACTTTCCTCTACCTGAAGGTTGTCTGGAAGAGATCGCTCTTAGCGATAAGACCGCCTAAATTATACCATTCTAAATTTATTGTTTCTTTGTACTGTTTTTGTGTAGTGTGCTATAAAGAGTATCTATTTATCTATCCTTACCGCTCGCGTCGCCATATTGTAAAAAATCCGCGAATTTTTTAGACTTTACCCATTTCTAAAACCAGCTTCTATTTTATTTCTATGTAAACTTTTGGAGCACAAGATGGATGTAACTTATAAAAAATCAGCAACTTTGATTAGGAAAGCAACAACGAAATTACAAAAAATCGTACCTTGGGACGTCTTACTTATATTTTTTATGCTTTTATTTTAACAAACAAATTGACTCTCTTTATTGGGAATAATGTGTGCTTCTCGCGATTGTTTGTTGCTTCTATGAGGTATAGTGATATTTCTTTGTTTTTGTTTAGATAGGCACGCTAACAATAAAACGTGATACAATTATATCAGCTGTAAAAGTGATAGTCAGGTTTTTTAAAAACATACCGTTAAGTTTATTATTATTATCGATAGTAATTAACATTTTCTAGAATATCGCTAGTTTTTGCTCTAACGTTCTGTATTTTGATAAGCGAATTAAGTTTATTCAAAAATTGTGTAAACCATTTTTTTTCCTTAGGAAAAAAATATTTCTGTCCCTAAACCATCCCTTGTTTAATAGGGTTTATTGCAAGTACCATTACCTCGAGGGTCACGAGTCGGACAATGCAGAGGAAGAGATATGGTCGTTCTTGGTCCGTCTCTCGAATAACGAAATCGACATTACGAAGAAGCAGTACATTGATGAAGATGACGACCGTCCATTTAGTCTTGACAGTAAGGTTCAAGAAAATGCAATTATTATTTAATTTACTAGGTTCAGCCTCAAAGTTCATGAATTCATCCAAACAAATTGTTTCGATTTGAGAACTCAATTTTTAATTATTTTTTAGCTCACTGCGGTAATGCGACAACCCAATTACAAAAAGACGATTACTATTGCAACGAAGACTTGGTGAAGCAACTGGTATTTGATGCGAAGTTGACCACGCCATTCTTTAAGGAGTGGAACACGACTGACGAGGAGGTGGAGCTGACAGCGAAGTATAACGTCAGTGTGAGGTTCATCGCGACATCTAGTGGTCTCACTAGGTGGCACTACATCTTCGATGAAGACAAAAACGAAGTGGTTGACGATGAGGGGAACAGGTGGAAGAATTCTACAGAAGAGTACGTATCTGTGGAATTTAATTTGATTCATATGAATATAAATGTCAAAAACACCCAGATGTGGATCCTAATTAATAGGTACCTAGTAAAAATACATTACGGCTTCCAGGGTATTCGGAGACAAATACTACAACGCGATTGAAGAAACATGGTATAAGGCCGCAGTCCTTCAACACATGATCAACAGAGAGTCTATAGTAATTTCCACACCTCTGCCCATCTTAGATGAAATCATTAAGATGGACATGGAATTTGACAAGAACGGGGACATAGTCATGACTGCTAGCTTCGCCATATTTTACAAGGATGGAGATTCCGAAACACCAGCTTCTGTAGTGGGCTTTGAGTTTTCATTTTTAAGTTTCCAAAAGAGGTTTTTGGAAATCACTGCGACAACGTCTGAAGAGGTGAGATTACGATCCGATAAAACTCCTTTTAAACGTTCTTGTTATTTTACGACAATTTTAACACTTGGATTCAGCAATCGTAACTTTAATCTGTTTACATTTCCATATATTTTATCTACAATAAAAGCGGTTGTTTAATATATTTCAGCATTTTAATTGCAACAATCAAGACTACGACTGCTACGTGATCGACAGCTCCGGCTACGTAGTTATGTCTCGCGACAAGGCAGACATCGGGACGTTCTTCGGAGCGCTGGTACACAAAGAGCTAGGGACCTCCAATGCGCAGTACGTCCTCGCCTCATTTCTGGACAAGAAAGTCTTCGACCACGTGGAGGTGTTCAACTATCAAGCTCTTTGTCCGTACAAGGAACTGCAGGTGCCAGGAAACAGCGCGTGGCATGTTCTGACGGTTTGTATTAGTGCTTTTTTTTTTTAAACTAACGAAACCCCAAGCTGACTGCGGTGTTAAGTATCATTAGGAATTAGATCTAAACATATTTGTGTATTTTTACCGTTAAATGTTCTATTAAGGCGATATAAGGGGATCTAAATTTATCAAATAATAAATTTCTATTGAAGAAAAACGCCGAGATACAAGAATTCGTATTGCTTTGTTCATTCGTATTTGTATACAAATATATGATTTAAAACTACCTAATTTTTGAATGTTCACAGCCTTTCAATATGGCCGCCAACATCTTCCGTTGGCTCTTGGCTGAGATAGTTCTTATTTTAACGGACTTTTCCAATTGGAACTGGCGGGTATACGGGAACGTCATTTTTGAAGGTTAGTGATAAGTAACACAAAACATTCAAATAGACAAATAAGTAGGTGTCCATCTCTATTCTCATATCATCCAAATTTCAAATATAAATCCGTCATAAATGTTTTTACAAAACGACACGTGACACGTCTAAGGAAATATAGAATAAATATATTTAATAAAAACAGGAGATTATTAATAGCACTGAGCACCTATAGTACCTATAAAGAGTTATTTTTAACACATCAACAACTTCCTAGGGGCTGATTCTGGTGCTCAAATACAACAACTTTTTCTATAGAACCAACTACGAAATCGCAAAAATAAAATTCACTTCCCCATACTAAGCCGCCGACTAGCTGACATCAGTTTGTATGAAGCACTGAATTGTTTTTAGAATACGATGTTGGTCACATAGAAAAAGTTGTTGTATTTGAGCACCAGAATCAGGCCCTAAGGGTTGTTGATGTTTAAAAAATAACCCTGTATATTGATTACCTAGCTTTTTGATCATCTATGATTGCATTTGTATGAATATAGGTATGGTATGTTATAAATGTCGTCTTATTAATTATACAATAATTTGCTTTTGATATCGCTTTTCAATAATCATAAATATTGATGTCGTACACAGGTTTAAATTGGTTTTGCCACAGTCTAGTTTATAACAAATTTTTGTAGCTAGTAGTAATCTTCTTCTTCTTAAGGTGCCTTCCCCTGCCGGAGGTTGGCGATCATCATGGCAATTTTTACTTTGTCCACTGCTGCCCTAAACAGGGACCTGGTGCTAAGTCCGAACCACTGTCTAAGATTCTTGAGCCAAGAGGTCTTACGTCTGCCTGGTTTTCGGCGTCCTTGAATCTTCCCCTGGATGATCAGTTGGAGAAATTCATACTTGTTGTTGCGCATTATGTGGCCAAGATATTCAAGTTTACGTTGCTTTACAGTGCGCAGAACCTCTAACCCTTTGTTTAATCTTCGTAAAACCGTCTCATTTTTCACCCTGTCAGTCCATGAAATCTTCAACATTCTTCTGTATACCCACATCTCAAAGGCCTGAATCCGCTTGCACATTGTTTCCGTTAGTGTCGTAGTAGTAATAAAACCAATAATCATTTGTTAAATTCGTTTGAACTCAAGTTAGGTACATGATACGTGTAGGTACTTATTGTTTGTCAGTAACTGTAGTGAAACTCAACGGCTAAGGTTAATTTAGTAGAAATAGTACTATGGACGTTTTGTAATAATAGATGTAGATAATACTTGATAAAACTAATACAAAGAGATAAAAATAATGTATAGGTTGAATGAGCCTGTATTAACATCATGCAGCGCTCTACGCATGTCACGCTCGCAGACGCAGCAACTGTTCTGTAAACACCTAATATTTCCGCTTACGTAGCAATGCCAACAACCGCATGCTTTCCGCTCGCAGACTATGACCTAAACAGCCTGGGAATCACAGAGCCGACTACGACCACCACGCCCCCGCCTCCGCCCGAGGCAGAGAAGGAAGGCAAGGAAGACGAGAATAAACCGTTTTCTTGCGACCACCGCATCAGCTTATACATCTTGAACCAGTTGATGTTCCTGGATCCGATGGGGCAGAGAAAAATAATTTCCGAGGATGAGCCTGGCGATTGCCACCCGCGGTACTGGGCGTCGTACATGCCGGAGACGAATCTGTTGTTAGTGGTGTTAGAGAACTCGTACGTGAAGTACAAGGACGACTGCCATATTCCGCCGAATACAACGCCGGTGCCGACGACCAACTCGACGACTAGCCGCGAACCCTGCCACAAGCTCGACCTCGCCGGCCTAACCAGAAGACGCCTCGAAGGGTGCTTTACTTACCATGATGGGGTAATTTAACCATTGCAATTGTTTAATTTTTTTTAACATCATTTAAAAAAAAACAAAAAAAAAACTAAATGAAATTATCTTTATAGGGTAGTTAGAAACTTTCTTTAGATTAGGCACTTTTCAATTATTTGCTTTCTATAGTTACTATAACAGTTATTATAACCCTTATTTATGTAATAAGTAGATAAAAAATTGGTTGCTAATATAATCATTTCATTTTATAATCGTTTTCATTTCAGATGTTTTGAACCGTACGTTGTTGTGCGTAGGCACGACCGCGTACTTTACTTGGTGGTCGTTATGAAGTGTTCCGAAACCGTTGTCACGCATATTCCGTAAGCCTCCCAACCCGCATCAGCAGTCCGGTTTAATACATCTAAAACGAAAACCCCTTCATACTTTACAAGACTGACATTTTTTAACTGACTGCAAAAGAATCTCAATTCGTTAGATTCTTTCTTTTTGTGCGTTCAGTTTAGCAATGAATTTACGTTACCTACTTGTGCCAGTGAAATATTTGAAAACATAAAAATAATAAATATCGTAAAAAAGTAATGTGGCAAAAGCTTGAACTAATTTTCTACTTTATGTCCACAGGAAAGAAATATTACAGCGTGTGGCATCGGCAGCATCGCTCGCGCCGACCTCGCTATTTCCATAGCATCAGTGCTGGTTGCCACTTTCCTGTACCGCCTGCTGGCCTAGTGAGGCCTACCCGGCTTAACCGAATTTGTACCTTTGTTACTTTCGCAATAAAACGTTGTTGCACCTTTTGTCTGTTTATTTATGTTCTTTCTTTCTATCCTTGTGCTCGATGCACATTATCCATAATTTGCTTGACGTTGCTATCCAATAAAAGCAAGTACTCTGGTTGGCATGCTCGAGTCTTCTGAACCCTGCGGTTTACGCGGAAAATGAATTCTGGAACAATCTGGAACACGGGCAATCTGAATCTGACAATCTGGAAGTCAATGGGGGAGGCCTATGTTCAGCAGTGGACGTCCTATGGCTAAAATGATGATGATGCTGATGAAAGGTATAATACATAAGGTGCTTCATAAATGTCTGCAACGCCTAAATTGGGTAAAAGTATTGCTTATATAGATCACGATAGTGAAGGAATTACGTGCCCCGGATCGGTAATTAATTATTTGTGAAAAGACAGTAAATAAATGGTTACTTGATTTAATTTGCATAACACACTCCGTCATCCGCCCTTGACACTGCGCGGGAGCGGTATAATGTGAAACGTTAGCATTTTTGGACAGATGTGGACGGTTTTTTTTTAAATGAAAAAGGTAATGATGTTCTGGACATAACATTTATTTACTATCGTAATCTATATAAGCAATACTTTTACCCATTTCAGCCGTTGCAGATATTTATGAAGCACCTTATATACGAGTAGGTTTACTTAATAAGTTAACATAAAATTCCTCCTCAATAAAGCTAACGATTTTTTTAACCATGATCTCATAGGATCATTTTAGCTTTGTTTTGTATTTAGGAAGACTTTGTCGTAAAAACAATGCTTACGTCCGATTTACTTTATCGTAAGGCCATAGATAAATGCAGTAAAGATGCTACATTAGTGTAAGCTATGCCGAGGGGAGGCGGAATATTACATGAATAAATGAATTTGAATTGGCTAAAAATCTACACAAAATAATCATATTTCGAGGTATGCATTACCATAGCGTCAATCTCGCGACCACTTAAAGGTTAAAATGTATTTTAAGTAATCTCCAAAGGTTTAAATTCTAGCAGTAGGTAGGTTTTAATGCGACTGCTGCATTTACAATATTCATATTAGTTATCTACATTCTTCTATCAGTAGAAAAACCGTATCAGTTAACGCAGCCTTGCTACTTTACCTTGCTACTGCTAGCTTGCTACATTAAAACCACCATCTGATAAAAATCAACGCAGCCACGTACACATTAGCCAACAACCAGTAGTATCGTGACACACTGACTTACTCATATAGGGACTGAAATCGATGAGATCTGCAGGTAGCATAGATCCACAAGTTTTAATCTAGTTACCGCACACACGGTAGGTACTCATGCCAAGGAAGTAACAATTTATCAGTCGGTCCGCGCAAGAGCGACAGCGCGCATGCCCGGACTGCGTTCTCACACCTGCGCACTCCGAACCTTACATTCCACGTAAAACATTCGATGAAAATCCTGAAATTCAGGTGGATTATGTGTGCTAGTGCGTGTATGCCACTCGAAGTGTAAGGATAGGGGCCAAATTAGATTAAGTGTTTCTGATGTGCAAGGTCGTATCGTCAGTGTTTTTGCTACTTCTTGTGTCCCTCGAAACTCGGGACTGCATCGCCAGTGCACACAATGACCCCAGAATACTGCTTAGCTCGTAAGTATATATTCCCTATGCTAATCCTTACTGAAATTATTATAAACTTAAATGGAAATTTAGGTTTAAGTACACCTAAATTATAAAACTATAATAAAAGCATCCCCCTAGGATTTCGGTTCATGAAACAAGTAAATTAGGTTACCAAGTAGGTCAGACAACCATTGTGACATTAAGTAAATTAGGTACCAAGGAAGTAGGTAAGACAGCCACTAGTTAATAAAAAACCTACAGTAGGTTCAGGGTGTTATTATTAACTCAAACATTTCATTAAGTAATTTTCTATAATATGATTATTTATATTATAGCGTGCAAGCATGGGCAGTCAAGCTTGGTACAGAATTATATCATTTTGGCGAGTTCATTACGAGAAAAAAAGAAGTGCAAGATGTAAGTATTACTTAAGACCATTTCTGTCGACTTTGAGCGATGATAAACTCCTACATGCTATTTAAATCTATTCGATTGTAGAAGTTTTAACTTTAATTAATCATTTTAGAGTTTCAAATCTGCTCAAATTGAATCAAGAGATGGCGAAAAGTTAGTGCAGAGTATGTCTGATGATATACGTGCTATGATGGAGCTCAAAATTAGTGCAGTTAAAAGAATCGTAGAAGCAGCCGAAAACATGGCATTTGACAAACAAAACGAACCAGTACCTGAGGATTTTCAATTCTATAACAGCAAAGAAATGGAAGAAGACTATGATGAAAACGCCCTTACAACCACACCGGAGCCAGAATTCGTTTTCGAAAACTGGGTTGTAAGACCGCCAACTAAAAACACTCATATGCACAACAATCCGCACTTTTCTGACATTCCTGTAAATATTAATATTAGCAGTGTTCACATTCCAACCAATGTTTATGCTTGGGGTAAGATTATTTTATTTTTAGTAACAAAGGTAACTTAAACCATAATAATGACCGTTTGGTTTCGGGTTCGAATCCCGTAAGGTGCAAATGGTTTTTGTGATAAGCACGAGCGTTGGTATTCAGACAAGGATGTTTATAAATACATATAAGCATGTTTATCCGTCATCTCATCTAGTCGCCATAGTAAAGGATTTGCTTAGTTTAGGGCTGTTTTTTTTATAAATCAGACGTTTATTTCTCTCACAACCTTAGATCAACAGATAAGTAATCAATTTAGGTTAATTACTGGATACATAATAATACAGTATGTATATACTAATATGTAATTATACAGATAATTTGTGCGACTGTTTTCATTATATATTTTTATAAAGTTATGAATAGATATATTATTTTAAATTTACAGCACCTGAAGTTATTAAAGGAATTCATTGGTCAGAAGGATTGGATACACATTTTATAAATAATTATCAAAGCGACCCGACATTATCGTGGCAATATTTTGGAAGTTCGACGGGGTTTATGAGACACTATCCAGGTAAGGAATGACAACAAATTGTTTATTTTATTAAATGTAAATAATATTTTGTGTGATGAAATGTTAACAACACATAAGTATCAAGACAAGATTAAGAATGATTTTTTATTTTAGCAATGAAATGGAAAGCAGATCCTGTTGATATTTATGATTGCCGAACAAGAGCTTGGTATATGGAAGCAGCAGCCAGTCCTAAAGATGTAGTAATTCTAGTAGATCGCAGTGGGTCTATGACTGGCCAACGGCGTGATATCGCAAAACATGTCGTAACCAATATCTTAGACACTCTTGGTAACAATGATTTTGTAAACGTTTTAACATTCGCCAACACTGTGGAGGAAATTGTACCTTGCTTTGAGGACTCTCTCGTTCAGGTGATTTATTTTATAAATTTGTTGTATTGTATTTTATAAATTGCATGCTATACGGATAACAATTTAACAATAATATTACTGCTTGAATAATAAATTATGGACTTTCAGGCTACCTTGGGAAATCTTCGAGAGTTGAAATTAGGTCTTGATAACTTCGACACGTTGGAGATAGCAAACTTTTCAGCAGCGTTGACTCGTGCGTTTGATCTTTTGGAAATATACAGAAATAATAGTGGTGGAGCCAACTGCAACCAAGTATGTTCAAATTCGTAACAATTATTTATTTGAGAGGTGTAAATATATTTATAATGAATCGATGATTGATTAATATTATTCAGGCTATTATGCTGGTTACGGATGGGGTCCCATATAATTACAAGGAACTGTTCGAGAAGTACAACTGGAAATACGATACTCCTGTGAGGGTGTTCACGTACCTGATAGGGCGTGAGGTAAAGGTAGTACCACTCCAGGTATTACTGTGTGTCGTAGTCATTGTGCGACCTGCATAATGCCTTCCCTTCAAACTTACCTACCAGTACACCTTGAATGTGGTACTCCTCGTTTCTATTGTCTATTTCTCTTACTGTTCTTGTCAAAGCCAACGTGCATGTAAGTGGTAACGTTTTGTTTAAACTCTTTCTTCCATCTTCATAATGCTTCCGCTTATAGTGTTTAGTTTTTTGTAGATAGTTTAGAGAACTTTTCGATAGTGTAGTTTGTAGTAATATTGTGTTGTCCTGAATGTATGTAAGTACTAATATAAATGTAATCTTTAGAAAATTTAATATAGGTATTTTTATAATTTCTATTTATTTTTAATATCAATTACCAGATATAGTAGGCCATTATTAAAGGCGCTGTAATTGTTATTATTTAGATTTTGATTTCTGAAATAGCCTTTTCTTCACGAGGCAGTCGATGAACATCATAGTCACGAATAAAAAATAGGCGACTCACATCACAAGCGCACTTTCACTAAAAGATTTTTGGAAGGATAGAGGAGTAATTAGTGTGAGATGGGTGTAGGTGGCCGACGTGAGAGAAGTGAAGTGGATGGCGTGCGCAAACCGCGGATACTACGTGCACCTGAGCACGCTAGCTGAGGTGCGAGAGCGGGTGTTAGAGCACGTCAATGTGCTGGCTCGCCCGCTCGTGTTGCAAAGAGAGAAGCATCCTGTCGTCTGGACTCCAGTTTATGCAAACATAACGGTATGTCTTAAACAAAGACACGTCTGTCTAATGTACACTATAAGTCAAGTCATCGTCACAGTGGATTCACGATCAAAATATTCTTCCAGGATCCAAAAGTTGCTGACTATTTATGGGACCAACGAGAGCGAGCCGAGCAGAAGGAACGTTTTATGAGTCAGCGTCGAGATAAAAATCTTTTTAATTCAGTACAGGAGCAAGATAGACGATGGAGAATCACCCAGGTATCAAGTCTTGTTCTTCTAGGTCTCAAAAAATATTTTTAAATAAGTAATTTCTAGGACATACCTTTTTATTTCTTGTAGATGAAACAGGGTCAGTATAGCGAACTCGGAAATTCCCAGTATCAATTGATGACCTCAGTATCAATGCCAGTTTACGACCTGCGTCATAACGAGGTGCGTATGATAATGTTTCCATAATTTTTATAAATGTATATGTGTTCTTATAAGTCCCCCTAAATAAATAGAAAAGATAATTCGGGTTCATTGAGAAAGAGAATGGTACCTGTGTTCTTGTAGTTTTTATTATTATTGGTGTATGTCTGAATTAAATGTGCGTATATACTTCATTTTTCTCTTCTCAGCTAACTCGGTTAACTATCTATGATTTAAAGTTTCTTCTAAATTCTAAATTACTGATTGTGCATGCCCAAAAACAAACTTATTGTCTATCTCAAGAAGATTATGTTCACAGATTGGTTTTACCTTTTCTACTAATTGGACGTAAGCCCTGTCTCTTCTAATTTACTTTGAACTTAATCTATGATCTATTTCTATTTCTTCTTAAATTTTGAAATATATTTTAATAATACTCCGTTTTGTTTGATGGTTTCCCCTCAGAACATCACAGAGAATGTACTGATAAATGAAGCTTACTGGGTATCAGTTACAAAAGAGGTACTACACTTAGAAAGTTTTGATGATTTAATGTAAAGTTTTTGCAAGATACAAGAGAGTTTTTATGATTTAGTTTTTTGGATTTCAGTAACGGTAAAGTCTTATTTGGCCCCGTTAGCGATGCATCTGTCCTCGATAGACGAGGAGTGCGCCCGGCGCGCGGCCTCAGTCGCCCGACTGACATGTGTTGTTCAACCCTTATGGCTTACTGTAGTATTGTAGTTTTCTACTAGATCGTAGGCGTAGACCACTAGGGTGTTATGATAAACTTTTCTATCAATTATCAAATTAATTTTTCTATGCAAGAGTTATGATCTTATATTCCACTACACACACTGTCTAATCAAATAAATTATTTTGCCTGAATTTAGCTATGTCTTCGTAGAGACATTTTAAAGATTGACTTGTACTACGAGAAGTAAATGTAAATATTTTTAATGAGTATCGTGCCGCCCGACTTATGACTCGTATGGGGCTTTTGTTACTTGAGCATTTGTTCAGTTTAAAGTTTTATCTTCTTCAGAATGACAAAACTTTTGATATACTAAACATTTTAGTGTAAATAAAGTTCTCCCTTCCGAAGGGAGAACATTATGATTTCTAGTGGAGTTACTACAATGCATTTATCTATATGTTATTACGTTTTATTGCATTCGTACGTCCACAACCAATCGCAGTCCGTAGAGGAGAACGGCCAAAAGGAGGTAGGCCCACGCTCTCATAGATTACAACTCAGAGATGGATGTGTGGCGAAGGACGATCTGGGGGCTTTTATTGGCAGTGTGGCACTTCGATCAACACTACATATTTGCCGTAACTACTCTGATACTAACACCAATCAGTACTTTCATACCTCTAACAGCCAATAACAGTCAGCATGATGAAATTGCTTTTGTTTCTAAACCAAAGATTTTTTGCTCTCAAATACTTGTTGATGACAAAATTGGGGATTTACTGCATTATTTATGATTATAAAAGTCATTAAACTTGATTTCTTGTTTGCCCTTTACTCACTAACTGCAAATGTCGACAGATTCTTGCAAGGATTCAAAGGCTACTAAAGGCCACTATCTACAACAGTAACGGTAGTGGGTTTCTAGAATATAAAGAGTAGAGTTTTAATTTATAAATTAAATTATGTAATATTTGAGTAGATTTTGCTAGAACCTTTAATTATGAATAAAATAAATTAGAAACCTCTTAAAACGTAGTTCTATATGAAATATAGAACTTCGCCTAACGGGGCGTAGATGCTAAATATAAATTGTTGCTAGAGAATTAAGCAAGAGTTACATAATTTTTGTAGCGTTAAGATGGCTATTACAGTGCCAAATAACATGATCGAGTAGTTAGATTAATGTTGACTGTTTATGAATAATAAACTTGTATATTAAGTCATGTATTTTAAATTGTCATGAAAAATATTTGGTACATTTTTTTAGATTAGCATTAATATCAATGTAGAAAATAGATTTAATCAAGCATAATGCAACAGCGACGATATGAATATTGTGTATTATTTAAGTTTACATGAATTGTGTAAATATGCACATTAACAGATAAGTCGTTGATGTTTTTTGTCAATATTTCCAGATGCGTATAGCTAGACTATTAGGCGTAGCTGGAACTGATGTACCATTATCTGAAATTCAAGCTCTCATGACTCCTTACAAGGTATTTAAATTGGTTGCACTTCATTAAATAAATTGTACTTGTCTTTGTTTAAATGCTTAATTTCACGGGTAATATTTGATTTTTCAGATTGGTGTTAACGGTTATGCCTTCATAGTAACAAACAACGGATACATTTTGATTCATCCTGATTTAAGACCGGTGGTAAGTTTAATCTTTAATAACCAACCTGTTATTAATTGAAATAAAAATAGTTAATAGAAAATTTACTCTTAAAAACCGCGCCCACCTTACTAGTAATTATATATTTCATTGCAGTTCCAACAAATTTTGAAACCCAGCTACAATAGCGTAGATATGATTGAAGTAGAACTGTTCGACGACGATCGAGGGCCGAGAAACTTTAGCAAGGAGTTGACTGCGGTAATTATTTACAGATAAAAGAAAACTTTTTAGGGACAAGATTTATTCTGTACAATCTCCAACTACTACAGTCAATGCTAGATTTTGAGAATTGTGAGAGGCAAATCATCTAACAAGTTGCTAAGAAAGTTTTTTGGGTTTCGCAAATCGCGGCACATAAAAATCGCTATTAGCTCTTCGAAATATTACTTTTTTCCACTTTCCTAGTTGGCCATCATAGCAGATGGATTATATTCAGTGATGTGCAATACAGGCAAAAACTATCTTAGAAACTTGTTTTCTACATGAAATGAGTAAATAAAAAAATACATACAATATTTTATTTAAATCTTTCAGCTCCGAAAAGAGGTGATCGATCAAAAAACTGGGAACAAAATGATGAATACCAAGTACCATATGGACGAAATGGTAAGAAAAACTTTGCACAAATTAATTACAAACATTTCAAATGGTTGTTACTAAGTGAAAACTTGTTGGCATATTCTCGTAATGAGACTAACTAACTAGCTAACACTAATTAGCTGACAGGGACGAGTTTTAAAACTAGAGATACTTATATTAGGTAAGGCTTACACATTACTCACCACCGCCATGTGTTGTGTTGGAGGAACCTTTTACATTGGATGTGTAGAAATATTATTGATGTCAGTATTGTTATTAGTAACAATATTAGAGATATAATATGAGGCCAGCACAAATAGAGACAGAAACAGAGTACGGTGGTGCTAGTCACAATAGGCGACTACCGTACTAATTTCATTTTTACTTTGGTGAAAAAAGACAACTAGAATAATATTTTTTTACTTAAGATCATAATTATATTTTGTTTAATAATAATAAATCGATTCGTAAAAAGCAGAAACTATATAACAGTAAAATTTTTTTTTTCGTCATACTGAACACTTTTTCGATGCATCGAAAAATAATATTGCCTCAACCTATTCTACCAGGTGTCAATCATGTCATCAATCGACATTAACCGAATATCGATCGGTAACACTAGCATAATAATGTTTCACTATTCTGCACATTTATTTTTTTGCTATAAGCTAAAGAAAGGCTAGAGAGCTAAAGGTTTTTTTTCTATCGTTGTATTAACAGAAAAGGGTGTCTCGTGGCAAGAAGCACTACTTCTGGACGGGTATCAGTGACTCGCCTTTCACGCTCGTGGTGGCCATTCCCGAGAACTACGGGCGGCACCGCATCACGCCCCCGCCCACTGACGACATCCACCGCCTCTCACTCACATCCAAGAACATTTCAGCAAGACAGTACTTGTCAGACAAGTGGAGCGTCCATCCTGACTGGTAAAATATTAACCTGTGACATCACAACGTAACTCGCACATCAAAATCTATCAAGCCGTTTGGGCTACAGGAGATCACAATAAAATTTCTCTGAATATGGCTGACTTAGCAGCTCAAACACAAAACCTTTTTGTATGGAATTATTATTGAAATCTAAAAAAAACACACTTCCTACTACATAATATATTAACGTAGTTGATCTATATCTGGTAACTCGGAAGAAAGTTATTTTTATTACTTTTAAACTACCTTCCAGGCTATACTGCCGTCACTACGAACGCACGTTCGCCACCGCCGAAGACGAGCTACTATACTTTCTGGAGCGCGTGGCTAAGCCTGGCTGGCGATGGCCTGCGAAGCCGCGCCCTCCTGAGCACCACAAGAACAAACCCGGCCACGAGCGACATAACAACGGTAAAAATTTGTAGAAGTCCTATAACAAAACTTTATCTATAAAATCGAGGTGCGGTGTACCAGCTTACAGTGTGAATCGTTCAAACAGCACACGTGCTTGCCTTGACTAACACTTCAGTACACTGCCCTAAGTGCGTTAAAAAGCTTAACACTACACGCGAGCACCAAAACTACGTAGTTTTCGCAAGAGCGAGAAAGAAGTCTTCTTGGCCGCTAACTCAGTCACCAAAAGATGGACCATTTACGAACTTTGGAAGCCGAAAACGTTTTATTTGTTATTATATATAATATGATATATGATTTTTATTGAAATAAAAGAATAATTGTATTTGGATTTAGGTACTCCAGACGCGAAGGAACGAAATAAGGTATCAAACAGTACGCCAAGGAACGAATATTACTGTGAGTAGATTTTATTTAAAACTTTTTTTTTAATTAATCCTATAAATCGTATACTTAATTTTATTATTTTCCACATCATTTCAGGTGACCACGGTTTAATGCAGGCCTTGGTCTATGATGCCAGAAACACTGCTTGGTTCAACAAGAGCATAGAAAGTTCTGCATCTGATGATAAAGCGTAAGTAATTATGCTTTATTTGATGACCATAAGCCGATATAACTAAAAAGGGTAAAATAATAAATAGGTAGTATGACTCTGTCAATTGTCCAGACCAGGTTAATCAATTCTTTAACTACCTAGAAACTAAACACAGTAGAATATCTGTTGTTTGGTCACCAGTGACCCTATTGCAATTAAGGTGCTAACTATGGTCAAGTTGTTTTCACTTTTTACGCTCTGAAACACTGAGAACATAGCGAAAAGTTTTGCACAAATATTTTAACAAGCAACGATTTATTTTATGAGCTCTTGATGTGTTTTTTTTAAATAAATGTCCGGTTTTGTAACTTTAACATAAGTGACTTATTTTGCACCTTCGTTTTATGTTACGTTTTGCCTGGATAGCCCATTGACTAAAGTGATCGGATTGTTGCCGAGGTAAAGTACTATGTATCGTATAAAACGATAAATTGCTGCATGAATATTATAATTCGACCTGGTGTAGTGGTTGGTGCTCCGGACTACCAAGTCAGCGGTTGCGGGTTCGAATCCCGCAAAGGCATGTGTCTGTGTGATGGATGAGTTCAAACATTTGTATCTGAGTCATGGATGTCATAAAATGTATTTGAGTATGTCTATCCGTTATCTGGTCACCATAATACAAGCTATGCTTAGTTATAAAAAAGATTCAATCCTAAGATTTAATTGTTCTACAGTACACAAAATATTTGTTAACACTGCCTTTTGTAGGGTATCGTACTTCAAAAGGAAAAATAGAACTCATATAGGATTACTTAGTTTTCCGTCTGTCTGTCAAGACCCTTTTCCTCGGGAACGCGTGGAGGTATTAAGTTGAAATATAAGTCAAATAGGTAATCAGGCTGTAAATTCCTTGATGGACGAACTATTCACATAGCTATAAGTTTGTACGGAACTCTCCGGTGCGAGCCCGACTTAAACTTGATCGTTTTTTTTACTTATAAACGCGAATATAAACCAGTCTATAATATTTTCCGTAAGGGTAATTATTTTTTGTATCACAAATGTACATAAGCATACGGGATGGTAAGTGTATCGTTACAATATTGAAATTAATGCAGCACTTGGATCAGTAAGTATGTACAATTATGATGATTATGTTTCTCATCATCATCATAGCCTTTAACTTACGTTTGTTAAATAAGAATTGATTTGATTGACTCTTAAAAACAATTTTTTGTTTGCTGTTTCCGTCATTTAGGTCAGGATTTTAATGAGACATTGAAGTATTCCAAGTTTTACCAAAACTCTCTAGGGATAAAGGAAATGCTGGTTTTCAAACTCGTTTAATCAAGTCTTACAGCAGCACGCACCAAGAACAACTTACTACTCCAAGTTAAGTGCCTGGAAGAGGGCCTTTTAAATAAACCAAAGAAATGACTATTTAATTATTGACTATTACCGCTTGTGTTATTGTACTTACTATGTCAAAGTTACATTAAGAGAACAAATATAGACCCAAAATAACATTAGTAATTGTTGTCTTAGGGCGGAGTTCGTCCAGAGGTTTGGGCACATCATTGCGTTCCTGTCTACCCACAGCGGACTGACTCGGTGGCAAACGCATCCACCCAAGGATCATGATGATAAGTAAGAAAAGTACTTTCTTTATTTGCTATTACAAAATTGTAGTTTTACCCCCGTAACTACAATAAACGTTGCATAACTTTGATGAGCCGTTTAGCACTGTTTCGCTTTGAGTAGTCAGGTAAGATTCTTTTATTTTTTTTATCATTGGTGTGCTGGGACTTGTTTGCCAAAGGAAGTATTCTGGGAAAAAACAATCGTTGTCAGGTTACTCTAACGTAACATAACAATGTTGATTCCTTACTTATGTACTTCTATATTTCTTTCTGTCGAATATGTAATTAATTTGGCATATTTGAAAGCAGGAGACAAGCCTCCTAATATCTATTACGAAGTTCTCCTACGCATGTGAGCAACAGTCATTGCGCGGTTTGTGTTCTGTACCAGGCCAGCGTACTCGTTGACGGCATTCAAAATCATACTCCACGTGAAAATTCAACATCAATAACCAATCCTGCTTATTAATATTTACTATAAGTTCTGTTCAACTCCGACAGGCCAGAATTCGGAAAGCAATTCCCGCGTTCCATCGACGAAGTCTGGTACCGTCGTGCCGTGGAACAACACTACGTGGACCAACTGAGCTACGTGTATAGCGTAGTTTTGAACACGGATAAATTCCCTTTGAATGTAAGCCAGGCCAT
This sequence comes from Anania hortulata, assembly GCA_963576865.1. Lineage (NCBI taxonomy): Eukaryota > Metazoa > Arthropoda > Insecta > Lepidoptera > Crambidae > Anania > Anania hortulata. The sequence continues at coordinate 7,256,662 of OY756389.1, forward strand.
GGTCACGGCGTCTCATGCAGTCTTCCACGCAGATGGGCACAGGAAGGCACCCGCAGCAGTCGTTGGTTTCCAGTTCAAGCATGAGAGACTGAGCGAGTGGTTCGAGAATATCACTTCATCGGTAAGTAGTCTCGTATTCTGCCAGTAATTTACTTTTACTTATTGCTCTAAGCTGAAGTGAGGCAAGACCGCTCTATTTAATTTTTCTAATACACTATATCTAAGAAACCGTTTAGATGTAAAAAATCACGGGTTAAAACATAGGCGTTGCTACTGCTGGCAAATTCTCCAATACATAATATAACGTATTGATGACAAGACTAAATTTAAATTATTATGTTTCGGGCCGACAATTATAACAGAAACACCAAAGAGTATGTTTTGCGATTAACATACACTATCTACGCGTAGCGTGTTCTAAGTCTATGCTATCTACTGATGACTTGCTCCGTTTGCTTTGGAAAAACTATATAGGTCTGTTCTGAATGGTTACCGGAAATAAATTTATCATAACAGCTTATAGTTTTGTAGTTGTAGAACTTGTAGATGAGTCAAGTTATAGTCTCATAGGTGATACATCTTAGCCATGAAAACTGATTTTTACTCTACTGTCTGGCAGTATTTTATTTGTCATATGCAAACATTTTTCTAATCAAGATCCCTTTACCAAAAAATTGTATTCTCAATTAAATATTTTATTTCCTATTTAGTGTGAACACAACAAGGAATGTGTAACATGCCTAAGCGAAAGTTGGGACTGCTTTTTGGTAGACAACAACGGTTGGATAGTAGTCAGCGAAGACGCGAGACACACAGGACAATTCTTTGGAAAAGTAAGCATTTACATCTTCAATATTAAACAGCCTTGGCATTTAATTGTCCAAACGCAACAGACCTAGGTTATACATGCATTTTTTTTTACAGATTCGCCCAGATATAATGTCCAAGTTGATCGAGGAAGAAGTTTACAAAGCTGTCCATGTTATAGACTACCAAGCAGTTTGTTTCAGAGAACGGAAAACTACCAATTTCGCTTCAGTTTTAACAACGGTATTATTCACGAATAATATTCGATTATCAATTCTTTTAAATGGTGATCACGCCATTCTTGCTAATATTTAGTATAGGAGCTATGTCTTTAGGATCGCCTCTAACTATGGGTGTACCTCAGGGATCAATATTAGGACCGCTACTGTTTCTTATATATATAAATGACCTTCCTTACTTTACAAAAGACCTATGTGAGATGGTGTTATTTGCGGATGATACATCGTTAATTTTCAAAATCACATTCAAAATTAAAAGGGGTCAAGAATCCTTTGACGATGTCAATAATGCCCTTTCGCTTGTATTGCATTGGTTTAGTACTAACAATCTTTTGCTCAATGCAACAAAACAAAATGCATAAAATTTACAATGCCTAATGTAAGGGAGGTCTCAACGCATATTAGTGTAAAAGATGAACAACTAGATACGACAAATTCCACTACGTTCTTAGGAATAACTTTAGATTCCCGTTTACAATGGGGTGCTCATATTAAGGCTTTGTCAGGGAGACTTAGTTCAGCTGCTTATGCTGTGAGAAAGATAAGACAATTGACTGATGTTGAAACGGCAAGATTAGTGTATTTTAGCTATTTTCACAGTATAGGTAATGTCATATGGAATACTGTTATGGGGCTCAGCTGCAGATATTGAAACCATCTTTGTACTGCAAAAGAGAGCTGTTCGGGCTATTTATAACCCTAGACCACGAGATTCTCTAAGATAACTATTTAAATAAATTAACATACTTACAGTTGCTTCTCAATATATTTATGAAAATATTATGTATGTTCGCAAAAATGTGCGCTTATTTTTCAAGAAAAATTACATACATAAGTATAATACGCGGCATAAAGATAAACTTGTCGTTCCAAATTTCAGAATTCACAAGGTAGGAAGTTCATTCGTGGGAAAATGTATTCGTATTTTTAATAAATTACCACAATCCCTTGCTGAACTGCCAGTATTTGAACTTAAATTACATGTTAAGATGATTTTAATGAAAAAGGGTTATTACACCGTTAGTGATTATTTAAATGATAAATATGTGTGGATTTAAAACTGCTTAGCTCGCAACAAAACTTGTAAAATATTAATTTTAAAAGAGGCTGACAATAGTGACCGAGTTTCTTGCGCTGCTTCTTCTCGGCACTAGCCCACAAATTGTCCCGAAGCAGTAGTAGGGCAAAAAAAAAATTTGGGACTTGTAAAAGTGCTTTTAATAGCCTATTTGCAAAAATAAATGATTTTGATTTTGATTTTTGATATAATGGTGTAAGTACATATTTTTATTGATTTTGTCTAATTAAAATGTGAAAATAGAACAAAAACGTATGAAAACGAGGACCCCATGTTGCCTAGTGGTCAAGTAAAGCATGCCTGCCACCCTAGGATGACCACCAAAACACGATATGTTATATCAATTTATCGACACCAACTGTAATACATTTTATAAAAAAAAAAAAAACCGACTTCAAAACACTAAAATGCTAAAAATAATCCTAACACTTGTACCTAATCAGTTACTTTTGGAGTCGGTGCCAGCCGATGAGAGATTCAATGTTTTTTTTTGCACCGACTCCAAAAGTAACTGATTAGGTACAAGTGTTAGGATTATTTTTAGCATTTTAGTGTTTTGAAGTCGTTTTTTTTTTTTTATAAAATTTACTTTTTTCATCTATATTTAGTGATAAATCCTAATCTAACTGCTGAACACCGATTTCATCCCCTATTTTCCTACCCTTAGGGGTGATTTTTATTATGCAAACTTTTATCATATTATCTTTGAAGTCTATGCTATTCAATAAAACAAAAATCATCAAAATCGGCTCATATTTGTCGAAGAGGGGTAACAAGAACCACAACCAAAATATTATCTGGGTATATATTTGTTGATTTTCTCAAAAAGTTCTAAATCAATTTCGATAAAATTTATATGGGAAACAAAAAAAGAATCATTAAAATCGATTCATAATTGGCGGAGTAATCGCGTAACAAACATACAAAAAAAAAAAAAAAACATACAGTTGAATTGAGAACCTCCTCCTTTTTTGAAGTCGGTTGAAAATATGATAGATAAAGCCGCCATGTTGAATCGTCGTGCCGGTGACGTCACACGTTATGATTGCTGTTTCGATAAAAATTCAACATGTTATGTATATCGATTATATTTAAAATAAACCGTTGGTGTCGATAAATCGCTATATCACATCGTGTTTCGGTGGTCATGTTAGGAAGGCTGGACGATGAATGCGTATTTATACGATTTCATTGTGCCAATCCGCTCAACGGAATGACAACCTGCCAGCACTCAACAAGCATTATCTACTGACTGACATGAGTAAAATGTATGCGTGCCCGATCGTGTGTCCTTTTAGCACGACAGAGTATGCTTTACTTACATAGCTCGTGGCCCATCGGAGCCCATCTTATTCCGTACGTCCATGACATAGAATTGATAACTCTTTTATATTATATTTCTTATGTTATAGCCACTCGAAAATATGCGGATGGCTATGACTTGGCTCCTTACAAGTGCAATCTGGCTGTACAACTCAGTAGCGGTGACTTTAGCTCAAGCTTCAGGTTACCCATCTATCGACTACGGTAAGGAATGAACCAAGAGGACAAGGAAGGATTACATGTAGCTTCTGTAGTGAATTCAGAGTCACTAATCGATTAAAACAATAGGTATACTCTGTGGTAAAAATTTAGAAAACTTGGCTGAATGTTTTGAATGGACTAATAAGCCTTATGCGATGTCAGCATGATCTGTGAAATCGCATGACGACGATGTACTTTACTTAAATAAAAATACACATTTATGATAATTGATAATACATGCGTGCCAGAAACAATTATTTTTATATTCGTTTCTATGCAAGCAAAAGTTAATAAATCAATTCTTATCACTTAACACCACCAATGCAGTAGCTAGAAATAAGGAAGTAAGAAATAGCATTCCCCCACAAAATAAACGAATGGACTAATGCGACTACTCCACACAGTAAACAGCACTGAACCAGAACTACTTGTAGTTGACCAAAATTCAACAATGGAGTCTACAATTGGACGTAGATTTGTAAAACTAGTAGTAATGACTCCATCTTGTTTTCAGAGTATGTTACACCCACTGGTGAGTCATAGAATCAGCACAGTAGTCTCTTCCGTAGACACTAGGCAAAGTTTAATATTGTCTCTTTTCAGTCTAATGTTGTATTGTAGCTGTAGTGCGAGAAGTACGTGCGCGACTCTCGTGCGAGAACACAGACGTTGACCGGGACGATGTACGATTATGCGAGCGGCACGCAAGGGGGTGCCCTTGCGTGCCCGCTTGGATGTAGGTATATTTAAAAAAAATATGAGCAGTGCTAAATGAAACGGGCGTACGACGAAATCTCTATTTCCTTTGGTCATCACATAACGCGTGAGCGGATGGAACAATTTCGCTAACAATTTTTTTGTTGTGTACATTTTTGTCAGCTAAAGGTACATATGAAAGAAAAAAATAAGAAAGTTGTGCAGAAAATCATTTATGAATACTAAAGACCACGCGAACGAAGTCGCGGGCAACAGCTAGTACTTAATAGAAAGATAATACCTAGTGTAGGTACCTTGCCCCACGCAACGTCTGTGTTCCCGCACGAGTGCCGCGCAACAACTTGGCGCACTATTTATAGGTATGTGCATGATTTTTAGATTCAGCATCGACTTCGACAAATTATTATATTAATTGGGGCAAATATGATATTGGTATAATCGTTAAATTATTTATAGTAAATCGCATATTTAGAAGTAATATTTTATTTTATCAAATTAACTTTAATGCCAAGTTCAAATTTGCCCTGTGACTTATTCAAAAAATATATGTACTATTTGAATAAGTAGGTATTTTGCCTAAATAAATTAATATAGGTACAATTTGATTGCATGGAAAAACATGACATACTATTATCTCTCACTCAAAGTACTTTGTGTACTAATATAATATTACGCAATATATTTTATTCGAATTCGGACATATTTTATACCTACTTTATTTCAGCAGTGTAAATAGGCTTTAAATTTATTTTTATCCTTATTTTACCTGACCAAGCAAGTGACCCATTGATATCAACCTAGCGGTATAATTTCTGTAGCAGATTAAGTTTCTTATAATCGAGATTATAATGCATTTAATAAATCTGATTCTGAAACGTGTAATGAAATGCAAATTGATGAATCAGTATATTATACCTCAAGCCACCACAAAAATGTGACATATTTTATCTTAGCAAAAAAAGTGAATATGTTCAGAGAATGCGTTTTAGATTCAGGTCAGACTAGTTGCATGTAATTCCCAGTGATTTAAAACCCTTTTTTATATTTCAGGCGCATGCATACATTTTCATGATCTGTATCTAATCACATTTTTCATAACAGCTTACCAGAGCTACGAGAATGACGAAGAAATGTACGAGTACTCTTCGAAGCCGCCTTCGAAAGGGCAGGAAAGAGATTTTGAAAAACTTGTTTTGATAAATAGGACTAGGCCAACTCCGTGCGATCGGGAAATGTACCTTTATCAACTTGAGTATGGCAACTTGGATGACAAACTGAATCAGCCAGTGGCCAACTGTGAAAGACCTTACTATGTGCAGTTAGTGAATTATACAAACATGCTTATGATAGTAGTGGACTCGATATGTCCAAAGGGAGAGGGACCGGTCATGTCGATTGATCCGACAGAGGTGCAATACAATGAGTCGTTGCCTTGTTTGAAACACATGCATCCCCTGTATAGAAAGCAACCAACATCTTGCATCAGAAACCATACAGAAGTGAGTATATCCTAAAGATAGATAGATCTATAAAGTACAGCACATAAAACAAACGTACAGGAAAAAACATTTAGATTAGCACAATCTAGGTGGCCTTATGCCATCTTTTTCAGAAAACCAAAGTCAAGGACAATTGAATCAATACATAGGGAAACATCGGCTGACATATCTAGCAACATGACGTGTCGCGGGACATTTGCCTTCTCACTTTTTTTTACCTCAGTCCGATGTTGGGGCTCGGAATAGTCTGTAGACGACTTACGTTCCTGGCGGGGTGTTGTGTTCAGTAGAGCAGCTTCGTGCGATCTGTTGCCACTAGGCTATTCTATCAACGAGTCTATTTTATCAACGACAGTCAGATCTATGAAACTTTTCCCGTCTCTTTCGTCCAAAACGTCGTAACACAAGATGTTTGGAGATGTTGAGCAACGTCGTCCGCCATGACGAGCAACATCGTCTGCCCCTAGCGAATCGAGGCTTTACACATGAAACCCGCGTGTCTATTTTATTGACATCAGTCAAAACTATGGACCCGGTTTTAATGAAACTTTTAGAACATGCCTAAACAGTTATATAGCGATAACGCCATAACTTCAAGTATCCGCATTGTGTCGAAGTGGCGGGTCAGCGGTTGTATAGCAGAGTTTATTTTAAAATTATTTTTACATGTTCATAAGATTGTTTTAATTAAATATTTTATAACTCCCGCCATCCGCGTTTTCAATAGTTGTTAGGTACGTATTTAGTGTTTAATATAATTAATTAAAAATTAATACACTTTCAGGAACGCAATATTGATATGTGTGGACGAGGCACTTTACTTCATAGCAATATGGTTTGGCTGTCACTGATTTTCACGATATGTTTTTTTTAATTTAAGTTTTAAGAATACATATTTTCAGTTACCCATGTTGATTAATATATTTTACAAATTATTATTAATATTAAATGTTGTAATTTATATTGTTGTATAGCTAGTACAGTTTATTAAGCAGTTTCATGAAACATCTAGCCATTATTTAGTGCAAACTGAAACTAAATACAATAAATATTTTTTAGAATTAACTAGAAATTATACATGTCATTCCTACATATCGATAAAGTAATGAAATCAAAACAATATTATTTTGTGATTAAAATAAAATAATAATTTATTATAGGATGCTCCAAAGGTGCCACAAGTAGAAGGCATTTCATTTTCATATCAGATGTCACTTATCCTAAATTTAAAAATAAAGTATGAATAATTATAATTGGTATGAATATGTGAGTTGTTCAGTGTTCTTTTTACCAAGCAAGACACATTAATAAAAAAATACTTAATATCATTGTGTTGCTTTAAAGATTCTTCATTAATAAAAATGTATTACATTTATTCCGTCCTGGAGATTTTTAGTGTTTTAGACTGGGATGGAAACTTTTATAACCTCTGTGGCAAGAATTAGCTAGCAAATAACTTAAAACAAATATATTTAAAATAATAAATTATGTTATTTATTTACAGAGTTCTTTATTTATGAATGAGTGTTGAAATAATGTCTACTTTCATTACCTAGAATCCTTAGAATTAGATTGAATCTCTTGTTTGAATTAGGAATGTTGACACAATTTATAAACGCTTTTTAATCATGAAATGTGATTGCCATAAAATATATTGAAAGATTGTAATAACAGATCATAAAAAGTATGTCAATTTATTGGTGGTGTCAACATCCCCTAATAATTGAAACTAGAAAGTTGGATAGGTATTTGTTTTTATTAAAATGTGATTTAATAATTTGGTACAAAATAAATACTTACTGTGAAGCTAACAGTGTTTTATTAAGATTAGTAATAATGTATAATAATGTATAATATTTACAAAGGAATAATTATAACTTACATAAAATCAACCGCTGCCTTCAAATTTTTTGGTAAACTCTTGTATCTCTTCAGTTAGAGCCTGATACCGTTGCTGCCTAAGAAGGCTCTCTTGGAGCTGTTCTAGTTGCTCCCCACCTTCCATGAAAGTCTTCAGACTATGGAGAGTGGTTCCACCCTCACGGTGTTCTGTCACTCTATCCTGAGGGTAGTTGTAGGTTCTGATCTTTTCATTTCTGTTGCTAGATCCAACCTGTAACAAAAAGATGAAAAGAGAAAGTTTTTAATTTGTTGACACTGCAGTTTTTCTTTCTTTTCTTCAGTTTGTTCTTTCTTTACTTCAGTTTGTTCTTTAACATTTAACATAACATTAACATTCTTTAACATCGAAACACAATAGAAATTCTATTGTTAAAATAAATAAAATAAAATAAAATAAAAATAGCCTTTATTCAGTGATTTTGTTTATACTCTACTTACTAACTAGCTGTATTACTAACTTCTTAATGCTAATATTTAATTTTATTTACATAGTTGGTACTAAAAAATTGGTAACACCAGCACTAATTTAGATCAGGTTGTCCTCCTTGGACATAGGCCTCCTCTAGAGTTCGCCATTTTTGTTTGTCTATTGCAGATCTTCGCCATCCTCGTGGTAGGTCATCTTCCCATCTTCTTTGTGGCCGTCCTCTTGTTCTCTTCCCATCTCTGGGGTACCAGGATGTGACCTCATGCATTTTGGCCAATCTCCACTTGTCTTTTAGTTTGATGTGTAGCATGCTTCTCCCTATCCCCTGTTGGCATACCTTTAACTTTTGACTGTGAGCCTTTATCAGGCCCCAGGTGTGGCAGCCGTAAGTAAGTATTGGTAGGATGCACATGTTGAATACTTTACGCTTGATTGGCATTGGAGTGTTTTTGTTCTTCAATACTTCCTTCTGCCCAGGTGTTATTTACTCGTGTTTGCAACTCTTTGTCCATCTGCGAGATTGGTGCAATTATTTGACCTAAATAGATGTAGTCATTCACATACTCAATGTCATGGTTATTTACACAGATTTTTGTTGATGTCTATTGGTCATAACCTTTGTTTTGGTTGAATTCATGGTCAGACCTGCTTTTTGACTCTCTGTTGCTAGTTGTGAAAGCATCTCCTGTAGGGTAACTGGGTCCTCAGCGAACAATACCAAATCGTCTGCAAATCGCAGGTGTGACAGCCTACACCCATTGATGTTAATTCCCCACTTTTCCCAATCTAAATTTCTGAAAATTTCTTCTAACTCCTATTGTTAAGTGGTCTGAAACCACTTTGATGTTGAGTTAAGAGATGTGACCGTCTGTCTACCTCGGGGATGGCAAACCACGCATGCCACTAATGGCATGTGTACCATTGGTATCTTGGGCACTACTACACACTAATATCAATCACAAAGTTCATTATACAAAAAAAAGTATGAAATGCAAAAAAAATACACATAGTTTAATTAAACATTGCTAAATGTTCCTATTTTTTTTTGTAGTAAATTAGGAATGTTGAGTTGATATTATTTATTATGATTATTTTCCCAATAATCACAGAGACAAAATTATTTGATGGCACGTCTATGACCTGATTAAACTTTTCTTTATAAAAATGGCATGTAGATAAGTAAAGGTTTGCCATCCCTGCCCCCCTAGCATGACCACCAAAACTCGATATGATATGATATGATAAAGCTATATATATCGACACTAACTGTAAAAATATGACAGACACAAACTATATGAGATCTAACCGCCATCGCCATTTTGAATTTTTATCGAAACAACGATCATATTAAGTGACTTCACCGGCACGGCGATTCAACATGGCGGCTATATCTGTCATATTTTTACAGTTGGTGTCGATAAATCACTATATCATATCGTGTTTTGGTGCTCATGCTAGGGAGGCAGGTCTGGCTTATGTTTTTCTTATTGTTTCTGATAAAATTCACTTCATTGTGTCATCTGTAACATTACAGATAGAATATAAAAATGAACTATTACACTGACATACCTGTGACTTCCTTTCTTTGTGAATTTTTGATGTTTGTTCATCATATTGTTTCTGTAGCAGAAGTGTTCTCAGTTTTTGCATTGCTATTTGTTTGTTTTTGATTTGTGACCGTCCTTCTTGACATTCAACCACCGTACCTGTAGGCACGTGCAAGAGTCTCACTGCACTGTCTGTGGTGTTCACATGCTGGCCACCAGCACCACTTGCGCGTTTTGTTTCTACCATTATATCTTTTTCTGGAATATTTACCTCAATTTCAGAAGGCTGGGGGAGGACAGCCACAGACACTGTACTTGTGTGAATCCGTCCACCCTTCTCTGTTGCTGGAATTCTTTGCACACGGTGCACTCCTGCCTCCATCTTCATCAACTCCGGTACTCCATAGCCACTAATCAACATCGACACTTTCCTTATACCACCCAGATCAGATTTCTCTACAGAAGCAATATCCACCTGCCAATCTTTATAGTTAGCATAAGATTCATACAACTCTAAGAGTTCTCGTGCAAACAACATTGACTCCTGTCCACCAGCACCAGCAGTAATTTCTAATAAGATACCACCTTCCGAAAGATTTGGTTCTAACAAAGTCGACTGTAGTTCGCCGTCAATTTCTTTTAAACGCTTTAGATATATCTGTGCCTCCTCTTTTATCATTTTCTTCACTTCATGATCTTCAGATTCCTTTTTATTAAGCTCCTTGAGAGATTCGATGCTGTCATACAAAGTAATTCTCTGGTCGAGTACATTGACGATTGGTTTTATCTCGTAAAGCCTTTGATTTTCCTCAGATGATCGACGAGATTTGGTGTAAAGTTCGTCATGCTCAATCATTAAATGTTTCAGATACTTTTGGACAGCAGGGTCTGCTAAATTCACAGTATTTTGAGAATAACATTTACGAAGCAGTGAAATCTTTTCAACATTACATAATGACCGATTGTAAAGAGATCTTAGAAGCGACATGGTGTGTTAATATTTTAACTGTTATTCCTGTTTATTTATTTATTTAAACTTCCTACTTTAAAATAAACACTATTCGTTAACTTTAAGGTTATTTTGCAATGTTACCGAGACAAGTCGAAAGGAAGGAACGACAGGTTGTCAAATTTCATGACAGTGACATCTTTTTTTTTTTTTTTTTTTTTTCGTTCCAATTGGAACAGGCTAAGGTCTGAGACCATGCTGCCTAGTCATCAGTTTTTTTTTTTTTTTTCCCCCGTTATGAAGTAAATCTAGTTAATAACAGTGACATCTTAAGTAGGTATTTGCGCAACGTTTCGTTTAACTATTTTGATTTCGATCAAGTTAAATTATTGTGTTTTTTTTAAATTTTTAGCCTAGATTTCATTGTCCCCAATGAAACTCTATTATTTTTAAAATGTATGTGTGCCTACTATATCTTGCTGTATAAAAAATACGCACAAGCGAATAAAGTTCGAATCTATTTGGCGCCATCTAGAGACAAAGTACAACAACTATTTTTAGAATTAGTTCTACAAATAATCATAGATGTCGTCGCTTGATATGAAGACCCGATTTCTAAGAAGTGTATGTACTTACAAAAAAGCTTGCAACTTTTTTTAATAGTTATTTTTCTTTCATGCCCATATTGATTGACCATCCATAGAAGTAATAAGTGCGAAGCCGTCTTCATCTTCGGTTAATACCAATTAAGTTTAGACAAAATAACATCTTTTCGGACTTCAGTATGATGCAATAATATAAATCTTAAAAATTTTGGATTACATACCATTGACTTATATATTACTCCGTAAGGACAGGACGGACCGCATGTTAAACTATTACCACTTAAGTGGCCCTAAAGTGATCTTCTTTAGACCGAAGTGACGTAGTTGGCTGTCGGCTGTCGTCGAGAGCGATGGTACGTTAAAATTAGGAAAATTATAGGATTTGTCGTGTTCACTACGACAAAAGCACAACTAATAAAAAGTACGATATTTAATATGTCAGGTAAGTCGAAAATATGTTAATTAAGAAACCTATTTACATTGTTTCCATAATCTCAACGTTTGGCATAATAGAAAGCAACGCATGGTGTGTTTGTTTAATCGTTTACGACACAGTTTAGGGTAGTTCTAATAGATGGCGTTAGTGTGTCATCTATGGTAAACGTGTAGAGTGATTTGTTCTTTAAGCCGTATCTTTACTATTTAAATCAATGTTACCTACTAGAGCTACGTACCTTGTTTCATTACTTATATACTTGCCTACATTTGAATAAAAGTAATAGCTTAGGCAATCATATTTTTTAAACTAATGCATAACTACATAATTAGCAATGGATAGTACAACATAAAGTATTAAAACCACCTGTCAAGCATGTATGAACGAGACACAATAGAAATTACATTGTTATGCGACCGCCGGCGTTCTTATAATCCTCAACGGGTTAATGAGAAATGGCAAAAAATCCAAGAGGATGTTATTCGCCTATCTAGATTTCGGCGTCCTTCCCCTAGCTAGATGATCAATTGCAGAATTTCATAGGTAGGTACTTAGCCTTGTTTGTCATAGGCCTAGTGAGGCTAGTGAACCTTAGATCATAACTACTTACATAAAGAGTATCTTTTCCGCTTCCGAATCACCACAGACGACAAATGTCCCTGTGCTGTGACAACTCTTCATCTCAATCTGTTACTCACTTAGTCTAGGTGGTCTAGGAGTGTCACCGTTTGTAATTAAACGCCACAACCACTTATCGAAATGATAATTGACATTAGGTATATTCATGGTAATAATTTAAATTTAAGATAATTTTATTAGTATGTTGTTGTTGTTTTTATTCTGAATTATTTTTATTGTATTATTCCACACAATGTATATTGTTTTGAATAAAGAATTGAATTGAATTGAATCCCTTTGTAACATCCATAACATACCTACAGCCTTACGTACTAAATCAAATTAAAAAATATACAAAAACAGCTTCCACACTCTGAGGCCCAATTCCCGTAATTTGACAATTGTCGCAATCCGGTGTCGATCCGGTACCAGTAACATTTACTATCACAAACGGTATTCTCGTAAACTTTCAGTTTGACGTAAAATTATTAAAACTATCCCAATACGACTAAAAACAGAGCAAAAAAAAAACTAATTTTGGTTTCTTCCATTTTCACTTGCATTACGAACTATAATTGAATTTTTTAGGTTTAGGAGAATACCGTTTGGGATCGTAATGTTACTGGGAGCGGATCGACACCGGATTGCGACTATTGTCAAATTACGGGAATTGGGCCTCTGATTACACACATTGTAACAGAGTTAAAAACATTTAACAAATAATATTATGAAATAACTACAATTGTTCTCTCTCACAACGCTATCTAAAATCATCAAATAGCTAGGCTGTTTCAGTGGAAGTATTCCAAAAGCGCTGCTGAAATAGAGAAATCTATCGGATTTCTGCATTAAAAAAAACTTAACTACTTACTTAGTATGTGTGTAGACCTTCCTAGTCCGTAATCTAAACATACACCCTCTCGTAAAAAATACATAATATCTACCTACTACCTACCGTAAAGGCCTAACCATGCATGAACTCCTGAAAAACTAATATTACCTACGTATACTACTTACCTTACCTACTTATTTCATCCTTGTTTTGTTATTTCTATAAAAGTACTTGACGTAAAAATAAAACAGCTTAAAGATACTGTCATGAGTTCATGGATAAGGATCCTAAATGGTTAAATCCTGTTTTAATTACATAATGTTTTTTTGTAATGATTTGATGTTGATCATTTTTTATTAACGAAAGTTATCTGTTCTAAGAGGTTCTTAGACCTTAATACCTAGGTGGTAAAAAAAAACAGGCCCGTATAATTAACAGAGTTATACTGCCACTGAACTTCTTTAAGCCCTAGACAACAGATCCCCATGATAATTACAGGCGTTGCTTCAAACAGCCTGCGAATCAATTTGAAGCGCTTAGCAGAATGGCATACCAAACATTTCCTTTAGACGCGCGATTACCACATCGACCGCAACGACGCACCTATTGATAGAATTGTTAGTTCCACAATGAGAGCTTCCTCCTGTAACCGCAGGACCGTCACTTGGCTGTTCCACATTCTTGCAGGTATGGAGTTATTAGTGCTAATGATGTCGGACAGACGGACAGGCTATTGTGTCGCCAACCCACCGCACCGCTTCCTTTCCTTCTGTGACGTGTGTGACGAGGCATAGGCGATACCGATTTACTTACCAACAGACCCTAATAGTCTTGTAGATTTACATAGGTAACCAAGCAATAAGTTATGCTTAGTTTTTTTCACATTTCACAGTCCCAAAAGTCACACTAAATCCTAGGTTTGAAACTTCAACGATGAAAGGAAACCAATCAAACCAACTACATACCTAGGTAGTTATTATAACTCGTCAAGTTCATGAGCGATACTCATTCGTTTGAGGGAACAGACTGATGAAGATGAGGTGTGCTAGGTATCAGCAGCGTCAAGTGGACAAGTGGGAAAGTTAAGCACGCGCTTAGGTACTTACACCTAATACCTACCTAGGTAATACCTAGCGTATGTCGTCCCAGCCTACGCCTAGGTACCCCGCGCAAGTATCGCGTACGAACTTGACGGTAGTTTGTAGGTGTAGTGTTTGTGTGTAATACTATAACTATAATAATAGCTATAGACACGATCTCGTGCTCACGGTGTGGCGGGGCGCGCGTATTACGTTGAGAGCCACGGGCGAGAACGGACGTGCCGTCTGCGCATACTGTGTGTTGTCGAGCCAGTGATACAGGCATTGGGTGAACAATACAAGTGGTGACGAGGATAAAGGTCAGATTTAAAAAATATACAAAACAAAAGGGGACAATGTGTCAGACAAATATTTTAATGTGGTACAGGTTAGAGTTATACATTGACCCATGGTTTTGCATTACGTAGTTCTTACCTACGTGGTACTCGGTAAACATACATTACGTAAAAAAAATAAAAAAAAAACATTAATTCCGACTACGAGTATAGTAAGTTACATAATAATACTTTTTCTTAATACTGTCAATGTTAAATGAAATAAGTTTATTATTAAATGTGATTGTAATATTCTATGATACCTACTTAAAATAAAATTTATTCATAGTTCAATACTGATCAACGTAAGAATGCAATTTTTTATCGACATACCTTCGTTATGATGAAAATATTAACCTGTTAGATATCTCCAATAGTTATGGACTAAGAATGAACTTTCTATTGAGCTTATGCACATACACTCAAAATAAACATTATATTTTTAAAAGGAAAATAAAAACAAATTGAAATAACTTGCTTACCTACATTTTTAGATGAGACATAATGCAACTGCAATGGGTAGGTTCTCAAATTTTGTTCCAAGTTATTACTTTTAATGTCACCACCGATGTTGGTAGTATAGAGTTATGGTTATACTGCAGGCTTAGGTAAATTATAATTTAATTGGTAATTAAAGTCGCACATTGACCTCTCTTTGTTATTAACTAAGTAACACAAAATGAGATGCGTGCAAAACATTGTAATTGGTAGTACTAAAACACCGCTATTTAAGTAGAATATGTGGTACAAATGTACCTCCATTAAATCGGAAATTGTTGGTACAAATGTGCCCCCATTAAATTGGAATTTGTTGGTACAAATGTACCTCCATTAAATTGGAAATGTTTGGTACAAATGTACCTCCATTAAATTGGAAATTGTTAGTACAAGTGTGCCCCCATTAAATTGGAAATTGTTGGTACAAATGTACCTCAATTCAATTGGAAATATTAGGTACAAATGTACCTCAATGAATTAATTATTTTCAGGTCACCCTTATTCGTTCATCACGATGTCCAACAACTTACCGTCATTAGAAAAACTTGATCTGGAAGGCGATAGTGCCTCGCTAGGCCAGCGATGGGAAAAATGGAAACGGTCTTTAAATATTTATCTGGAGGCAACAGATATTACTACTCCGTTAAAGAAAAGAGCGACACTTTTACTACTTGGTGGATCGAGCCTCCAGGAAATTTTCTATAACTTGCCAGGTGCTAACGCAGAATCAACTAATGATAACAATGTTTATGAAATAGCTATAAAAAAATTAAATGATTATTTTACTCCTAAGCAGAGCAAAGTTTACGAAAGGCATTTATTCCGCCTTATCAGACAAGAAGATGGAGAGAAGTTTGAAAAATTTATAGTGAGATTAAGAAACCAAGCGGAAAAATGCCAATTCGATAAACCGGAAGAACATTTGATAGACCAAGTTACGGAAAAATGTTTATCGATTGACTTACGGAAGAAAATTTTGCCAATAAGGGACAGTATTACTTTAGACAAGATAATTACGGAAGCCAATACGTTAGAAGTTGTTAGCCGGCAATTGGAGGAATACGGTGAGCAAATTAAGAACCGAGAAGTTAATTCTGTAGCTCCTTTCAAAGGAAATAAGAATGCCTCTATGTTTAATGGGAACAAACCTAGATTTGTCGCAAATAATAAAGGATGTGGTAGGTGTGGGAACGCTAAACACACATCAATAGATAAAAATTGCCCTGCAATTGGGAGGACTTGCCATTTGTGTGGGAAACTAGGCCATTTTAGGCAATACTGCCGGACTCAAGGACTAGGAAAGAAAAGGAAAATGGATGATACTGACAAACAAAAAGAGGAACGACCAACCAAGCAAATTAGGAAACGCAAAGAAATTGATAACGTAGCAGATGAGGAGATAGATTATGTTTTTAATATCAACAATGATGCGAATATAGAATGTGACGTTGGAGGTATAAAAACTAAAATGTTAATAGATTCCGGATCAAAGTATAACCTTATTACGGACAAGACTTGGAATATGTTAAAACACAAAGGAGTTGTATGTTTGAGTCAACAGAAGAAGCCAGATAAAACACTTTTGGCCTATGGTAGCAAAACTCCACTAGAAATCGTAGGATCGTTTGAGACAATTATTAAAATAAATAAACAGGAAGAACGTGCAAACATATATGTTATTGCGAACGGGTCTAGGAATTTACTTGGTAAAGACAGTGCCATAAATCTCGGGGTTTTAAAATTTGGTGGTGATATAAATCAGATTAAAAATGAGCCATTCCCAAAGTTAAAGATATTTTGGTAGAAATACCAATCGATGAATCACAAAAACCAGTCTCTCAGCCATACCGGCGAATCCCTATACCGATTGAAGAAAAGATAGAATTGAAAATCAAGGAATTACTAGACACCGATATAATAGAAGAAGTACGAGAACCGTCGAAATGGATATCGCCCATGGTACCGATATTAAAAGACAACGGGAAACTACGTCTTTGCGTCGACATGAGGCGTGCTAATACGGCGATCATGCGGGAGAATCATCCATTACCCTCAATGGAACATCTTTTGCCAAAAATAAGGAAGGCGGAGTATTTTACTAAGCTGGACATTAAAAACGCGTTCCATCAAGTAGAACTGCATCCAAATTCCAGGCACATCACAACTTTTATAAGCTCAAAAGGTCTTTACAGATACAAACGTTTAATGTTTGGTATCACTTGTGCACCCGAGCTGTTTCAAAAAATACTTGAAAAAATACTTCTCAAATGTGACGGAGTTATAAATTTTATAGACGATATTTTGGTGTACGGCCGAACAGAACAGGAACATGATTTGCGTCTTAAAAATGTGTTGCAAGTATTACAGAAAAATAATGTGTTCTTGAATGACAACAAATGCTTATATAAAGTCCAAAAAGTAAAGTTCCTAGGACATGAGCTAACCCCCGAAGGTGTTAGACCATTAAACAAATATATAGACAGTGTTGCTAGTTTTAGGCCTCCGAAAAATATTGAAGAGTTACAGAGCTTTTTAGGTCTCGTAAACTATATAATTAAATGGATACCCAACTTAGCTACAATGACAGAACCATTAAAGCAATTATTAAGACAGAAGTTTGGCAAAAATGAGAGTATCGAAGAGTTTTGGACGAATCAACAGGATAATGCTTTTGTGTTACTGAAAGACACACTTACGAAAATTCAGACTCTTGGGTATTACGATGTTAATGATAAAACTCAAGTCATAGCCGATGCGAGTCCTGTTGGCTTAGGAGCAGTCTTAGTACAAATTGATGCTAAAGGACCTAGAATCATCGCCTTTGGTAATCGCACCTTAACAGATTGTGAGCGGAGATATAGCCAAACCGAAAAAGAAGCTCTTGCTTTGGTCTGGGCTATAGAACACTTTAACGTTTTCTTATTTGGTAAAGAATTCGATTTAGTTACCGACCATAAACTGTTGGAGGTTTTGTTTGGAGCTAAGTCTAAACCATGCGCCAGAATAGAGAGGTGGGTGTTAAGATTACAGGCGTATCGATATAATATAAGGTATAAACCCGGTAAGACGAATATAGCAGATCCTCTATCGCGACTGTGCAAATACATCGATTGTTTAAAAACAAAAACTGATGAACATGTACACCAGATCGTAGAACATGCAAGACCTCGGGCAGTTTCCATGGCAGAGATCAAAAAACATTCGGACGAAGACCCAGAAATACGCAAAGTAAAAAAAGGTATTTATAATAAAGACTGGGATGATAGTGTCAAAGGATATAAAATCTTTGAAAATGAACTATGCTTCTACGGCAATGTGCTCTTACGAGGGAACAGACTAGTTATACCTCCTAAACTTCGTAAGAACGTTTTAGATGCAGCGCACGAAGGACATCCGGGCATTGTAGCAATAAAAGGGCGCCTAAGACGCAAAGTTTGGTGGCCAAGAATCGACAAAGATGCTGAAAGTGTAGTGAAGAGCTGTAAGGGATGTACACTGGTCGGGCTGCCAAATCCACCTGTTCCTATGAAGCGCCGCGAACTTCCGGAAGCACCCTGGATGGATGTAGCAATGGATTTGTTGGGACCATTACCTACCAATGATTATCTTTTAGTAGTAGTGGACTATTATAGCCGCTATAAAGAGGTAAAATTAACGAAAACCATAACCAGCTCGGTCATAATAAAACTATTAAAAGAAATATTTAGCCGACTGGGCTATCCTTCATCCCTCACAGCAGATAACGGACGTCAGTTCGTGAGCGAGGAGTTCAAGAGATTCTGTGAGGAGTGCAACATTGTACTTTTCAATACAGTTCCCTACTGGCCGCAACAAAATGGCGAAGTGGAACGACAAAACAGGGACATATTGAAACGCTTGAAAATTGGGAAACTTGAAAAAAAAGACTTACAAGAAAGTTTAAATGAATACCTGATGAATTATAACTCAACACCCCATTCCGTAACGGGAAAGACGCCAACAGAATTATTCTTCCGACGTCAGAACAGAGATAAGATTCCGACACTACAAGACTTAGATAACAAGGAAGACGACACAGAAATTAGGGACAAGAATAGGGAACAAAAAGAAAAAGGGAAGGAGTATGGAGATAAGAGAAGGAAAGCAAAGGAATCGGACTTGAATGAAGGGGACAAAGTATATATAAGAGAGATGAATAAGACTAATAAACTGACCCTAAATTATAACCCGACACCTCACGTAGTAGAGAAAAACAAAGATGGAGATGTAACAATCAGAAACGAAGAAACTGGACAGACATTAAGAAGAAATATATTACATTTAAAAAGAGTTGAAGGGCAATGGAAAACTGTTCAAGAGGAGCAAGAAGATGAGTCTGGAAACGATGATACAAAACAAGACGATTAAGTTAATTTGATTGTAATCAATATCGAATGATGAATAATAATAATAAAGATTTTGATAAGGAAGGGATGTAGTGTTTGTGTGTAATACTATAACTATAATAATAGCTATAGACACTATCTCGTGCTCACGGTGTGGCGGGGCGCGCGTATTACGTTGAGAGCCACGGGCGAGAACGGACGTGCCGCCTGCGCATACTGTGTGTTGTCGAGCCAGTGATACGAGCATTGGGTGAACAATACAGTAGGTATTATGCCTTTGCACTCAATAACTTCGTCGCGCTTATTTAATAGTATTAATTTAAAAACGACCTTAGATTGCCAGCTTCTAGTAGGTACCTACCCTATTTCAAAGATAATATAAAAATTGGTATCATAGCAGTTTCTGTGAATCTCTGGTAGCTCACGATTAAAAGCCCAGGATAAGTTATCATCATCATTATTTTAGCCATAGTACGTCCACTGCAGAACATAGGCCTTCCCCATAACTTCCTACCTATCATCGGAGGGAATTACTTGTCATCCTTGGCAGGCGTAGATTCAATACAGGTAAGAAAAATTCATCAATAAATATATTTTATAGGTAGGTAACGGATTTGTTTATGAAAAAAAAAAAACATGATTTCAATAAAAAAAATTTACAAATATTTATTGTTTTGACGACCGAAACCGAGAGGCGAGCATACCGGACTAGGTGTCGCTATCTCTGAGGTTCCGGGTTCGATTCCCGGTCGGGTCAATGTAGAAAAATAACTTTTCTATATTGTCTCGGGTCTGGGTGTTGTGGTACCGTTGTTGTTTTTGATTTCTGTAACACAAGTGCTTTGGCTACTTACCACAGGATCAGAGCAATGTATGTGATGTTGTCCAATATTTATTTATTTATTATTTGTGGTCGGAACTCGGAATGCACTATGATGACGCGGTATAAGACCACAAACTTCAACACAGTCGAGTCGCATTAGACACTATTCGCTGATCGCTCGCAGTTTGGACTGGTAGTTTGCAGTAGGTACTTTTATAAAATTAGGATGCATTTCTGGCGTTGACCACGATTCTATTATAAAGTTTTGCCAATAATTAGACAGACGAGCTACCGCTTTGTCCAAATGGCGAACTTTAAAAATAAAAACGGTAGGTAATTTCAACAATTCTGAATTTGCGAATACAATAGGTGAAAAGCTGGTAGGTCATAGTGAATGGACCCAGTGAATACGTTTTTAGCTTTCGAGTTACAAATTATCTCTAATTAGTAACTCCTGTGGTTCTTTTTAATAAGTTTTAAGTACCGTTAGGTAAGGTAGGTAGGTTAGTTACTGGTAGGGGTAAGCATTGTACTTACTTGAATCTTATTTATTTTGTTTTATTTACTCGTAGGTAGACAAATGAGATTTATTTTCTATTTTCGCAAATGTTAAAACAACCATACATTTAAAAAACTCTGTTCGAAAAACTCACGTTAATATGTTTGTAACATGTTAATAATATTTAAGTTTTCACATCCAGGTGAAGTAAAGTAAAATCTTTTGACATACTTACCTTCATAGGTAATACAGTTTCTTTAGCCTGGATCTATAAGACCTCTAATTTTCATTTTGCTTAATAGTTCGGGACGGGACTGTGGATATAATGTTCATGATCTAATTTTATTCTAAGTAGATACTTCACTTTACCAAATTTCACGCGTTTACAGCTTTTCAAGCTCGCGTTCGCGTACAATCTACTTGGCTGCAAAGGAAAATAAATAATGTAAGTAGGTTAGTAAGTATTACGTTACGATATTAAGGACTTCAATTATCAAAACAAAATGGAAATAGTTTACCAGATTCTTATGAACAAAGCTAAGTATTAAGGCGGTCTGCCATGTCAGCGCGCGCCTTTAGCTCGGCCCTCCTATTACACACTCACTCGCGTCCGCACCTGATAGTCAAAGTCATTCAGCCTGTCATGAAATAGTATACTTTTAACCGCTCTACAAATTAACGAACACTATAACACTGGGTAAAATCCAAGACTTCATCAGTGTTGTATTTCCTTCTAAGTCTCTAAAGTATACCCTTCTAAAGCTAAACAACGATATTGCTTCTAAATTGCAAAGAAAACTTTCATCTGTTCATACTAAATCAAAAACCTAAGTACTAACCTAGGTACCCCTTATTTAAGGTAACAGCATCCTACTGACTGACGACCAAGTCCAGGTTGCAAGAAGCAGCTGGATGCAAATGGCCTTAAGACGTTCGCTGTGGCGTTCTGTGGTGGGGCCTTAGTCCAGCTGTGGACTTCCAAAGGCTGATGATGATGATAGCTATGACAGTAGGGGAGACCGGGGTTGACTTATAGAGTAACTAGACTTATTTGACAGTTACATCTGAAAAATGCAATGCCGCGTTTCCGGTAATTAATCTGGGAGAGAAAACAGTTTTCGCACTCAGTTGAATGATGAAATTTTAAACAGGTCAAGATTTTACAGTTACCTCTATAGTCAGCTATCCCTGGTCCCACCCAATGTCAGAGTCCGTCTCAGTGCTGAGGGGTGACCGCAATAGTTGACGCTCTAAGCATATGTTAGAAGCTAGCGGTAATCCGGGGCTCTACGGAGCATGAACCTCCAAACCAGAGGCTTGTAACCTCGGTTCAAGGTATTTCGGAACACAGGACGTGCAACATCGAGAACCATAAAGATGGGCAAAGGAACCTCCGATCTGAGATCTTTTTTTAATGTCTTGTATTTTTTTAAAATTATTTAAACGTGCGTTAAGAATGACATAGGTTAGGCCAACTGTTTTATGAAGTTATTTGCAAATGGCAATAACTTTTGTGTTATTAAACAAAAATGTCGGCAATAGTACCGACTTACTAGTAGCACAATCACACTATAGACGTTACAAGACCGGAACGTGTAGTGTTGAGGTACATTAGGTAGGTCTGGTACAAAAAACAAAATAAGTGTTTTTTTAATATTTTTTAAGCAAACCTGTCTCACGGATTGCAACCACACAGAAGTTAGTTCGCGTGTGCCTGCACGTTTATTCATTAAGTAGTTTAATGAATGAGCCGCGCTACCGATCGCAGCGCTTGTAATTACGCTGCATTAGAACATACTATTTTCATATACGAGCTGCTATCAATTTAATTCAATGCCGTTTCTGCAAACGACCAAGACAATGTTGAGGTGCCATTATTTGGCATTAAGCCGTTACATAACTTTGTTGTTTTTATGGTTTTGTTTTTGAAACAATGTTCAGACATGGTAGAAGGATGTAATGTGGAAGATGTTAGAATAAAATTAGAATCGTAACAAAAATAAAGTATTTTTTCTAGTAGTTGGCTGGGCAAAGCCTAGTTCCAGTTGAATAAAAGGTGATAGAAGGTCCCGCTCTACCTTCTAATAGACTAGAAAGCTTACAAATAACGAAAAAAATACATACCCTATTTGTGTCCAAATTAAAGTTAAATAAATGAACTAGTTTTTTTTTCTTTAATTGGGACAACAAAAGAAAAGCCAAAAAAAACAATCGGTTTAAGCTCTAATTATAATAAACAATTTACGCAACTAGCACCGTTGTCCACATTTATCTATACTTTATTGCACTTTTATTTAAGGGAAGAGAGATAATGAAGAAAAGTAAAAATAATGGCAAACTTCATGCCAAGAATAATTTTCTACCAGTCAACCAGTGGCCAAACAGATTACTGATAACGGAAAACGTCTGTGGTACAAGTATTTAAACACTTTAGTTCTCGTAGGTAGGTTTCAGTATTAACTATAACTATGTCATACCTATGTAAAAGCACGTTTATTTATGACATAAATAAATGTAGCTTAAGGACAAAACACGATAACATTTAGTATACTTATTAAATTATATTACAAAAAATAATTAATTTGCCTTTGAGCTTAAAAAGAGATGCATAAATGAAACAGTCTAAATTACTTAAGATTTAAATAATTCATAAGTACAAACTTCGTGAATTAATTACACAACTCATATAAAATGCATTTATATTTTTATTATAACCTTAGTATTGTATTATAATATAATTTATGGGTTTTTCTTTATTATTTTTATTAAAATCACACTGTAACGCATGATATCTGGCACAACTGAATTATTAAAATATTTTTAGTATACATTATAGGTAAGTATTGATATTTCCGAAATTGTCGACCTCTGTAGCCTAGAGGCGAGATTGCCGGACTTGGTATCGCTAACTCGGTTCGATTTCCGGTCGGTCAATGTAGAAAAATAACGTTTCTGTATTTTCGCGGGTCTGGGTGTTCTGGTACCATCGTTGTTTCTGATTTCTGCGACACAAGTGCTTTGGCTACTTACTATACGATCAGATCAATGTATGTGATGTTGACAAATATTTAATTATTTAAAAAACATGATAATTTAATAAATGTAGGTTTTATAGGTATTAAAAAAACTAAACGTAGATAAAAAAAAACAGTGTTTAATTGTAATCCCTACGTTTCTCAAAATACAACTTTTCTTTTTTCTGTTAAAAATATATTTGTGATCAATCAATGCATATGTGAGGTAATAAAGAAGAACAGGATTTAACATGGTGTACCA
This sequence comes from Anania hortulata, assembly GCA_963576865.1. Taxonomy (NCBI): domain Eukaryota; kingdom Metazoa; phylum Arthropoda; class Insecta; order Lepidoptera; family Crambidae; genus Anania; species Anania hortulata. The sequence goes on from OY756389.1 coordinate 7,280,716, forward strand.
TGATTCCCACCAGAGGCAGTTGAAAATTTGTTCAAGTAAAATTATTTGCCTTGAAATAATAAACTAGCATTATTGTAAATGCGAAAAACAAAAAAGTTTAAAATGGTGTACCATGTACGCAAAAGGCTCTAGCTGTTACATACACTAGTTAAAACATCACACCAGTGACCCATATGCTGTAAACGGCTATAGTTTCACCTTTTTTTCATTTATTAAGATCACAATTACCGAGTTTTTAAAGTGACAATACACTGTTATTAATTAGATCTAACGATAGTGGCGATTAAACAAAACTTTTTGAATTGAATAATGTGAGTATGTATTGAATAAAAATAAAGAAAGACATACTTTCTTTTTTTGCTACGTAATGTATAAAAAGTTTACCGCCGTAAATATTTCACGTAAAGTAGGCAATCGCGGATTGCGAAGCACTCCCATTTGGTAGCGGGTACGAGCCCATTTGTCCTGAAGCGGGTGCTGGCCAGTAAATATTGGTTCTCTCAACATAACAACCTCGTAAAAGCTACTTGCAGCCGTACTAAGTGGTCTCTAGGCCCTCTGGACGAATGACATGTGTTACTTAGGACATTTTAACGAAGAGGCCCAAAAAAAAAATTTTTTTTATCTCAATTCATTATTAACAGTTAGGTCTTATACTTTTACACAGTGTTACACATATTCTAAGTCTTTATAAAAATATATGTTTTAAACTTATAGAAATTATTAATTTTAAACTGAAGCATGCGTATAAACAGTGTATGAAGTATATATTAAATTTGGTTGGTAGGTCCTTATCATGTAATTATCTAATGTCCTTAAAAAAAAGAAATAATATAAAATTCGTGGGCAGATTAACCAGAATTGAGATAGGGAAACTACATAGATGGATACATACTTAATAAATGTTATGTTATAATGTTATAATAAAAAGAGTGTATCTATCCATATATTACGTCACGCCAAATATTGTCATTTTTATTTTTGTCTTATCTCTTTATCATGCGCTGTCACGTTTGGCATGACGCCTAGGCTGTGACGTAATATCGCCTGTAATGTAATATGTAGGTGACCCCCTATCATATGTGCGTTATTTACTAGCGCTGATATTACATTATTGTTGTAATAATTACAGCAAAACGGTATCGGGCAAAATTTGCTGTAGCTTCTTAAAAAGTTAACAATCTACCTCACAGTAGTTTAAGAAACTGTTTGTAAGTATATCTTTTTTATCACTTCACCTAGCTAGTATACATCTCTGTTATAAAAAAGAGAGCGTCCTCAATTAGATGCAAATAATTGAAGTTTGTTAATAATGAATTAAATCCTCTCCCTCCTCCATAGTCGGTCCCTCAGCTATTCAGGACTGTACCTCGGACCGCTTTTCGTACAAATTAATAAATCCATCCTGGAACCACTACAGATCAAGGAACGAAACATCCGGTATGAATTAGGCATGATTTACATATACTTGTAATAGTTGTAATATGTTCTAAGTACTTACATGCGTATAATATACTTTTATAATAATATTTTTTTTAATAAAAGGTTGTACGAAACGTAATTTACATTATGTTTATGCTTTGGAACTGTCTTCAATATACGAGTTAACGTAGAAGATGCAATATGCACGTATCTAAATTAGTTGAATCTTCATCCACACGACATGAAAGCTTTTCACGCCACTTTGTTAAGTAGATTTTGTCTTCAACCTACTTCTTAAGCCCATAAAGAATTTATTGCGGTGTAGAGCAGAGCTACTTAGGGTCCAGTGCAAGGCACACATTAGTCTTGGGCCATTGCCTTGCCGAGTGCTTAGTTTGCCCAGGCCTTACTTACGGCCTCTTAAATAAATACCGCACGTTTGGGCGATATTGCTGCGAACAACACTCTACACTTACTCTGCCCCAAGTCGAAATTTATAGCTATCGTATAAATCGGTTGGATTTATGCCCGATCTACTTTGTGCAATGTTGACAGAAATGGCTGTAAATTGTGCCGTCATGACACTGCGATAAATAGTAGCGGTTGAGCTATATCTCAAATTATAACAACGTCAATGTTGGATAGATAATCTTTTTGTACACCGTAAAATTTAGGCGATCTCGTCTTGACTTCTGGTAAAAGACAACATGAAAACAGTGGAAGGTAGTGCCTTACGTAACTTTGATAATTAATTATTCTTATCAATACAAAACCTAAACAAAACAACAATGATAGCAAAAATGAGAACAATATTTATTTACCGATGTATCCTATCTTAAACTTTTGCAATAATTGTTCTGTGTTTAAAGGCTTAACAAAAAGACTGGGTATTATCTGCCCTGACGAGTTTTTTAAAGCATAGACGTGCCCCAGACTGCTTAGAATAGCCAGTTTAGATACAAAAAATGCTGTCGTTCGATATGCACTGCTGTTAATTTGTCTCATTATTTCAAAACATATGAATTAATGGCTAAAGCTCTTGCTAGCCTGCATGAACGGCTAATAGCCCATTAGTAGGCGCGAGCAAACAGCTGGATTGTTTTCTGCCGTGACTGGGCTGCCGGCGCTGCCGCTTGCGTGTGCAAATAACCTGCCAGCAAATATTGCTAAGCTCTTACTAGCTGGTTGCTGGTAAATCGATGACTTTCTACAAGCAACAATAATAATATTAGGTAGCAATACTCTGAATATGAAGCCATGTGTGTGTGTATCATTCAATGTGCGATATATACTACCGTTGATATTTTAGTATTAATTGTTGTAATATAAGCGAAACGGTTTCGGAAAAAAATGCAGTAGTTTTAAAAGTTAAAATCCATTCCAGCGAAAAATCTTATATTTCCAGCGCCCAATTTACGACATTAGGAAATATTTTATACTGTTAAATACATTCAAAAATAAGCAGTCTTTGGTTTTGACGTTTTATGTTGCACATTTGCAAATAAGCAAATAATTTAACCATTTTTTATTTATGTATAAAATTATCATACCCGCAGTGGCACCTCGATTCACTAGAAGTATTTGCCTTGTCAATTTCAAGCAACTAAATCATTCATTTACGTTCATTATAATTTTCAATCCCTAAATCCTGATTTTACTTGACCGACCTCAGTTTTTGATATTAATTTCAACTTGATATCTCCACGCGTTCATAATGAAAAAGGGTTTTGGCAGATACACCAGACAGACAGACAGACAGACGGACGGACAGACAGACGGACAACGAAACCTAAAAACAATTCAAAGTTAAAGTAATACTGTTTCAAGAGCTCATGGTAAGTCCTCTGAAAATGAAGATAGGCCAATTCCATTGATGTTTTTTTACAATAGCTACACTATCGTGTTACCAAATTTGTCGTCTCTCAGCGGGACGCGAATCCATTTATTTATGGCTTACCAAAACATTTACCCTATTATTGTTGTTGTTATGGCTGTATTAAAATGCTATTAAATTTATGATGCTTATGTTATTCACTCAAGTGAATTTGAGACTTCTTTCTAAAACGGTTAGGTAACATTTTCATTGTACAAGTTTCTCTACAAAGCAGGATGACAAAGTGTAACGTCCCCCTCGATTACAGTAAGGCGAGAAGCAACGTCCGTAACGTCTATTCAGCATATTGTTCACTATGGTCGCGAAGGGGACAAATACCCGAAAGGGTGGCTTCAATAGACCTTCATAACTAATTGATTGTGATTTAGTGTTGTAAAACATTTTAAATGGAATTAATTTAATTTGGCAACATTGTAAATGTCGATTGTGCTACATGACGCTATTTTGTTGGGGAAATCTGGGTTAGATACGTTTATAAAAATATAAATGGATATGTTTTTTTTAAACTGTCATGAATGAGTACCTACACAATAAAGGTAATATTTTATTAGTAAACTTCCTTTAACTATTATTCTAACTTTCTAACCAACTCGCCAACATCCACGCGGTCTCATGAGACCGCATGATAATGGAATTTCAATATTGTCGCAATAACGGATGCTTGATGTGCAGGGTAAATCATAATACTTAGGGCCGATTTTTCTATACCCAGGTAACTTTTATTTGAAGAATAGATTTGACATGTTAACAGTTTTCGTTTAGAAAATGTGTCAAAAAGCGTCAATTTTATTCGTCGGATAAAAGTTATCTGGCGTTTAAAAAATGGGCTCTTACTCAAACACCTAATAACATATTTTACTATAGGATCGATGTCGAAAAAAAAAACTCCTACCTAAATTTCAGATCAGCTGTTGTGGGTTGTATGGGAAAATCTACCATTTTTAGGGTTCCGTAATCAACACGGAACGATTAGGTATTATAGTTTCGCCATGACCGTCCGTTTGTTTGTCTTTCCGTGGCTTAGGTCAGAGACAGTACTAGAAAGCTTCAATTTTGCACGGTATAAATAAAATCACGCAGACAAAATAGCAGAGAAAAAAATGTTTTTGGGTTGCTTACACGAACTGAGGGGATGATTTTTTTTGTCTATCGTATAATGTGACGTGTCGTTAGATAACCCATTTATTAATTTTTTTGTTAAAGTCAAGTTTTCTATGCCATCTAATGGTTGCTAATGGTTGCTATAAGAAATATGGTAAATTTCAGGACTCTGATGATACAGGATGTCCTGAAACTCAAGGATAACCTGGTTACCACATATTCTTTACATCATGCTATGGTGAACACCTGTATGAAACGAAGTTAAGAGGAAAACTATCACAGCTAGTTTGGCTTTAAAAGTATCCAGTTAACTTATAAAATGTACTCGGAGAAGAAAAATACTTAGATAACGTTGTTAATTATGTAAAACAGGTAGCAAATACCGCATATTTTGACGGGCAACTACGGAACCCTACATTGTGTGTGACCCTACCCGTACTTGGCTGGTTTTTGAGATGTTGATGTTGGTCCCGTAGTGAAAGTTGTGGTATTTGAGCGATAGGATTACTACCCTAAAATAATGCTAAATAAAAAATACCTTACATACTAGTACAAGTACTTACTTTTAAATTTGTTTCGCCATCTGTTCACTTGTACTAGACAAGTGAACAAATGGCGAAATAAATTTAAAAGTGTAGTCAAAATGTTAGGAGACGCATGTAAATTTGCTTATTATGCACCTAAGTATTTAAATCGAATACATAATTAAAGCTTTTCCAGAAGGCCCGGGCACAAGTTGTAAATTAAGGTGCATAAAATGTCCTACCTATTCTATAACTTAACTCCCTTGGAAGTGATTCTACAACTTTTGATATGAGACTATTAACAAACTCAATAAAAAAAAAAACAGCTGATTGGCTAGTTTAGTACTTAGCGATTTCGATGTTGGTTTCATAGTGTAAGTTAACTAATAAAAAAAGACCCTACAAATTCTTTAGATTAATTTAATATTAGTAAAGGTTAATGATTCGCAAGGTTTTTTGCATAAGTATTCTATTGTTAGCTTCTATTATTTTTTAATTTCATAAATTATATCTATTACTGAGAATCGTCATGCACCTCAAACAGGCAGCAACAGTCTTGTTAATAAAAACAGATCTAAAAAGTCTATTACTGTCGAAATACAAATGAGAACGCTCAAAGCCCGCAACTAATCAAACAAATTTTCATATCTCATCCATCATGTCAAGCGGAGGCGTTAATCCCACAAGAAGCTCATTAGGGCGAGTGGATCAACGATCAAAAACAACGTTTAAGACGCCAATCGAGCATGTTAATACACTTTTCATTACGGCTCGGACGACCGCGTTATTAAAACAATGGTAGGAGCAAAAAAACGGCCAGCTTGTAAGGGTAATTTTGTTACTTTCGGCTCTTTAAAGCGCTATTCCCCTCTAAACGTAGCGCCATCTCTGTCTGGCTGCGCCGACGCGTCTGCGATGTATTCCACGGAACTCAAAGCTCCGCTTGCGAGTTTGCAAGCCACGGTCGGATGAGTAAAGCCAACTGGAATTTAATATTCATTTATTATAACCAGAGGGTATAAATGCACGGTTGCACCCAAACTTTTAAAGGAAAACATGAGATTGCCCGATAAAAAATCAATAAGTTATCTTTAGAATAACTAACGCTATGTATCTAGCTACTAATACAAACTCTATATTTATTCGCAAGTATCGTTCTTACAAAGGTTTATTGTAAGAACCATGCTAAAGATTTCTGCTGTTTAGTTGAATTTATTCTTACTTTTGTTAAATAGAATTTAATCCAACTTTTTCTCTAAATTAAAAAAAATGTAATTTCAGTCTACACTGCTTGCCCATGGAATTTTAACGACGACGTTTAAGTGAAATAAATAAATCATTCGTCCGCTTACACACAGCGGCTCTGTGCTGTGTAATTTCCGTTAAATTCCCCTTCGAGACTTAATATACTGACCAGTGTAACTTGCTTAAGTAGAGTTTCATCATCATACAATCAAAAGACCAAAACTGAACAAAACCTTACGAACAAGTAATTGTTTTTGATGAACTTGATAGTAAGTTTAATTGAGAAATACATGCTTGTTTATAAATACTTGTAGTAAGTACGTATTTATGTACCCAAGTATATTCGACAAAATATCCTTTTCATTATTATTCCCCAAATCAATTGGCGAACAACATTGGGTACGCATAGATCAAAACAGACCCTTTCAGCAACCAATATCTACATTATTTACCATATCATACTCATTATACGATTAAAATGACTGTCAATATTCCAACCAGACTTATGTGCAAGGCACTGAATGCACATCTATTTTTGTCTCGTCTCATTACAGCTCATTCGAATCCCTCCATAACGACAAGAGCAAGTTTATATAAGTAGGATACATTATTGATAATTTCACGCGGCGAAGTGTGATTTTTCACGTTTTCTCCCGAGATGCTAACGTGACCCGGAGCGGGCTCCATTTATGATCGGTGTACCGAAATGGCCGACAAATGGCGGGTAAATGAGAGGCTTCGCTCGCCGGCCGGCCGCCGCTCCATTCAGACCATCGCTTTTTTAAAACGGCCCGCTATTACAACCATTAATTCGATATACCTCGCTTGTTTTGTTATGTACACCCAATATCTCAGATAAATCGGAGAGGCAGTGTATGCGCCGCGTTAGAGATGGGTCGACCAGTTAAGGTTGTAGTGGCGGCCCGAGGCACATTTGATTATACGTTGAGAGAGGTCTAATCGCGCTCGACGGGCGAACACCTCGAGATCAAACACGAGGCGCGCCGCCAGATATTTTTGTTTCTATTAAACAACACCCGACGTAATAATGTTTAACAATCGTGCAGCGATAATTTGAACATAGAAATCTTTGGAGTAGTTTAATCACAGTTAATCAAGTTTTGATATATGAAAACTAGTTGACTGATTTCGGAATCTGTATCTCAACTGTTTATTGTTATTATTACGGTAAGCATATTTTATCGTAATTTAAAAAAATGTACAAAAACTTCGTAGGTTATAAATATGTTAAGGTCCTTTAATACAGACATTTTATATTTGATACACACAGAATTACACGTGAGATACAATTTATTTTCATATCAAATTATATTTCCTAACCCCTTTAATTTTTAGATTTCTCGTATAGCAGCATTCGTAGTCGTAGCAATTTAAATACGCTATTGTCGGTAGTGCAGCAGTCCTAAAAAAATGCCGGCCGCTGGATGCAGGCCGCTTCCAATCGGCCAAACTGGAAGTTATTGGGGGAGGTCTACTACTTACGTTCAGTAGCTCTGAAATGATGATGATGAGACCTCAAAAAATTATATTTGAAAAATGTAGGTATTATCTATTTAATGTTGTCTCTTGAGATTAACTTAAATACGATAAATATATTTCAACTAGCACAGTTTATGATAATTAAAATATTGCGTAAAAATAACCGCAAAATATTGCGTAAAACTGATAATAATTTAGAGCGACTCTACATCTTTCCGTGTGCAGATAAGTGGTCAACTGAGAGGATCTGGGATTGTTATTAAATATTTGTGTTGTGTGCGATTAGCGACCGGCAGCAGCTAATGTAATTTATCGCTGTACTGTTAGATACGTCTACTTTATTAAGCTAATAATAACTGACTGATGAACTAGATGTAAATAGTGTTTGTAAGATATTTCCCTTAATTTGGATTCTAGATTGAGTACAAGAACCTAATATTTCAGAAGTATATACTCCTAAAAATATCTTTCAGTTTAGATAGCTTTCGATCCAGTTAAAATGAACAGAGTAGCATCAAGATCTTGTACAAGTGGGGGATTTTTTTTAATTTAAATTAATTTTACCTAATTTTACAATGCCGTGTAGCTCTAACTAGGGTCGATTTTGGTTGTTTCCAAATATTGAAAAGGTAAACTGGACATATTGGTAAATGTTGTCAAAGTACATTCCTTGTACTCAATTTATATTTATTTTGATCTGAAGGTTGAGCTCGATTTTACAAGCGAGGAAATTTTTAATGAATATTAATAAGATTTGAGCCGCATTCGACACGCATTCGTATTCATAGTACGGATATCGTATTCGTTCAATAGACATTCGGAGGCTTAGAGGTCGATAATTACGCGAACAGTTGATGCTTAATCTTCCTGTTTGCTGATTCAAAACAAAAACAAGCCTTGTTTTTGTGCGTATATTAAGCGCAGTTTCATTGCTGTTAAGGTTGCCAAAAGTATAAAACGGAACCTTTTCGTTTTCATGTCTTTTAGTTTAGCTTTAGTCTTGCCAAATGTACAAAACCGATGTTATAAAATATTTACTAAAGTAGGACTAACAAATTGTTGTCATAAATAAAGATTTGAATTTAGTATATCATGTCATATTTGGGTAAGAATATGGAAAAATAAAGTAAATCTTTTTTTTTACCAACAAACAAAAATATTAATGATGATTGTAAGTAGATAGATATACTTTATTTCACTCTATTCAAAGAAGTTACAATATTGTTTATTACGTTTAATTTAGAACGAAAACTTAAGTAGATAATATATAAATATGAATTCTTTCAAGTAAGTACTACTTATTCTTATTTTAATAAGCTATGTTAGCAATGTATTACGAGTACTTATTAAGTTAAAAATACAGTAGGTACTCTGTTTGTTTCAACAAGGTTTCAAAATATTCTTCACTAATTATCAAGTATTACTCAGTCTACAATATTAATCTACAAAATTGTGTGTATCAGTTAACGGACATAGATTCGACAAGTAATCTCAACACCACTGAGGACTACGAAGGAATGAATACCAATTATACTTTTGGCCCGGCCAAGCCTCTCTACCCCCACCACATTACCACTTCCCTAGTTATGACAAGAGACAGTCATTACCAGTGTTGCCTTTTTCAATTTTACAAAAACAAGACAAAAATATACAAAAATGATTGGAAATCCATTTTAATATTAATAATCGTCATCGCCACCCCTAATCCGGTCCGAGTTAGCGCCTCGCCCCATATATCTCTCGCAAACCGAAGCATTGTGTTACATAAATAAAAGCGTTAAACGCGCGGTTATTGTCTATTAGGAATTACTTTTCTCGCGGCGAGCACAATGGCCGGCGCGCTCAAAGAGATGCTTATCTCGTACATCAATACGCAGCGGGCACGCCCCTCACGAGTACTAGATCCGTTTGTGTTGGGATACTGTCTGTTGCTCTTTATTTTCACGGCAGATTAAAACGTTTTTGTTTTGCTGTTACACTTTAGAGGGGTTAATCAGCGTAGGCACTGAAGACGGATTAGGATGGGCCTTCGTGTGATATCTTTAAGAGGTGGAGTAGACATCATCGACATTACGCTCGCCCGCTAGACACGCACAACTGAAAGGTTATCTGGAAGAAATTTTTTTGTCGATAAGGCCACCTGATTGTACATTTGTCTCTTGTTTATAAAAAAGTGTCTATTTTAGTTAAAACCTTTAGAGACAACTGGCTCAAAATTTCAAGGCAACAAAACAACAAATTTCTATCATATCTGTCATTGCTGAATACTGAAGAAGCATTTTCTGAAATTTTCTTCATTGAGCATTTCATAAAAAATAAATCTAAAAACTATTTAATCTATTCAGCTGTCTGGTAACAGAACAAGAAACCCAATTGCATAATATGCTACTAGCCCTGACTGTAAAATCTTTATTGCATATTTATTTCTTATAACTAACATTTGAGCATCATATTTCATAGAACAATACAATTGATATTTTTGAACGTCTTGAGACCAATCAACATTGAATTAATATTAGTACAACAGCGCAACACAATTCGCTTTCTAAATTATGTACGCTATCGATTGATACCAATAATAGCGTAAAATTATAGTATCAAAGACAGAAAGAATCGGCGACGCAATTATTCGCAATACCAGCTCTCGAATTGGAAATTACCCGTATAGGTAATACAGTAAATCGTCAGAGAAATTGCTACGGCGAGGACAGACAGAGCTTTGGATCTGTCCCAACTAAATTACGTGAATAATATAGGTTGGTGCCATGTAATTTGATTTCTTTAGAGTCCAAACCGATAATATTCAGCTGATGGTAACATTGGACTGAATTAACAGTTGTTTATTTTTGTATCTTTGTGGATTGCATCACTTGAATCGTTCACGTAAGATCCTTTTGACCTATCTCTCAGAAGTTATTCCCTAAGAAACTGTAAAGCTGTAGTGAGTTAAAACCAAAAATTTGTCTCTTTGATAGTTTGATAGAACCAGTTGTACAGAATAAAAAAAATAGATTCGTGCATACCCATAAAAAATTTAATTAACAAATCTAAAAAAACATTTATAACCTATAACTCTAACACCAAGAACATATTATTTCTGCATAATTATGCTAAGTAATTTTGCGCACATGTTTTGTAAATAAATAAATATTTATGTTTTCGGATTAAACACATTTTACTACGCAGATAATGAAACTTTTCTATATCTTACCAAAAGACAATTGTTGAGTAAATATCAGATTGAATTAAAGGGTTTAATTTTAACGACTGCGAAGTTCGCTCAATCAGAACAGGCAACGCATCCATTCAGTTTTTCAAAAAAGAATTTATTGTATAATTGGTGTTTTAACAACAAACATCAATGAGTGCGCAAGGCACAGTGTTCTCAGAATCATATGTTATAAATTTGTAAACGATGCCACAAAACTTCTGTGTGAATAAAAAAACTAGCTTCACGCTGAGGGACGATTTGTTTCTTTACAAAAACTGCGCACATTGCTTGTTTAAATCGTAACATTGGAAACGACGTTGATGCTTAAATAGCAATGGATTTCTCTGGTGGGAATAGTGTCGTAATAAACATAAAATTCAATCGATTGCGGACACCTGTGTCGGCAGTTTATGGGTTTATGACATTACACCTCCGAGTTTGGAATAGACCCCTGCTGGTAATTGCTTCATGAAGGCCCCCTTAAAACGGTTTATAACTCAAAAAACACTAGCTCCGTCATAATTAGATACAAATCTCTCAATAATGATGTTTTTCAATTAATTTATATTGAGGTAACTTTGTTCCGTTAGCGGTAAAATGCGTCTTAAGTTTTTCTAGCTTATTGAAATGATCTAATTAGAATATATACTCGTAAATATTGGATAACATCACATATATTGCTCTGATCCTAAGGTAAGTAGTTATAGCACTTGTGTTACAGAAATAAGAATTAACGACGGTACCACAACTCCCAGACCCGACCCATCAAAGAAAAGTTCGTTCGTTGACTCGACCAAGAATCGAACCCAGGACCTCAGAGATGGTGACGCCAAGTCCGATGTACCTACTTGTCTCTCGGCTCCGGAGCTCGTCGTCGTTACAGATTTATGTACGTGAGTGTAACAATTCTAGATCTTTTTAGACGAATACTGTTAGTACCTAATTTCCGATGCACTGTCTGTTGTGTTATATTTGTTTACACATCTACAAAAAGTACCGGTTCGAAAGTGACCACACTGAGTTGCCGACAATGGGACAATGAGAACTGACGTAATCCGGTCATTAATAAGGACTCGCACGTTTAGTGTTAACATGACAAATGCGCCCGCGCACAAAGCCACCGCCGCCGCGGGGCGCCTCCCGACGTTTTCACTTTACTCTTAAAGTACTTCATTCAAACTTTTTTCCTTGACTTTTTATAATACTGCATGGATAATGAAGCCCCGTAAACGGTTTAACGATTAATCCTACATTACCTGCTATGAAAAGACAATCGATTTTGATTATAATTTGAGAACTATACCCTTTTTTGAATGAAAATCTGACATCACATCGAAATTTTTCTTTTTACCTGCTTCAGGTATTACGACATACATCACTTAAAAAACCATTTAAAAATTAAGTAAAGAGTTCCGTAGACTAGCTAAAGCAAATTTATACCTACATACTTAATTAACAGGTTTTACTGGTCTTGTTTTGCAATAGCTGTTCATTCTTGATAGCTTAATCTAGTGCGACCTTGACAGTAAATCTTTAAAATCTGACAACGACCCGCTTTATTGATAATGTCAAAATAGCTAAGCAACAACAATTCAATCTTCCAAACTCGTTTTCCACCTACACACATGTAGCGTATACAAATACTTGTTAAAACGTCTATAACCCCCTACTGCATGTCCCGGCGCAGAAGTGCAATTACAGCGAGTAGAAAATTAAATTAACACACACGCATGTCGGACTCGGGGGAGGGTTAACAACCACCTTATGAACACTCTTTAATCTAAATATTGAACCTTAATTTTATGACCATAAGAAACTTGTAGGTTTTAGAACAATGTGGCCCCGTGAGTCGCCATTTTGCTTCGTCCACTAATTGCAGGTCCTACCATAGTCATTTCATCGACCAGTACGACAACTGCGCTCATTACCCCGTGGTTTGTGTTTTTCGAATTAGCACTTCCATTGTCTCAATTGTGCTGAGGCCTGTCGTTAGATGTGATTGTTGGGTAGTACATAATGTGAGGTGGTGAGTTTGTAATGCAACTTTGTAACTGGCACAGCGGTGGACTGTTGACACTGTTGTGTAACGCTGGAAATGTTTTGTCATTTCCTGCGTTGTTGTTACATAGTCATCAGAGTTTATCACACTGCCAATGGTGTTATTAGCAATCATTAATGAAAATGCGTAGTTACTTCATATAAGATATTTCAGGACATTGAAAAACGACTTGCTTTTTCTAATAACTCCTAATCTAATACCATCGCACATTTCAATAATTTAAAAAACATTTTACTAATGTGCTTGAAAACACCAAATAGTTTCCATAAAATCCAAACAAAGATCGAAGCTAAAGTTTGACTAAATTGACCGAATAAATCAATTTTCATTTTCGATTATGGCTTGGGTCCAACTTCAAGTATCCGATTCATTTTTAATCGAGACTATGGTTGATTGGAACCAATCAAATGTTGTAATTTATGGCAGCTATATTGGAGCCTGATCCTTGCTTGAGTTTGAACTGACCTTGAACTTCTGTGGATGTAGAGCCGGCCGGATAATCTGTCGTGACGAATCACAGGTTTGATACGCTGCATACTGATTGGATACCCGACGAAAACTCATGCATAGTACTAAAAGAACAGATTGCCCAGTCAACAGCGAAGTTTCTTCCCTAGACAAAATATTGTGGTGATGACCACTGAGTAATTACGTAGAGTCGTAGACAATTGTTTTGCATTACTAAAAATTATTTATAAAACGGGATACAACGATCGACTATCCTTAAAAAGTAAAGCTTTTATGCCTTTTTTCTAAAAATTGCCTCAGGGAATTATTTCAATATTTTTCATTAATTTCACGTAGCAAACAATGTCACCTCACCGTTAGGGTTGACATAATGTGTCATCATAATATTATTATGAGGAAAAATAATTTGGTTTGAGGACAAAAATTAATAAAACCGTATAGGTCGCTCACCATTCCAAAAATGTGGCCCAGACACTTCGGTAATAGGTATAATAAGTACAATATTTACGGCAGTCGGCCATTTAGTCCTACCCATTCAGTATTGTAATATGTAGTGAATATATATGTAATGAATCACACAATCCAAAGATTATATAAGTGGCAATTCCTCTTCTATAAAACAAACCAATCGTAAAAATCCGGGGCAAGTGACTTGTATTGTCTTGGTTCTTTTCTTCTTCCTATGACCGATAGCGGTGAATAGGCTAGTGGGTATCGGGGTCTACCACCATTAACAGTAAAGTAATCACCGATTAGTCTACTCATATGATGCGGTGATGGCCGAAGAATGGTCGGTGAAATGTCGTTACGTGTAAATGGAAATTAAAAATTAGGATTAGTAGAGATTATAGATTTGAAACATCACTGATTTTGAGCATTTGGTAACGGATTGAGAACAAATTTTTATTGCTTATTTCTCTATGTTGCCGACAGTATGATTTATGCGGATAAGTTGCAGATTTAAGGTGGGAAATGTCTACTGGTGACCTAGATCAGAAACATTTAGAATTGGGCAAGAAGTAAGCCACAGATGGTTACACGATTTAATGGCTTGTGGTTTCTTATTGATTGATTCACTTTCATAATAGACCTAGTTAGGTATTTTTTAATTAATTCGAGTTCATTAACGTATTTAAAACGAAACAAAACCAATATGAATACCTATTGTGAATTAATTCCAATACGCTGGAGTATCAGAACAATGTCAGGGCGATAAAAATCGTGAAGTGTGTTGATTAGGCCGATAATGTCATGAGATTGCAGACCTGAGATTGTTCGTACTTAATCAGTCGTTGCGGTGTCAGGAGAACCCTCAGTAGGGATGCCAATTCAACAAAATATTTTACATTTTAATTTTTAAAACAAAACTTATCATCTCTTTGCTATTTTATTGAAATGCCTATATTTTGTAACTTTAATGAAAACCGTTTTTTACTGATAATATTCAAAATTTGGTGTTTTTAATAGGTTTTGGTTAAATAAAAATAAAACCACTAAAATTTATCTTGAAAACCATTACAATTTAATACTATTATATCACTGTATCTAATTTTAAAAAAAAATCTAATTAATTTATACACTTATGAAGAGCAATTCTTCCTGGCACAGGTATATTTTTACCTAAAAGGAAGTTTTGGTCAATGTATGTAAATGAGACTGTTTTTACATCAAATAAACAATTTATTTATACATAATTACAAAAAAAAACGTTTTGAGTTTTTTGGTAGGATGGATTTTCAGGGATTTTTTCTCAATATAATAAGTTCACCTAGAGATGGATTTTTCGATGAATTGGTCTCATCGGCATCCCTAGCGGTAAATCGATTGCGGGACGAGGGCGAAATGTGGTAGAATTAATTCTCAAATTGATGGTTCGCTGCTTAAAATGCCGACCCAGCTTTTTGGCGTTCCGCCTCAGAATACTTACACGAGACTTGTTGAATCAATGATTATTATTTCTATCCCGTTTCCTAATAAACAAGGACTCTTAAGACCCAACAGTTTTTTTTTAGTTAATCTATTGGAGTTTACAAATTATTATAGCTGAATACAAAATATGGCTAAAATAAATAGATATAGTTATGCCTTGATTAGCCAGGACTTTTTATGAAATATAGCGTAGACATTTAAAAAAAATTGGCCTTATTATATTAATCCCTCCCGTGCTTTAGTTACTTTGGCAGTGCTGATAAGCGGAACCATAAAAACAGTTCAAACAGATCACTCTTTCCGGGTTTTTTATTATTATTTCTCGTCGGCGTACTCTGTTATTTGGGCATCAATTTGATGTGTATTGCACCTGCTAACCTCTTTAAATATTTATTATTGTACCGACAGGACGGTGTCCACTTTGTGTTGGTAATTCGAAAACAATTTCGCTCGCTGTTAGGCAATACGTTCAAGTTTATTTATCGATTTATGAATATAAATTAGTTCTAGAGGCTTTTACTCGTATTTAACCTTGGTATTGTTGCCATGAATAAATAATGGTATATAAAATGGACTACATGTTACTTAAGTTACTAATAAAACTGTGCTCTTGAGAACCACTACTCTAGTTCGACAGAGCATATTTGTCCACTGTCATATTTTTTATTTCATTTTATTTATTCGGCATACATTAGTTAACAATACAATGTATGGTTAATAAGTAAGTAAGATGGGCTACTTAGTGTATTTGGACACACAACATATTATCTGATCTCTGAGTGTCACAGAGTGTACCAACATACATGCACAGTAATCCTAAATTAAAACAAATCATCATAACGTAAAAATAATATTTAAATATCATTTACAGATATATCTACTTACATAAGTAGCATACATCATCGGTCAAGTGCAAGAGTTATAACTTTTTGAAGTTAATATATGGCGTTCGTTTCTAGCAATGATAGGCAGTAGGTATATACTTACTGACAGACCGACGGACAAATAATAATAACAATTTTATTGACATTAAGCTCGTAGCAATTAGCAGCACGTAGCAAGCTACGAATATACACAATTGCTGTAGCAAAGTTTAGCTAAATATTACTCACTAATTGATTGATTGCTTGTATTGATATGTTCAATACAAGCAATCAATCAATTAGTGATAGTATACTATAATTACACTTGACTATTTTCAATTGACCTGACAAAATACAAAATCTTACAATCAATATTACACATTTTGTAATTTTGGGGTCTTCAGTCATTATGCGCATTTTATAATGAAATTACCATCTTCAGCATATGTACCATATTGAAATGCATTTAGGTACATACATAAATGTTTTGAAGTTCGAAGAAACTATTATACAATCTTAGCTTCCGACGGCCAATTCTTGGTCTAATAAAACATACATAGATAGGCTGTAGAATGTTTTTTTGAAACCCTATATGAACATCATTTTTATCCCTTACTCAATCTTGCCGATATTTTAATAGGTATTATGCTATTCGGGGCGGAGACAAATCAAACAAATCAGACAACATTAAAATCGACCCGGCGTCCTAGACTTACAAATGGTGTAACTTACCCGACTTTGTTTTTTTTTTTTTTTTTTTTATGTATGTTCAGCGATCATTCGTTACTGCGTTGACCGATTTCGATACTTATTTTTTTGTTTGAAAGGTAATACTTTCAGAATGGTCCCATATAAATTTGGTTAAATTCTGATGATGGGATCTATAAGAAAATCATCAAACATTGCATAAACTCCGTACCACGCCAACTGATTTTAGTATCTATCTTACCTATATCTCTGCCAAATGTAGACCGATTTTGATGATTCTTTTTTTAATGAATAGATTATACTTCAAAGATACTATAATAAAAATTTTTGGAAAAAAAATTCTCTCCAAAAGTAACTGATTAGGTACTTAAGTGTTAAGATTATTTTTAGCGTTTTAGTTTTTTGAAGTCGGTTTTTATTTTTTTATAACCTATATTACATCGATACTATTCTTAAATTTACACAGACATCGCTATAATAACATCATCAGCGGAAATATGTCGTTCCCGCCCATACGTTTTGTACCATTTCGGGGCAACATGCACGGCCCTTTTACCGGACCACTCATGTGATAGGGGAACCCACAGATGGAATTTGCGATAAACGATCATAGTAATTTTATAGTTGGAGGCATGATAAATATGTACTGTTTTACTAGTCGTGTAATTGAAGTTATGATTAAAACGATATAAAAGTTTTAGTTTTTCTTGCGAAATATTGGGCAAGGTTATATTTCATTTTATTAACACCAACTTATAATAAAATCTACTAACTTTTAAATAATGTAGGCAACAATAGTTTCACTTATTTATTTTTAATTCCCATCCCGCTAATATATTTTTTTACCTGGATGTTGTTTGGAAGATTTAGCTTTTAGCGATAAGACTGTCTCAATTGTTTACTATTATGTCTCGTATGCAACTCGTAATTATGTTTTCTTAGTTAATCAGAATAAAAAAAAGTTGGTACATTTTTGACTATGTATTTTATATTTCAGTCGGTCGCTTTTGAAGCATAAGTTTAGTTAGTCGATAAAATATCGTGTACGATTTGATTGCAATTTCTCGCCGAATAGAAACGTACTGTCTAAAATTCATCAGCGTTAATTTGATTGCTATTCTGAACGGTAAATACAATATAAAGTGTAATACGCATGTAATTCAGATACATCTGCGGCTGTTACATTGCGTTTGTCGAATCGCTGATTGCGGGGGCGGCACGCGAGTTCGAATTACGGACACGATCAAGAAGTGACCGGAACAATGGTGGATACTGGACAATCGATGGGCACGCGTCTCGATTCTCGATTACAATCGAATCGATTCGAGCAGCGTACTCCGAGAATCTCAGGTCATGGTTCCACTCGCCACAATGTTTAGATTTGCGATTTGATTGTTTTTATTCGATTTTGTGGTTGGAATAAAAACAATTTGAATAACTACAGAAATTAAATCAAATGTTTGCTTGTAATAGTAATAGTAATGGTAATGGTAATGATCTATGATTGAGGCAATCAATTGAAATACCAATAATAACTCGCATTAACTCATAACTACCTACCTTATAATAATAACTACATTTATTTACGTACAGGGAAAAACTGTATTAGGTATTTAAGATTAGTCATTTTACCTTTTTTTGAGAAAATTAAACTTGTATGATACTAAAAAGTCGCAAATAGAGTCTGTGTGGCGCTTAAGCGGCAAATCACATCACCCGTGCCGCAAGTCCCACTATTAAATAGAACGTTTTTGTTTAAATCTGAGACGAATTCTAAATTTTGAGTGTGTTGTTACTAGCCGTGATGTTCGCAGCGCTTATGGCTCCGTGTCATGCGACGGGAGTGAACATGTTTATTGATTCACGCTCAAACCAACCACTGATCAATTTCACACAAAACACAGACCAGCCTTAATTGGAATTCATAAGAGTTTGAATGCAACTATGAAAGTTCCATTTAAATAACTAATTCTGTCTGGCTTATTTCAAAATTTTTATTTGGTGTGTAATTGCCTTTTATTGCTGTAGTTAACACCTTGCGGTATAACGTGGAGAACCTGCTCGTCTTTTATTTTTGAAATATATATTTTTAATTATTATTTCATACTCTTCTATTTTAATTAAGAATTACTAAGTGGTATTTTATTTAGAGATTTACGGATTGCATGAATTGCATTCGATTGAAAAAGTCCTCAAAAGCCGTACCTAGCAGGTACCTATTATTTTATGAGGCGTTACGCAGTTGACTATATTCAATATCTATACAAATTGTGTATCTACTATGATATTCGATACATTGAGTAGATATTCTCTTAAATTGTTCATATAAACTGATTTATCTGAAATGGTACGTATTCGGATTGGATAAGAAAGCCCTGACAAATTAAAAAAAATAATATCTCATTTATCTCCAGCTCATTTGATTCAATTTCCTCTGACCGCTTTTCTGGTAATTTCCTCAGCTATAAGATCATCATAATACAGATATATTTATTTTAATTCTGTATCGGTGGTAAAGTTTAAATCAAACTTTCATGGTTTTATATCACTTAACGCGAGAAAGTAAAAAGTGGCTCAATGGGCTAGTTTCCAAAAAAAAAAAATTAGTCCGTCAGTTGGATTAACATAAAATAATGGACACATATTTTTTCTTTTCTCAATCAAACAAAAAATGATGAAGATATAGCCCGTTAAAGTTCTGCGTAACGTCACGCCTTGCGACACTTTTTAGCAAGGCGTGACGTCAAACCCAAACTTTGATGAGCTTTACCTCCGTTATTTTTTGTTTGACTGACAAAAGACAAAATATGGGTCCAATAGTTTTTGCTAATCTAACTGACGAATTAAATAAAATAATAATAATTTTGACCCAGGAAACTAGCCTATTGTAAGCGTCACCACTTTACTTTTCTCTATTCTAATGTGACTAAGAAAGTTCCAAAACCGTTTGTAGTACTCACTTTATGCTGAACATTTTTAAAAAACATGATGGACAATCGGACACGAAAATAAAAAAAACTCAATGTTACGTTGGCAAGTTATGCGTGATAGAATTTCCTTGTTATAAGTTCCCATAGATTACATCTACCTACCAATCATTAGTTTGGAAACGAAAAGTATTTGGAAATATTAAATCTAGTATAATGTAATAAAAAAGGTAACGCACATTTTATAACGGTGCATTAGACAAGTCACCCCTGCGCAAACGCAGACATTGTCCGCGTTACGGTACAATCGCGATTTCCAAAACGCAGCGCTGCTTCACGCCACGTTACGACGACATAAAATAAAATGAAATAATGTTTGTTGTGACAGCGCTTCCCGCATGACAAAATACGCCCATTTATTTCAGACAACAATGTAGTAAATATCAGTTTAATGACCGTGTCATACAGTTGAAATTACCCTTTAAAATATATGCCCCGACTTTGTCGACTCCTGTTATGATTCTCGAGCTAATACTCGACTGAGACGGAATGATAGTAATTTTGTAGTTAGTTGCGCACGAGTGTGCACTCGCTTGCAAAGTAATGAGTAGACGTAATTTTACCTATTTATTTACAAACGAGAGACAAGAAGTTGGTTCTTTTCTTGACAAATTAGGTAATTTATTTAATGATAGCTCGACTTATATGTGACTGTATTAGGTACACGAGTAGACTATAGACTCAATATCCGGAATACTTTCGATAGATAAGGTCTATCTATCAAAAGTATTCCGGACTTATGCAAGTTACTAGTTATGATATACACCGTAATAGTTTTTGTTCCGTTGACCGCTAATGACGCCTTAAAGCGTCTCGCTATTAAATGATTAAACAAACTACTAAATAATTAGAGTTTAATTCTACTATCGGAGCTCTTATACCATTGAAAAAACTCTAAGCGTTAAAAAAAGGTTGCCCTTAGCACCGAAATGCTTGTTGGGATGTCTCGAAAAAATATGATTGGAGATTACCTGCTCCTAGTCCTAGGTAGTCTAGACAAGGACACGAACAATATAATGCACTGCTTCAAATATACACTTTCACATGCGTTACATTCATTCAGGATAAGTGCGAGTCCACCATTAGTAGGAACAATATCGACTGCCCATAACAGCAGAGCTGCAAACCAAACAAGAAAACCACGACAGAGACGTTACCCGCATCGCGTCAGCGGAATTTGTCACGGCGTGAAATACGGGGTAAGAATGGAATTGAATTTATTTTGCCCCGATGCGGTAACGATCTAATAAATCGGGAGGAGGCGGTCGTAAGTCAGGGTTCACCGCAGGGCCGTAACTCACGCGGGCAATGTGCCGCGAAATCAATAGAGCTGACAATACGCCTCTCCCTACCAGGCGAACGAACGAAATAGACCTCTCGTGTTATTATGACATATGTATTCAGTTGTTTTAAGGATAACAATATAGTATTGTGCGACTGTGGTGCGGGCCAACAAACTATGGACCACCTACTACTCTGCCATTGTCACTATACCTGCACGAGGGCGACATAAAATGGAGTGAAGTTGCCTAATTTTGGTCGATAACAATCTAGAATTGTCATTGACGTAACATAAGAAGAAGAATGGAAAACCCATAAAATCCAACTAGAGTAGTAAGTTAGTAGTACCTAGCTAAACCGAAACATAGCGCACAACTAGATAAAGAGTAATAAAACTCGAAATACGCGATGTGATGTGTCAGGTGTGTTGTAATTACATTTTATTGACTCGCTCCAAATGATAATTGTTTGCCAACAGAAGCTGCGTATTATTTGTAATCCAATAATAACAGACCCTCCTGTGTTTATACTTTCTATATATTTGGCAGCGACCGCATAAATCGTTAGCAGATTACAAGGTGTCAATACCGAGAGTCATTTCGAGTGCGAATCGAATAATGTTTAATGGAAACACGTTGCAATCAAATCGCAAGAACAAGCATAAATTTATTAACGACGCTGAAATATCACCACATAAATCGCTATCTCGCCTGTCAGTTTATCGACAATTATTCTTAATTGGATTATGAAAGCGGTGCATGCTGTCGCATGTGGCGCAAGTTGGGAGCGCAAGTGGTGCGTGGAGCGGAGAAACACACATTTTAGAAAAGGCATCGAGCCTTATTGGCATACCTTATGTGGCAAGTACCTAAAATTACGTCATCTAGGTGTACACCTATGAAACATACGCTAATTAATAGAGAAAGTAATTACAAAAAACAAATACTCCTAGACAAAATGTCGTAAATGACATACTTTTTTTAGAATTTCAGTTTGAATGTGTAATATTGACTTATTCAAACTGAAATTCTAAACAAAGTATATTATTAACGACATTTTCCCAAAGAGTATAAAGTAAATTGGGGAAAAGGTCGTCGAAAAATGCAAACCAATACCTAACTTTTTTCTCTTTCCCAATTTTACAAAATTATGATTAAGGTCTAGCCCTAACCCTAGCTAGCGTTTTTCTCTCTACTCTCAACACTTGTACCATACAGGTCGCGAGTGCCGGCGCCTCAGTGATCTCTCGGAGACACGCGGGCCCGTCGATTGGTGGAGTGGAAAGGGGCGGCCCGCGGTCCGCCCGCCTTCATCTACGTGACACTTTTCATGCAGATGAACTACCTATGTGAGCTTTAGTCCTGCCGCCGAAGTAGAAACAAAGAGTAGACAATAAAGTGTATACCAGAGACATGCTATTCATCGTGCAGCACTTTAGACTATCTAAAGTTAATGTTTACTGACAGATGCACAATTTAGATACAAACTAATGTATGATGAAGTTTAATTATTTATAAGTCTGTTCTCTCTGTGTGTGCTGTCTCTCTTTATCTCTCCATCTGTAACTAATAATAACAATACGTAATGTTTAAATAACGGTACTAAAATTTGAAGAACCCCTAGAAAGCAAATTTAGTTTAAGGTATTAGATATGATAAAATAATAAAGGTTAGTTAAACAAACCAGCTTAAGGTAAAGTCTCCTTAAAAAAAAAAGAAAAGAAAATTTAAAAAAAATACTTTGTGAGATTAAAAATGATTTAAAATGAACTTTGAACTCTTAAAATAGTTTATTATACTTTAAGCTATACGCAAATAAATAAAATACAGTATTTCTCCTATTACGGATGATACCACCGTATTGGAATCACCAGTTAAAATGGCTACCTTATTATGGCGTTGTTTTGTTTACCGTATTTTAGTTGTAAAACTAGTTTTAAATAGTAAAAACCCTAAATATATCGTAAGTGTATTAATAAGAAAAACCTATGAACGCCTTAGTTACCAATTTCTATGCTATTTTATACCTAAAACTTAGCTGACAAAATACGAGTGTACTTACCTTAGTAGTTTGTATGAAATGTCCTGCCGGATCGCCGCCGTAGCACAAACTGTTTGATAATAATTTGCTAACTGCATGTGGTATTTTCAAACGTCAGGTATGTGATTCATTATAATATTTTACATGACAGAATTCTACTTTCGTGCACTTGTAGTCATTACAACGAAAGTAAAACACGAAAATAAAAATACCTCCGTATTAGGTTTTGACTACCTCTGTGATAGGAGACTTTACCTTATCATCTAGTCCACTAGAACTGCGTAGTCTAGCCACAGTCGTAGAAAAAAAACATTTTATTCAGAAAAAATACGTAACCATCATATGGGTTGTTGGGTACATCGCAGGGTATAAAGTACTTACAACCAGCCCGCGGCGAGCCGCGCCTATGTATGCAAAACATTACAGTAATGCGATTTTAATAAAGCTCGGCAATTTGCGTATTTTAAGCAGCCGCTTCGTACGAGCTCAATTACGGGCTTTAAGATTTTTTTTCTAGCACACAATTAAGTTTAATGCAAGATTTATACCTCATATTTATCATACTGCATTTTCTTTCGAGTATGCACGCTTTTTCTACGACATTAGTTAATTACTGGTAAGTGTCAGTTTCATCTTGATAATCTATGTTCGTTATCATGGTTTGTTTTTGTACAACTTTCCTTGCCCTGTCATGCAAATGCAAAACTGATGTCCTGCTCAAATCCTCAAAAGCCCCTCACCTAATACATATATGAGAGTATAAGAGTATAATATCAATAAATAAATACCGGTGGCGTCGATTTTACCGTTTTCTAAACTCCAAAACCTAATCGCAACACGGAAAACAAAGTGCTTATAAAATTCCTCCTCCGTTCTCAATTAATAGTGGCGCAATAAAGCACGACTCAAAGGCTGCCGGCAGGGACATAGCATTAACGGGCTAATGGGTTATGATTATGATATTTACTGCTCCATGCGATGCCTTAAGCCGCCGTGCCGCTACGACCCGAATGTTGAGCACATACGTTTACATTGTAACATTCGTGAGGTGAACAAGTATTGTCTAGCTAGTTGATGTCGATAAAATTGGTTTTATCGTATTGTTCCATTTAACCACTTTCACCCCGGCTCACTACCGGTCATTCGGCGGTGCCTTTACTTTTTATGACTGCCGCGCCACACTGAAACCTGTCAGATTCTCTAGTGGATTTCAAACTTGTTTACTAAACATAGTAAGTACGTACGATTTGTCTAAAATCTTGTAAGAAAAATCTAAAAGCCATTTTAGGATTGACAGTTATCATCTAAAGTTATTATTTTTGATCAGTTGATCGAAATTTATCAATCACTTTCTCTGAAAGTGTAAAAAATTATTGAAATAAACTATTTTCTCCTTAAATTTTTTATCAACTAACTGAAAAATTTATTAGAACTATAAACTACAGTTATAGTATATATGTACAGTGCTATTACTGTATGTATACTTAGGGAACGAAAACTCACCTTATGCAAATGAGGCGGCTCCGGGCAAAGCGTTGCCTAAATATTAGTTTAATATTTGGGAGATTGTATCACCGCCGCAGATCGCTAGCGTCGCAACTCGGTCTACACACGCAGGCCGAGCATCTCTATTTTTCTTTTACGAATACATATTCAAAGACAAACATCGAACGTCGTTGAAACCTGTTATCTACGTATACGAGTATGTTCGGCTAAAATACCTTGCACAACTTTTTAAGGTTAAATCATTATTAAAACATTATCTTATTTCTACAAAATTTTAAACCGACATGACAGCTATTTAATAAATTTTAAATTAAATTAAGTTCAAAAATAGATTTCAGAAGTTTGTCGAAGTAGACTTATGTTTCGTCGGATTTGAGGTACAGATGGCGAGTAACTCAATCTTACCTCTATTTTATTTCATATTAAAACAATACCAGAGAAATCTAAACTATGATCTGTTCACCAAGTCACCGGGATAAATGAACGTCTGTTATGATATGCATATTGTAAAGATTCAATCACAATGTTACACGTCTTATGAAAATGTCCATTCTTGTATACGTGAAAAAGTAAGTGCTTCTTCTTCTTCTTCTAATGTCAATGGCAATTCTGTCAAATTTTTAGTGTCTATTATTCCGCCACACGAACCGCACTACCGATAGCGCAAACCAGGTCTTCGCGTGTGCAGTTATCCAAATGCGCTGGACGTGATAGAAGGTAGCCCACGGTTTGGGGGGAAGCACCGCAAACACACTCGCCGTCAATGTACCCTACTTGGTTAGGGTTACCTTACAGTCGCTGACCTGTGTTCGCAGCCTTTTCAAGGCTTTCCAGGTCGGCCAGGGAAGTTCTTTGCCTAGTGGGAGGTTATCTGACGGTGGGAGCAACGGTGAGGGGTTTTCTTTCCACCTTGTGGCCCTGGATTGAAGAGTATTCTTGGTGATGTAGCAAGTCTCTGCCATGAATCTTCGACGACTCTTAAGTCTTCACGGTACGTGGAGCCTCGTGCTAACGATGCCTAAAAATGCTATAGAGAAGTCAGAAATTTGATATCATCATTTTGATAACACATATTTTCATAAAAAACATAATTCTTAGAATGCGTTTTGTATAATTTTTTTTTGTATGATTTATATGTTAGCACATACATACCTTTTTTCGGCTTATAAAGGTTATAACACTAATAACCTAACACCATGTATACACGGTCCATTTCACAATGAAAAACTCAAATTTCTTGTCCTACCTAATAAATAGTACTTGGCTACAGGCTATTATTCGCAGCCACTTACCTATTACCTAAGAACTGCACTTTTTTACGTCCATAAAAATACTCTCCTATTTTATAGCCGCGATTTCGGAGCTACAACGCTTGGAGAGTACGTCGAATAAATTATGTAAATAGTGCTAGGCGGGTTCTCGCTTTCTTGTAAATGATTTGCCGTTTTACTCTAATGGCGGCCGGTCCCGAATCTACATATTAGTGGCACAAATTATTTAATTGGCAATGGCGGCACCCTGCGTGCCCGCACGCGACCTCATACAACGCATACAATGAATGTTTCCTGCATATGTTAAAACGTCGCCACTGTATGGAAATCGTATTTATTTTATTAGGCCTCTTTAAGTTCGATGTTTGCGTGCTTAGAAACATTTGAATATTCGTTCTTTTAAGGAAAATTATACTTTTGCCTTTTATTAATTTTTTATTGTTATTTTTAGATTAACTTTTTTGTACACTTGCCAAGTTGCTTTAATGAAGTTCAAATAAGTAAAAAATTATTTTTTAAGTATTAATTGCTATGGAAATCGACTTAATAGGCATAAGAACCAAAAATTGCACGACATTTTCAAATAAAATGACATGTAACAAAATTATTTTGGACATGATATATGATATATGAAGCAGAAAATGACGAAATTCATTCGTATTTATAATTAATTGTTTTTTTTAAAATATATACGAAGTTATGTAAAATAATTTCGTATATATTAGAAAAATACAAGTTTTGTTGTATTAATTTTAAGTTATAGACATGTCAATCTTCCATATGTGGGAGCTGCCTAACTGTTGAAATGTCTATGTAATGAACTCATTTAATTTTCATTAGTTCTTAATTTATTAAAATATTTATAATATCGATTACTGAATAAAATGCATAATTTTAATTAATCGAAAAACTTGTTTTTTACGAATTATTTAGGTACCTACCTGTTTAGAATTACACTCTAGCTAGTCTAAGGTTGCATGTTTTTTCTTCTAACAAAATGTTATTCCTAAAACAGGACAGTGTTTCGAGTTTTTAAGTTCTCTGTTTCGGAGTACCTAATCTAAGTATATAAATAAAAATCTATGTAGGTATGTTTGTTCTCATTAATTCCTAAACCATTAATCAGATTGTGATGAAACTTTGGTAAGTTGTTGTTCGCACCCAGGGAATGTTTCTGAATGAAACTGAAGACTCCGCGGATTAAGTCTCAGACAACGGCTGGTATAAATATTAATTCGGTTTGTGATTCTAAGGGACCAGGGGCAAACAAGCATGTCCGGGTTCCGAACAGTCTCTAGTTTAGTAGATAACATTTGATATCCTTTTAAGCACGTAAACCTCACGGTCGATGGGGCAGAAAGGTTCTAGAATGCAGACCACGTACCGGCAAGCGCAGCGTAGGACGTCCACCCACAAGGTGGACAGACGACCTGGTAAAGGTTGCTATGAGGTGATTCTACATTTTAAAGTTTTATACGGAAAAAAAGGTAGGCTTTGACAATGAAGTTAAAGAAACTTAAGAAACATCAAAAGAATAGTGGTAAATTTTGCACATGGATAGTAAAAAAATTTTATCGCGCGTTAAATAACTACTTTTTTATTTTAATAAATAGTACTTTAATAACTTATCGAACCGCGATAAAGCTTTCCAAGTCTTAAAGCTATGTTGATGGCTGAAATGGTATGTTATGTTATATAAATTATTTATGAGTTATACCTATAGGTAGGTTACCACTCAAAATGAACACACATCATTATTGCTTTCAGATGTCGTTTGGCTCATTTGTCCGAATCACCCACCGCGGCCAGCGAAACCGCCTCGCGTAATGTTTCCATAATTTTGATGACGGAGTGATTGGATATGGTCTCAAAACCAAAACCATTAACTTCGCATTCCTCTGTCAGTCGTGGAGGTAAAAAAAAAAGAAAATCGCAAGCCTGAGGTGCCAACAGGGCGGGCCGGCACTTTACTGAGCCACCTCGTTCCGAAAGTAGTGACAAATGGTGGCGGCATCTTTCATCTCCTCGCTTTTCACCACATCAACATTCAAATATAAACTTTAAAAACTATCCTTTAAAGCACAAAATGTTTGCGTCTGTAACAGTGATTAACAAAATGATAACGCAATAATGAAATTCGGAAATAATCGCAAATAGCGCTGGAGAGCTCGAGGGCGGGCAGCACCTACCTGAATTGAAAAGGGCATTGAAGTATTACAAATACACATTATATTTTTCATGTGCTTAAAGAAACCGTCATTAGAGTTTTTTCCTGTGACGTCAGCTCTTTCTGATTTCTGGTTGGTTTTATTTATTTTTACTGAATTACTTTCTAATTGATTTGTATAGGTAGGTAACCTACTATCATATTTGATTGATGTATACCCGGTCTATAACTGGAGTAGTATCAATTTCGTTCTACAATCATTTTCTACTTAAACTTACTTAATATTCGCGCTTGAACACAATAACCACCACCATGATACATGAAACTACACTTTTTCGTTTTAACAAAATAATAAAACAATTTACCGCGACACAATTTTATTAAAACTATACCTAGTAAGTAGGTACTCGTATCTATATTCTTTAAAGCATACCACTGACATAAAAGAAAAAGCAACTTTTATTTGTATTTATACTTTACTCGGAATTTACAGTGAGCCAAGTTTATCCATTTTAATATGCATTAGAGAATATCTGCAATCCATAGCCATTGTCTATGGCCGATTACTGGAATGGGCTGCATTAAACTGATAGCCGTCGTATGCGATAATAGTCTTTAATACGGTGTAATTACAGAGGAGCGAATCGTTCGGAAGCCGATGAAGTCATAACTCGTCATTGAATTAATGATGGTGCGTGATACGTCAGTTTGTCGTTAGAGGTTAGCTGTCATCGTGCCATTATAACGATACGAATTGGTAACTCGATACGCAGCGTAATTGGCCGCTTATCAATAAGTAATGCGTAGTTACGGACACAAGGATAATAACAGTAAAGAAATATTTCTTGTGCCTTTCTTCGGTTCAGACAAAAGTATTTTCTTTCGATGAAACAACATAACGCTTGTAACAGTTTTATTATTTATTTGGTCTGAGTACTACATACTTGAGCCTATTGGACAGTAATTTATTAAAAGAGCTATTTTAAATATCATTTGCTAGTTTAGATTCATGTTAGCTTTACCTCAATAACAAAAGTACTCTTACTGCAATATTTTATCTGATCTTTCTACACCATGTGTAAGAAGCCCCATAGATATAATCGATCAGATCATCAGTCACAAATCTATGTGATCTTGTCTGATCCATCAAAACATTAATTAACAGCTGCCTGTGCCTGTACACGCTATTGTTAATCATAATTCGTTCCGACATCAACCGTACTTTCTATCCATAGATTAAAACAAAGGCATAAACGACCAAAGGGCTTAAACAACAGCCATCCTACTTTATACTCAGTGCGTTAAAATAACATAACGCAATCTGTCAGCAAGGCACTTACCGATTTCCGGTTCGCATTCCGTACCTTAGAAGGTTGTCCGTAGTCCTTTAGTTTGTTGTCCGCCTGACTGACTGTCAATACGTTTTTTACCAGGGACACGTACAGATATCAAGATAATCTTATCAAATAAACACTACGCCCGTCTGCATAGGCGGAGACAAGGTCGAGCGCACGGACCAGTTAAAATACCTTGGATCTGTACTTCACGCGTCGGGAGACATCGATTGCGACGTCAAAGCACATATTGCTGCTGCGTGGGCCAAATAGCGAGAGGTGACTGGTGTCATTTGTGACCCCAGAATGCCGGTTAAGCTGAAAGGACAGATCTATAAGTCCATTATTAATCCTGTCCTATTATATGGCAGCGAAGCGTGGCCGCTACTTGGGCGACACAAGCAGGAGCTGCATGTCACGAAGATAATATGCAGCGGTGGATGTGCGGAGTCACGTGGAAGGACCGCGTGAGGAACTCGCGCATACGCGGTAGCCTTCGTGTCCGTGATATTGCAGACAAACTGCATGAGAGTCGCCTACGCTGGTATGGCCAGCAGGTATGGTTTTGCGAAAACCGGCAAGCTACGTAGGAAACAAATGGTTAGCCATGCGCCACCGCCAGGTCCTGGCAAAAGGGGTAGACCCAAGAAATGCTGGCTTGACGTCGTAAGGGCTGACATGCGTGCCAATGATATCACAACTTACGCTCAAGACCATGCAAAAATCAAGTAAATAAAGGAGTAAATCAAGGAAAGCGGACCCTGGGCTCCAAAGCAATGGCTTTGGACGCAACCGGGATTAAAGGTATTGATAAAGAAGAAGGAGCATAATAAGAAATTAAATCTTAACGGTTGAAACTATGGTAAACCACTAACTATGGTGTTCACACATACTTG
Source organism: Anania hortulata (assembly GCA_963576865.1). Classification (NCBI taxonomy): domain Eukaryota; kingdom Metazoa; phylum Arthropoda; class Insecta; order Lepidoptera; family Crambidae; genus Anania; species Anania hortulata. Next base: position 7,311,122 of record OY756389.1, read on the forward strand.
CCGGCTAAAAAATGGTAGTGACGGAATACAGACTGATCTATTTGGGCTATGGCACACGTAACCCAGTGCGACGAATCGAGTTCGCGTGCCGATCTCAGATTGCGAGTCTCCAATGACTTGATCGTCTGATTACTCGATTGTCCGATTATTCGATTACACACATAACACTCTAATAACAAGCTGATCCGAGAGCACACGTCCGTTTAACAATATTGTCTCTATCTAATCGCGTTGCGTGATCATTGCAGTTTTATGCTATTATATCAATCTTTATGATGTACCGTTTGAAGTGTTACTAAATACTTAATCAAAGCGCACAATCGTAGAATTGAGAAAAATACTTACGTTATTTCAGTTTTTTTTTACAAAAATAAACGCATTACATTTTAATTAGTTCGAAATGGTCAAAATTTATAACTTTTATCTAGTTTTAATTTTCGAGGCAAAACTGTAGCCCTGAAGGTCTTTGTTCCCCGAAATTGAGTTGTGCCTTTTTCTTGAAGACATAATTTTTTTTTTATCACACATTGGTGAGATAAAAAAAAACTGATTGCAGCTAGACCCAAACTAAGTATAGCTTGTACTATGTCGACTAAATAACGGTAAAACATACTTACGAGTAAATCCATGACTTAAGTACAAATGCTCGTCCTCATCACACAAATATTAGCCCCTTGAAAGATTCGAACCTGCAACTGTATGGCTTTGTAGTCTGGAACGCAAATTATTATTAAAATTGATTTTAACTAAGTACATTTATTTGAACTTGATAGACAAGTAGTAATTTTTCAGTAACATAGAAATATAATGTAGGTGCGTCACAAAATTCTTTAAATTCTAGTAAAATTATAGGAACGACTAGACGATCGCTAGACGTTTTGCCAAAACGTCCCTAGCCAAGCCGTCTCGTACGCGTGTCTGTAGGCCTGTAAATACTGTTGTTGCGGCTGGCTGGTGTCACCGCTCACCGCGGCCCAGCCTTACCGCAGCAGTATCGCCCAGCCCAGCGCATGAACGTGCGGGTAAATAGCTCCACGAAACACCACGAACAAAAGCGCTTAAGTATGCCTTGTCTTAATTAATATGATTAATGACACGACGCCGCGGCCGCTTTTGAACTCGCGTTACTGTTGTAATCGAGAAATAAATTAATTTTATTAGTAGTCCTTTCTAATAGAATACCACTGAAGGTTCACTCTCAAATGAGTGCTCGTTTAGACGTTTTCTCGGTTCGTTATGTTTCTCTAATTTAAAAATTGGGCGTTAAAACCCACCGATTATAATTTGAATTTACGACCTTTATGCATAGATAGAAGCTTGATACCAAAAATTAAAACAGTGACGGTTTATAATGGCATTTCACTAACAAGGTGTATTCCTAAACGTGGCTACCGCTTCTCCAATTTGCTTTATTATTTTAATATTTCTAAAGTTTTCTCACCGTTATCGGCATAGTCTAGTCGGCGGAGCGTTAACTACACACTAAATCTAATTCATTTGTAACAAAAGTAGTGAGGCAATACACTTTTATAATAGCACCGTATCTGTGTGAGTCTGATCATAATTGTAAAATAATTAAAGCCGTTACGAGACTTCGCGGTAAAACAAATAGAATTCGCGCAGACGTGTTACCCCTTCAAACTTATTTTCTCATGTTTCTAAGTTAAACTGTGGATAGCGCGTGCGTGGTGTTTTGTATTTTATGTAGTTGTGATAGAGTTTATTTCCCGGAAAGAAGTAGGTCGGGCGCGATCTTGCCTCGGGCCGAGATCGTGGTGAGATAATTAGAGGCCGCGGCTCGGTGGGAGCCATAAAAACGGCAAATTGACCGGCGGGATAACCAGAAAGGCACAATGTGTTAGATAATAATTTCCAAATTACAGGTTATGCTGGTTCGCGGCCGAGGCTCGAGCGCGTCTTTTTTCTCGGACGCCGACTGAGGTGCTAAGGGCAGGCTAATTATTATTTGGGTACGAGAGTGAGGATTTTAATGCAGCTGCTACCTGTATAAATATTTATTATAACAATATTCAAACGCCAATTTTGATGGAATCCAATTTTAATCGTGTGTAATTAAAGTCGAAACGAAATATGGTCCTATAAAATTTGAGTGTAACAAAACGCTTATTAAGTTTAATCACTTCTGCAAGACTAATTAAGAGATGTGGTTTAAGTAGGCGGGAATAACCTACTAGTTTATGAGATAGTACTTTTACTCGTATTATGTACGTGCTCTTTGTTGTAATATATGTAGACTATATGTACCTCACCATAGCAATATATTACTGTAACTATAAAATAAGTTGGTAATTATGCGTAGGTAATAAAGGTCGTTGGTAACAGTGGGCTCTATTTAATTATACGAAATTGTTAAAAAAAGATATAAAATATCTTCACATGAGTAATATTCTCTAAAGTAAACTATTCTGTATATTACAAGTACAGGGATGAGTTAATTGCCTTTCTAGAGCTTTGAATAATACATACTGCTGCAATTAAAAACGCAATTGAAAACTTAAAATAAAAAACAAAAGAAATGCGTATACTTCCTACTCCACTGCACCTCTGTTCCAATACTCGGTGTTGTCTTTGCAATCACTGTCAAGATATATCATAAATTATACATAATTGTTTAAATGTAGGCAGGTTTAAAGTAATACTTACGTGAAATTAATTTACTTGCGTGCTTTTGCGATAATGATAATTGCAATTGACAGTAATGTAGTGTCGATTTCTTTTCAATTAAAGTGATTTAACTATGCGTAGTTATTACAGTATTGTGAGTAGGAGGTACTGTAAACCCTTTCATTATTTCTTACATTATTTTTAAATTTAAATTTGTATTCTAATATTGACAAATAAAAATGAAAACTAAACATATTTTATTAATTTTGTAATCAACCTGTAGGTTTTAGTTATTTAAATAAAAGTTTCTTTTTATTTTATTAAAGGTTATTTTTATTTCTTTGTTACAAAGAAATGATTACTAATTTTGATACTGAGACCTGTAGCTATCAATACCGAAACTCACATCTTGGTTTTCTAAAACAAAGAAACATTTTAAAAAAATCACCAAATATGAATCAATTTTAATTATTAACTTGGGTCAAATCCCAATATAGCCCGAATGCCTAAATCTTTACAATCGTTCATCCTACCCTATTATACGCACAAAATGCAAATGAGTCGCACTGTGCTATCCACCCTACGAGCAAAGACAATCGATGCGGCCGCGGGGTGGGCACGCGTGGGCCAATGCCTGCAAGGGGCGGAGGCCACGCCCTACTGGCCTAGCACCTGCTCAAACGAGCTGCTAGTTCCCTAGCCTATGGTCTCTATAAGAGATTCTCTTTCGCAACAACTATCATCAGTAGCAGATAGGAGTTCGTTACTTTCTTTTTAACCTTTCGTATGCCGAAATGTGGATCCACCAAGAAATCGGTTTTGCTATTTAGTCTCTAATTAATGAAATGAAAGTTTAGTTTTATGAATTCATGTCAATCGCATAGAATCTGAAGATTAATTGCGTCGCTTCTATGGTTTGTTTAAGATATTTTTTATTTCTATGTATTGAGAGAAATACAATATAGAGGTAAAACGAGTGTTTATTAAGAGAAGAATAAATATAATTTAATTCTTTTCACAATCACACCAATTATCTACCCCTAAACTAAGCAAAGCTTGTAATAAATGGCAACTAGATAACGGATAAACATACTTAAATACTTTTATAAACATCCATGACTTAGGTCAATCGCTCGTGCTCATCTCACAAACATTTGCCCCTTGTGGGATTCGAACCCGCAACCGCTGGCTTTGTAGTCCGGAGCGCGAACAACTACACCAGACGGTCGTCAAATATCTAGCTATAATTAACTAGTTAGCTACTATAAAGATATTTCTTTTAGCAAAAAACGATAGGCGGGCTCGCTGCTTCGATCAAGTTGATAGTGCTCCAGCCGAAGGAGAAATCTGAGATAGTATAACACTTGAAAAATATCAACTGCCTCAGGTGGGAATAAAAACGTCTCATCACATACGGGGCGGGCTTTTCCAACAAACTACCGAGGACGTTAACTAGCCCGTCGAAATTTGTCACGCATTACTGGCTGTTAAAACCAGCGTACCAGCCAGGTAATACGAGCAATACCCGATAGAAATATTTCTTTCAAGTGTTATATTATATTGATCTTCCATGTACTCGTAATAGCTGAAAACAAAAATTTTACCTTAGGAGAAAGTAGAGTAGAGTCAGTTGTAATCGAAAAGGTAGGGTATTGGCTAGTGGATCTGATAGGAGCCACTATCAAATCGTTCTACTATCGCTCACTGTTAAACATATACAACTTGAAACTTTTAGTGGTTGATTTCCCGCCGGAAGTTGATTCCCCTCATAAAAACAAACAACTTGTAATATGAAACAATTACTGATTTCGCCAAAAAAAAATATCTTCTGTTTCATATATTATAGTCGAGTAATTATTGAACTTTTGTATGAATTTTTTTTTTTTAAATTTCAGTTGGTTCCATAATAAAAGTTGTTTGTTTTTATGAGTGGAATCACCTCCCCGCGGGAAAACATCTACAAAAATTTGACGTACCTATAAGCGTCTTTTAAGCTGTAGGAGCCATTAAGACCTGTCGCATATTATCCGAAGCTTCTAATAGAAACATTCTAGCGCAAACCTGAAGGCACTTCGGTGCATACATTTTATGCTAGAACCCGCATATTGTAGGAAATGTTTCTTGCCGGTCATCCGGTTCTAATGCGCGCCGGATTGGAACGTCATCAGAATTCTTGAGAGGCTCGTCTACCATACATTTTATACTAGACCCCGCATATTATCAGAAATTTCTGACAGTTTGGCAGGCGTCGCCGTATGCTGTACACATGCTTCTTGTTGAAAATGTCATATATGAAAGTAGGGTTGCCAGAAGTTTACTTTTGTTAACCGACTGCAAATAGGAGGAGGTTCTTAATCTTTTAGCCTTACAACCGACTTCAGAAAAGGAAGAGGTTCAAATGGCCATACCAAGAGGAAGGGTTATGGGCTCCAATTGGGGGTGGTTTTGTCGATAGAAGGAAAAATAGTAGACTTTATGCTCCTATTTTTGCCAGCTCGTAACCAAACGCACTCTAAAGGTCGACCGCAAATAGTTTCCAACAGTTTTCACAATGTATTTTCAACTTTTAATTCTGTTACTTATTCGTGTTTTTTAATTATTATTTTTTAAATAAACGTATTCTTTTCTTATTATTCTTATTCTTAAGATTTTATAGCTGGAAGTGGAAAAATATTCGTGCATATGGAATGTGGATAGTGAACACTATCAAAATAAAATACAGCCGGACCTAGCGTAGAAGAAAATATAAACAATGATTTTTTTCTTTAATAAACTAATCAATAGTGCGAATAGCAATAACGTGTCGCCATCCATAACATCCCTGTGCAAACGTCAAAAGACGGAGCGGTGTGTCGTGGCGGCGCAGTCAGCAACAACTGGCACCAAATCGCGTGCGGGGCTTGTGACAGTTCGGTCCGGCCCGCGCTAGAAATGATTCTATTATAAGCTTCTGATAATATGCGACCGGTCTTATAGAGTGCTATTTGTATGTAGAGGAGCTGACTTTTAGTATTTGAGTTTTCGTCAATCCCTTATTTTGTAGTACGGGTACCATTAAATGATTTGTTATTTTTATTTCTGGTATTGCCAGGTACTTGGTACTTACTCAATAAAAAGTTGAATCATGAATTTCTCAATAAATATTAGTAGCTCCAACTAGCACTTCACCAGAGCAATATTTAACTCAAACCATTTAATACCTATAGTTCAGCAGTGGACGTCATATGGCTGAAATGATGATGATGGTTAATTTTACACACAGGGTCGATCAATTTTATCGATTTGATCGTAGTTTAGCAAATAAAACATGAGAATAATACATATTCAAGACATAAAAAAGTAATGAATGACAAAGGCGTTTCATAGTACATAATAATTTTTAATTTATACACGCCTTTGTCCACGTACAACTAATGTGTATATCGCCGATATGGAGACAGGTGACAACGCTCGCCGTAGCATTCGATTAACATTATAATACATTTCAATTACATTTGACTCAAGTATTATCGCTTATGTTAGTCGTAACAAAATTATACCTATGACGGAAACGGAAGCGGTTTAAAGAGACGGCGCTAGATGGCGCTAGTGAAACGTGCACCGGACGTAATCGGATCGCCCCACTACTCCCACCACTGCAGCCAAGCCGGGCGTGCGGCTTTATAAGCGACTGTCGCCTCAGTTCGGCACGCATTCACTTCGGTTGCGTCTCGGTGCACGGATCACTGTCTCGGTGAACTAGCACTGCCCCCTCTCTGCTACTCTGCCAGATACCTATGCTATATAGGTTATTTGATTGTCGGCATAATTATAATTCAAATAATTAATAATGAATATTGTAACGTCATTTAATTAATAAAACTCTAGAATTGGAATCCTGGCTGTGGTTTACTTCTGATGTCTAACCCCTCTCCGACATCAGAAGTGGGATACGAAGTTCGGCCCACTTCTAGAAATCTAGCTGGCAGCGTGATGCAAGACCAAATGACCCTGTTTATGGAAACTATGTTTTCCAAAATGACTGAAGCCCTATCACATCGACCTAGTTCCACCCAGTCATTTACTGCCCTTGTGCCCTTTGACCCTGACGACCCTAACTCTGAAATAGAAGGGTGGTGCCAATAACATGAGGCTATAATCTAGAGCAAAAATATAAAAGGGATAGACCTTATTCTAAATTCCTTATGATAGATTTAGCCTTAACCCATTGTCTAAAAGGACGTGCTGCCACGTACCTAACCAAAATACACCCAGAACAGTTTGAATGGACCTATATTTATACAAGATCATTTTGGTCAAATCTTAAAATTTCAAATAAGTCCAACAGAATCACCCGCAAAAGTCTGCTTGCGGTTATGGCAACTAATTGAAAGAATTCCCGATACCAATCTGCCTGAGAACGTGACCATAGGCTTCATTATCTCAATATTATCTCAGTGTGATAATCTGATACGCCGAGAATTAAATTCCACTGTAATAAATAATACAGCACAGCTATTCCGAACTTTGCGAGGTATTTCTCTTAAACGTAAAAATGAGAATGCCGAAGTAGATAATTCTGATCCTAAACTCACGACTTTCAATTAATTTCCGTGGGAACTGCAACAATTGTGGCAGAATTGGACATCGAGCTATCGAATGTCGTGACAAAAAGAAGTCCGTTATAACACATCACGGAGTCAGCATTCCAGACACTCATCAATCAACTCAGAAGCCTCAAGTGACCTGCTACGTGTGCGGCGAACCGGGCCATGTTGCTGCCCAACGCGAGCTAACAACATAAGAAGAGAACAACCCGCTGCCAACAGTAAAGAAGTCAACGTTTGCTCCGGAGCGGCGTGCGGCGGCCTGGAGTGCAGTGGTGTTGGGTTATCCCTTGTGTTTGGCTCTGGTTCCGAATGTAGTCTAATTAAGAAGAGTGTTTTACGATTAGTCAAAGGAGAGAGATCGTATGATGTTGTCCACTTGGCAGAGGTGGGCAATGGTGGGGTTGATGGTACTGAGCGGATTCCTTGCAGGGTTATCGTTCGGAAAATTCCAATTAAGGTTGTTTTTCATGTTCTTGCTGATGAATGCCTTCGGGGCGATGTTCTGTTGTGTCGAGATATCCTAACCCAAAATGTTCTTGTTGAAATTGGCGAGGACGGCTTCGCCGTGGAACAATCCAGGGAAGCTAGCATGTTTTTAAAGTCTGAAAAACCTTTCAAATTTGATTTAGTTGATGCAGATTTGACCGGCTCAGATGAGGATAGGTTGCTCCTCATATTGGAGAAATATTCTGCCCACTTTATCGAGGGCTTGCCTGCTTCCCGGGTCCAAACGGGTGAAGTGGAAATTGATCTGATTGATCCACAGGGGACTGCATGGACGGCCCTATGGATTGTCGCGAGTCGTGTCGAAGTCGTGGGCGAGTTGGTGAAGGCCAAAATTATCCAGGAGAGTTCGTCCCCATTTTCTGGTCCCATATTGCTAGTGCAGGGAAGAAGGATGGTAGTAAGCGAATGGTTGTAGATTGTCGGGAGTTGAGTTGGCAGCGCCGAATCGGACAGCTGTCCACTGCCTTTGGGTGGCTATCGAGTTGATGGACTGCATGGTGCACACTATTTTTGTGCAACCGATGTGGCCTCACGGTTTCATCGGTTGCCCGTCCATGAGGACTCCGTAGAGTGGACCGCCTTTGTTGCCCCTAAAGGTCGGTGCGAATGTCTCGCAATGCTTTTCATGCTTCCAGGTATTTCAAAGAGCGGCCAGTGGTGCCCTTAAGGCTTCCTATTCAAAGCGTGATCTGGCCCCTCGAGTACATAGATGGTGGGCTGTGCTTCAGGCTTGCGATTTTGAAATCATGTATGGAGAGGGCCGTGGGATGGCCCACGCAAACTTTCTGTCCCGTAATGTGTCCGAAAGTTGCGGTGGCGGGCCCCGCAGTGTAAATTTCCTTGAGCTCTGCAGGGGCTGGTTGGTTGTTGAGCAGGAGCGGGATTCAGAGCTTTCAGATAGCATTTCTAAAATTCGCAATAATCAGTTGCCGGATGAAATGGCCCGTACATGTGGGGTTGGACGGGGAATACTATATGGAGGAATTGGGCGCTGTAGGACTGCTAGTTGGTTGCCCATTATACCTCGTTCCCTCGTATATGGTCCTTAATTGGCCATGTCCATAATGGGATTAGGCATTTAGGTTTTGACAAAGCTTTGGATAAGCTATACGAGGTTTTACTGGTTCCCCAATATGGCTAAATTTGTAAAAGGGTTTATTGATTGCTGTGTCATTTGCAAAACCTGTAGGGCCCCGCTGGCGCACAGCAGGTGCGGCTGTATTCTATCCCAAAGGACCCAATACCTTGGCTTACGGTACATTTAAACTTCACAGGAAAATTAAGTGTGACAAAAGCGAACGAAACGAATATTGTTCAGTATTAATAGACGCTTTTACTAAGTACGTACTTCTTGAATATGGTCCAGACCAAAGCTTTTCTCACGCAATCAAAGCCATAAAAAAGGCAGTTAAACTAGTTGGAGCCCCGAAATGTATTATCGCCGATCGCGGTCGATGCTACTATTGTGACGATTTCAAAGATTTTTGTAAGGATAATAACATAGAACTTTATCTAATAGCCACTGGTTCCAGTAGAGCTAACGGTCAGGTGGAAAGGGTCATGCGAACTTTAAAAAACATTTTGGTTGTAGGTAATTGAATGTCATTCCAATAATGTATGGCAGGATCAACTGGGAGATATTCAGCTTGCTCTCAATAGTACACGCTCCAGAGTTACTGGCTTTACGCCTTTTGAGCAGATGTTCGGTAAACAAGCTAATTCATTAAACTTAGCTAGATTGTCTCCCAGTTCATCTGAACCAAATAGAATTAACCTTTCGGAAGCTCGTTCATTGGCATCAGAAAATATCACAAAGATCTGCTCAAACTGATACCTGTAGACTTAATATAGGAAAAGCTGTAATAAGACCTTTCTTGGAAGGAGATTTTGCTTTTATTTGACAAGAAGTTAAAAGAACCTTATAAAATAATAAGTTTTAGATAATGACCGTTATGAGCTAAAACACATCAATGGGTCAAACAGAACTTATAAATTTACTCGCGAAAATTTAAGAAAAATACCTGAAGGTCAAAAAGGTTTTCTTGAAATAGCCGATAGTTATAGTAATACCACTGATAATGACGATGACAATGAGCAAGCAACTATAGATGATGTTTTGTCTGAGATAGAGGACGTTGATAATAATGTACAGTCTGATAATAATGGTAACGATTTGTCTCAAATTTTGTGTAATGATGCTTCTGATACTCTCTCAGTCAACTCAGATACCTTATCCGCTGGTTCTGAAACCTTGACGGTCGATTCAGAAGAAACTTTATCTGCTGTATCTATGTGATGTTATGAGTTAGCTTATTGTTGCTGAAGGGGTCTCATCTACTCAAGTGGATGAAGATCTAGACCAGTATTTGAGAGTTGAAGGGGTCTCATCTGCTCATAGATGATGATCTAGGCGCTTAATGTTGCTGAAGGGGTCTCATCTACTCAAGTGGATGAAGATCTAGACCAGTATTTGAGAGTTGAAGGGGTCTCATCTGCTCATAGATGATGATCTAGGCGCTTATTGTTGCTGAAGGGGTCTCATCTACTCAAGTGGATGAAGATCTAGACCAGTATTTGAGAGTTGAAGGGGTCTCATCTGCTTATAGATGATGATCTAGGCCAACGTTAGATAGCTGTAGGGGTCTTGTCTACGCAGTGGATAATGACCTAGACCAGCATTTGATTGTTGAATAATGTGTAAAACGTTTCTTACTCAGGCATTGGGGAATAAATGCCCGAGGTCGGGCATATTGTCAGAATGGCCGTGACGGAAACGGAAGCGGTTTAAAGAGACGGCGCTAGATGGCGCTAGTGAAACGTGCACCGGACGTAATCGGATCGCCCCACTACTCCCACCACTGCAGCCAAGCCGGGCGTGCGGCTTTATAAGCGACTGTCGCCTCAGTTCGGCACGCATTCACTTCGGTTGCGTCTCGGTGCACGGATCACTGTCTCGGTGAACTAGCACTGCCCCCTCTCTGCTACTCTGCCAGATACCTATGCTATATAGGTTATTTGATTGTCGGCATAATTATATTTCAAATAATTAATAATGAATATTGTAACGTCATTTAATTAATAAAACTCTAGAATTGGAATCCTGGCTGTGGTTTACTTCTGATGTCTAACCCCTCTCCGACACCTACATGAAAGCTTTCGAAACAATTTTAAATAAATGCAATGAGCCATGAGGCAACACAGCAACTGTCTTCAGGTTCTTAAAATAAGAAAATGTCAATTTATTTTTTCAGAGATATGCTCCATAGCACCCAGACCCAAAACAATTAAGAAACATTCGTTTGCTGACCCAAAACGGTAATCGAATCCGCTAAGGGAATTCATGGTGAATTACCGCACCACCAGACCATTTGGTCGGATCTTTAGTAATTAAAATTTACGGCTATTTTAGTTAATGAATAGAGTAGTGTGAATGTGTTAACCCCCAAGTTATTAGTTACCTGCTGTCTTTACAAAAGATTTCCTTTCGCTTAACCTTTGTTAGCAGTGTCACCCTTGAAACAAAAATGGTCTCTAATTGATGAATGAAACATTGTTGTTTGGTGGTGACTAATAGATTAATTACTGACTAGCTTTCAAAACTGACTTCACCCTTCTAACGGAATGGTTTAATTTTTTCTTCGTAGCTGTTTTCAAGAGTTCAATAACTAACAAGTTGTTGAAAGTTCAGTTAGTAAAAATCGAAAGTGAAATGATATAGCTATATTTTGTTATGTATTTCATATTTTATTTTTCATATATTATTCATTATTTGATTAACTAACAGCTGATTATTTATTAAAAGAAAGACAAATAAAATATGCATATTTAAAAGTTTATAGCTGTCGCCGAAGAGGTAGACCCAAGAAAAGATGGTGTGACGATTTGGTTAACCTGAAGAGGGATTGGGAATCATTTGAAATAGATAATGATGGAAGAGTCTAGGGGAGGCCTTTGCCCAGCAGTGTGATTGAAAAGGTTATAAAAAAAATTAAAGTTATAGAACAAAGGTTAGAAGAAATATGTGGTTACAAGGTTATCCTTGAGTTACGAGACACCCTGTATCTTAAAACAAAGTTAAACTATCTCATGCTCTGGCAAACATTAAGTACGTTTAGGTCTATTCTAGCGACCAAATTCTTAGATTTGAATACCTGTAAGCATAGATTAGTAATTGGCGTTTCTTTGTATGGAACTAAACCAAATATTACTTTCAATAAAAAAACATACAACCGAATTGAGAACCTCCTCCTTTTTTTGAAGTCGGTTAAAAAGAAACACGTATGAGTTGTATACCTGGGTCCACTCGCGGTAGGTAAGTGTATTAAAATTTAATCTCGTTTAATTACTGTCGGACCGAGACGCACAGGTAGAAAACCACATAGTGCTTCACCCGTAAATTTTTGTATTCCGGTTTGTTTGTCCACCAATTTCTTGAGCCGTGTCCCGATACAATTGTGTTTGCCAATGATAAATGGTCGCGCGCGGCGTTTTTCATCTCACACGTTCAAAGGCGCCGACTAAGAAACCCTTCAAACTAATTCCTGCTATAACGTAAGGGAGTAGAGTCAGGTTTCATCCAATGAATTATAATTACAACTCAGGACTAAATGATACGGTACTAATCAAAGCCGGGAATAAACGCGGATAATGTGGTTTAATACCGTTTGAAAGGAACCTTTCGGCGGGTAGTCGCATTCAGCGATAATGAGTTTATTCAGGGATTTAATCGAATGAATCGTGGTAAGCAAATAGTGGTTGAGAGGCGGCGTAGTCGGCCGGCACGACGGGTTGCCTTGCCTTATAAAGCAGGCCATATTGAAGTATCATAACAATAGAGAAACATGTAATTAAACTACTTTGGCCCTGATAGTTTCTTTAATTGTATTTTATAGACGAAGTATGTATCCAAAATAAATATCGTAATTATGTTATATATTAAATGTTGAAAGCATGTGAGTAAGACTACTCTACTATTAAGAGAACGACGGTAATAAACAGCTTTTTTTAAGAATACCACAACTGATTTGTACATTTATGTCTAATAATTTACTAATGTTATTACTTTGTAAAACTCTTTCAGACACATTAGATTCCTACTGCATAGGTACAAAACGGTTAAGTTTTTTATTATATTATGAAAAAAAAAAATCACTAATAATCCAAATCACAGTTACCTTACTTTTCAAATTTAACGACGTTACACATTAGATTTTACGAAAGCTAATGTGTTCCGAATAAATAGAATTGCAACGAATACATTTTCGGCTACGAAAACATTTGCTGTTCAAATTTGGTTCGTAATGAAAAGAATTAAGAGTGTGTTTGGGGTATGGCAATAGTAAATAGATTAGGGTTGTGACAAGGAAGTTTGAGGGAAGCGATTCGGCACGGTTGACGATGCGACACCCGTGACATCGCGACAAAGAGTGCGAAGCGACCCGTTAGTTAAAAGATTAACGACGCGACCACCACGCGGGCCATTTGTTTTCAATAAACTTTCACCGCAATTCATGGTTGTCGGAAAACAGTTTTAGAAATGTGAAATCATTAATCGTGGACTTTTCTTTTATTCGTCTTTACTTACTATAGGTTACATGAGGTTATATAAGTAGCCTACAAGAATAAGCATTTCAATATTATTGGCTATAATATATTTTGTGTCAACTATTAGAGAAAATAATGTCACTATTTAATCTTTTTAAGGGTTCCATAGTAAGATAAGACTTTATTTGCGAAAAAAACATGGTATTTTAAAAATGATACAATTTAAAGTGCGCATATGTCGCTAATCATATGCTTAGCATGCAAATGTTATAAATTTAAACCTACTTACTTAAGTGTTATGTAAAAATAATGATAACAACTAGCAAAATAATTGATAAATTAAATTGGATGAAAATTTAAATATTTTATGAAAATAGTATGTAGTCAAATAGTATTTAAATAATATGTCAATAAATATAATTAAAACTTACGGTCTATAAAATCTTTCATGTCATATATTTTATGTTCAATTAGCCACATATATATTTTTTGCTTTTAAACTGGTTAGGTAATATTTAAATTTTTGAGTCATTTGGCACTGTGCTATAGACTCGTATGCACATGATTAGGCAACTTTTCCTATATTTAGCTGACTTCGGATCAACATTCAACACAAGTCTACCAGGGTCTCTTTTCAGTCTAGCATTTGCATCGCCTGCTTTCAGAAATAAATGAATATTTCTTCTTACAAAACAGCTAATTCCAAATATACAGGATGGCCATTTTTCAAACTGATCCGGTCGTAATTTTGCACAAATTAATCGTAACTCGAAAATACGAAAAAGGCAAATAAAAAAATTTTTGGACGTCACTTTTCTGGCCACCCTGTATATAGTGCCGGCAGCTCGCCGGGCTTCGCCGGTTGGAATCCCACATAAAGCCCTAATGCATTTCTTTCGAGCTACAAATGCCCTCTGTCTCTCTGTACTATTTCCCCACAATATTAACCCGTAGCGTAAGATGGACGCTACATAAGCATGGTAAGTGGTAAGAACTGTTGGCAAATTAGTTACGTTCCTCATTTCATTGAGAACATAGACAAAACTGTTAATACGATGACATATTTATTATGACTAATTGAATTAAATAAAATTTGATTTGTTTATATTTAAATTTAAATTATTTGCTTCTAGCCATTTAATTATGTTGTCAATCGTTCTATTTATGTCCGTTTTATGGTCCTGTATAGATTTTAGTAAAACAAGAAGTCCTTATAGCAATGCTAAGTTCGTCTGTGTGTCCGCGGTTTAACTCAGAGACTTAGTCGTCAGACGGTTGGTAGGTCTATACAAATTATTGGGGATCTGTTATAAATGATATTTTTTCGATTTAGGAATCCGTTCGCTTAATATTTAACAGTCAAGTAGTAATATTATTTTCTAAATTAGTTACGGTTATTCTTTGTCATATCCGATTTTTTATTTAATGAAAGGCATCAGTTGTTTTACAAATACACAACAATCTTACATTTATACACCAATTTATCTAGCCCCAAACAAGCTAAGCTTGTACAAGGTAACATAGAATGCTTAAAAACCTTATAACATTCCTGACGCAAGAAGGTACAAATCGTCGTGCTCATGAAACAAACATATTTTTAGGAGCTCTTATTGATTCCTGCGACTGGAATTCGAATGCTTCAAAAATACACCTCCAAATATATGCAAGGAGACCATGGAGTTCACAACAAATGATTAACAAGCTAACGGAGTCCCAGTGACCGCGAGCAGACATGCTGTTGATATGCAAATGTCGGCTTTATATAGGCGCGCCCTAACCACGAGCGGACAATGCCGCCGCACGATGCGGGTGCCATTCCTGGCTTTACGGCCACGATTACTGTTAGTGCTTTCTTCCGAAAACAGTGAGCATCAGCTCGACTTAATTAGACTCATAACCTATTAAAAACTAAAAAGATATCCGTCAAAAACGTTGATTGGGCACGCTAAATCTGTTTTTTTTTTTCATTTATATTGGTAAAAAAACAACGTTTAAATACAGAGTTAAAAACAATGATGATATTAAAATAAAACTAATTTTAACACCAGCAACATTTACCACAGCTTAGTTTACAAATAAATAAACAAAGATGAGTTGAGAGCCGTGAGTAGGTACTTACTATTAAAAAAACTTTCTAAGTTAAAAATTAAGTCATATTTAAGTTTTGCTTTAGGTTAGTTTCGGCACTGATTTAGTATTTTAATGTCGGTATAGCTTAAGGTTGTTTGCTGGTAATTAGACTAAATTTTCTTATTCTTAATCTTTTTGGAAATAGCAAAGACTGTCTGCAGTAAATACTTTGGTAGGTAGGTACCTATGGCAAACTAGTCCCTGGAGTTTTAGATATAAGTTACATTTAATTTTAAGTCACATCAATTATTGTAGGGCAAGTCACAGCTGCGCAGTGTTTTAAGTATTATCTTTTTGAAACTACTAGGTACCCGTTGTCTAAAATCATTGCATAAACGTTTATCCAGCATTTTTGCAGCATCGGGAAGTGGTAAACAATTGGGTATACTTACGGCTGTGACTTCCTGAAATTTCTTTTTAACACAATTTATTTATATTAGGTATTATAATTATGTGATGTGATCTTTGCAGATCATTCATGACTCGTATTTCGCAGATTCGTATTTTTGAGTAGTGGATTCAAGAATATGAAACTGCAAAGTCTTCTATACTTACTACAGCTTGGAATAAATAACAAGTACACACTATGTCACCATATTCTGGCAAATAAATTATTGTATTATTATTACTGAATCTTCTGAAAAAGCAGGACATGCTATCTTTAAATACAATAACTCCTGCAATGATGACCCAATTCGCTTTGAACACAATGGGTCCCAGGTTCGATTACTTATTCTGGTCAGTTAGGAAAATAAAGTTTTCTAAGTTCGCTTTGGTCTGGGTGTGCTAAGACTAGGACACGCCCCTGGCAAAAAATCATTGTCTGGTATCGCGTGACACAAAGTATTTATTTATTTATTTCAAGACTATGTCAATTGTCGTCTGGCGCGTATTTTTATTTATTTATTTAATTAATTAAGATTGAAATGTAGCTATGCTCTGTCTATTTATTCGTCGTGCTTTTAAACAGTGCACAAGAAACGATTAACAAGCTAACGGAGCGGCCGCGACCGCGAGCTGACACGTTAAGATGCAAATGCCGGCTCGAGCTCCGCCCGCGGCCGCACGATGCGGGTGCCATTCTTGCTTTACTGCCGCCAATTAATGTTTTTGGTGTTTACTTCCAAATAGGGATAAACCTTTAGTGTTTTCGACTAATCGTCCTCGAACTGCATATAAGGTGTCCTGTAACTCAATGATAACCTTGTAACCACATATTCTATACACATCATAGTAAACAACTTATATTTTATGACTTTAAAATAAGTTGTTAGCCATGTTGTATAGAATATGTGGTTACAAAGTTAGCCTTGAGTTACGGAATATCCTGTATAACTAAAGTGTTGCCAATAATGTATCTTTATCATTTTTTTTAGCAAATTACTGTGCAAGTATTAACGAATGCATTTTTAAAAAAATTCAATTGCACTCTTCGCTCACAGCTTTTAGCCAAAGCGTGAATAATATTATTGTTTGTACCTACTTTTATTAGATAGTTTTTATTGTATGTCGCCAAAAAAAACAAAAAATAACAAACACTAACTAAACTCATAATTAATTAAATAACAAAAAATACAAAACAAGAAACCTTTTATTTCTCATTGTAAAATCAATAAATTACAATCTTAGTCTAAGTTAATATTAATATTAGTATGTTTTAGTGTTTCTTATTTTTTTCGCAATCTGTCAGAAGGTCTCTACAGATGAAGGCCTCCTACAAGGATAGCCAATCTTATCTGGGCTGGGCTGTTTGAATCCAGTTGATACTAGCAAAATTTTTTTTTCGCCTACATATCTAGCGTAAGGTTTCCCCTGTTTTCTTATAATTTACGGGAAAAAAAAGTAGAAGTAAATCTCTATGAACTGTGCATGTATGCATAAAATAAAAAGCCTCATAACTTTAATGAAAGTTACTACAAAATTGACCTAAAGTTGAGAATTTATGTTAAGTGAGTTATCATTTTAATTTTCAACTTAAAATTAAAAATCTAAACTGGTAATTTCTTAGTTTCTAAGTAGCTTCAGAGAATGCGCTAGACTGTAAACTTTCATAATAATAATAAAAAGTAGTAGTACTTCATAGGCTATTTGAAGAAAAAAAACGTAACTCGAAAACTACTAAAACTCGTAGAAAATACATAAGGGTAATTGAGATACCTCTCAACACGTGGCACAAAACAATTTTGGACGTCACTTTTCTGGCCACCCCGTATATTCTATGATAGTTGTGTCCTACGTTCTACTTCCCGGTTACTGTTATTCTGGTTAAAGCTGATTTGTTTGCCCAGATATATGTACCGATCAGTGTAGTTTAAAGCCTATGCCAACGGATATTATCTCATGTTACTGTTATCCATTAACATTAATTAATTTAATAGCTTATTTTAAATTGAAATTTACCATGCCCAAATGGGATAGGTAGGCTCTTGTAATAGGACATTACTAGAGCCTAAGCTCGATAAACCGAAATGCCTTCTCAACTGATTTTACCACACTATCGCCATATGGAAATGCATCCCACGTTATTTCTTTTTAATTCACCATGTTAAAGCTCGAATTCGGCGTATTTTTTCTTATTTTTAAATCATAATATCATAATAATTTAACTTTATAGAATACTTTTAGCATATTACCTTGCAAGCTTGTACCTTTACTAGGACGACTACTTACAAATCACTTATTCCTACTGTTATAAGTCATAATTATTACCTTCCGATTGAGTACCTATCGCTCGTCTATTCGAATAACGCTTTGTTGTATATAATTTTGCTTTTTCTTTTTGCCTTCTTTGCTTGTAGTACACTGTATATTGTTATGTGCTATTAGAAATAAACTACTCATAATAAAAACTTTTGCCACATAATGATTGTAACCAAAAGGATAATTAGATTATAGTTTAGTCCATATTCTTATCAGTGTATGATAATTATTGTAAAGTTTTAACTGTAACCTGTTTTGCGTTTTAATTAAATACAATAAAAATAAAATTACTGTGCAGTATAGTTATATCCTTTTATATGCAATCTCAGTATGTAACAAAGATTTTTTTACTGTGACATCACATATCTGGTCGTCTGTCAATTTTCTAAATAATATTCTATCGATAGATATATTATTATATTCGATTTAAAAATAATGATAATTGAATGTCTCCGTAAACACTAGAGTGAAATACTTCTGGCAAAGGCTGAATAATAAAATGCGTGATGCGTTTTTAATTACGGCTCTTTGAGCGGCGCTTCTATTGTAAGCAGATACGTGTAGTCGTGATTTATGTCGGCTGTTCCACTAAAATTAATTTTAGTTTTAAATTAAACATTTTCTCTAAAGAAAATCTTGTTTAAGTTACATTTCGTATTCAAATATCTCTAGTGTTCAAGATAAATGAAAATAAATCTAATCTAAATACACAACCATTACAAGAAATTCTAACCAACATCAATTATAAATACTTAATTGCTAACTTAATCTAAAAATAACAAAACCAACATGATAAGTTTTACTAAATTACAGCTGTCATAGTTACAGAAAATCGCTGTAAAGTGTCTTGTTAGATAAAAGGTAATATTAGCCTGTAATTAGTCTGATCCCGCGCCGCCGCCAAATGGTCTGCCGGCAATCAATTAAAACAATATTTGAAATAGTGCTCCCAAAAAAATTAAAAGGAAGTTCTCAAGCTATAAACATTCCGTATTATGTCCGACGGGTACGTCTATCCTTGTCTTACAGGTGGCGCTGTCCCGTTCGCGCTGCGCCGATGCGTCTACGCAGGCGCAGGCCATATTACTGAGAGGATGCGCGTTCAAATGAGTTATTGAGAGGGCAAGTTACCGCCAAAGCCTTGTTTGAGAGAACCAAAAGTAATTAACTTCGACTTAGTTAAGATTATGACTTTGAATATACCTTCGAATGTTCACATGAGAAGCGAGTGAAGCGACGCTGCTCAACTCTTGTAGCCGCTACGAGTCGCAGCTTACTGCTACGACGTAGCTGCTTAGAACTACGGACTTTAGAGTTCAACGAGTTAGGATTTCGATAACTAAGTTTTTTATTGATCTCATTTTTATGCTATGAACTTGAGAACATCAATTTGGTTCCTTTATATTAAGGATATGAACTTTTGAGGAGATTCGTAAACGAACGAACAAAAGTTGCTAACATAGCCCAACAGATGAGCAAGCTGAAGTGGCGGTGGGCGGGGCACATAGCACGTAGAACTGACGGCCGATGGGGCAGAAAGGTAAGGTTGCAGGAAGCCGCTGGATGCGAGCCGCTTCCAACCGGCCAATCTGGAAGTCACTGGGGGAGGCCTATGTTCAGCAGTGGACGTCCTATGGCTGAAATGATGATGATGATGATGATGAACTTTTTTGGTGTTTTGCTGGTAAGAAAACACATTATTTTACAAAATGGAAAGGGTTACTAGTAAACATTTTAAGTTCTATAAGTCTGCCTTTACACTAGAGATTATTACTATAATTATATATATATTAAAGAATAAAGAACGAAATTATATGAATTAAATGAAATATCTATTAGTAACCGTATGTCATACTAATACATGACGAAGCATATAATAAGTGTCTTGTTTTGATGTTCATAAATTGTGTTGATAGTGCGCTCGGCAACATCATTTGTGGTCCAAAGGAATCATACATTAAATATTTAATTTCGTTTTCCATTGCTGCTGGACCCATTGACAAGAACTGTCCATTATGACTATATTTTCAACGTACAGACCAGTAAAACATTTGTGAAAACCTGGTTCACAAATGGTCCAGAGAGTACTGTCACGTTGTGTACATACTAGTTTGAGGCGTACATAACTTATATATTCGTTATTCGTGTTTTAATATCAGAGCTTTAAACACAGCATCTAATGGGCATATGTTTACAAATACGATACTAAGCTTTACTTCTAAAGTAGAATATTTAGGCTGGCGCTGTACCCATTTAATAAAATAAAAATTAATATGTAAAGTATGTCGTTTTATTGAATAACCGCTGAACTCTTATGCCCAGGCCACAATCTCGGAGCCACTCGAGCCGCTAATCGAGTTTGTCGGTCGATGCTATCTCCAAACTGTACGTTAATAGTACCGACGCCTCCGCGCCCCTCTCCCGCCCCTGCCCCTCGCCCCTCATGAACAATGGGAATGTTTAATTCATCGGAAAATCTGTCATGTACGATTCGATATCTGTATTTACAAATTGTTAATGTCATAGATCATATCTATAAGTACAGCCGTGCGTTGTTTTGTGCTGACGAAAAAGTTATTAACTCAAATATTTTTTAAATTTATTTGCTTAAAAGGTAGTAGAACACTATAACGAGAATTAGCGCAATCATTCTAAGTACATAATATTTTAAGATAAGATAAGATATCGTTTATTTGCATAAACTGTGGTACAAAAGGTGGTATAAAAAATAATATAAATAATAATACTTTACCTTTTATGATCATGCAACGCAAATGTTTAAGTTTTTTTTTTGTATTTCTTATTTTAAAATGTAATTATTTTAACACTGCCGTTTTATTTACACAAAATGCCTAAGGAGTTGCTAAAAAGTTCTTGTATTTGAGCAACTGAATCATTGTCACATTTAAAGAGGTTTT
Organism: Anania hortulata; assembly: GCA_963576865.1. NCBI lineage: Eukaryota > Metazoa > Arthropoda > Insecta > Lepidoptera > Crambidae > Anania > Anania hortulata. Next base: position 7,332,135 of record OY756389.1, read on the forward strand.
GTTTAATTCAAACTACACGTTACAACGTGCTTATACTGCTTACCTAAACATTTGGAGGTATCGTTTCTTTATATTCACGCATTTTACGTAACCGAAACAACAAGGGTAAATCTATCCAACTAGGTTAACGTGTCAAAAAATATCAAACGGGCCTAGATTAGCCGGAAGCAATACTTTACAGTTATGGCACAAAGGAGTCCATTTGCTTTGAATATAATAGCCATTGTTCTAGCCCCGAAATATAATCGCGGGAAGTTACCTTGATTTATTGCGCCGGCATTGGCACATTCTGTTACTTTATTTCGAAACCTTACCATGAAGGGCCAAAGTTATACGGCACCTAGCATTGCTGTAAAAGCGCTGACAGTGATCAAAGATAGTCTTTTAAGTAAGTATTTAGATGAAAATAATAATAATATGTTTTTTAAGACAGAATAAAGGACTTAAGCTATATTGTTTATACCTTTTCAATTCGTATAAGTTTGTAACAAAATGAATTGCATTATTTTTCCTCCACCCTACTCAATTCCTATCGACCAATATTTTCCCTCAACGAAAAGTATTTTTCTTAAAATATTTAAATTGCGATTGTTTCCATTCTTCCAGCGTTGCTGTTATTGTTGGGGTTGAAAAGGAAAATGGATAGATGATGTCGTTGCTTATTATTCATTGTTCGCCGCGAGGGCGGCTCGAAGGGCTGTTCCTTTCTTCTCCTCCGTGATTTAGCTCATTTTTTAAGTAACAAAACAAGTAGCGCCTTTCGAAATATTACACCTCATAAAAAGAAAGTTGTTAAGAATGACATTGTGTTACGCTAACCTTTATCCCCTCTCGAAAATACTTTTAAGTCGAAACCAAAATAAAGAAGCCGTTTGATACGCCGCCGGCTTCAATTTCGTAGGTAGTATCTTTTGTTTAAATCAGAAGACTTAAAGGTTGTTCAATCACATTAATAGTTTTGATTGAGCTCGCCATATTTAATCCAAACATTCAATTCAAATCCGACAAAATCGATCAGCTACGCTCGTAATCAAAAGTCGGTGTTGCAACAAAAAACTAATTGACAACAATCAACACTGTTGCAACAAAAAACAATATTTTCTATCATTGTCATTAATAATAGTTATAGAAAAAAGTCATTCACACCTTTGGCGCGCTAACATGACAAATGCGGCCGTCGGCGGCGCGGTCAAAGCTGCGCCGGCGCCGCGGGGTGCCGCGCTCAGCCTAAATATTAATTATCTACAACACTAGGAACACCTTTTAAGAGATTATCAAACTGTTGTGTAGCGTAATGTAACAATCTTTAGATGCAGATAGCGCCAGCTAGTTGGATTGCGCCCGATCGTATCCAGATCGAAGGACCATACAATTGTTACAGTTTTTCTGATTTTATTTTAATTTATACGCAGGCGATGCAAGGTATGAATAATATAAAATATTCTTCTATTATGTAATATTTCGTCATTTTATATGAGTGTACGATAATCCAATAAATTAACATCTCACTGTCTATTTGACACTTACATTATTTTGTCAACAGTAAAATATAGCTACAAACAAAACGATCTGTTCAAATGAATAATTTAAAAAACTGGTTACAAATGAACTAGTTTTTTGGATCCAAAGACTGATTAAATTAACTACAAGTCATTTACCGCCCAAAACAGTCACATTACGTAACGTCCCGCCCGTCCTCGTTACACAAAGCTTCACCGCAGTCAATTTACAAATTGACATTTCCTGTGGCTACAAATACATAAGTTGCTCGGACAACGAATGTTTTTATTACTTTTATCGGAACATTAGCGTGTTGGACTGATAGAGAATTATAATTTAATTTTGCGGTGTGTTTAAGAGTGGTGGCCTCGGGCTACTGCACCATGTGTTTGAACTGGGGTCCGGTTCATGCCAAATTGTGCGACTATTAAGAATAGTCGTGTGTAAAAACAGAATAGCTATTTTATTTTTTAATTATAGGTTTAATAAGTTTAGTAATACATACTTTATGACGTTGAAAATTATGGTTTAAAGTTGGGATATTGTTCATTATTTCATCATAACGGTTTCATGATATTGAATCATCTAAGTTGTACTATGAACATTTTCACAACAACGACAACCAACGGACAAATTGAGTAGGTGGCCATTACCTTCGGAAGCGAGATCAATAACACGATGAAACTTATGAATTAAGATACGTTTTAAAGTATCCTTATTATTAATTACTAAGTTATTATAATTCTGTTACGAATCACTGAAAAAGTCACAGATCTTTTGTAGTTGTTAGAATTCTTAATCACGAAATTATCTCACTGTTGCATTGTATTTTGTTTATTTTTTAGAACAAATCACTTAACGTTATTTATACAAAGGGAATTATCATTGGTTTTACAAAAAAGCCAGACTCTTCTGCTCAAATACAACAAATTTGTTTAAGGAACCAAAGTTTAAATCCTAAAAAAATATGTCTCGTTTCACTGTGTTGATTACAAGATATTGAGGTATTTTTATTTCTATTTTGCAGACTAAGCTGCGGATTTTAGCAGTGTGCAACATTGAATGAAGCGCCTGAGGCAAATTAGGATTATTATCAGCATTAACAGATTAACAACATTGTATGGTGACAGATAAATATTGACTAGCGAGGCCAAGCGCAATAATAACTGCATTAATTAGATTTAGTTACCTGCCAAAAGATATATTCAATTGCAAACTGAATTCAATGAATAGCTGTTATAGATCTTTGCAAGTCATTAAACGTGATCGTGTCCATAATTAGAGTCATCGTAATTTGAATAAGGTAAGCTAGAACGTAAAGGAATTTGGGTGTACCTAATATTTGCATAGTCGTTATTATTATGACAGTAAGGGCCTATGTCACCATCGTTTATTAAAAAATAAGCAGTTTTAGAATGTCCTTATTTATTTTCTTAGAAATATTACTGAATGACATTCTATAAAAACAACCTCATTATACTTTAATCGTCAAGAATTATTTAATTGGCGATGATAAATGGCTGCCAGAGCCCATGTAGGCTCTTAGTGTTGAGTAGTTAAATTTTGTTCTACCTATATTAATTTGTAAAATGTCAGTATTGCTTTATTTCCATGTTCTGTACGTAGGCTTTACTAAGCGGAATGACCAAAGGAAAATAAGTACTACCTATAAATGCGATCTGCTAGTTTAAATTTACACATAGGTACTTGTCCTTACACCTATTGCAATAAAAAATGGGCCTACCATATAAGAAATTACACATTAGGTAAGTAAAATTATAAGAGAAAATAATGAAAATTATTCTCTTAAGAATTACAAACAAGTTATGTGCTTACGTTACTGAGCCAACGATAAACATTCAGCCGTTATTATGCTTTGGTAAGTTATTACTCAACGATCATCTAAATTATCCACGTATGATTTACACGTCCAAGTACGATACAAAAAGTTAATAATTGGAAAGAGATCAACGCCACCGTCTCGACATCAGTCGACGCCGACGCGTAAGCCCTGACAACTAGTCAAATAAATAAAGCCGAACAACAAATATTGTAATAACCGAACTCACCGAGCAATACTCGCGACGACGCGCCCGCAAACAAATCAAGTAAAAATGTGACCAACCCATACAGCATTTAAGGACTAATGTCGACTTACGCCTAATAGCGGCCAAAATAAGGTTTCTTTAAATCCCAACCAAGTGATATATAATTCTCCGCGCCGTCCAATTCTCGATTTTGACTACACAATGATAAGAATTGAATTCGACTGTCATTTATGTTAAACGTAAAATTTTATGAGAACATTAAAGTTAAGTGGGAAATCCGAAAAGGAGTGTTTAACTCAAGCGAGCAGATGGCGGCGCGGCGTTGATACAAACTCAATTATTTACACTCAATAAAAAGGACGTTATACGAGTATTAGAAAATAACCTGCTAAACAGTCAGATGAACTCGAGACAAGGCACTGTTTATGAGATAAGAAATTACCAAGAAACGAATAGATGTGTTGAGCCGACATGTGGAATAATATCCGCACCGACTCGAAGGTAATTCTTTAGTTAATTAAGGGGCATTGTCGGGCTAATTCGCGTACAGCGACGACTAGAAGGATTGCCATGTCACTTTCACTTAACACTTGTCAAAACTTGTCAGTTGACGTCTTCAAAAAACATTATATTTAAGAAGTTTTTTTATTTATTCATAATAATTTATCTTACATTTGAAAGTAATTCTATTAGTACCATTTTATGTAAGTTATTTCTTTTAGATTTAGATGAAACACACAGCCTAAGTAAGAAATAGCACAATACCAGTAATTGTATAGGTATGTATTTAAAACAAGTAATCTATTTATGTATACAAATAAAAAATAATTTTATTTAAAAAATACAGACTTCAAAACACTAAAAAGCTAAATATAATTTTAACACGTAAGTACCTAACCAGTTACTTTTGGAGTCGGTGCAACGAAAACATTCAAACTCTGATCAGCTTGCACCGACTCCAAAAATAACTGATTAGGTACTTACGTGTTAAAATTTATGTTTAGCTTTTTAGTGTTTTGAAGCCGGTTTTATTTTTTTAAATAAATTTAATTTTATTCTACTATTTTTAGTGATAAATCCTTATCTAACTGCTAAACACCGATTTCATCCTTTTTTTTCACCCTTTGGGCAAAATATTATTCCGAAATTTTTAACCATAGTATTTTTGAAGTATTAACTATTCAATGAAAAAGACACATCAGAATCGGTGTTCATTTGTCGAAGATATTGGGTAACAGATACAAGAAACACGAACCAAAACATTATCTGGGTATATATTTAAAATAGCTTAATCAATATTGATAAAATTTATATGGGACCACCTCTAAAGTTTGATCTAAGAAACAAAAAAAGAATCACCAAAATCGATTCATAATTCGCGGAGTAATCGCGTAACATATAATAAAATAAAACAAAACAACATACAGTCGAATTGAGAACCCCCTCCTTTTTTGAAGTCGGTTGAAAATCAATTGCCGTGCGTTAGTCTCGCAAATACTCGATAATGTCAAGACCGATTTTTTTTTGTGTTCGCCTTAAAACGCCTGGAGTGGGTTAAGAAGAAATTCGGAAAAACACAAAGAAAGAAAAAAAAGTAAAATAAAAAAAAAACCTTAATCGGCATTTTCGGTTGGGAATGCGGTATTTAGGTGGTAGGTACAAAGTTTCCCGATTCATCTAGAATCGTATAAAGGGCCAATAATTTAGTACACTCCTAACTTCTAAATGATATGTTTTAGTTATCTTGCATTTAATGTTTAGAGTATACATCATTTAAACATTATAAGAGTATAAACACTTCGAAACATGTACCTTTATCCCACAAATCCCATTAAAAAAGGCATGAGTAGTTCTTAATCCACCGTGCTTTATCTGCACCATTTATGGGGTCCTTGATTCGGTCACGGCAAATATAACAAATGTAGGTAAAAAACGCACAGGTAGACGCAAATATTTGAGAACAATTTGTAGAATTCACACTTAATAACAAGATGGACGCGTTTATATTTTTTTCTATGAGTGTCCAGATCGACGGCGGCGACTTCAAAGGATAATCATTAGGCCCTTAGATAGAGGTGCCATGATTGCATCTATGGGATATCGCAACAGGTGACAGACAGCTACGAGATTTGTTTTTTTAACGTGATTATGTTATAAATACATCTATTTGTAGATATGAAAGTTTTTATTTTATTTATCATCATCCTCATTTCCACCATAGGACGTCCACTGCTAAACATAGGCCTCCCCCAGTGACTTCCAGATTGGCCGGTTGAAAGCGGCCCGCATCCAGCGGCTTCCTGCAACCTTTACCAGGTCGTCTGTCCACCTTGTAGGAGGACGTCCTACGCTGCGCTTGCCGGTACGTGGCCTCCATTCCAGAACCTTTCGGCTCCATCGGCCGTCAGTTCTACGTGCTATGTGCTACGCCCACTGCCACTTCAGCTTGCTTATCCGTTGGGCTATGACAGCTTTTGTTCGTTTACGAATCTCCTCATTCCTGATTCGATCTCGCAAAGAAACACCGAGCATAGCCCTTTCCATACCACGCTGTGCAACCTTGAGCTTTCTGATGAGGCCGATAGTGAGAGGCCACGTTTCAGGTCCATATGTCATCACTGGTAACACACACTGGTTGTAGACTTTTGTCTTTAGGCACTGAGGTATTTTGGACAAGAAGACGTTACGTAGTTTTCCGAATGCTGCCCAGCCGATTTGGATTCGACGATTGACCTCGTTCTCAATATTTGACCTATTTTCGGTAGGTCAAATTTTTTTTTAAATTTCTTATGGATAAATACTTATCTACTTTCATAATAGGTATTTGCTTTTAATGTTTTAATTTCAAATTTAAACCTAAATCCTCTATGACAACAACTACTATTTTTCATCAATACTTGAGTTTTTAGTAACATGTTCTTTAGTGCTTACCTTAGGATCATTTATATAATTACAACTTACTTACAGTTTTCTTGTATATTTTTTTAAATACCTACATGCTTTATACTGAAAATATAATTCAAGAAATATTAATGATGATGAAAATAATATAGGGTTTCTGACATTGAATATGGACCCAATTTCGCGCCCTTATCCCTCTTGATGGACACTTCTCTAGTAATCCCTGTAATTTCAAGCGTCTTCTTTACCCGTGTCGCATGCCGCCGAACTGGCCACAATAGAGCGCGCATTCGGCATATAAAATACAATCTTGGCCCTGTTGCATGTCTCACTTTAATACCTCAAAATTACATAGTGGCGGCTAAGTGACGCTTCTGTCCTCGTGTAGAGACCGATTGAATTTAATGAGCCTATTTGCGCTGACGCCGACAATTTAGCGGACGTGGCCGGACTACAGATAGGGGAAACATCTATTGGCGGCGGGAATAAAGAGACGATATCGCACGAAATGTGCCGGAATTGCGGCAATTCTCTCGACGTGTACAAGGTTTCGGGATATTAGCAGATTCAATGGAATTCTGATTGCCTGAGAGGTTTTGTTGTATAAAATACGTACATACTACAACTAAACGTGAGTATCATTTAAAAATATATTTACAAATCACGCAAAATTAAGGCTACAAAAACTTATTTCAAAAAATGTAAACTTAGATTTTACAAATATGCGCCATTTAACACACATATTGTCATGGAATTAACACCCTTATGTTACGTGATACCAGACAATGTATTTGGCCAGGGACGTCCGTCAGCACACCCAGACTAGAACCAATTTAGAAAACCAATTTACAGGAACCGGGAATCGAAGTCGGGACTCTTTTCGTTCAAAACGAATAATTGCGCTACTACACCAATGGGGACCCACACTGCACATTTCTCCCGATAGGTGTCGCATTGTGTTTGGTCTTGCCCGTTTTACTACGTTTTACGTATTAAACAACGGTTGACAAGACCAAAAACACTGGCGCCATCTGAGATTAGCTTTGCCTGTGCTTCCCCATTGGGGCGTCACTTTACTGGTGACAATGATCCCAACAAAAAAACAACTTTTTCAAAATGTAATAAAAATGAATGTTCCGAATCAAACGTAAACGTATCCATGACGAAATTAGCTGTGTATCGTGAAATATTAGCAACACCGAAGTCAAAGTTGCACAATAAATCCGATCGTCTAAAACCTTTGCAAACACGAGGGCGTGCGCACACGGGCCATTAGCCACGAATAAGCAACAATAGTTAACACCCCCGCGCATTAGACGTGGACGATTTACCTCGGGAGTGCATAGCCCAAACATTACTGAACGAAAATGGTTTTGTGCATTTTTCTACCAGATACATTGTACCTTTCTTTTTTGGGCACACTGGCTATGAAACTATTTAGAAGCGACTTAAAAAACGCCTTGGTTTTCTTCTAAGTTTCATGACATATGCCTATCTTGTGCACTTGCCAGTGCTTAAAAAGGGAAATTTGTAGGATTGGCGGAACGAAACTAATCCGGGAAAACTTATTTAACGGCATATACAAAACAAGTTTTTTGATAACCGTTTGAGTGATTCTCAAAGAAAAATGCTAAAATTTCTGAGGCTTAATAATTTTGAAGAAAATCTCCCTAATTCGAATCTTTAAGAGGTAACTTATCCTGTAATATTTATCGCTCAGAGATAAACCGTTTTATAACTGACTAATATAGTCCCCCCTGTTTAAGTTCAAGATCTCTAAGCTAAAGGCTCAGGATTACCCCGATCAACAAGAAAAAGACTGGTATCAAAGACGATTTATATGAGTAACACTTCGTCAGACAAGTGGCAGTTACCAAGAGCCTGGAGCAAAGCAATCTTTAAGCCCCCTGTCCGCACGGAGATTACTTCTATTACCTTACTTACTTACTAACTGGATATGTCGTCGGCATATTGTATAATAATTTGTCATTAAACAAATGACGTCCTCCGTTTGCAAACGCTTACTGGTTTTGTAAAATGCCTCGTCAATTTGTATTATTCCATAAAACTAAATGTCACTTCAAGCGTCGTTTACAAAAAGCCACGACGAATCGTATTAACTAGTTCTATATCCTACCACCAGTGGCGATGCTAATCAAAACCAAAAAAATTACGTAAAGAAGTGCAAGAATTTTAAAAATAATCGTACGTTGCCATGAGATTAAGTGACTTTAAGAAGTTTACTTTACAGGTGTTAAGTAGGTAAAAAGTTTTCCAAATCTACAAAAAAGAATGATAAAGCCGCGGAAAAAAGACAAAGTATTTGAGGCTGTCTGCACATAAAAATACTATAGTTTCCATGAAGCTGGAGTTCGTCAGACTAAATATGGCTAAAAGATTTTATTCTTTTGTAAAAGATAAATGCCCTGGCATTTCAACTTAAGATTTTACTGAGATTCTCAACTGTTGGCATTACACATGTGAAGGAGTACTGTAATTAGCTACTTTTGCATGTATGCATGCAGGAAATCAAAACTGCCTCTTTCAGGGGTCACGCCCAGATTGACTCGACGTATACTCAGCTTTGAAAGACAAAACATGCGAATAATCGTGGGGACAGTTACCGGTCACTGTCTCCTAAACAAACACCTTTACACCATAGGTAACACAGACAGCCCTCTGTGCAGAGCATGTCTTACCAAAGACGAAACTGTCAACCACATAGTCCTGGAATGTGAGGTGGTTGCATCACAACGTAATGAAATCCTTGACAATTTATACTGTTATTAAGCCTAATTACTGTTAATAATATGATTGTTAAGTATCACTTCTATATTAATTCAATGATCTTACTACATACATATTTTGAAAGTAATTAAATAGAATATTCTGTCAGTTTCATTCTGTTACTTGATTTAATTAAAAGTCCCATAAACGTTTCCTCCCCATAATTTGGTACTTCGTTAAATGATTATAAATAAATAATAAACATACAAGATCTCAAATTATGGTTACCTTAACCTAAGTCATGACGAAACCAATACGATTAGAATCATCATCAATGGCCTAGGCATTTTACAAAACAGCGAGCGTTAGCAAACAGACGACGTCGTCTGTATAATGGCGAATCTTACAATATGCCGAAGACATAATAATTTAAAAGAACTGTAAGTTTTGTTGGGAATAGTCGGCAAGGGGATTCTCGATTATGGTTGCCAGATCCGTTTTCCCGAAAAACGGGAATTGAAAAAAAGCAGGGCTGGGATGAAAAGATCGGAGATAGGGACGTAGTAAAACGGTCCTCACCCTCCTCAGCCTGCTGCTGTGCTTGCCACGTGTGCTCTTTTTCGTTGGCTGTATTAATAAATATGATTTTAAAAAATTGTGTGCCAACTTCTGCTAATACCTTGAATAATTTAAAAGCATAATTTTACCTTCTAAGAGGGCGGGAAAACGTTACATCTAGCGCATTGTGAATTAAAACTGCCATTTGAGGGTTTAACAATTTATTTTAAAAAATCGGCGTCGTTTTCATATTAACCATTTAAAGGTGTTATCATTGTATAGTAAATGTCAAAAAAAATATTTGAGTAATATTTTGACGGGAAATATATTCTTAGTTTTTCAAGTCATTTTTTTAAAATGAAATATGCATAACAGTTTGGGACTTAAACTGCATCAATATAATTGTCACATTGACTTAATCCTACACCATCAGTGCGCCCCAATGGTTTACGTTTACGAAGAGTTAAGTTACCTTTATATATCTTTATAGATTATTGATGCTGTATGTTCGACAAGATTTTAATTCGACACTTAATAATTCGATTCGATAATTTAACCCACTATTTTTCAGTAAAAAAACCGTCATCGTGGAATCGGAACGTTAGTTCTGTGCCCTAGAACCGCGGGCTTTTTGTCTAACGCTTAACATTTCCGCGAAGCTAAGCAGCCTGCAGCATACGAGACTTTAGGGCCATCGACCCATTTAGTAAATAGATATGTCAATGTGTGTAATTTTCAAAGATTTTGAGTGTCTGCCTATCTGTGTAATATTTTTGGCCGTGGGGTTTAGTTTATTAAGTAGATTGTTGTGAATGTTTTTTTTAAAAATAAAGTTTGAAATGGAGCAAAACATTTAAATCTGTCGTGCTCATTTCTGTTTTATACAAAAAAAAACTTAAAAATAAAAATTATATTTACCCGAACATACTTAATCAGTTATTTTTGGATCGGTGCGAATTACAACACGTATAACTCTGCATAGCTGATACCGACTCGCAATAAAACTAATTAGTAAATATGTTTTTTTTTTAAAGTAAATAATGTTTTTTCGTTTTTAGGGTTCCAAAAGTCCGAACTAAAAAACGAGAACCTCATTGGATCACTCGTGTGTCTGTCTGTACGTCGGTCACAGCTAATTTGCTTCGAATCTACAAGACCAATTACGTTGAAATTTGGTAGGTACCTACTTAGATTAACTGCTGTGACCCAAACACGAACGTGAAATGTAAATAACGACCTTGGGTGGCAAATTAAAAAATAAAATAAAAGTTTTGCAAACTGTACCGTCTGCATCTAACTAATAGTAAATTAAATAAAAGTACTTGTTTTGAAGTTTTCAATTTTTTTTAATTATTCTAAGCCAATTTTAAATTATTAAAATACAAAATGCAATTTTTTTACCCACAGATTACAAAAAAAAACAATAATAAGTACGGAACCCTCTCCACGCAAGTTCAACACGCACATAAGATTTCTAAAGTCAATGTTTATAAAAAAAATACTAAGTAAGTACACAAATCATTTCAGTCCAAAAAAAAGATAGGCGTGAATGTATTTTTTTAAATTTAATTAGAAGTAGGTTCTATTTAAAAAAACAGATGTGTTGAAAAGCTATATTAACGTATAAGAAAAACCAGTCCAACTAAGAATCTCATCACTTTTAAAGTCGGTTGAAAGTTTAAAGGGAAGTTTTGCTAGTTTAGGTATCTTTTAGGTATTTACAGTTCTTAAACACAAACACTGCTAATTTGTATTATACTAATTAACTTTTGACGTAAGTCGGTAGGTAAGCAAAATTTAAAACTCATCAACAGAATTTTTATACTCTCATCTAAATAAAATATACTTATGTAGTTTAAAATAAAATATCAATAAAAGTCAGCCGTTATAGTTTCGATGCAACCTCTGCTTAACCACCTACATATTAATAAAGATCATCTCCAATCATTCCAACTTTCTCTCTCTCTCTCTCTCTCTCTCACACACAGCATCGATAAGTACCCTACTTCTTTAATCATTGCAATTTCGAAACAAGCTCAAGTGTTGTCGGTGTCGAATAAATTTTGTATAATGTAAACGTGATAACAATTTAAATTCCTCTGTAACGGGTCCGGAGCCGACAAAAACAACAAACAAACACAGCGGCACGCCATTGGCGGAGGCGCGCGGGGCGGCGCCCGCGGAACAGGCCACTCCCGCCTCGCGCTCGCAGTCTCGCTCGCACACCCAGTCCTTATCTTCCACTCCTCTGTGAGAGACGTGTTGCCTTAAATTTTCAAAAACAAGGTGACTTATTAGTTTGTCATTGCGAATAGCACTGTGCGAAACGATGCCTCGTCCCACACGTGAGTCTTACGGAGACCAAAAACCGCCGTTCTCATACATCGCCCTCACAGCCATGGCCATCTGGAGCTCGCCGGAGCGCATGCTGCCGCTGTCAGAGATCTACAGATTCATCACGGACCGGTTCCCATACTACCGGCGCAACACCCAGCGCTGGCAGAACTCGCTGCGGCATAACCTCTCGTTCAACGACTGCTTCGTAAAGGTGCCGCGGCGACCTGACCGGCCTGGCAAGGGCGCATACTGGACGCTGCACCCGCAGGCCTTCGACATGTTCGAAAACGGCTCGCTGCTGAGGAGGCGCAAGAGGTTTAAGTTACATAAAGGAGAAAAGGATAGTTTGAACGCTGAGCTGGCGGCGTTAGCGAGCTTCAATAGAGCATTCCTGGCTAGGCAGGCGGGTGCGCCCGGTGGTATGCACAGTGGGAGCTTATACTCGCCAGCAGCATTGTGTTCGAGGCCTAGTCCGGAGCCGGTGGAGGGTCCGGACACGGCGGCGTTGTTGCCGGCGGGTCCGAGACCGCGGCGAGCGTTTACGATAGATGCGTTGCTGGAGCCGGAGCCGCGGCGGTCGCCGTCGCCGCCGCCGCCGCCGCCGCCGCTGCAGCCGCACTGCCCGCTGCCGCTGCCGCCCGCGCCGTACCTGCTGGCGGCGCAGCGGTACCACGCCGAGCTGCTGGCCGGCCTTCAGCAGTCCTGCTTGCCACCGCTATGGACGTGGCGGGACACCAGTCAATTTTCACATTATACGCTTAATTCATGAATGGTGAGTCTTACTTGTATGTATTACTTTTTTATTATTTACTGTCAGCCTCGATTTTTTATTTAAACCACAGATTTTTTTCTACGAGATCCTTGGTTCGATTCCGGAATCTATTTGTTTTTGATTTTAATGACGATTTAAAGAAAAAGAAAAGACTATTTCCTACTAGACTTTGAAGTTATTATACTTATTTTATACTGTTTTAGGTTACCTATTAGTTACTAATAATAAGTTAATGGGACAGTTTTCTTTTATCTACATGTTTAAATTATTATAAACATCAAAGGAATTACAAGAAAAATCTTTTGTTTTCATCATCGAGTACATACCCTATAGACTAGCAATACGAACCATATTTCTCCGAAATTAGTTAGTAATTTTTCACTTACATTTAGTATGAAATGAAAAGTCCTGTCAACTCTCGCCCATACAAAAAAGTACAGATACAGATTAAAAAATGGCGGAAGATTTCGTCGAACAAATCATATGACATTTCTACTCTATAGGGTATGTGCTCCATGGTTTTCTATTGACCAATGGAGCAAAACCCAACGTAACAAGAATCTTTAATGTTCCTAGCTTATATGTCATTAATATGTTGTTTTCTGCAAATCTTGGGTTATGTGGTTAATATGACGACCGTATGGTGTAGTGGGTCGCGCTCCGGACTACAAAGCCTGCGGTTGTGGGTTCGAATCCCGCAAGGGGCAAATGTTTGTGTGATTAGGACGAGCCTAAATAGCCTAGCCTAGCCTACGATAACCTAGTCATGGATGTTTAAAAAAGTATTTAAGTATGTTTATCCGTTATCTAGTCGCATTAGTATAAGCTTTACTTAGTTTGGGGCTCGATGATTGGTGTGATTGTGAAAAACAATTTAATTTTTGTCTATTTCATTATCATTTCATTGCTGGAATTAACTCTTTCAAGAAACAACATCACAAAGCCTGAATGTCTAGTATTTTATTTGCAACCGCTGCTATTACTTATTGAGGAGAATCTTGCTTATTCTGATGAGCTAACTAATTAAGCTAATCAAGCCCTTTTTGCCAGCAGATGGCCCTAATCAACTTTTATTTAACAATGTTATATTGTTAATTAATAATTACGGTTCTAACAGCGATTAGTAATAATACACCTCTTTGCTTACGCTATCTTTTAAAGTCGTGTTTATACAGAAGGAGAAACAGTAACTCTTCCTAACAACAGAACAGATTTGATACAGATCTTTTAGATAATTGTATCAGGAAGCTTATCTGGAAGGTATTTATAATAATCTGTAGCCTACTCGCTCAAATTTCTACATAAAACAACAAGGAAACGATCGTACTATATGGCACTGTAAAGAGGAGCAGCCCCTGTAGTAAGATCAAAGTAACTAAAATGATGATGATGAAAACAAACACCAATTGATTGGAAATAAAAATATGTTTGCTTAAATCCGGTAACAGCTATTTGTTAATTTACGCACAGATACTATCAGAACGATCGTCTCTGTTTACGCATCAGAATGGGTTTGTTTCCTAAAAAAATATGATTAGTCCGTCAGTTGGATTAACAGAAAATATTGGACACGTATTTTTTATTTTCTTAATAGAGTATAATATTTTTAATATAAATGCGCACTTTGAAGCGCTTTATCTTCGTCATTTTTGGTTTAAATGACAAAAAATCAAATATGGGTGCAATATTTTTTGATAATATAAATGACGGACTAAATAGAATAGTCTTTTATACAGGAAACTAGCCTATTAACTGATTTTAGACATAGTCCAGTGAAACTAAATCTGTTTGTATGGGGACGGTTGCATTACTTCATATGTGTCATTTGGTAATTAATATCTAAAACATAATTTTCATTATGTTTATGTAACGATTATTAAGTTATCGGCGAGTCAAATGTTAAAATAAAATTTTAATATGAACCAAAAAACTTCTTTTCTAGGGTTCTGTACTTCAGAAGGTAAAAATGATTACCTCGTTATCCGTATGTCTGTCAATTTTACCAGGAACACGTGAAGGTATCAATATGATATTAATATCAAATACTTAGGTCTACAATCCCTTGGAGCTGTAAAAAATCTACCAATCAAAAGATACGGCTAAATAGCCGTATCAAAAGTAATAGGAAAATCCTGTTGACCTAGAATCATGAAATTCCGAGTTGGAAAACCCTGAAAAAGTTTTCCGAAGTTTTTTTTTACTCGCCAATATTATTAACCACGATATGTTATCCAGTAATATTTCCTACTAAATCAAATAGTTTTAAAGACCACCTATTTCAAGAAAAAACATTTTTATGCTACATTTTTATTCTTAAAACGATAATTACAAGTAAACTATTAAAACGAAATGAAAAGTCAAGAGTTAGTTAACAGTAAACATTGCACAATTGTAGAAGAAAAGCCTTTCTTGCCTTGTAATACTTCACCTACATAGAAAAATAAAAATACTCAAAATATTTCTGTATGGCTTTGTGCCATTGCCTTTCTTACCCATCAAGGACAAACATTACTACCACTAATGTCAGAAACAATGTCACTGTCACACATATCACACGTGGATTGTCAAAAGTACATATAAAAATTCCTTAGAAAATTTACACTATTGCAAAAGATTTGGCAGTCTGACATAAACATTGTTTTTGTTCCAAATATTGCTACTAACATTTAAAAATATTTTTTTATCAAACGGAAAAATCTGTAAAAAAATATTTTAGACTACATTCCCGTTATAAGAACGAGCTATTTATATAGGTATCTACGAATTTTTACAAAACCCTCGGTGCACGAGTTCGACTCCGACTTGGCCGGTTTTTTTATTTAATGCCTGTGTTTTAAACCGTTTCTATCGTTAACATATCTTAGGCTAAAATAAATTTACGGAGCAGATATTGAATGTTTCATATCAAAATAATGTTATGTACTTAGATCTTACTTTTTATTTCCTTACTTTTTGTCAAGTGTCATTTTAACACGAAGCTTTATCTATTCGACAACAGATAGATAATCTTTTCTATTTATAAATTAGTCCTGTGTTCATTTTTTTACAGTTTTAAGTCCTTCCTTTATGGTACCTACATTCTAACAAAAAAGAATAAAGGAAATCGGACTATGCGTTAATTAAATGTAACAAAGTACATATTTTGACTTTCATCCTCTCTCTCAAGGAAATAGTGCTGAATTTTGGTATAAACAGTATCATTTGTCCTACCTCAAAGTATGAACTAAAATCGTGCAAAGTTTCATTGAAATTCATTCAGTATTTTCGTAGTGGTGCGCGGTCAAGATTCAGACGGACAAAATGAAAATAAAAATACAGTTTTGGCTTCAATATCGATAATAGAGTGATCTCCAAAAAAAATTCAAAATATCTTCAATATACAGAATTTGATTTGTTACAATTTTATTATAAGTATAGATTCGACCATAAGGCGCTTTGCAAAGAGCGGAGCGGGGCAGTCTTTTTGACCGCGAAGCAATAAAGACCGCGTCAACTAATCGATGCCTGCGTCTGCCCGCGCCGCGAACACAAAGCGCGCGACGAACGCTGTTCATATCGTCAAACTGTGAGTATTCATTGATCTGGCCAGACCACATCATGATGTGGACAGCGGGTTCTGTTCTATATCATGAAATATTACCATTTTATGAAATGATTGGTCACATCATGAAGTGATCAGTTTTACGATCTGGCCACGACATATACACTGGTCTGTGCGATCTACGGCGGACAGCCACAGTCATGCCGCACCGCCGTGTACCCAGCAGGCACAAGTGGCACAGTCTTTTTGGCCGCCGTATGCGTTGGCAGTATACAATTGTTCTATATTTTGCGGCGAAATTGACCGGCCCGGTCTGCCGTTTGCAAAACGCCTTAGGCGAGCCGCCAGTGCCCACTGGGTACGCGGTGGCGCGCCATGACCGTAGCTGGCCGCCGTGGATCGAGCAAACCAGTTTGTATACACTAACGCAGACGGCAGCGCGGGCATCTAACTTATTTCGCGCTCTTCTCTAGAATAAACGCCCTGAACGAACTGCCCGATGCCGCGTTGCCGTCTGCGTCGCAGCCGCAGTTCGCAGCCGTGCTGCGACTCGACCAGAGCCAGTCTTTATTGCTTTGCGGTCAGAAAGACCGCCCCGCCCCGTCGTCTGCGCAGCGCCTAATAAGCGACAAGCAAGCGGTGGTGGTTGTAGTCCAAAATAGACCATTTACTCTAAAGAATAAGATGCGCGAAACTAGCCCATTCTATACTAATGAAAACTATTTTTTTTAAATTTAATCGATTTACTTGATACTAAGGGGGAGGGGAAGAAATAGACTAACAAACTTTCTGACAGCATATAATAATTATAACAACATACAATAACATAATCTGTAAACTTTTATGAAGTCCATTTTTGCCTAAACTACTTCATAGAAATCCCGGTCTATTTGGGAAACGTTGATTACTTCAAGCAACTGATGCTAATGTTGCGGTACATTTTGGTTCACAAAATGATTTTGAACCCGAATATGCACTTGCAAATCTTTCTGAAAATACTGATATAAAGTTTCATGGTCACAAACATTGGAAATTACTAATAATTGGCATGTACAGACAACAGCTCGTCAACCTACCACAAAACGTAAAATTTTCTCAATTGATGTTAATGAATTTTCTCAATTTGAATGACCTTTGACATTTTGAGTAGGTTCATCTGCCGTTGTCTGTACCTTTTTTATGAGTTTCCAACATTTAGGCACTGTTGCAAGCGCCATGATAACGGATTTGTCCGTCCAATTTAGTTAATTACAATTATTTCTGAAAATGTTAATATTTCTATTTAAAAAAAAAACATTTTATTTAAAAGTAGCTGCTCCGACAGACCTCTTATCTTTTGACAACTGCAAACGACATTTGCGCCCGTAGTAGTAAAGAATCCTTAATAGACGTTCAGTTTTTTTTTGTTTTTATTTAAACCAAATTACAAACAATTATGAACATAACAAAAAAAGATTTTGCCGAATTAGTCCAGCCGTTCTCTTTTGCGCTTAGCAACACATTTATTCATTCATTTTATTATCATAGACGGATATACTATAGATATCACAATTTTAATGTAAGAAAAATAAGCTATCCTAACCTAATGTAGGAAATATGTATAGGAAATAATATGCGCTTCAGCTTTCACAATGTTTAGGAAATGTCTACTCTTTACAGATATTATATTAAATGTCAACTAATCAATGAAGAAATGTAATAAAATATCATTAGGCCAGGCAACGAAAAGGTATAGAGGGAAATGTTTGGAACACAATTGTCGACTTCGCAACTTTGTTTGGACTAGTTAGGAGGTGAACATATCAAAAGTCCCCGCCCGTGGCCCTTAAGCGGGAGGGGAGGGGAGAGTGAATGTCCCATTTTTGTTTTTTCGCTTATACTATCTCGGAAACTATGCATACTAGCGACATAACTCTCACTACAAAATTTTATTTAAAAAAATAAAACCGACTTCAAAACACTAAAAAGCTAAAAATAATCCTTACACTTAAGTACCTAATCAGTTACCTTTGGAGTCGGTGCTAACAAAAACATTGAATCTCTCATCGCCTGGCATCGTCTCCAAAAGTATCTGATGAGGTACTTACGTGTTAGGATTATTTTTAGCTTTTTAGTGTTTTGAAGTCGGTTTTTTTTAAAAATAAAATTTACTTATTTCATCTATTTTTAGTGATAAATCCTAATCTAACTGCTGAACACCGATTTCATTCTCTTTTTTTTCACCCTTAATTTTTTCCGAAATTACTATAGTATTTTTGATGTATTAGCTATTTAATAAAAACAATCATCAAAATCGGTTTACATTTGTCGAAGATATTGGTTAACATAGATCCATGAATCACGAACAAAAACATTATATGGGTATATATTTTATTTTCTCAAAAACTGCTAAATCAATTACGATAAAATTTATATGGGATCACCTCTGAAGTATGATCTACCAAACAATAAAAGAATCATCAAAATGAATTCATAATTGGCGGAGTAATCGCGTAACATACATACAACAACAAAAACAGTCGAATTGAGAACCTCCTCCTTTTTTGAAGTCGGTTGAAAATGAGAGCTGATTGAATTTGCTACATTTATATTAATTCACTTTCTTTCTTTGTCAATAAACTTCGTTTTCATTTAATTGTTGTGATTTATAATTCTATCCTAACGCCGATAGACACTCAATGCACAAAAGAAGAAGTAATTCTATAGTAAATATCTCTGCTATAGTAAAGTAATATATAGGTAATTAAAAGGAATTTAATGCTCTTAAACCCATTTGCAGGCATATATTTTTGGGTGCATCTTTGAAGAGCTAAAAAGTCAAATAAAGCAAAAAATTTAAGGCAACAATGTTTTTTCCATAATTACAGTCTTTTAAGATCGGATATTTCGAAAACTATATAAAATATCGAAAAACTTGACTGAATAAAACTTGTAGCAAATTTATTTAAATCAATTACTTAATATTGTTGTAGTCATGTCTACGTCGTCTATGTAGAAGGGCTGGAGACTTTTGATATGTTCATCTTCTAACTATTTCGTCCAAAGTTACGATTGTGTTCCAAGCATTTCCTCTATACCTTTTTTGAGCATTCGTTGCATGGCTACATGTCAATGTAACGGGCTGACGCTATTTACTTTTGAAAAAAGTTGTAATAGGACTATTCCATATTTTACAATAAAATAAATAATTTGTATGTTTGTTCCCCTCCATGTTTGTTGCATTCTTTATATTTAATTTTGAATCAACCTGTATTAAATTTCAAAGGAAAACTATTATTTACGGAAAAGCAGGGTTTAAAAGTGTACTGTTGGTCAACTTTTGTACGTGCATGTTATATTAGGTAAGTTTATCTTTGAAAACATACGAGATTCTTATTTTCGATAGATCTTTATCCTGAAATAGATCTTTCAAATGATTGTGCCTTGCAAATGATCGTGAGTTTACTCTACTCCGCCAGCTAAATGAAGAAAAAAGATAAAGACTTGAGAGCTTTACAAGTAAACATAAAAAATGTATTTCATCATCATCATCATCATTTCAGCCATAGAACGTCCACTGCTGAACATAGGCCTCCCCCAGTGACTTCCAGATTGGCCGGTTGGAAGCGGCCCGCATCCAGCGGCTTCCTGCAAACCTTTACCAGGTCGTCTGTCCAAATTGTAGGTGGACGTCCTACGCTGCGCCTGGCGGTACGCGGCCTCCATTCCAGAACCTTTCTGCCCAATCGGCCGTCAGTTCTACGTACTATTGCCCCGCCCGGATTACTAATGTTAGACAAAAAAATTATTGACAAATGGTCATTCGACAAACAACGTTTAACCAAATGTTCATTTGGTAAACGAGACATTTGTCAAAAGTATCATCTTACAAAAACTCACTTAGCAAATGATCCATTAGCAAACACTGTACTTGTTAAATGTTTTAAATATTAAAATGTCAATTGACCTTTTTTAATTTCACCAAATAATATGTTTCGCAAATTAAGCATTTGGCCAAATGTCATTTAACGAAATAATATTTTATAAAATTGCACTTCTTTTTTCAACATTTCGATTTAATCTGTTGGGTAATTTATTCCGCTACCCTCGTATCGCCGTGAGAATGAATTTGTTGCACTGATATTTAAGGATAAATGCATTTGGGGCAAATTATTTACAGGTAAGCTACAAGATTATATAGAAGGCATGCAATTATTAATTTTTAATTGAATCATCATCATCATGAATTTAAATGAATGATTGGTTCTTGATGATATAATATAATGATTAGAGTTTGAGCGAGAAATAGAACAGAGCGCTTGCCGGCCGCTGCTGTGGCACGCTCGCTATGCTCGCTCCGCTCGCTCGGCTTCGCGCTGTATATGGTCACTGTTCTAACCTAACCTAACCTAGATGGTTTTGACAAAATTTTGAACACTGCGTGTCTTTTATTTTTCCGTTCTGTCTAGATATAATATATCAACTAATACTCAAACTATTTTCCTTTCAGGAAAGTCCAAATATTGTGTATTAATTTGACCCATATCTATTGTAAGATTGATAAACGAAACATTTGTCAAATAATACATTTTATCAAACGTTTTTAGACCAATAGTAGTTTTTTCTGAAAACTCAGTTGTTAAATGTTCATTAAGTAATATAATTATTTATAAAATGTAAATTTAAGTGTTGATCATTTGGAAAAGCGAGTCATTTGTTAAATGATTAGTAGTAAAATGATTAATTGGCGAAACCATTTTTTGCCAATCATTGTTTGTCAAGTGTAATTTTGCCAAATGACTTTTGGTCAAACAGCAGGACCCCGCCCCGCCCACTGCCACTTCAGCTTGCTTATCCGTTGGGCTCTGTCAGCAACTTTTGATCGTTTACAAAATTTAATTTGTTTAAAAAATGTACTTGGAGAAGAATTAATAAAGTTGTAAAGGCAATTATAGTCGCCAAATGTTGACTAGCATATGGTTTCAAAAGGTCCCATATAAATTTTATCGAAATTTATTTAGCGCTTTTTGAGAAAATCCACAAATACATACCCAGATAACTGACGACCTCCGTAGCCGAGAGGCGAGCATACCGGACTTGGTGTCGCTATCTCTGAAATTCGGGGTTCGATTCCCGGTCGGTCAATGTCGAAAAATTCCTTTTCTATATTGTCTCGGGTCTGGGTGTTGTGGTTGTTGTTTCTGATTTCTGTAACACAAGTGCTGAAGCTAATTATTATAGGATCAGAGCAATGTATGTGATGTTTAAAAAAAATGTTTTGGTTCGTGGTTCTTGTATCAATGTTACCTAATATTTTAGGAAAATGTGAACCCATTTTGATGATTATTTTTTTATTCATTAGCTTAAACTTGAGGGTTCACGTTTAAGCTTGAGGGATCAAGTTTAAGCTATTGAATAAAACAATAATACTATAATAAAAATATGCGGAAGAAAATTCATCCCTAAGGGTGAAAAAATAGGGGGATGAAATCGGTGTTCAACAGTTAACTTTTGTTTGCACTCTTATTGTTTTGATTAGGATTTATCACTAAAAATAGATGAAATAAGAAAAATTTATCAAAAAATTAAAACAACTTCTACTTTTGAAGTCGGTGCCAGCCGATGAGAGTTTAAATGTTTTCGTTTGCACCGACTCCAAAAGTAACTGATTGGGTATGTGTTAATATTGTTTTTAGTTTTTTGTTGATGAAGTCTGTTTTAATTAAATTGTACGATTGCGTCGATGTGAAAAGGTTTTTTTCCAATTCGCTACCTAAAGACGCACCAGTTGTCGTAACAGCCACGTTCTATTGCGCGCTGTTAAGATTAACCGTAGTATAATAAGTTTTTGTGCGATATTCGTACTAACAAGCGTCGATTTGCTAATTTAACCCGTTGAGGATTATAAGACCGCCGGCGGTAAATAAATAACTCATATTGTGAAAGGCAACTACGGAACTCTGCATTGCGCATGGCCCGACACGCACTTGGCCGGTTTAATTTTTTTTTTTTAATACTTAACTAATTATTTCTAATGATAGTGATTATAAAAGTTTAAATCAGTATGAAATATAAAAATTTTCGATTATACGAAAGTGGTAACAGTTATGTAGGTACTATGATAATCGTTACACCTGTGTCTGGCGACCAGAAGGCTATTTCCCACACTTTTAAAACGGAAACACAACATAAGCCGTCTTATTAATTAACACCAGCGGTCAGTCATCATAAAAACTGTTTAAATAGATACATATGAATTCAATAACATAGCGAAAGTTACAATAAATGAGGTTATTCTGATGCTTAGACAAGTCTAGCGGATGATTACTAATTGGTGTAAAACCTTTGAATGGCGTATTCTAATGCTGATTTAACAAATGAGCCCAAACTTGATGGTTTTACTAATATCCAGTGAGGCGTTTCACTATCCACATTCTGGCTCCATCATCAGATCAGCACGATGGTATCAAATTACTTTATTATCATCCGAATGAATGTCACACAAATAAAAAGTTTCAAAAGTAAAGTAAGTCTAAAATCGTCCCTCAGCGGGACACAAACTTCACCTCTACTATGAAGCAGTTAGGACCACTCTCCACAATGCGGATGCCCAGTTTTGTTGTAAGGCCAGTAACAAAATTTTATTGCCAGATGTAATTACGCTGCCATAAGGCCTCAAACTAGGCTTCAGGACTAGTATTATGCGATATTAGACGGGACCAACTTTTAACGCGTGCCTTCTAAGCCACGGAAATGCTTTATAAATATTTTGTCTTTGAATTTTATCGTTTTTGTTTTCTAAGATTTACATAGTTTGGTTTCGCCATCTTTTCATTTGCTTATGAATAAATTCGTTTTTAATGTCCCCTAAAAACCGAGTTTCCGTTGCTATCAATCACCAAAAATGGTCAGAATGGTCACTCATTCACTCACAACCGCGGAGTGTTGCTTACCTTTGGTAATCACTATCAAGATGTGCTTGTAGCGTAATGGTGGCCACTGAGCACCTTTTCATATTTAAAAAAATTGTCTGACTTAATAAATATTTTTATTTCAAATAGCTTACAAACTAATACATTATCACTGATTTCCATACTAGGACTTCCTATGTTGTGGGATATACAAAGCTTTAAATCGGTACGACATTTGGAAGTGGTTAAACCGACCTCCAACATTTAAACAGTCATTAGCTGTCAGTTATAAGTTAATTTTAAAAAATTAAAAAAGCGTATTAAAATAGGTAAACATAACAAATATAACAATAATTAAAATAGGTAAAATAACACAAGTGCTTTGGCTACTTACCATAGGATCAGTGAAATGTATGTGATGTTGTCCAATATTTATTTATTTTATTTATTCATTAACATAGGCTAATAGGATTTTTGTTAACTTTAGGGCGATTTGAATTAGGTAGGCATGTGCACAGGCAAAATGGAATATGAAAATCAATACCATATTAGTTATTTATGAGTGAACGCCGTTTAGTGTAGAAATAATAAAATTAGTTTTTTTAATCTGTATTTTGGCGGAAGTTACTGATTGATTTATTAATATTAGAGGCATGGTCTAGTATTAATATCAAGGTATTTGAATCGATTGATTCTCTAAGGGCCGATTCGACCAAACACAAAGCTATACCAGAATAACTATTACGGGTATAATTTTACACCTTGAATTTTCCCCTTGGATAACTTCGATTACGTTTTTCGAGCAATACCTATACTCGGTATTGTTATTCTGTAGTTCAAGAGTGAACGATCAACGAATTGATAAACCTACCAAAATCCATGTAATCCATTTCTTCTAGGTTGACTTGAAATGCCACAACATTTTAATTTTGTAGGATAATAGACTGTCAATGCTAGATGTTGACAACATGTCAGTTTCGAGGTGACAGGAGTGGATTTGACAAGCGACAACTTTGACATTTACTTATTCTCAGTTTAATTTAAACTCTGTCAAAATCTCCCGTTTTCATATTTTTCATAGATTAGTGGTTGGTAGAATGAAAAATCAGCTTACTCTAGATTAAGCAGTGGTATACTCTCAAATTAAAACTTACACCAGCTTGGTCGAATCCGGCCTAAGGGTGTAATTTTAAATCCTTTAAACAAAATGTTATTTTTTAACATTGATATCATATTATAAAAGATCTGTTGCTATGTGTATGATAAATGTAACGACTCCATTCTCCAGTAAAACCCAAAAATGTATGAATAATCGGTGGATTAGGCGCAACCAGTTTTTATCAAACACCAAATGTGGTTTTGGTTCCACTAAAATTTATGAAAACTTAGCCCAAAGTTGCTATTTTAAATTTTGGTTTTAAGATTACCTATATTTTTAGTTTCAATCGTATTTTTGCTTTCTGTCATAAGTACAACTGATGTAAAAACTTTCAAAATGCTAGTGACTACTCTACATTTGTATGTGTTGCTAGATCCACACACAGTATAGAAATTATGTACCGTCAATTTTACATTTTGTAGCAAATAGAACGGATTTAAAAAAATTAAATAATGTTTTTTTTTCAAATGATGGTATATGACTAGATGATGATTAAGACTTAGTAGCGTTTTATGAATGAATATAAATAATATGGAAAACATAAGCACTTTTTAATTAAACTTGATTTTCTGAAAACTTTATGAAGCCTGAGCATAGTCTTCTCTTCTTCATTTATACGGTCAATCCCGGTTGCGTCCAAAGCCATTGCTTTGGAGCCCAGGGTCCGCTTTCCTAGATTTACTCCTCCACTTCGCGCGGTCTTAAGCGTCTCTAGTTGTGAGATCATTGGCACGCATGTCAGCCCTTACGACGTCAAGCCAGCATTTCTTAGTTCACCCCTTTTGCCAGGACCTGGCGGTGGCGGCATGGCCAGACATTTGTTTCTTACGTAACTACGAAGCCTAACCATAGTATCAGTATTAATTTTAACTTGATGCCACAACCTTTAAGGAGAAAAAAGGCCGTAACACGCCGACTAACGGACCTAAATGTGATCCAACAAGGTTTTTTTATTTTATTTCAAGGTACGAAACTCTATTTTACATTCATGGTTTACATAGTGTCAAATTAATCTGCAGAGCTTCACAAGTCTCCCACTAAAAAATCGTCGTAGCACTACAGCACATTTTTACAACTCGTAACGTTAACGCGTCGAATGTATAAATACCAAGTAGGTATCTATTATAAAAAAAAATGATTCTTTGTTATGTTCACTACTTTAGAATAGCTAGACTGATTTGTTTTTTTATTTATTTATTGAATATGATACATCATCATTTTACGTATTGACTATTTTACGTATCATTTCACGTTATTATCATTTTACGTACATAAACAATTTGTAAAGAAAAAACAAGTTTAAAAGATATGCCTCTGCAAGTGCATACAACACTTTTACTTAAGTAATGTCGACTAAGAGAAAAAAAAGAACGCGCGTGCTCACAGATGCTAAATGATGATAGATGGTACTAAAGTACGACCACGGACATTCTAATGCTGTTTATGACATTGTCACAGGAGACGAAACGTGAATTTATTGTTTTGAACCCGAAAAAAAACAGCAATCTTGTGAATGGGTGTTTGAAAATGAGAACAGGCCAACAAAAGTGAGGCAGGCAAGAAACGTTGGTTAAAAAATTATCGCGTTTTTTTCTCAGCTACAGGTCCCATCTGTACAATTCCACTTGAAGATCAAAAGAGTGTTAATGCCGAGTGGTATTCTACCATTTGTTTACTTAGGGTGTTAGAAAAAGTTCGCGAAAGACGACCCAAAAGCCGCGTTCTCCTACATCATGACAACGCTTCTTCACACACGGCCAACAAAACAAAGTCATTTTTAGCTTCCGAAAAAGTACAACTCGTCACCCGTCCTGCGCATAGCCCCGACCTACCCTGTGATTTTTGTATTTTCCCCAAAATCAAAGATTTGATGAGAGGTTTTACTTTTACCAACTCGGAAGAGGCAGTAATAGCGTTCAATCAGCACGTAGAAAACATGCCTTCAGCTGTGGTCCTCCTGTTTTAAAAAATGGTTCGATCGCATAAAAAAAAATATTTAAATGTAAAGAAGAGTATTTTGAAAAGCAATAGGTAAACATAATATTTTGGTTATAACATGTTGTTTTTTTAAGTTACGCAAAACTTATATTGTGTATAATCTAATTATGATGATTATATAAAAGTTTTTTGATGAAAAACGATTAGACAATTATTGTCAATTTAATCAGAGTACTTATTATAACGTACATTTAGACGTAATTAGTTTGATTTTTTCTTAATAAGCATGATTACTGCTAATTATATGCGTATAAATTCTTCTTTAGATATAGTCACTGTAATCTAGTTATTTTATGCTTTCTCGGAATAATATTTGGTTAGACACTTAATGTGCAATAAGCATGATTACTGCTAATTATATGCGTATAAATTCTTCTTTAGATATAGTCACTGTAATCTAGTTATTTTATGCTTTCTTGGAATAATATTTGGTTAGACACTTAATGTGCACACACATAATAGTTAACTAGGTAGTTAATAAGTACCTCACTAACATACTGACTCATTCAGCAGCAATATCCACATTATGTGAAGATGTTCAATTAGAAATAGTCTTTTTGGTTTTACGACCTAGGCCGCTCCTCGATTTATTGGTGCGGTATCGTTTTAGTCTTTACCGAGCGCATTTATTTAAATGAGTTCTCCTAGGTTTTTGATATAGTATCGTACTTATGCAATACATACATTCACCTAAAATTACTACTTAAAAAATAAAACTTTAGTCTGTTATAAATCAGAACAATTTTTTTAAATACTCGTACATGCTTCTACATGCACACATTTTTTTTTATTCGAACGTAAATAAAAATGTATTTTTTATCACACAACACAACTTTTTGTTTTAAATTTATTATTATAGAATTCGTATTATCTAAGAGAGGGAGGCATAAGCAAAGACTTTATAATCTTGGTAGACAAAATAAGTACAGCATCAAAAATTTAATGTGAAATGGTCTTACACTGTTAGCTGAAAGCCTTTATTGCTTCAGGCGCTTACGAAAGATACGAAGCTTTAGACAATTAGGCCTACACAAATCCAACAAGGTGCCTAACTGTAAACTCTAAAAAGTACCTACGCAGTTTTGTTTTTCGTCAAACTCTATCTATTAGATACGGGAAAACAAAACAAGGTTGAAATAATACTGTTATACCATCTCAAAGGCTCATTTAAAAAACGAGTCCTAAAGGCGCCATTAATGATCAGAAAAGTACCTAAATCGTCTTAATTTCTTATTTTATATGATATATTTAATAAGGTAATATGTATCTGGTTATGTACCTACTTTATATTTACACAAAAATAATTGACAGATTTTTTGACTGACTGATTGATTAATGAAACTTATGGATTATAATTGTCTTTTTTAATTATTTTTAATTACCTCCGTAGCCGAGAGGCGATTATACCGGACTTGGTGTCGCTATCTCTGAGGTCCGATTCCCGGTCGGTCAATGTAAAAAAATAACTTTTCTATATTGTCTCGGGTCTGGGTGTTGTGGTACCGTCGTTGTTTCTGATTTCTGTAACACAAGTGCTTAAGCTACTTATCACAGGATCAGAGCAATGTATGTGATGTTGTCCAATATTAATATTATTATTATATTTAACTTTTAATATTGTGTGACGTGTTACTTAGCTAATCATTATTTTTCTTTGTCCACAGGTATGACGTCGATATAACAGATCGATCTCAAAGTAGCTCTAGCTCTAAGAAAATTCCTAGAGACAGTTCGTTTAACGCGTTAACTAAAATATTTAGAAGATTAGTAAAGACAATACCTAGTGCCGACGGTGAAGCTAGAAAGTGCGTCGCGCATATCTCAGATTAAGTGTAAAGTGGGTCCTATTGACTGAAAGAGCGAGCTGGTGAAATCAAAGGTAAGTTAAACATACCTACCTACTAAACTTACTTTGTATTTTCTTGTTGTTTTTCCATTGCATAGCCTACTTAAAAAGTAATGATATTGAGACACATTTCAATTCAATAAATAGAAATTAAATATAAATATTTAGAAATTTTTCGTTTTGTGGATATGAAATGTACCTACTTTTAGATTTAATCTAGACTTATTGCCAAAAGAAACACACATGCTTTGTTTAAAGTCACAAAAATCAGAACATTCAACACTAATGAGTAACAGTGATTAAGTAAATAGAATATTAATGAATATTAATTAACATATCATACATAAACAATTCGCAGATATTACAGAAAAATATTTTTTATGCTTGTTTCTTTTTTATATACGATATTTGTAAAAAATTGTTTTACATATTTTCCTTATTATCTCTACATCTAAGTTTTTGATTTATTAGAAGGCAAGAAGAAGTTAAATAATTGTATGTCTGCTACTACGAAATACTCATTGCGTACTTATTTGCTCAAAGTGTAATTTTAGAGTGAGTTTTTGAATATGTAGATGGTTAAATATGTATCTATAATCCACGAGATTTTAATAAAATAGTCTGTTATAATATAAGTGACAGCAAACTGTAAATTTACATTTTGCAAAATTATTTTCATCATTACATATTTCATATATTTGCTAATATCTTACAAATTTGGATAATGTAAAACCAAATCATATTGCTCATTTTAAAAGTTTGAAATAAACTTTAATATTTTTTTAACGCCCCAATTCAATACTTATATTTTAAAATAAACTTAGGTATTGTATTTTGAGTCAGTATGTTTTTAAAAGATTTTATTATTTGGGTTCAGTTGGGTAATAATATAGCAAAGGAATTAAATTTTAAATTGAGCTGTTTAGTTTCACACTCTTACCATACACACGATATTTATTTGCAAAATTTTATTCTCATTATACTCGTAATAATTATGTACCAATTGGTGCAATATACAGTTTAGGAGTTGGCCATTTACTACCATTATAATAGTTCTCCCAAATACTATTTTTACTATAGTTTTATACTTCCATTATTAAATTACAAACATAAGAACATTATTGGTTATAACTTACAATCGTTATTTTTTCATAACTACCTACGTTAATTAATAGTGGTTACATTGCAAATCGCGAAACGGTTTCTTAAAAACTCTCGCATTTCGATACTTATAAACATAGCTGTAGGTTATTTGAGCCAGTAAGTTTAATTACGATATTTACACAACAAATTAATAAATCATTTCCGATTAAAAATAAAAATCGCAACCTTACAGTGTTTTCTTCTTTCACAGGGGGCGTATCGAGAAGAACTTCTCAAGATCAAATAAGGACATTTATAAAACATAATTAATCATATTTCATACAGGCTGTCCTGGAAGTTATGGATTACTTGACAGCCGCGAATGTGCCACATTGTGATACCAAATATCAAATTATGATCTCGGTTAAAGGTTTTTTTTATTTATTTTTTTTAATTATTACGTTCTGTGGTCTGTTTTTCATGTCATTTCTACAAATGAAAACTATCTCTTATTCTGTTTTTTTATATCTTAAATTATCGCACTGTAAATAAAGTATAAGGTATTTTCAATAGTAAACATACTTTTGGTCTAAACATTTTTCAAGTTCTAAGTGCAAAAAACTTTGAAACCATGAGACTTCTACTGGGATCATATTTTGGTATTTGATCGATCGTAATGTGGCCTATCCGCGGTTAACGGGTTATTTATGGCTTCTTGGACACCCTTTATAACAATCAATACAGTAGAATATTTTTGAAACTGTGATATGATAGAGGTAAGAAATAATCTTGTAAATATGTACAGCTTTAGCCAGTATATTATGACAGTTATAATTTATTGTAGTCACTTTAGGAAGAAAATATAGATAATATCATGTGTTAATATTTCTCTCATTTCACTATTTTCCTATTTCTATTGTTTAGCCATCTAGGTTTTTCATTACATTTTTACAGATACTATTAGATCAATGATTATGAACTGAATCTGCGTATCCACCGTAATTCGTGATTTTAATTTAGAATCTTGGATAAAAGAAAATTGGATAACACTGTTCTTTCTGTGCACAGTTTAATATCTTTATAATAAAATGGTGTGACATTTGAGTGAAGGCTGGGCATAATCAGCCCGAGTCGGTCCAATGCTGCACGCCACTAAGCCCAAACCTCGTTTTTTTTTGTTTCATTTACTGCTAGCAGATTTGCGTCAACAACGTGGCACAAAAAGTCCAGCAGATAGAATATAGTTGTGCCCATGAAATTGAATAAGTTTGCAAAAGAAACACGTGTCGAAATTTTGATCCTCCATTAAAACTGCCTGACCGGGCGAAGGCGACTGGTCGATTCTAGTCGGTCTAAAATATAATTTCAGTCGATATTTCTTTGGCAAAGTTGTTTAGTTTCAGGAGCACAATCATATACTGAAATATCCCTGAACCTATATGTGACACGTTGTATAAGCGCTCCACCTTGTCGGTGAGCGCCATACACTGCGTTTCCCAATTTAAGGTCTCTAAAAAACCGTCTATTTTATTAGTTATCAGTTACGACCAATAATCCACAGGAATAGTAGACAATAAAATGACACTAAATGTAAAATGGGTACAAGTTTATGTCCGTCCGCACCGAGATTCGAACCCAGGACTTCTTAAAGACAACCGGCGTTTTGACATCATCATAACAAAGAATTTTCAAAATATTCTTAGTACAAGGTGTTAAAAAATAACTCAAAACCTCTTAGAGGCTGATTTTGGTGCTCAAATACATTTTTTTTTATATGGAACCAACATCGAATTCTCAAAAAAAAAAAAAATGACGTTTCTATACAATCTGATGTCAGCTGGTCGTGGTTTATTATGGGAAAGTTTTTTTTTTGCGATTATGATATTGGCCCCGTACAAAAAGTTGATATATTTGAGCAGAATTACCCTTTACACTACTAGACGTTGATTTAGTTAATTAACACCTTGTATATACTGGTTGTTTTTTACAACCGTTTTATAAAATCTAGGTACAGATTTTCATGTATTAAATATTTAAAAAATATATTATTAACAAATATTATACAAACATTCAGGCCCTATTTCACTGCCCAGAGGACAAAGACAGAAAGACGCTATCCGAATCACCGTCACTTTTTTATATTTTGATTCAACTTTTTATGGCGCAACGGCATCAGATAGACGACCTCCGTAGACGACCTCCATAGCCGAGAGGCGAACATACCGGACTCGGTGTCGCTATCTTTCCGGGTTCGATTCCCGGTCCGTCAATTTAGGAAAATTACTTTTCTATATTGTCTCGGGTCTGGGTGTTGTGGTACCGTAATTGTTTCTGATTTCTGTAACACAAGTGCTTAAGCTACTTATCATAGGATCAGAGCTATGTATGTGATGTTGTCCAATATTTATTTTATTTATTTATTTAGAGACCGACAATTATTTTTGTGATTGGAAGGCATACTATTCCCATATTTCGAAAAAAAAAACAATCATGTACTATCTTAATAATTTAAATAAATCAAGTTTAAAAAAAAAAAACCAAAATAAATCAAAACTCACAACCTTTGAAAAATTTCGAAACGAACATGAAATTAATTGACATGACACTATTCTTTAAACGCCTTGTATAAGCAAGTTCTTCTTGGCTATATATTATATTATATTTCTATTATATCGGATCGAAGTTCTCTACACACATTACCTGAATTTTACGAGTACCTGAATCTTAATAATATATTTGTAGCTACAGGTAAATAAAATGACAGTAAGGATGTTTGACACGATAGGCGTTGCAAGTTATAGATACAATGTTTTACTTGATCAGTGGATACAATTAAAAATAAGCCCGTATTAAATCAAAATATCGAACAGGCCAATTTAAAAGTCATTGGACGTGGCCTATGATCAGCAGTGGACGTCCTATGACTGAAATGATGA
Source organism: Anania hortulata (assembly GCA_963576865.1). Lineage (NCBI taxonomy): Eukaryota > Metazoa > Arthropoda > Insecta > Lepidoptera > Crambidae > Anania > Anania hortulata. The sequence goes on from OY756389.1 coordinate 7,364,431, forward strand.
ATTAAAATATACATTAAACTAATTTCACATTGAAGAGGCGGTAGGTACGGCGAAACTCGCCGGGACAGCTAGTAATACATACAATATTTTAGAATTATAATAATTATTATAAGATTAATTTCATGGTTCACTTCTTTTGCACAGACTAAATTCTACTATGCTACAAAGCGTAGCCCGATGCCCCAATTCCTCTTACGACGCACATTATAAAATATTTGAAAGTTTCATTTTATGCTAACCACACGTGACACGTACATGCAAAATGTAAACAATATTTTAAAAAACTGTAGCAATTCGAATACAGTCCATTGGCTCGTGTCGTTCATAATGCAATTATGCACTAAAACTAACACGAAGCAATTTAATAATTTATTACTATCCAGTCATTATAAATTATGGTTATTACTAATTAATTAATCCTAAGTTTCGTTCTAACAAAATTATAAGATGGTAAAATTATAAGAGCTATTTGCGATTTTTGTGGTTCATATTTTTTTTTTAGATAATATTGCCAAACATTGAAAAGAAATGAAATATATTTTATTGCATAAAATACGGTACCATAAAGATGTTTTCATAATGTAAAACAATTTCCGTATTTTACCGATTTATCGGTAGGCAAAATTTTATCGAAAATTACTAAACTAGTGAAGTTATTTAAATAAATCATTGATGTCGTCCGTAATATTATTTAACAATAAAAATTTGAGTTAATAATAATTTTAATTTTAATTGAAAGTTAATAATGTCCAAATTTTTAGGTTTCAATTCAATATCAATGTCTTAAAGTAATAACGAGCAATAATGGGATATAGTATTTATTTAACTCGTCAGACCTCTGTTTCATATTTTCAGTCTTGCAACATGGGATAATGTGGGGAAGTATATCACTAAACTTGGACCGTTTTATAACTATATTCCTAGTGAGATAGTAATGAATCGCTTTCGTATAACTATGTTACGGTATATAATTATATCCCTAGGGATATAACTATATTACGGCTTTATCTATCTTACTGCGACATATATACCTAGTAAGTCTTACAGTCACAAAAACAATAAAAATGACGACTGAGTAAAACAAATTAAATTCTATTTAGTCCGTCAGTTAGCTTTTCAAAAAATTATGGACACTTATTTATTTTTTTGTCAATAACCCAAAAACTGATAAAGATAAAGAGCGTCAATGATCGGGAGTGGGGGCTCGTGACGTCACTTCTAAGTAAAAATTGTACCTAGGCGTGACGTCATGTGACATTTCAAAACAATATAATTAATTATCTTTGCAATATTTTGATTATGTGAAAAAGAAAAAATACGTTTTCAATACTTTTTTATTAATCTACCTGATAGACAAAGAAAAATAAGTTAGTCGTCATCCCTATTATCGATCGGTGGAAAAAACGAATATTAAACTACAAAAAATCGCGGAATCTACAAAACGGACCTCAAAACGTCAAATTTTCTCAATTGATATTGATGCCCATGTATCGGACATAAAGTTGAAAATCGCTTGAATAACCTTTAACTTTTCGGGTAGGTTGACCTGCCGTTGTCTGTACATGGGGTGAAGGCATATTTTCATTGGTCGTTAGCGCCCGCAAATTCTGTGAAGCGGAAGATTTCTGTACCGCATGCCACAGGGCCCGCATCCGGGGAACCGTTTTCATACCGGGTCCGGAATCCGGATGCTATTACTTAGATCATGCACCACAACTTTGGCAGTTGCTTTAGGAAACCGGCCCTAGACGAATGATGTGCCATCAATCGACAATACTGTTGTGTGGACCAATCGTAACTATTGGAGACTTACTGAAGAAGAAATGATTAGCAATTAAATTAAAAACTAATAAATTTCATTAAAGTAAATTACTTATCAGCTAACCTTTTTACAATAGCTCTTACCAAACAGTCGGGTCTTACTTTCAATAGCTAACTCAATAAAAAAAAATGTTAAAATTACTAACTTAATAAATTTTTTTCAGACTTTATTGCAATTTGTAATTATTAAGTAGTATTATTAAAATTTTGCAAAATAATACCATTACTATGTGGCCATATAAAGCGTTAAGTAAGATGGTGCTAAAAAATTTGAATGTTATTTTTCAAATTAATGACCAGTATTGGGACACTAGATGCAGGCCGCTTCCAACCGGCCAATCTGGAAGTCAATGGAGGAGGCCTATGTTCAGCAGTGGACGTCCTATGGCTGAAATGATGATGGTGATGATGATTGGGACACTGTCAAAATTAATATTAATTTTACCTGATTATCCTCGAATGCGGTATGACGACCGCGCTATCAACCTATGACTTTTATTATGCGTTATATCGCATGCGAGAACGGGGACTTGCAGTTTTATGCAGTAGCATGCGGTATATCAACCAAGTTGTACGAAAATGGGCCTTGATATGGGTACCCCAAAAGGTGCACTATATCTTGACTTTCGCTTGACACAATTTTTTGGGAAAACTTGTTTAACGAGTATTTAATTGCGTGAGAGATTATGTGCATTATGAATTTGTAAGAGTAGCTTTACATCGGCGTATTAGTCACACCATAGAGCATTTAAAACAGACATAAATGGAGTTACCAAACGATTCGTCACAAAAGATTTTTGAAAGGATTTACAACAAAATCCCGCTGAATATACGGGATATTATTGACATACAAAGTTTCAAAATTAAATTAAAAGCATTTCTAATTGACAAATCTTATTACTCATTGAATGAATTCCTGACAGATAAAAATATATAAACTCTTGGACTGATTATTTTATTGTGTACTGTATACTTTTATTTACTGTAAGTGACTTTAATAATTGTATTTCTTTTTTATTATTACGATCGTTTCAATTTGTTTTTGTACGCCTACTAAGGCAGATTTTAATTTGTTTTTTGAATTGTACGCCAAAAAGGCAGGACACGGTTAGTTCTAAGACAAATCCTTGTAAGACCAATGTACACCTGTGCTCCACAATAAAGATTTATGATTTATGATTTACATCTAGATTGTTCTGAACCACACCAACAACTCGTGTGGTTTTGTTTTCTTTTACATATACTAAGGTGTCACTTTATGAAAAAATATGAAAATGAAATATTAGGTACTTAGATAGGTACAGATTTGTGTATAAACTTAGTTAAAGTAGGTATTCTTAGTTGCGTATTGATTAGGTACCGAGTAAGTACTTAGCTATTTACTTTATACTGATTGAATCCGTTCATAGTCATAAACATTGGCAATAACTAAATCGGGTTCATCTGTAATCATTACGCTTGTAACAGTGCCGATATGCTGAAAACTTATAAGCACGTACATGGTAATTCTTCTCCTCAAAGTATTATTTGTTGCTTTATGCTTACCATATCCAAATATCAATCTTAATGTTCGCTGTTATAAAACAAAATATGCTCGTAACATCATTAACTTTGCAGCATCACGCGTTCGGAAATGTTATTTCAGTGCATCCTCACATAAAACATTGGACAATAGCCGGAGGCTGTGCCTAGGTCTCGCTTAATTGTTAACCGACCCTCCTTTGCATAGGACTTATTCAATGGCAACAAAGCTTAGGTCCATAAAACGGCGCAGTCATGGCTCGCGTCTTTGGCGGGCGCGCGACAAACGATATGTCACGGCACGTAGTACAATGCAAACAGTCGGCGTCTGTGAAGGCATGTGGAGGTGTCACAACACGGTGACACAGGCCGCGGCGCCGGCACTAATCGCGCACAATGCTGCGTGGCCGGCGCGAGGATGAAAGAGCCGCGGTGGCGACAAAGCCTTTGTGCGCGGGCGGTCGCCGCAGCGGCCAAGCGAAAGACAACTTCAACTGCATTCTAATGTTCATTTTGCAGTGGTAATTAGATCTTAATCAAATCTTTGCTAAATTTACAATTATGTCCCTATATGTTAATGAGTAGTTCTATGAGTAGAGTCTAGCTATGGTCAGTTCACACGCTTTTTGTTAGTCAGTCTTAAATTTCGTTGGCTAAACCACAAAATACTAAATATTACCCAGAGTCTAGATTTGCGGTGGCGACTAAACATTTATGAGTAGGCGGTCGCCACTGCAGCTGCCAGCTTGAAAAGCAATCCTCAAGTAAAATCATCTTAAAGTCCTAATGTAGAAAGAGAAAAAAACCAGTGACTGTCTCGAAGCTTTGATAGGTTAAAAAATAAAAGTAGACTTATACACTCCTTCAGGGCAACCTTTTTCTTTTAGTTTTGATTTTTTACTTTCATATGGTACAAAAATAACATAATTTTTTGGCAGAATTTAATGTTATTTAGTTACACCGCTCTATTATCATTGCTAAAGCATGCCACAAATAAGATAACAACCGCCGAATCTGATACCAGCTTCAAAAAAGCAAACTCCAACCATATTACATTCATTAATAGAAAAAACAAATAATGAAATAGCCTAAATGCAAACCTCACGAATCAGTTACTCTTATCACCAGAAAAACTTCGTAGCTACGATTAGTAGCTACAGCCGTTGTTGCTACGACTTTATTCACAAGAAAAAAAGATCTCATGTAATGGTTTGACTATGCAATGCTTTAAAGATGTAATGAGAGGATCATCAATTGAGGCGATGATTCCGCATACATACATACTTTTTTGTATTAAAACAGCATCAAATTCAGCAGCAAAAAATTTCTAATTAAGTATTACATACCTACACACTTAGATCAGCTAACGAAATGGTTTTTTTTTTGTAGTTTTCAACCCGGAACTGATAACAGTTAAACTACAAAGTTTTGCCATGTCCGTCTGTCTGTCTGCCGGTTTTTCTGTCCGCGCCTTAGCTCAGAGAAAATCACGGCGACAAAGTAGTAGATTTTTTTTTTTTAAAACAATTTAAAGATAGACTTCCAATACAAGTGATTTTCTAAGTTTGAATATGAGTTTTCAACCATAGAATAATTTGCAAGCATATAATTTGGTCACTCATATTACCTAGTCGGATTTATATCTCGAATAAATTTGTAAGTACCAGAGAAAATGTAACAAGGAAAGCTTTCGGTATATTTTTTCATATACAGGAAAATTGATTCCAAAAATTATTTTCGTTACACGATACACATATAACCATACATCTGGAAAACCAACACAGACTATCATCTACTTCGATTCAGGGTGTGGAGTTTGCTGAACAGCTAGTCGCAGTCACAAGGGCTAAGGGCACTTCGCCTCAATATCGCATCTTAGAACACCGTATGGTTTTAGTGGAAAGGCGGTTCTCACTCTGAAGGTTAGAATTCCACGTAACCTAGGTGTTCCCAGGCTGTGGATACAGAGTGCATTTCCAGACGCAAAAAATGTAAAGCTTATGTACATTTTTCTTGGACCAATTTCAAATGCTCTATTAAAACGTATGGTGGATTGCATTATTGTCATAGTTTAAATTAAGTTGCTATACGCCGTACGAGGAAATCGTACTTTCGATAATCAAATTTTATAGTTTGTTCAAATAATCAAAATTTTAGTGATCTCTCTATTTTAATCTTGGTTACTTGAACTTTGGGTAATGTAACTTACCTTAGAACACAAAACATTTCACCAAAAGCATACATTATTTATGCAGTTTTGATTTTGCGATTTCATGATATGCCAAACATATGAAAATCTTGATGATATAATAACGGTAATGGAAACGGAACTGCTTAAAATGTTTACAAAATCGAATACTATTTTCTAATTATCATAGGAATAATTTTGACATACTTATTTTTTATGCATCGTTACAGGAAACTAACAGAAACGTAGTATTATTTAATGTGACCACCGGGAAACCTAAGCAAAGATTGCTAATATAGAACGGTATAGTATTTCTTTTCATGCAATTAAGTTTGTATAAAGCATAAGTATGCTTTCATTGTTAATATAGTTTAGTTTCACTAGAAAACCCCTCGCGGCTGCGAAGCAGAGGCTATGAGCTTGCCGTAAAACCAAACATGCTCTACAATTAGAGACACTAAGTCATTTTAATACGGCAGGTCTCATTTTCCTTGCAATTTCAATTTTCTAGCAAAACCGGAGCTAAGCCAATATTTATTTAAATATTTACACTTTAACGACTTTTTGCCGCCGGTAGCTAACTAGCCATAAATGTACCAGCCTAACCAGTAGTTATCACGCGCAGTTATCACGGCGAGTGCAGCGGCGTTAATGCTAAATGCGCCTCCTTATATAGAACCACTCTAGACGCAATCTAAACTTTACTTAGATTACTTAAGTGGATCCCACAGATCTGTATCAACAGCCGTAACACAAGTAGTGTCCGCCGGCTATCGCGTAGACACATCGCGCCGCGATTGCAAATCGAACTCAATCAACTGTCGGCCTTTATTAATGTACTCTTCATTAGACACCACCTCTGATCTGCCGCTTTCAATTGAAACAATATTTAAAGCTTTGCCGGCACAAGAGTAAAATAAAACGGTAGATCCATAAACATTCCACATTTATATTCGACCTCTGCCGGCCGGTCCAGTCCGGCGTCCTTTTTCGGCGCGCGTGTTGCGTCCCTCTCCCACTGCGCCGGAGCGTCTGCGGGATCCGAACTCATCTCTTCTGTTTAAAGATCCAAGAGGGAGATAAAAATTGTATGGCTCATAATGTTTTAACAGTCTCATCGTTTGAGCGCAGCAGGCCGAAGCCCAATTTAATTTTCCTCCTCGGGTTAATAATAATTGAGTCGATTCGTTCTATGCGAGGCGAAGTCGGCAGAAGCAGCGCGTTCCAGAGCCGACGTAATCGATTCCTTTTAATTGATTCCTCCGACTCTCACATCTGGCACACACGTACTAATAGTCAAATTTAATTGCTACGAGATATTGAATTCGTATAAAGATATAATATTTCAAGAAAGTTACCTACTTAGACGAGGTAGTTATTAAGTCTAAGGTAGTTAAAAAGCTCAAATTAAATAAGAGAAAAGAAAAAACCACTATTAGAGGTATAACTGGTAGGATATACAGAAATATACACTTTAATGTTATAAACAATAGTCAGTCAACTTAAGTTTGTACCTAAATTAAGTAAATTGTCACAGGAATTATATAGGAATTAATCTCAAATATAAATTTCGTCACGAACGTACAAGACTTGAGGTCCTAGTTTATAGATCTCGTTAACTTAGTACTACAGACTAAAGACTACTACGCGTGTTTTGTACTTTAAATATAATACACAAACGAATACATAAGTACTACAAATTCTATTATTATTACAATTTTTAATTGTCACTAACTCGTTGATGTCTTTTACCAGACAAAAAAAAAACAGTCATTTTTTTACATAGCGTTGAATTTAATATCAAGGTGAAGATCTCTTTGAACAATTTCATTTAAAGTAAATCGTAGTTATATTGGTCACGATCAGCGAACCCTTTGATTAAATGAATAATAACTGGTTAAAGTTCTTAAGTTTTCATCTCTGTGTGACTATTAGATGTCTTTACATCTATTTATTACTTTAATACGGAAGAATAATAACATTTTTTTTTACTTAAGCAGCAATTAACAACGACCCTTATAACTAAAACACTGTGTAAGATAGAGAAACTGTTTTAATTATTTTGTACAGAAGGCTGTGATCATCTGTGATCGACACAACTTTTCCTTCAAAATATTACTAGATAATTAAGAGAAACAATTGCATAAATCTATAATTTGTATGACGCTTATAAATATCATCCAATCGAATTGCTTAAGGCTCAGTATCCGGTTATACTACTTAGATCCTATAAAACTAAGTACGAAGGAAATGAATTTACAAAAACAGAATAAAATATTTTTAAAAAACTTTTTTAATTTTAGTTGTCATCTTTACGCTGCTACGAATATTTTTAAGAATTCATAATTACTTATGTGCAAATTTATCAATCCGTTTAATTTATATTGTCATTGTTTAAAGATTTGTTTTCATACAAGTAGCTAGCAGGGTCTCCCGGCTTTTTTTTTAAATAAACTTAAAAATTGTATCAATTACTACATACTGGAAATGGAAATATTATTAGTAAAAAATATTTTACATTATTTTATTTTACTTTGTGTTTTAATTGATTACAATTATTTATTTACTTGCAGTCATAAATCATCAATTCCTAAGAACCAGTTGCAATATCATCTTACTATTTTACAAATCGTACAATAACCATGCAAGATGCAAAAAACGAATTCATTTTCATTCATCATCAAGATAAAATGAATTTCGCAATGTTATTAGCTGACACTGAGGAATTGGTCACAGCTGTCCACAATGCCGGCCGTATATGGCTGGAAGCCACCTACATCAGAGCCGTCGGCATGCCACAAAGACCTCCACATATACAAATAAATAACTTGGGAACAACAAATATTTTAATAAGCACTTCTAAAGAATTGTTCTACGCTTAGTTATACATGTGACGCACACTGGGTCGCGTATGCCACCTGCATACGAGTATACTACGAAAACTTTCTTCGGAGACAAGCAAGAATGGTCATAGTAAGCACAGAGGTAAGAAATGTTATTGCTTGAAAGGTTAAACAATATTTTTGTCAATGCGCGCAGACGGCATGACCAATGCCAGAATATGGAGTCGGCGAATAGCGATCTTTTCGAACACGTAAACTTTTATAGCGACATAAGAATGAGCCGATGGAAAATTGGTAAGGTAAGCGTGAAATGTGGCAGATGCTCCATAAACCGGGTGTCCGGCTGGCCCTCAACGTGCAAAGATAAATATTGCCGTTTTATGCATCTGGACGGGCAACCCATAGAAAAATTCGCTGCGCAAATAGTTCGATTGTTTCTGAAAAGGAACTCCCATCGAACGCGTTTATCCACAGTAGGCTCTTTTGTGAAACATTTAGAGCAAGTACGAACTATAAGCATGTCCCAATTTTATCTTCTCTTATGAAAATAATAGATTAAGTAGAATGGTATTCGTCGCAGGAGGTCTCCTATAATTTTGTTGATTCGGCTATAAATGTTAATACTACCGATACACTAAAAGCGACAAAAGTACTATTTATTTGAGCGGGATTTGAACCCACACCTGCTCGGCTCTGCAGTCCGGAGCGCGAACCACTACACAAGACGGTCATCAGAATCGTTTTATTGACAATTGACAAACATTATAGGTAACCATTGCTTATTAAAGTCTACAATTTACTACTTGCATAATGTAACAAAAATAATCTGTTCATCATTGAAAAATTGCCGAAATCCTTAAACTAATAATTATAAAATATAAAAATTGCAAGTCCAATATTGACTTTGCCTTTCAAACCAACAAGCTAACAATACAACAACAGAAAGTAGAGCAACACAAAGTCAGGTAAACAACGGCATCTCAATGGCACCTGCTCCCCGCGACGCTCAAAGCCCGCCGTCGTCATTACCCCACAAAGGGACAATCACACCACAAAGCCGTAATGGAAACACAAAAACCGTAGACCTACCCCGGGTTAGCTCGCCCGGTTAAACTATTAGCTCTTTGATGCCGACTCCGACAATGGGGAAAGGTTAGAAATATGTTTTTCGATATCAATAAATCAATAGCTTTGTAATTTGTCTTTGGAATAATGTGTGGAAAGATTGGCACTTTCTGGTCTTGCTAATGTACGAGTAAGTCTATGCTTAGGGGCCTAACCATAAACTCTAAACAGGACTAAAACAGTGTTACTTCTACGTCAAACTCTTTACGGAAGATACATAATCACGTTGAAGTAATACAGTTATAAGAGTCTATGGAAAGGCCCCAAGTTTGTGAAAATATTTGTAAACGCCTCATCAACTTATGTTTGATTTCGAATTAGGTTTCTATCAACTCTGTGATACTTAAAGTAAAATGTTATTTCTTAAACCATTAATCTGTGTACAGCTTAAAAAGTTAGAGGTTATCACATAATTGAAAATTGTTGCAAAGAAAACTCGAATAAACTAATTTACCATTAGATATCTAAGTACAGTCAACGGCAGGTAATAAACCAATGCAGCTTCTTTTTCTTTTGGATCAAATAGTTACAACTCATGTAATGAGACAAAAGAGCAAATTAATTGAAAAGGTATAAATACAGCTATAACATTTTTACCGTCATCGCGAGTACGTTGGGTTGGGAATAAAAAACGTGGTAACATACTCCGGAATGCAATTTGACGTAGTGATAATAAAGCAAGCGGCAGACAGAGCGGCGCACGCGAGCTGCCTGCGCAGACGCAAGGGCACCGAGGTTTTTCAGTAACTACTTACAAGTAAGAAGATTATACCCTGGAGTGCATCGCTAAACAGTATCCAGTAAGTATAGGACTAAATAATACAATAACCAACAAGTTTGCAACGGAAAAAAAACAAAGGACGTTTTTTACCACTTTAACTTAGACATAAGTTATTATAATATGAGTAGAATAGGATCTAGAAAAATAATGGCCTTAATCAGTTTCATAATGTCAACTTTGTTTACCCTGGGATGCATCATATGACGTTAATAAGCATAACAAAAGGATCTTTGATCCATATACTCTAATTGAAATCATTATTAAACAATGAACATATTATATTCGTCAGTCGCGACTCTCTAATAGGAGCAAAAAAACGTCTAAGCGTAGTTTACACTATTAGATTCTGAAAACCAAAAACAATAGGTCCACCTAATAGCACCGCTTGCTCCTCACGAAACGCTCCGCTTTCATCTCGCAATCTCTTTCGCGTCTTTTTGGCCCCGAATCCATCAATTCTTGTGATGGATGGACCATTGGACCCGGCTGGCAATCGAAATTCAAATTCGCTAAATCTTCCCACACGGCATCGAAAACAGGTCGGGTCGTTAACAGCGTACCGTCAACCACGATTTAATGTATTTTATCTTGCAATTTCCATCTTTGCGCTGACGTAATAGGGCTGTGATGTGTGGTTTTCGGCGGGCGGCGCGCGCCGTCGAACGTTGTGTTTGAGTTTTTTTTTGTTTGCTCTGGAGATATTCGCCCTGGGGCGTGGGGGGTATCAGGGAGAGGGGAGGGGAGATGCGTCGGCGCAGACGCTTGGGCAGCAGAGGCGTGATTACAGGGCTGCGCGCGGCTAATCACTCCCGCTACACGTCCCAGCCCGGCTCCGATCCGGTACGGCCGGCAGAAATGTTCGCTCTATAAACAACTCTTTACACGAGCCATTAATTAAATTATATGCCAATTGCTTTTAAATTACCCTTGGAATCGCGGGAATTTGTTACGTGGCGATGAACTCTTTACATTAGACACAAGACATTTCCCGGTTGCCCTACAACATTAAATACTTAAATGTCAATTAAGTAAAAAGCTATAAAGGTCCGTTAGCTTTTTACAAGTTCTCAGATACTTCCTACAAGCACACTACATGTATCTCTTTGCACTTAAAGCCCTTCCCAATATAGATTCGTCGAATAGCTTTTGTAAGTAGCGTGAGCTAAGCGCGGCACTTTCTTGCGGCGATACCGCCGGCCGGCTCATTGTTGTTAATAACAAACAAGACAAAGTCGAGCCGCTAACTGCGTCCGAGTCGTTGTTGCGGCTGCTCAGAGATATGATACAAGAACCGAGAATACGAGCTATCCATGAACCTTTTAAAACAAGATACACGTTACCAATTACGTGAACCAAGTTATTGACACAAAAATTAGTAAAGCAAGCTTTATCTAAGTTCTAATGCTTACCCAGTAAAAATATTCTAGATGCCTAGACAACATAATATAAATCAAGAATACGTCTAGAAGTAAGGAAATATAATCTTTGTATTATGAGGCGACCAATTTTACTTAGGATGGCTTTAGCAAGTCGGGTTTTCTAAAAAATTTCGACCCGAGAATCGACCCCGACACCATTTACGTTCAAGTCGAACCAACGTGCCACTACGCTAATCAAGTCATGATTATGCCATAAAAGAAAAATATATAAATACAAATTAATGATTTAATTAAAGTAGTTAGTTTGCCAATGAATTATTGCAAGCTGAAGTGGTAGCGGGCGGGGCACATAGCACGTAGAACTGACGGCCGATGGGGCAGGTTCTGTAATGGAGGCCACGTACTGGCAAGCGCAGCATAGGACGTCCACTTACAAGGTGGACAGACGATCTGATAAAGGTTGCAGAAAGCCGCTAGATGAGGGCCGCTTCCAACCGGCCAATCTGGAAGTCACTGAGGGAGGCCTATGTTTAGCAGTGGACGTCCTATAACTGAAATGATGATGATGATGAATTAGTTTGTTTCATATTTCCGTCATCCAGTTTTACAAAATATTAGCTGAAAATTGCAAAAAAAAATGTTTTTTTGTTGTCCTATACCAAATGGTTAATCTTCAACTGTCGTAGGTACAGGAAACTGCATATCAACCTACAATAGATGACGGGATTTCCTCAAGAAAGTTTAAAACGTAGAGTTCAATATATAAGCTGTTGACTGTATTAAAAACTACCAGTAGATGGTAGCCAAGAGAGTAAATGAAACTACTATTTAATTATGAGCCAGATAAGTAACACACCTAACTATCTTGATATTAGATTAAGGAATTGACATCCTTGTATTACTAGGTTCTACCAGACAATGTATTTACCAGTAGTATCTTCAGCAGCTCCAGATCAGAGCTAATTTAGGAAATAACGTTTTCTGAACTGACCATAACTGAGAATCAAACCTGGGACCGTTTGCGTTCAAGACTACCTACCGCGCCGCTACACCAACCGGGTCGTCTAAATTGAGCGGAGTTTCAAAATCAAATTTACAATTGGTCGTATTCGTATCGTATTATTATTTAAACATTATCTATATTACGGCAAGGTGTATGATACGCCGCTAGGGCCGGAACATTGTTATAATAACAAACAAGAGTAAACACCGCACCGCCGACACAAGATGGCTTGAGGACATTTTGAGCGTCTTTCACACGCTAGTGAACCATGTTCTAGCAATACGCCTCTTAATGAGCAGTAATACAAGCATATTCTGACTTTGTTGCAAATAACAAATAATATTTACTCGCCGGCTAGTCATCTTAAGCACTTAAAACCCACAAAGAAGTCATTCCCCTTTCTCATTTCACTAGACTAGACTAGACTTTACTATCAATTGTTTTGAAATTAATTTATTTTATCGACTGTTATTTGCTCATATTTTATTTCATGCTATTTTTATTTGCTCTATCTATATGGAGTGTGGTCTGAAATAAACTCTTTTTAATTTCATTTGATTTAAGAACTAACTGTATCTATGTTATTTGTTAAACATATAATGTCATCATCAATCAGCATCATTACTTTGGCTATAGGACATTCACTGTTAAACATAGGCATCTACCACAGACTTTTAGATTGGCTGGTTGGAAGCGGCCTGCATCCAGTGGCTTCCTGCAACCTTTACCAGGTCGTCTGTCCACCTTCGATGGATGTCTTACGCTTCGCTTACCTGGTATATATAATAAATAAATAAATAAAAAATAAAAAGGATTTATTTCGAAAAATCATACGGTTCATATTGGGGTTAGTATAACTACAGAAACTTAGAATCTTATTTAAGTAGTGTTAGTAAAATTATGTAATAAGTATGAGGTTTTAACATAATGAGGAAGTCACAAAGGGCAATCAAATTAAGAGTTCAATCTTAGCTCACATCAGAGAGCTCACCCTCTGCACCATACATCTCCAAACAGGTGATGTGTATCTGTCAGCCACAGTCTTAAGAATGTTGTTGTGGCTGCCACGCAATCTGTTAATCAGTGCTGCTGTCTTCTTGCCGATGATAGCATGGAAACCATCAGTTTGATGTTGCGCAAACATCCTCGATGCACTGCAGTGGTGAGGCAGCCCCAACAACATTCTAAATAATATTGATGTCAAACTGCTTACAGATTGTACCGGTTGTACAAAAAAAAAAAGAATTAAAAATCTAAAAATAACGTAATCGACTGCTCATATACAACAACTTTTACTATATGCTCCTATACAACGTGTTAATAAAATAACGCAAAACCTTTTAGGAGGTGATACTACTGCTAAAATGCAGTAACTTTTACTATAGGGCCAACATCGAAATTGCAAATAATAAATACACTTTCCCATACTAAACCGCGACCAGCTAACATCAGTTTGTATGGAAACATCGATAATTTTTTTGAGAATTCGATATCAGTCCCATAGAAAAAGTCGTTATATTTGAGCACCAGAATCAGCCCCTCAGAGGTTTTGCGTTATTTCATGAGCACGTTGTATAACATCAAAATAGCAAAAAAAAATTATGACTTAGATGTTGCTTCCATAGTAAAAGTTGTTATAAAGCAGGGTTATTACTTGGTGTAAAGGAGTTCTGTATGAAAAACATGTTTGCAACCAATAATTAGAACAATGGCGAACAACGAATAGTACGTTACGAATGTGTTAAAAAAAATACGAAGTTAGCAGGCGAAACAAAGAAGGTCGAAAGTTAAGTTAACAAATTAGCCATAACTTACTAACATTTCACATAGGTACTGCTGTGCTGGTTACAAAGAATGTGAGACTATGTGACATTTAAATATACCGTATGTACGCAACCCATATAGTATACAAAACAGCATGTCTATAAAATTTCGACATAGTTCGTCCATCCAATTATTTGATAAAATAAAATTAAAAAATAGGTGTAGCCAAGTATTTCTAATAATAAAATTAATCGTTCAGACGCGCTAATTAATAGCGTACAGTAGGTACCTAACCTTTAAATATCAAATTTTATCTTCCATTACAATAAAATCAAATGTGCATATTTTGAATAAATTAGAAATTCGCCAAATCACTCGGACGATTGATTATTGCAATATTAGAGCGAATATTTATTTTATCAATTTAGCTTTATTATCGGCATTAAACTGCTCTAAATTTGTTAAATTAAACCGACATATAAAAGTAGGGAAGTTTTTTTTAATTCGTTGTATACTTACCTAACAATTGTTTGGTATTTAAATATCAAGATCAAAATTATATGAGTGTCTTGTGAATTGCGAGATGTATTTTATGAGCTCTGCCGTAATCTATATACCTAGTCTTGCCATAAATACTGAAACAAAGAAAAAAAAATCTATTGCAAATAACATTTATTACTTTTACAGTGTGTTAGTTTAATACATAAATATAAAACAATTTAAAATTTGAGGCCAGTTATCAATAGAAGCACGCACTCTTTCCATGGGAAAAATCTTCACTGCCAAACGTACGGATTGTTTTAAGAACTCTAAATTATCATGGCGTTTAGAGCAAGCCGTACTCTCTAAAACTGACCATAAATCATAATCCAGCTGATTAAGATCGGGACAAAACATAGAAACAACACACTCAAAAGTTCTGCAGGCGACCCTAAAGGAAATACCACTTCTTGAGGCGCCTATGGACAGAACACAGTGTCATCACATCTTCGACCGAAGATACAATATCCAACTCACGCAAGAAGCAAAAGACAGCTCTGGCGTCGACGAAGTTAGGATATACACAGACGGCTCCAAAACTGCACATGGCACTGGAGCCGGTGTCTTCTCGAATGACTTAAACATAAAAATATCAACTACCCTAGATAAACTGAACACAATCTTCCAAGCAGAATGTATTGGCATCACCAAAGCGGCAGTTGCAGCCAGAGACGTCCGAGAGCATAACATAAAAATTGTCTCAGATAGTGCATCCGTCCTTCAAGCCTTACAAAACAATATCATAACCTCTGTCCTTATACTGGAATGCCACAACGCACTCCAATCTATTGCAAACACGAACAGAGTAACCCTGCAATGGATCAAAGGACACAGTAACTCACTGGGCAATGACGCAGCAGACGAACTGGCTAAAAGAGGATCGAATGCAGTAGTGTACGGACCGGAACCACTACTGCCCATACCCCAGGCCCAAATAAAATCAAGGTTGCGCGAAAGAACCAAAGAAACACATCTAACAGAATGGAAAAACAGCGAGGGATGCAGGCAAATGAAAAATGCAGTTCCGGCGGTATCAAATAAGGTTGCCCGCAACCTCATCAGATTAGCAAGGGACAAAATTTGCAAGGTTATAGGTGTTATAACCGGCCATTGTCCCCTTAACAAACACCTGTTTAACATAGGTGTGACAGACAGCCCGACATGCAGAGGATGCATGGAGGCAGAAGAAACGCCACAGCATGTGCTATTGGAGTGCAGAAGCGTGGCAGATCAACGGGCACGGATTCTTCAATCACCAGGATCTCTCCCGGAAGCCTGCAGCAGTCTGAAAAGGCTGCTGACCTTCTGGGACGACCTAGGATGGTTGGAGTAAGAAAGACTAAGTAGCACGCACAATGGCCCAATCATGAGGCTAAGTGCGGAGAAAGCCTAGCTAAACTAACTAAGATCGGGACTAGACGACGACCAGTCTATCGAGATCGAGACGATCACTTCAGCTCTAATGAAGTCCGAAACGTTCGTTTCCAACCAAGACTGCGTAGACCGAGCTTTATGACCCGGCGCCGAGTCTTGCTGGAAGGACCATTCTTGGTTAAGGGGCTTTACTACCTTCGCAAGAATCGTATTTTGCTACACTTGTGCCGATGTTTTGATAACTTTTTCACAAAAGCCTGGCTCAGTCACTCATCACTCACTTCATAGCTAATGACTGAAGTCGGATAGTGCCCACGTTGCACTCTGTTCTAAAAATTTCGTGTAAATGGGAAGCTTCCTTAGAGCTTTTAGCATAAATACGGTCATTTTGTTTGTTAAAATGTTGCTCAATTGTAAAAAAAAACTCATCCGTAAACAAAGTTTTTCGTACCGCGTAAACCCTTTGCGTACCGCTTCAGTAGTTGTTTCGATTTGACCACCCTTTTCTTTATTAAATTACTTATCAGTTTTACTTTCGAACAGGATTTCTTCGAATTCTTTCCCTTACTACTTTGACCACCTTTTTCGTACGAACACTACGTGGAAGGCCAGATCATTTTCTGTCACAAACAGAGGAGGTCTCATTGTACCTATTAACAGCTCGGTACATAAACATTTTACTAATTCCAAGCGTATGGAGAGTTTTAAAAATTGTATTTGGCTCCATACCTACTTTGTGTAATGCAATCACAGTGATTCGGTTCTCTTTATCACCCCACTCCATTTTAATATCGCAAAATATTGTACAATGTATTGGCGCCAAAATTACGGCGTTACGAAGTTCGCGGGGATAGCTAGTATATAACACAATATAAGTACACACCTGATTTTACTTCGTCACTGGGTCATTGCAGGGCATTTTACGTCGTTCTATCTTGTAGCACTTGTAGCATCAGATAAAGATGAAAACACTCCGATACTCGCTACTCCGACTAGAAATAAGACATGGCGCTAGGAAAGAGAGTGTCACCATGTAGAGTAGTGCATTATGTACATTAAACGACCGCAGAGTATGACAAACCTTATAATATTTTTATTATTTAGGGTCCCTCGATATTACAATATGAACCTTTGATCATGAATAATCGCAATTAAAATGAGGCAACGCGCATTAGCATGCGGTCTCGGCGACCGCACCGCGCCGGCGGCGACAGGCGTCAGCAACGCTTGTCAAATGTCAACATTTTAAAGCCACAATATTGAGGCAATTTTAATTCAATCGCGGCATTCCGTCGACTCCTACTCATTACGACTTCATTTTGTTGTAACAACAATGGTCGCCGCGTTCATCCGGCGTTCGGGCTGACAGCGGCTTTGTGCGGGAATCAATCTCGCGTCGTTTGTAATGATGCAAAATCAGTTCCAGTGCACGACAAAGAAGTTGCTAATGTTGTTCATACCTTCATTTTTTAGCCGCCGGGAAAATTGAATGGATGTTCATGGCACGTAATTCTTTAAGAACGGCTCACGGACTCACTTCTTTTTCTTTCGCGCCCTTTCAGTACAAGTTATGTACGTAAATTAAGTATAAAGCATTTCTATACCAAATTAGGCAGCTTTTTAAACCGTCTTTAAATGACAGTTATGCTTTAAATCATAACTGTCTGCCACACATATAAAGTAAAAAAACGATTCAAGTGTTTATTTGGATTTATCTAAATCTTATAATGTTACCTACCTAATGTTCGAAATAAGAAAGGGTAGACTTGGACATCCATTTGCAACACCTAACCCATAAAACTACTAATTCTTTTATGGGCCGGTTTTTTAATGCTAGATAACTTTTATTTAAAGAATAAGTTTGACAGTTTTCGCATAGAAATTGTGTCAAAACGTCAATTTTATTCGTCGAATAAAGTTATCTGGTGATTAAAAAGTCTGCCTTAAGACGTAAAAGTGTTTCTGATTTCTGTAATACAAGTGCATTAGCTACTTATTATAGGATCAGAGCAATGTATGTGATGTTGTCCAATTTATTTATTTTTTCTATTTAAGTTTAAAAAAGGGCTATTTCTTATATTATAATTGTTATAACAAAGTAAGGTCCAAACAAATAAGATTTCAGATAACGACATAAGACAAATTAGAGGTTATATTAGCAACTAAAACTTTTTTCTCTGACTAACTCAAAAAAATAATGTGTAAATAAAGACAGGGTGCGCGCAGGCAAAAGCAGTTTTGGTAAAATTTGGTTTTTCAATGTGTCATCAAATATATTTTTTTAGTCAGCATGTTTAGTAAATCATTATAACCCTATGGATAATCTGAATGCAATTTCGTACTTAAAATCAAATTAGTATGTACTTAGCAACTTTGAAACTTAGTAATTTGTAAGCGATTTAAACTCATGTAATACACTTTATATTTTGGTTAATATTATCCAATAAAAGACACTAGCGTGCAATTAAATTGGGTCACTACATAATTTTTTATATATGTAATTTCATACATTTCTTGTCTTATAAATTTATGTTTAGCTCAAAAAATACCAATTCATTTTGAATAATATTCAAAAGCCAATAAAGTCATTAAAAAATCAGCTTTACTGTTATAAAAAATATTAACATCTTTTCTTTTCACATAACGTAGTACATACATACAACAATAGAGAAAAGAGATTTTGGATGCAAAAAGAATTGTGTATTAAGAATGTACCGAAAAGTCTAATTTGTTTTTCAACAATGTGTACCGCAATGCAATAAAAACTAACAATAAGCTCTACAATAAGTCACAGTTAGAGCAATGACATTAAGGGCCAGTTTCACCACTTGCTGATAAGTTCCTGATAACCTATCTGGCACAATTTGATGGGTTATCTGTTAAAACAAGTGCCAGATAGGTTATCCGGAATTTATCAGCAAGTGGTGAAAGTGGCCCTAACAAATTCAAATCTAAACTGATACATTGACGACTGAAACTTTTACAAATTAAGTTTTTTTTAAATATGACAATTAACGAAAATATATCGATTATTAATTATTAACTGACTTAGGTATATCATGTTGATTATAATTTCTACACCAGAATGTAATAGTTAAACTTGTGTAATAGGCGAAAAACATAACATCTCATTAAATTCTAAATAATAAAAATATATGCTTTTTTTTCCATGTTTTTTTTTGTGCAACTATAGCAATTCCTAATAGAAAAATAGCTTTTCCTAGAGCGTAACTATTTTATTTTTGGCACGCCAGGGCAGATTTGCGAAACGCCGAAACGGGAAGATGATACGTATAAAAACTCTTAGCCAGCGGACAAAAAATGGTATGCATATATTATAATCGTGTTTTATTAATGATGATTCATTTCACGTCTTTAAAACGAATTTGTCACGAAATGAATAAAAAATTGAGCCTAAACGTAAACGTATTTGCGTATTTATGACATTGCAAATTTTTGAATGTAGTTAGCAGGTAAGTGGGTAAATAAGAAAGTAGATATGTACTGTAATTGTTAAGGCAATGCGAAAATTATAACGTAGTAATAAAATACTATACAACCATTGCGGTAGTTATGACCTGTAATAAAATATCCATATAAAAACCAAAATAGATTTGTTATGAAGAAATAGGTAATCTAAAAAACTTACTCAATCGTAAGCGATAAATCTAATGGCTATATTTAATTTTATGCAAATGCCTCATTCGCGTAATTGATATCCAGACACTTTATTACCTCGCGTGCAAACATTAAATAAATCGTTTATGAGTAACAAACTCAAAATCACTTACAATTTGTCTAATGGATTCCGATTGAGCTTACTTCCTTACGCTTGCAACATTAACAATGTGTTCTGAGAACCTTAGTCACGGAACGAGCGGAGGACTAGCTAACCAAACATATCGAGCACAATACGCTTATTAGGAGATAGGAATGCAACAATAACAAACAGGGATGAATTAACAATGGTTACCTACGTGTCAAGTCTCTCGCATTCGGCATTACAAACACGGGACAAAAAGTGGTTGCATCCTAAACGCGCGCCACAAAAACTGGCCGAACAAAACGGTATCGGGCGGTGAGATCAAACGCAGGGAGACCACTCATTTCACACCATCACGAAGAGCCCTCCACACGTGACCTAATGACGGCCCGGCCATGATATATCACGTTAACTCCTCCGCGCCTCGAAGATAAACTCGACTCTATATCATTACAACTAAAACTCCTTATTGTAAACGGTCTATGAAGAAATACGTTTACGAAAACACGCACTGTAATGGGCATCTCAAAATGTCGATTTTGTGCAAAAATACGTTATTAGCAACCTATTGAGTCTAATGGATTTAAATCAAACCCAACTGGGTTCTATTAAGAACATCTTTTCCTTTCACATTATAAGACAAACAATATATGGTCAAACTATCAATGGCTTTAGTGCGATGTACATTTAATTAAAATACCTACTTTTTCAAAAGTCACCTAATCAAAAGATATTAAAGTCTCATCGCTGGTGTAATACATTTTAACTAATCAGAAATAACAATTATTTCAGTTATGTAAGTTAGTAATTCTATTGCCATAAATATTGTACTGATTTAATACAAAGAAGTCTATATTGACGCTAATTTCGACATATAAAAATTCAAACACGTTAACCTCTTGTCTCAAAAGAACCCCGATTTAATTAATACCGTGATATTAGCATAGAAATTAAATGATAAGTCCTTCAATCAGAGGCTGTTGACGGAAGCGAGGCCGGTCGGATGCGCGTGACATTATCGCATTATGCTTACGATTTATCACATTATATCGACTTAGGACCGGTTAGCGCCGCGGCTACTTATTGTAAAGGTTTTAAAAACATCAAGCTGTATTTATTAGTTATTTGTCACATTTCTATGCAACTTTGTGTAGGTAAAGTCTTATTAACTTTACTAATAGACGAATGGAGGTCTTTGCCAGGCATGCATAAGGCTATTCGATTATGAGATGGTAGAAAAAGATACTCATGGCTGATTTAGTTTGCTTATCCCTTATTTCCTTTGATATCAAATACGTCAGAAAGAATAAATTGTTAAAAATTCTTCCTAAATATAAAATTCAACAACTTAATATGCAACGTATCTGTACCATGTTTATCTTATTGTTGATTTTGTTAGGTTCGTTCGTTTAGGTTGTTGTTAGGTGGATTTCTTATTTTTTTATAAATACCTGACCGTGTAAGTTTATATTGTCTATTTTTCCCATACAAGATTGAAGGTGTCCTAAAAAGAATGTTAAGCATAAGTCCAAAGATAGAGCACTCCTACATGTGTCCGAACTATGGGTATAATTAAATAATTTTAAATAAAATAGAAATTGTTCCAACAATCACAACGACTATCTAACCAAACTAAGCAAAGCTTGTACTATGGAGACTAGATAACGGATAGACATACCTATAAACATTTTTAAACATTTTTGATTTAGACAAATGCTCTTACTCATCACACAAACATTTGCCCCTTGCGGGATTCAAACCTGGTAACCGAACTATCTTTAGGATTCAACTTTTTTGTGGCGCAATAGGATCAGATCAACCCAATCGTTTTTGTAACTATAAAAGCCCGCGCATAAACTACAGACTCTTGATCTGTCAATAGTTGAGTCGGTATTGAATTATTATGAATGTCGACCGATTGTAAATCGTTCTAGTTTGCGCATATACTAGTGTATTCATAGCAACTAAAAGACCGATCAAACTACCAGCTGATAGGTATAAGAAGATAGCGTGCAGCGAATCTATGACATATTCACCTACATATTTCTATAAACAAAGCATATAATGTATCTCAATAATTCGGTGTCCAATCATTTGACAAAAAAAAATATTTCTTGCCTATAAATAATCTGTCCAAGCAATTATCTAAAACTAGCTGACCCGGCGAACTTCGTACCACCAGTTAAAGTTGTCTTTCTTTATATTTTCTCATTTTTTAAACCTTTGCTGAACTTTCACAAATATTTCATGATCAAAATTAGCCAAATCGATCCCGCCGTTCTTGAGTTTTAGCGAGACAAACGAACAGCAATTCATTTTTATATATATAGATTCATCAGAAAACATTGGCGAGACCTGTATTATGTTAAATGATTGTTTTTAAAGTAATATGTTTGCGGAATGAAAGTTTGTAAAATGATTAGTTTTTCAAACGTTGTTTGTAAAATAATCTTTTGTCATACGTTTTTTGTTAAACAATAGTAAACCCAAAGTCAAAGAAAAAAATAATCTAACTCAAAAAGAACAATGAATGGAAGAACAGACATGGAGATAATGTGGTACCCCAAGGGGTGCTCTATCTCTGGACTTTCATATCATACAAATTTTCGGGACACCCTGCATAAGTATGTATAATGTAAACCTATACTTTAGTTTTATAACTAATGTGATTTACAATCAACGGTTTCATAAAATAACAAATGACGAGTACAGGCAACATCGTGCAATCAAGACAAGACTGTAATTAACGTCAGAGAGCATTCACGTAATTAATTAAACGCCTCTCTTTATAACGAGACAGTGAAAGACAAACAACGCATCGTTTACAAGCATTGATAGTCACTATAGTCTGTAATATGCTATTATAGACTTGGGAAGTGGCAACACTTCTTTGTTTGTGATTATCCCCGCATTTGTGATATCAGTAGGTTTTCATCCAACATCATCATTACCAGCGCTTTGTATTCTACTGTTGAAGATAGGCTTCCAACGCTCGCCTCTCTGTTTAATCACTTGTTTTCCTTATCCAGCTACCGGCAGCAGTATTGGTCAGGTCGTCCGTCAATAAGCCGATGGTTATCTTAGACTAAGTTTGCTGGTATGCAATCTCGTTCGTCAGTCGTCAGTTCACTACAGAACTCGTCCATCGGCCAAAATGCGGCAAACATGGCCAATTCATTTCAACTTTTTTGATTTTGTATTTATTAAGAACTTGCTGATCTTGTAGGTTACCTTTTCTGCAATTGCATTGACAACTGTTGAGAATACCTTTTTGCCAACAGTACAGAAGAAAAACGATGAGTTGAATATATATAGGTTTACATCTTTTTAAAAAGGTGGTTGATAGTTTGATACTTACTTACTACTTACTATCGTAAGAATAGCTTTTGCAGAAGAAAGTACTGACGACAAAGATAGAAGAAAGAGATTTCAACTAATCTATACTTTAATATTATAAAGCTGAAGCGTTTGTTTGTTTGGTTGAACGCGCTAATCTCAGGAACTACTGATTTAGATTGAAAAAATAATTTTGTGTTGGATAGTCTATTTATTAAGAAAGTTTATTAGGCTAAAAAACATCACGCTACGACTAAAAGAAGCGGAGCGTCAATGAAAATGTTGCAAAAATGGGAAAAAAAATCCTTTTAAGAACTTCCGTTGCGTGCGCTGCGTAAACGATTAGTTACACAAAAAGTATGTATGACAGAATTGTTTTCCATTAAAAGTTTTAAAAAAAATCGAGATAGCTTATGTCTATCTTTGAAGGTTGACTTTTTTATAGTAATGAAACTTGTTCTAAAAGAATGCATTTTTTCGTCGTTTCGTTAATAAAAACTTAAGTGATAGGCCGAACATCATGCACTCGAAGCTGTAAGCGGAAGCTAGTATTTTATAATCTGTGTTGACCAGCTATTATCAATACTACATACTTACATAAAATTTCGTTATTCAGGTTTGAAATAATAAATGTCGGGGTTGGAAATGCGTTATTAGAAGTTCCAAACATCCCCCAAACTTGTCTATCAAATAACAGATATACCAAAGCAATTGTTAAAGGTTGTACAAATCAAGTTTTAGGTTACAGGCGCGAGGGGCGGGCCCACAGACAATCGCCGGAACCACTCAGCGGGTCGCCGTCTTTCATTCACCGACACACAGACACCTCGAGCCCAGGCGACGCCGATACCAACACCTTGATCCCCATGACGACATTGTTTCTCCTTATGGGGAGGGGCGATTGATTTAGAATAGAAACATTCTTGATGCGTAAATACGATTGTCGATTGTTTGTCGCGTCCGTAAAGTGTGACGTTGGGGCGATAGCACGATTGTGCATTAATTGTTTTTTATTGAATTAAAAACAAGGCGGGCAGACTAATAAATTTCATCGGTTATATAGTCATTTATATCATAACGTAAAGTAAATAATATACGTATGATGCAGATAAGCTGATGTAAGATATTAATTTATTAAAAAGAGATTTAACTTTAAGGCTAGGCCGCATCGTTTTGACCGATGATTATGTATTTTTAAAGGTTTTCATTGCATCCTAGAAACTGACCTGCATCTGACTAGGACCTAGTATCTCATGTCCCAACTCCCACCTAGTGACTAGGTGGGAGTTGGGACATGAGATACAAAACAATATGGTCTCAAAATAAACCCATCGTTGAATATATTGTACGATGCACTGAAAACTCGACAAAACTACATGACACCGAATTACAGCTGACAAAACACATGTTTGTGTGATGTCTCTTTAGCTTCCCAATTTATTAGCTAACTTCCATCTAGAGGGGAATCAGGACCAGATCAGATCAGAATTATGAGGTCCGTATTTATACAGTGTGTGGCCTGTAACTGGGGATAATATTGAAAACAGAGACTCTATAGGTCATTCGTTATTAAATAATTATGGTCCCAACTAATTAAAATTAAAACTTTACTTTTTGATTTTTTCTAACGAACTTAATCGTAAATTCAATGTAATGCAAATGTAATGCAATAGTTCTGCTCAACTTGATCGATTGAGTTCGTCTGCATCGTACTTATTCGGAGCTACTCGGAACGTCTCTATGACACGACATTGACAACTTTAGCGATAATATAGTCTTGCAATAATACACTCAATATGAATCGTACATTGACTTATATATTACTTCGTAAGGACAGGGCGGACCGCACGTCAGGCTGTTGCCTATAACCGGGCCCTACCAGAGTAGGGTCAGAACCCTACCTAGGGCCGAAGTGACGTAGTCAGTGGTCGGCTGTCATCGGGAGCCGGTGTCCTAAGAAAAAATAATATGCCTGGATGTTCTTTTAAGAATTGTGTCAATTACAACAGAAAATTCACCAAAAATAATTTTGATATTTCATTTCACCGGTAAGTCGTAAATTTGATGATTTTATCGTCCTTGTCAATTATACGAAGCGACGCCATATTTACCATACGAATGTACGATATAACTTTGTAACGGCGTGCATTAGTTCTACATTGTGAACAATATCATGTTTATATGTGGTGTCATACAAATATTATGTTTTATGATGATAAAATATCTCGATTCGATTTATCTAATATTTAAGAAAATGAAACTAACGTGTGTTTTAACGTAATAAGTGTAAAGTACAAAGAAATAACTACGTTTTTAACTGTAGATTTTCTACTGATCCTTGGCGAAATGAAACATGGTGTTGTATTTTTATTTAAGCAAGCAAAAAGTATACATATTTACTATGATAACTCTTTAAATATTATAATACATAAAATAAAATAAAAGTTTTTTTACTGAGTCCCTCTTATATAATAAGCCGCTCTGACAAGGTTACATCTGTGATGCGGTTTAACAGTTGACATTATAGTCTAATTGATGGCGTTAGTGTGTCATGTATGGCAAAAGTGTAATGTGAATTTTATTGTTTTGTCCGCCGTATCTTTACTTTTTAAATCAATGGAATCGTAACTTTATATTCTTATTGCGTGTAATGCATGAGTTTTGGTTGATTGAATCTTTTCAGAAACAATACTAACACTCTAGGGAGTCTCGGTTTTGAATATTATCACCGGTTCTAGGCCACACACTGCATAATACCACTATAATGACCATACCAATCTAAGTTTCTTAGTAAACAAAGGCTGCAGGTAAACAATTTAAACCTAGCACAAATTAGATCACAGAAAACCACCAACCTACAACATTAAACTGTTAAAAAGAACAAAGCGGAAGAACCTTAATCCTTACTTAACAACTGAGGCCTGATCCAGATTTCTGTTTAATATTTTGGCAAAGTTCTTCATCTACATCGACTTTATTTTTAAAATGTTACGGTTCGTTTTAGCGTAAAGCGTTTTGAAAGCCCTCGAGGCGATATCGTGGTGGAAATAATTATCAGTTACGGTGTCGGGAAAGCTATAAAAACGGCAAATCGAGGGACGAACGGATAGGCACAATGTGTTAGATATTAATTTCAAAATTATAGGCTACAACGTTTCGTGCAAAGGTGTTCGGGGCAAAAACGTCAACAGAAGTGCTAAGAGAACCCGATTATTATTTTAGGTCATGTAATGATCCTTTTCAAACAGCTGCCTCTACAAATATTTATTATTTGCTTAGATTGGATGAGTTTTTGAACTTGTTGTTTTTACTCAATCAACGTTGTCTGCCTGTCTATTTGGATACACATATTTACAAAATATTCTACTTAAAATTGTAAACAGATAGGCAATTAGGTTTATTTTCTAAATAAATATTTTACACAATTAACTAACTATCGTAATCGTAGCTCCGTGAGACTAAGACTCATCACTTTTAGAAAAATGATTGTTTGCAATATAGTCCATTATATGCTAATGGTGAGGTGCTTGTAGCTCAGTGGCGGCAAGTATTGATTATCGAAGTTAAGCAACTCACGCCGTGGTTGTAAATGGATGAGTGACCATTTCAAATATATTTATTTAGTTAAATTTATCACAACCATCTCCATGCTTCGGAAAAAGTTTGTCCCGGCTGATACAGCTTGATAAATACTAGTCGTAAAGCCTAGTCAGAGCCCAAACTACCTCATATTTGAGGTGAGGCCTGTGCCCTGCGTACGTATATGTCAAAATTTACTTTACTTAGCTTTAAAGACATTTATTTACTTTTAAAGAACATGGTTCACTTACAATGAGCTTATAAATAAACTAGTATAACATAGCTGTTTACGCAGTATAACTTTTATAATATGCTACAATTTATCTAAAGGTACTGACCACCGTTACGGGTAGTACCTAATGTAACATTCGCTGCGAACACGGTTTGTTACGAATCGTGTGCTAAAATCCGTGTGACATGCACGTTACGAACTCTATGCTCGCCCGTGCTTTAGATTCGAAACAGAAAACAAACTAAAGGCCCGAAGTATTAACTAATTGCCGCTGCATACTGACTAAAACGCGTAAGCCGCTAGCTATTTTTTTTTTTTTTTTAATGAAATCACAGTAACTTGACAACTGACATTTTGATAAAACGTGGGTAAAGTTCAGTTGTTAAATCTTTTAGTTATGAACAAAGTAATCAATATGTATTTTTAAAGTTTTTTACATCGTACTTGGTCCCTAGATTAAAAAACTGTAGTTACTGTGTTTTTATTTACGACGGCAGCTTTAAACTCAAAGGTATTCGAAAAAAACAGCGTGTAGTGCATTCGGTGTGAGCAATGAGAACATACTAATGAACTAATGAACAAATGCTCGTATGTTACACGCTTTCATTTTACATTACGCCCGTAACACTAGTCGGTACCAACCTTTAGAAGTAATCTTTAGTTTTGTAAAAATAAACTCAATAAATATTAAATATATGCTATCTGCTAACATTAAGTAAACATCGCTTAGCCTTACTTAAAACGTCTAATTAATGTTATTACTTGCAGTTATTATACTGATACAGCTGGTAGAAGATAAATAAGACAGTGGGACCGTAATATTCACCGTTGGCATACTATTATGGTGTAATGACGCCATAGAACACTAATAAGCGCCACTTGGACAAATAACTAATCTATTTGACATAACTTACTCTGAAGGAATTCCCACAGATGTCACTTGTCAATCAATAAGAACCACATTAAGAATTCGTTTTTTTTTAGGCTGAACTATGAATAAGTATTCTCTAACTAAGATAGAGAGGTAATTATTTGTGTAATATATTTCAGTAGTATTGAATAAAAGCACAAAAGTAGTAGATATAATGTACGGACAGTCAACGGCTAGTTATCAAACCCAAAAAGTTATTATACCCATTTTCATCTTTAAGTTCGACATGTAGAGATCAAGTTCAAATGATAAAATTTGACCTCTCGTGGTAGGTTGCCGAGCTGTTGTCTGTACTTTCCTACAAAAACTAAGAAATTCCACATCACCCCTTTATTATTTTCAAACTAACAACTAAAAATGTAACAGTTGTAAGCATGACTCGTAAAAAAGTAAGAGATGTAAATATGTAAATGCGATTTATTTAATTTTATTCGACATTTGTGTGGGTTTTATGAGATCTATTTGAGTTGCAACTTTTAAAAATAGACGTTTCGGCAGTTTTGATTAAAACTAATTAGCACCTGTATACATCTTTTTAACCGTTAATAAACAGGATACTTTTTTATTAATTTCAACAAGTTATGCAGGCTGGCCAGAAAAGACGTCCAAAAATTTTTTTTAGGTGCCTCGTGTTGAGAGAAACGTATCTGAATCACCCCTATATATGTTCTACGATTTTTAGTAGATTTCGAGTTACGGTTTTTTTTAACAGCCTCTGAAGTACTACTTTTTTATTATTATTATTAAAGCTTAGAGTCTAGAATTTCTAAAGCTACTTAGAAACTAAGAAATTATCAGTTTAGATTTTTAATTTTAAGTTGAAAATTTAAATGATAACTCACTTAACATAAATTTTCAACTTTAGGTCAATTTTGTAGTACGTAACTTCCATTAAAGTTATGAGGCTGTTTATTTTCTGCATAAATGCAGTTCATACAGATTTAGCTGCAAGAAAAAAAAATGGAAGAAACTTTCTAGTTTTTATTAGAATTTTTTCAAACTGATCCGGTTGCAAAAAATCGTAACTCGTACGAAAAATCGTAGAACATGCATAAGGGTGATTCAGATTACCTCTCAACACGAGGCACCTAAAGAATTTTTGGACGTCCATTTTCTGGCCAGCCTGTATATAATAATATTATTACTAAAATCTATAAATATAACACTTTATAGTTTTTTTTTAAACTTTAGAGTTGAGAATTAGTTTACAATGAAATTTCAGTAACGCCTACTATCTGATATTTGTTTTTAATATTTTAGTAGTTACCAAAAGTAACATAAGTTTAAGAAAGCTGTTTAAGACATTTTTTTTCTCAAAACAGAATACAATTCACTCACTTGAGAACACTAGCCACAAAAAGAAAAATGATGTTAATAAAGTAGATAATAGTAAATAGTTTTTCAAATCTTCAATGAAACTGTTTAATTTTTATTCTACATACAACACTAAAAACAGCACCAAGACTGTTAAAAACTACCATATTTTATACCTCAGCTTCGAACACTCATGATGTAAAAAAAATGGTAATTCTATCTTCAAATATCTTTCGGTTTTTTGTTAATTTCATTTTAGCAATAGTCATTTTATGGTTGACATTGAAGACTTTCTTTCATATATACGGCGATGATATCATCTGGGTTTTTATAAACAACAACATATAGTTTTTCAAAAAAATCGTTATAACTAGGTATTGAATGCCATCAGCTGTCCAAACAGAGTAATAGTTTAAAATAAAACGCAAGAGGCGTCAACTGCAGCCGTACCACTTAATAACAATAATTACTTATTTAACTCTTCTTGTTCCGTTCATATTTGATGTACACTTGATCTTTGATGCCAAAAGAAGATATTGCATTTGGAGCGATTGCTATCAGACCACTACAACCCGAAGAAAGAGGAGCTAGACTATTTTCGACCATGGCTACATTACACATCCAGTGTTGCCTGAATTTGCTGGATTCCTCACGATGTAGGTGTTAGGATCACTGCCAAACAAGTGGTATAAAATTTCTACTATATACGCTAAAAGCAAACATTTAGGCCTATAATATAATTTTGTTGGTGTCTGGATTTTAAATTATAATGTTAGTAACACAGTTAATATCATTTTGTTTGTAACCATTGAATACAATACCTTGAGTTACTGAATTACGTACTGTTTGTTATAACTTTAGCAATTATTTTCGGGCCGATTGTTCAATAGCTATAACTTAATTGTGACGAATAAATTTTACATGTTTACAGTTTTCGTATAGAAAATGTGGCATAAAATCAATTTTATTCGTCGGATCAAAAGTTATCCGGCATTTGATATATATACCCATATTTATTTATTCTCTACTTAATTATCTTCGCCGAAATAACAAAAGAAATCCTTTGACACGAATCTACCCCAACTAGAGGTAATTCAACAGGCAGTCTCCTTCACGTCCCGTAGCCTAACAAGGACGTCAATGATTCAGCGGTATCGTCTGCACAATCCAATATCACGATCTATTATAACACAAACGCGGCTGATGCGCCGCGTTACACCGTGAAACAGACCACCGTCGCGATCGGTTTTTATCAGCCACCACAATGAGTGGCATCGTTCAGTCAGCACGCCCCCCACGAAGCTTGCAGTCAACGAAAAAAGTCTTTGAAATATCTTGCACAGCTTTAAAAGACTGGCGACACACTCGAAAATCCAATTGGCGTAATGACCGGTACATTCCCTTAAAACCCTTAGTTCAGTCCTCGGTTTAGGACAATTTAGTAAACGTTTTTCATGTCGGCTCGGGTGTGGCTGGCTGAATGGCCTCTGTAAAAAATATTGCATGGTATCTCGTAACACAGAGATGTTCATTCATTACTTCAAGACCATGACAATTAATGTTGTCTGTGATTAATTAATTTATGTCAATTGCCCAACTAGTGATTACTCGTAGGATGACCACTGCTTTATCTTTTTTAAGCCTTAAAACCAAATAAAATATACAATGATTACTAAACGATCAACGTTGAGCAAATGTCTATTTCTTTCGTCTCTAATTTCATAAAATTTATCCACTTAAGTTGAAAACCAACTAATTATAAGTTTTTGTCACTTTGTGTTTTTATTTTGTTTTTTAGTGCTTATTTTTTTATCTTACCTTAACTCTAAATGAAGTTACTCGTAAGTAAGTTGAATTAACTCTGACTCGTCATTCTATTATTATTTATTTTATTTATTAGGGATAACAACAGCCTATACAGTTTAATTTACTTACCAATACAGTTATCCACGAAATAAAAATAAAAAGTTGAAGTAATAAGTTTAAGCTAAGAGTTATGTTCTTATCTCTGTAAGAGTTTACTCCTAAATAATTAAAGAACCGATGTTTATCCAATTAGTCTAAATATTGTCCTTTTGTGGGATAAACCATTTGTAATCGTTGCTAATAGCATTAGGGCAAAATTGAGTTCGTTGCTATATTATAAATAAGGTATATTATTTATGTAGCAAATTCAAGAGTCGTTTTATAAAACAAAAAAAACAATGACTTGCAGTGTATATATACTTTTGATCTAAAAATAGATGTCGTTGTGAATAAAAAAACCTGCCATTGTAAACAAGGAAAATAGGTTGCCGTCAATAATTATCAATAAAACAAGTTATTCTATGTAATAATTGTTCCATTTAATATACCTATTCAATAATATAATTACAACAAAACAATATTTACAATGATAAAATGTAGGTTCTATAAAAATAAACAATAGAATTAAACCTTAATATCCTTAAATAAAATAAATAACACTTTTAAAAGTAGTTACAACAATATTATTTTATACATTACCCTATCTACAATAACATCAATTGATTACGATCATCGAGAAGCGTATTTACAAACACTGATAATTAGGATTGTTACGCAATCATATGAATCTAAAATTAAATAGTCTCACATTAGGTGTATTGTGTAGTTATTCACTAATTTGAACAATTTATTCTAATAGGTTACGGAATGTTTAATGAGAATTCCAACAGGGTTTCTATTTGTTCAATAAATATCCGACTAATAATATAATATTAGTACTATCTAATTACAATTAACTACGAGTACCTACAACTGAGATCTCTAATATCATAATGATTTTTTTACTATACACGCATAATTAGTCACCAGAAAACTGTAATAGATATCAAATATTTTTTTGAGGTTCGTTCTCTATTTTTGGAAACTATTTACAAGTGGCTTATAAAGGTATTAGTTAAATGCACTTCTTCAGCATAATATTAAATGCTATTTCACATTTGGCCTACTATTAAGTAGTTGCACAACTTCAGGTATTTCCAAAGTGGGCCACATTTTGAAGTTATTGACGGCTTCATACATATTCACTTTGCTCGCCTATGAACTAGTAGGCTTCGTAATATTACAATTTCTGTACTTACAATCTAGCATTGCACGGGTTACTGGAGCAGAGAGCGCCGTGATGTCACGCGACGGGCAGCGGCGGCGGCGGCAGGTAGCAGGGGCGCAGCGCGTGCGCCGCCGCCTGCAGCAGCTCGGCGTGGTACCGATGCGCCGCCAGCACGTACGGCGACGGCATCGCCAGCTCCAGCCGCGGCATGCTGGCGATCGGCATCACGGGCTGCGGCGGGGACGGTGAGCACCGCGGGGGCTCCGGCTCCAACAACGCCTCAATCGTAAACGCTCGTCGTGGCCTCTCCCGTGGCAACATTGTCATCGTGGCCACTTCGGGCAACTCTGCCGGCTCGGGGCTCAGCTGCGGGCACATCGGAGGTGTGTATAGGCTCGCGCTCGGCATTGCCGGCGGCGGCGGCGCGCCTGCTTGTCTCGCAAGAAACGCTCGGTTGAAACTAGCGAGCGCAGCCAGCTCTGCATTTAAATTATCTTTCTCCCCTTTCTGCAACTTGAATCTCTTACGCCTTCTCAGCAGCGAGCCGTTTTCGAACATGTCGAAGGCCTGCGGGTGTAGTGTCCAGTATGCGCCCTTGCCAGGCCTGTCAGGTCGCCGCGGCACCTTCACGAAGCAGTCGTTGAAAGAGAGGTTGTGCCGCAGCGAGTTCTGCCAGCGCTGGGTGTTACGCCGGTAGTACGGAAAACGGTCTGTGATGAATCTGTAGATCTCCGACAGCGGCAGCATGCGCTCCGGCGAGCTCCAGATCGCCATTGCGGTTAGCGAAATGTAAGAATAGGGTGGTTTTTGATCACCGTATGATTCACGCGACGGTCGCGGCATTTTCACTTGTACCGATGGTAGAGCAAAATGTTAGAGTCAATAAAAAACAAAAACACGTTTGACTGAGCACGTCGCGCCGGTGCGAGGTATGGAGAGTAACTGAGGCGCGGAGAGCCGGGTGCTGGCCCGCCCGCCCGAGCCGGCCCGCCGGGCGCCCTGTGTCTCGCGCCGGCACGCTCTCCTATTGGTCCGCCGGACGACCAATCACAAACCCGCCATATCAGGTATAATGTCGGCTTTCGCTCCACTAACAAGGAATTTAAATTGATATTATGTTTATATTGCCTCCAAATATCTTTTGTGATGACACCGCTTTTTATTTAGCGTATGTAAATTACGATGATACAGAAAAAGAGATTTGAATTATACACCAATTCGAGAATGAATGAGTGTTATTAAAATTCTCAGCATTGTAATTTTATCGGCGAGATGAAACAGTCACGGCAAATTGATACTCGGTACCGTAAGGGAAGTTTAAATTGTAAATTAGGTGCTTACCTAATACCTTGCCTATTAATTTCAGACGTGGGTTGTTATATTAAGTTGATGCTCTAGTACAATTTTGACTGATAAGAAATCTTTGTGAATATTTTCGTTGCTGTAATTTAATTTGGAAATAAATAGCTATGTAACTACTTTATCTCCAGTTACGAACGAGCATAGTACCTAGGCTAGGCAGGATGATAATTTTAATCATTATTCCTTTATCAGTATAATGCAGCCCCTATTCTACTTGCTACTTACCTTTCATAGGTAGGCAATTATTGTCTACTTTAAGTATCTAATTTTATGTCTTGCACGCTTTATTTTAAAGTATTTACATAATTCCAATTATGAGTTAAGAACAAATTAAGAGGTATGGCATTAGTACAGACAACAGCACGTCTACCACAAAACGTCAAATTTTCTCAATTGATATTGATCTGTATGTCTTGGACCTAAAGTTGAAAATCTATTCAATGACCTTTAACTTTTTGGGTGGGTTGACCTGCCGTTGTCTGTACATAACATACATCTAAAATTAAAGCATTTCAGTTAAGGTGCAGCGCGCTACCTAGTGCCGCCAATTGTTTTTTTTATTACATGTAAATCAGACCATTTTTTTACATTAATCAGAATAAATTGTTGTTTTAGTCGCCGTTTTTACCCTAAGTGGCCACGTTTAGCAAAAATGCGGATCAAACAGCGACAACAGTTATTCAAAAAATTTAAGAGATACTTTTTAAGAACGACGCCTTTACAGTTTTTATTATAATTGGTCTGGCTTAGATGTAAAAAAAAAACATTGGCGGCGCTAGGTACTGCGCTACACCCCCTCATGAGAAGATCTGTTTTCATAATTTTATATTATTTAATTTTCTTACAAGCTGTTCGTTTTCCAATAAAAAAAATACACTAACTATTGAAAGAAAATCAGGCATTGCGTCCAAATAAAAATAAATCAGGCATTGCAATGTACCTATTGACTTTCGAAATTTCAAAAAAGTGTAGCATCCGTCACGAACGCATTTTTTACTTAGTTACCGTTTCTCTATTTCGAATAAAGGTAGTCGAACTGTAGGCTCGCAAAAACGGACTGAGGAAAAGTGGGGTAATTTGGAACATTTTCTAAACCTTACGCCATAATATTGCATGTATTTCATTTTTAATGCTTCATTCTACCCGAATAACTTAATTACCTGATTCATCATCATCATCATCTTTTCAGCCATAGGACGTCCAATGCTAAACATAGGCCTCCCCCAGTGACTTCCAGATTGGCCACTTGGAAGCGGCCGCATCCAGCGGCTTCCTGCAACCTTTACCAGGTCATCTGTCCACCTTGTTCAGCTACAAAATTTATCATGCAATTGAATTATTTAAGTAAAGTATCCATTTTCCTGACCTTTAAAAGTTTAAAGCTGCACCCCGACGTTGAAGCAGTTTTTAATGTGCCTAGGACAGTTCTGTAAAAAATAAAACAAGTTTCAACAAAACGTATCAGTCGAAACATTTTGTCATATTTACTGTTAGGACCAATTACACGTTACAATAAAGTTATTTTTTAATAGTTTCTAAATATAAATAAAATAAAAGGGTACAAACGTTAAGCTTGTTCAATCAATAATGCCCCATTTGTTTTTTGGCAAAATTGTTCTAGTTGGACTACTTTTTTAGAATGGGTTTTTCATATATTTTTGAAACTGGTTGTATAATTGAATAAAATAAAATAAAACGCACAGGTAAATTACCTTAACTTCTTAAATCCTGGCATGAAAATGACTTAAAAATATTAGACAATATTTTTTTCAGATAGAACTCGGTAATCCGTCAAACGCGATTATGGCGTTATAATCTTAAAATGAAAAATACTAACATTGCAAGCTAATATAAAGGATTGTAATATAGGAGTACCTACCTATATTAAGACTACCCCTCTCTCCCCTATACTTAGTTTTATTTGCCCACAGTCTTAGATCAGGGACATCGCCGGCTAGAACCACTATATTTGAACTTGTCTGTCACACAAAAACACACTGAAAACTGTCGTAAAAACTACTATTGTATTTTTATGTTCTTTGTAAACTCACAAAAAGAGACACACTAAAGCGCAATCGATAGTTGTATATTTTAGGCTTTGAAGTTAACTACAAATGCCAATCTTATTCAACTTTTTGCGAGCAGGAATAATTTGTCTTTAGGGACATACATTCTACATTGCTACACACTCTCCCTGAAAACAATCTGCTGATGTAGTATGTGTGCGACTGTACAAGCAAATTACGACATAATTGCAGTTTATAATGTTCGAAATTTTAAATTGTAAAACGATTGATCAAATAAGATTTTTTAAATTCTCTTCTCCATACTGGAATAAAAAAAATCTTTATGTAATAGTGGTATGGAAAATATTTTGACCCACTATCTAAGTCTGCACATCAAGCTAGGTTTCCAAATCCAGCAAAAAAAGTCGTATTTTAGTACTTTTGGCTTACACAACGCTTATGCTAAAGATAAGATAAAGATAACTTTTCTATGTTGCTATAAAGTCTAAATGCTACTCAACCAAAATGTATGTAGAAGCTGTTTTGCTTTCCTCGGTTTCACTATCGGTACAGAAATAAAAGTAGAATATATTCATAAAGGAACAGAAGAAAGTATGTCCTCCGATCAACCTAACCCCCTGTATAAACAGTTGTGAATTTCGTCACAAGAGCACACCAACGGACCATACAATACTCTTACGTTTAAATACCTACCACACATTGATTTAAGTATCACTTTTAAACCATGTATGTAACTTACATCTCTACGATACAAATAAATAGAAGTCTATCAAATTTGTCTCCCCCGTGGCAAGTAAATTATAATATTTAGTTTTAAAAACTATAAAACACTGTTTTATATGTATGGGACTCGCAAAACAAATCAACTAAGCCATTGCAGTTTCTATCCACAACCTGGCTCTGTCATCAGATCAGCTAAATGGTATCAGAATATTGTATTTTCATCCTGTGTCATATACTTACCGAGTCGATGGTTAAAAACGACTTCCAAGGATAGATTCTATAAGTAGATTGTTTAAATAAATAAATAAAATAAATATTGGACAACATCACATACATTGCTCTAATCCTATGATAAGTAGCTTAAGCACTTGTGTTACAGAAATCAGAAACAACGACGGTACCACAACACCCAGACCCGAGACAATATAGAAAAGTTCTTTTTCTATATTGACCGACCGGGAATCGAACCCGGGACCTCAGAGATAGCGACACCAAGTCCGGTATGCTCGCCTCTCGGCTACGGAGGTCGTCAAAATATTATATAATGTAAGTTAGTTACAAGTGAAGGTAATTAAAGAGAGTTAAAAACAAATAATCAGCCAAGTGGATACAATATACTCGGTGTCCCGTAACCATAGAGCACATACCCTATAGAGTAGAAATGTCATATGATTTGTTCGAAAGATTTTTCCGCCATTTTTTAATCTGTATCTGTACCTTTTTGTATGAGCAAGATTTGACAGAACTTGTCATTTCATCTAAATGTAAGTGAAAAATCACTTACTAGTTTCGGAGAAAGATGGTTCGTATTGCTGCTCTATAGGGTATGTGCTCGATGCCCGTAATTCAAGGTAACCAATAAAACGACTTATTTTATACATTAACTACTTTTCTTCTATAGATTTTAAAAATTTGCATTTTTTTTGTCTTTCTATACAATTTCAATCGGCTTGGTAATTTTGTATGGGAAGTGGATAAATTTTCGTACAACAGTCTTCAAACTTTTTCGTATCGAGGCTGGCATACCTAATGTTGCAAGTACCTAAAATTACGTTATTTTGGTGTACACTTATGAAACACGTCAATCGACAGAGACTGTTCATAATATCAGTTTGAATATATAAATAAAAATTAATATTACGTATTCAAACTGAAAGCCTTTTGCAGAAGTCATAGAACAAAGTTACAAGGTTATCCTTAAGTTACGGGACACCTTGCAAAATGTAGTCTCAAAGGAACATCTTCTTTTAAAAATAATAATAAAATTTGTCTTTTTTCGGTGCATCTCTATAGTATAAAATAAAATCGCTTCCCCTGTCTGTACTGACGGTACTAACCTAGATCTCTTAAACTACGCAACGGATTTTGATGCGGTTTTCATTAACAGACAGAATGATTCAAGAGGAAGGCTTATATGTTATTAATGCATGATATTATATTATGAATAAACTAAAGACCACACAAACAAAGTCGCAGGCAACAGTCGAGAATAAAATGAATGGATTTTTAAGATAAATATTGTAGAAACCCCGATTCAGCTAATTTTAAATTAGAATCATCAAAGTGTTTGTTATCTTTCTCTGTAACTTGCTAACGTTAAAAGAGGGAGTAGGGTTACCTTATGGCTTATGGTTGCCTGTAAAGCTAATATTATTATGAACCCAATAGACCCAATATACTTAGTGGGCTATTCCAATGACTAGAGTAACCCACTGAGTGTGTAATTCCAGTCATAGCTAAAAACCCATTTATCAGAGCAAGCCTCTAATTAGACAATACATTTAAAGTAGTGACTCATAAGAATTACTCGTAATCAATTATGTTATCAATGACGACTATTTCATTTTAGTGAACATACAACAGCTAATGTGTATCCCATAATACTCATTAGCTCGCTTTATGATTTTATTAGTTAAAGTTATATACCAATCTATATTTTCCATAATTGATTATTATAGAAAGTACACATGTCGTACAGGTTTAGCTGGACACCCAATAAATAACCAGTACTGTAGACTTGGAATGAAATACAACAAATTTAGTAAATATACTCGAACGTATATTGTCCTGTAAGATATCATATACAGATTGGCTGTATAAGTGTCCTTTTTTGAACGAAAATGTCCTAAACACTTCTACTTCGATAGAAAGTAAGTAACACTCTTTCTGAAATTATGACAAATTTAATTTAAAATGATTATAAAAGTTAATTAGATTTCATAAACCGTTACTTACTTAGATCATCGTAATCAAATTGTCTACATTTAAATTTCTGTTTTAGCTTCAAATAAATGTGTCTTTTAATGCATGTAAAATTTAAATTTTAATCCCACAAACTCTGAAATAAAATGAGAATCGTCGAGCGTTATAATTGGAAATAAATTTATATCGATACGAATATCTTGACCATTTTCCGTCGAAAACACTCAAAGCGGATAAACGACGCTCCAGTCCATTTAAAAAGAAATTGTAGTTGAATAGATTTAAGGTTTGTATCTGTTTGTAGAATGAGCGGTGCTTGTGTCTTTTTGTGTATGTTGTGTAGTACATGCGGGCATAGAGCGAGTGGTGCGAATTCGTCACGGATGCTTATCGAGAAGGCAGCCGATAAAGGCATGTCGATGTTTTATTATTGCAGGAGGCGCGGTAATCACTGTCCGACGCTCTACTTTCGACGAGCTCTCACGGCACTCATTATGTTCTATGTTGATCTTTTTAATGTCTTGCCCGGTGTAAAATATGAACAAATTCTGTTGTTAATTTTAACGCACGTGTGAAAAATCGGTGACACTGAATTTATGTTTGCCCCCTTAAACTTAGTTAAAATTGCTATAAGCCAGCTTGAAATTCCGGAATGCCGTCCAAAATCCTCAAAAATGGGTAAGATGCTTTTTGATCTGATTTTAAAAGGAAGTTAGCTAATAAACATTGATATAATCTAATCAGTTCCATACCTAGATAATATTTGTCGTTTTAGGCAATAACTAGTAAGGCGTAGGTCCCCAAAATGTAAATAATTTTATTTATTACACTTTTTTAATAAATCAACTTGCGTTTACATCATTTGGTTTTTCACTCAGAAATTCATTTTAAAATTGAAAGCTAAATAACCGTATTATTTTCACTTTTTAAATCATATGCGTAGTACAAGAAGAGACGTTAAATGAGTTCTTTACTACAGAGATTGCAAAAGTCTCATGAAAATGCGAATGAAAACTGAAGGTAAAAGTATAGGATTAATTTATTATCTATATTTCTTTTTCATTTGCTCGTTCAACTTGTTTCTTCAAATGGGCACATCAAGTTTGTGTGATGTGTGTGTCAAGAAAAAACCTTTTTTTATCTATACATACCATTTTAATAAGATATTATCTACATAATTATGCTGAAATCGCCTCACCAAATATAGTGTTTAATACAAAAAAACATAATTATGCAGCGTTCTTATCTTAAATCAATCTCTTAAACGTGCTTTATAACTATCGAGATAGCGTCGTCTCTTTCAAAGTGGAGTCTATCAGTAAATACATGGCGAATAAAGTGGCAGATAAAAATCTGGAATTATGACTTCACGGTGTTGCGGCCGCGTTGACACCGCAGTCGTTGGGCACAGGATAATTAATTCTAGCCGCGCGTCCGAAGCTTGAAAAGCTCTCAGGGTGCGTCAGTCATTACTTGCATATTTTTTGTTTCGGAATAGACGGTTTTCGCGCGCCCTCCGCCTTAGCCAGAGGGTGATTTATGATAAAAGTTATAAGCCGCGTTTTTAATATCAACGAGCCTTTTAAGCCTGCTCCTTTGTAGATGCCGGCGGTAAGATAACCTAATTAACAAACGTTATATATCATCGGTCAGTGGGCGAGCGCAAATATGAGATTTTATTTATTAACCGGGACGAAATATG
Organism: Anania hortulata; assembly: GCA_963576865.1. Taxonomy (NCBI): domain Eukaryota; kingdom Metazoa; phylum Arthropoda; class Insecta; order Lepidoptera; family Crambidae; genus Anania; species Anania hortulata. Next base: position 7,405,014 of record OY756389.1, read on the forward strand.
TACCGAGTTAAATGTTCAAGCGTCATATATTCATGCTCGCTTAATTGCTTCTTATCTTCCATCGGCAAATCGGTAAGATCGCAATTTGGATGTATAAACAGGCGAAGTTATGCGGCGAGGCTGTAGGTAGCCTCTTATGCGGCGACAGAACTAATTCCCATTCGCAGCCTGCGCCCGCGGCTTTGTCCGCGCAGGCGATGTTTCATCGGGTTTCATTATAAACCTTGACTCTCAATTACTTATTGATCCTTTCAAAATGTCATGTTCTTTATTTCATTAATTTGCGAATTGAGAGACCAAGTTAAAAACAATAATGTTTGCTAATAAACCCCTTAAGCGTCAACTTTTACTGTAGTCCACTTACATAGCTATATTTTCTAATTTAAAATTGATAATTACAATTGCAAATATACTCGCACTAACAATAAAAAGTGTCACCTATATTTTTATCAATGTATCGTTTATTATAAATTAATAATAATACTATGCCCGTAATATTATGCCTTTCTTAATGAATTAATGAGGCTATTAAATTTAATTTTCATGTTACATCTGAACTTCGATGTCTAAACGTTTTAATGGTGGAAAATGGCCGCGAGCTCTAAAACTGCTATTTGCTTCTTTTTTGCAGAACAGAAACAGGGATATAGTCGTGGTTACAGCTCATTAGTTTTCAATATGTTAATATTTCGCAAAAGTTAAAAATATGTTTTAATATGCGATAGTAGCTTTTAAATTATACTTTCGCAATCGTTAAGGCGACCATTATAAACTAGTCCGAAACCTCTCAAATCATAACCATAGAGCTATAAAAAGCTCGGATGAACAATGAGCCGTCCGAGATGCTCACGTAACACTTGTAACTTGCAAGCTCAAACCAGCCGTCCTATTACCACCAAACTGTTTTATGATCTCTACTTACACTTTGCTACATGGTCCACCGAATATCGCCTTTACCCTGAAGCTTTAGGAGCAATGTTTGTTTGAATCCAAGCAGTTGTATGGCGTTTCGAAGTGGGCACAGAGTGCAAGTCGGCGTTAAAGAGAATCCCATTATTGTTATTGAATTACATATCTGAGTGTGGGATACGTAGTCTAGAGATTATCAGTAGAACTAAAAACGTATAAGGATTTTACTCATGACAATATTGAACTTAATAATTATATAATATCTGCATAGATGACTGACCCACGTAAAAAGAACAGTTTATGGCTTAATTAGTACCACACAGAATATTGTTAGTTAATCATTAATTTTCGCTTTGTTTTTCAGATAGACCTGTAAGTGTAAGATACCACTTTAAATTTTTGTACACTACCACTGTTTGTGGACAATAGGAAGGCTAGTTAGTTTGTTTATTTAGAAAATAACTAAGGGCCAGTTGCACCACTTGCTGATAAGTTCCAGATAACCTATCTGGCACTTTTTTGACAGCTAATTGTATGGGTTATCTTTCAAAACAAAAACAAGTGCCAGGTAGGTTATCCGGAACTTATCAGCAAGTGGTGAAACTGGCCCTAAGGCTCTTAATAGATTTTGCTAAAGAAACCGTACCTACTAGTTATTACGAGAACGAACTTCAAATAATTGTTTTTTACAAAACCTTTAACTGGACCAAATGTTTAGATTTTCGTTATATTATAAACAACGGTAAACCCCTAGTTTCTTTATTCTTCAAGAAAGACAAGTTAGACAAAAGAGTTGCTATTAAGTAGAGAAGAAGGAACTAGAGGCTATACATTTATTCGTTTTTTCTGTACTACATTACCATATAGTTTAGTTTAAATTTTTTAAATAATAAATATACTATTGACGTACTTAGCGTTAATAGTTGGGCTGCTGCTAAAAATTTAGTCTGTGGCTGCAAGTGTGGGCGACAGACTGAGTTCCACCTGCGAGCGTCTGTTTCAACAGACAGCACACTGTATTATTGAAAGCTAGGCCTTTTACAGCAACCTTTTCCGTGAAGGCAAGCCTGGACAAACCGGCCGGTGTGCTCCAGTAGGATTTTCAAGAGTCGACGCTGAATAGGAGTCATATTTTCTTACGTAGACCTATGTTGTAGTTATGAGAACTAAATTAAGATTGGGCTTAAATAGCATTACTGTCAATAAAGAGTTATCGATTGGATGAGTCACATGGTATTTCCTCAAATAGGGGTTCATTTACCCAAAAGATTTTATTAAATTTAATTTGATTAATATTATTTTTTTTTATTTGATTGTTATTATTATTACTTTATTTGATTGATATTAAATGAAATTTAATTCAAATTAAATTTTATGACTGATTAGTCGATCGGCCTAAGAAGAAGTGAACTTTTTTGTAATTTTGATAGCAGTCTCAAAGAAAAGTATTTATTCTATCAGTATTGAGCAATAGAATTTAATTTACAAATAATGTGTATGTGTACCTACTTCGACGAAAAATGAAATTGATATGTTATAATATGATAATTATGAATATTCTGCTGAGCATATCTAACTCGAGAACTACACTGCCGTCATCGACGGGATAATCTAATAACTGTTTTCAAACTATCTACTTGCAATAAACGAAAACAATTTTATAAAGTTCCCCCCGTTCATGCCAGCCGTGTGTGTGTGTCTCCTTTATACTATTTCATTAAGGCAGTCAGAGAGAACATTGGCCAATGATGTACTTAGATTTACACTGAATTTACTGCATCACTGTCTACTAACTAGCAGATACTAAACATTTTAATGTTCGTATAATGATGTTCCTAAAGTCATAACAATAAATCACATGGTATATGTCTATTTTGTTTGCTGCCACAGAAAAAATATATAAGTGTTCAATCGCCTGGAACAGACGTAAAATACTTTATTGTTAACCGTCGTTAATCATTAAAGATTCACACAGTACATACTTAACCTAAACTAAACTAAACAATCGATCGATATCCTCAAGCATTAACTGATAAGACTTACTCTAGAAGAATAGTATTTTAGTAGAGACCTAATTGACAACTTCGAGCTGTAAGTGAATCATGAAGTGAAATTTTAGGGTTTTAGGTACTTTACTTCCTAAATTTCTCTTAAAAGTGATAACTGGTAGGTAATAAATAAGTGTCACTGAAATGGTGAGAGTAAATCATAGAGGTCACTATACTTTTTTTTTATTGCTATCATCTATTTATGCTTAAGGCCGGAACGTCACGGAAATTGATATACATATTTGCATCTGGTATTGGACCCTAAAAACAAAAGACAAGTAAAGACTCCGTCTAAGCATTCCCTTTTTCGACGTTTAACTTACGAGCCAGTTCTTAAATTTCTTTTTTATTTTATTTATTTACTTATCTATAAACATCAATTGTATTACTTACATTTTGTATTTGTATGGTGTGAACATAAGTTAAATGTGTTATTATTTGACGAATAATAATGTTTTTATTTCAATAAAAAATCAAATTATAAATGCTTATAAAAAAATCACAAGATTAAATTAACTGGCCAAAATTAGGACAGCTCTGAGAAGAGACCAGCTGTTATGGTTTGTATGCAAATTTAAGTAGTTTTAAAAAAAAAATGTAAGTAATAATAAATCCTTACTTCTCATCATTCAATTTAATGACAATAAAAAAGATACAAGGATTCGAAACGTATGGAAGAGATACTGGGGAATGAAAGATATTATAAAAAACAAAGATAAAAACATATTATTTAAAAGGAAGCTATTTAATACCTGCATCTTAACTACTGCCAATCTTGACGTACGGCATTCGGACCTGGGCTCTCACGAAAAGACATACCAAAAAGTTAGAAACATGCCAAACCGCAATGGAAAGAAGTATGCTCAGTATTAGCAGATAATTAGAAACAAGTCTATCAGATCTTACACAAAACTAGAAGATGTTACCTATACGGTAAGGAAGCTGAAGTGGAAATGGAATGGTCACATTATAAGAGGAATAGAAAAATGGAACCGAAGTACTATTTTCTGGTACCCAAGAAATAGGAAAAGAAATGGAGGACGTCAATTTAGAAGTCATTGAAGACATGAGATTAAGACAGTTGCAGGGAAAATATGGACAAGAACAGAGGGAGGCAGAACAAAAAGAAAAGCACTGGGGGAGGCCTTTGCCAAAATATAGCAAACGGAACAAGAAACCTAAATTAAGAATTAAAACTATGAAACTTGTAACACCTTATCCGGAATAGAGGCTTTATTATTATTATTATTACTTATCATCACAAAAGCAAAATAGTAAATAGTTCAGAAAACAAACATGGTAGATATCGTTATTGTGTTTGACTAATGCCTATGTTAATGATAAATTAAATTTTAATAAATTGTTTTTTACAATCCCACCAGCAATCCAAGCAAAGCTTGTACTATGGCGACTAGATAACGGATAAACATACTTTTATAAACATCCATGACTTAGGTACAAAGTCTCGTGCTCATGAACCCGCAACCGCTGGCTTTGTATTTCGGAGCGCGAACCAATAAACCAGACGGTCATTGTATGTTAGGTAACTGGTATTCCTGTATTACAGGAATTAACCCTTATTTTAAATTAAAAATAAATATTATCTTCCGAATATGTAGAGCCTAAAATAATGTTAGTAAGGAAGTATAATTTCATTTTCTTATCGTTCCTACTTGAAAATATGCAGAACAAAGTTATAATATTTAGTTTTTGTTTTATATTTCAATTTCATTGTGTAAGTTCTTAAAATTTTTAAAGCGTTTAGTATAGATTAAGCCAATGCCGTGTTCGGCTATAATCGAAGTTCAAATTTAACAGATGTTTAAGGGTTGTTCTCAAAAAAGTGGCACTGTAACCTGCCGGATGGGTTTTAGTAAAAAAATAAAAATGTTATATAAACCTTTTACGTTATTTAGTGTAAATATTGGGTTCGAGAGACTTTTTACACAAAGGCTAAGGATTAGTAAGTAAAGCGGGTCGATGTATTTTCAGCAAAATAAAATTGTAACATCAGTTTCTCAATAACTTGCCGTGTTCAAACACTACTCACACTTTAATGTGCTGTAAAACATTATGTAATTTGAATATGCGTTAAAAACCATTAAAATGTAAATAAGTATACTAACCAAATAAACTTGACATAATCGTCACTTGAAATAAAAACATAATGTTCTACCAATTGATGTTTTAATTATGTCCAGATTTATTTTATCTTTAACCTGCCGCTAACACGCTTGCGCTCACACACACACTATAACATACTTCATCCGCACCCCTCGCCTAAAATGTCCAGAAGTTATTTAATAATGTTTTAAGTCTAAGTTGCGATTTGTATTCTGTTGCTGTATCATAAATAAATTAAATTAAAATAAATTAAACTGTAAATCCTGCACTGGGGTCCCAGTTGTTGCACTTGCAGGTCCACCAACCACCAAGGGGTCTGGGAGTCTCGAAATCAAGATTACCCAAAGCTACGAGTATTTAACTAAAAACCCCTTTTTTAAATCCACATAAAAAACTAAAAGCTTGGAACGTGATGATGTATCTAATTTTGATCTGAATCTATCAATCGATGTTGTTTTTACCTACCCAGTCTAAATCATGACTTAGAATTTTTTCATTAATTAAGTTAAACATTGCGTTGCAAAAAAAGGTTTTATCTAACAAGGATTAACCAAATATAATTTTTTTTGTAAACAATACCCGATATAGCGTGTATGTTTCTAATGAAAGTCATTACCCCGTTGTAGGCCATTGTTCAGAAATCCGATAAGTCGCGCCGTACCGTGCTCGCAGTGCATCAAAGTTAATGTTAGTTTTCCCTTAACAGCGGCTGAGCAAACGAAGCCAAAGTCACGTCAAATCCACGCAATCTCGATTGTACTACAACCACTACACCGCTACCAAAATATATCACATGTGTAACAAAAACGAACGTTAAAAATACTCCATCGAATATTTTGTTCCGTCATTTGGGTAAACGCACATGTTAGCTAAGCAATGGATATCAAAATAAACGACTTCGCTATAGTTAGCGTTTTCTAAGTGATTTCATAGTGCAAGTTCGAGGAAACGGAAGCGCCACGTTCTGCTGGTAATGAATTTGCGAGGGCGGGCGCCGCCCCAAGAAAATAAATTGCCCCGTAGTTTCTGTTTAGTTTTGCAAAGCTTCAGTTTGACTTGAGTAAGTAATGGGTTAGTGGGTAAGGCACGGCACTGCTTGCACACTTTCATGTTTAGATTCTTTTCCATAATCAACACCGAGAATCTTTGTTTACTACAGATAGCTCTAAGTCTAAGAAAATTGATATTTAAAGTTATGTTTCCTATATTTTTTGTTATAGTACTTAATAAATGTTTTAAGCTTGCCCTCTTGAAATTGTTTTTGGTTTTCAATAACACCATAATTTGTACTTAACTTTAATTGCGCACGATAAGAAAAACGCAAAACTCTTTTTCAAAGAAGAATTGTCAGCATTTTAACTGAGTATGTATTCAAGAGATTTATTACCTATTGTATGACTTAAATTTCAGTTTTATCTTGAAATATGTCCGTCTGGCTCGGCGCTAGCTCGCCTATTATACAGGAAAAACAACAACAGATAGTCTATTTGAAATTCTTACGCAATCCAATAGCAATTTAATAACTCTACGAATCACGATCACGTATTAATGGCTAAACACTCGTGGACTACAAATCAATCAGACAAAAAAGCTGCGATTTATTAGCACAATAAACAAAGAGCCGCCGGAGTAGCGTCCGTTATGCGGCAATCGTACGAAATTCAATTAGACGAGAGGCGCAGGCGGCGGCACCACAAAAACCCCATACCAAACACCGCGCGTGAATAACAATTATTCCGTTGATTACCGCACTGCGCCGCGTCTAATAATTCACTCTATGGCCTAAACTCTGTAATTACGCGAATGGAAACGTCGGCTTACCGTTTGAGATAAAAATCGGACGAACCACGGACAGCCCGTGTTCCCGCGCTGCCCTCAATAATTGCAGCCTTTCATACAAACAACATAAACATTTATTTTTGTATAATCAAACGCTTGTACATACATGCAAATGGGATTACGCTCTAGTTGGTAATTGAAAAATAATGCTAGACAGTTGCGCTTACTTACACAAAGAAAGATAGCGCCCATTTTACGATACACACTAGATTCTAAAATTTAATCGTAATGATATCCCGGTGATTTCGAGTTATACCTCTTGTATACATTTCTTTTTTGCTTACGATGTAAAATTATCAATCTTTTCGTAGCAATAATCTCTAAAAAAACATTGTTTTGTGATTCCAGTTTAGTAGGTAGGTATATAGTGTATCTTACTATTTTTGCTTGAATATAAGTAACCTATACCATTTTGTGCACGAATTGGTATGTATTATTTGTTACATACCGTCTTAAAAGTAGTTTAAATAAATAGAATACGAAACTATGGAACGGAGCCACCAGAATCTGAAGAAATACGTATCATCAAGATAGGCGGTTTGGCATGTAAACTATACCGCAATATACAAGGAAAATAGCCACACCTTCCAGGCGATGAATCAGGTGCTTTTGAAGTGCCATAGAAAAGTTGTTGTACATATTTGAGCAAGACAATCAGCCTCAGAGATTTTCTTTTTATAATTTAAATCTTGTATACACGCGGCAAACGTTTTCGTTTCAATACACAGCCTCTTCACAAAAACCAGTAATTTGTGTTTAATCTTTACTTTTCATTTTTGTGACCTTCCTTTGTTTACAAAGGCTATTAGAAAGAATAAAGATAGGTTGTTTCCGAGAACCGATGCGGCGCTGTCCCCCAAATTACAGGGCCAGCTAACTACCACACTTGGCCCAATTTCACGGGCCAGACTGGCCCAAACATTCCAATTAGATTGTATAATGACTCCAATAGAATCGGAATTAGTAAGCTTTATGTTGGTTGTGGTTTGATACGTGAAATTGAGAACTAGATGCGTTAAAATTTGTATTTTGGAATTTCATGGCTACCGATTAGCTAGCTCTAGCTTTCACTTATTTCAAAATCTATTTTCCTTGAATATTGTAGAATAAAACATTTTAGCTACTTTGTCGATAGACACAAAATACGCTCGAAAAACGGTTATAACAAATGATTATTGTAGTAGTCAAATTTACTAGCTTTCTTCTTTTAAAATATCGTTAAAAGTAGGCCCTCTAACAAATTACAGGTTGCTACCGTCAATACGCTTTATGAACACCCACCATAATAAACATTGGTGTGGCTTTCCCACACGTTTGCTAGTGATTAAGAAACTAACAAACGATCAAATATCCGAACACATTTATTATAATTAGTTAGAATATTAACCTCATTACGAACGTGTAAGAAGGTGCTATGGCATGTTTGTGTCTGACCGACGACGTTAGTCCAGTCCAGAGACGCTGATGGATGCTTAGTAACTAAACCGAGTGATAAATTAACATCATTTTAATGCTGCTACTCTATACGATACGATTGTACAAAAAATCATATTAGCCGGACGAGTGAGTCCAGAGTTAGACAAAAAGCGGTCAATACCCACTAACATAAACAGACGAACGCAGTCTTCCAATAATTACCGTTTATTAAAGGGTGAAATAAAGAGCATTCCAAACAGAGCGGCGAGGTGCGTTACATTCAGTAGTGCGTGTCATAGGTCGTGTCTAAACTCATCAATCTTGGCTCCATTTAATTTAAGAATAGAACACTCGGACCGGCCGGGCCGGCTCGTGAAACAAAACGCACGCGAGCCCCGCACAATGAGCGGTGAACGATGCCTTGCAAATGGAATACGGGCCTACGACGCCATTGTCGATCCACAAAAGAAAGGCAATCACTCGACATGAATAAATATCTTTGAATAATGGCCCAACTGCCTATAATGAAATCTTTTATGTATCGGTATTATCGCGTATAAATCGCTTTATGCGCTACACGTTCGTGCCAGCGTTTTTGTACCTACTCGCACCGTAGTTCATCTATGTTTCAGTGGACCGTGCTAACCGTCCGTGCCCGTTTCAAACAACCACTTACTTTTTGCAAAGCTTTGTGAAAAAAGTAGGGAAGATGTGTTTAGTTAGAAAATTAAGTTCGTAACACTGAAATGAATTTAGTTAATGGAGCATGCAAAAATATTTAGGCAGAACGACTCTGTGAAAATCTGTTTTCTGCACAGCACAACCCACATGCGCGTTATTTCCTAGTCGAAGTAATAAATTATGTAATTAAAACACAATAAGCATCAGCAATAGTTTACTCTCTCACTCGTAGAACAAAAACACCACTTCTTTATATATTTTACTTCATCTACCTTCTTAGTCACTATAAATAAACAAGATGCCATTCCAATAGGACATAGGAAAAATAGTCAAAATTTTAAAGGCCGCCAAGTTTTTACGTCAACGGAATCGAACCGACACAAAAATGAACAATTTACATTCCTGTATTGGTTGCAAGAGCGATAGTAACATTATGGATCAAATATATCTAGCAAAAAAGAAATCAATCATTAATCTTAACAATATCACCTTACAAAGTCATTTAAAAGCTATGAATAATATAATATGACAACATATCGTAAAATTATTGGTTATTACCACTTGACCATTTGGATTTTACCACTTGGCATTGATTCCTGTTTAGCACAAGTGATTTCCATATTCCATGTATGAAACTTTCATAGATTTGTTAATAAAATAACTTCCTGCTTGGAATTACTTAAACCATAGCATTAAACCGCTTATTTAAGGCGATCCAATTATTTTTATAGACTCTTGCAGATCAAATGTAGATTATATTTTCCGTAATAACTTAATAAAATTAACGTCAACTGGGCGTTTACCTGTGTATTTCCATCTCAAAACAACAATTACTATGTGGGTAAGTCGTAAAAGTTACGCCATTTTATTATACTTGCTGTTTAAACACAATTCATAATATCCACGTGTGTAACTTTTTAATTAATCTTGTGTATTTTTGAAACAAAAGATAATTGGATACTTACCATTGAACAATAGTGTCTGTAATCTCAGATTCCCATGTCATAACTGCAATTATTTTTAAAGTATTAATATATTTGATCCAATGATCAAATATACTTTACCTAAAAACAAAATTAAAACAATTTCTCTTATAATATTTACTTAATATTTTAACAGGTAAGTAAGTTTTTAAGTAGATATCAATTATAATTCTTCAACTCAGATTACATGTTTAGTTTAGGTACGTATACTTATAAAAACAAAAGACAAACTAAAAAATATATTTATTAGTCAAGTCAGTACATTATTGTCATTTAGAGAACTTTGCACCAAAGTTCTTTAAGTAAACCTGGGTGTCTTCTAGAAACAGTCAATGGGTATGTATTTACTGAACGTTCCTATCTGAAATCAGATCAACATTAACCATCAGATGTCATTGGGTTAAAAATCGCAGTCTCAGTTCAAAGTAAATAAGAATAATGTCGCTACATTGCGTTAAAAGTTGCATCTCCACGTAAATTTGAATTGAGAATTAAATAAATAAGTTCTTCCAACAATCACACCAATTTCTAGCCTCAAACTAAGAAAACCTTGTGATATGGTGACATAGCGGATAAACATAAATAAATAAAAAAAAAAATTCACAATTACACAAATTGTCTAGCCCCAAACTAAGCAAAGCAAACACATACTTAGATACACATAGAAACATCCATTACTTGAGTAAGTTATTAAAAGTTGCCCGTTGCGGAATTCGAACCCGCAACCGCCTGGCTTCGTAGTCCCTAGCCCAAACCAATAGATTGACTGACGTGACTGACTAGACGGTCGTCAGATTGTCTTCAATAGACGCAAAAAAAACTCGAGATCTCCTTGGTAGGTTACTTTCCAGTGAGTTTCCGAATCGAATAGCATTAATTATAATCTGTGACGGTCCATCCCGGCCGCGGCCGGAGGGACACGCTCCTACCGATAAATCAATTTAATCTAATTTAATTTAGGCGAGCTTCCTCCGGGCTCTGGTCACGCAACTGTAGACGCAATGTTATTTCAAGCAATTACTTTCAGGAAGACACGTAATAAGTATACACTACCTTATTATCCTTTGAGCATTTGAGCACGAGCTCCATATAAATTTAACGCATCTATTTATCAAGTTACGAGTAAGGTTGGTAATTTATGTTTCAGACGTTGGGCTTGTAAGCTCAAATACTTATTACGTAGTTTAGTAAATAGACCACCGTAATATAGAAAATGTAAATCCAATACTGGCTGTCTGCTTTGTCACTAAGAAAATGTATTCTGTACTTAAGAGCTGTGGATTTTGTAAAAAAAAAGGGTAATTGGTCAACATTTTCGAATCCTTCCTCGAGTTTGTTTCCTAACTTTTACCTAATGAGAAGATGTAAGTTTGGTTAAATCAGTTTTAACCAAACCACATAAATATTAAAGGATAAACTTACTTCTTCTTAGATTCCAGAAGGACCAGAATGAGGTATGTGAAAATGATTACCATGTAAACCATTAAAAACATTTTTTGGAAAATAAATACTTATTTACCTATTTTAGACACTTTTAAGCGTTCGAAATAATGTTTGTCTTTTTTATAAAAAACAAGTGAGTATAAATATTTGACTCACGGTGAACGCAATAACGCATAATCTAATTATTATTCAACTAGCCCAGAACTATTTTTATTATTTACAACCGCACTGAGTAACCAATTAACTTAGGTCAACATTGCTAATGCTGATAGCCTGTAGATCCATTACAATTTATTTATCGATATGTCTGCAATTTAAATTAAGTTCAAAGCTGTTCATAGTCACTTCGCAAAACATTATTATAGCGTTTATGCGATTTCTACACCCGTTTATGTACCAACTAGGTCATTCTTTTAATTGAAACAAATCTGCATCAATCACCTTCCAAAGATTGCTTATTGCGAAATGGGTTTTTACTCTAGACACGACTAACAGACTATAATTAATTAATAAACACATACGGCGGCAGAATAGTATAACTATAACTACCTAGCAGATGCCACCCATTATATTTTTTCTCTATGATAGCAAAGCAAAGATTGATATTATTTCATCCAATTTCTTCGCTTGGCTAAGACGAGCTAAGCGAGGTGCAAGTGCACACCTACCTTTACTTTCCATTTTTATTAATTAGATGATTTATTAATTAGCTCATATTAATCACGTTGTAGTAAGTCCATTACAGCGGCACAAACCATAATCCATTGAAAGGACGATATTATTATAAATATTTAATACCGGTTTTTATTGTTTTTTTATTAGCCAACGTTATTTTTAAGAAAATCAGATTCTTCTTAATCGAACGTTCTGGGAGCGCGTGTATCTGTATGCCAACGTCAAATCGATAAATGTATGAAGCTTGTTTACTTACTGCTTAATAGCATAACGGCAGTGCTAAGTTCAGTCTGTGATGACAACTTATAATTTAGCTGGAAATTTTAATAATAATAAATATAATAACATCTGAAAAGGCTGGGATTCGACGGCGGCTTGCTTCCAGCAAAGATGCAGAAAGCGGTGGTGCTGGATACCGTACGCATCGTCCGCGATTTCTCTCTCTTTTGCCCTGATCCCGGCCAACTGTCATATTGTCGGTCATTACCACCCAAGAGGCGAGAGGTTTTTGGCCTACATAAATAATAATAATATTTTTTATTAGCCGCAGGGGCAGCTTGTGGCAAGCTGTAGGTGAGTAGCGACACCTCAGACTCCGATCCTCCGGAGGGCCCGTATTTATTTGGCCCTCGCCACTTGTGCTCGCCTTAACTGGCCAGCCAAGAGTGGAGTTGCAAGAGCAGAACCTGTGCTCCAGGTTGGAAATGTAAAATGTCATAACGCCGGGGGCCCGTTGACTGGTGCGTTTAGACTGGGATCTTGCACCCCGCAGACTCACCTCTCTACAACCTTAGCTTAATTTTTTTATTCAGAAAAAAGAGTAGGTACATTACATCTCCAAATAGATAAAAACATTAACCTATATCAATTATTTGAGACTACAATAAACACTATTACTCAAACCTAAGCTAAGCCGCAGCCTGTGTTATAGGCAATTGTCCTCTTTTAAAGACGTTTTGTTTAGTTTGTCATATCATAAACACGGATACTTTTTCTACGTGGGCCATGTGACAACTTGCTTACTAAATTCACCTTGCATTTTAAGTCTAAAAAACGTCATGATCGGATTTTTTTATTTTTCTATACTAAATATTTTAATATTATACATACTTTTTTTGTAAATGAAATAATGCTTTTTGTCGATATTACAGCACCGCCGGCAGAAAACATTTGAATGTCTAATTCAATTTGTTCTCACTAAATTGAATTTGATGTACGGGAGCCGCCGCATTCTTGTCCCACAATATGTATATCAACAATAGGCCCGAATACCAACACTGTTATGGAGCGGGTTAATGGGTGCGTCTCCATTGCGCCAGTGGCCACGATACGACTCATGGTGGCGATAGATACGATATTGTTTGTTCGATGTGACACAACTTCTACAGTACAGGGTTACATTGCAAAGGGGTGCCAAATTTAAAAAATAAGACCCAGGGAACAATATAAAGAAGCGTCTTAATCGTTATTATTTTTAATAATCGTATGTTCCAAAAAAAATATACTTTAAAATATCCGAAAATAAAATCAATAGAGATTACGTAGACGTTATTAATAGGCGTAGGTACGGCGAGCCTACAAAGACCTTACGCAGTGTACAAACGGTGCAATTTTTTCATGAATGAGTTAAATTATTCACGCGTACGATTTTTAACAGCGGAGATAGTTAAATGTGAAAAAAAATTTTTAATTCTTTGATTTGTTTGATTAAAAGTTACGGATTCTGAGCCACTCGTAAAGATTTGGCAACCCTTTGCAATGTAACCCTGTATATGTATTGTCATACGTTATACGTTTTACGTCTGATCCTGATCACGTCTGCAAGTATGGAGCCTGACAAAACAGCTCGGTGAAGCACATACACAAAAGTTACCAGCGATAGGTCCGTCCGAAAAAAAAACGTCTGGAAAGTAGCAGCTACCAATAATTTCCGTAAAGGATTTTCTAAAAAGGTTATATCGTGTGTATGTGTAAGCACTTGGAAATAATATCAGCTAAATATTGTTTATTCCTGGAGTATAACAAAATGTAGGTATCCCTTTCGTTGCGTCCCTTTCTGTCTTGTGACAGATTCAGCTTTTCTGCTCTATTTCTCGGAAAGATACATAAATGTACCCCTGTGTATACTTAATCAATCGCATTCTAATAAAATTTGATCTGTAGTCCGATCTATTTACATTTAAGACCAATGTTCCTTGCGGAAAGCTGGAAGTCTCAAGTGACAAAGAAAGTTTGTCACAAAATTTTTTTTCGTGACGTCCAACGAACGCGCGCTCGGGATGACCACACAGCAAGCGGCCAGTCACGTTTCCAATGAGATCGGTGCCGCGATGACACCCTTGAAATGTTTTTAATGGCGTGATTTATAGAGCAAATTAAACATTTGACTTGCCGTGAATTCGACGCTGAGTGGATCAGTCACGCACGGACAGTAGCCCGCCCCGCGCGCCGCGACAGAGTACTAGCAAGCGCTCCAAAACTTCCACTTTCCATAAAAAATAAAAACCATCTAAGTGCTACACCTTCGGATTCGCGCACCAAGGAGTCCGTACCATAGTTTATGTATTCGTTTCATTCAGTTCGGGATCCTTAGCGCAAGCCTGACTCACACTTGACCAGTTTTTAATTATTTATTTGCTTAACTTTAGGGTTTGCACGATTTAACCATACCAAATTTAATGTATTTAATCGCAAATTGGTTTAGTAAGTTCTAATAATCTTGGTTTTTTGTTTTATCCTTGCTACTAAAATTGGTCTTAATCCTTCGATCGCAATGTTTATTCTACTTTCTAACCGTAATAGACATTCTAGTAAGGAAAAAGTAAATATACCTTTTATAGATGACTGTACGCACCACTGCAACGACAGCTGATTAATACGCGTCAGCTACCGAACTTTTTGTGTACGACGCGGCCGTCGCGACGCGCGCGGCGTGTCGTGAGAAACGATTTCATCTAAATACTCTCTTTTAGACAGCGGATGCAATTCACAGGTACCACATTGGAGATATACACAGAAGGCTTATGGACGTGCTGAGGTAGACGCACACATAATAATACTCGTATGGACAATGCGTTCTGTTATCGGCAGCTAGTGGTTCGGAGGAGTTTGTTCTGGCGCCAGTTTTTCAGTACCTACTTGCCTAATTGTTTTTTGGTGTATAATAAGTGTATGCATAGCCTAATGTGCACCTTGCGTGCTTGTGCTTATGGGCCTGATATACAGTCATCCGCAGGTCAAGCTACCCAACCAAAAAGTTAAAGGTCATTGAACCGATTTTCAACTTTAAGTCCGACACATAGGGGTAAATTGAGAACATTTGACGTTTTGTGGTAGGTTGACGAGCTCTTGTCTGTACCTTACTCTACAATAATGTCAAACGGTTTTTATTTATTTACCTGTAAAAGTACATAATACTTTCGTAGAACACATACCCATTGATGCCTTTCACCCAAGTACTAATACAAGGCTTGTGCTACCTCATTTGTTCTAAGTACATTTATATCTACAATCAATAATTAGTTTTAATTAAAAACGAATTACTTCTTATAGATACAGTCTAGGTAGGTACATGCAAACAGTATCTATGTACTAAAATCAATTTTGAACATTCAGAAACTTTTTTTTAACCAGAAATAGGATGGTGGGATGTGATAAGTATTTATTGCAAGTAACTAAAAGGTCACGTCCTTAGATCTACTTAAAATTACAATCGCAATCCACTTTATGTAAGACTAAATTCGGGTAGGTATTTTTTGTACGGATACCAAGACTCGCATTTGGTGAGATCGATTTCCAATTTCCCCAGCGAATAGTCACAAATCAGGGTTGCCCATTTTTAAGTTTAAGCGTTATTTTAAACTAAAGATTTGATTGTATGGATGTACCTTAATTTACATCAAAACTAATCCATTTCTATTTCGGCTTTTATTATAGCTGAATTGCTTACATACTCCTTAAATTGCCAGTACTCCTTAAATATCGTGTTCGGAGTTCATTAAGTCAATACAATTTACTCAAACACAATTTTAGGGGGTTGGCTGAGGGCTGAGGTTTTTAGGTCACTGTACTAACTAAATTGGTCTAGATACTTATTTAGTTGTTTTTTTTTTAATGTTATTGTTACGCGGCCACATGTAGGTGGTTTAAGCTTGACAAATCTGTGAAACAAAGTGGAAAAAAATGAAGGTAAAAAAGGTAAATAATGGAATAATCACAGAAGCCGCTTTGTTCTGTGCTTACTTTGAGGTAAGTATTAAAAACTTTACGTGCTTTATACATAAACACACCGAGATTTTTTTTTAAGTTAGCAACCCCTTCCTAGGTCTTACTGGAAATTTCAGCTGTGAAAGTGACATTGTTCAATTAACGCATAAAACTGCATAAAATGCATTCGTGTCACGCCCTCCACTGTGTATGAGTGTGGATGCACTCCACTGGCCCGTGAAAATACTAACTATGCCTAGCTGATTTGGAAATTAACATAAAGGCTGAGTTTGTCCACCGCTGAAATGTTTGGATAAATATTTGTTTATTAGAGCAAATTGGATTGGGTTGGTACAAATGAAAGTAATGATCAATTTGAATGCCTTAACAATAATAGAGGTCGGATTTTGTTCCATTGCGGGTTCAAAACCTGGCTTGGCATCGTAAAAAGTTTTAAGCATCGATGGCGGATTTGTTAAATAAATAAATAAATCATTTATTTGCCAGAATATGGTTCAATACAAAGATAAAAGATATTGTTTTTCCAACATATTCTATCGCAATGCGACGTGCAAATGTTAATTTTTATCATACAATTAATGTCAATAATTTCAGTACAAATTAGAATTATCAATAGTGTCAAATTTTATCAGTCAGGAATTCATTAATAGTAGATACATGTTCTCTTTTAAAAAAATAAATAAATGGTCCTTAAATTTTGTAAATGTCAATGTTTTCAAGTTAACTGGAAGTTTATTAAATATTCGTATAGACATACAGTACACATTTCTTGAATAAAGAACTAATTTTTGTGATGGAATAGTCAAATCATCAACTCTTCTACCCCTATATCCAGATTTATTTTTGTTTATTTCAAAAAGATGGAGATATTTTTTTACAAAAATACTGATCTCAAAAATGTATTGGCAAGGAAGGGGCAAAATATTTAAAGACTTGAACAGGGGCTTACAGCTGTCTAAATAATGAGCACCACAAATCGTTCTGACACATTTCTTTTGGGCTTTAAATGCTCTGGGCATATCCACCGAGTTTCCCCATAAAATGAGACCATATACACAGACATAGACACGGATGAGATGTTCGGAGTACCGACTATGTATTAATTGCGGAAAGGTGCTATTTATTTTCATGCCCTAAGACATGGCCGTTAAGAACCTTTCCGATTTTTGACGTGTGATCTTATCTAGGATGCCATCGTCTTTTAGGGGCCATCATGTTTTGCTCAATATTAATTTGTTACTAAACAACAATAAGGCGCGAACTTCACCATTAGATAAGGCGTCAAAATAAAAATAGTAGTAGTAACTATACTGGTGAGTGGGTATCAGTCGCGTAGTTTGTCTTTGCAATCAGGAAGGCCGAGCGCGGCTCAATATTTACACATGTCGTTGTAAAAAGACGTGAACTTGACCATTAAAATAAGGCGTCAGAATAAAAATAGGACCAAGTAGTAACTAGACTGATGAGTGGGTATCAGTCGCGTAGTTTGTCATCGCAAGCAGGAAGGCCGCGCACGGCTCAATATTTACACATGTCGTTGTAATAAGGCGCGAACTTTACCATTAAAATAAGGCGTCAGAATAAAAATAGGACCAAGTAGTAACTAGACTGGTGAGTGGGTATCAGTCGCGTAGTTTGTCATCGCAAGCAGGAAGGCCGCGCGCGGCTCAATATTTGTTATGGGTGCGCACCGCAAGTGCCCATTGTGCTCGCTCACTCGCCAATAAACCGCGCTCGTTACGCCTCGCTGCCTCCGAGTAAGTACTACAGGACGATGTCAAATCTTCACATGATCTTAATACCCGCCTAGGCACGGAATAGCCTAAACAACATAAAATAAAACTATTGGCATAGTTATTAATAACATGTTTAACAAGTAATGTATGAAAATCTAAATAAAGTATTCCTGACATACCTATGCCTACCTAAAAAAAATCCACAAGGCCAGCTAGTCTTGTTAGATACGGTTAAAAGAAGAATAGAACCATGTAAATGAATACTTTACTTCTCTAACTACCTAACTGTTATCGAGTTAAATTTATAAAATAAATGGCTATTATCCTATCCTACTCATATTATAAATGCGAAAGTTTTTGAGTATGGATGGATGTCTGTTATTTTTTCACGCAAAAACTACTGAATGGATTTTAATAAAACTTGGCATACAGATAGACCATGGCCTAGATTAACACAGGATTTTTTTTATCCGGGTGAGGTCAACTCAGACAAAGTCGCGGGTTAAAAGCTATCCTACTTCCTACTAATATTATAAATGCGAAAATAAGAAATTTGCGCAGAAAATCTTCTATGAATAAACTATAGACCACGCGAACGAAGTCGCGGGCTACAGCTAGTTAATTTATATTTTAATGTCAAGCTTCTTATAATTCCTAGCTTCTGCATTCGACAATTTTTTTTTTTTTTATGTACCCTTAATTTATAGATAAATCAGTAAGAGAGACAAATCTATACGAAATATACGAAATGACATTTGCTTTGTTTACAAAAAATATTTTTCATTACTCATACTCGGAAAGTAGGTCTGAAGTTGCCTAAGGAGCGGGTTAAAAGTAATATTTTGCAGCCTTAGGGAAAATCTTTTTCAACTGACAGCTGTCAAATTATAAAAAGAAAAAACTAGTTCTATTAAAAGCTTTTTTTACAATCTATTGAACCATGTTGCAACTTTCTATACTATATTTCGATGTAAAATTAAATTATGTAACATAAAGATATGTATTAATTAAAGATTTTCTTAAATGACCTTATTATAAGTTTACTTTCAACTCTTCTTCTTCATCTATACGGTCAATCCCGGTTGCGTCCAAAGCTATTGCTTTGGAGCCCAGATCCGCTTTCCTTGATTTACTCCTCCACTTCGCACGGTCTTAAGCGTCTCTAGTTGTGAGATCATTGGCACGCATGTCAGCCCTCACAACGTCAAGCCAGCATCTCTTGGGTCTACCCCTTTTGCCAGGACCTGGCGGTGGCGGCATGGCCAGACATTTGTTTCCTACGTAGCTTGCCGGTTTCCGCAAAACATGGCCGTACCAGCGTAGGCGACTCTCCTGCAGTTTGTCTGCAATATCACGGACACGAAGGCTACCGCGGATGCGCGAGTTCCTCACGCGGTCCTTTCGCGTGACTCCGCACATCCACTGCAGCATATTCATCTCCGTGACACGCAACTCCTGCTTGTGTCGCTCAAGTAGCGGCCATGCTTCACTGCCATATAAAAGGACAGGCCTTATGATTGACTTATAGATCTATTCTTTAAGCTTAACCGGCATTCTGGGGTCACAAATGACACCAGTCACCTCTCGCCATTTGGCCCACGCAGCAGCAATGCGTGCTTTGACGTCGCAATCGATGTCTCCCGACGCATGAAGTACAGATCCAAGGTATTTGAACTGGTCCTTACGCTCGACCTTGTCTCCGCCTATGCGAACGGGCGTTGGATCTGTAGAGTTACAGGCCAGGTACTCGGTCTTCGCCACACTGAGTTTCAGACCACCCCTCTCAAGCGACTGCTTTCACTCGTTCACCCGTCTCACCAGCCTGCCCCTGTCCGCGTCCACCAGTGCGATATCGTCAGAATACATCAGCAGCCACGGTGGCTGCTCATGTAAGTCTCTGATGCTGTCTGACACAACGTCTAATATCACACTGAACAGAAACGGGCTGAGGACGGAGCCCTGGTGTACTCCGACGGTGATGGGGAACGGTTTGGTGTCGCCAACAGCGGTTCGAACCACAGAATCGGAGCTGCGGTACATGTCTCGAATAATGTCAATATATGCCTCGGGGACCCCTTTGGATCTCAGTCAATATACTGTCTTGGACCTCGTGACTCTTTGAGGAAGATTTTTAAAGATATTAATATATTAACAGTAGCCTCTCAATACATTTTTGAAAATATTATGTACGTTCGAAAAAATCTAAGTTTGTTTAGCTTAAAAAGTGATTTTCATCATTATAATACTCGTAATAAAAATAAACTTGCCGTTCCGAGCTTCAGACTTCACAAAGTTGGTAATTCATTCTTGGGGAAATGTATTAAATTTTTTAATAAAGTTCCACAGACTCTTGTTGAACTACCTGTACATGAGTTCAAAATTCACATTAAAAAAAACCTTATGAAAAAAGGGTATTATAAGGTAGACGATTTTTTGAACGACAAGAGTGCATGGACTTAACCTGCTTAGCTCGCACTTACTTCATGTCTTGTAATTGTATTTCCTGTAAAAAAGGCTGACAAAGGTGACTGAGTTTGTTGTGCCGTTTCTTCTCATCACCAGCCGATATGTAGTCCCGAAGCGGTGGTAGGGTAAAGCTATATTTTGGGACGTGTATAAGTGCCCGGAAGAGGGCCTATATACTGAATAAATGAGTATTATTGAGTATTATTGAGTATTATTGAGTGCCCACCAGATCACCACTCGAGGGACACAGTCGAAGGCCTTCTGCAGATCAAGAAAGAGCAAGTGCAGAGGCGTGTTCTTCGTCCTGTATCTCTCCATGACGGTCCTTAGGGCGAAAACAGGGTCAATAGTACCGTTGCCAATAGTCTATTACATATATATACTATCTGCCTTAAGTTTACTTTCAACTATTTCTTTAAAAGATTTGGGCAAAATATTTACCATTTTTTCAATGACGAAAATAAAAATTTAAGGGCTGAATAGCTGGCCGGTCACCGAAAAAAAATAGGCGGGAAAGCAGCAATCCGATCTTCATTTGTTTTTTAGAGTTGTAGAACGTAGTGATTGCATACTCTTTAGTACGGTTTTGTTAAAATTCACAAAAAAAATTGTCAGCTAATTCATGTTTTTATTTTTAATTTCCTTGTATTCGTAACCCTCGAACTATTGGCGCCAAACCCCGTCTCGGGACTAAACAAGTTACTTTCACCCCTAGGTTAACAATGTACTATTTCTATCTTGCCCCAACTAGTTAGAAATTACGTTAAATACCTAATACTTTATTTTGATGTTAACAGATAAAGTTGACTTGTTCCTTTTTTTGGTAAACATGATATTATTTTAAAAATCATTAGGTTATAACTTGTAAGTAATATATATTTTTATATAAATTATTTAAAACTGACAAGTAAATATTTCAGTTATTTTTTTTTGTTGTTAAGGTTGTTCCCTGCCTAGGCGAATATTAAACCTATTCATGACAAGCAGTGCTTTCGATGTGACGTTCCATCGATGTAGTGACCATTCGATGTAGAGTTTTCGATACTTGGACAATCGATATTATGACTTTCGATACTATGAATCAGACCCAAACTATTGGGATACCTTACGGTGAAACATAATTTACAAAAGTTATAGAGACTATCCATCCACCATCCAATAGAGCCGCAACAGTTACCCATTTTATTTGCAAGCATAAACATTACCTATTAATTATTCCGTAATAATTCAATAATTTTCAGATACTCAATAAATCATGATGCTATAATATTTCAATCAGGAGTAGATTACAAGTATATTCTGTGGTCCTCTCTCATTACGAATGAAATGGTTTTACAGTCCTGTGCCGACGGTTTTAATAGATAAAATTAAGACATTTAGACGACAGAGAATAACGAGAGAGACGTCCTACGCTACGTTTGCCGGTACGTGGCTTACTTTCTAGAACCTTTCTGCCATATCGGCCGTTATAGGTCTATGTGGCCCGCCCACTGCCACTTCAGCTTGCTAATACGCTACGCGTTTCAGTTCCATATGTCATCACTGGTAACACACACCAAACAGACTAGAAAACCAGACCATTTTTGGACTATGCATCTCCCTTAATGCAATACCTATGCTTATGGGATATTATTATATAACATCCTGTAACTCGGACTCTATCATTGTTATCTATGCAAAGTGCACATCAGAGTTGGGCTCGTCGCCGACATAATACTCAATTTAGCAGACACCAGTCCCGTCGCGCAAATTGGCATTCTGCTGCTGAACCACCGATGCTGTCATCATTAGTACTTATTTGTTGTATTGACGACTGGTTGGGTCTGGACATTTGTGATAACATAATGATTCAATATAAAATACCATATTAAGACCACATTATGCATGCGTAATAAACTTGAATTAAAGCTAAATCTTAATCTTAATTGCAATAACCGATTTTTTACCAAAATATAGGACATAGGAGGAATTCAATGATAGAAACTCACCTTTCTGGTTCAGTAGGTAGTAAGTAAAGCAAAAGTAAAGTAAACTGCAGGGCAGGCGACTACTAAACGGTGGTTTTGGCCATACTCTTCCACGCGAGCGGATAAAAAGAGGGGTTTTGTAAGGCCATTGAATAAAACTTAGGCTCGGGCTACAAGCATCCGAAATTTTTCAGAACTTCATACAAAACAGCTCGGGACAAGCCCGCTTTCAATCCGTTTTGTATGGGGTTCTGAAAAATTCCGGATGCCTGTAGTCCGAGCCTTAATGTCAGATGTAATCAAGCGGCCTTTAGGCGTCTGACTAGGCTTGAAGACTTGTACCAAACGATATTAGCCGGGACCATCTTTAAATGTACCTTCCGAAGCACGAAGGTGCTTGAATAAATGTCACTATATTTGGTCGGAATGGTCACACATCCACTCACAACCGCCGCGTGGGTTGATTAACTTTGGTAATCAAATAACTGACAAAGCATTGCCGCTACTGAGCTACAATCACCTCAGTAGTAAAAAACAAACAATTACAGACAAACACATAGGAGGTACATATACTTGCACATGTTGATTTAAAAAAATTAACTATAAAAGAGATAAGTCGTATTTGAAAAGACATTTATTGACCTTCTGGTTTGTCGCTCCCCGTGTCGCATAAATTAATTGGTGACATCAAAGCCAATTTTCCAGTGATAGCGACCCCAAAAGGTGTTCGCGCCGCCCGCCCCGGGGTAAACGGCGCTCAATTTAACCATTTCTCTATATTAATTACCAAAACGGCCCCTGATCCGTTGAACATAAATAACAAAAAATGACGCGCATCTAGCATCTACCCCGGCTCGTCACGGACGTTGCATCCACCTATTACATTAGTGCGCCCCTCGAAGCTCGGGCGAAGTTAAGGCAACCGATTTATCACATTTTAAAACGTAACATCGTATTTCAACTCGTGTAAATCCATATAAACGCTTGAACACCTGCCCCATGTTTTGTTGAATGCCTTTGTTAGTCAATTGTTGGAAATTGAAAAAGTGTTTATCAATGCTATCGGTTATTTTCTTTTTAGAAATGTAAATTAAATTAAGTTGAAAAAAAAAGCAAATGGCCTATCAACGCTTTTACAGAATGGAAAGAATAGCAATTACTACTTAACCTATAAAATAAACTATTGGTATTACTTTTTGCACTCATCGGTTAGGTATTTAACAGAGGTAGGTACGAGTAGGATTTTTAGCGCTGCATTCATTGGTCAATAGAGTACCTAAATTTGTCATTAATTATAAAGGTGTTATCGACTGATTTTAGATATCGTACCTACCGACAGAATCGAATATTGTATAGTACCTACGTAGGTAGGCTACAGCTTTAACCATCTCGTGTCTCGTAGATAGTACCTAAAGGTTCCGAGCCTGAGTGGATGTGCCATATCTTTCGTACTTTTCTTTTTGTCAGAATTAAAAATCAAAATAAACAGTAAAAATTGGTAAGTAGATAACAATAGTTCATCATCATCATCATCATTTCAGCCATAGGACGTCCACTGCTGAACAGAGGCCATTGACTTCCAGATAGGCCGGTTGGAAGCGGCCTGCATGCAACGTCTTCCTGCGACCCTTACCAGGTCGTCTGACCACCTTGTGAGTGGACGTCCTACGCTGCGCTTGCCGGAACAATAGTTGAGAGCTTGAACAATAGTTTATAATTATTATATTATAAGTGTGTCTGCATCAGCATAATCCAACGACATGATTTAACAATTCATTTAACTGCCTTACCGCAATGAAAACGAATAACAATAAATGTGGTTTCTAGTAAGACTGAATGGTAGGTAGGTACTTATTATCGGCAACAAAACACGATAATTTCTTATGATGTATGTACCAGAACTTATATTAAGAGATGAAATCATTCTTCTTTTCTAAAGTAAGAACCTTGTGTTTATTATATTAAATATTCAAAAGAATATTTAAGTACTTACCTTAAGTACTTTAAAAAAGTGAAATACTTAAATAATTTTATTTAAAAAAATAAAACCGACTTCAAAACATTAAAAAGCTAAAATAATATTAACACGTAATATTAGTACCTAATCAGTTTTTTGGAGTCGGTGCAATGAAAACATTTAAACTCTGATCAGCTTGCTACATACGTGTTAATATTATTTTTAGCTTTTTAGTGTTTTGAAGTCGGTTTTTTTTTTAAGAAAATTTATTTATTTCATCTATTTTTAGTGATAAATCCTAATCTAACTGCTGAAAACCGATTTCATCCTCTTTTTTTCCACCCTTAGGGGTAAAAATGTATCCGAAAACTTTTACTAATAGTACATTTGAAAAAAATCATTAAAATCGGTTTACATTTGTTGAAGATATTGGGTAACATAGATACAAGAATCACGAACCAAAATATTATCTGGGTATGTTTTTGTTATTTTCTCAAAAACTGCTTAGTTCGATCAAATTTATATGGGACCACCTCTTAAGTATGATCTACCAAACAAAAAAAGAATCAGCAAAATCGATTCATGACTGGCGGAGTAATCGCGTAACATACATACAAAAAAAACATACAGTCGAATTGAGAACATCCTCCTTTTTTGAAGTCGGTTGAAAAGTAGGTCAGCAGCCAGCGGCAGAGTAAAATAACAATATTTTTTAATCTGATGTTTGAAAAATAATGCTTAATAGTTTCCCAAAACGATACGATATAAGTAAGTAAGTGGGTATCTCACATTTCTCGTGACCCCCAAAAAATCTCAAATTCAGTATAAAAACTTCAAACTATAAAAAGTATCAATTGTTTAAAATAAACGGTATCCTAGTAAATAAAAGGGAAAATTGCTGCCATAATGTCTTAGGCTAAGTGGTGAGAGACCTTTTTGGTCCTACAGCTAAATGTATTACCTAGGTATATATTTACATAAATTGACATGTATTACTTAATTAATATCTGTAAAATTATGTAACCAATGTCTTAAATGTATTACGGTGCCAAATCAATATTACTTTACTTTCTGACAAAAAAAATACAAAAAGATTGGTATGGTTTTTTGAAAACTATTTGGCAACTTTAAAAGCAACGCTTAAATTATGCAACGCTTTCAGAACAAAGTACCTACTTAGAAGTATTTTAAGGGCAACTTGGTTCATAAGACGACCTCTCGACCTACGACCTTCAAATGAAGTTGGTACAATTGTTTTAAAAAAATCATTAAGCACAAGCTAATAAAAATACATTTTACCACCATGTGAATGTCGAGGCAATCAAACTCCTCGACAACATGGACATAGTGAGGTTTTAAGGAACTAAACCTTTTGAGATAGTGAAGTGTTAGTGTGTAGGTATGGCTTTCTGCTATCTTCAAAGACTTGTAATGTGAATGTGAACAATGTGACTTTTGCTTAATATTATTATAAACAATAAGAAAAGTTTTAATGGACACGTTCTAGCTATAACTTATCAACATTACTTAGGTCAAAGTTTTTTTTCAGTTTATTTTCTAGAATTAGATTGATAATACCATTCTTAAAAAATATAATTTCAACCTTAGACCGATTATTAAAAAACTTATTATACATGTTGCTTCTACGTTGATCCAATATTTACGGGACAACCAATATTTAAATAAATTCATATTTTTTATTACACATCTTGCAATATCATTGAAAAAAGATTGAACGTGTTTTAATAAATTTTGAGGTATTTTAACTTGACATTGGCTACGCTCATGAAATAGAGAGAAAAAGAACTTGAGGTTTCAAACGGATGCGGAAACAAAGGATAAATTCAGCCCTTACAAGATTAGTTCGGCTAAGCGCCGTGTCGCGCTCGTGTCGCATGCTGCAAGGCGTGTCCGACAGGCGGGGCCTGCGACCGCCCGCCCGCTCGCAACTCGATAACGAGGATGCCAGCCGCGCCGCATCTCTCTGCTGCCACGCTATCATTACCAATGTGATTGACTGCACACTTACCGCCTGTTAGTTTTATACCTAACTACTTAAACTGCAATATAAATAGTGCTGGTTAATTTGTACAGATTTTTATAGTTTCTTTCTGAACGCCGAAGTGCGTAATTGAATGTCTCTACTTGTTATTATCGTGTAGGTATTATACTAATTGGTAGGTAGGTACTTAGGTAATTTACATTTCACTTAGAAGATAAAAACTTATAGGGGGCTCGTAAAGCCGATAAACCTTGTCACCTGATAATTTTCTACAACAAATAAAATTATACCAACTCTAGGTCCGTATATATATGTACTTAACTAGCTTTATAATAGGCTAGTTTCCTGGGCTAAAAATATATTATTCTATTTAGTCCGTCAGTTAGATTATATAACAATAAATATTGACCCCGTATTTTGTCTTTTGTCAATCAAACAAAAAATTAAGAAGATAAAGCGCATCAAAGTTTGGGAGTGCACGCCTTGCTAAAAAGTGTCGCAAGGCGTGACGTTACGCGGAACTTTAACGTGCTATATCTTCACCATTTTTTGTTTGATTGAGAAAAGAAAAAATAAGAGACCAATATTTTCTGTTAATCCAACTGACGGCCTAATTCGATTTTTTTAGGAAACTAGCCCATTAAGGATATTGTGATCATCATTTATAATTTGTATAATTATGTTTAAATTATTATAAATACGATTATTTGGGATTGGTATGTATATCATGGTGAATTATAGAGCAGGACAGACCTCATAAAATGATACCAGCGCCATCTAGCGGTCATAGCGCCAGAAAAAACTTCAGAGATGCTTAACCTTGCGAATGCGAGAAAATAGTCTTAAATTAAAGTTTGGTTGATTCTGAATAAATGGATCATTAAATTGATAAACGATAGATAGATAAAGATACTTTTGTTTGTTTTGGAAGTATTAAGTGGTTTAAGTAAGTACGTATTGCAATAGTGGTCTGGTAACGGTGTCTCTCTCTCATTATCGTATTGGTATACATACAGTGTGCCAAATAATAGTGTCAGATGGTCCTAAATGAGGATCACTCCTGAATCAGACACATTTATGTTTGCGATTTCGTCACTAGTCAATCTCACGTATTATACCTAAGAATGTAACCCTGTTTGCCCTATCAATAGTACTTGTATTACAAAAGACGTTTAAGGTTGTTAGCTGCACGTCCCTTTACGTTAAAATTAATATAATTAGTCTTAATAAGATTCACATTTAGATTAATTGAATTAAGGTATTGTATAATATTGTTGATTCTATTATTTATGTCATTTTCATAGTTAGATAAATTGGCCTGGTCATTTGATTTAATAATAATAGAAATGTCATCGGCAAACATTATGCATTTGTTATTAGTCACCTTTGGTAAATCATTGATATACAATAAGAACAGTACCGGGCCCAAAACGCTTCCTTGAGGTACCCCATTCTTATTTATTTTGTATGCAGAGCGATTTAGTGTGGTGTGGCTTTCCTTGGTCATTCCGTTAATTTCAACACATTGGTGTCTATTTTCCAAATAAGTCTTGAACCAGGAAAGTACCTTTCCCCTAATTCCGTTCTTTTCTAATTTATCTAACAAAGCATCGTGAACCACAAAGTCAAAAATGCCTTAGACATGTCAAGGAAGAGTACTGTAGTTATTTGCTTCCCGTCCCAACCTAATATGACATCATGTACTAGATTAAAGCATGCTAGGGCTGTCGACTTGCCCTTTAAAAAACAATGCTGATGTTGTGTGAATACCTACACATCGAGTACCTACTCGATGATCTCACCGAAATATCTCGATATATTTCTGTGATCAATCTGAGCAATCAATCTACTATAGCGCCAAAAAAATTGGATCCCTAAGTTAAATTGAGAAATACACGGACTACTTATACGGGTCATTTGGGTACCTCTAGGAAAAGGATTACTGTAACCATTAGATAGGTAAATTTTACAGCGGTTTCATAAAAAAAACTAAACAATATCAGTTGTTTAGATATTTTAAAATTGCAGCAGAAACGTCATTCATGCCATGTCATTCATTAGTTTCGAAATCGGACCAAAATTTAAATTGTAATAAACAAAATTGAATCGAATGTTGTTCTCGCTAGCGTCATAAAATTCAACTCGTCAAAACGAACCCAAACACGAAGGTTTTACTAGCTTCGAGCTGATCTGATTACAAAGCCAGGATGTGCCGTGTAGGGACGGCCGTAAATTAAATAAAATGCCTGTAGCACGAGATGGGCAACAGCGTCATTGTGCGAAATCTCATAAAAAACTGCGCTCGCCAACCCGCCTGAAAAGCGTGGCGAATATTGGCAATCTCCCCCGATGACAGGTCACTGAGGGAGGCCTTTGTTCAGCAGTGGACATCCTATGGCTGAAACGATGACTTACTAACGATCGAATCGATGCGACAAATTAGAAGTAGGTCCAATTCGATTAACAAGATTTGATTAATTAGTCCAGTGATGCTAAGTATGAGTGTTAAAAATAAAACGTCTTCGTAACAATATTATACATTTATTTAATATGGTTACAAAATACTCGATCAACAGTTGTATAATATCAAAAGGCTCAGAATATAAACAATGTAGATGAGACAGCTAAGTGAAGTTTATTTCTGTTTTATTCTATACTAATAATGTGCCCTTCACAACTTCGATGTGAGTTCGGGGACCGCCTTGAATAGGTCGGCAACAAGTCCATAGTCCGCGACCTGAAAAAATAACAATAAGTTCATAAATATCTTGTTAGTGAGATGTGTTAAAGACAATAAAATTAAATAAATATGTGGAGGTATCTGCTGACATTATTCAAAAACGATATCGCAAAATCATATGCGTTTGCGACTTTCACGTATTTAGTCTCCTCCGGCTTACACACCAATTTTTATATATTTAATAGACGCAACCGTTGTTTTACTCCGTCGCGGTACTACAATGCAACCAGCTATGTTTTAAATAGTCCTTTAATAAGGGCAGTTTGCTATAGTTAGGCACCCTCTTTCATGGCGCTACTTAGGTCGATACGGGAGATTATTCGAGATCGATATTTTGATGCTTCCTTTTAATTTCTTGTCATCGAGAACTTGTCAAGGTTTATTTTGGAGTTCACAACTATCTAACTTTATTTTCGTTTGTCTATTTCCAAACATCCTGTGACATCCTCCATTTCACTGTCATAGATGGCAATTTCCTTAAAAATAATAAAATTCCTAATCGAATGCACAAATTTTAAGTTTAGGTTAACTCTTTCAAAGACAACTTTCCTTCTATGTCAAGCCCCGGATCAATTTTTGTATAATCGTTTCTTAGCAGATTCGGCTCTTACGAGGCTGTTCTTATGCGAAACTCTTCAAAGCTCGACATATCTCCTCAAATAAACATGTATTATTACAGCAAAACAAAACAAACGGCTTCAAGTCGCGATACCTTTCCAATAATGGCTGAACTTTTATTGTAAAGTCGGTCACTTTAGTAAGACTTCAGCTTTAAATAAGTCAATCAATCAAATCAGAATACATTTATTTCACTTGTATCATGGTTATATTGGGTTACAGCAGGGGTGGCCAACTTTGGCGGAGAGAATGCGATGAGCGAACCTCCGTCGCCCCCCCCATAGCGGCACGATGGAACTCGAGGTTGGTTTTAGTGGGTATACTTGACGACTGGCGGCGGCTAGCGCCCCCACTCGTCAAGGGAGTCCCACATAACCCGCTGCTGTCCCCACGGCAGCGGGTATGCGAAGAGCATTTCCACCTCGTAAAAAAAAAAAAAAAAAAAGGGGTGGCCAACTTTGTTAGACCCAAAATCTACTGTTCACTGACGACACCCTGTGCGATCTACCAATTACATACTTCTTGAAATCTAATCTTGAAAGCTATACTGCATAGAAGAGAGGATAGATAACGTGACGGCGATTGAAAAATGATACAAGATGGTGCGTGCAGCAGTCAGTGATTAGGTACGTTGCGCAGTCTGTTCTACGAATTTATATTGTTTGCCTTGCCACGATCGACTGGACTAATAGTCGCGATTGCGATCGACCGGTTGGCTACCCCTGGCTTACAGCTTAAAGCTTACATTGGAAATTTAATACTATTTTACATATTATTTCTATAAGTGTAGACTTGTTATTTACTTTTTGTATTAGTATGTATCTACTATAAATTATGTATGATTTATAGGATGTAGTAATTTACTAAATTATTGATTAATCTAAATGTTTTCTACTGTAAAATATTGATAACAGAAACTTGCCTTGTAAACAGTATCTTGCCAGATAAGCAGCCTTGAACTTGTTAACTGTTGATAAGGGTTTCTAACGAAGACTGATAACATTAACCTTTAGATTTTTATGATATATTCAATATTTAGAGGGAAATCAATATCAATTAAGGTTTTTTAAATAATCTAATATGCATATTTGCGTTTTTCATTTGACTTCATACTTGAAAATATTAAATCCAGGTAACAGTAAGTTGCATGAATAAAATAATGTTATCTCTTCTGTTGTACAAATATGGAAAAATTGTGTTATAATAATTACACTATGACGTGAAATGACATGACTTGACGGCCTTAAAAGTAAAGGTGGCCTGGATTCGATTCCTGGTTTAGGTCGATTATAAACAAACTTTTTTTTATTGGGTCTGGACTGGGTGTTCTGGAAGACGCAACTGGCAAAATTCATAGTCTTGTGTCTTGACAATTAGTGTGTAGTCTGGCGATTAACTTTTTTACTATAGAAAACATTATGTTAAAAATACTATAAAATGATACCTAGTAATAGCCAAAACATGGCCGAAATCCACATAATGTCTTGGAAAAGCTATATTTTTTAATAACTGGCAATAATCGCAGTTATGCGTTACACAATTAACAATTCGATATTCACCTGGAAAATAGGGGCCTCGGGGTCCTTGTTGATAGCGACGATAGTTTTGGAGTCCTTCATACCAGCGAGATGCTGAATGGCACCGCTGATAGCAACAGCGATGTATAGGTCCTATAATAAACATCGTTATTCGTAAATACTGTACTACAACAAAAGCAAAGTTGAGGCAGTTGGCAGTGTACCAGTTTATGGAAATATTTATCCTTCACTTATCGATGAGTAGACAAACTAGCCACGATGTGGCAACTTTCCGTTGTGCATTCGCAGACAGTTCACGCACTTACGTTATCATAACAGAAGTGAGGCGGAGGAGCTGGCGAACCGTGTGCCGTTTAAGCGATACTCTCCTTAAACTGGTACACCACCAACACCAACTAACTTGACTAAACTTTTACAAACCAGTAAATAGCTAAAACAGATATACTTGTAGCTGCTCAAAAGCAAATGACACATCCCATTTTGATTTCATCAGAAATGTGTATGCAAGGTATGCATATTCACATGCAGCTAACTCAATTTAATAATCTCTAATAACACTCGCTAGCGACAACATTTTTTTTTTATTATGATTTGTACAGCGCCTCTACCAGACATAAATACATAAATGTCCATAAAAAATAAAAGCTGTTGGCAGTATAGCGTACACTCATGGTAGATCTTAATAAGTACTTACGGGCGCAACGATCTTCCCAGTCTGTCCGATTTGGAGGTCGTTGGGCACGAAGCCGGCGTCTACGGCCGCGCGGGAGGCGCCCACAGCCGCGTTCAGTTTGTCGGCTAGGTCATACAGCAGCTTGAAGTTGTCGCCTGACTTCAAACCGCGACCTGTGTTTGTAATACAAAACTTAAAGAAAACTGATAGATTACATAAAAAAAAATTCTTCCAGACTTCCAGAGTATGATCATTATTGGCTTTGATGGAAACGCCATGACATTCTAATAATTTCAAAATAATTCTTATGCTGCCATACTCAGAGATGTCAGTTTTAAATGGTAAGAAAAACCTGTAATACTGAAGTTGATGCGAATATAGAGAATTATTGAATGAACAAAGATTTTGTGTGTGTGTGTACCACACTACTATCAAAAGTAAACTCTCTTTTGCTCTTCAATCAATGAAAAATTAATTAAAGAACTGTAATGAAGAGTTCAATAATAATGTTTTCACCATGTGATATCTATATTTTCCCATTTTGTTCTTGTAGGTATCTAAATGACGTCATACCATAAGGTCACACACGCGGGGCGGAAGTTGTGTGTGTATGTACAATTATTATCGAAATTTTAGGTGTCGAAAATAAAAAGATGTCATGGACTAAAGAATTCAGTAAGAATAATTACATGCTTACCACCGGACACAATATTTTTGGCACTAGTTAGTTCTGGCCTATCAGACTTGGTGAGTTCCTGAGATACAAACTCAGTTAGGTCAGTCTTGTAGTCGCCTTCAGGTGCCTTCTCTACAGCAGCCGAGCCACCCTCAAGTGGTTCCGGGGCGAAAGCAGTACCACGGACTGTGATCACCTTGATGGCATCTTTGGCCTCCAGTGTCAGGATGGCATTACCTAAATCATTAAATAAATCAAATACATAGTGTGAATATGGATTATTATCAGTAGAGCAACAGGACAAATTAATATAATGGTGCATCCACACTGCAGTTACTTTTAGTGAAGCAACATTTGGCAACATGGAAACATTAAGTACCTAACACAAGTAACATTCTATGTTCTTTCTTTGTTTCAAAAAATTACTATTAACATATGGAAATGTTGCTCCAGAAATAGTACTTGTAGTTATAGTGTGGATGCATCTTAAGAATGGTAAATAAAGCTTAACATAGCAAAAGTCTAACTAAAATAAGAAAATACCTGCATAAATAGTCCTGACAAATGTATTGGCATCCTTCACCCCGATGATGTCAGTGATAGGTGAGACATCAAGCTTAGCTGCCACTCTCGGTAGGAGAGCCTTTCCGAAAGCAGTTGCAGGGGCCAGGATATGTGTGTATTTGAACTGCTTTTGAGTTGCTAGTATCAGGGGAGTTAGAGACTCTGCTGTGAAACCCTTGAAAGCATCACTTTCTGCTACAAGGACTTTGGACACTCCACCTGCTTTTGCTATTTTTTCTGCTGCCTATAAAAAAAATGGAATGCATAAGATTACAGAAGGGTTATACAGTTTGGAGTAAGGGTTAATCCTGAAGGAAAATATATAGAGAATTAGGTATAATAATAGAAACAGGCATGGACCGGATTCACAAGAAGGCTGTGAATTTGACCATCACCAGAGAATGGTTAACCGTTCTCATGATGGAAATGAGTTACAATGGAAGTTTTGTTTTTATACAGCCATATGTATGTGGTTTAAGCTTGACAGATAACTAATTAATAAAAAAATACATACATCAAGTGACATCGGTCCAATGGACAGAATCATGTCAATAAGTATTACAATTTTAATCATGTGACAGAAAAACTTGAACAGACAGGGTTGTTTATGAACTCGTGCAACTTCAAGAGGTAGCTTTTAAGGAAGTATCAATAACATTATGTCTCGTTTCTCTGGGCTGAGATTGACTCTCATTGATTTTGAAATACAGTGCATATTCAATTAAAGTACAAAATAACCGTAAGTGTTGGACCTATAACTTACAGGGCCACATTTAGTACCAGCTACGAGAACAGAGATATCACCGCCAATCTTCTTGGCAGCACCCAAAGTGTTCTGAGTAGCGGCCGAAAGGGTCTCATTATTATGTTCGGCTATAACTAATGTGCTCTGCAGACGTCGCAGCTGAAATAATAAATCATGATAAAATCGGTAAAGTTTTTCATTCGTGTTTATAACAAACTATAGAAATTGAGTAAGTGGCTAATTACCTGACTTGATAAAAACAACTGCCTACTCGACTGAGAAAACATATTTTGTTTTAATATACACTCTTTCAATTATTTTTTGTTCACTTTGGAATATCTTTTCAAAAGGTTACAAAGTCCAAGTCTTCGTCGTCGCATGCACAGATTAATATATGTCGAATATTGTCGAACGCACCACAGACAGACAGGTCTACAAAACACAGATTACACACGCCTGCCTATTCTTTTCATTGACATTTGACATCGCCAGTGGATTAAAATCCAATTAACCAATGTTATTTGCTTTGGTAAAATATTGACTTTAGACATTTAAACGTTTAAATAGTTGTCATCTGTTAATTTTTTGCCGCAACATCATCTTGTCATTGTCAAATTGGCAATCAAAGTAATCAAACAAACTAAAAAAGTAGTAGAATCAAGCAACAAGTCGGTCGCCTTTACACAATATTTTTTTACAAACGAGTTGTTACTATTACTAAATACTATATATAGTGCCCTATACGAACAATATCAATATTATTATTAAAAACCTTTTCAAGGAACAATCATGGCCTTACCTATTGTTTCTATCACAAGAAGAGAAACTTTTAGCTCATGTCATAGATTGCACAGGTATTTATTAAATTCTAAATCCAGATCACAAATGTGTTTTAAAACAGGTGTTATTTTAACACCTTGATCCGGAGTTTAACTGAAATGTCTGTCCTCACTACTTACTCACTTTTTTTATTTAGGATTTGTACTTTTTGTAAATTTACCTATTTTCATACTAAACTTCTGTCGATTAATAGAAGTGCCTACATTTTACAGCCCATTCTTAAGCGATGAAGAAAATAAAAAATTGTATGGAAAATGTAACAATCCTAATGGACATGGGCACAACTATGTAGGTAAGTAGGTACCTACATTAATTTGAATTTTTAAAATTTTATTGAGATCTCTTCTGTATTATCATTATAATATACTCATTGTTACATTGTCTTAGATATATTGTTAAAAGAATATAGTAATTTATATGTATTAATATTAAGTAAGTTACCGAGTCAATGTTAATATTATTATAAATAATATTGTAATGTTTTTTCTTATATTTTTGTGTGGCTGATTATATAAAACCTGTTCATTTTATAGTTCTTGTTTATAAACTCACCAAGCAGTAAGATCATTAACATAATTAGATTTAATATTACAGTTTTGGTGACAGTCAAGGGCCCTGTTGACCCCCACACCGGCATGGTGATGAATGTTCATGATCTAAAGACACACATGCATGCTGCCATTATGGATCCCTTAGACCACAAAAACTTAGATCAAGATGTGCCATATTTCAAAACTGTGGTAAGATAATTAATATTGCTATTATGTATTGCTCTGTGACCACATCCTAGTAATAAGACTACCTTATGATGAAATTTTATCAACTGGATATTGAAGAAGGATGGGCAAAAATGTATGAAACATTGTACCGACTTCAATGAACACTATTTATATTATCATCGGAGAGGTATTTTGTGTTAAGCAATGATTACCAAGTTGCTGTCTCCATTTGTTGTTGCAACATGTGTTTAATGGGATAGATAAAGTGGGCATAAGTATATGAGGGACCTTTTCTTTTATGGGTAGGTAGATTATTCTGAGGGTCTCCTGCCTCCCGCACACTACTCGTCTAGGGTCTAGAGGTAACAAAAAAAACACCGTTCCAATTGAATATAAAAATTTAATTAGGTATATTGTTACTTCTTTATGTATGTAATTAGTGAATATTGTTCCTCTTGGTAACTACAGTTATTACTAATTCTATTTAATTTCATTGAAATGGTCCTTAATTGAAGCCG
This sequence comes from Anania hortulata, assembly GCA_963576865.1. NCBI lineage: Eukaryota > Metazoa > Arthropoda > Insecta > Lepidoptera > Crambidae > Anania > Anania hortulata. The sequence goes on from OY756389.1 coordinate 7,441,118, forward strand.
GTATCCAAATGCCCATTGTCCTTTTGCAATGTTAACTCATTGTTGCTATATGAATTCATTTAAGTGATGTTGATTGATATACCTACTAATAACTTGATAAAGTTTTTCACTTTGTATTTTTCTCAGGTAAGCACTACAGAGAATCTCGCCATTTTTATATGGGATCAACTTCAGAAAGTAATGGATAAACCCCAATTACTGCATGAAGTGAAAATATTGGAGACTGAAAAAAACCATGTTGTTTACCGAGGAGGTTCCACATACCCTAGGAAGAAGTTCGATAGTTCCTCCCTACACACTAATCACAATGTATCCTCTGACTCGGACTGATTAACCTAAGTGATATTTTTTTTAAAGCCAACAAACTCGAATTTATTTTGATGCGACTATTTATATGTATACTTATTAAATGATTCTATTGTTAGATTATAAGCAAGTAATGTACCATGCATGTTGAAATTAAAGCATTCCAAAACATATTTTATTTATTTTTAAGTATAGCTGACCTGCCTATCTAAATGCCCTTGAATTGTTGTCAAAACTAAAAAAATGGCCAAAGCATTTATAGGTTCAACAGATAAGAATAATTGTTTTTAGTAAAGCACATTTTTTGTGATAATATCAAGATAATTAACTAGTTTCATAAAAACCGGCTATGTGCGAGTCGGACCCGAGTATCAAGAGTTCCGAAGGTACTACCATTCAATCATCACTACCTACTTACCCTAATTTTCTTTTATTTACTAGCTGCCTCAGCGAACTTTGTACCGTCTCTTCATATTTTTTTTCGTGAATTTTCCTATGTTTAATAGTTTCAATAGCAGACTATTCGGGGCGAATTTATATCCAACAAACCAAAGGTCAATAAAAATCGGTCCAGCCGTTCTCGAGTTATAAATGGTGTAACCATTCCGACTTTGTTTTACAGTATAGAATACATATTGATTGATTATTACATTACATCTTACTAGGTACTACTATAGGTAAGAACTATTTAAACGCGTTAGTTTGGATGGATGGATGTTTGTGGAAGACAGAACGGCTGGACGGATCTAGATGAAATTTGTTACAGAAATAGATTATGGCCTGGAAATCCTGGAATAGCAAATAGGTTAGATTTTATCCCGGATAAATGTACGATTCCCGTGGGATGTAAGATAACTGTCACTATAGATGAGACGCTGTTCAGTCAGTTGGCAAACCCTTTTAAATGTGAAAAAAAGAGGACACTTGCTGTTGCCCGTGACTTTGTTCGCGTTCTTTATTAATTAAGACTGACTATGGTTTTGCAAAGACCACGCAAACGAAGTTGCGGACAACAGCTAGTTGATTTTATGTATTGACGTTTTAAGGTGAGTAAGGGTTGCTACTTTGCTACACATAAGCGCGCCGGCATTAATCGGCAAAGCCTAGCAGTAAAGTCGAATTTATGTAGATGAATGTTCGGGGATCACAAACCGCTCAGCTGCCCCACAATCTAATCATAATAGACAATCGGCACAAGCCGAACGTTATGTAGTAGTTGCTACGGGTCGGCTTTTTCGTATTCACGAAAACTGCAGAATCTAATGATGTGTGATAACTTGAATGAACTAATCAATCGGAACAAGCCGATTGAAGTCGAACATGCAAGTGCAGTTCCTAATAGGCTAGTTTCCTGGGTCAAAAAAAGATTATTCTATTTATATTGGATATCAAAGAATATTGGACCCACCTATTTTGTCAATCAAACAAAAAAATTACGAAGATAAAGCGCATCAAAGTTTGGGAATGACGTCACGCCTTGCTAAAAAGTGTTGCAGGGCGTGACGTTACGCGGAACTTTAACGGGCTATATCTTCGTAATTTTTTTTTTGATGTAGAAAAGAAAAAATACGTGTCCAATATTTTCTGGCAATCCAACTGACTGACTAATTAGTTTTTTTTAGGAAACTAGCCTATTGCTTCGGGTCGGCTTTGTTGTTCGACAAATACTGCCGAACCGACAAAATGCTGGCCCGCTTATGTGTGCAGCAACCCTGACGTAATCTCTATGTATAGAGGCAACTGGAACATGACCGCGTTACATAAAATACAAGTAAACAGATACCAGCTGAATAAAGTACACATTTTTATTAATTAAGAATAGCACATTGTGTTAGTAAGTGTTTACTGTCCGCACAGGGGCGCGGTTGGGTGCAACAATGGAGGGATCACATACCCTATTAAGTAGAAATGACATAAATTGTTCTACAATTTTTATCAGTATTTGTATTTACTGTTTTTGTATGGACGAGAGTTTACAGGATTTAGGAGTAAAAAATCACTTTATAATGTCGGAGAAAAATGGTTCTTATTGACGACCGTAGCCGAGAGGCGAGCATACCGGACTTAGTGTCGCTACCTCCGTGGTCCCGGGTACGATTCCCGGTCGGTCCATGTAGAAAAAATACTTTTCTATATTGTCTCGGGTCTGGGTGTTATGGTACCGTCGTTGTTTCTGATTTCTGTAAAACAAGTGCTTTGGCTACTTACCATAGGATCAGAGCAATGTATGTGATGTCCAATATTATTGCTGCTCTATAGGGTAAGGGTACAATGTGCTCGATGCCTGCAACCCAAAAAAATACAGTAATGCAAAGCTGTTAGCGCATTGCTATCAGTCTTTAAGCAGTTTCACGAACATTTTCTTGTCGCGTAGTGCGTTATATGTAGGTATAGGTGGTAGGAAGGTCACTCTTTATAATTGAAAAACAAAATGGTCACTAACTGTTTATTGCACACTAAACAAACACTATTATCGGGAAACGCATTTATGACAAATAGGTGTTTATTTTATAATCTATTTTTAGTAGGCAAATTATAATAAAAATTGGCACAATATTTATTGTAAACTTTTTGAAGCAGCTAGATAAACTTTTAAAATGGGCAGATATGGTATTTATAAAATGAAAAAGTTATAGCTTCAGAGAAATTATAAATATGCATTGTTTAATATAACTGCTAAATGTTGCATAAGTACAACAAAATTGAGAAAATGATTGTTTACATCCTTAAACATTTTATCGTACTATAGTATGTACACAAATCCACCCCATTTTATTTTTATCAATGAGAAATAAATAAAAAAATCATTAATATCTTAATAACTGATGTTTATATGAGGTCTCGCTCAAGTGAAATTACTTCATCGACGACATAATGAATTGATTGTAGTTATGCAAAAAACAACCAAAGCCAAATTTCATTCAGATATTTATTTAATAATAAATTAAAATTAAATGTCAAAAACGACTAAATAAAATATTTAAAAATATATTTTTTTGAATTGAAAAACAAACAGCCAACTTCGCGATGAAGTCTATTTCTTCCATTAAAAGTAGGTTTTTTTTTTACTCCGCTAAGCCGGGGCTGGTCACTAGTAAGGCTCGGAGTACCGGATTTTTTCTAGACCCCATACAAAACGGCTCCGGACAAGCCCGGATTCAATCCAATCAATCAATTCAATTTTGTATGGGGTTCTGAAAAATTCCGGATGCATGTAGTCCGAGCCTTAACAATAAAAACTTATTTGCAAATGCATAAATATATTGTTTTTTTTTTGGTAGTTTCGTAACATTGTGTTGTTTTTTTGTTGAGCTTAGTCCGAGTTTTTTTTTTAACTTTAGGCCCTTCAACGTACTATCCGGCCAGCTCCAATGCGCCGTTGCGGTTGCGGCAGGCCACGTCTTGTTTTCATATAAAACCAGATTACTACCCTACAGCCGACTTGCGGTCATCTGCGACGGTTGACCGCATCCTAAGGGATGCGGTTAACCTCAACGCACTATGACTGTGCGGCGCCATGCGGACCGAGACGAAACGGCTAGCTGCGGGTGCGGCTGACTAGATATTGCGTTTTGTATTCATTAAATTGATCGATAGAAATATAGACTTTTTTGATATGCCGCCAAGTGGAGCCTGCCATACGGAACGAATGCCATTCGTTGAGTTTACTTTTTGATCAATTTAAAAGTTAAATAAAAAAATCGGAATAGCCTCTTTTGCTGACAGAAAACATGAAAAAACATTAGGTATCTATGGGACCAGCATTGAACCGCCACATAATAATCGTACATCGATCATCTAGGAATTAATTAAGGGGAAGATATTTGTTGTTTGATGTTTAAATGACGGAGCTTCGGTCTTTGACTATATAATATGCACATATAAACAGAGAATTTGTATTAGCAGTTATTTAAATATCAATCAAATTCTGTTTCCAAAATTCTTCTTAAAATCTATCACCAAACCCTACTTAATAATTAAGTATCACACACAGTTAATAATGTCTTTTGTTTCAAAATGAGTTATAAAAATATTGCAAAAATTAGAGGTCACAAATAATTACTTAACGTAAACAATTTAAATGTTAATTTTGACACTATGAACTACATCACAGATTGGCACTAGAATACCTAATTTAATAACTTCATCATATATATGTTTTAATCTAAATCACAACGTTTTTAACAAATTAAATTAAAGTAGTGTTTTTTATGCATTATTATCTTTTCATTAGTTGCACTCAAATAACACAGCACTATGTTTTGTCAAATAAAATCTATAAATATTAATCACCAACACATTCAAATTATACAAATATCGTAAAAAGTTTATAGGAGTCTGCGTCTGTATTACGTTAGATTTCTAAGTTTATTTGTTTCTTACATGGATGTTTGATTGTAATATAAGGCACACCCAATTCAAAGTCATTCTTAGGCCAATATTTGAGCTGGGGCTTTTGTTCTGGTCTCTCTTCTAAAACGTTGAAATAAGCAAAAAGAACTAAGGCTGTGTAACTTGCTATGAAAATAAGGATATGCCATACGCCGTGCATGTACGGAAAACTTATGGATAGCCACGCGTCGCAGAACAAGCGATCCATTATCCAGCAGAATACTGCCAGGCAGCTAACCGCGACACAGCGCAATCCCAAACGATAAACTCTGGCGCATTTGACTCTAAAAAAATTAAATGATGAAATTAGTATTTGCATAATTTAGTAACTAGTAAATAATAGGGAGTAGTTTAAAAAAACTGCAAGTCATTGCTTCGGCTAGAAAAATATATATAGACCAGTATCTAAGCACAGAACAGTAAGTAGTACCGTCTAAGGTAGAGTACTAATTTTTATTGAGAATCCGAATTCCGAGCACAAAAAGGTTTGTTAAAAATAATTAAAATGTGTATTAAACCACTGGGCTAATTTCCGTAATTGAAACATAGTCGCAATCCAGTTTTGGTCTGTTATCAGTAAATTAAATACAGTAAACGAAAAGCGGTATTTTCATGAATTAAGTTATAATATGTCGCAAAATTGACAAAAAGTCCGTAAGTAATGCTACTGCTGCAAAAGACAAAAGATATTCATTTTGGTTTGTGTCATTTTTTAGTCGCTTTAGGATCTATAACATGTATTCTTTTTGATTTCCTGAAAATGGAGCATATTTTATTAGACTGACAAAATTAACGACATCTTGGACACGGAAGATGTTTTCGAAATGCAAGTTTTTTTTTTCATTTTATACTTTTATGTTGATATGATATGATAAAGAAAATAGCACCATCTAAGTATTTTACCATTCATATCGACCCAACGCGACAATATGCATGAGATTTAGGGCGCTTTCTGACCCTCCAGCAAAAATCATAAGAGTTAAGTCTCTTTTTCGAATTTTAATTTAGACCACTTTTCAAGGATCTGTTTGCTGTTTGATAAATTTAAAACTACGGAACCCTAAATTACGCATGGCCCGACGCGCACTTGGCCGATATTTAATCTTAATGTAACTGACAGGATCGAAACTGGACTGCCACTACTGTTAAATACAGTTCGTGGCTATTTAAAATTTTCAATTGATCGTTGAAGTAGACAGCTCGGGGCGCAAAGCTGCCTCTACGGCCGCTATGGTGGCTAATTTAGGAAATAAACTTATGAAATTAAAAGCAAAAATAAATTAGTGTGCTAAGTACCTGTTTAGCTCTATGGATAGGAATCCAGTTGCAGGCAAAGCCAGAGTCATAAGAGCAAACGCGTTGGCGGCCGGATGCATGACGAGGAAGCCAGTGGAAACCACGGAGAACACACTACAATAGAATGCTAACACCCTCCTGCAATGCATACAAAAACGGAATGTTAAAGAAATTTGAGAAATAAAAATATCTAGTAGGTAGTCACTTCTTCAACTTTTCTTTTTTGGGCCGATTTTTCAAACGCCAAATAAAATTGACGTTTTGGCAAATTTTCATTAAGAAAGCTTACAACATTTCAAACTTATTCGTCGCATAAAAGGTATCTGGCTATTGAAAAATCTGCCTTTTTTAAAGTTAAAAAAATTAAATATTTCAGTCCGCTAAGAATGTGTAACTTTACTAATGTTTGTGTCATTCTTGCGCCATTCATCGGTTTAGCGCAGAGTCACCGTCCGTGACCAAATAGACCTAGACGTATCACGATCACGCGACACAGCTACGTGCGTAGTACTGCCCCCGCCTCTGCCCCAATTGAGATAGAAAAAGATTTTACTGTCACACAGGACAGAAGTCCTTGAATCGATCTGAGTAAGAAATTATCATTTTAGTGTTTTTTTGTCTCGAAGTAAGAAATTATCATTTTTGTGTTACGAAGTACCAGACAATAGTTACCCAGGACACCCTGACAAGAGCCAATTTAAAAAAGATCGTTTTCGATCGACCTGAACTGAGAAATCGAGACCAGACCCGGTCAGGTTTTCGATTTCTCGCTTCAGGTCAGGAAGACCGAATAACGTTGGTTTTATCAGATTAGGGTGAGTTGTTAAAACGTTTTTGGGTCTAAATACCTGATTGGATTGTTAATAAAATTTCATATTTCGAATAAATAAAGATCAAAGGTATTGTAACACTAACTTTTAATTGTAAATATGCTTAATTTTAACCAAAAATCCGTTCTGAACTAGCGCCATTATTGGAAAAATACAGTTTAATTATTTTTTAAAGTTATTGTGATAAAAAAAAAATTCTTGTACATTAAACGTCGATAAAATTATGTCTTATATTTTATCTTTTTTTAGCAGTTATGATAAATTTAAATGAATAATTTAGTTGCTTCAAGTTGACAAGGCAAACACTTTTCGTGAATCGAGGTGGCGGGATTGATAACTTTATTAAGAAATAAGTAAATTTTATTAAAAAAAATAAAACCGACTTCAAAACACTAAAATGCTAAAAATAATCCTAACACTTAAGTACCTAATCAGTTACTTTTGGAGTCGGTGCCAGCCGATGAGAGATTCAATGTTTTTGTTTGCACCGACTCCAAAAGTAACTGATTAGGTACTTAAGTGTTAGGATTATTTTTAGCATTTTAGTGTTTTGAAGTCGGTTTTATTTTTTTTAATAAAATTTACTTATTTCATCAATTTTTAGTGATAAATCCTAATCTAACTGCTGAACACCGATTTCATCCCCTATTTTCCTACCCTTAGGGGTGATTTTTATTTTGTAAACTTTTAGCATATTATCTTTGAAGTATAAGCTATTCAATAAAACAAAAATCATCAAAATCGGCTCATATTTGACGAAGATAGGTAACAAGAACCACAACCAAAATACTATCTGGGTATATATTTGTTGATTTTCTCAAAAAGTTCTAAATCAATTTCGATAAAATTTATATGGGACCACCTCTGAAGTATGATCTACCAAACAAAAAAAGAATCATTAAAATCGATTCACAATTGGCGGAGTAATCGCGTAACAAATATACAAAAAAAAAAAACATACAGTCGAATTGAGAACCTCCTCGTTTTTTGAAGTCGGTTGAAAAGAGTTTTATTTGCAAATATGCTACATTAATTGTCTAAACAAAAGATTGGGCTTGTATGTTATGTGCATGTATTTGACATTCTTAAAATCTTTTCTAAGGTCGCAAATTAGGCGCTCGAAATATCAGATTTAGCGCTTAAAATGTGAAATGGCTCTTAACATAAGGGTAAACAAGATATTGCGTACGGAACGATTACAACCACAATCATTTTTATAGCAACTCTCCGTTAAAGGCGAACTAAATCGTATGTAATAAAAAAATAATCCGCGAGCAAAGCGAGCGCGATCAATTTGTGAATGCTACATACATATTACATATCTGTCCTTAAACTGTCGTCCAGCTAAACTAACCATAATTTGATGGGAGAGAAGTGACGCCTAGTAATAATTTAAAAAAAAATTGTCTAAGCATACAATCTCCAGGGGGGATTATACGCTCAGTATTATATCAGTGTCATCATCAAGGGCGTACCCAGGAGAGGGCCGCTCCCACCCCCCTGGGTACGCCCTTGATGATGACACTGATATAATACTGAGCGTATAATCGTTCACTAACAGGCGTGCGCGCTCGTTCTTTTAGTGGGCACGGCGAGCTCGCAGCGTTCTGTAGGAACATGCCGCCAAAACGCGAACTGACACGTACCGTATATAACTATCATACAATAACTTTCTTGAAAACAATAGCAAATGCACACTGGAAAGTTACACTACAGTCTTATTGTTTTAAGGATAAGTCTTATTAGTTGGTGAACAAACGATCAATTCGCGCGGAGTTCGCGCAATACTTGTAACCTGCACGCACAACTCGCGCGAGAAAAAGGTACGGTACGGCCCGAAAAAAGACATGCAGCATATATTGGAAAGTTGTCGTTTTTACACAAAGCAAGCAACTAGCAAGATGCCTCAACAACCGATAACTAACGCTCTATTTTTAAATAAATTAAGCTGCCTTAAATAACAGACAGACGACGAATAACAGACAGTAGGTAAAGGTCGCAGGAGGCCCTTGGATGCAAGCCGCTTCCCCAACCGGCAAATCTTGTTTATCCAACAATTATTAATTATCATTATTAGCACTAAAAACAAGACTAAACAAAGCGTATAGTTGATGCTAAAAAATAATTAACACCTATAGCATAACATCCAAGGCTAATTTAACAATGAACTTGATTTGTACTACATTTATCGTAAAGGTACTTATATGGTATTTTAAGATAGCACTCGTGACATCGGTGCAATGCATTGCATCTAGGTACCGTTGCTATTTGATTTTACTGACCCCAATTGGATAACCTATCTTACTTTATGTTTCATTTCCACCCGAATATCACGGTAACACGAATTGATAATAAGTCAAATGATACAGTGGCAAACATGATAACGACGAAGTAAAAAAAAACCGGCCACCGCGTCGGACTTGCGCACCGAGGGTTCCGTACAAACCAGTAGGTTTATACAGTGTGTGGCCTAGAACCAGGGATAATATTCAAAACCGAGACTCTCTAGAGTGTTAGTATTTTTTCTGATAAGATTCCAGTCAACTAAAATCCATGCATTAAACACAATAAGAATTTAAAGTTACGATTTATAATCAGTGTATTATTGCAAAACGATATTATCGCTAACGTTTCAATGTAGTGTCATAGAGACGTTCCGAGTAGCTCCGAATAAGTACGATGCAGATGAACTCAATCGATCAAGTTGAGCGGAACTATTGCATTGTTTGCATTACATTGAATTTATGATTAAGTTTGTTAGAAAAAATCATAAAGTAAAGTTTTAATTTTAATTAGTTGGGACCATAATGATTTAATTACTAATGACCTATAGAGTCCCTGTTTTCAATATTATCCTTGGTTCCAGGCCACATACTGTTTAAGTAAAAGCTCACCCATCACGACAATCGAGTCATAGTGCGAGTTTGAAAATATGCGGCTTAAATTGCAGTTTCTTTTGACATAGAAGTTTGATTTTGTTACAAAAGCTTGAAATTGCTGTTTCTTTTGACATAGACGTTTGATTTTGTTACAGCTTAAAATTGCTATTTCTTTTGACATAGAAGTTTGATTTTGTTACAACTTAAAATTGCTGTTTCTTTTGACATAGAAGTTTGATTTTGTTACAACAGCTTAAAATTGCTGTTTCTTTTGACATAGAATTTTGATGTTGTTACAGCTTAAAGGTATTATAGACCTGAGTATTTGATATGAATATTAATTTAACCCTTAGAGCAACTTAAGAGTGTAAATTACATGGCACAAATGGGGAACGGAAGCGTCTTGACATTACTTTGACCGTCGACTCTTCACTTCTTTTTCCGGATTACGCATACATCGATTGTAGCTTACTGAAACTCGAGTGGTGTAGGTGAATATAAAATCGGACTAAGTTTGAAAACACTAATATCGATTATAGCCAGTTTCGGAACAGGAAGAAAAGAAGAAGGAAAGAAGAAAAAAGAATATCGATTTTCTCGTAGTCACATATCATTTAATAATGAAAAAGAAAAACGAACGTATTATTATTTTGTTTTATGATAAAATCACAACAATAAAAATTAAGTATAAGACATGATTAAGCAGACTTTTTCCAACATTCATCATCGTCATTTGATTAAAAAGTAATTGTTATAGGCAATATAGTAGAGGATGTTATACTACAAAAATAAATGAAAATTACATTGAAATTGTCCTATAATTTCCAGTCGTTGAGTTCCCTAGGTGTGGGCACAGCTTTAACCCAATTTGACAATTACATTATTGACATAAAATGGAGCAATGTAGCCATAGCCAAAAACTTCAGTGGGTTGCAACTTTATTAAAATGTTATAATAATTTCAAAAAACAATTACGTTAAAAGGGGGCTTTTAAAAAAACATTTCATTTATACAAAGTCTACGTTATTTATGAACTTTCATAAAAATATAACATTGTCTCTGTTCAAAGCAGGTTCGAATTAAAACCCAGCCTCCATACAAAAGTAGTACATGTCGTTTGTGTCTTAAACGGCTGTATCTTTTGATTGCATTGGCTTAGAAGTTTGATTTTTTCACAGCTGGAAGGGACAGTAGACAGTACAGTAGTAGAGGGTAGTACTACAGTAGAGTAGTAGAGAGTATTTGATATAAATTCCAGCTTGAATACCTTCACGCGTTCCTGAGAAGAAGGGTCTTGACAGACAGAGAGACGGACGGACGGACAACAAAGTGATCAAATAAGGATTCCGTTTATTCCTTTCGAGGTACGGAACCCTAAAAACAATAATACTTAGTCGAAAAGTTTTCCGTCAAATGAAATTCGGTCGAAACATTTTCGAACTTTTTTTCTTTTCACAGATGTTTTGCTTACCATAACTTTTATTTGAAGAAGTATTAACTTACCGAGGTTTATCATATCAGCCCCCCTAGCGTGACCAACAAAACACGATAGGTACGATATGATATGATATTAGCGAATTATCGTATTTTTTTTAAAAATATGATTGAGACGCCATGTTGATATTTTATCGAAACAGCAATCATAACATGTGACGTCACCGGCACGCGGCACTGCGATTCAACATGGCGGCTATATCTATCATATTTTTGCAGCTGCCCCTCTAGCATGACCACTAAAACACGATATGATATGATATAATATAGCGATTTATCGACACAAACAGTTAATTTTTTTTTTAAATATGAAAGATATAGGCGCCATGTTGCATTTTTATGATCACTTTTTCGATAAAAAAATCATCATGGCGGCTATATAATAATAATAATAATAATAAAATTTTTATTTCAGAAATTTCTTTCTATAGTGTGGTATTCACATCATGTTTTTAAAAAAATAATATTTGTGTCAATAAATCTCTATGTCATATCATATCATATCGTGTTTTGGTGGTCATGCTAGAGGGGCTGGTGTGGACAAATCGCTATATCATATCGTGTTTGATGGTCATGCTAGAGGAGTAAAGCTAAATATGCTTTAATTTTTTTTAATTTTTTCGTCTCCATCTGTATAATCTGCACCTACTTACTTTATTCGCTTTTATCAATTAGGTAAGTATTCAATGTTATTGAATCATACTACATAGTTTGAAAATTTCCTACTCAAATCTTGTTTTATTTCTCAAAGTTCTTTTATTATCTCATCTTTAACAACATAATTTTGTTAAAAACTTAACTGGGCGAGTGTTGTAGGTATTCAAAATTTCAAAATTTCCCTAAAATTTTTGATATGATGAGTTTATCCTAAATAAATGAAGATATGAAATAATAATGTAAATTTTAATGATTAAGGTATTTTAATTTAATTGCAAGTTATTTATTGAGTTAAAATATTCGGGTAGGTACTTGCCAAATAACTATTTGGACAATTGATAACACCTAATAAGTTTATGGATTAAAAATGAATTGGTATTTAAAATGTTAGTCTTTTTTTAATAGTGAAAACATTTGTATCGAAACCGAATCATAACAATAATATTTTGTTAAAACGACGCTTAAGATTTGAAAACATACAATAAAAAAAAACACGAACAAATATCGGAATTGCATTATTATGACAACCTTTTTTTCAGTAAAATAAAAATATGGAAGACAAAAAAGGGATAAAATACAATTCGTATTTTAAAAAATCACAATCAGTACAGACAATACCACGTCAACCTACCACAAAATGTAAAATTTTCTCAATTGATATTGATCTACGTGTCGGACTTAAAGTTGAAAATCTATTTGATGACCTTTATCTTTTTGGGTAGGTTGCAGATCAAAGGTTGTCGTACCTAACTCCTACTTGTTACGAATTAATTGTAAAAGTTTGGAGAACATCAACAGCTACTTGTCCTGTTTAATTAGTTTAATTAATAACAGATATTTGTCCTGGAATTAAAGTTACATCTATTGTTTACCCTAGGAAGATTATAGTAAAATTATTTAATAATAATAATATCAAAAATGCGAAAGTTTGGATGGATGGATGTTCGTTACTTAATCACGTCAAAACGGCTGAACGGAACTAGATAAAATTTGGCACAAAAATAGATTATAGCGTGGAATAGCAGATAGGTTACTCAAAATCCCGGAAAAATCAATAATATCTTACCCTTAGATGCCGCTGTTCAGTTGGCAAACATTTTTGGAAGTGAAAAAAAATGTTACACTAGCAGTTGCCCGCGACATTATTCGCGTGGTCTTTAGTTTAGTCTGTTTCGTTTTGCTACGACCATGATAACGAAGTGGCGGGAAACAGCTATAGTAATCAAAACGTCTTTTAAAAAATAACCTCAATACTGACCTATTTCCTCCTAAAAATTTGGGAAAATATCTACGAGGCAGAAACATTGCAAAAGCTGCCATAAATACCCAGAGAATTGCAAGTTCATCCAATAATTGTCCTGAAAATAACATTTCAGAATAAATATTACACATTCTATACTAATTATCAGAAAGAACACAGCAACAGTTAAAATAAATAAAAAATGCTTTGATATGACGTGTAGAAATTGCATTAAACTAATTGCATTAATTCTGTGAGATAAGCAAGTAGTTAAATACACTAGAAGCTTTAAAATCAATGTAATACCTAAAACAACATAATTAGATTTTGCAAAACCTGTGATGAATGGAACATTATTTGTCAAAACAGTCTATAACAGATAATAGCAGGTAATCTGTTTTACTAGAGGTAAGTCAAGTACAAGCACATTATTTACAAACACGGCCTCTATGAAATAAAACATTACAAAAATCTTACTAATGCCAATAAATCTACATATGTTTAAATTAGGAAATAACTAAGTAATTTCTAAAAGTAACCATATTTATTTTTAACATGATAAATAATGTAAAAAACTTGTTTTACTTTCTTAATTTAGTAACAATCTTATGAAGTCATTTGGCAAACAAAAAAATAGTTTTTTGTTTATAAATAAGTATATACTTACCCACTAAACTTAACGTGGCATGGAAATATGCTGAACTGAGTCCAACAACCATCAAGAGCACCCAGAGCACATTGATGCCGGGATTCACAAACCTGGAGTACTCTTGAAATAGATGAATTAGAACGGGTGGAAATAGAAAGAACAAAATATTGCTGACCTGTTTTGGGAAAATAAAAATAAAAGCTTAACAACTAAATAAGATCCTACACAGTGTATTTCCAGCAGAACAAACTTTTAAAATATAATTACAAGCTAAGCTTAGTATTTGAATTAACAATTCATAGGAATTTATTTGAGAGGAAAAAACAAAGAACTATGTTAAGACTTACAGTATTAACAAATTCTGCGATTACAGGGGAAATAGAATAGTTCGATTCACACCAATCCACAGGAGAACTTCCACGTTCCAAGTGAGACCACATTTCGAGACTCTTTGTTTACAATCCCAGACTAGGTCAAAAAAATTTAGTTTTAGGCTTTACATGACATTAAACCAATTTCGACACTTAATTTGTGAGTATTCCTGATAAACAGAAATGGCACAAATAATTTAATTTGTTTACAATCGTCACAAAAACGCAACAACAAGATACGTCTTTTGATCACCATCCATGATTTTAGAATGTCAATCAGTCAATGAATGTCGTCACTGAACAAGTAATACTACGTTTTATTGAATGTCAACTAGTCAGTACCTAGTTTTACTTGATCAGTGATGTCAACGAATGACATAGAATGCAATGCAAGCCACTGATCAAGTAAAAAAAAAAGCACTACCATAGACAAAAATAAACATAGACTGGCTGCTGTCAAATTAAATTCGTGCCTATTTAATTTTCGCCATTTTAGCCCTGTAGGCTGTAATACCGGAACTTGGAACTAAACTAGTGATATCCCCAAGTAGATATTCGTAACGATGTTTCGATCTTCATTAATCATTAAAGTTACAGTGGGTGATTGCCTAGAATCATGGAGCACATACCCTTAGGCTCGGACTACATACATCCGGAATTTTTCCGAACTCCATACAAAACGGCTCCGGACAAGCCCGGATTGAATCCGATTTGTGTGGGGTTCTGAAAAATTCCGGATGCTTGTAGTCCGAGCTTTAGGTCCACTTTGTTTGAAGCCTTAGTGCATTCTAATAGAATTTTTTTGGTTTAAATTGAAAACCAATAATAAACCACTAAATGTGGTTTAAAACGTTTTAAACAAAAAAACGGTTTAAAACCAAATGGTTTAAAACATCTTTTGCATCTATAATCAAGAATCATTCGACATTGGCAGAATCACTGCTCTATAAAGCCGGTGACAGATGGCGGCGGACGCGGCTTCGGACTCGTCTTGACATTGTAAGGTCAAACGCTGCCATTGGTCGATCCTTTCGTCAACTTCGCCAGCCCTTCAGCAAGACTCCGCCCCTTCCTGTTCCGAAACTGGCGTCCGGCTGCCGTGTGTCACCGGTATAAAGAGCGGAATTGTCCATAAAAACAAAGAGAGAGAGAGATGGTTCGTATTGATTCCACAAATTAATTTAAGAATGATTGGCTCTGGGCATGGAGCACATAATAAAGAGTAGAAATGTCTTATGATTTGTTCGACAAAACTTTCCGCCATTTTTTAATTTGTATCTGTGCTATGGACGCGATTCATGCTGATTGAACTGTAATGGAAAAAGCAAGGGACAATAAACAAGCATTGTGGATGCTATTTATTGACCTGGAGAAGGCTTTTGACAGGGTCCCCACGCCGATAATATGGCAGGCCCTTAGAGCACATAACATAACCGAACAATATGTTAATCTTGTACAGGACACATACAGCCATGTCCGGACAGCAGTCAAAAGCCCAGCAGGTCTCTCGGACAGCTTTGATGTGAAATTTGGGGGTTCACCAGGGCAGTGCTTTAAGCTCATTGCTCTTCAACATTGTTGTAAACTACTTGACCGCGAATATAAAAAAATACAGTGCCTTGGAATATGCTTTATGCAGATGATGTCATCTTGTTGTCGGACGATAAGCAGGATCTACAACAAAACCTGGAGGAAAGCCCTGGAGGATAATGGCCTACGAATAAGTAGAAGCAAGACCGAAGCCATGGTATGCCGCTTTCAAGAGGCGCCCTTGCTCGATCCAGACGTCACGCTAGAGAACACTAAGTTGCCATTAGTAAGTTTCGATACCTGGGATCAGTGATTTCAGACGATGACCCCATAGATGCGGACGTCACGCATAGAGTGACCTCGGCTTGGATCAAATGGCGCTTACTCACGGGAGTTTTGTGTGATACCAAAATACCCGTCAGAACTAAGGGTATATACAAAACCGCAATAAGACCAGCGATGCTTTAAGGCAGCGAAACATGGGCTGCAAAAAGAATTCACACACAAAAACTTCATAACGCCGAAATGCAAATGCTCCGTTGGTCCGGTGGTGTTACAATGAAAGACAATTTCGAAACGAGTACAGACAACGGCAGGTCAACCTACCCAAAAAGTTTAAGGTCATAAAATTGATTTTTAACTTTAACTCCAACACGTAGAGATCAATATCAATTGAGAAAATTTTACGACAAAATGGTATAATAGATTCGAGATTGAGATGGTACAGGCATGTGATGCACTTTTTAACAACAAAGTCTTCGGGTCGCCTGCAACATGGCAACCAGAAAGACCGCCAGCAACATGGCTAACGACTGTCCAAAATGACATGTAAAACATAGAGGATGATACCTACAACCGCAACAAGTGGCGCCTCAGATTTCGAAAAGCCGACCCCGTGTAATGGGAAGTGGCGAGGACAAAGATCTGTGCTGTTTTTGTATGGGCGAGCGATGATACGAATTGTCATTTCATACATAATGTAAGTGAAAAATCACTAGTTTCTCAGGTTTAATGTTGCCAGTAAAAACTTCATTTGGTTTTCCCATATTTATTTGTGACCTCCGTTATTTTTATTGACATTACCAACCTAATAACGAACGTCACTGATTTTCAAATAATTTTTAACTCAGTTTGTTTAATTTAAATTAGAAAATTGGCTAGGTAACTTGTCATTTTGTAGCTGGTTGATGAACTGATGTTGGCCACTGATCAATTAAAACTACATTATAGTGTTGGCTATATTATGTAGTTGCATGCATTTATAAGTTATTCGTCTTGATCTAAGACCTTGACGTAGTCTATCTACAATTCTACATAGTTCTAAACTATTTTACAGAGGTACAGTACCCAGCGGTAAATATTGGTATAGTCGCATTTCCGAATACAAAAGAATGCTGATTTCTTATCTATCTCAGTTGTATCGATATTAGATGCCGTTACCAGTGTCCATCAATAGTTTTCGATATATTCAGGGTAAGCTCACTTTGCCGCTAGGCGCACTACGCCCCCCTCACCTTACTTCCATTCTATTCTAAATATACACGCTGCTAAAGAAAGTATGAGCCAAGTTTAAGGGAGTGGTTCAGAGTAGTCTAGAATACAAGACAATCGTTTTTAAAAATCAATTGAATTATTGTTGACGAAATGATCATGCACGCGCCATAAAGAACGTTGGATGGATTTTGATTTTGATAGATGTTTTTGAACACACATACACTTCAGCGTGTATGTGTGGTCCTCCCAAGTAATATATAAGTCAATGGGTCCTCCTCAAAAGCAAATTTGCATCAATTTGCATATCTAACCTATGGACAATGACTGTTTAGGGCAACCACCACCTTGTAAAGACTAGTCTTTACAATTTATGTCTAAATCCTAAAAATACTAGCTTTTTAGGATTTAGACATACCTACCTAAATACTTGTATAATTTTCTCGTAACCTAGATATGATGGAGATATTAATTCTAGTTAGTGTTCCTGTATTTATCGGCAGTCTTTGAATTAGCGATGACCACAACAACAAAAACAAAAAAATGAGGACGACGTTAGAAAAAGACGACCGGCCTCTGAGAGCGAGGTAGGTAGTAATAATCAGATTTCAGCATCGAGTACATACCTTAAAGTTTAGAAGTAAAGCCAGAGCTAATTATCTGGTTTAAATAATTCTTTCACCATTGGACCTTCAGGATGGACTTAAGCTATATATTTTATTTAAAACATTTTATTTCATGCAGAGCTTAGGTCTTTCACTCTAGGTAGTCTGAATTTGGGGTAGTATAATTTGCTGAAAAAAAAAACTGCTGTTTATAAAGCAGCAATACGAATCATCTTTCTCTGAAACTAGTTAGTGATTTTTCACTTACTACATTTAGTATGAAATGACAAGTCCTGTCAACCAACTCACCCATACCACTGATTTGGTACAAAAATGTATTAAAAAATGGCGAAAATTTTTATCAAACAAATCATATGATATTTCAACTCTACAGGGTATGTGTTCCATGGATAATTAGGTAAATCCTCTCCACCTTTAATTATATCTTCATGGTCGGTAAGTTGGTAACTAACAGTACCTATACACTAGCCACTATTACTTGTTGTACGAAGTACTTATAAATTCCTTGGTATTTACTAGCACTGATCAGGTAAAACTACGTTAGATTTACTAGTAGTACTAGTAGGTTAAATATTCAAAGTTATTACAATCTATGGTTTGCCCAAATCTACAGTCCATCTTGATTTAGATGATTTTTGAATCTCTCTAATCAAAAAATGACAATGACAGTTAAAATCAAAATTTTCCGTCTAAAGGTATAAATAATATTTATTTAAACTTACAGTTTACTAAATTTATTGTTTTTACTGGCAAACCAGACTGGAAATTATGGATAACACTACATACCCTGGTTCAGGTGGGTAAAGTTTGTGCACGCTATAGGCACATCACATTCACAGCCTACCTGCAACGAAAAATACCTACAACCACGAGTTAATTTTATTAATAATTTGTGGTATCAATTCAGTCTATTTTCTTCATTCCTAGTGTCTCATACTCATATTAAATAGAAATGGATATTCTCGGACAAAGTTGGCTGTAAGCCAACGACTCCTCTTGAAAATGCTTTGCTCCTTGACGTCAAACGCCCGCTGCTAAAGTTCCTCCGTCCGCTTCCGTCAGCCCGCCCAGCCAGAACCCGCCCCCTTCGGAAACCATTCCGACATTGGCCATAATCGATTAGTGTTTTCAAACTTTGTCCGACTCCGAGTCAGTCCGGGTTTATATTCGCCTAAACCATTTTAGTTTAAGTAAGCTAAAATCGATATATGCTCAATCTGGAACAAGAAGCGAAGAGAGAATCGAGTGACGAATGCGATACCGAAAGAGGAGACGTGACGCTGCGCGCACTTTTTAATAGAGCGACTCATAATATACTTTATTGACTACAAGAAACGATACACATTTCATTGTGAGAATTCAGAATACGTTGCACCACGCAGCGCTGCGCCTCGAGATGCCTCGCGGCGTATAGCGATGCATCGCGAATTCGTGACGCAGCGGTGCATCGCCGGTACGCGCGGCTTGCAAGAGCGGCACTGCGCTTCGCGCGTCGCATACGACGTTCTAATGCGCTATGCGCTTGCAAATGGTAGACACGCGGCGAGTAGACACGTTCCGCAGCACCGCGCGGCGTCCCGCTGCGCAGCGAGGCGTTGTGCTGCCAACGATTTTACGATGCGTCTCGCGGGGGCGCGCGGCGCAAAGCTTAATCACTGGCCTCTTCCAGTATCGTCGCATCGCGGCGCGTCTCGGTGTGAACGGACCCTAAAACGATAGAATAAATATTCCACTTTTTATCCTTTTGGCCAGCATTCGCTTTGTGGGCAGTTTGTTGTAGGTACCTATAATGAAAAGTCTATCTATCTATCTTTAGTGTTTGTTTTTTCGCGGGCAGCAGCAAATACAGTAACATCTTTATTTGTGGGCCTTATACCTTCGCCATATCATGCGGCAAATTCGTCCCCGATATTCCGACTTAGGTACTAACATAGGTATCTACTTATTAAAAAATGTGATGGTCGCCCGCTGTAGACTGTTAAGCCGCATTGTTTTACTCGATTAGTGACCGCATCTGTAAGCACGAAATCGCGTTTAATGCCCTATGTGCTGCCGCGTGTTATCGAGTGCCATTGCGTGCTTCTGCGAACGATCGCGTGCGGCCGCGTTTACGTGTTATCGATATTCAGCACAGCAAGCATAAGGCAGATAAATATGTCTGGTGGAAGCCATCGCTACATAACTCTCTTGTTTGCATAATCCTTGTAAAGTTTTTTGTGTAATAAAGTGTCTATCTACTTACTTATTATCTTAATGAGAAGCATGATATCGCGCGCGGTACGGACGCAAGCGGCAGCCAGCACTTCATCGTCTTCATTGCTTTTCTGCCGGCGATCGCATTTGACTGTGGAGCCGAGTCTCAATGCTGACGGCTGCGTGCTATAGGTACATAAGCAACGATAATAATAAGGTTGGCTAAACGCTATAGCTGTTTATCTCGCTCTAGCGAATGAAGTTCCTTAGCGACAGAAAGGGAAAGTAGAGCATTCAAAACGTGATTCTGTGCTGACAGATGAGGCTCAAGCGGCGCAACCATTGAACTTCTTTTCAAAAAGATAAACGCGCATTTAGGTAGGTATACTTAAGCACAGACAACAGCTCGTCAACCTACCACAAAACGTCCAATGTACTTCATTGATATTCGATTTATGACCTTTAAGGTAGGATTCACATTGAACGACGCGTATGCGACTGCAGCCGACCGCGTCCTTTCGGCAAAAAAATGCGGTGGAATAAGCGCGCATGCGCTCGTAACCGTCGGCATTAGCCTGGTATACTCTCACGAGCGTTTGTGCTAAGCCGAGCGAGAGTCGTTTACTGCTTACATTCGTTGTGTTGTACCCCAGCCATCCAGCACATACCCTATAGGTAGAGCAGCAATACGAACCATCTTTCTCCGAAACTAGTAAGTGATTTTTCACTTACATTTTGTATGAAATGACAAGTCCTGTCAACTCTCGCCTATACAAACAGTACAGATACAGATTAAATAATGGCGGACTTTATTCTCGAACAAATCGTATGACATTTACATTTCTACTCTGGCAGTATAAGGTATGTGCTCCATGGACCCAGCGCATGCGACGGCAGCCGAGCGGAGCCGACGGTAACCAAGCGGAGCCAAATGCAAATGTATTTATTAGTTGGATGCGAATACGACCTTAAGGACTGATAAATTAAATACATTTTCCTCTGCGGCTTTGTAAATGCGCTCCGATGCTCTCCGATGCGCGCCGTTCGATGTGAAACCTAAGTTTTTGGGTAGGTTGACCTGCCGTTGTCTGTACTCCAATATATTTTCGAAGTTTTCGGTGTGAACATACTTAATATGTTTATTTTAATTTAAATCGAAATTCATCAAAGGAGCTCGAGTAATTTGATTCTTAGCAATGACTACTTACTTACTAATACTTTCTTCATAAAAACTAAGGTTAGTTTGCTAAGAAATCAATGACAGGCGCTCTTATGTGGAAATTACTTTTGAAATATAAATCAAAGATTGATGTTTAGTTAGATACTACCATTGTTTTTGCCCTAGAACATGTCACTTTATGGCCCATACACATTATAGTGCAGTCATTGAAGAATTATTGCTCCGATTTTTTTTACAGTGAACCGAATTGCATACAATTTTGGAATTAGGTTCATCTTACCCTTAACTTCAAAAGTGAAAATGATTTGAACTCCGCAACCACCCTGGGGGTGGTTTTAAGCAAAAAATCATCTATAAAGTTTTTCAAAAAATCCAATACTTTTCAAGTTATTGGCAATTGAAAATTCGTTTTTCATCGGTTTTTTGCAAATATCTCCAAAAATATACGTTTTATCGAAAATTTTCTAAAGAACAAAATTGTAGCAGGTAAAACAATGAACAATTTGGTTTTTTATAAAGTATTCTAAGTGCAATATTAAGCTAGATATTAAAGATCAAAGCCGTTTTTTATTTTGTCTGAAATTTAATCGATGTGGTCAATGCCATCTAGCGGCGAGCAGATGCATTTATGCATTCTAATACAAAAGGGTTTTGTGGTGCTTGAAATAAGCTTTAAAATGAGCACTATTAAAAGTCTTTTGCACGTAAAATAAGTGAGCTGTATTGCAAATAAGGGGAGCATCTAATGATTTTTCTTTTAAATCAATGGGTTTCATAAGTGCCATTTCCACCAAAATTAAAATTAATCGTATTCCGCCTAGAATTAACTTTATTATGAAGAGTTTGATAGATAGTATCAGTTTGGCTGCTTCAGGACACATATTTTTCAAAAAAGTCAAGATTAAAAAAAAAATATTTCAAATTTAAAAAAACCCACTTTTTTTCATAATATCTCAAAAATGACGACAGATACGTATAAAAGTGTACGGATTAAAAATTTAGGTATTTTTCTGACAAACATTTGTTTTTTTTGTTTTTTCTGTCAAACAAAAATTGACGGAGATATGATTGTTTAAAGAGCGCGTGGCAGCGCAATCACAGCCCCTCTTAAGCCCTTTAACCCTTCACCGTTTTAGAAAAAGGTTTTTTACTATATATTGCAATGAAGGATGTTGTAGCTCTCTTAATTACCTTTACAATGGTTTTTTATAAATTGTGATAGCATGAAAATTAAAGGAGTTATGGTCCAAAAACTTATCATATTTTTTTCTACTTAGTATCTGAAAATTTCGGAGTGTGAATATTTGAAGCAATGTGAAAGTACGCAGTATAATGAGAGACCCACAACTATTGTAATGTGTATATATATACATAATATGGCTCATATATTTTGGAAACGTAGGCATGAATACATACCAACGTTCTTATATGTACGTTCTTATAGCACATTTGAGTGAAGGGGCCAACGAAAAAGCCATGTGATCAGCTGTGCGTGCTCCGTTTATTCGTTATAATCATATATATTTACTGTTTTAATTTAGGGGTAGTTTTAAGGGTAGAAAAGCTTAAGAATATGATAATCATTTTCGAGAGTGTGGAATAATATTTAAATCCTTTTCATTTTATCAAAAAAAAAATTTTTTGTTTTTTTTATCAAAGGGTAGTTTTCAAGGGTTGTTAAAAATTTGATAATTATTATAGAGAATATAATATATTACTTACTCTATACTTACATCTTTTTATATCATACCAAAGTATTTTTTTGTGATTTTTTCAATTTAGGGGTTGTTTACAAGGGTTGTAAGATGATTTTAATATGAGGTAATTGTGTTAGAAAATACTTTACAATTTCACCACTTACTATTAGACATGTTTTCTAGCCATAAAATGGCTCAATGTCAATTTTTCCATTAAGGGGTTGTTTACACCCCTTAAAAATAATAGGCGGAGTTCAGATCATTTTCACTTTTGAAGTTAAGGGTAAGATGAGCCTAATTCCAAAATTTCATGCAAATCGGTTCACAGTTAAAAAATTCAGAGGTAAGACCGTATTTTTCGCTTCAATGACTGCACTATTAGTAAACGCAAACACGTTATCATAGTTTGGACTTTGGCAAAATGTTAATTTAATGGTCGGTGTAGCCTAACCTAAACTACCTACAGTTAGAAATGATCTTAGCACCACCACATTTGCCCTGAAAATAAAAGTTTCCCTTGTAAAAATGAAGGATGGTATTTTTATGGTATAGAACTTACTTACTTCACAATTCCAGGCACGGATATTACCGATTGCGATTTTCACTCTATGGCGAGTAACGAGTTGAATTTCGTCGACCATTGGGTTGATTCAACGGTGGAAAAAGAAGTCTTGCGAGGCTCTAAGCTTCGCCAAGAAAAACTCAAGTCGTACCCTCAGCAGAACGAGTATGAAGTAGCAAACGTCGATTTAGTTCGACCACTATGCGTAGACATAAGGTCTTACTACAGGTAGGTACCCTAAAATCGATGAAGGCAAGCCTTTTGTCCAAGGAGATCAAGTCATAATAATTTCAGCCTATAGTTTCACCCGTTTTTCGGATTACGCTTTATCCAAGGACACACTGTATATTTAACTTATTTCCTTTGTACCACAGTCCTGCTATTCCACAGTTTTAAAGTACCTACGCAAAAATTTAAAGAACCGATTTTCAACTTTAAGTCCGTCATGTAGAGATTAAGATTAATTGAGAAAATTTGGCGTTTTGTGTTAGGTTGACGAGCTGTTGTCTGTGCCTACCGAAAAGTCTTGCTACTCCTCTAAGTATATGCGAATTTTCTATGGAGGGTTCTCAAGTTAAAGTAATTTGTGGCATCGCAGGACTTTTTGGTAGGTATTTTGCGACTGTGGTATACGGGGACTATATAAGGTGCTTCATAAATATCTGCAACGGCTGAAATTGGCAAAAGTATTGCTTATATAGATTACGATAGTGAAGGAATTACGTGCCCCGGATCGGTAATTAATTATTTGCGAAAAGACAGTAAATAAATGGTTACTTGCTTCAATTTGCATAACACACTTCGTCACCCGCCCTTGACACTGCGCGGGAGCGGTATAATGTGAAACGTTAGCATTTTTGGACAGATGTGGACGGTTTGAGACAGAATAAAGCCTAATCTTTATTTAATATAATTTTTTAATGAAAAAATTAATGATGTTCTGGACATAAAATTTATTTACTATCGTAATCTATATAAGCAATATTTTAACCCATTTCAGCCGTTGCAGATATTTATAAAGCACCTTATATTTAATTTTATACTTGTATACTTTATCAAGTTTCAGAAAATCTTCACCTCGACGTACTAAATTAAAAACTGGTTCTTGTACTCCAAAGTCAAATTCGCTTGGTATGAGGCGAAGCTCGACATCTCGCGCGTACACATCACAGTTGACTTACTCGAGACCAAATACTTCAAGTTTTAAAGCAAAATATGGCCCAAAATGCCCAATGAGGATAGCAGAGCTGGCTGTGCCCACCAAAAGACAATGCATCGACACGTGGCGAAACAAACACGATGTGCTCCCAGAATTTATGGTACTGTAACGGCAGTAACGTGTGATCTTATTACGTAGTAAATTTAGTCATTACTGTGCTTTTTTACTACCTTTTTATCAAGTGATTGCTTTTTAAATTGGTTACTTAGGTAGAGAGATTAAGACAGCAGGTTATGGACGAAAAACCTATTGTGCAAATAAAAGAAGCTATAAGTTGTTTTAAGCGAGGGAAACTCAGATCACCAAAATCAATGAACAGGTATCTCCTTTCCGGTCATACTTATTTACTATACCTAAGTACACAATCAGGGCCGTCTTTCCCACTGGGCACTCTGGACACTTGCCCAGGGCCCCGCAATCGATGGGGCCCCCTAGTTCTATTTATATAGTTAAATAGTATCAAAGTCGGCTCCATTATCCTATGTGCCCAGGACGGACCTCCAATAGGTTAAAGATGGCCCTGTAGTGTACACAATGGCCAAACATACACCACTCTACACCCTACCTTGTTATTTTTCAGGTCTAAAAACGCAACTCGTGGTCGTGACCTAAACGAACGGATGAACGAGATTAGAATCTTTGCACTCAAGTTTGCCAACAAAATAGCGCACCGACTAATTAAACCGCAAAATTTAATACTAACTAATAAGTATGACATTTTCCGCTGCCTAATTAGGACTAAGCACGAAAAAATATATATTGGGTTTACTATATTTATAAGAACCTAGATCTTGCGCACGCGACTTTAATAGGTTTACTCAATATTTTTCGAAAATTCTGTGAGTTTTATTAATTATATTCAGGTACTATTTATTTAAAGACGAAATAAAAATATAATTATGCATATTCCCTATGCCTGCCTCTAAGAAAACTGTCAAATGTCATACTTATTCTTAAAACATCTATCTGTCTCTATCTCTGCCAACGCCATACAACCTGACAGCTATAGAATGTTTAACACCGTGTTAGTGGGAACACTCAAAAACTCCAAAACATTTAATTCCGAATTTGAGTATCCCGATTTTCTTAAATCCGAACTTCATAATTCTAAACTTCATAATAACACCGAAGTGTCATTATCCCGAAAACAGTATTCCGATTATCAATATTTCGAAAATGGGACGAATAATCAACTAAGTTGATTTAAAAATAAATCAACTTAGTTGATTATTAATTCGGATTCGCTCTAATTAACTTTAGAGCGAATCCGAGGTTAGGTTAGGTTAGAACAGTGACCACACACAGCGTAAAGGCGAGCGAACGGAGCGAGCGTAGTGAGCGTGCCCCGGCAGCGGCCGCCAAGAGCTTAGGGCATTGTTTTTATATTAAATGATATTTTATTATTTTTTGATATGTTGGATAATTAATAAGTCTGAATTTTAAATAGTTAGATCTATTAAAAATCGGAATTTTGAAATTAGGAATTATAAACGTTAGGAAAATTAAGTTTTCGGAATTTTAAAAATCGGAATAATGAATGATATAAAATGAATTTTCATTTTCGGAATTTTATGATTCGGTATTTTAAAATTCGTGATAGTAAAATTTGGAATTAAGTTTTTCGGATTTATGTAGTGTGTACCCCGTGTTAGTGGATAGTTCGGGATTAAATTTGCTGAACCTGAGATGCGCAAGTGGGCCTCAGATTAAACTATTATAAATAGGTTGGTTGGGATTTTTAGCCTCTACCTACGCCAAAACAAACTAGTACCTACCCAAAACCAAACACTTAATCGTGTGTTTTACTTGATTATGTAGCTTTTTTGCCGGTCCTACTTACGGGCAAGTAAGAACTACCTCAACTCTTTATAGTAGGAAGGTAAAAGGGTAGGTCAATCCGCTCGCGACGTTGCCTTTAGGACATTGATTCAATCTTGTAGGATAAGTACCTGCTGCAATCGAATCTTATTAGTGTTGTTGATGGAAATAGTAAAGTGTTTTTAGGATATTTTTAATGAAGATTTTTAAATTATTTAGGTGTTTATTTCATAATTTTTTTAAATTATAATCGTAACCCGAATCGACTATAAAATTGTGCGGGGTGATAATTTAAACCATAAAGGTGTATGTCAGCTAGATATGGTACATCAGATAATCTTTTGAAATTAACCAATAAAGTATCTCAGTGATTTGATTAACTTCCTTAGGAATCTGTTAATATCCCTGTTTTTATCATTTGCAAGTAAATGACAAGATTAAATAATATTAATAGATACCTAAGATACAAGCAAAACTATTGCTTAGTTTAGGTACCAACTTTATAATTATTATATTTAGGGCCGATTTTTCAATAGTCAGAAAACTTTTATTTGAAGAATAAATTTGTCATTTGACAGTTTTTGTATAGAAATAATGTCAAAACTTATATTTTATTTGTCGTATAAAGTTAACTGGCGATGGAAAAATCGGCCCTAAACTAAATTACTTAAACTTTCTTGTTGCATTTTTAACTAACACTATACACTAAACGGGTATTATGCAACACACTAGGTCGAAACGTCGGGAAAACCAATAACGTAAAATAAGGTATGTGTTGCACAATACCCGTTTAGTGTATACTATAAATTACTTAAGTTTATCTTATCTATCTTATATTGTATCTCAAGTTAGAAACTATGTAGATGTTTATTACCTTATAATCAATTCTTTAACACTTTTAGGTTGGAAAAAATATCAAAAATCGTAGCAGGTGATATTACAAATGTTATAAACCGAAAGAAATACGACCTAGACGTGATTACAAGCAATAGGATTCAAGCTGAAATAGCAGATAAGGTAGAATATGTTCATACTCCTTTATCTAAAATATTAATAAGCAGGATAACCTATAAATCATAATTCTAAATTGTGTAGATTACAGTTTGGATAACGACGATTCTTGAAGATACATCATACAAAATTTT
This sequence comes from Anania hortulata, assembly GCA_963576865.1. Lineage (NCBI taxonomy): Eukaryota > Metazoa > Arthropoda > Insecta > Lepidoptera > Crambidae > Anania > Anania hortulata. The sequence goes on from OY756389.1 coordinate 7,468,693, forward strand.
AGAAGAGGATTTAAGAGGTACAATATTTTTTATATAAGTTAATGATTTCATTAATAAGATGAAAATTAAGGTAAGTTGTTTGTAACGAATCGGTTTTTTTATTTTAGTAAAAAAGTTCTCAAAGCACAAAGATAAAGAAGATCAAGTAGTCACTGCAATCGAAAACCTAATAAACCAGGAAAACAGTTCAGGTTATTTTTTTATCATTATGTTTACATTATTTTATTTTATTTTAATAATTAGCTGAGCTTAATGATAAAATCGAATATGTATTATAAACAGGGTTACATTGCAAAAGGGTGCCAAATTTAAAAAAATAAGATTTATGAAACAATATAAAGAAGCTCTTAATCGTTATTCTTTTTAATAACCGTAAGTTACGAAAAAAAAAAACTTTTAAATTTTCGAAAATAAAGTCAATAGTGAGACAAAGAAAGCCGCGCGGACATTCATCAGAGGCGTAGGTACGGCGAGCCAACATGGACCTTGCGCAGTGCACATACAGTGCAATTTTTTTATGAATGAGTTAAATTATCCACGCGTACGAAATTTTAAAGCAGATAAAAGGGAATAAATTAATGTGAAAAAATATTATTCTTGTTCTTTGCTTAGTTCGATTAAGTAACTGATTCTGAGCTACTCCTAAAGATTAGGCACCAATTTGCAATGTAACCGGCCATTTTATTCGCAGTCTATCAATGCTTAAAAGCCGCTTGAATTTAAATTCAGAATGCTTCAAGTTATTTTTCGGCACACACTTACCCGGATTTAGTAAAAGTATATTTTCTTATTTTAATTCACATTAAAATGTCACCTTATTATTATATTATATTTCAGAATTAGAAGAAGAAGAAGGACCAGTATTAGATTTCATTGATGACTTAGTAGATAATGTCATGGTAAGTCACATTTTTAAAATATTTGAAGGCCCGAGCAACATTAGTTGAAAAAAAAAAACTTGACATTTGCGTCTACATTAGTTGACAACGGTTGACAAGACCAAACAAGCTGGCGCCATCTGAGATTAGCTTTGCCTGTGCTTCTTCATTACGATCCTGCGTTTAAACTGCCTCTTCAGCACCGCGAATTGCTTTATTATTTATTCTAAAATCAATATAAATTACAGATCCAATGCGAGCCACAAGAAATAGCTATACAAGAAAATGATTATATTTCTGAAACAACATCAAAAGCTTATGATGAAGAAATTGATGGTAACAATGTTTTACCGGATCCTGTAGAAAACAACGAGTTTGATAACTCAACCCAATATACAAACAACACTTATGGTACGGGAGATGCCACATTAAACAAAAGCAACGAAATAGATCATACTGTCTCGACAGGACTAATACAGGGGATTGACAACAAATCGTTTGATCAAAGTGGTGTCGTAGAAAGTACTGAAATGAATATTAACGATCATATTCGAGGAGAAATAGTTAAGATCGTTGATTCTGTTATCCCCGCTGATCAAGATGTCAAAATAGAAGAAAATAATCTTGCAAGTGATAAAGATATCGACTACAAAATTGAAGATGCTTTTGGAAACGAAACTGATATTACTGAGAAACATCAAGATTTACAAAAGTCACCGGGAAACTCTGAACTTACCGCTCAATTAAAAGAAGTTCAAAGTGACCTTGATTTAGCACTCACTGAAGATGTAGTTTTAAGTCCTAAAAATAGTATTGAAGATGACAAGGACGACCCTGATTCTAACACACAAAATCTAAAAGCAGACAACGATAATGTGAGTGACGTGTTTGAGCTCTTAGATGAAGAGTCTCTTGACGACAAGGACAAAAAAGTAAAGTTTTCCGAAGTAGAAATGGGTAATAAAACTTTTTTTTTTACTTTTTTTACTTGGAAATTGTTATAATGTCAAAGCAATATTTCAGTTAACTCCAGTTCTTGCAATCAAAATTTTACTAAACTATTTTGCCTGCTTCTTTCCAGACGTTGGAGGAACCGCCATTCAATTAGATATCAACAGGTAAACAGTGAAAAGGCACCAAAACAGTTGAATCACATTAAAATTACATATGGCCTAGAGATTTTTTTTTTAAATTATTTTTATTTTTCAGTGCTGTAGAATCGACAGAACCAGATAGCCATGAGAAGGAAAGAGTGTCGTGGCATTCTTCAACAGACATACATGAATTGGTATTTGCGCCACCGAACGAACATTTACTCAGTATGTAATAACGATTTTATGAACAAATGAGTTCATAAAATCGTAGTTCATTGCTAATTTTATTATTCATTTATGCATTATTATTTTACTAAACATATTAACTATTTTATAGGCGATGCAGACGAATCATGGCCAAATGATATAACAACACCAGTTCTCAAGCCAAGTGCAAGCGTGTGCAGATCGATTACATCCCTTGGGAAAATTTTGGAGAAAGACGAAAAAGGTGTACTATTACAAGATGAAATGCAATGGGAAGCGCATCAAATTGAATTGGAAATATTAAATCAAACAGAAGAAAAATTGGAAAACATTAAAAAAGCAAACGAACAAGAGGCTCAAAGAGCAACAGAAATAAAAGATGAATCTAAGATTGATTTTACAAATAGAAATAATCTCAAAGATGTTACAGACGAAACGGCGTCATTTCTAAAAACAATAAAAATATATAACGAAAAAACTATAATTGACAAATCAGTTGAGGCTATTGTGCCACTTGAACCCGAAAATAATGGTCTCATTTTAAATTCGAGCACAAGTCTATTAAAAATAACGATAATTGATGATGTTTCCGTAAACAATCAAGCAACAATAAAAGAAAAACAGTTAACAGAGAAAAATATTAAGAATCTTGAGAGTGACACAAATGTTATTTATGAAGCCGTTCAACAAAAAATGAAAAGTTCATATTATGCCATTGCTGAACCAAAGCATGATTATAGTAAGTATTTTCGTTTTATCACAATTGTAAGTTAAACTAGTAAGATATTTTTTTACAATTAAAAGGGGTAGTCCCTTAACATAATACCTACATAAAAAAGATAATACTTAATTCCGACCACGAATTTCAAAATTCCGAATGATTTAATATTCCTGAAACGTAAATTCATATGTGTCATTAATATATTTTTTAGGTTTCCGTAGTCAACACGGAATCCTTGTATTTTCACCATGTCCTTTCGTCTGTCTGTCTATCCACGGCTTACCTACCTCAGGTATATATATAGGTAATTTGTCATGGGCATACATATTAATCACGCCGACATCGAGTGGTATAATATCTTGCAGGCAAGCATGCATGCATGCAAGCAAACATGTAAGCAGAAATTCAAACAGGCTCACAAGCATGCATGCGATAGTCATGCGTGCAAAGCAAGCATGCATTCAACAAGAATGCAGGTGCTTGCTGAACATGCAAGCATTCATACAAAATTTTTATGCAAGAATGCAAAATAAAAAGTACAGTTATCTACAGCAGGCGGAGGCCGCTCTCTCTCCACGCCTCCGGCAATTTAATTACACAAGACAATTACCATGGCGAGTGGGGCCTTCCTATGTATTTCATCGCATCGTCGGAATATTAAATTTCGGAATTATTTTTCGGGTTAATAACGCAGCCAATAATTAACTTAAAACGCGGTGTTTTAATTTTTCGTACCTGAAAGTCGGAAAATTATGAGTTCTTAATATAGCATTCGTTTAAAATTCGTGATTATTAAGAATCGTCATTTTATTTATTTGGAATTATGAAGTTTGTATTGTCGAAAATCGGAACCCAGATTCAGACTTAAATAATTCAGAATATCTAATTGTTCCTTCAATTCTTATAAAATGTTTTTATAACCAGAAGTCCACGCTAGAACAGCACCGTCGTGGTTACAGCAAGACCACGGAAAAGGCGAACCAAGCGAGGACTCATTTCGAGGAGGCAAATCGAGAGGTGCCTATTGAACTTTTATGATGGTTCACTTCTACGTATTTTTTTATTAGGCCGCAGCCGCACTGCTGATTGCCTCGCTTAGGGCCTGGCGTCTAACTGAGACGCTGATAGATGCACGACGTCTCGTCTCGACGTCTTGGAAAGTTTGAATTAACTTATTTACTAAAGAAAGTGGAGGAGAGGAGTTGGTGGGTTATGGGCATGCTGGGTGCGCAGACCAACCGGGGCCCCGATCAATATTCGTACGTTTCTTTACTCTTGACATCTCACTTACAGCAATAAGAGCTATCAAAGAAAAAACTCGCTCGGCGATACTTGCTTGGCGGTCAGAACCCACGGTGAGACCTCTCGCTTGGTAAATATACGCATACCAGCGAATAATCGCCCGTCTCACTCGCAAACCTGTTAATAGTCCAGCACAAAATTTCGCTCGCTTGCCAATTTGATTCTAGCTCGTCTAGCTTCTATTTCATCGTTGGCGGTGGGACAAGTGCCTTGACTAACTAGAGCTAAGCGAGGGATCCAGCAGTGCAGCCGCGGCCTTACATACTTATGTAACTAATAAAATAATAATACTTTATGATCTCCAGAAAAAATCAAAGAAACCGAAATTAGAAACTGGTGCAACGATTTGGATCGCATGTTTGTAAATCTGGAAATGTGGAATGGCTGGATAACAACCACATGCGATAATATTATTGGTCTTAAAAAAAATAAAAGTTTGTAATGCATTTATTTGTATTTATATAGTTAGTGGTAACTTGCATATTTTATAGATACAGCTTGTGTTTTAGAGACGAACAAAAAAACAAGAAAGGAAGACTGGATTATTTTAAAGAAGAACATTGACAAAGACGCAGTTTTATGGACTAAATTAAACCAAAGAGCTTATGAAAGACTAAAAATATATAAAGATAAGACAAAGGTTAGTTGGAAAGCTAGGTTTGTATTTTGTAAACTTATTTTTTTATTAATTTTTTTAATAAACCCTACCCGCAGACAGCAGAATCTGAAATACTGAACATAAATCAAACAGTTTTAAAATCTTTACAAGAAATAGATAACATATGTTTGTGGATGCATAGAACGGTAGTACTCACATTTTAATTTGTGCATTTTGTGCATTTTCATTTTTTTTCAAATATCTCTTTATTTTCAGATCGTTTCAACAGAGTATTGCATGTTATGTGATTGCAAGAATAATGTAAAAACAAAAGTTTAATTTTCCTAATAAGGTTTGTTAGAAAAATAATCCATGTTGTTAAAGGAAAATCCATGTACCTACTTACTTAGTTGATTTGTTACTGTTTTTGTGAAAAAAAATTAAACAGCTGTATCTTTCAAAGTTTTCATTCTTACCTTGGATACACTTATAAGTACTTACACATATTTTTCGTAGATTATTTGTAATGAACAGTGACTTGATTATAATCATACTTCCTAATATTGGAGTCTCTACACCCCGTCAAAATCCATTTTCCATTGAACGAAATGTCTCGAATGCCATCATAATCGGAGCCCGTGAGATGCACCCGAATGTTTTTATGTACTTCTTGCAAAGACAAAATGGTACAAGTGCCATCTTGGCGACCCACAATAAATAACTGATTTGAAAGTACTATCAAACTCAGTACTGGATTAGCAGATTCATTCCATTCATTGACTATGTTGCCATCTTTGATATTTATTTGGATAACCTGTAAGTATAAAAATTTTGATTATTAATTATGTGACATGCCTATTTATGATGCTTTAAAAATAACTGCCATGGCTGTATAAGAGAAAGTGTCGCTTTCATAGATTAAGATAGTAAAGGAATTTGAAATTGTACCTCTCCACATCGGGAATGAATCATTTGGGAAAAGACAGTCAATAAATTAATATTGCTTCATTATGCATAACATACTCCACCTTCCGCTTTTGACACTGCGCAGCAGGGATACTCGCGGCGCAGTACGAGCGGGCTAGTTGGACGTGACCGCCAAAATGAAGGGACCAAGTCTTGGATTTCTAATTTACATACATAAGACCAAATACTAATAATCTACTATTTGCTACCTATACAATAATTTTAGCTACCTCAATAAATACATTATGATTTATCCTTGGTCCCTTCGTATTGACGTCAAAATGGAGGGAACAGATTAATAGTCTGCTCATAGGAATATCCTACCTATTCAGTGTTATAATACCTTAAATTTACCTTTAAAATTTCAATTTCGTTTGCCTCTTGCATTAGCAAGATAAAGATAAAGATATATCGACCATTAATGATGGTCCCTCCAAATTGACGATCTAAACTTTTTGTGTGACACGTTAATGGATGGTTATCTTCCGTTTTAAAAATTATTTATATTTAATACCAATTTTCTATCTTTAGATTATTGCAATATTCATAATTCCCAAGTGATACTGAATAAATTAGTGTTATACGAATGTCACCTTGCACAACATTTGTCCTTTAGTAAACACAAGGGTTAATCCTTTATGTCCCTTTCGCACTGCGCATTATCTAAGAAACCAAAGATACTACTAAATAGTGATGATAATAGTACCTTTCCATCTGAGCAGCCAAAAATAGCTGTTTGATCTATCACTATGCAAGCATTACATGGTGAATCCAGTTGCTTGCAATAGATTTCCTCTCGTTTAGCTACATTAGCACTTATAATTAGACCACTCTCACAACCAACCAGTAGCAATTTGTTGTTTGTTCCTATCTGAAAAAAGGAAAAACTTTTCTATGAAAATGAATACTAGGACCAGAGACAATTTCCAGTGGTAGGAATTGTCATTTTTTTTTAACCACTAACTTCTGTATTACCTCCTAAGTAATTAACATCCTTATAGAACTTGAACCCTTGGCGTTCAAGGCGAACATAACGACCTCCGTAGCCGAGAGGCGAGCTTACCGGACTTGGTGTCGCTATCTCTGAGGTTCGATTCCCGGTCGGGTCAATGTAGAAAAATAACTTCTATATTGTCTCGGGTCTGGGTGTTGTGCTTTGGCTACTTACCACAGGATCAGGGCAATGTATGTGATGTTGTCCAATATTTATTATTAAAATAAAAAATAATTAAAAAAAATAAAACCGACTTCAAAACACTAAACGGTGCCAGCCGATGAGAGATTCAATGTTTTTGTGTGCACCGACTCTTATTTTTAGCATTTTAGTGTTTTGAAGTCGGTTTTATTTTTTTAAATAAAATTTACTTATTTCATCAATTTTTAGTGATAAATCCTAATCTAACTGCTGAACACCGATTTCATCCCCTATTTTCCTACCCTTAGGGGTGATTTTTATTTTGCAAACTTTTATCATATTATCTTTGAAGTATAAGCTATTCAATAAAACAAAAATCATCAAAATCGGCTCATATTTGTCGAAGATAGGTAACAAGAACCACAACCAAAATATTATCTGGGTATATATTTGTTGATTTTCTCAAAAAGTTCTAAATCAATTTCGATAAAATTTATATGGGACCACCTCTAAAGTATGATCTACCAAACAAAAAAAGAATCATTAAAATCGATTCATAATTGGCGGAGTAATCGCGTAACAAACATACAAAAAAACAAAAAACATACAGTCGAATTGAGAACCTCCTCCTTTTTTGAAGTCGGTTGAAAATGGCTAGATATGACATCTTAAAGCAAAAGGAGAGAAAAAAAAGTTGATTTGTAGAGATATCACAAAAAAAAAACGGCCAAGTGCAAGTCGAACTGATGCACAGTGCAAGTCGAACTCGTGCACAGAGGGTTCCGTACAATCTTGTAGGTAGCCCCTCACCAAATGAAGAAGAGATTAAATAGATTGAACTTCTTTTGAAGGACAAAAAATATTTTCTATAAAATAATGAATTTCGGTTAGTAGCAATCAGCAAATGTTACAGCTTAGCATCAATGATTGTTTACGTACTTTAAATATAAAGTGCTATAAAATATCTGCAATGGCTGAAATGGGTTAAAGTATTGCTTATATAGATTACGATAGTAAAGAAATGTTATGTCCAGAACATCATTAATTTTTTCATTTAAAAAATATATTACATAAAGATTAGGCTTTATTCTGTCTCAAACCGTCCACATCGGTCCAAAAATGCTAACGTTTCACATTATACCGCTCCCGCGCAGTGTCAAGGGCGGATGACGAAGTGTGTTATGCAAATTGAAGCAAGTAACCATTTATTTACTAACTTTTCGCAAATAATTAATTACCGATCCGGGGACGTAATTCCTTCACTATCGTAGTCTATATAAGCAATACTTTTATCCATTTCAGCCGTTGCAGATATTTATGAAGCACCTTATATAGACTGTAAGGGATCCAGCTGCACCGTGTTCCAAATAGGGCGCACAAGCTGATGCAGGAGCGTGAGTAGTCCCAATATAGGTAAGATTGACGACAGTTGTCGAAAAGAGAATACTTTGATGCAACCTTTGATTTACAATCAATTTCTTAAGGTTATTCGAAAAAATACACATCGTAATATAACTTTGATATACGCCATCTAGCGAAAAGCGGTGGTACTAATGTTATAGTCAATTGCCTTATGGGCAAACCCATCGAGTACATTACCCTATAGAGCAGCAATACAAACCATGTTTCTCCGAAACAAGTAAGTGATTTTTCACTTACATTTAGTATAAAATGACAACTCCTGTCAACGCTCGCCCATACGAAAACAGTACAGATACAGATTAAAAATGGCGATAATTTTGTCGAACAAATCATATGACATTTCTACTCTTATAGGGTATGTGCTCCATGGGTAAACCTTTGGGTAGGGTTTTGTAGTGCGCATGGGTCCCATGGTGCGGCGCTAGTCGTTTGCTTGCTTAGATTAAATGTTTTTGTTACAAGACTATATTTTTTATGATTTAATTGCAAATGTAATAGTTTTTAGATTTTCTCTGAACTTGAAGTATAAAAACGATAATTATTACTTGCCAAACTTTATAGTTCTAGGCCAAGGGAAAGTACACTATACATCTTGATTCCCTTGAGATTATCGAAATATATGTATTTTGTGGCATAAACGTTTGTATCTTTTTACATTAACTTAGAAGTTTGATCTTTTTACAGCTTCAAGGTGAGTATATGGTTTTAATTTTAACTCGATACCTCTACGTCTTCCCGAGATAAAAGGTCATCTTGACAGACATACGGACAACACAGTAATCATATGAGGATTCCTTTTGAGGAACCATAAAAATTAGAATCCTGTGTATGATAAATTATTTCCAATACCTACAAGTTTGTACAGAACCCATGGTGCGTGAGTCCGACATGCACTTGGCCAGTTTTTTACTTTCTTTAGACTAATTTCATCAATCATAATATTGATAATTTTTCAGCTACTTTGTAGATGGAAAATTGTGTAATGATTACAGAATTGCTTTACATTCCATACAGGGAATTCCACTGATATTACCTCTCTTTCATTTTTAACTAGAACTTCCTCTGGTGTTGTTGCTAAAGCACAGCAATTAATTGGTCCATGACCTTCTATGATGTTAGCAAGACAATTTGATTCTCCAACATCCCACAACTTGGCCGTACCATCCCTAGAAAGCAATATTTAAAAATCAATAAATTATTTTTTAATTTTATTTTTTAAAGTAATTTTAGGTTACAAATATATTACCAGCTATAATGTATTATTTTTTGTGTAGACTTTTTAAAATATTAATGTAATATTAACTTTAAATATTTACTTGCTGACAGTGATGACATTTCTTCCCTTTTCAATGATACAAACATCAGTGACTCCCATTGTGTGTCCTTTTAATGTAACAGGATTTATACCAGACTCGGCTGACCAAATTCTACCAGAACCATCAGCTCCAGCGGAGATAATCACAATGCCAGATGGGAAAAATCTGCACTTGTAAACTGGACCCCCATGACCCTTGAGGTCAAGATGACTTTCACCTTAAAGAGGAAGAATTTTTTAACATGTCCTAATTAAACAGCAATGACAATCAATTCTGAGATATATCAGAAATAAGGAAAATCATAACATTATACTTTTTACATTGATATAGTATCTTTAGCTTTTAAGAAGACTATTCTGTTAAGCAGTCAATAAATTTACATTGGAACAGAAGAAATAGGAAGTGAATTGGAAACTGAAACCAAATTATTCTAAACTTGCATAACACACAAATTAAATATTACAGTAAATTAGAAAAATTTGCATTTGAAGAAACGCGATAGCGGGAATTACCGCGCATTCTTTAAAATATCCACGAATTTACTTGTTTTTAGTTACAAATTTTCTTCCATTCCATTCTGAAGCAGTGTTAATGCAGTTAACCTTTGAAACCCTTACTTGTCCTGGTATCCCAAACTAACAGTTTGTCATCTTCACATGACGACACTGCTAACGAATTCTCTGCTGTAGATATAGATAGCACTGCTTTCTTATGAACCTTATGTACCTTCGTAGGGGCAACAAAGGCTACTTTCAAACCAGAAGGAACATGTTTGACCACTAAATTCAAGTTTCCATGAGATAAATACTGGTAGTTATCAGTAAAAATAATTTTGATTTTGTTATCAGCTTTATTTACCGATGTTTTCAACTTATCATGGACACTGGTTTGGTTCAGATACTTTGAGGAAATCCAAGCCTCTTCATTTGGAAGTCTACAAAAGAAAAAAACGAATAGAATGGAGACAAATAATTGAAAATTTGGTTTAACTTCTGACTGTAAAGTGACTGAATTATCTTAAATTTTCCCTAGTTTCACCCATGAACGTGTATGGGTTTTGCTCTTATGGATTTACCTTATAACATCGTTCCAGTCACATTGAATTGTTATAACGGGAACCAGAAAATTATTAGACATAATAGAAAGAATACTGAGAGAGATATTTAAATCAACTTCTAATTAAAAAACTACAAACAACAACCAACAACAACAATACTTAATGACTTTTCAAAATTCAAAACTATGTTTTTTTTTTTTTTAAATTGGGTTTTACGGCTCTGGATTCAAAACTATGTTGACAGCAATGTTGCCGCAACTGAGTTCCCAAAAGGTACATAGCCAGCGCTAAAAACGTACATTTCGGGGTAAAAAGGTACATAAACCTAGTAGTCCTCGAGTCTGGGGGTAATTCGCATAATCCAGGTGCAATCAGGTTAAAAGATTTAAAAAACCCTTGCTGCTAAAATTTTATTACAAATATTTTACAACGATTAATAGGACGTAAGTAATCAAAGGGAATCCGTTTGCATTCTCTACCCGCTGAATTAAAAATACGAAAATTTTAATTGAACACTTCTATTATTTACCTACGTGACCACCGTGACGCCAGCGCAGCGAGCGCGAAACTTTTTTGCGCTTTTAAAATTTTAAAGAGAACTACTTATTAGTGGTGAAAAGTAATACTTATGTTTATGTAAGTAACTGCAAAAAGCTGCGAGCAAAGCCAGTGCGAAATATTTTCGAGATATTATGTTATTTTTATACTAGAGGACATACCAACGGCAACGACATTGGCGACTGCGACTGCAAAGAGGATACTTGGGTGGGCGTCGAACACCTTTAATCCCCCTAGCAACGCCGATTTACTTAGATCATCATCGCCTATAATATCGTTTTACATAGATATTAAGTAGGTTCAAAAGGTATGTAAATGGACAAAATTACACATTACACATGAGAGGCTAAAAAGGTACGCAACGTAGCGGTATCCCTCAACCGAGATTCCGTGTCATCCCAGCCTGGCCGTAGTTCGCTCCAAACTCGAGCTTCGGGACACTGATAACACGGATACCAACCCAGAGACGACTAATAGACCGGCCAGACCGTCGCGAGACACTCGTGCCAAGCATCGGTCAGGTCGTAATTTTTTAACAACCATGCTACAAACTAGCAGCTGCAATCGCGGCAACCAATCACCAGTAGTTTCAGTGGACACCCTGAGAAGACGCCCGGGTAAAGGGCAATCGCCCGTGTCCCGCACCAGCCAGAGGCTGAAGAAATCCGACGACGATAGCGGATTTACCGCTTGGTAGGGTGCCATGCAATCGACATTGGCTCGATCACGTCCGTTAGTATGGGGCCCGACCGACACGTACGAGTCTGACACACTTGGCCGGGTCGCGGCAACCGCTAGTGGGACGGAACTAGGCTGTGCACCCTCAGCTCATCTCACACCACAACATCATCATTTCAGCCATGAACGTCCCCACTGCTGAACACAGGCTTCCCCCAATGACGTTCATTGTTCATTGCCAATACTCACCACGCTTGGCAGGCGGGTTGGCGAGCGTAGTTTTTTATAAAATTTCGCATACAGACGCTGCTGCCCGTCTCGTGCGTAACTCGATATTAAATATCGATACAGTTAAACCGATATTACTCACCGCTATAAACGTCATAATTAGTTCTGGGTTATTTAAAATACTATGGCGCTTCAAATGGGCATAAAATGTCCATATTTATTTCTAAGTCAATGACTGTAAGCCACTGAATAAAGCCGGTAACAGATGGCGACAGACGCGGTTGCGTACTCATCTTGACATTGAAAGGTCAAACGCTGTCATTGGTCTATCCTTCAGTCAACTTCCACCAGCCCAAGGATCGACCAATGGCAGCGTTTGACCTAACAATGTCTAGACGAGTATGCAGCTGCGTAAGTCGCCATCTGTCACCGTTATAAAGATATCTGTGAAATTTTTGGTTTTGGTTCAGAATCGAGTCCAAAACTGGAATACACGGCGACAGACGCGTCTTGACACTGCTTTGACCCAAAAAAATTCGGGTATTCTATTCTAGGCAACCACTCACAGTCACACTGTTACCATAATAAATAATGAAGATCGTAAAACGTTACGAATATCGACTTGGGGACATCACTAATTTAGTTCCCAGTTCAGATACAACGGCCTACAGCGCCAAAATAGCGAAAATCAAATAGGCAGGAATGTAGGGTCACAGCAGCCAGTCTCTGGATAAATACTAATACCCTCACTACAAACTACTGCGGCGAAGGTTTGGTCATCTTAAGAGAGTGCGCGCACGGGAGACTTTTGTCGCTGGGACAAAAAAGTTTTTGTCTCTGTCGCGTCGCGTCTGCAAAGAGGGGTGCGCGCACGAAGGAGACAGAGACGAAACTTTTTTTTAAAGTTCGAAGCGTCATTCGCTTGTATGTTTATTACATTTTTTTAAAATTTTATAAATGTGTTTAACGGCTCTGGGTTCGTGCCCTTTTAAGCCATATGTAGAATACATGGAGAGCAGTGCTGCCAGACGTGGGATAAATAAGCTAAATTCACGATGTTTTGGAATGTAATGCAATAGAAAAAAAAAATGTATCGCACGATAAATCTACGAAAATCCGTGACATTTAGCTCAGTTAAGTAAAAGAAAATTTTATGAAATTTCAATCTGTGTATTTGAATACATTTTACCTTTATTTGGACCACTTTGACTCTGACAGCAGGATAGTAAATATAATTTCTTTGCACTACGAAAGAGATAGACTTTTAGCGTAAAAATATCTGCCATTTTTTAATCTGTATCTGTACTTTTTTATTTAGGCGATAGTTAATAGGAGTTGTCATTTCATACCAAATGTAAGTGAAAAATCACTTACTAGTTTCGGAGAAAGATGATTCGTATTTGCTGCTCTTTGTGGAATGTGCTCGATGCTTGTGCAGTAAGTACTGCAGTAATTTAGTTAACAAAAACTTGTAATTTTAAAAAGTAATCAAGTAACATGATTTAAACTTTTGAGCCGTATATTCTGTTCCTTTACTAGTAAAATCTAGATTCGGTAGTTACAAATACAGTATTTTTTTTAACTGGGGATGCGATAACACGATACTTTTGCAGTAAAACTAGGATAATTCTTAACCTATGAATCTGGCAACACTGTCGGAGAGACACAATTTTGTCCAATGTTTTTCATTTAACTAAATAACATTGGTTTTTATTTCGAAATTTCGATGGTCTTAGAAAAAGTTGTGTTTGAGCACCAAAACAAGACACTGAGTATTTGGATTTACATGTTGTTTAATTATTTTTATTTGTGAGGTCTAGAACCCAAAGCCGTAAAACCCAGTATTTAAAAAAAAACAAAGACACAATTTTGTCACCCGTGCTGGTCAGGGAACAAAAAAGTCTCTCAGTTGTCGCGTCGCAACGTGCGCGCACCTCCATACTTAGCAGAGGACTTGATAAGAGAGACAAAAACGTCGCAGCGACAAAAGTCTCCCGTGCGCGCACTCTCTATAAGAGTGTATAAATTAGATAATAAGTCGTAAAATTAGTCACTCTCTTTTATTGACAAATTTCTTAAATTTTTTGCAATCTCTTCTTGCGAACCCTTCTAATAACAACAAATTTAGCCCTTTATCACTGTTAGTTAAAAGCAAATTGATGGAATGCGATGTAAATAATTTACATATTAAACTGGCCTGGATACCTGGTCTTTTTTATTTTTTATGGACGGACCCATCGCTGAGTATTGGCCCATACTAGCAGGCGTGATCGGGCCAATGATCAGGGTAATGAACTTGTTGATAACTTGGCCAAGTTGGCTGCTAGTAAGGGCAATGATAGCTGTAAATAAGTCAATTGCCAAGATTTAGCAACTATTCCCCATAATATACCCATTCAAGATTGGAATCAGAATTGGCAGATTTTCAGTCAGTCCAAGGGAAGATTTTATCACGATTTTCAACCTAACATAAACTTCGTTTAAACAAACAAATTACCTCAACTATTTCCCGATTACGTTTTGGACATTGTTCTACTCCCTCTCATTTAGCAAGGTTACACATCTTGGATTCTTCCATATGTGAATGTGGTTTAGAGGAAGGAAATATTGAACACATTTTATTTAAATGTCCCTTATATAACTCATTGGACCTTCATATTATTTTAATTAATAAAAAAGCTCCTCTACCGTATAATCTTTCATCCATTTTATCTTTATCTAATAAAAAATAAATTTATTCTCTCATAAAATTCTTAAAGTTTCTTAATATTAAACTATAATTCTATACTACTAAGTATTATGTATAATTATATAAAATACCGTTCACCTTCCCAATACCTGCCTGCTTTACCCATTATCCCTTAATCAAAATCCTCAAAACTTGAAAATGGCAAAGTAATACCGGTGACAGATGGCGGCGGACGCGGCTCCTGCCTGACTCGTCTTGACATTGTAAGGTCAAACGCTGCCATTGGTCGATCCTTGGGCTGGTGGAAGTTGTCCGAAGGATAGACCAATGGCAGCGCTTGACCTCACAATGTCAAGACGAGTCCGGAGCCGCGTCCGTTGCAGTTTGTCACCAGCTTAATCCTCAGTCAACCAGACTGTTTTTTTTTTTTTTTTTTTTTTTTTTTTAATTTCAGCTCGTGGCCTGGAGTGTTCCATTGGCCGTAAACAATTTTCTTTTATCACAAACTGATTTTTTCTCTTATCACTGCTAAGAACACATTAATAGCACAATACGCTAACTTTTGTTTCTTCATATTTGTTCAAATGAATCTGTTATGTATTTAAAGATAGCTTCATATGACTTTGGGTTGTCAAGTAACTCTTCAATGTGGCGGGATATGCAATTACTTCCTGATTCCTCATTATTTTCTACCTGGCTCAGTTCAGCTGCTAGTATCAGTCTTTGAATTCCAAACTCAGGGCAAGCCATTATCAAATGCTTAAGGTCTGCATTCTCTTCATCACAGTAGTTGCATACACTACTGCTTATGATATTCATACGTTTCAAATGAGAAGGTGTTCTGCAATGTCCGAATCGTAGACGATTGATAGTAGTAACATACCTGCGGCTAATATAAGTTACTTTATTATACCAGGGCTTCACTGGTAATTCTTTTTGAATTGTTGCATACCATCTGCCTTTGTTCTGAGCACATAGCATCCAGTAGTCCTTCCATAACATTCTACAGTTCTCTTTTATTTTGGTGTAGAAATCCGTAAACGGCACCTTGAAATTTTCGGAGTGATCTTCATGTGGTTCTGAATTAGCAACTTTGTCTACAATTTCATTCCCTGGTATACCTCGATGAGATGGAATCCACTTAAATGTAATCGGCTTGCCTATTTCTCTAACAATATCCCTTATATTGTAAATTAAATAATTCGTTTTAAAATGAACTCTATTGTTTTCTAGGCACATCAACACACTTTTTGAGTCGGATAAAATTATAAATTCATTAAAATTGTTATTAATGTCTACAGATTTTATGTACATTAAAGCTTGAAAAATGGCATATGCCTCAGCAGTAAATATACTACATTCAGAACTAATTTTAAAACATTTACAATAATTACTTTGAGGATCATATATTGCAGATCTAGCTTCGACTGTGAATTTAGCTCCATCAGTGTATAATTTATAAGTATTACTTTTCCTACCAATAAATTCCAAAAACTCTTCTTTATTATTTACACTACTAACATCTACTTTAGATTTATGTAAGAGTGAGCTATATTTACATGTGAAGATAGGCCATAAATTACATTTTTACATACTACCAGTCATATCATTGACATGTGATATAATTTTTAACATAACAGGAGGATTGCCATTAAGAATATCATTAGCTGTTACATAGGATGAGTTTTGTATAGTATTATGTAATGATGTAGGTAAATAGAACTTCTCTAAAACTATTGGATCTTTTCTAGCTAGCATTTTAGAAGAAAATTTTTCAGCTAAATAAAGTCTTCTTAATGACAAGGGTTCTATGCAAGTTTCTACTTCCATAGAATTAATAGGAGTGGTACGCATAGCACCACTAATTATACGTAAGGCCATATTTTGTATTACATCTAGCTTTTTTAATAAAGAGTTGTTAGCATTTATATATGCTAAACAGCTATAATCAAAATGACTACGAACTAAACTTTTGTACAACATATTTAAAATTTTTGGGTCCGATCCCCAAGAGACACCTGCTAAAGATCTTAATATGTTAATACCCTTCATAGCATTGCGACTTATATAGTCAATGTGACGGTCGAATTTAAGCCTAACATCTAAAACTACACCAAGAAATTTCTTTTCCTTTTGCTGTGGTATTACATTGCTATTATACACAATATTTACAGGAGTACTATCTCCAAATACTAAAACTGAGCTTTTATCAGGGTTAATATTTAATTTCAACTTATTTTTATAATAATTATTTAGATTTTGAAGGGCTATATTTACATTGTTAGAAGCTATATTTACATTCCTGTTAATACTATAAATAACAATGTCATCTGCAAATTGTAGTATGCTAATATCTCCTGCTACATACTTTTGTATCTGTGAAGTATATAAATTGTAAATTAAGGGAGACAAAGATGAACCCTGCATTAAGCCCTTACTCGTTGTTTTAGGACCATGTAAAATATTCCGTTTAACATATAATATTCTTTCATTGCAAAAGTTAAACAGCCATTTTACTAATTTCCCAGGAAGTCCTATTTCCTGTAAAACTTGAACTAATCGTTGAAGGTCCACATTATCATATGCGCCCTGAACATCGAGAAAAGCACATACAGCTGTAGATTTAGCCAGTAAACATTTTTTCATATCTTCAACAAATGCCACAAAACTTTCTGTACAACCTTTTCCCTTACGAAAGCCAAACTGATAACTTGGCAACAGGTTCTGATTCTCAACAAAATAATCTAATCTTAATTTTATAATCTGTTCAAATAATTTTCCTATGCAAGATGACAAAGAAATAGGTCTGTAAGAATTGAAGTCATTTATAGGTTTGTTCAGTTTTAATATTGGAACAACACATTGTGTTTTCCATGATTCAGGAATTAATTGAGAAACCCACAGAGAATTGAAAACCTTAAGTAATACAACTTTTGCTGATGGATGTAAATTTTGTATCATTAAATAAGGATAATTATCTAGACCCGGAGTTGTGTTCTTTCTCGATTTCAGAGCCATATCCAATTCTTCTGTAGTAAATTCTTTTACCAGAAACGAGTTACCACTATTCAAATTATCGTTATCACTTATACTACTAATATCTAAGTCCGGTTTTTCATTAGAAGTAAGCTTATTTACAAAATTATCAACCCACTCATCATTCCTATATACATTTTTACAAGAGTTGATTCTCTTAAACCTGCGCATATAATTCCATACTACAGATACAGGAGTTTGCCTGTTAAATGAAGCACATAAATTTTGCCATCCATTTCTTTTGGTTTCATTTATTGTACGCTTTTTAAGAGCATCCTTTCTTTTGTATTCTATGTATGACTCCATAGTGAGACAGTTCCTATAGTTATTTAGGGCTAACTTAGAATCTTTAACTGCTTTATCACAATCCTCATTCCACCACGGTGCTGGACTTTTTGCACTTTTAATTGGCCTATTATTATTTACAACCGGTACGCACTCGTCTCTTAATTGATTCAAAACTTCACAAAATGAATTATAGTATTCTAGTGGATTTTCATTAAAGCTGCATTTTTTAATTAACACTTCTGATCTGGTTTGGTATTCACTCCAATTCGTTTTGTGAAATAAATATTTTTGTTCCTGACTGTCACCTTGATACAATAATGGAGAAGTAATCATTTCTAAAAAAATCGGATAATGGTAACTACCCAATGGATCATCACCAACCTTCCAATCACATAGTGGAGCGAGAACGGGACTTACACAAGAAATATCTATTGCCGACTGATTGACATTCGGCCTACCAACAGTGGTCACTTGACCAGTATTTAAAATACACAAGTTTGTTTCATCTATTATTTCCAATAGCTCTCTACCTCTAGGTTGAGTGCTACTGCATCCAAAGACAACATGATGGGCATTAAAATCACCAGAAACTAGACAAGGTTTGGGCAAGTCATTAATTATTTTCTTAAGTTTTCTTAGTTTAATATTATTAGTTTCGGATCTAGGTGGACAATATACACAAAGAATAGATATAGGACCAGTATCAGTCATAACAGAAATTGCAATATTTTGTACATCTTGATGAAAATTTGTGGGAATAACTGAATACTTAATCTTATTATTGATTAAAATACCAACACCACCATGTTCATTTTTTGCATTTTTGAAAACAAAATTGTAACCAGACATTGAAAAAGTTTTGTTGTCTTTCAACCAAGTTTCGTTAAGCAAGCACACATCAATATTATAATTCATTAAAGTAGTTTTTAAAAGAGACTTTTTATTAGTTATGCTCTGAATATTATGTTGCATAATTCTTATGAAGAGGAAAGATGTTTTAATAACTCCTCTCTGATATGTGCTGACGTTTTAATATGGTTCGAATTGCCTAGGGCAATTAAGGTTTTTACTACTGCATCCATTAATTTGGTATTATTTACAATATTTTGAATATTATCATTCACCACTACTGATGATGATGATTGCGGTGTTTTGCTTTTATTTGTATTGTTATGTGCTACTGACATATTTTGAGAAAATTGAGGTCGTTTTGGGAGTGAAGGGAAATCATTATTTTTAACCAAGATCGAAGCATACGATTTGTTATTTTTATTTTTATGTATTTCTTGCTTTTCAATTTTAACTGGGCACAGTTTGGAAATTGCCAAATGATCACCCTGACAGTTACTGCATTTCACAATTTCAGAAGTACATTCTTTATAATTATGATTTCCATTACACTTTGAGCAAACCTGTTCATTACGACAAATCTTTGCCGAATGATTAAATTTTAGGCATTTGAAACATTGCATTAAAGGTGGAACATATTTAAATACTTTATACCGCCAATTATCTAGATAAATGTACTGAGGCAGCACTGTCCCTACAAATGTTACCGTTATAGTCGTAAGTGGAATCAGTTTGTCTTGCTCCTTCTTCATAAAACGTCGCACTGATATGATTTCAGAGTCCGCTGTGAGCTTTAAGAATAGGTCTTTATTAGAGGTTTCCTTCGGGATGTATCGAACCACACCGATTGTTTCTACGGATGAGGCAGGAATGTATGCTTTCATAGAGTTTTCTTCCAAACAACTGTGGTTAATAAAATCGTTTGCCGCTGAAGCCTGTTTAAAAACTAGCACAATTTTGTTACTTTTTAATCGTCTACTTTCATGAATGCCTTTAACTTGTTTGAACATTTTGGACAATAGTAATGGATTTTTGTTACCAATTTTATCTTCATGCCGTAGTCCTTCCACATATACTGGGAACTCGCCGTTGGTGCTGTTGTCTGGATACGTACGCTTATACCCTGGTTTGCCGTAAATTTTGTATTTTGAGGAATCATCCATGTCGTCAACTACCTTGTCCTTCGCTGCATCCACAATTTTCCGCTTCTTTTTTGCCACCATTTCGGTTCCATCCGAGACTGATGAAAATCCTATAAAACTGTTGTCGTCATCATCTGACGACATCCTTGCGGAATTGCCGCCAGATTTTAAACTATTTACAGCTTCTAATGCTCTTTTTAGCAATTAATTTAATTAAATAAAACTTTATCAAAATTTTCGCGCCCTATGCGTTGAAAAGCCCGCCACAGACCCCTCAACCAGACTGAAGAGGCGTGGGCTGCCAGTTATAAAAAAATAAAAAATAAATACTACTGTAGAGGGAGTACTACTACTGTCAACTGTCAAAAATTGACAAATAATTGTGTATCCGACTGTGACATGTCTGTCTGCCTTTTTGATCATATAGTTTGATATTTCATTCATTCGTTTGGTGAAGAAAGACGAGATAATAGTTGATTGTGTATCGGTTTTGTATGTTTTGGTTATCGAAAAGTAGACGAAATTTTTATAGTTTTATCTGTAATTAATTAATGCTGGTTAAGTTTATTTTACGTACTGCAGTGAAGTGATGTTAAGCATTGAATCTCATTATAAAAATGCATTTTTCCATTCCTGATCTACAGCAATTTCATGACGACAATGGTATTTCATATACAGTAAGTAAAATAATATACTTTGGAAACCGTAAAACAGTTGCTAACATGTTAACAGTTTATTAAAGTTTGTAATCAGTGACTGGGATGTCAATAACAACAATATATCTATTATAGGGCTACAATATTCACATCGATGGTTTTTTCCACTGCACGGCCCGATATAAGCAACTCCTCAGTCTGCATGAACAGTTGCAGGCTCAAAATCCATACTTTAAATTACCACAGTTCCCTCCAAAGAAACTATTCCTGACAAGCTCTCAACTAGAAGAGAGGAGAGTGTTATTAGAAAAGTACATACAGCTGGGTAAGTGTGAAGGATGACTATATGTTAAACAAAGTGAATACCTTTTTTTTAGTCCATTAGAAATTATATTATTTTTATTTTTTCAGTCGGCCAGAATCCAATTCTAGCCAATTCAGATCTTCTGATTACATTCCTATTTTCGGCCCAGCAAGAAACTCACTCTGTGCGAATGCATGAAGTGGATATAGAAATCTCACTGATGAATGGCTATAGAATACCACTCTCGGTATCTTCCACTGATACTTCAAGCACAATATTGGATATTGCATGCAATTACATCAATCTGCCAAAAGAATTAACAAAATATTTTTCAATGTATTTGTTTAATTGGAGTTGTGCCAAGGATGGCCAGCCATCATTGAAAAAGCTTGAAGACTATGAATCTCCTTATATATCCCAAAAGTATGTGAGGCCTGAAGACAAAATTGTGTTAAGAAAGAGGTATATTGTTTTTATGAAGTCATATTTCATTTTATAATATTAACTGTGTTTAGAAACTACTATATGATTACTTGCTAATTATTGCAGTTATTGGGATCCGTGCTATGATGTTGATCTTATGATAGACCGGGTATCACTGGACCTTTTGTATTTGCAAGTTATTGAAGAGATTGATTTGGGCTGGATTGTAGCAGATTCTCAGACTAAGGATATTCTATCAACTTATGAGGCAAAAAAGCAGAAAAGGGAAGTGAGTAATTGTCAAAAATATATTTGTTTTAGTGTTAGATTATGCAAATGAGACATAATTTAAGTTTTATTGTTACACACACAAATCTGTCCGGTTTGAGTATAATGCCTAAATATAAAACTTTAATATTATCACTATTAGTAAACAGTTGGCATAATATTTTCTGATAAAAAATAATTGTTTCTTTGTTATGTGTTTTGTAAGTATGTAATGTGTCAGTCAATTAACTCATTTTATCTCAAGTAATATTCAAGGTCAGAGTTTAATGATTCTTGAAGACAATTGTGTTTATTAAGAAGAATTAATGAAAAAAGTAAGGGATATTAGTTTATTAATGGTTTAATAATTATTACTTTTGTATTGAATGATTTCAATGTACTGTAGGTAAACTAGGATTTAGGAAATGGGACAAAGATGTTATAAAATACAAAGGATTGCTTGATGTACATACATGTATTTTTAATCGTCTTAGATGTTTACACAGTATTCCCAACATTTAAAAAATGCTTCCTAATACTGGACTGTCAACCAGCTAACACCAGTTTGTATGGAGAAGTTATTTTTATTGTGATTTTAATTTTTGGTCTCATAAAGAAACTTGTTGATGTTCATGGGGAGATGTAAATGTCTTCCAAGAGGGTAAAAAGAACAGTGTATTTAAGGAAAAAAAATATGGAAGTTCTGATTTTAGCATTTAGCTCCTAAAACCCGAAAAAAAGCCGAGATATTACCCCAGCCCTAAGCTTCATGCAAAATAATAAGTCAGGCTCTTCCCGACTGCAATTAGTTACATGGAAAATTTTGTCGTCGTTAGAAATCCATAGTCCATAAGGGCCTTTACTAAAATACGGGCAGAAGTAAGTGGGAATCGACCAAAATGAAATTATTACTTTAGATAAGATTATAGTGTTTTGGTTCTGTTACATAATAATAAATCAATTATTAAATAGCAATCGCATAAATTAAGCATTGTCAGTTGAAAAAATGGAAATAACTTTTAAAACTTGATTTATCGTGGCTACAGGCAATTTTTTTTTTTTCATTTATTGGGGAAGACAAACAAGTTTCACAATACATTTTAGAAAAACAATTAATATTGTCACAAACTTGAAATTAAAAAAAATTAAAAAACATTTATTATTAAGTTGTATCACTAAGGTCCGACACACACTGCCGGCCAGGTCACAGGCGGCTGTCAAGCACACAGAATGTCACTAAGTTGTTAACTAGTGATGCATATGTCGCCTGATGCATATGTCGCCTGCTGTCCTAACTCGCAACTTATGCTTGTTCGTTTAGATCTGGGTGTATTATCGCGTTCCAATGATCCTTACAAGCACGGGCATACTATAATATATCCCGTTCCTCATCGACCAGCCGGTTACTGTCAGACACAATATTTTTACCTATTGTGGTGTGTGTGTACTCATCGACAGGTAAAAGAATATAATAATTACATAACGAACATAGTTGGTTGGTTGGAATGGATAGGAAAATTGTATCTAACTTACACTCATAAAATGAAATAGATCATGGCCCGAAATAAACGATTTCGGTTTAAATATGACTAAGTAGCCTGGCCGCCAATTTCATGCAAGACCCGCTCCTCTGCTATCCGCATTAAAATCCGGTCGATAGGGCTGGAGAAACGTCTCTCACTAAGTATAGTGAGAAACATGATAATGTTTGCCAACATTTACAAATAAACTAATACATTTTTATATTGCAGTACATAGAATTAGCGAGAACCTTGCGACACTACGGTAGGATACCGGCCGGTGAAGCCTTGACCGATTCCTCTAATGTCGGTGAGAGCAGTGATGACCACTGCCGGGTGAGGGTATCCCTCGCGTCTAAAGAGCTTACGGTCACAAGCGTGACGCATCCTATGCGCGAGCAGAAGTTCAAGGTCACCAGAATGAGGTGTTGGCGAATTACCACTTTGCATGCAGTAAGTAACACACTAACTACCTGCAACATAATGTTAGAAAGTCACGATGATCATGTAAGAATGATAACATTAGGAAAAATCTTTTTTTTTATTTACCTCTACCATCCATGTAGACAGAAAGAAATAATATAGCAGAAAAAAAAAGGCAAAATCGGGGGTTCTCGCGTATCGAGGGTTCCGTACGTCTAAAAGAGTGGTGGGACCATACTAACGGCAAATAGTTTTTTTAAAATTGTCATTGAAATTATACTTGAACCGTGCTAGCAATCACGTCATGTATGAATATGACTTAAACGAGAATGATGTCAGCAGTTTTCATGCGAAAAGTGACACAATCCATTGTGTAAGCTTCGGTCAAACTAACGCCGTCAATTTACGGGGATGGTGGCTTAAGTAGTCGCGATCCAATTATGACCAAAATCCATTTACACCAATTTAATTTAATATACTAAATCTTTGCATTCCCCATTATTTTTTCTGTCTCATTTGAATGCAGCATTTAAATCATGTCTTCGATTTTTATTAAGTGACAGATGATAGCAATAGATGAAAGTCTGATCGCAGATCGTGATTTGAACTGTCTGATCATCTTCGAACGCCCGAGCCTCAGCACCGTGCCTGCAGATTGATATCGTTGAATTGTTATGTGTAATGTTAGACCAAGCCAGGAAAGTAACTTTAAATATTAATCTTTTAACGGATGGACTCGAGGAAAAATAGACAAAAATTTCCTTCTGATTGTACATTGTTTGTTTGCGTTTAACCGCGCACTGCACTGGTACGGAAATAATGCGCTGCCTCGAACGGGAACCTGCTGCAAGTCTTCGGCGAATATTGAAATGATCAAATATAGGTCTGACAGCCAATAACCAAGACCCACAATAATGTAGGATATTGTAGATTTTGGACAGCAAAACAAGTAGCAGGTAGGTATCCTCAAATTAGTGGTCATATTATAATAAAGGTGCGTACCAAACCACATTTTCTTAAATACATTTCCTTAAATCCTAAACACAGCACAGCATTGGTGGAAAACCCCATAATGCTGAGTCGCAACTCAGGTAGTGTAGTTTCAGTATATTTGGCTGACTTTGGTTTTCCAAAGTCGTACAGCGCCCGCTAAATCATGCGCGGGTCTTGTCACGATGTCTAATTTCGGCAAGATGGGAACTTATCAAGGGTCTAACATCAAGGCAGTGTAGCGTAGGGCTTAGGGCGATTGCGATGCGATTAAATGTGCTCTTGCATTTGGGATAAAACCAGCCAATGCTTTGGAGTAAAATTGCGAAACAAGTTTATAGAAGGTATTACTTAGTATAAATTATACGTAATTTGTATTCGCAATCGTAATTCTATTGGATATCAACAATATTTAATATCGTTGTTAGATATACAGTAAATATGTATAGTTTTGATATAAATTCATTATTTAGACTTGTCAAACATAATAAGTAATTAAAGAAATGAGGCCAGCTGAAAATCGGTCGCCATATGTTTTTTATTACTCATTGTTCACTGATTAGCCTATTTGTATTTCACATTTAATTATGCGATAGCAGAAGTGAGTGGTATTAGTATGTACTTGATTCACAACAACAAATATGCAACAATCTAAAGCGATATAAATCCACGATAATAAATACTATATCAATGAAATAATACCTTATTGTTGGTGACATCACTACTAATAAACTATGAATCATTTATTGTTTGTGTACTTTTTAGATGGAGCGACCACAAACAAATGGGCACGGTTCTTTACTCGAAGAATCGAACAAAAACTTCGAGTTATCGTTTGAATACCTTGTTAGCAAGGATAACTTGAAATGGATAACCTTGAAGACGGAGCACGCAACCTTTATTAGCGTCTGCTTGCAGGTATAAATAATTTGATGCAACTTTGACTGAGCTTAATACGAGTATATTAACATTATTAAACATAACATAACTGTTGCGTCTTATCATCTGTTCTAGCAAAAGAGCTATGTTAAATTTTGGCGTAGAGTACCCTTGATTTTGATTTGACAGTAATAGAACTGGTATGTAATAAACAAAATAAATTACATAACTTAAAACAGAATTTAATGGTCTAGAAATAGTTAATACAGATGGATGCCGATTGCTGACAGTCGTTTAGAAAAGTGTATGGAGTTAATGTCTAGGGTCAATGACGACTCGTCTGCGCTCGAACTTTTATCCTAGAAATGTTACTGCAAAATAACTCGCCCACCATTTACTTCTAAATGGGAAACCTCCGCGACGCCTATTGAAATTCTATTAAATTTTTAACTCAATCAGATGCTATTAGCAAATCATTGAAGTTAACAGATATTACCGACAGCTTAAATCCTTCTCATACCTATGTGTGTTCACGCGGCGTATAATTTCGGCGCAGATGCCGCGTATTGACGGCGCCGTAAATGCAATACTATAAGACGTAACACACACAAAGCGCGGAGCACGCCGGCTGTCTGTGGGCGCCCATTTAAACGTATGTTAATAGATCTGCCGTACTCCCGAGCCGACCCGTCGCCGTCCCGCTTACACCTTCCGTATGTGTTGCGCATAAGGGTTAAGGTTTAATAGTGCGATTGAAAGTGATTAAAGCGAGTATCGGCGCAGAAATATACGCCGCGTGAATATACCCTAAGACCACAAACTGGACGACTCTCTGGCGCCGGCGGAGGCAATCTGGCTCGTTCTCAACGCCAGCGTACAAATCGCGCAGTCTGCGACAGTTCAGTGACGTTTCTGATGAGTGTGCGCGATGTCGATACTGCGACATGACCTATACAACGTGTTCTTTTTTATTTCCCATAACTACGATGCTGTAGCGTAAAAGAATGTGTTTGTCGAAAAAAAAAATGTCTCAGTCGCACTGTGTTGGAGTTTTACAAGTTATACAATTGTCTGGAACTTGCATACATGGCAGATAGCGCTTTAACTGATACGCACATAGGTGACTACCTACCGAGGCGACTGCCTTGCTCATTAATATAAATGGTAAAAACCTTAGAAGTTACCACTTGTCATAACAAATTAAGTGTATAGAAACAGTTTTATGAAATCAAAAAAAGGAAAAAAGTGATCATTTCTAAAAAATCTTATCTCGTTCCCTAGGGCGGTTTAACTTATATCTTCAATTTATGGGAAATCAAAAGGAACACAATATTAGTAGTTTTTATATGTACGCTGCGCTTGCCGATGAGCGGCCTCCATTCTAGAACCTTTCTGCCCCATCGGCCGTCAGTTCTACGTGCTATGTGCCCCGCCCACTGCCACTTCAGCTTGCTTATCCGTTGGGCTATGTCAGCGACTTTTGTTCGTTTACGGATCCTCTTCATTTCTGATTCGATCTCGCAAGGAAACACCGAGCATAGCCCTTTCCATAGGCCGCTTCCAACCGGCCAATCTGGAAGTCAATGAGGGAGGCCTATGTTCAGCAGTGGACGTCCTATGGCTGAAATGATGATGATGATGATGATGATATTCTGTATGAGTTATTTATTATGGGCAAAAGAAGAGCTAAACCCGTTCGTACGTTTGATTACACACGGTAGATAATTGACATTGGTTATAGAGTCGAAAAAGTCAGACTTCTCCTGAAACAAAAACAACAACCATTTCTATAATTCGAAATTAAAAAATCACTTTCCCATATAATTACGATTTGTACAGTTTTAAGATTTTGGTTGTTGATGTGGATGTTGGTCTTATATAAATAATTGTTGTAATTGAATAGGAAAATAGGTCTATTTCCGCTCCAAAACCAACGGAAATTAACCGTGTTTTATTTGCTATTCCATATAAGTGGTCTATCTAAAATCTGCAAAAAATATTTCCTTTAATTTTAAAATTAATTGACCGAAAGTTGAAAGTGTATGTGAAGGTAAGCAACAGTACTACACTGACTATTCGAACGCGCAACGAACCGCTCGACGCGCAAAGAACGGCGAAGGCAAATCTAGGCATAGCAACAAATGCGCGAGAGCCGCACCCGCCAACCTAAGGCCCGCATTCGTTCAGTTTGTGGCCTAACAGTAAAGCTGTGGGTCGATAACAACATAACAACGGAACAATTAATTTATTAAATAAATAAATAAAATTGGACAACCTATTTAAGTAGCCAAAGCACATGGGCTACAGAAACGGAAACAACGACGGTACTACAGCATCTAGACAATATAGAAAAGTTATTTTTCTGCATTGACCGACCGGAAATCGAACCCTGGATAAACCCTCAGAGATAGCGACACCAAGTCCGGCAAGCTCGCCTATATGCTATGGAGGTCGTCAAAATTAACGATGTTGTTTTGTTAATTGTAAGGGAACTTATAGACGTGCAACAACTAGTTAATGACTGCTTGCGACAATGGTCGGCGTCAGTAGACGACCATTGTCGCCGACAGGTACTTAGAACGGGACGAAGCGCTAGGAAGAATATTAAACGCCTACATAATTTCTTCAACCTTTTGTCATGACATGACTTAACTAAAAGATACAATATATACAAGCGTAACAGCTCAGTGCAGAGACAGCAAGAACCTTGTTATATCTATGTATTTTTAGTACATTTTTAGAATGATGTAAATTAAAAATCCACAGTCGATTGTAGACGAGCTGATGCGCCAGAAGAACGGTACAGGTCCTACGTCGCCGCGCCACTTAAAGCGCGGCAGCCTCACGTACGTGCGCCGGGACGGCTCCAGCCAACTCATCACGCCGTCGTCTTCCAGCGACACGCTTAGTTCAGCCGTAAGATACAACACAATTTAGTTAAAACTTCAATAGTAGACACGACAAGCTAAGACGTCAGAAGAACGGTTCGGGTCCTATGTCGCCGCGGCACTTGAAGCGCGGCAGCCTCATGTACGTGCGCCGGGACGGCTCCAGCCAACTCATCACGCCGTCGTCTTCCAGCGACACGCTTAGTTCAGCCGTAAGATACAACACAATTTAGTTAAAACTTCAATAGTAGACACGACAAACTAAGACGTCACAAGAACGGTACGGGACCTATGTCGCCGCGGCAGTCTCACGTACGTGCGCCAGGACTCCAGCCAACTCATCACGCCGTCGTCTTCCAGCGACACCCTTAGGTCAGCCGTAAGATACAACATAATTTAGTTAAAACTCCAATAGTAGACAGTGGACGAGCTAAGATGTAAGAAGAACGGTACGGGACCTATGTCGCCGTGGCAGACTCACGTACGTGCCGACACTCACTGACCCAGTTCTTAATTAAGATCATATCATTCGTCTTTTAAGTACTCTAGGGTTTTTTAAGAATTTGTAACTACACTCAAAACACTACACTAAAAGTGTGTTTACTTTCATCATTTACTTATTTATTCACTACTAGGCAAAAGCCTCTTTTATGCTCCCATGAACCATTAATTTCTGTTTTGTCGAGAATATTGGTTAAAATAATTCGTTACTTTCTTTTCAGAATGGTGATTCCTATACATCGGGTAGTTCGAGGGAAATATTTTCGGTGCAGAAATTGGCTGAAAAATTTACGTCTGTCGCTTTCAAATCGGGCCGGGACTGCGTGGAGAACAACGCCTTTGAAGCGATTGGGGACGAGGAGCTGTAGAGATCTGTCAGAAAAACGAATTAAATCGAATAACCTTCCAAAGAACGGTTAGTATGTGAGAATCAAAGTTGCCAATAATATTGTATAGTCTAAAATCTAAAATGTGTATAGTTTTTATTGTACAGTTTCTAAAACGCTAAGTCTGGAATGCATTCTCAAGATTTGAATAAAATTTTGACCTTATTTAAATTTACATAAAATTTTGAGAAGGCGTCAATGAATTAGTTTCACTCATTATAAGACTCTTCAATCATTATCATAAGATAAAAAGTAAAATATTTTTACTCACGCGGAAGCGTTTTTTTTTTAGCAATTGACTTGCCATTAAATTAGGAAGATAAGATTTATCACATAGTGGTATTTAAAAGCGAGAAATATCAATATACATAATTAAAATATTAGTTATGTCTTATTGGCTCCATTATTTGAAGCAGAATAGATATTAGTTTTGTGTAGGTATAGGTCATATGTGTACCAAATAAAAAAGACACCTATGTTTACTACTCACTAAATACAATTAATTAAATATTTTAATTAACTTGTATATTCTTATCTACATCACAATCGTAATCATGTTAAAAAGAAACATATTTATAGCTTGGCAAAAAATATATGACCCTTATCATGACATCTTATGTGAAACTTTGGCAAAAATTTTAGGGTTCCGTAGTAAAATAAGAAACCCTCATAGTTTTACCGAGTCCGTCTGTTCGTAGCTTAACAAGCCGTAATTTGGCATGGTTGTGCATATTAATCACGCTTACAAAATCGTGAAATAAAAATTACATGCATATTTTTTATGCGTTTAGCGGGGATAATTTTTTTACTCGTCTATTCCATTTTTGGGTCGTTGGTAGTTATGAAAATGGCGAAAGATACGTTTTGTTCCTTATAATTGGTAATTCTCGAAAAAAAAACAACTTGACGGTTCGTCTGAAAAATACAATCATACATGTATAATACTGTTTATATTTCATATTTAACAATCAAAGGGCAAAGTTTTGCATATTAATATTAATCGAACACACTGATTGTAATATTTGTAATGGACTTTACGTAATCGAATAAATATCTCGGTTTAATTAACTACATACGAATAATAAATAAAATTATTTATTTATTTATAACGCTAGTCGTTGGATAGGTCTTAAATAATAATAAATTAAAATATTGTGGGTACGGAATAATCACCTTTTTGATTCAGAGATTCGTTTAAATAAATATTAATCTCGTATCAATGCATTTTTTAAAAGTTATTTCGAAAAAACCTTCCTAAAGATTCACATGGATTTGGCATGACAAACATCGAGCCTATTCACTGTCGTTTTGCTTTCGTATAGCACCGTGTTCTTGGTACAGCAAGATCCACTGTATATATGGCGCTTAACACAGCGCGTGGCTCGACACACACCATTTTAATGACAACACTATCCATATTATTTTACAGCGCGACTAGCTTATCTGTGAATCTGCCATTTATCTAAAATTGGTTTAAAATTGCACCGATTCGTATGACAGCGCCCTCCTTCAATTCACAGTAGCGTTGCCGAACTATCGATAGTTTTTATCTGAAAAAGCCATATCTATCAATTGGCCTATCGATAGTATCGATACTATCAATAGTATTGCTGCTCGCGGAGAATAAACTATCGATAGTATCGATACTATCGATAATATTATTGCTCGTAAATAAAAAAACTATTGATAGTATCGATTATTTAAGACTATCAATAGTCTGTAAATTTGCAATAGTATTGGGTATGTTTTAAGAGTAATGTAATTCAACGAGAAACATTAGGGGCCGACATATTTAAAAAAATATTGTTATTGCTACCGACCTGACTGTGCTAGTGCTAGTTAGAGATTAAAATGATGTATAAAGGCAATTAATATATTAAGCCACTATTAATAAAATTAAATGTAGTGGTTAACTATTTGAAATAATTCAAGTATTCCAATAACCCTATTGTACTATTGTAAATTGGCAAACTATCGATAGTCTAGAAAAATCGATAGTATCGACAAAATCATAGTATTTGATTTAAGAGTGACAATACTATCGATAGTTTATTTTTCAAGAGCAACAATACTATCGATAGTATTGCATAGATTCAATAGTATTGCCTTATTCTGAGCTATCGATAGTATCGATACTATCGATAGGCCAATCGATAGTCTTGCGATAGTTTGACTATCGATCGGCAACACTAATTCACAGATAGTCAGATAAGTAGGTGGAAATGTAACCATGATTATTTTGTTACTACACTAATGCCAAAGTATGACAGAAGATCGAACCCTTATTGCATGTTTTAAGTTTTAAAGATGGTTATCATCTTAAAACTTAATGAAAGATCAATGTATTTCCAAGTACGTAGTGGTTACTTCCTATTACCATAAAAAGCTGCTTTTAACGCCCTTATGACATGAGTAATATATTTGTTGTCAGGCTTTAAAAACTTACCCGGGAATTTCTAGTTTCCACCAGGGCTTCAGTCAGTTAATAAATAGGTATTGAACCAATTTTAGTGTAGACGAAAGTTAGAAACTCAGGATAGGGTTTAATTAGCTTGTGATAATTTGTAATAAGCATTAATACAGAATTAATTATTTGTTGGCTTCAGTCGAATTATTTTTTTCTACTTGATTTTAAAATCCAATCCAAAAAGTCTGTCTCGCGTCGTGGATCTTAACCCTCGTTTATGAGATATTCATTATTAGGTGTAATTATTAATTTAATTAAAAAAATTAAGACTAGTGTATCTAAATGTTACAAAAACCACCTAGTCTGTAAATTTCCCTTTAGTTTGTATTATACGGTTATCAGGGGATGTTGTTAGAAATCGCTTCGTTTTTCCAGCACTTGTTAATTTTCAACATTATTTGTTTTCTTTACTTTTCTCGAAATCTTAATTTTTATACTGAAAGAAAATATACTATCTTTTTGGTAATATCGAAATGTATAATTAAACTTTTTAAGATAAGAGGATTTTTATAAAAGATCTACCATTGCCTATGTCATTGAAGTCATATAAAATCTGCTCCAAAATGGATGGATATATTATGTTTCACTTTTTTTATTAGCTTGTAAGCAATATTTGTTTCTTCTGCTTCTTGATACGTCACTAAAAACATTGTCTAAACATTGTATACGCACATTGTAAACCATCTTGTATAGTATCAGTAATTCTATGTTATCGGCAAAGCATGTACTTCAGGCATTCTATAGAATACCTATGCATATACATATACAGGGTGTAAGGGTCAACACCGTTAACAATAACATATATTTTTTACAACACGATATTGTTACAGATATCTTTTTCTTTCTTTATGTCCATATTAACATCAATGTTTGAGATCATTAAAATCAAATCAATCTACCTATTCCGATCACTGCTTATAACATACGCGGGCAACTCCGGACTTACGCTCATAAAATAAAACTTCCGAATCGCGATAAGACTGCTCATTTATGTATGATGAACAGATGGCCACACGCGTATGAAAATGTTTCGTTCGGTCGGACGTATAAATCAATCATTTAAAATAACCAATAACTTGTTTTTTTAACCTTGACAAAATATAAATACCTAAAACTAGCCGTGTAAAAAACTGGACTGTTTTTAATTGCTCATACATAAGTGTCATAAGAACACAGTCATTTAAATTTGCTAAAAAACATAAGAAATTGTATAAATGTGAAATTCGTCTTGGTAATGTATAAAAAGTTTATAGGCTGTGGGCTGATCAATTTCTTCGATCAAGAATACACTAGATAATCTGTACTTTATTGCTTTACGAACGCGCGTGAATATCGTCACAAACAAAACTGCACCTTAATGTTTGCGGTTAAGGCATATGTTAGAACAATTTTTTTCTACTCAATAATATAGAAAGACGGTGCCATATTTAAGTACTGTATAAGAGACAGGTATACAGATTTATGAATTAACAAAATTTTCTATCAGGCAGTAAAATCGACTATGAATCGCATTATATAGAGACATGTTCTCCATGACCTCCTACCATGATCCTTAGCAATGTTAGACGGACTAGTGAGATAGACAGACAGAGAAATTAATGCTGTTTTACCTACCTATTTTGCGTGAGTCGAGTAGCAGAGCGCTAGTCCAGTTAGGGGCCATCCATAAATTACGCCACAGGTTTAGGGGGGAGAGAGGGGCTCGACGAAGTGTGATATTGCGTGACAAGAGGTGTAAGGAGTCTTAATATACATTGCCGATAACATCTATTTTAATATAACTGGGAAACATTATTGCCTACTAAAGCATAAAGATGTTTTTTACTAAGTATCATTCCGTTCGTGTCTGCGCTAGGCCTCGTCAAGCTGGCTGGTTTACCGGCCCCTCCCAAAGCGGATTATATTTTTAAGTAAATGGATCAGACTGAATTGTCATGGGATTAATAAAGCCGTAACAGTATACTAATTCATCATGTAAGCCTTTAGTTGGCTGAAATGTTATGTACCTACCTACATAATTGTTTTAATCAAGTTTTTAATTTATGTATTTTTACATTCGTTTAGGCAAAATGCGAGTTACATGCAGACAATATCACTAAGTAATTTAAGAAATATGAATGATGTATTTTCAGTAAAAATGTTATGGGTTTAAAATATTAAGATGATGATTGTAAAAGACTATTTAAATATTTTGTAAGGACTATTAGTTTACTATGTCATTGTAATGATTTAGTATGTACTCAAAACAGAAAATTTAATTGAAGGATTAGTGAATTGAAGATAATAATGTAGGTATTTGATATACTTTTGAAATTAGTGGACCAAACCATGATGCCAAAACGCTATTTCAGATAAAATAGCTAGGCTCAGTAAAACCAATGTAAGCGTTAAATGTCATGGAGACTTAAATACTTTTTTTAAGTATTCTTTTTTTCTCTCTTCTTGTGGCATAATCAATATAAAGTTAAAAAACTTACATTCACCTAAACTAAACGATGAAAGTGTAGTTTTTGTCTTGTGTGCAAACTTAAAACTGGTGGTGTAATTGCAAAAAAGATTATTTATTTAGTAGAAAATAATCAAAAATTTATAAAGCAAATCTAGTTTAGCTTATCACTGTAAATTAAAATATTGTTCGTCCACAAAAAAAAAAATGATTGTCTGTCCTTGTAGGCAATAGAGGCTCAACCTTGATATATAGATAAACTATGTACTATGTAAACAATAGGTACTACTTACACTTTTTTACTAATATAAGTGTATAAAATTGTGTTCTCTTATTGCATTGTTGTCTATTATAAATTTATATTTGTTATTATGGTTATGTGAAATTCAAATTAATTTAAAGGGACCATTTGTTACTGTATTTATTACTATAATATTATTATACATTGATATTTAATTAGTTATATGCCCCACTTCTCAAAGGCCATATTACACACCTTATTGCCATAATGTTTTGACTCTAATTCTCTACTCATTCTAATATCTTTTGTAAGATCTTATTACTTTTTTAAAATAAAAAAATTGTAGTTAGGTCCAATAAAATGTTTTTCTTTTAATAATATAACCGGTTTCAATGTTAACAAGTTACCCTTTCCCCCACCGTTATTAATGATTTATCTTAACATTTTGCATGCAACATTCTTTCTGAATAAAATATGATGTAATAACTAGTTACACTATGCGAATATGTGCGCATACAGTCAACGGAGGGCCTAGTGCAAGTTCCACAAATCAATCGCTTTGCATAAATATATCAAAAGGAATACAAATTAACATTTACTATTCAATCAATTTATGAGAAGTGACCACTTTACAAAACAAACTAGGCCCTCAGTTTATCAAGCACCATAAATTATCAATTTCTTAGACTGATTTAAAGTTTGACTCATACTTTATTTAATATATATATATAATACTTAAGAAAATTTGGGAATTTGTTGTAGGTTGAAAAAAGTTGTGTGTTAATTTAGAAGTGTTATTGAAAAGATAAATAGAAAATCCAAGATGTAAAATTAACTTGCTAAATTTATTAAATTAAAATAGATAAAACTATGAACATAACAGATGGGTGTAAGTGTTTAGTAGGTCTTCTCCCATTCCTCACGTTCTAGCCTTTCCTTTTTAACTTGTTCCACAACAGGTGAAAGATAGAGCTGGTCTTCTTCAAGCTTTGTCCACTCCTCTTTAGGCAAAATAGTCTTTTGCATAGACAACTGGACAGCACGGATCATACGGAAGTTGCGCTCATCAACTACATGATCGGGTAAACGGCGAAGGGCTTCTTTAACATCACCAGTTTCATAAAGACAGTCATCACGCCATAATCCTGGAATTTAATACTAATTATTGACAGAATCTGCACTATGCCTCCACATCCAGAACCTATAAATCCGGAGTCTCCGTAGATTTGATTTGTTAGCTACTGTGGTATTGTAGGCAGTGAATATTGAGGTATCAATCCCACTACTATATTTCAATATCCTGTGAATCCAGCAGCTCAAGAAGTGATCAGTTACAGGCAGGGATCAAAACAATGTAAAATACATAATATTATTGTTTGTAATATAAGAAAAAATCCTTTTTGTTTAAGTATGAAGTCAACGAGGCAGTGGTACTGCAAGTAGGAAAAAAAGGGTTTGGTAGGTTATGATGGATAATTCTTATATTTTGTTCCCATTTGTTATACAAAGACTATTAGACGTATATTTAACATATACGTACCGTATCGATTGAAACCCGACAGATTATATGCCCACTTCTTTACGTTATTGCCTGAAAAACAGAAATCAGAAGTTACATAACTTGATACGCGTATCAGACTTATGTGAAAAAATATTAAGTACATTATCCCTACACATAACTGCAGTCGTTCTCAAAGCCATATTTATAGAAAATCAGATGTAACTTGATCACAAGCACAATTTAATGTTAAAACAGCCAGCCACAAAATCTTTGGGTAAAAATTTATTATCTGTGGGTAAAATTATTTTACAGACAGACACATGACTTTGACACTTTGACAGTCAGTCTTTATTTTTTTAAATATTTATTGTTTTGCGGCTTTGGACAAGGTCCAAGGCAGTCAGTCTTAATCAAGCATTGACTTAGAAATAAACATGGACTGGCTATCCCGTACAAATGACAGCTAAATTTTTCGCGCCATTATTAGTTGAACCCAGAACTGATTTTGACGTATAATAAACGGTACGGACGGTAAGTATTAACGGTTTAACTAATAAATCGATATTTATTACCAGATTGTGAAACTATAAAAATAGTTATTTTATTTTGAAACTATATAATAAAAAATATTTTTCGTAACTTCACCCTCCTGTGATACTTTGACGTTTCGATACGAAATTGGATTTACATACGATGATTTTATAACAGTTTAAGATTTTTTTTTTCTTGTAGGTAGACAAATAAAATCTATTGTCTATCTACCCACTGTAATTAATATAGAAACAACATCTAAATAGATGTTGTTTTATAAATATACTAGCTTTTGCCCGCGGCTTCGCTCGCGTTAGATTTGATTTTAAGTGAAGTATGAATGTCAAACTCAGTAATTTAAAAAACTACAAAACTTCTAGACAATATTTTTAGCATGACTATCAAAACACGATATGATATGATATAATATAGCGATATATCAATTTTAGGATAACGCGGGTATACATCAAATGCAAAAATAGAACCTTTGTGTTGGGATCACGTATGGCTGTCTGTCAGTCCGTCTGTTACAACCGATTAGCTCCGAAATTACTGGCCCAATTGGATTGCAATTTGGCACAAATAATTTCAAGAATTTTCATGTTCACAATATTCATTTTAAAATTAAAGTTCCAAAAAACCATAAAATCTACACCCATATTGATAGACATTTCAACCCCATCGCATCCCAACAAGGGAGATGGAATTTCACATCCGCAACGTTTCATTTTAAAATCGTTGTTGTTTTCGTAATCAGCGACCCGATAAACCATAGAAACAATACCCATGTTGATTTTCAGACTTTGTCAGCCCCCTTCCCCTTTTTAGGAGTTGACTTTTCAAAAATTCTGAAACACATGTTTACTCATTTATCGTAAGGAGAACTTACTCCTGTGAAGTTTTGAATAAAAGAGTCTGACTAATCTTGTTTACCCATACAAACTTTGGATCCCCATTTCACCCTTTTAGGGGATGAATTTTGAAAAATCCTTTCTTAGTGACCCCTAGATTTTATAAGAAACCTACGTGTCAAATTTGGAATCTCTAGAACCCGCGGTTTAGGCTATGCGTTGATACATCAGTCAATCACTTTTGCCTTTTATATATGTATATAGATTAATTAATATAGAATGGAGTAAGGTGCTGCGCATACACCGCAGTGGTGCGGCCTTTTTGACCGTGAAGCAATAAAGACCGCGTCTGCTCATCGATGCCCGCGGCTGCCCGCGCCTTGTACTCAACGTGCACGACGGTCAGTTCAGGACAACCATTCTAGTAGAGCGCGCGACGCAGACTAAGCTAGTCGCCCGCGCCGCCGTCTGCGTTAGTGTATACAAACTGGTTTGTGCGATCCACGGCGGGCAGCCACGGACATGCCGCGGTGCGGGGCGGGCACTGGCGGCGCAGTCTTATTGACCGCCGTGTGCTTTGCAGTATACGATTCCCTTTCGTCTATTGTTCGCGGCAAAATTGTTCGGCCCGCCCTGCTACTTCGTGTACGCAGCGCCTTGATATCTCAAAAACGGTGCGTCCTAGCTCGAAATAAACAAAATTTTGGCCCCCGTAGACCCCAGGCGACGTCTCTGGAACACTTCAACAGCATTTAAACTAATCTAAAAGCAGACCTTCATCGAGGGTTGAAATCACGTAAGTAGCATTAGAGATCAGAGTTCCCCGCGTAATTCCTATGTCCCATGGGAATTCCGGAAAACCATATGCTTTATGTCACTTCCACAACTGAGAAGAATCTCATATGATGAAATACATCTCTAACGGCTTAGGCTGTAGAGCGTGCCAAAAACTTATAAACACACATACATACGCTCGAAAAACATAACCCTCCTACGGCAGCCGAGTGAAAACAACAATGTATTGAGTAAGTTTACTATAAACATAAGTTTAATAATTATAACTTTAAAAATGAAGGACTTTCAAGACACAACTTAATATCCTTTTTCACCCCTTCAGGGGTTGAATAATCAAGAACGCTGTAATACATAAATTTATTTTCAATCGTCACCATAATACAAAATTTGAAAATTATTATTTGAAACTGATATGCTTTCATTAAATTTTCATTCCCTATTTTACCCCCTTAGGGCTATAATTTCCAAAAAAAACCCTTTCTTAATGGATGTCTACACTGTATTAGGTAAGGCTGTGCGTTGATATATCAACAATTAGTCAGTTTACCATTTTAGATAAATAGATAACTGAAATAGAAAGTTTCTTTCCCCTTTTCACCTACTTAAGGGTTGAATTCAAAAATATTTTATGTCCACAATATTAAATTTCCGAATCGATGTCATTTTTGTAATTAACATCCCAAAAAACCATAAAATCGACACCCGTATTGTTATTTAGACATTTCAACCCCATCGCACCCCAATAGGGAGATGATATTTTAGGTCCGCAAAGTTGTATTTTAAAATTGTTGTTGTTTTCGTAATCAGCGACCCGATAAACCATAGAAACAATACTCATGTTGATTTCAGATTTTGTCACCCCTTTTACCCCCATTAGGGGTAGATTTCGCAAAAAACCTGAAACACGTGTTTAATCATTTATTGTTAGGAATACTCCTGTGAAGTTTCGAATAAAATAGTCTAACTAATCTTGTTTCCCCATACAAACTTTGGGCCCCCATTTCACCCCTTCAGAGGGTGAATTTTGAAAAACCCTTTCTTAGTGCACCCCTAGACCTTATAAGAAACCTACATGCCAAATTTGGAATCTCTAGCACCAGCGGTTTGGGCTGTGCGTTGATATGTCAGTCAGTCAGTCAGTCAGTCAGTCAGTCAGTTTCTTCTTTTATATATATAGAAAACATGAATCTAACGTTCGTTATGGCGCGTGCACAATCGCATCGTTTTTTATTTAAAAAGAATAACTAAATACGGTTTTCTTGTATTCTAGGCTCGACTCTGTCTGTACCGCTCTCTATAGCTTGGCTCATACTTTCTTTAGCACCCACACACCACGTATATTATATCATAAAGCCGGTGACAGATGGCGACCGATGCTGCTACGGACTCTTCTTGATATTGTAAGGTCAAACGCTGCTATTGGTCGATCTTTTGGTTGGCGGAAGTTGACTGAAGGATATACCAATGGCAGTGCTTGACCTAACAATGTCAAGACGAGTCCGCAGCCACGTCCGTCGCAGTTTGTTACCAGTTCAAGTTTTACCGTAACACCACATTTCGGGTATTTTATTCTAGGCAATCAACCCAGTCACACTGTAACTTTAATGAATACAGTGCGAGTCTTCATAAATAACACAAGAAAGAGCACCAGATACACAAGTGTAAATAAGGAATTCTATGCTTAATTTTATCGACGGTAAACATATTTAAGAAGATCTTTAAAAAAAAATTTTTTATTTTTACAAGTTTCTGTATCCTACTGTAATTTTTAAACTTATTATTTGTAACAATTAAACAAACTTAATAATGATTGGAAATGATTAGTATTCTTTAAATTGTTACATTGACATTTTAAATATGTTTTCCGTCGATAAAATTAAGCATAGATTTCTTTTTTTAATATGTGAAGTTGATGAAGACTAAGGCTTGGACTACATACACACGGGATTTTTCAGAACTCCATACAAAACGGCTCCAGACAAGCCAGGATTCAATTCATTTTGTATGGTGTTCTGAAAAGTTCCGGGTGGATGTAGGTCCGAGCCTAATCCTGTAGATCGAAAAGCGTTACGAATATCGACATAAGGTATCTTTAACTTAAGAGAGTGCGCGCACGGGAGACTTTTGTCGCTGCGACGTTTTTGTCTCTCATATCAAGTCCTCTGTTAAGTATGGAGGTGCGCGCACGTTGTAACGCGACAACTGGGAGACATTTTTGTTCGCCGACCAGGAGACGTATTTTTGAATCATGCGAATTCCAATCCGAATACGAAATTGCAAGATTCGAATGCGAATTCCTAAAATCACTATTTTTGAAAATTCATTCCGTGAATTCTGCAACGACCACTCGTTTTTGTTTTCTACTAGTAGAAAGTACGGTAGAATTACATTGACAAGTAAACGTATGTTTGACAGAAATTTGACATAATAACTTTTTATTTACGTTTGTTAATGAGCTTATGCTTTATGGTTTATAATATTTTCTGCGTAAAACAAAAATAGTTACAAGATTACAATTTAATAGTAACACCTATTTCGAGTGATTCAAAAATGCGTAAAATCGTGAGCAATAGAAAACAACAACAAACAACTTTCGAAATAAAAACCAATGTTTTTTAGTTAAATGAAAAACATTGGACAAAATTGTGTCTCTCCGCCAGTGTTGCCAGATTCATAGGTTAAGAATTATCCTAGTTTTACTGCAAAATTATCGTGTTATCGCATCCCCAGTTAACAAAATTACTGTATTTGTAACTACCGAATCTAGATTTTACTAGTAAAAGAACAGATTATACGGCTCAAAAGTTTAAATCTTGTTACTGGTTCTCTTTTTAAAATTACAAGTTTTTGTTAACTAAATTACTGCAGTACTTACAGCACAAGCATCGAGCACATACCCTAAAGAGCAGCAAAACGAACCATCTTTCTCCGAAACTAGTAAGTGATTTTTCACTTACATTTAGTATGAAATGTCAACTCCTATTAACTCTCGCCTAAATTAAAAAGTACAGATACAGATTTAAAAATGGCAAAAATTTTTACGCTAAAAGTCTATCTCTTTCGTAGTGCAAAGAAATTATATTTACTATCCTGCTGTCAGAGTCAAAGTTGTTCAAATACTTAATGGTAAAATGTATTCAAATAACACACAACAACAAATTAAAATTTCATAAAATTATCTTTTACTTAACTGAGCAAAATGTCACGGATTTTCGTAGATTTATCGTGCGATACATTATTATTTTTTCTATTAGAGAGTGCGCGCACGGGAGACTTTTGTCGCTGCGACGTTTTTGTCTCTCATATCAAGTCCTCTGTTATGTATGGAGGTGCGCGCACGTTGCGACGCGACAACTGGGAGACTTTTTTGTTCACTGACCAGCATGGGTGACAAAATTGTGTCTTTGTTTTTTTTTTAAATACTGGGTTTTACGGCTCTGGGTTCTAGACCTCACAAATAAAAATAATTAAACAACATGTAAATCCAAATACTCAGTGTCTTGTTTTGGTGCTCAAACACAACTTTTTCTAAGACCATCGAAATTTCGAAATAAAAACCAATGTTTTTTAGTTAAATGAAAAACATTGGACAAAATTGTGTCTCTCCGCCAGTGTTGCCAGATTCATAGGTTAAGAATTATCCTAGTTTTACTGCAAAATTATCGTGTTATCGCATCCCCAGTTAACAAAATTACTGTATTTGTAACTACCGAATCTAGATTTTACTAGTAAAAGACAGAATATACGGCTCAAAAGTTTAAATCATGTTACTTGATTACTTTTTAAAATTACAAGTTTTTGTTAACTAAATTACTGCAGTACTTACTGCACAAGCATCGAGCACATACCCTAAAGAGCAGCAAATACGAATCATCTTTCTCCGAAACTAGTAAGTGATTTTTCACTTACATTTAGTATGAAATGACAACTCCTATTAACTATCGCATAAATAAAAAAGTACAGATACAGATTCAAAAATTGCAGATATTTTACGCTAAAAGTCTATCTCTTTCGTAGTGCAAAGAAATTATATTTACTATCCTGTTGTCAGAGTCAAAGTTGTCCAAATAAAGATAAAATGTATTCAAATACACAGATTGAAATTTCATAAAATTTTCTTTTACTTAACTGAGCAAAATGTCACGGATTTTCGTAGATTTATCGTGCGATACATTATTATTTTTTCTATTGCATTACATTCCAAAATATTGTGAATCTAGCTTATTTATCCCACGTCTGGCAGCACTGCTCTCCATGTATTCTAAGGCTCCAGGCTTAAAAGGGCTAGAACCCAGAGCCGTAAAACACAATTATAAAATTAAAAAAAATTAATTCTACATTACAAGCGAATGACGCTTCGAATTTTAAAAAAAAGTTTCGTCTTTGTCTCCTTCGTGCGCGCACCCCTCTTTGGAGACGCGACGCGACAGAGACAAAAACTTTTTTGTCCCAGCGACAAAAGTCTCCCGTGCGCGCACTCTCTTAGACAAAAACTTTTTTGTCCCAGCGACAAAAGTCTCCCGTGCGCGCACTCTCTTAGTTCCAAATTCCGATACTACATCCTCAGCGCTAAAATGGCGATAATCAAATAAATACACGTGAATATCATTTGACAGTAGCCAGTCTATGTTTATTTTATGTCTATGGGGCCTAGGGCTATTAGTTGAGTTGAGTCAAATTGTTATTTTAGTTGCGCAAAACAGCGATAATGAAATTTTCTACTGAAGAATACAAAATGACTTCGAATCTTTTAAAAAGTAATATTGGAGTGGTAATATCATTGTCTTGTTTTGGCTCAATCCACCAAAGTTTATGATTACGTGTGTGTCAGCTAGCCAGAGCCAGCCGATAAGTTGTTGCGCGTGGCTCATTCGTGCTCTTATCAAGTTGTTTGTTTGCTTCATGTGAACTTCGAATGCCCTCGCTCGACCTCCTGGCTCCCAGCCCCGCTTATCGTTATCAGCTCAATAAAATGAGAAGGAGGGTAATTAATTTACCAGATACTGTCGCGCATTCACGCAAGGAGTACCTATTCTCATACTCGCTCTGAGTTTTCGTTGATATTAATAAGCTATTAGGTTTATGTAACTTTGTTTTGTTGAAAAAGTTTTTCCTGTGTTCATTTTAATTGTTTGTGATTTTTTCCTTCATCCTGCATCCAAGAGGAGGAATGCCAAGTGACTGTCGAGACTGTCTGGGTATTCGTTATCGAATTAATTCCCTGCACCAGACTTGGAAGTGGCTGCATCAGACCATAGCTCTACACGAATATCTGATCTCCCTCTCTTCGGCTGATACTGACGCTTGTTGCTCTATGCACTAGTGGACTTGTATAGACATTTAGAATTTAGAACTTTTTAAGACGTAATTTTAAGTAGTTTAACTAATCCACGCTTAATAAAAGTAATTGTGACTATATTCATACAAAAAAGTTTACGTTTTCCCTAATTATTAAAAAATGGCACAAACAATGATGAAGAAAATTGCCATGAGCAGCGCATGCATTATGGTTGGAATTACTAGAAGAGCTAGTGCCCGAAGCCTGGTTACCACTGGAAAGAACTTATCTGCCTCAAAGGAACGTGAATTACCAGCAGAGGGGGAGATCACCAAGTCGGTCTTCATGTCCCAATCTACAGATATTTACACCAATCTGGCTCTTGAAGACTGGATGTATCGCAATATGGATTTCTCTAACCACCATGTTATGATGGTTTGGCGGAACGAGCCATGTGTTGTGATTGGCAGACACCAGAACCCTTGGCAGGAAGCTAATGTGCCACTGTTAGCCGAGAGGGAAATTGCCCTGGCCCGCCGCAACAGTGGAGGTGGTACTGTATACCATGACCGTGGAAATCTGAACATAACTTTTTTCACACCTCGTGAGAGGTATGACAGGAAATACAACTTGGAACTCATCAAAAGAGCACTCTTTCGTGGTTTTGGAATCAAGTCCATCATCAATGAGCGGCAAGACCTCATTGTTAGAGATAAATACAAAGTATCCTTTACAAAAACGATTTATGTTGACCATGTATTATTAATATAAATCAAACATGGCCCAAGAAAAGTCACATTAATGACC
Source organism: Anania hortulata (assembly GCA_963576865.1). NCBI lineage: Eukaryota > Metazoa > Arthropoda > Insecta > Lepidoptera > Crambidae > Anania > Anania hortulata. The sequence goes on from OY756389.1 coordinate 7,513,011, forward strand.
ATTTATTTATTTATTAAATTATTATTAGATTGTCCTAAAATTTGTCCAAAATGATCATGGCCTTCTGAATTAATATTTTGATAAAAATCATTCCAGCATTTTTGTTAGTTTATTCAATTATTTTCCTGAATTGCCAACTTAGATTTCTGGCACTGCTTCAAGGCTAAGCCGTTTGACAGGGTACCATCACTGCACACTTCTAGTCAACGCCAACAAGGCAGATCTCAGCAAGGCTCTGGCTAAGAGAGAGGTGAGTAACAAACCCTATTAAGACAGGAATTTACCCATTCCACCTATTCCATTCACTAAAACTTAATTTTCAACTACCTGATTATTGCCTGGAAAAGATCATACCTCATTGTACACTACAATTAATTGCATAAAATCTGTAAGGTTTTTATTAACTTCTGATGGTTTAAACTTAGATTATTTTATTATAATCTTTACAAAATGTTACAATGAAAGTATTGCCTTAGTAGGCAAATGAACATTTTACATATGCATGCATTGATGTCAAAGATCATTTGTGTTTCTGATGATTCATTGTTTACTACTTAGGAGCAACGCATAGTTTGTGCATACAGAATAATGTAATTGTTTCTAGGGCTTTTCTTGAATACAGACAGACAAATAACATCATTTGTGTTTAACCTTTCTAATTTAATAAAAAATAACTCATAAAATTCATAGCATGTTATTTCCTGATAAACTAATATAAGTATTTGTTTATTCTAACACCCTTATTTCGTCACTAAAGTCCTGTTCCCTCATAGCCATAAGTTAAGGGCATTTTTAATTCTATTTAGCATGGCATACAGACGAACGCGACGCCGTCGACGCCTTCCCCTGTGGCGAATCTGGCAGAGATTGACAACCGCGTTACAGTGGACAGTCTGCAGACGGCTGTGGGCTACGAGTTCCTTCGGACACCGGCTCTGCACCTCAGCGACGGCGGCCAAGACATGATTTCTAAGCAGCGAGGATTCCAGTTCGTCAACCCCACTGATGATTGGTTCCCAGGTAAGATTTTGAAGTTCCTTAGGTTGTAATACCAAACAACTTCGAAGCAGCTTTAAATTTAAACTTCCAGATAAATTCCGCGCGGTACCAGGGTCAGATTTAGCGGGATTCTCCCGTTCGCTTAAACTGTTTGTTAAAAGCGTGAAGAAGTGTGCCTACAGAACAGTTTCATTTGAACATACAGGATGTCGTTTTGAACAGTAGCCAAAAGGCTTCGCACATTATTGGCTTACCTAAAGTTGTACCTAAACTTACGTTATTTTGGTGTACACCTATGAAACATACGTCAATCGAAAGAGACTATAATTACAAACAAAAATTACTCCTTGACAGAATGTCGTAAATAATATACTTTGTTCAGAATTTCAGTTTGAATATATAAATAAAAATAAATATTACGTATTAAATTTGAAATTATGAATAATTGATATCATTTAAGACATTTTGTCAATATGTATAATTATTTTCTCTTGGCGTATGTTTCATAGGTGTTCACAAAAATAACGTAATTTTAGGTACTTGCAACTTTAGATATGCCAGGATACAAAGAAGTTCGAAGTCTTTTGGCTAGTGTTCAAAACAACACCCTGTATAGTAATTTAAGCAAAATTGTTCTAGAAACTTGAAGTAGGCAATAATCTTATCATTTATACACATGAATGACCCAGACTTTAGCACTGGTGATAGTTACTACATATCAGTTATTACAAAAGGGCATTGACTGACAATCAGAATGTATTCTCTATCTTTGTCGTATTCTATTTTTAATGCTTTGTCTTTATAAACAGGACTCGCGGAGTTGAAGAACGAGCTCCAGACCTGGGATTGGTGCTTTGGCAGGACACCAGACTTCACCGTCAGTCGGAACTTCCCCGTGCCGGCTGAACTGCTCGCCCCGACCAAAGTGTACTCCTCCACTCAAGAGCTGGTCATAAACATGAGCGTAGTGAAAGGTTTGATCGATGACGTCACGCTCAACATTCCCCCAGGTCTCGTTGAATCAGGGTTCCACGGAGAGGCATCCGTAATCACACATCTCAAAGGAAAAAGATTCACATCCGAAGCTTTAACTGCACTCCAAGAAGCGATGTTGACTCGCCACTTGAATACCGATGTAAGAAAATTAGATGACAAAGAACAATTTGTCGCAAAATGCTTCGATCAGGTGGTCAATACTGTCTAAACAGTCTATAATGTAAAATACATTAAGTACTCCTAAAGGTTCTAATAGTTATGTATATCAATGTAAAATATTCTTAATATAGACGTTTATCTGTAAAGTAAATGTTTATCTTGCGAACTATTTGATAAGCAACTGGTTTGTCTACAGTGTAAATAAAATGTTTAGGTGGTGTACAAAATTGTTTTTTACGAAAAGTAGCTGTTAGAATTAGTAAAATGTGCCTGTATGTTGTCGCTTCCTGTGCCTACTGTCTCCTCTTCTGTTTCCAATGGTGTTTGGTTTCTTGTTTATCATTAACTTTCAATCTGCTTATTACATTGTGTTCTTTTAGTTTAGTGTTATTTATATAATTCGTATCTCTGACACTTAATAATGGCATTGCTTCAATCCATTGTTTTACTGAAATCATGAAACACTCAGTGATCAAAAATTTACTCAGGTTTATTAAAGTTTAGTTTACAAACATTGACTAATCATCTAATTTGAATGATAATACGGATTTAAATGTTAATGACCGATTGAATTGCACTATTAAGTTTTGGATGTACGATACCAACACGCGAGTTGCACCTTTGTGCTAAACGCTACAAGAATGCATCATATCATTTGTTTTAATTAATTAAATTATATTTTTTGTAACTGGATTAACTTTCCATGTAATGTTACTTATCGACATTTATGTAGCATGTACTTTAGTAATCTAATGTAGGCGTTCTAACACTCTGAAGACCATTTCATAAGCAGCTCATTGGTTTTCATAAGATCTGCCCGCAACGGGAACTTTTTTGTATGAAATGGATTGTTTGATTAATTTTAGTTTCCGGTATGTTAGTTGATTGTGTTTGAGGTCACTTCTTTGTCATAAAGTAGGTTGTCATTGTAATTTGTATATCTGAACTGATTTTAACTAACTACAAATAATAAGCGTTACAATTAAGTTGTAACTAATTTTAATAGAATAACTATACATCGTAATTTTGATATTTTTTGTTAGAATTATTTAAAGGCGGTACTAAGTTATAGGTTAATGAATTTTATTGTACTATGTTAATTACATTACACCGTTTGTGGCAAAGTTTATTGTTGATCGTGTATTATTTAGAATAGTTTGAATGTGAAATAAAGTAATGGAATATATAATTCTTCCTTTTATTAATAATTCAATAAAATCCTTTATTTTTATTTTCAATAAATATATGGAGTCAAAAGTTCAAGGCGAAGGTTGGATAATGTTTATTTAAATGCCATCAATAAGGTACTGACATGATCAATGGGCTTAATCAGCTGTGCGTAAGGAGGCGTAACTATCGCGAACAAACCAAAAATACTTGGGCTATGCATGCAAATGAATGGCGGATTAGCAGAAGCATGCGCACTTGTCCTCGCACAACAGAAACCCGCTTGGAGGCAGCTCTTCCTCTCGCTTTCTGAAGAGCCGCGGTGGTGGTCGCTGGCCGGCGCAGGCGCAGCCAGTCCGCGTTCGTGCATTGAGGCGCGCGCGCACCGTGCGCCATATTGAATTTTCACGGGTTGGCATGACAACGGCGTAAACAAACGCGAAGTTATTGTCTTTGCAATATTTTGATTAGTTACTACAAACTTTGGACTTCTAGTGTTGTGGTATAAGTTACATGTATGTTTCCATTGCGACAAGAAGACGAGTAAGTATAAATATTTCATATCTAAAGAGTCTACCTATAATATCTAATAATTTAGAAATATACACATTAAACACATTACAATGATGTTCTTTAACGAATGAGGGATGTAAACATTCTTTTAAATATCTGGTCTAAATATATGTATGGCAGGTACTACTACCGGTACTACGTACTTACAACTTACAAGTACAAGTGTCCCAAAAGGAAGTCACGTGTTTCAGTCCAGCCAGCCAGACACATTCTCAAGTAAGGCCCACTTGCAACACATTTTTCTAGATTTAACCTAACCCTGATTTTAAACGTCATTAGTATTATAAAAATATAAAATCAAGAAAGTTCTGCAAGTGGGTGCAGTTTATTCTAATCATTTTCTCAATCTTGCTTAAGCTATGCTAAAACCAGTAATACTTAGCTAGAGCTATTTTTGCTTAAAGTTAATTTAATCAAAGACCGAAAATGATAAAAAAAAGTTTTCTATATATTTAATAGGACGGGATACCTAGTAAGGAATCTACCGAAAAAATACAGGATTTGGATGTAATTTGGGACATAGACTATGGCCTTAATTAGATACAATATAAAACGTATAAATGATTAAGTAACAAAAAAAAACTGATTCTGCTGTTCCAATCAAACTTTTATTTTGCTTCGCCATACTAAATTATCATTTGTTTAAGAAGTAAAATACTGTCATTTATTTATGAAACGTGTTAGATACTTAAGATAGGTACATATTAACCTTCGGTAAATACTTAAGTTATTTATTTGAAAATCAACACCTAAGCAGAATCTACAATAATAAAAAGTTTAACGAATTAAAAAATATATATTATAATGGAGACGTGGTAGGGTTTTTGCTACTTTAAGTAGGCGATAACATATTAATCTAGCTAAACTAGATACATTTTTATAAGCTACATTTATAATTTTACGTAGTTACAACTTACTGAAATTGTATGGCGTAAAACATGTAAGTACCTAAATACTTGAGATAAAACCACAGAATATATAATAGGATAAATATAAAACTTTAGACTTCAGAAGATTCTATATACCTACCTAGTTACCTATTTGTACAGCGCATATGCACTTGGCTAGTTTTTGTAATCATTGTTAAGTAGTGTAGTAGCCCTGGTTGGTTTTGGAATTATGTTGGTTTTGGAATAATAAATAATATGTAAAATAAATAAAATAAAATAAATTGTTTTCACAATCACAAGAAACTAAGCAAAGCTTGTACTATGGCGACAAGATAACGGATAAACATACTTAAATACACTTATATACATCCATAACTTAGGTAGAAATGCTTGTGGGATTCAAACCCGCATCCGCTGGCTTTGTAGTCCGGAGCGCGAACTAAAACACCAGGCGGTCGTCAAATGTAGGTACTTACTTCATTTATTTATTTATTTAGACTTTATTGCATAGATTTAAAAAATCATACAAAAGGTGGACTTAATGCCATGAGGCATTCTCTACCAGTCGACCATTAGGCTAAACAGAGACGTTTTGTGGGCGGTGCGATATAGGCGATACAAATTCAAATGAAAGGTCCGTGTGAATTATTTTTAAAAGCTTAAACTACATACAGTAAATATCGATATACATAAACTTAATACTATCGTACATAGATTACATAGGCAAAATACATACGTAAATAAATATGACGACGACATGAGACTACAATACCTAAGGGTTCAAGATAATGATTTCCATTTATAAAGAAAATGAGCACGGGCAAGTTTCTTAAAAGAGTATTTACAAGGGGCTTGTTTGATATTTTCGGGGAGAGATTTCCAAAGCCGAATTGGTTGAAGGAGAAAAGAGTTAGAAATAAAACCAGTGCGGTGAGAAGGAGTGGAGAGAGTCAGTTTATTAGAAGAACGCAAGTGTCGGGAGTGTGTCGAACTAAGAAGAGTAAATTGGGAAAAATTCATACATGTATAAAAATCCTTGTATTTGTGCACCGATTCATAATTTGACGGAAGAATCGGATTACTTGGGTAAGTACCAATATCCGTAATGCTTTTATTGCAAATATAAATTTGAGCAAACACAATAAGGTTTTTATGTCTTACGAAAATAAAGTTTAAATTTGAAATCTTAACCCATAAAAGTAAATAGAAACTATTTACTCAAACAATAAGCACATCTGCACATCGACTCACATGTTAATAAAAAATGCGAGCCTTTCAAATCGATTTGGCGAAATCAAGTACCTACCTAGATTAGAAGTGATCATACAGTCTTCTATAGTGTGCATATGTACCTTCATATTTTTTGGGGTTTATAATTTATATAGCTAGGGTGTTAGGTTGAACTAAGGACATAGCATCGAGCACATATCATAGAGTATGTTCTTCAGGGTACTTAGGTACTTCTTTGAGTTGTTTTTCTCATAATTATAACTACTATGGGACTTATACTTAGGTGAAGAAAGAAAGAAGTCCAAAAGCTATACACCGTGAATTTTTAATTACCCGAGAACATTAACTAATATACCCAGATATCGATATACATCGAATTTGGCGAATAAAGGAAAAAATTTTTTAATGAGAAATTTATTTAAAATGTCCCTAACATTCCGTAAAAAATATGCACCATAAAAGTCCTGCTAATTCAAATAGTAATCATTATCATTCCAACATTAACGGAACCAAAATCTACCTAATTATAATACTACGAAGATGGTTTACATGTTTTTGGTGCATTAACAGGATTTATTTGAAGTCCTTTAAAACGATATTTTTGTATGAACGCTATAATATTTGTGTGTTACTTACTGATATACATATTTTTATTAACGCAAATTTTAGTTTTCTTGGGTAATTAAAAAGTCACGGTGTAGAATTAATTTTATTAAAAAAATAAAAACCGACTTCAAAAAACTAAAACGCTAAAAATAATCCTACTGCAAGGCACAGGCCACACCTCAAAAATAGAAGGAGGTTTGGGCCATACTCCATCACGCGGGCCAGTGCGGATTGATCGAGGGGTGTCGTAAAGCCAGTGACTAAACCAAAAGCTATACTCGATCAAAATGTATGAAACAGCAGATGTTTTTCAAATTTATTATTTGTCCCTTATTATAAGTTGATTTTATATGAGAAGAACAACCTGTAAAATTCCTTGTTACACAAGGAATGTCCTAACATCCTGTAAAATTTATATCGTAACTTTTTTGCACCACAATGTGGTTGCCACAACTGAAAGGCACTTTAAAAATCATATAAAGTACTTAAGCATGTTAAAAATTAGGCAAGTTTTATCTACAAATGGAATTCTTTTCTAGACTCCTTTGTTTTCTTCATTGTATGATTTTCGTCAAAACCTGAAAAAGAAAAAAACAATGACGGTAAGAACTTTAGTACCTGTGTTAGACAGCTCTAAGCAAATGTGCTTAGTGTTGGATCATAGTCAAATACTCCTAATAGAAAATATGAAGATTTAAGGAGAGAATTGAGTGATAGTTTATGTTAGAAAATTGCCTAATAGACGAATGGCCTGCGCCTGTCTGTGCATCTCCGTTGCACAATGAATAATTGTCGGCAACTTTGGGTTACGTAATGCTGGGCACGAGCTATGCTTGAGGTATGCGATGCATTGAGTTCTCACACTCCATCGGGTGAATAATACCTAGTCAGTGCAGTATTGTCTTAGTTTGAATGGTGATTTATGAACATGTTCAATTCATCTTAATTCCACGACTAGATTTATCAATCGTCGCGTCGCTTGAATAAGAATAGGTGATATAAAGTATTCTATTTTTTAAACAACAATTGACTTCATTGCCTATCTATGTACCTGGCTGGTTCGCAGTTACTAGATACTGACTCGTCACTGTATTCCCTATGATAAAGGCTGGTTAAGGAAACCGAGTTTCTTGCGCACATCTTCTTCTTATCGCCAGCCTATATGAAGACGACGACGCATTGGCAAAGCTACATTTTGGGGCGTCTTTATGTACCTGGAAAATGACCTATACTGAAGAGAATGAGTATTATTATGATGTGCAAAGTTATGTATAGAGTGTAGTACCTTACCTTCCATAGAGGCAAAGATCTCCTCCTAGTTAAAGTATGACAATAAAAGCTTAACAAGCGTATTTCTGAAAGAGAAGAAGCTTTACAACACCGAGGCTAAATACAACAAAAACTGTGATATAACTATGAATTGGTAAAGCTGACCGTGAAATTATGTATTTAAATTTAACAAGGTTATTTACTTATTAACCAATAAAACCTCCATTCAATATCAAACTGCATTTAAACTTAATTAATTCTGACGACCATCTGGTGTATAGTAGTTCGCGTTTTTGACTATAAAGCCTAGCGTTTGCGGGTTCGAATCCCTCGAGGGGCAACTGTTTGTGTGATAAACACGAGCTATTGTATCTAAGTAGTAGTAGTATTTTAAATTTATTAAGTACTATTATCCGTTATTTAGTCGCCATAGTGCCTACCAAGTTTAGTTAAGTTTGGGGCTTGATAATCGGTGTAATTGTTAAAAGAATTTATTTAAACAAACAATAAAGCTTAGGTAGCCTTAAAACAACTTAAAATATTTTCCAAAATATAAAGTTTACAGATACAATACCTACATATTTGCTTTATTCACATTATGTGGAAAACTTTAATATACAGGATGGCCTAAACAGTGACATTAATTCTTTTTATTGCTTTGGTACCCAGAACATTCTGAATCGGGAACATTCTGAATTCTGAATCTGAATGTTAGCTACTACTGATCGACTCAGTACGAGTAATCCACTCCAGATAAAAACCTGACAAGTGTCAGTCGTACTCGCCTAATAATTACAAAATTAGATAAATAAAGGGTCTTGAGTCTTGACAGACGATTAGAACAGATAGACAGACGGACAATAAAGTAATCCTTTTAGGGTCCCGTTTTAAATTTTGAGGTAAGGAACCCTAAAAATTACAAAAAAAAATAGATACTTACTACTTTACTAAAACACGTTTAAAGCGAAGTCAAAGTAGATTTTAGCATAAATTTAAATTACGAATAACTCGTCTGGTACCATAATTCTTAATTTTTACCCAATATTTATCCTACTTTGTTTTAGCCAGAATGACAATTACTTATTTAAGGCAACAAAGTACTATTCGTGACGATCTAAATTATCTATCGGAAAAAAAAAAAATACACAAAAAATCAATCATTAAATTGTTCTAATGATTGATTTTTTGTGTATTTTTTCTTTTTTTTCTTTTTTTATGTTTTTTGGGGTTTTCGTTGTCGAAAACCCCAAAAAACATAAGTCTAAAACTATAAAATATCGCTGAATGGAATTAATTAACTTAAGTACCTACAATGAACAGCTTAGTTATCACCTACCACAAAATTAAGAATTAGCTCGACCAATTTGTAAAATATAAAGGTTTAACACGAAGAGTTGACTGTACCTAGCTTTTGTGATTTAAGAATCCGTCTCTTTTCTTGAAGTTGGTTACAAATAGGCAAATACTATACGTTATAGTATAGTAGGTACTTGTACGTGTGCTAATAAGTGAGTATGTGCCTATTTCGACTTTCAAGCAATAGGTATTTATTTACAAGTAAAATGGTCTACGTAGAACGTTAATTTTAATTACTTAATTTAATATAGATTGGTAACCCAATTCTCGTAATTTAACAGTAATCGCAATCCAGTTCCGATCCAGTCGCAGCAACATTACTTACTATTTAAAACGGATGTCTTTTTGCGTAAACATGTTCATTCGTGCTACGAACTATAATTGCATTTATTGGGTTTACGAGCATATCGTTTTTGATTCATTTTTACTGGGACTGAGAATATACCTGGATTGCGACTACTGTCAAATTATGGGAATTGGGCCTCAGGTTTAATCGCATATACATTGTACTTCGACTGCATTGCAGAAGGTTAGTTCAGAAATCGTTTTCCAGTGGCTTATAAGCGGCGAAGTATAGACGTTAAAAAATATTTAAAAAACAACCGAATTGATAACCTCCTCCTTTTTGTAGTCGGTTAAAAAGCGTATATCGCCAGACATCTGCCAAAAGCAGGCACATCGCTGATTTGCATTAAAAATTGTACACTTATCTATGAACGCGCAATTACCTATTTGCATATCGGTCTTTAAAAAACTGATCAATCACTATAGATCATAATCTTTTATGACAGCAATAACAAATTATTATCCAATGCCGACACCAAGCAATCTTGGGCGTGTTGATTTATTTCAGAAAAAAATAATACTTCAAACGATTGCGCGTGTGTGCAAATTGTTTCGCTTTGAAAACTCTAATAATACGTTTCAAAAGTAATGTTATTTATTTATGGAAATACGGATGAGTCACTTAAGTACCATTCCCACTTCCCAAGTGTCGGTGGTCACGAACTCACGACGAGCATCACTCAAGTAGTACCACCAACAACAGAGAAAGCGAACGCAACCGGCGAATTTCAGTTTTTACAATCGATGAAACCTATACGGAATTATTATGATTTATGTAACTATAATAACAATAACTATGATGTATATACATACCCCATCATATTGTTATGTAATTTATAATGATAGGTTATCTAAATCTTTTAATAACCGAGATAAGACGTTATACTTAGTCGTTATACGTTTTAGTAACAAATTACTTAATTTAAAAAGAGGCTTAACATTACTTTAGATTGACTAAGTTTCGTAAAAGCTATCTACTTACGTTTTACTTATCTTTTTAAAAAGATGCGATTATGACGATTTGTTACTTAGTTATATCTTGTAATTCATATTTTTGTAACATTGTAGGATTATTTACTACTCAGTTTTTTTTAAATATTGGACAACATCACATACATTGCTCTGATCCTGTGATAAGTAGCTTAAGCACTTGTGTTACAGAAATCAGAAACAACGACGATACCACAACACCCAGACCCGAGACAATATAGAAAAGTTATTTTTCTACATTGACCGACCGGGAATCGAACCCGGGTCCTCAGAGATAGCGACACCAAGTCCGGTATACTCGCCTTTCGGCTACGGAGGTCGTCGAAGTTACCTATATACCTGTACTTATTACCTGAACTATTAGTTTACAAATTGAGTCAAAAAGTTGTGTCTACAAAACGATATACATTAAAATTAAAATGATTTTAGCATGCTTAGTATCAATTTCATTTCATTGCTTATGCAAACTTTTTGTATGGCTAATATAATAAGTTATCTAGGTGTACAATTCATCAATAATTGATGGTAAATAACAATCAGTGAGCAAACACAGCTTATTTGGTTTTTAAGTCATGAGAAGTAGTACTTAACTAATTAGCGTTTCTTTTACCATACACGCGATCAAAATGGTTAGCGAAACTTCAGTCCATGCACCGCTGTGAGACGGGTAGAAGCATAAATCCTCAATTAAGTAACAGCAGCCCGACGTAAAACGGTGATCGATTGCTGTTAAATGCATAACCACTTAAAAATGTAATAATTGCATGCGTTGCATGCGTACACTGGAAAACGATTTCTGAACTAACCTTCTGCAATGCAGTCGAAGTACAATGTATATGCGATTAAACCTGAGGCCCAATTCCCATAATTTGACAGTAGTCGCAATCCAGGTATATTCTCAGTCCCAGTAAAAATGAATCAAAAACGATATGCTCGTAAACCCAATAAATGCAATTATAGTTCGTAGCACGAATGAACATGTTTACGCAAAAAGACATCCGTTTTAAATAGTAAGTAATGTTGCTGCGACTGGATCGGAACTGGATTGCGATTACTGTTAAATTACGAGAATTGGGTTACCAATCTATATTAAATTAAGTAATTAAAATTAACGTTCTACGTAGACCATTTTACTTGTAAATAAATACCTATTGCTTGAAAGTCGAAATAGGCACATACTCACTTATTAGCACACGTACAAGTACCTACTATACTATAACGTATAGTATTTGCCTATTTGTAACCAACTTCAAGAAAAGAGACGGATTCTTAAATCACAAAAGCTAGGTACAGTCAACTCTTCGTGTTAAACCTTTATATTTTACAAATTGGTCGAGCTAATTCTTAATTTTGTGGTAGGTGATAACTAAGCTGTTCATTGTAGGTACTTAAGTTAATTAATTCCATTCAGCGATATTTTATAGTTTTAGACTTATGTTTTTTGGGGTTTTCGACAACGAAAACCCCAAAAAACATAAAAAAAGAAAAAAAAGAAAAAATACACAAAAAATCAATCATTAAATTGTTCTAATGATTGATTTTTTGTGTATTTTTTCTTTTTTTTCTTTTTTTATGTTTTTTGGGGTTTTCGTTGTCGAAAACCCCAAAAAACATAAGTCTAAAACTATAAAATATCGCTGAATGGAATTAATTAACTTAAGTACCTACAATGAACAGCTTAGTTATCACCTACCACAAAATTAAGAATTAGCTCGACCAATTTGTAAAATATAAAGGTTTAACACGAAGAGTTGACTGTACCTAGCTTTTGTGATTTAAGAATCCGTCTCTTTTCTTGAAGTTGGTTACAAATAGGCAAATACTATACGTTATAGTATAGTAGGTACTTGTACGTGTGCTAATAAGTGAGTATGTGCCTATTTCGACTTTCAAGCAATAGGTATTTATTTACAAGTAAAATGGTCTACGTAGAACGTTAATTTTAATTACTTAATTTAATATAGATTGGTAACCCAATTCTCGTAATTTAACAGTAATCGCAATCCAGTTCCGATCCAGTCGCAGCAACATTACTTACTATTTAAAACGGATGTCTTTTTGCGTAAACATGTTCATTCGTGCTACGAACTATAATTGCATTTATTGGGTTTACGAGCATATCGTTTTTGATTCATTTTTACTGGGACTGAGAATATACCTGGATTGCGACTACTGTCAAATTATGGGAATTGGGCCTCAGGTTTAATCGCATATACATTGTACTTCGACTGCATTGCAGAAGGTTAGTTCAGAAATCGTTTTCCAGTGTACGCATGCAACGCATGCAATTATTACATTTTTAAGTGGTTATGCATTTAACAGCAATCGATCACCGTTTTACGTCGGGCTGCTGTTACTTAATTGAGGATTTATGCTTCTACCCGTCTCACAGCGGTGCATGGACTGAAGTTTCGCTAACCATTTTGATCGCGTGTATGGTAAAAGAAACGCTAATTAGTTAAGTACTACTTCTCATGACTTAAAAACCAAATAAGCTGTGTTTGCTCACTGATTGTTATTTACCATCAATTATTGATGAATTGTACACCTAGATAACTTATTATATTAGCCATACAAAAAGTTTGCATAAGCAATGAAATGAAATTGATACTAAGCATGCTAAAATCATTTTAATTTTAATGTATATCGTTTTGTAGACACAACTTTTTGACTCAATTTGTAAACTAATAGTTCAGGTAATAAGTACAGGTATATAGGTAACTTCGACGACCTCCGTAGCCGAAAGGCGAGTATACCGGACTTGGTGTCGCTATCTCTGAGGACCCGGGTTCGATTCCCGGTCGGTCAATGTAGAAAAATAACTTTTCTATATTGTCTCGGGTCTGGGTGTTGTGGTATCGTCGTTGTTTCTGATTTCTGTAACACAAGTGCTTAAGCTACTTATCACAGGATCAGAGCAATGTATGTGATGTTGTCCAATATTTAAAAAAAACTGAGTAGTAAATAATCCTACAATGTTACAAAAATATGAATTACAAGATATAACTAAGTAACAAATCGTCATAATCGCATCTTTTTAAAAAGATAAGTAAAACGTAAGTAGATAGCTTTTACGAAACTTAGTCAATCTAAAGTAATGTTAAGCCTCTTTTTAAATTAAGTAATTTGTTACTAAAACGTATAACGACTAAGTATAACGTCTTATCTCGGTTATTAAAAGATTTAGATAACCTATCATTATAAATTACATAACAATATGATGGGGTATGTATATACATCATAGTTATTGTTATTATAGTTACATAAATCATAATAATTCCGTATAGGTTTCATCGATTGTAAAAACTGAAATTCGCCGGTTGCGTTCGCTTTCTCTGTTGTTGGTGGTACTACTTGAGTGATGCTCGTCGTGAGTTCGTGACCACCGACACTTGGGAAGTGGGAATGGTACTTAAGTGACTCATCCGTATTTCCATAAATAAATAACATTACTTTTGAAACGTATTATTAGAGTTTTCAAAGCGAAACAATTTGCACACACGCGCAATCGTTTGAAGTATTATTTTTTTCTGAAATAAATCAACACGCCCAAGATTGCTTGGTGTCGGCATTGGATAATAATTTGTTATTGCTGTCATAAAAGATTATGATCTATAGTGATTGATCAGTTTTTTAAAGACCGATATGCAAATAGGTAATTGCGCGTTCATAGATAAGTGTACAATTTTTAATGCAAATCAGCGATGTGCCTGCTTTTGGCAGATGTCTGGCGATATACGCTTTTTAACCGACTACAAAAAGGAGGAGGTTATCAATTCGGTTGTTTTTTAAATATTTTTTAACGTCTATACTTCGCCGCTTATAAGCCGATTTAGTTTTTTTTTTTACAGGCTATCCTTCGAAACGGCAGCGTTCGAAAAACTACGTAACGTCTTCTCGTCCAAAATACCTCAGTGCCTAAAGACGAAAGTCTACAACCGGTGTGTGTTACCAGTGATGACATATGGAACTGAAACGTGGCCTCTCACTATGGGCCTCATAAGAAAGCTCAAGATTGCACAGCGTGCTATGGAAAGGGCTATGCTCGGTGTTTCTTTGCGAGATCGAATCAGGAATGAGGAGATTCGTAAACTAACAAAAGTTGCTGTCATAGCCCAACGGATTAGCAAGCTGAAGTGGCAGTAGGCCGGGCACATAGCACGTAGAACTGACGGCCGATGGGGCAGAAAGGTTCTGGAATGGAAGCCACGTACCGGCAAGCGAAGCGTAGGAAGTCCACCTACAAGGTGGACAGACGACCTGGTAAAGGTTGCAGGAAGCCGCTGGATGCGGGCCGCTTCCAACCGGCCAATCTGGAAGTCACTGGGGGAGGCCTATGTTCAGCAGTGGACGTCCTATGGCTGAAATAATTATGATGATCCTTTAAACTTGGTCCCATTTAAAAAAAAAAACTGATGATGGGAACCATGAGAAATTGAGGGAACTCCTGAGATATATAGGCATACATATAGCGATTTTAGTATATTCAGCAACAAGTCAAGCATTTGCATTCAAATAGTATTTTTATTTGAGGTTGAACTGATGAAGAAGACAGATGGCCTCCGAAATTATAAGTATTTTACGAGTGGCGATCTTGATAAAGATAGCTAAGCTTCGTGATAGTTCATAGAAAATACCATCGAAATCTGATGACGAAGGCGGAAGGTAGGCACCTGAACCCCGGTATAAAACAATGTACCTTTCCGAACCGTGTTTGGAGTTTGGACTTTTTGGAATCGTCGAGAGATGCACTTTAGCTGTAATTATTTTTATAAAGTTTACATTAAATATAGTCAAATTTAAATTAAAAGAAAAAAAGTGCTATTGATAACAGTGAAAAAATTTATAGTGAAATCGGTGTACAGCGGATACAATTTATACTAAAAAATAGATAAAATAAATATATATTTTTTTAAATAAAAAAACTGAATTTAAAAACACTCAAAATCTAAAAATTACATTATATCAACAATTTTCTCTCTTTCCTTTAGTAATTTTTGGAGTAGGTGGCAGTCGTAGAGTGTTTTATTGTTTTCGTTTGCATGTTATTTTTAGCTTTTTAGTGTTTTTGAAGTCGGCTTTTTTTTAATACTTAGTTTTGACGAATAAAGATTATTGCTAATATTGAGTAGTGGAGTATTTGTACTAATCAATTATTTCTTTCTCTCTCTTAATTTGAGATCCGTGTTCTTGTCGATGGAGAATTCATTCATTAATTTTCCCGTTAATCCTTTTGCTTCACAGACGATGCTTTCTTCATGATCAGTTTCATTCCACAATGTTCTTCTCAGTAGGTATTCCTCTTCAGCACTTTTCCCGTTGAAGTGCCGGTTACCCACTGTGGACCCAAATTCCTTACACATAATATTTGCTCGCACGCAAGCAGGAGGTGAATCTTCCCTTCTAATATATGATATTTTTATAGACGAATCGTATCGTATCAAGTGGCTTATATCTTACTTCTACGACAGTCAAAACTAGAGCCCTTGTTAGAATATATTGTCTGTCATACTAAACTGACCTAACTCCTGAAATAATTGTTTGTTATGTGTCCTGAATTATAGCAGTGATGATTTAAATGATGTACATTTCAGAATACATGTACTTTAATCAAGGTTTCGTATGTTATATTCTTGTATGACATAATTGATGACCTAGGTGGAATTCTAGGCGAATCCTGTTGGTGTCACGAACCACAACAAATAGGCTTAAATATTCATAAGCTTGGCAATGAGACCTGTTTTGCGTAGAGGTCAAGTAGACTATTTTCGCACTTAGTAATTACGACTTTGAGTGTCTTCATCTAGGCGTTTAATTAATGATTATTGCATAAATATTTTAGATCATTAGAATCCAACTCAAGTAACTGAATAATTATAGCAAGAGATTTAATGACGTACCGTGTTAGAGTAGCTGCAACTAAATATTGAGCAATTACAGGTAAAATAAAGCGCAATATCCTAGAGGAAAATTCACAACGAAGTTGGTACAAAAACTTAACTAATAATTATAAGTTATAAGGTTAAATGTTATATACAGTAGATTGCCGGTAGTCCGACCCCTGTTTAGTCTGGCGCCCCCTGTAATTCGACAAATCGAATTTGAATATGTTGTACCTATCTACGTCCGCGCCATTACGAAATTTACTTGGCGCGAATTGTCTAAGTTTGAACGCATGGAGCATAGACCGTATAGAGTAGAAATATCATATAATTTTCGCCATTTTTTAATCAGTTATGTATTCTACTGTTTTAGTATGGGGGAGAGTTGACAGGACTTGTCATTTTATACTAAATGTAAGTGAAAAATTACTAACTAATTTCGGAGAAAGATGGTTCGTATTTCTGTTCTACAGGGTAATGTGCTTGATGTTTAAATGTGACTGTGGTACCGGCCTAGCAAGCGGTTATTGTAATAGCATACAATACTGTTATTACAAAACGTAATTGTCGTCGGATTTCAAACAAAATGATTCGGACTACAGGGGGTGGTATTGTGGTACTAAGTACTCTATAATCCGCCAAATTCGATCATCCGATAAGGCCCTGCAATGGAATAATAAATTGTCTAATTAATTTCTAAAAACGCCTATTTATTTCTGTCAATTTCCTAAAATACAAGAAGATATAGTCTATTCGAAGATATTGCAAGTCGCTACCAAACTACAGGGTGTTAGGTAAATGGTATATCAAGCCGAAACTAGCCTATGTTAACATATGCTTAAAAATGTTATGGTGAAGTCAGAATTTTGATATTATCATTTTTATTTTTATTTTCATACAAAACTTAATTCTCTCACAATTCAATTTGTATGAAAAGTTTTTCTGACTTCACAATCGTATTTATATGCATACCTATGTTAACATAGGCTAGTTTCAGCTAGATTTATATAAAATTAAATACAATAAATAAAATAAAAAACCCCATTAAAATTGCTATGATATTGTACATTTGTGCTTATGTCTAAGAGAAATGGTCTATGGAAGATAGTAAACATTATTTGCTCTAAATGTAATAATCAGACTTGCCTTCTCCCTCAAACTCAAGATATGATCATTAAGCTCACACGACCGTTATGTATGAAGACTAAAAAGAAAAAGAAGAAAGACTGACATTAGTCTAGGTTTCCAAGTAAATAAGGCGGAAGTTGAAGTTGCAACTCAAGTTACAACGTTTAATGTATGATTTTTACCTACATGTCAAAATCTTACTTATGATATACTTACCTTTGAAAGTTTGTTTGTTTAGATGTTTGTCAATTAAATACGCTTTTTCGGCCTAGCGGAGTTGGTTGAAATTTGTCAAACATATATTAAATATGAATCTGGCATAACACCTATCCTATGATAATTTTAATCATGTTTGGTGTTTTCGTGGGATGGCTATTCATTTCTTATTGCTTTATGTAATCTGAAGTCTAGGCAGACAAAGTTGCGGGCAGAAGCTAGTACAGATTTTGCTTTTTATGTACCAGAGTTCCAGTTATCAGTTTTTGGTGCATTTGGTCAATAATAAATCGTTTAAGTATTAGGTTTTCTAGTCTAGAGTTAAAGAGATATTAACTATGTTAAAAAAAGTAAGTTGGGCTAATATAAGAAAATAATACACTTATACATATTTAACATGTGGCATTTATAAAATAAGGTCGTAAAGTATGTTAGTGACGGAATTAAATTAATGACTCGTGAGATAGAACTTAGGATCTACAAGTCAGTACACTCGACACTCGTACATTTGGTTCTGCTGACAAAAATAAAAATAAATTGTGCGACTACAGTCTACCTATAGTAAGTTTATTTAATTTGTTAGGGTTTGGTTCCGTAATAAGATGGTGCCTATGTCTGTCCGCTAATCAGTCTGTCGGTATTTCCTGCATATTGATGTGCTTTTAACGATAAAAACAGTGGTAAAAAATTTTCAGTGTACACTTTTTGAAAATTTTGATATTTACAATAATAACGCGGAAATTCTTATAAATAAATTAATAAAAATAATAAAAAGTTAAAATTAAGGCCCTCATACAAAGTACGTGTTTTCACACGACTGTCCTTAAATAAATATAAAAGAAAAATAAAATGTTTTTTTCTTTTTTCTTTGGTTAATTGGTTGGTTCATAGATTTAGAAATTCATAATTGCTACTGATTTAGTGGTTTAGTACTTTTTTTTACTCTTATTTAACAGTAGTGTTCTTGGCAGTGGAATAATTGCATATCTTTCATTTTTGATGTGAACCTTTTACCTGATGCAAACTAACCTGTAGTTTCTTCTTGATCACTTCCATTCCATAATGTTTTACTCGGTCTGCCTATTCCTCTCAATTCTACATTCTTCCCTTCTAATCTATGTATTTAAAACAAAAGGAATCATGTCGTCTCCAGTGGCCAATCGTATCTTTTTTCCACGACTATCAAAATAAAAGCAAATTAACATACTTAAGTATTACATCAAAGTTTAAAAGAGACTTTTTTGTTTTTGCTTTACCGTAAAAACGGTGAATCACAGCGTTAGTTAATCTTTTTGTGATTATTATTCATTGTATGTTGTGCAATAAAAAATATAATATATCTATTATAGTTAACCTAATACCTATAAACAGCCCTATACAGTTTTGTGTTTACTTACAATAGTATCGAAAAAACAATCGTTAGTACGAAACTATCGATAGTATCGATTGTTTTTTCATTTTTACTGGAAGATTTTGCAATACAATCGACATTATAGAAACTAAAATTATCGATACTGTCGAAAAGTATCGATAATATTGGCACTTGACAATATAATCGATAATACTGTCGATATCCTAAACAGTTTTCGAGGTCAATCAATCAATTGGCGATCAGTTTGTTGAACTTGAACTAGGTACGACCAATTAGGTATAGTAAAGCTTGATTTATTACATCGTATCAATTTATGTCGTAGAGTGTACCTACTTAAGTACCCACTATTACTAACGTGCTTAATCTTGTGCTAACAAGGTTTAAGTCACAGTTCAATGTTAACTTGAAACAGATTGTTGGATTTGTAGGTGAGGCGTCATGGAGCTAATTAAATTTATTTTAGTTAGTAGTAGTACGTATATTAGCTGCGCGGTTTGTGATTGATTAGTCTATCGGTACAATCTTTTTGTAAAAACACAAACACACTGTACATCTTAATATTTTTGTTTTTGTTGCAGAACTCAATTAGTTAACGAGGTAGGCGTCAAGATGGAAAAGGACAAAATTGTATTTAAGGTAAGTCTATAGAAACTAAGAAAACTAAACCGTTTCTTTTGTTTTAAAAAAAATCTACATGTTTACTTATTGCTTTGACAAAATGTAAATTAAACATCAAGTTATTTTTTTGGATGAAATTCATACTTACCGAATTTATCCTCATTCCGTATTAAAATAATAAAAAGTTGAGAACAATAAAAAACTAAACTAAAACAGAAACAGAATTAGGTTTTGTTTTCGATGTTGTAAAAACTAGGTTTGATTGAACACTAGTGGCTTTAACGTAGCTATTGGTAACCTCACATTTTCCATGCCCAAACTGGCTTTGACTCTAACAACCTATTTCCATTTGTCTTATACTATTAATTGACATAAATCGAAAGATAGCAATTTTGCCACCTGATTAAGAATATCTCGTTTTGAAATCTGAGGACATTTTAGATTTTATAAGAGGAATTTACTTTGAAATGATAAATTTAAAGCAGACAATTAGGTATAATTATATAATTATAATTATTAGATACTCATTAAACCCTGTCTACTTATGTGCAGTAGGTAAAGTCTGTCAGACTCTGATTGAGATCTATTTGTTTGCATGGGGGCAGCTTATGACAAAGTTCACGATCAACTGTTTGCTTTGTGTGGTAATACATGAGTTTCGATTAAAATAACGTTATACTATTTAATAGAAACTTGGCCATTAGTTAATCAGTATAAATAGTTCAGTGATTAGTGGGCACAGGTTGTAGAGTTGCATGGCCCGCATGTCGCGCTGTCGGATGTGACGCGACGGCGGCTGCGACGGCGCACGAACCGCGATGACAAATTATCCGCTCTAACGCTTGTCAGACATGTTGCATGCAAGCGTTAAATTTGTAAATTACTATCTACAGTTTTAATTACATAAAATTTTAAATCAATAATATTAAACATTAAATTGTCGTGTTATTCAATAGGTAGTATGATTTAGTAGTAGTAGTAGTGTATTGGATGTACAGACAGCAGCTCGACAACAAAACTTCAAAGATTCTTAATTGATATTGATCTCTACATGTCGAAATTAAAGTGGAAAATCGGTTCAATGACCTTTAACTTTTTGGGTAGATTGACCTGCCGTTGACTGTTTAGGATGAAGGAAAAGAAAGCATACCTATAGTGAAAAATAGTGAAAATCAAATGAATACCAATCGTAGTCATAATTAATTTAGGTATGCTAGAAGTTGTGGTTTATCGGTTACCTAATTCATTTTTAACAAGAAAAATTTTAGAAATTCTTTATTCTGTAGGTAGGTTATTACCATTACAAAAACACGTAGGACTCCGTAGAACGGTAGCAATTCGCGAAAACACCGGACAACGGAACGGAAGTAAGTGCAGTCCGTTCGTTTGTCGCTCGCATTGAACCACTGACCCGAATTTGCCAATGCACAACACTGCACCAACCGCATTTTTTCGCCTTAAATACGTCCTTTACACATTATTATACATAGAGTGTTCACTTTTGGTCTTGTGTCACGTGTATCAAGAAAAGTTATTACCTACCGCGTAAGCTTAAAAATATGCGACGACTGTGTTTTTAGATGTGCACTTAACAACAAAATATCCTTGAGTATATTACGTAGTACCTCCCGAATGAATTTTTAATGAAATCCTTTTTTGTACTTGTACATCAGACGTATTTTTTTGAAGCTGACGTAACTGAATGGTCACATATTTATCAGACTCCTGTAAAATAATTTAATAATTAGGTAACACACTCGTATTATCTTTTTAGTTTTGCAACTAGTTACTAAAGTTTTGTAGATTAGGCAGATATTTTTTCGTTATACTAAATTGACAGGCAGTAAAGAGGTACCCAGATAACCAACTAAATATCCAGTTCTCCACTTATGAGTGCATATGGTAATACCGACACACCCAGCTATTAGGAAACCATAACTCACTCAGGACCAGAAACTCACAGATCCAACCAACAAACAAGCGGGACAAACAATAGCGAGGTTTATATGCAAATGTTATTGCTCGATTATTGCTTTAGAGTAGACTTAATAACAATGGAAAAGGCTTTGATTCATATTAACTAGTTCAGTAAGGTTTTTTGCTCATAACTGATTTGCCTATGCACATGCCTATTATACGCATACAAAGTAAATGACAAATCGTGAATTTGCTTCGAAGTGCGTTCTCGATGCGCTGTTGGCAATGTTGGCAAACTCGTACTTACAATATATATCTTTACAAGTTTTAATATAATTTTAGGTACATACTTATAAACTTTCCTAACAGGCAACATAAAACCTAATTCTTTATAAAATAAACATACATTTGTAAACATCTATGACTTAAGTACTTACAAACTGTGATAACTTAATTAAATTTTATCACACAGTGCATTTTAAGGTATATAGGTCTTTTATCGTAGGTTTATCTACATTTGCATTGTGTCTGACATTTATTAGTTGATACAAGCAGCGACCAATGCGATTGTGTGCAGCATAATTGACCTTTTAGTTGGATTTCACGGCTGGCCAATGTTTCTGTGAGGTTTTAACCTAACTGCCAATGTCACATCGCTACTAACTATTATTACATAAGTAAAGAAGCCATTTGTGCGACATCAGTAATTTGATGAAGGGTCAATTTTGAAACATTGCTTGAATGGTCAATCGTAAATTGTGTGAACATGCGGCATGTTGCAACGGACGGCTTCAGGCCGGAGGAGGCATTAGCGGCATGATGACGAATGTCACCATTACACTGACTGGCTACTATAAACGCAAACAGCGCATTGGATGAGTCATTTATGCTTTTGTTGCCTTAACTAACCGGATCCAGTCCATGAATAAGTTTTAGCAGTTTTCAAGATTAAGATCTCTCGCTTAAATAGATCTCTACCTTATCGGTAGGTTTACAAATATTTCAGAAGAAAGTTTTAATTATAAGGTTTAGTAGCTCATGGATATAGATGCAACCTTGGCAAAAGTTGGCTTATGTGTATAATAAGCCCTGACTAGTCTTATTTGGCATGTGTTAAATTCCAAGCGTCATCAATGCCAAAGCCCAAAGAAAACCAGCCACAATATAAGGTTATGAATGTTTTAACAACACAGCTTTGCAACGCATTTTTGCTTGTCTTGGTAGCGGATTATAATAACATTGTTAATCTAAATCGGTAATAATCTGGTTTATTTCCTGTGAAAAAAAAATTTACAGAAAAAACAACAGAACTCTTTCCGGAATTCCTCTACAAATTGGTCTCTATATTCTTCAGGCAACTGTTTCCTTTTTTATAATTAAATTTAAGTTTGCTGTCCTTCTTTGTTCGAAATTACTTGTTTTCCTACACACTGAATCGGTAGGCACAGTGCGGCAAGTCGTGAGCTGGTGGCATTCCTCGCGCGCCACTTCAGCTCATTAGGACGGCGCCAAGGTTCGCTTCGCCATTGTAGCGGTGCTCGCCTTCATGCGTATTTACCCTAATGTCACTTACCTTCGTTTAGTGTTGCCATTTTGGATGATTTATCAGCTGGGCCGGTTTAATACATGCTAGCGTAAAAAGTTTATTGACATCATCGAGTTAATTAACTCTGTGGTAAACAATTAAATGTGCTTTAAATCTAATCTAGACTAAATCCTTTTTATTAAATAAATATTAATATAATTATCTTGGTATGTACCTAAGTACTTATATCGCAACTAAAACAAATGTGTGGTATCTAGTGTGATATCTTTACCTAATCATTTCCGTCTATTGATTTTTAAGACAACTACAACTTTTTATCCGGTAGTCGATGGCGATAATTATTTTGACACACAGAAAACACTTAAAAAAGCTAACGAAAGAACTAGCAATTGTGAAATGAAAGTAGCTACACAAGTCGCATGATATTGGTGTCGGAGCGGTGCGGTGGCGCTGCGATTTCTTTCTCACATTTTTTGTTTTAGTACGACAAGATGATTGCTGGGAAAAGTATTTGCCCCAAATAGTTTTTACCCTGTTTCTGTCGCGTTCGATCGATACACAACATTTGTTTAAAGCTAAGGTAAGGTAAGTCGGTCGAATTACGCCTAGACGCTAATTACGCCTATTAAGTGTCCAAAAAAACCTAGATACGATATCTCCTAATTGAATTTTACGCGCTAAAATAACAAATCCCGTCGAAGTCTAGAACTCTTCGATACAAACACTGTTTTCTTCTTCCTCTTTATGTCGAAAGATTAAACCTTAAGTAGGCGTAATTCGACAGACCTACCTTATTTACGCTATTGATGTGTTTTTGAATGGAAGAACAGATGGCGACGAAGCAATACGCGTGCTTTTGCCTTGAAGGATTTAATACAGTTTCTAATTCAGTTGTATGTAGTTTAATAATTTATTGGCAGATACATAACGCATTTGATGTGATAGTTCAGATGATCTAAAACTATTAAAAATATCAACTGCAACATAAAAATATACTAAACCTGCATCCATAATTTACTCTTACATGAACAAAAAGTTACTTATATAATTTGCAATGATTTTTCAGTGTGCAATTATTTTACCCATTAGCCCTAAACGAAACATACATTTTATTGTTTCGCGGTCACATGCGACCGCTCGGCAACCAATATGTTTTAAGTAGTTTGTTTACTAAACAAGAGATGTAGATGGTGTTCCATTCGCCTTGCCGCGAGAGCATCTCGAGTGGTGCTCCAAACGGGTTCGATGTCAGGGCCCTCGGCGGGTCAAGGCTGGCGCAGGCCCAGCGCAGCTTTTAACACATAATGGGCCAATTAACTTCTCATTTCTTGTAGCGGACACATCTCTCACGCAACATCGATCAAGTGGTTTATTGGACATTAGCGATTTGCGGAAGGACATAGCACGTACTTTGTTTCGTATTAGAGTAGAGTACCTATCTTATGGCTTGTAGCATTAGCATGTTCTTAGAATCATCTCTTTTCGACAAATCGTTTATTTATTAATTTAAACTTTATTGCACAGGTAAGTACAATTGTATCTCATTGGGGATTAAACTGCAATATAGAAATCATTGTCCAATTGATTTGGTCATATATTTACCTACCTATTACTTGACATGTATTGTACAACACAAAATATCAGAGTAAAAAATGCGAGCGGTCAGTGTCGTGGTCGGTGAAGCGCGCCGCACTGTTCCGGCATCAAGTTTTACGCGTTAAAAACTCTATAATCGTGTTATATTTGATGAGACAGACCAAATCAGGGTTGGTTAAGTAATAGGATGATATTTTTCCAAAGTCTATCCTATTGGGCAAATAATGTCTGCTGAAATCATTTTGCTCTATTATGATTACAAACGTTATGAACTACACCACATAACATCTCTTAAACTTTTACTTAAAAGTACCTATATCGCATTTACCAAACGATCCGTTCTATCCCCGGTTTGGATCAATTCAGATAATTATTCTAAATTGGCTCAGGTCTAGGTCCAAGCAAAATTTATCGCCAGGTAATTCGTAGGTAGTACTCCTTGTACTATCTACGAAATGATTTCTTAATTTGAGACCAATGACGAGTGTGTTGTATGGTACATATTTAGATTTAGGAAGCCTACCTACTCTTTTGATATTGTATTATCTATGTTTAGGTATATCAGGCATCGTAACTTTTGAGCGATTTTTATGTGCTGTTAACCCTATATGTCACTATTTCGTGGTCAGTCAACTACAATTTATGCAGTCTCTTTACGTCTACCGCAATCACATCATATTACCCATCGTCGGGCCGCGGATGAGTGCATCCACCAAACAAATCATTCGGTTGTCTTGCGACGCGACACGACCACCTGATTGCGCCCATCAACATGACTGATGGATTTCTTATTGCCCATTTAAATTAATATTTCGTGGTTCCACGTCGACAGATTACATCTTTTCATACGCTTATAATGTTATACTATAACTTATGCTGGTTTAACTATAGTTACTTACATTTTTTGCATTGTAGAAAAAACATGTTGTTTTTTCTTCAATAGGCATTATTATAAGCTATGCAGTAGAGTCTACAAAAATTTCCGCATAAGGTAACCTGCACTGAGTGAAGCAAGAAGATATGATAAATGAAGAAATAATAGGCTATGAGTTGGCAGATATCTCACGTGATAATAACAAATGAAATTCTTTGCCTTTTGGTGTGTTTTGAACTACCAATTCAATAATTTTGCAGCAGACACTTTTCATTTAGGGGCTAAAAGGGGTAAAATCCCATAAGTGCCACGGCTCTAACATAAGTTCCTTGTTACGAACATGAGTTTTTATGTTTATGATGAGAAGCGGATTAATATATTCCAAATTCAAATACCAGATAATGACCTAAGCCAGATTGTCTAAACCGTATAATGGTTTAGTATTTGCATTCACCCACTATTAGCCAAACTGGTCTCAGTGCCTTGCATGAGACAGAGTTCATAGAGCATATTTTAAAGGGTATTAATCTCAGGTAGTTGTCGCATATTAATTATTTGTCAGGTACACATATCAGGTCTATTGTATTCTAATTTATTTAGCCTGGATAACGAAGGTTAGCTTCGTCACGACCGACATATCTCGATGACAAAGCTCAGCCGGTGGCACACGGCTTGTTACATGTCATAACCATTAGATATTCTGATGAGTTTGGTATGCGTGCTTCCTGATATCGTGAACCTTGAATGTGTAACATGCTTTTTATTGACTTTAAATTAATTGGAGGTATTGCTTTGATCGTCATGTTTGTATTTAACTCATGTTAAAATCAAACATGGCATGTTAATTTTGTTTAGTATAGACCTTAAACCTCTAATCATACTAATATTTCAATTGTGAAAGTTTGTCAATTACCTACGCTTTAACGGTTAAACATAATCAGCTGAATTTTTGCACATATATCTTAATACATACTATTATAATAATTTTATCACGTTTTCCCAGTAAAAGGATTGTTTAGGCTTAATTCTGTAGTCTACGCAGAAAAAGTCGCGGGCAGAAGCTATTCCTTTGTTTAGTAAACAATATCATCATTACCTTGCTCATGGTGTAGTATCTAATTAGAATGTTAATTAAAAATGCCAAAGTGCAAGATTATTTACACAAGAACACGTTAAAAGCACAAGACATTTAAAACGTTATTTTTGTTTGAAGGTTTGTCGGCTACGCTCAGGCACAGTTCGTTGAATTTACCCGTTAAACTGTTGCACTTTAATTGAAGGTCGGGCGCATCTTCGAAAGAACAAACTCATATGATTCAATCTTTTTGTTCCTTTCAACAAGAAAAAACAACAAACTAGTTTTGTTTCAAGTATTTGCTCGTTAGTTCGTTGAAAAAAGCAACAATTAACATTGCTAATGAAGACTGCTGTCAATTTGGAAGATGCAGGCATCAGTCACGTTTCTACTATTATAGTTTCCAATGTCAGCACAAAGTTGCTTTTGGTTTATTTTTAATAATTTAGGTTCCCTACACAATGGTTGCTCGGTTTGGCCCTGACATTTCAATTTCGATTAGGTATTTTGATTTTTTTACTTTCTGAGATTATTGTGCCCTTTCTGATGTAAGTGAAGGCTTATTTAATTTCAAATGTTATTTTTCAATAATAGTTATCACGCCTAGCTATTTCAAGGTTTTGTTAAAATATGTTCTTCTTTATTGTCCATTGTTAGTTTATTTATATAAGTCTTTGCAATTAATATACAACATTTATCTACCAGATCTCTAACTAAATAAATATGGTATTCATTGACTTATATTATTATTTCGTAATGGTATTACTATCACATATCTGTTATCTGACGTCATACTCCACACCTTTGTTGCAGAGTCGTCAAAAAACAAAGTACAGTCAGTTTCAGTATTGACTCCTTTTAGCTGCTGTATAACATGTACACACAAAGTTATTATTTTTAATCAAGAGTTTATGAAAATATGCAAATTGATTAAAATCTGAACGCCTTAGGATAGCAGGTCTGGTTCCAACCCGAAGCTAAATAATTGAAAGTTTAGAGAATTTTCTTGCAACGATGATTGATATCAGTAGTAAAGTGACATTGCTTAATTACATTAACTACCACAGACGCATCTCAAACAATCTCAGTAGTTCAGGTCTAAGAGGTGCCGATGTAGCTCAACGTCCTAAATTATAACAAGCAATTAAAATCCGCAATACCTTTAAACGCGCATTTCTAATTGATACTAATAATAAGCAACACCTACTTGTTTGTCTATTCCTTTGTGTGGTGTGCAATAAAAAGTATATACATATAAACAGGGTGTAACGAAAAGGTGAAATAAAACTTTAAGGGGTTATTCTACGGCTAAATTACATCAACTTTTTCTATGGGACCAACATCGAAATTTCCCATACTAAAACGCGACCAGCTGGCATCAGTTTGTATGGAAACGTCAATTTTTTTTTTGAGATTTTGATGTTGGTCCCATAGAAAAAGTTGTTTTTTTTTTATATATATAGCTATCAGTACCTACTTTTCTATAAAGTTGAGATTAAATCACTGCCTACGAGTATTTTTAGTAGGTTTGAAAGTCACCTCATGCGGAAGTGACATCAAAAGAGCATTGATAGTGATGTGAAAGCTAGGCGACCTAACCGAGACACTAGCCTCAAATGTACGGCTCTATAAATCTGTGGTAATACCATAAAACATTCAATCACTTATTTTATTGACTAGATGCGCAATTTCTCTAGTTGCATCACAGGTGGTATATTGTTACCTTTTAGATTTAATTCAAGAAATATGCTCCCTCAGTGAATTTGCAAAAATAACTTTAAAGTGTTGGAATTTATAGAGATGAATACAATAATTGACCCCTCTGTTCAACGCCCGGGTTTAAAACAGGAGGGTTGACTGCCGGTCGCCCACCCCGGGCACAACAACCCGGTCACCAGACTTGACAAACAAGGCTGGCTGTAGAAGGGTTAATTGGTTTTTCTTATTATCATGATAGATGATAGATGATTAGATGCATATTCACAACTTAGGTAAAATAAAATCGCGAATAAGATATTTTCATTTTATAAAACTTAATATAAATATAAATACGCGCCAGACAACACATTGTCATGGTCTCGAAGTAGAATTACAATAATTGTGTTACGGTTACGAGTCAGGTACCAAACAATGAAATTTGCCAGGGGCGTCTCCCAGGGGTGGGTGGTGGTTTCGTGGAGTGGGTCGCCCATGGGACGATGGGGTGCAAAGACCGATCTTTCGTCGTCGATCCTACTAGCGGTATGATGGAGCACGCCGAGGTTTTAGTGGGTAAACTTGGCGAGTGGTGATAAGAAGCGCCGCCACTCGTTAAGAAGTCACGCGTAAATTGCTGTCGTCCCCCGGCGTCAGGTATGTATAAAGTATTTCTTTTGCAAATAAAGGAGGCGTCTACCACCACAACCAGAACCAAGCAAATTGAGAAAATTCGTTTACTAAATTTGATTCGAACCGGGAATCGAACAGGACCCCTTGTGCTCAACGCGATTAGCGCACCACTACACCAAACAGGCTGTCATGTAGATACATGATTTAATCGTTGTTTGACTGCTGTTGTTGCAGTTGCTGACTGTTTAGATTCGCCAAAGGTTTCTTCTGGTCACAACTTATCAACTACCATGCGATGGAAAACTATTGCCTAATGCGCCATAGCGTTAGTCAGTCTAATTGTTTCATTCCTTGACGCGTTATCATACTATCAGCGCGTGCAGCGTGGTAGCATGTGTCACGTGCTGTCGCGGCCTATATTCAACAGACAGTGTTATCAGTTGTATTCATAACTAGCTGTTTCTGTGGCTGTGCCAACTCAGAATTTAGTTCCTGACCAAACGGCGCGTTGATTTCCATTGGTAACGTCCATTCAAAATATTAATCAAAAAATTGATAAATTCTAAATGAGTAGTTTCGAAGTTTACATTTAACATCCAAACTACTTTACCTTTTTTATATATTAATATCGACTCGTACTCGAGAGGCGAGCATACAGGACTTGGTGTCGCTATCTCTGAGGTCCGGGTTTGATTCCCGGTCTTTCAATGTAGAGAAATAACTTTTCAATATTGTCTTGGGTCTGAGTGTAGTGGTACCATCGTTGTTTCTGATTTTTGTATCACAAGTGGGCTACTTACCATAGGATCAGAGCAATGTCAATGAGCAGTCAAATATTTAACTTTAACAAGCACTGTAACTGCGGTTCGGTTAAAAAAAAATTGTATACGCTAGTTTTTGAGAAAAACGCCAAAAACTATTTTGATTTCAACGTAAAATAAAACACCCCGTGCCCCGTGCGTGCACCCCGAGGGAAGAGTTGGGCACGATTGAAATGAGAGAGACAGAGGCGATGACGTAGGGACGTTTCAGACTAGACAGGATGCTCTTAAAACATTTTTTTTTTGTAAGGAACAATAAAAATTAAAACTAGTCCGTTTTTAAGAACGAAAATCATAGGGCCCGGTTTCTCTAATATAATTAGAAGTTCTGTTAAAGTTTCACCAGTTTATAAAAGGCGACCTTGTATACAATATTTCCATTTTGTTAGTATTATTAATTCATGATTCCCGAGGTCATAATAATTCTGTAAAATAAAATCGATGGTATGTGAGGTAAGCTTAATTCCATGCTTCACTAAAGTTCATCTTATAATTACTAGTACCTATAAAAATAATATAACAGATAAACTCTTTTGTTTATTCCGCTTTCAAACAAAAAAAAATGCATTCTGCGTTATAGTGGACAATACTCGATCGTTCTGACAACCCTATTAGTAGTTACTAGGTACCACCTAAGTAAAACGTCGTGTCCTGATTTACGATGTATTAAGTCATCATGTCTTTATTGTCTAAGATCTTGCATCCTTGTTACATAGTGAAACGTTTAATTTAAATGAATATTTCCATTAGATAGCTGCATGCTTGGTACGTATATTTAAGAATAGTGTAACTGCTTTAATGATGTGTTAAAAATTTCGTTATTAGGTATATTTTTAAAACTGAATTTTTCCTTTGTCCTCATTTCTAGTTGGATGTTGCCTAGCACTGAAAACATTTGTCTACAAACTAGTATATAGGGTGTTCCATAAAGAACATGTCAAACGAAAACCGTAGATAGAGCAAAAAAGGCTCTATCTTCTGTCCGAAATTAGACTTCGTAAAAGTCACAGCATTTTTGCATAAATTACGGCTTTAAGTTATTTTCCTTAGCAATTTCCCAGATAGAGCTTTTTATGCTCCATTTACAGTTTTCATTTGGCAAGCTCTTAATGGGACATCCTGTATAATTTCAGTGTTTTGTACCAAAAAGACTCTGTATTGGAGCTTGAGAGAGCTTTATTTTTATTATAGGCCTCCCTCATAGAACGCCAAAGCGAGCGGCTCTGGGCAGTTTGTATAGGTACACTTTACAATTTAAGAGAATTGTGCCTTGTAATACCTGCATTAAGTACAGTCTGTCTTATCTCATGTTCTGTTGGGTCCCATTTACAATTTTTCTCGGTTATTTATTTTAATAGCATTGTATTTTACTACAGAGAGGCTACTTTATTAAAATCCCAGATCTACAGTCTGCCCTTTTATGGCCTCTGGCATAAATACGCCTATGTGTAGGTATGACAGGGTAGTGTTAAGTAATTTGCACGTGTGTTTGTATCTTTTTAATTTAGTAGCATTATGTCGCCA
The DNA here is from genome assembly GCA_963576865.1 of Anania hortulata. Taxonomy (NCBI): domain Eukaryota; kingdom Metazoa; phylum Arthropoda; class Insecta; order Lepidoptera; family Crambidae; genus Anania; species Anania hortulata. Next base: position 7,544,488 of record OY756389.1, read on the forward strand.
TAAACTCTCTTGCGTGGTTGGGACACCTGGCGCAGGCGCAGCCCGTGCTCGTATATCGGCGACTACTCCGACAAGCAACATGTTAATGGGACAGATAACTTTGCGAAATGCTGACCACAAGTGAGAGGTTATGATGATGACATATCTATATTAAATAAATACCATTTAAGAATGTCCTATCCCGCAAACAAAATAACTGTGTACTAGTACTAATACAGACCAGCATCCATATCTACCATGAACGATAAACAGTATGTAAACAGGAATACTTTTACGTTAAACACTATTCAAAAATAACAAAACAAAGTTCAAGTATTACTGCTACAAAGATCATGGAAAGCCCTCTGAACTGATATTAAAATATATATTTATTCTGAAATTGAAGCACGTGCAATTTGATATTTGTTGCGTAGGTAATAATAATTCGTTCACTCTACTCGTATTACCTACTCTTAATTAGGTCAACGAGTAAGAGATATAGGTATTCAGAATAATGTAATAAGTACCTACACTGATAGAGTCATTATCTGTGTCCTTATGATCCATTAAAACGGTACGTCGACCGCAGATATTTCCGTAACCGAAGTCTTTACGTACAGCTATAATTTTCACTTTGTGGTAATTACTTACATTAAAGTATGTATGAGAGTTATTGCACAACTGACTGACAAAGATTAACGATTTCTAGGAAACAGGAATCAAGTGGGTAACTAGTAGGTGAATCGGGCCGGGAAGCCTGTTCTTCTGTGTTAATATTCATCGTGGCAGCAGTAAGCAACGTCCACTTTCTTTATGAAATATGTAACACGATTGCACACATTGTCTTTAGATCTGTAATTAATTCCCTTTCAATGGGCGTTTATCGTATTCACTAGAGCCATCCATCCATCATTAGAGATTTGTCACATTCTTTGATCGTGTGACTTGTGGTCGGATTAACATTGCCCACTAACCGAAATCAAAAGTGCCAATCGCAGAATCGAATTACTATCACTTTCATTCCGTCTGTGACCAGCCCTTTTCTATCACATGGAGGTGACAAATGACAACCGACGAAACTCGTTCAAGAATGAAACTTTGCTTGAGACGTGGGGCTGACGACAAGTTTGGTCACTTTTCCTGCACCGCTAGAATTCAATAATATCTTAATTATTGAAGTAGCCGTACCACTCTAACCACATAAATTGCGATTAGCTAGTTGCTTCGCGGAAGTCCATATCAGACGACACTTTTTACCGATAGCCAACCTTATATTTATATCGGTCCGATAAAGTAATTAATGCGATTCATTTAAAGCAGTTTTGTATGAGCTGGTAGTTTAATTGATTTGCAAATTGTTTGCGTAAGCTTAACAAACTTTCAGTATCTACATTTATTGTGTTAGGATGAAATTTTTGACTTGATAACTATTGCTATCTATTTAAAGGTGATGTCTGTTAAAAGTGATGTCTGAGAACAATTACCAATCAATCTTGTAAGTTGACAATGTGGCCTACAGCAATGGAGTAATGCGCATAAGACATGAAATCGTTGTGACATAATTGTTAGATGTCAGTAACGAGACTTGACGTTACGATGGATCTTTGACCAAAGCTAAACATCTGACTTCAAGTTTGTAACCGCCGCGTTGATGTCCAAATGCAATATTTTCGAAACTAACATACTTATATTTGAAACGTGTGCGTTGTAATAGCTGATTTAGAAATAATACATGCGCGTACGTAGTCAAATTTTAATCTTCATCCAATACGTATTTTTTCCAAATCGTACTACCGTACCGAAGAAGTACTTGTCTATTCTTTCACTTGTAAAATGAGTTTATTGATTTTATCGGATGTTTTTACACATATTTAAAACAAACAATTTATATACATATATTTAAATATTTTACGCGTACCGGACCTGCCTATATTATTAACTAAATTAATCTCTAGAAAATTTAAACATACAGATTAATCATATTTAAAGCAGTAAAAATTAAACAGGTCAGCTGTGAAGAGCTGTGAGCACGATTAAAAATAGCAATCGAGAAATAAAAATACTTGGCTGGATAATAATTTCGTTTCTACGCAGTTGTTTTGTTACATAAATCGTTATCGTGGTTAATTACGCATTAAATTTGACAAGCATTCCGAACTTCACCGTTTCATATATTTAGGTGCATGATGGAGTAATGAGGTCGTGTTTAATCCGTAATTGTGTCTACAAATTTAATAAAATTAAGTAAAAATTAGTTTGTGATTGATTGTTTAGCAACTTGGTTTATTGAGCGAGAAAAATGATTCCAAAGACGTAGAAACGGATCACTCTATGCATAGCATAGTAGATTTTATAGTCTGTATCAGTGGTGCGATGTGACCTCGGCGCGCGGGCAAGACTTGGCCTCCTTGAGGGGTTATCACAGCTCGATAGAGGCGCCCCCGGCTGCTCCCACCACCACCGACCCAATTATTACAGGTTAACATATATCAAAAACGTTTTTGAAGTGGCAATAAGAATGTAGCGTTATTAATTTGTAAATTGTATTAACTGTCCTTAACTTATTTAAATAGCAGGCGCCAAATGAGTCGATTAAATAAAAATCAAATTACTTAGTATGATAGCAGTACCAAAAAAGCCTTAACATTTGAGCTTTTTGTTCTAGTATAAAAATGCTCTTCCGAAATTTTTTTGCAAGGTAAAACTACACGCCCTTGACGTCATTAAGTTATTAAATGTCATCCTATGCACAGCACTAGCATATCTAATTCACGTGTTTGATAGAAATAGAGTCAACTTTGTTTAAAATGTAGGTAACCTTAGTGAACCTACACCTCTAACTATGGAAAACTATGTTGCTGTTGTATTTCAAGTAATTATGTTCTATAAGAGCGTATTTACACGACATATTTTTCCGGCGCAAATGACGCTCGCTTGACGCGAGGCACTATCGCAACCAGTAAACCTTAGCACACGTTCTTTTAGGCATTTACAGCGCCGTTCGTGAAACGCACGTCAGCTGCGCCGAAAAATTACGTCGTGTGAATACTTCTTAATATGCAATAGCTATACTAAGCGTCTTGCTAATAAAGCTACTCTGGTTTGTATCAACATGTTACTAATGACACCGGAACAAACATTGCGATAAAAAAATGGAGGTCTCACATTACATTATAATATCTAAGCAATATACTCGGCGAAAGTCTAAACCGGGCGAAATAAATAACTACTGTGTGTTTTGTATACTAGAACTAGGTATTTGCTACCGCTGGAAAAAGGTAGTTTTCTCCTAATGGACGTAAACGAGCCTAATTCTAGACTATTTTCAAATCTCTACAAGCTACTTTGCATATAATATACTTGCTTCCGCCCGCGGCTTCCCTGTGTGGTTTGGTCTGACACTTTACGTCAATCACCAAAAATTTATTATTTTAGAAAAAAAATTACAACTATAAAAAGGTTCATCATCATCATCATCATTTCAGCCATAGGACATACACTGCTGAACATAGGCCTCCCCCAATGACTTTCATTGAGGGGGACTGCCAATATTCGCCACGCTTGGCTGACGGATTGGCGAGCGCAGTTTTTTTTTTTTTATGATCTGTCTAAGGCCTAAGTTATACAATAAACCTTAAGAATATTACAATCTAGCCTAACTAGACTAATGAGTAATTTAATTTTGACCTAATCTAAGTATAGTTGATAAGTTATAGCTAAGAACGTGTCCATTAACACTTTTCTTATTGTCACTAATAATATTAAGGGGAAGACACATTGTTTACAAGTCTTTAAAAATAGCAGAGAGCTATACACACTATCACTGCACTAACTCAAAAGGTTTTGTTCTTTTAAGTCTTCTCACTATGTCCGTGCTATCGAGGAGCTGGATTGCCTCGACATTCACATGGTGATGAAGTCTCTTTTCGTGAGCTTCTGCATACTTTTTTATAACATTATCTACAATCTCCATTTGAAGGTCCCGGTGGAGATTGTCATTTCTTATATACATGAGGAAGTTGACTTGTAACATTGAGGTAGTGTATATGCTCCCTAGCATAATAATGTGATGCGAGGTACTTAGTGTAATTTTTTTAAATGCAAAGATTTTTTATTTCATTTGGAAGAATTGAATAAGACATATTTATGTCTAATCTTGATTTAACCTTTGATAACTAAATGAAGACCGCGACATTGAGCACTCAAGCCTGGCCGCATTTCCACCAAACTTTTAATTTGGCCTGGAAAGCCAGCCTTTCGTTCGCCGGTACTGACCTGACATTAGCCGTTGGGTAGTTCACTAAGCAGTTAAAAGTTCATAAGAAGGTCCTTAGCATTTTGAGAGCTGAAAGGATAAGTAGTAGGTCGTCATTGTGGAGTTTTCACCTCTGTGCCTAAATGAGTTCATCTAGCAACAAAGAGACGCGATTGTTGTTTATTATGATAATCTTAATCGTGAACTTTGAAGATTTTACACACATCAAAACCGCTAAGTGATTATGTTGTGCCATTACATGAGTAAATGACCATAATTTGCGTGGACAGATTACTTTGCGCAACGTGATATTACATATTACGCGGTTTGTTAACGCAACTTTGATGACAATGTGTGAATGATTTTTAATATAAATATCTGTCAGTTACCATCTCATCTACTGAGTTGAGTCAGGCTATTATATCAGAAACATGACTTGTCAACCTGGTTCTTCAATTTGGTTACCTAAAAGTTTTAATGGGCTAGTCTTGTTTGCAATTACGCAAAATATAAGTTAGTTTTATATCAAAAAGCATGAGGCTTAGGTAATATGGTAAGAGTTTGCCTAAAATAAGTTTATGTATTTCGATGTATTTAGAAGATAAGGATCTACAAAAATAATAAATGTTCTTTAAAATAACCAGAGTGCTGATTGTCACTGATTTGGGACTTAAATCAATTGAGAATTTTATAAGAATACATACTTTCTTAAATAATATTTAACACTTGTTTTATAACATTATGAATTAGTTGATGTTTACCGTTTACGTAAATAGGTTCGTTCATTAATTTTATCAATTCACGAGGTTCAAAGTCTCAATTAGATTGATAAATATTTGTGATAGTTACTTTTAGAAAAAAGTTTGTTTAGAAAAACAATGATCCAATTTTCAGATATTGTTTAATTATTCAATTGGTACAAAAATAACTATAACGACGATAAGATGTCATGTTTCCATAAATAGGTAAATAACAAATTGCTACAATTTTGTTTAAAGCATTGTTAAAGCAAAAATACGCATTCGAAACATCAAAGATGTTCCAAGTACTTAAGTATTTATCTGTAGAAACTTTTGAATAATTTTTACAAAACTGCGCGGTACCATTACTAAATTATGTCAATGATAAACACTGTTTAGTTAGTTCTTGCGCGGGTAGCACTCCTGCGCGATGCCGAGCGGTCATCTTAGCCTTTTAAACACTGCACGATCCAACGCTGACGACTAGACTATCTATCTAGATAATGACTCATTAATGTGAAATTAGGCCATTCACATAGCCAACAAATGTCAACATAGCCAGCCAGCAACACTTTGTTAGGATTGTCTTCATTGCCCAGCCTACTTTCGTATTTCATGAAGCAAAAAAAATAATTGATGTGCACATGGTCCGAATCACGTAACTCTTAGCAGACGGCTTGCACAATGTGATAGATAACGTACTGTTGACCGCTCTCTTTCCAAAATGTCATGAGCCTTCATTTATTCTTTGACCATTGCGATACACTATTGTTATAAAAGCTATGACTTACCTACAAACTTCAAACAATGCAAATGATCTTTGCATAATAATATCTTAATCTTTTAATAATATAATTTTAGCCCCAGGAAGTTTGAATTGTACATAAACTACCTAAGTGGAAATGAATGAAATCTATTTGGGGCGTTAGCGTTTGACTCTAATCTCACTTAATAGATGATGGTGATGAATAGTTTCTAGGCTAGGCTAGGCTTTCTAGTATTTGCACACTCAGTGTTTATGTAGGTAGTTATTCGCGGCATGATTTTAGTAAACAAAATATTTGAAATCCGTAATGAAAATAATAGTTTAATACTTATCTTGTGAAATACTCTACCTAATTGGTCTGTTTTTCTTCGTAGGGGGTACGAAAACATCGCTGATATCATTGATTTTTATTGTTGGTAAGTAGGTACCTACTCTTACACAGTTGCCATGCTATTACTAACCCCATTGTTGAACTTCAGCTCTTATCAAACGTGGAAGAATCCGTGGCACTTTTTATCTGCGAAGACAATTTGGTAGCAATTATTCCATTTTGTGATATCAATTTTAGAGAGATACCAACTTAGTTTCCAAGGGGTAAAAGATCCACGCTATTTTATTTTTAAATAATACCTTAATTGTACCTATACATAGATATCAACTGTAATTACTTTTACTTTTTAGATATCTATCTACCTCCGCTAGCCGGGCCTTCAGAGTTCGATGGCAAATGAGTTATCAACCGACTTTTAAAAAAGTAGAAGGTTCTAGATTCGACGCTTATAAACAAGGTGTAAAAAGGATCAGCAATATTTTAGGCTATGGTTGTCAGTGGCACTGAATAAATAAGTTTGCAAAAGAAGAAACCGGCCAAGTACGTGTCGGGCTACGCGTAATGTAGGGTTCCGTAGTTGCCTGTCATAAAATGCGTTTTTTTTTTTTCCCCTTAATTAATTATTAACTTAGGTAATTTATATTTTAAAAAAATTTAAGAAAGTCTTGTGGCACATCTTACTTTTTTATCTGCTGTTCCTACGTTACAATACAAAAGCGGTGGAACTCTTTAATTGGCTAGAGCTATTATTTATATCGAATGTAATGTTTAATTGTAACACAAGCTGTTGAGTTTCCAAATAAAAAATAAATAAAAAAATTGTAAAGCCTACGTAGATATAATAGTTTTTTTTAACTTTGTTATATTATTTACTGCTGTCGTAAATATTTCCACACTTTTTAAAGCAACCATTTAGCTGGCAAAAGGGGCACACTTGCCTCTAACATAAAATTGTAATTTAATGCGAACGGATCCCTGAATCGAAAAATAATGTTGACACAACCACAATATTTTTGAACGACCTATTCAACCACACTCCGTATCATATGGTATAGACGAGAAAAAAAATCCCTGTACATGTATAAGGGAGCGAGGTAAGATTTTATTCAACCTCTTTGTCGGTGTAATTAATATATATACCCGCGAAATTACGGCTTTCTACTTCTAGTAGGTAAGTACTAAAAGTCTTTAAACTAAGCCGCGGACAAGGCAATGACTTCTCCGGCTTCAAAACATATGAATTCATCGTGTATTTGTTGGGTCGTTTGTTGAATCCCCAGTACCTACGTAAAATGTTTCGTTACCTATATTAGTTTATCAAAGCAACACGGTAACGATTCTATCAATCCATAACAAAACATGAAATTGCTAGTCGTTTTTAGGGTTCCGTAGCAGGTTCTAACATATTTTTTTTCTAAACTAAATAGCTTGCGCAAGAGACACTTCCAAAGTGGTAAAATGTGTGCCCCCCCCTGTAACTTACAAAATATATGATGTACATACCACCATGCAAAGTTCCATAGAAAATTGGTTCGAACGAGATCTAGTAAGTAGTTTTTCTTAAAACGTCATAAATCGTAAACCGCAATTTTCCTTTCCTAATGTTATGGATTTCATTTTGCAATAAAAATATCATAACTATGACTCGATTGTCGTGATGCGTGAACTTTTACTTACATAGGTACCTACAGGTTTGTACGGAACCCTCGGTGCGCAAGTCTGACTCACACTTGGCCGGTTTTTTTTTGTATTTCAATAATATTGAATAATAATTCTATACGAAGTAGTTATCTGTGGTTTTTGTTTGTTTATTTATTGTTGTATTCGATGTACGTAATATTTACCTCTGTACCGATTGTTTTGTCCTATGTGGCCAACCTAAATATGGTTCATAAGCTTTGTTCATAATGTATTCAAATAAGTATGTCATCTTATCTAAGGAATTACCATTAAAATATAATTTGCGGCACCTACTCGTATTAAACTGTACGCCGTAAAACTAAGCAAGTTGAATAAGTTTTAAGTTTAATTCAGTATTATAGCTACAGGCGTGGTCATAAAATAAACATGTAAAGGAATTAAATAATATGGCTTTATTACTTACTTACATGACCAACATGTCTTACTTGTTCTTTGCAATTTGTAACTACCTATTAATGAGGGTTTTATGGCACGTAACTAAAGAAATTCAATGTAAATTATTTTATTATTTTGTTTATTGAATTACTGTATGTGATGAGCACAGAAATTATTAATTTGTAACATTTTATTTCTATCTCTTTCTTTAATAACTGGTAAAAAAATATTTATAGTCACATAAATTATTTTCCGTAACTGTAAGGCTTCTTTAAACTGAAATAGTGACGAAGAACCCCAAACGTTGGCCCGATGGGCGAAGTGGCACATGGCGTGGGCTGCGGAGATTCGCCTTGAACGCAATGGGTCCCGGGTTCGATTCCTGGTTTGGGTCAATTCAGAAAACGTTTTCCTCTAAATTGGATCAAGTGTGGGTATGCTTAGTAAAATATAGTCTGATACCTTGTTGAACATAAGACAGTTCATTCTAGCATGACCACCAAAAAACGATCTGATATTATGATATGGTTGAATTTTGATCGAAACTGCAATCATAATATGTGACGTCACCGGCGCGGCGATTAAACTTGGCAGCTATATCTATCATATTTTTACAGTTGGTGTCGATATATCGCTATATCATATCATATCGTGTTTTTGGAGCTCATGCTACGGAGGCTGACTTCGAGACTATTACAATTGGTATGTTGTCTGGTGCATCTTTATATTTTAAGGTTTAAAAATAGAGCTCACCTATTCGTGCTTTATATCTATTTATTCTCTTCTGTAAAGAAGGAACAATATGTGGGACACCCTGTATAATACGGTAATAGCAAATCTGAACTAAGCAATCAAAGCGCCATTCTCAAGAGCAGATGACCAACGAGGATTTCTTTATGTCTTAAATTATTACAAAAAAATTAATACCAACAGTAGTACTACTACTCTAGTCGTAGGGCTATTTTAGAGACATCTCTAAAACAGTCCTTACAGGGATATTAATACGGCGTTTGAGTTTTCATTGTTATTTTATAATGCAGCCATGCCGTGGCGCATTGATTCACGCACGACATGGCTTTTGCATTAAGTAACATCACAAAATGTTGTATTATGTAATGTTTGTTTTTTATCGTTGTTTGTGTTTCATGGCTACACACCCTTCAGTTACTTATAATTGTTATCGAACAGGGGCCTAGCCATAATCTGTAAACAGAGCATCTGTAGCAGAGTTAAGAATAATACAGTAAAATAATCATGTGCGTAACTTAATTGATAATTTACTAAATGACATAAAATTACTAGGGACTTTATTTTAGCCATAGGACGTCCACTACTGAATATAGCCCCCCCCCCAATGACTTCCGGATTGGCCGGTTGGAAGTGGCCTTCATACAGCGGCTTCCTGCAACCTTTACCAGTTCGTCTGTCCACCTTTTGGGTGGACGTCCTACCCTGCGCTTGTTGGTATGTGGCCCTTTTTCTGTAGGGTCGATATCGAAATCACGACTTTTTTGTTTATCCGTGCAAACTAACGCTCCGTGCAAACTTTTTTTCATGATTTCGGTGTAGTCCCCATTGTAAAAGTCGTATGTATTAATTAACTAATATTTAATGCAGGGAAGCTCTATGTTCAGCAGTTGACGTCCTATGCCTAAAATGATGATTGATAAACACATTCTTCTAATTTAATTTGGCTACTGTTTAAAATCACAGTCTGTATATAAAATCAGTTGCCTTTGCCGTTTTTCGAGACGTGTATGTCATGACCGTTCTAAATATTTTTTTACTTGTTGTATTCGTGCTTGTCAGCACAAGGTAATACAAACCTTGTATACAATAAATTGAAAAGTTTCCTTAAAAAATTTTCGAATTCAGAAAAAAACTGGATGTCCTATTTTATTGGAATTTAGCAACTATGGGCGCAAATATTTGGGTGTCAAATTCGGACAAGACAACGTCTGCCAGCATAGACAGGAAAGATAGTTAAAACTACATATTGATATTAAGAAATTATTAAAATGTTACACGTTTTATTAAGTTACAAGCTGCGTAATAATAGTGTAATTAATTTGCATAAATGTTGGCGAGTTGATCTATTCGTCGCATGTTGTAAGAGGTGGGCACTCGAAGCGTCGCGGGCGCAGCCTCATTGAACTTTGCCTGACCTCTAGTTACTAGTAAGACTAGTCCCCTGCGTGTTCCAAATAGATTAGTAGGTCCGCTCAGATTTCTGAAGTGGTCTTAACTTCCTACGTGAATACGAATAAAACACCCGTTTTATTAATAGTAAGAAAAAAGTACTAACGTGGCCAATTATTGTACTACAGTCTATTATTTGAATAAGTACTTTAATGTCTTTATAACGGAAAGATTCCTCTATTTTGTAGGTATACAGTTGTAGGTTGTATAGTAACACAGTTTTACAATCTTGTCTTACAACTTTGTTAATCTGTAGTAGTCGTACGAATGAGTACATATAATTAAAGTATAGCTATGCACACAAAAGAACTTGCAGCAATAAACTTCTGCAAATTTGCAGATGACATAAAATTGCACCTCATAAATATTTCCAAATTAGGTGGGTCAGGTGCATGCATTGTGTGTTGTGATATCTTGATTTTTACATCAACGTCGTAATTGAAAAATGTTGCAAAATTTTAATCTTGTCGTGATGTCTTGTATCATGTCATGAATTTATAGAGACCTCATCAAAAGCGCAGCGTCATTAAAATATGATATGTGGCGGGGGCTACTTACTGCTAAAATCTGACATAAGAGTTTCGCAAGAAGATTCTTTATCTGATACCGGGATCGGGAGATAAGGTCCTGGTGTTGTCAATTAGTGTTTTATAGCGTAATGTGTCGCAAGGTAAGGTCCAATTGAGGGCACGATATGAGCTCGCGTGACCGGCTTTCGGCTCCATCCTTTAGGCCGCGATTCGGCACGGGGATTAAGTTAAAAGTCAGCCATATATTCCGCAGCCGGGCCACTGGAAACGGTTGGTAACCCTCGCGGGTATGACACTGGCTTATCGATTGTTTTCTCGTTGTATGTAAGTCGAAAATCCTAAACCTTTTTTTATTAATCTGTAGCCACAATGTTGTACAAAAACCAAATTAAAGAGCTGGAAGTGATTGTAACCTATTGGTAGAGCTAAAAACGACTACGAAAAATTATGATGATGACTTTTAAAATTGAGTTATTGCCTTAGAACGTTCGACACATACCGATTTGTCATTTCAAAACACCGAAATATTTACGACTGTTTCATAAATTACTAAAAGGTTAACGGTGAAATGGACGATACGATCCTTGACGATAGCATCTGAAAAGATAATCATCGAGTAAGATGATAAATGATTAACAAACCAGTAATTTCTTGTGTTAATAAAACCCGCCTTTGTCATATGGGCTGACAGTATTTCATTTCGCAAACCTAATATTGTAAGTATGTCGTGTAGGAGTGCAATGCAGTAAGACGTGAAAGATGAATTTCTGTTTTTAAAAACATCATATAAATAATATTTCAAGCATAATGAGCGCTATTGATTAATTATCAACATCATTTTAGCTATTGCACGTTCTGTATACCTATCTGACACTTGTTTTGACAGATAACCCATACAATTCTGTCAAAAAAGTGCCAGATAGGTTATCTGGAACTTATCAGTAAATGGTGAAACTGGCCCTTAGTCTATCAAAACCAACAAGTACGATAAATCTTATATTGCTAAGACAACGTGCTGTGACATGCATTATGCGATAGCAAGATTATGTTATTGCACACTTGTAGTAATTTTATCTTAATTGCGAGATATAAGAGTTTATCCGGGGGTAGGTTCCACGCATCGACTCTCGCTATCGGATGATGTGCTAATAGTATAGAATTTTCCATCCGTTTTGACGTAATGGGAACAAAGATAAGACTTTCTTTGTCTACGTTAACGTCAAGCTACTGGTTAACTGTGTAATACTGTATTAAAATTACTGTATTAAGTTTTCAATTCATTGACAGGAATTCTTATGTTATATCTACGAGGTTGATCTTTGTCGGACGTAGCGACACAGCTACGGGCAACGTCATACCTGCTAAATGCATACTGCATGCCGTGGCAACCTGTTATTAAGACGGCACTTAGTCTATAGCCAATATTTGCATGTCTTACCAATTTGCTTGTAATTGTGCTTATCTTGTTGGTTGTCCTAATAAAAAAATTAAAAAAAAAAAAAAAACCAGACTTACCTATTAATTTTCGACCAATATCACCATCATATCGGCTCAGTACTTACTTAATAATATTGATAGCACCTATCCGCTTCAATGACTTCAAACTGACAATACATAGTAATTAATCACTGTAATTATGTACAACAGTTCCTTTGAACGGTCTTACATAACGCAATTGATTCACTGCACCAATCAAGATCGTTTGCTAATAAGTATTGGTATTGGCCACCATTGTGTTTCGGATCGACGATCTGTATATCTTGGAAGACATCTTCTGCATGCGAGAAAGTATAAAAAGAACAATGGTACCGGGTGAGCATAACTCTTATGGTATAAAATATACCCGGCACAAACAAACATAGATCTGGATCTACGTGATAAATGATTGTAATAAGTGACTCGTCTCGTCTAATTCAATTGTTTCCAAGACTCTACCGCCAGACTGCCGCACTCTGCACGGAAGTTATGCGAAATATCACGAACGCGATTACATGCATAATATTGTATATCTAATGTCGTAGTGAGTTCGTTTTTAATTAACTACCATATAAAGTTGTAGTTTGCATTATAAAAATTGTGTTTAGTGTGTGTATATGCTTTTTAGAGCTTCTATTTACATTCATACGCACTTACTATACAGCACTAGGCGAGTTATAAATCATATTGGAGTATTTTCACTACTATCATATTGCTAAAATATTTCACTCTAACATTGAAATATTAGCTGCAAGCGCTTTATTTGGCGGTGAATGTTTTTAATTTTGTCTTGTCACCATGTTTTTGCAACAAACTTTATACTTAAGGCAATCCGTGTCAAAAGCGACTATTTCGTCATTTCAAGTGTTCAGGAGAGCGTCTCTAATCGATAGTTTTCGGCGTGTTTCCTTTGAGATTCGAGAGGTTTGTAACAAATTATTGAATTATTAAATTGAAAACTCAAATTTTACCATAAGAATCTGAAGAGACTAAATTATTTCAAGTAACGAAGAGCAAATAAAATGGATGGTCTTAATTATTCGTGCACCACGCTTCAGCAGTGACATTTTGCATACCTTCTCTTTGCAAAGTAATTGCAAAACCAAAACCACAATTTTAAACTTACTTCAAGATATAAATTGTTTTCAACAGTTTACCAACAATTATTTATTTATTTTATAGTTTTTGTTAGCTCTCCTACCTCTGCGGCCATATTCTAAACTAAATTAAAAAAAAACCTGTCAAGTGCACGTGAGGAGTGGAGTGGAGTGGAGTAATCTTTATGTTACTTATAAACCTATAAGAAGTAGAGAACCACTGTGTGTATTTTTTTCAAACTTGCTCAGTGGTTTAGAAGAGAAAAAGAATACCTACAATAGTAAATTATCAGAACAAATTAGCTATGACAGACGGACAGAGAGATATAAAACTAATTCTATGGTTTTCCCGAAACTAATAAGTAATTTTTACTTACATTAAGTATGAAATGACAACTTCTGTCAACGCTTGCCCATACAAAAACAGTACAGATACAGATTAAAAAATAGCGGAAAATGTAGTCGAACAAATCATATGACATTTCTACCCTATAGGGTATGTGCTCCATGTTTGTCTTATAGCGTTCTTAATTAAATGGTTCGAAATACTATGACTAAATATTATTCTACGATAAGTACGTACGATACGTCTAACGACTAAGAACTTCTAAATAAATTAGCTCCAGACCAAGAATCCGGAGCCAGGAACGCCCTTGCGATGTGTATGTAGGTGACATGAATGTCATGACATTTGTGATCAGCCCGCGGCAGGCGCACGCGAGCTCACGCGAGCTCTGCCTTCGACCTCATTCATCGATCGTCGTGAAATGTCTGTAAGGCATATTGAGCGCTTATTGTTGTGGAAATAAAGATGGGGATTCATATTTCAAACTTCAAGGTTAGTTATTTCCGCAGTAATGATTTATACCTACATATTTTTACGGAAGTCCTTCTATTTTCTAGCAGTAAAATTGTTATTCTTCCTTGGAAAAGATTTTCCGCTGGATCTGGCCGCTTTAATAGCAGGACAATAGAAGATCTGTGTTTGAATCAATCCACTCTAAGGAGGTGCGCGGAGGTTCTTACTCCCACTATCGCTGTCCACTAGGTCACTAAGAAGCAGAACGCTGCCTGAAGTGCCTGGATCCTGGCTGCCTAGGTTGGACCTTGTTACTTTAGCATCTCGTTCCTGATACGCTTTAATAATAAGTTTAACCATCAACAGCGCTATTGCCACCTATATTTAACATTTCTACAGATTATTGAGTCAAACGTAATAAAGCCATTTCTCGCCACAGCTGCACAGTTCAATGTTTGTAACTGCCGTAAGCGATCACTAACTAAACCAGCTTAAATGCCAGCCTCCCAAACTAAAGCCTGCTGTCCAACTATGTGGTTTGGGCTACGTGACATACACAGCACAGTGCAATGCCACATTAGACATATCAAACTCACAGCTGTATAACAGTCTCATACAAATTGATAAAGGAGGTAGGTAGTGACCTACAGGACACACTGTAACAAGAAACCTTAGCAAAAATAGCCATGCATCAGTCAGAAACATTACATTTGTGGGTTTAAAAGGTGCAAATGGTTTCACAAATGGCTTAGGATTTATTATGCCATTTGTCTGCTATTTCATAAAAAAACAACGTTGATTACAACTGCTAAACGGTCTGAGCAGCGTGCATCTATGGACACTCGGCTTTATAAGTACCTAAACAAATAAACGGTATGCCAGGGAACTAGGTATTCAAGATACGCAGACACAGAAAGTTATCACCGAATACAATGTTATCAACTCGGCATCTAGGCAAACAGTGTTAAGTAATACATGTCACTCCTTCGACGAATGTGTTTCACGCGAGTCTGCAATGACACTTATCAGATAATAGAACAAATTAAGGTCTGATTTATGATAACAACGATTAATCGTTTTCGTTGCTAGACAGATTGGCTTTTCTGGGGGGGATATTGTAGTAACTGCGTAGATTTGAAAGTATTTATTATACCAAAACAATTATATAATTTACACATTTTAAAAATATGCTAATTAGCTAATTTGAACGAGAGAAAGTTCTAGACATTTTTCTAGTTTTGACTGACTGTACTCATGAAAGGGAAAGAATTACTTTTGTCCCAATTTCCCTTTTATTAATCTGATAATAGCAAGTACCCATGGAATTTAGGATAGATAAACAGCTATAATGTGTCTAAGAACACATATCATAGAAAAAAATTATATCCTAACCTTCCTTGCAAATAAATACCTACTTAAGTACATAATATTTTTATTTTAAAGATTTCACTTCAACACGTAAGAATTTAATTTATTTGGCGGCACCTCAGTCAGTGCAAGGTGCAACTGCTGCAATTAAAAGTTGCGCCTGACCCGTGACCTGTGTTTTGTTTCGTGTGCCCCTGGTGTGGCGCAACCGCTGGGCTTGGTGCGCTAAAATGCAGTTGCTTAAGGATCTCCCTGCTAGATAGATAACATCTCGAAATACTACCTATTTAATAAGTTGGAAGCCAAAGTCGAAATCCATAGCTTGGAAGCGGAAGCTATGTGTCTGTCTGCAATTTATTGATGCTCTGCGTAAATGTATCTTAGGCTTTGCTGGATCAAGATCTATTTTTTGTAGATTCTATACCTACCCACCTACTACTTAGATCCCTTTGACAATTCTGCTTGTGTAGCTAAATCTAAAAACATTTCTTTTACAACTCATTCGATATCGTTATCTTATCATACTCGCTACTAAATATTTGTCTCGGTTTTCTTTATAAAACATTCACAGGTCTAATCTAATGACAAAAAGAGCTGCTCTATCCAGAACTTTCTACGATGGTTCGTACAATACAGTTCACAGAATAAAAGTATTGCATAGGAACAAACAGATAACATTTAACGTTCAATGAACACGACACTGCGTAATTTATGTTGTCATTAAAATTAATGTCATCATGCGCTGCATTTTGTTTAAGCGTGCCCGTTTATTTAGATACAGAAGTATTTACTGTGGCTTACATTATCAGGTTCCTATGAAAGATAGTGAATCATCTAGATATTAATGAATACTTAATTGATTTCGAAATTTTTATTGGTAAAAACTCTATTTTTCATAAGGGTTTTCCAATTCCAAATGTAGGTAATAATAATCAGATTTGCTAATAACCATTGTGACTAAAATCGGGACAAAGAGCTAGAAGAAAAACAGGTTTTAAAAAATATTGGCATAGTTGCGCGTAGATTTGCCTTGAACGCTAAGGTTCGATTCCCGGTTTAAGTAAATTCAGAAAAGAAATTGTCTAAATTGGACTAGGTCTAGGAGTGCTGAGACACATAAAAAAATCTGGTCCCTTATTAGTTAAGGATGTTAATTCTTTACTTCGCGACCATGACGATTGGAGTGATTGACTGGCCCTTGTTTATTTATTAAAACTTTTGGTTTATCAAAAAGTAAAAATATATGTTTAGGTGACTTGCTCTTGATCACAATGTTGTCTAATGGGTGTACCTCTAGATATGGCCTATGATGGACGGCAAACTTGCCAAGATGAATCCTTACTCGTGCCTTAAAACTCGGATATCAGAGTTTAGGATAAATAAATAGGTTTGTTAACATAGTAGAGTATATGATTTCGTACCCTTGAAGAAGTTCGTCGTTTTGCACATTCTAGTCTGGCAAGCGTGCATGATTTGACCACGGCAAACTTGATGATTGACTGTGATTATTTTATCGCCGTAAATACTTCTTTCGGCCGTGATGTTCCACACTACCCGGTGCTAGAGATGACCACTGCCATTTATCTTTTTACATCGATGCAACAGGATACAATGAAGCAAATCACATCATATGATTCTGAATCAATATAAATATAGTTACAAAATCTCAAAAATGTATACCGACTTCGTATTGTATTTTTAAAAATTGAGATGCAATAGTATACATGATACATCATATCGATAGGCATCAAATAACCATGAAACAGTAAAATAATATTGATAGAGTTACCAAATACAAAAGCTATATTACAAACCTAGAACAAAAATGTTGTTCTTTTTAACAAAATGTGTCTCTAGTTGGCTCGTCCACGATGTTTCTATTTTGTTTTTTGTTGTTTTTAATGGCTTGCTCTTACACTCTAACTTTACAAGGATGAAAATGCGCTGATAATAATGTATAGCGAGCTTACGTAAACTGTTCCTACCTAACAACTACCTATATTCTATAGTTACAACCATGTAAATATGAAACATGTTCAACTGTGGACGTCCTGTGGCTGTAATGATGATGATGATAAAATATTAAAGGTTCTACATTCCACTATTATTATGATGTGTACATTATACATTAGTTGTAAGTACATCATAATTATTGTTTTTTTATGTTTTACTCAAAAGACGAAGTTTGAGACCACACCTTCAATTTTATCGATACAATAAGTTGCAGTGCGTACCGATACTATTTGGGCATCTCTACTATACTCGGTGCCCGTGACCGGCGTTGCGTAAGCGCTCGGCTGCGTCTGCGGCCGGGGACAGAAAGGCTCCAAAATTCCCACGGACCTTGTTTTGGTTTGGACGGTCCTTCTAAGTCTCTTGATAATTAGTGGTAAGATGCACGGTTATGCACCTGCAGGCATTAGAGTTTAAACTGAATGCATGCCGTTACATGTAGAGTTTAGAATACCTTACTTTAATTGTTGTCTACACACGCAAGAAATAGCATATTTAATGTGACAATAACCCTTTTCAAACCAACAAATACATTTAAATATTGAGTATCGAGTATTGTGACCCTACTGCATTTAATTAAAATCGACTACATTTATTCACTAACGTTTTCTGTGTTTCCAGGTAAACAGCTGGTGACTTTTGCGTGAGTCGGCTATACATTCGCATTTTAACGTGCGCCAAATTACCGAACCGGGGCGTGAGCCGCGCAGGTTCGCACGGGCACATCGCTATGCCGTCGTCCTTAACATGCTCTTCGTCAAAGGGCCCGATTATCTAATATTAAATAACGAGCCTTGACGTCTGACCGCAGCCAACTTTAATTAAATTAAACCTTTTGAACCGACACAAATAACCAACTTTGTTGGAGATCATAATTAATGGAAATGTAAAACACGTAGCCAATTAAATTGCGACATAGGATATTTGATTATAGTTGCTAGCATTATAAAATATGCAATCTTATAAATAGCTAAAAACTTATATCTTTAGTCGAGTAAGAATTCAGTATAAGTAGACAATAAAGTAAGGTATTTCTAATACGACCTCACCTTATCTATGAGGTGGTTTGGACCATACCCCACCACGCGAGCCCAGTGCGAATTGGTGGAGGGCTGTTGTAAGGCCAGTAACTAAACCTTACTGTCAGTCAGATGTTATTAAGCCGCCCTAAGGCCTCTGACTAGGCTTTACGACTTGTATCGAGCGACATTAGCAGGGACCACCTTTTAACGTGCCTTCCGAAGCACGGAGATGCTTGTGATAAATGTCACTGAGTATGGTTGATTGGTATTGTAAATAGTTGTTCACTTTTGTTGTAAATTATTTTTACTTTATTTCAGTGGGATTATCTTGATAAAAATATACTTAAACTTTGCATTCGAAAGCGGACCTCCACAGTACATGCGTCTGTACATTACTAATAATATTTATGTCTTAAATAAAAAGTAAGTAACTTAAAACCCAGCTAATTAGTTTTTTTTACCTACAATGCATAAAGTAATTATAAAAATGAATAAAAATTAACTTAGCTTGTTTTTAACTTTTATATTAAGGAAAACGTTAAGATGTTCATCATCATTATCAGCTTTGCAAATTCACTGCTAGACATAGGCCACCTCTATTAAACACCACAGCGAGCGGCTTTGGGCTTTACTATGTCGTCAGTCCATTGGGTGGAAGGTCTACGCTGTCTTCCAGTTTACCACTCAAGAACGTACCTTTTCTTCCCCAAAGGTTGTCAGCTCTGCGAGCGAAGTGGTCTAGCATTGCCACTTTACCTTTGTAATTCGAAGAGCTACTTGTAGGTATATCAGTGACTTTAGTTCTTTAAGAAACGCTGAACATATCTCATTATGTTATGTTTACTTACCAATTTTACGTTACATAACTTGAATAGAACTGTCAGTCTTGTGTTTGCAGGCTGGCAAAATAACGTTGCAACCTATTGAAAGCAATTTGTGACTTATAGGCAATAGCTGGCCCCATTCCAAGAAACGTTATGCCACAGTCACGTCTCATTTGCATGTATACAGGGCGCAACTGATGTGCATCAACGCTCGTTGGAGTTCGATTTCAAAACCAAGCGCGCACTATCGAGCGCATCTATGGACACTGCAACACTCTGCCGCAGTAAACATATCGTACACAGTAGCTCAACTAAGCCCAAATATTGACCTGTCATTTAATTGGACGCGCAATTTACACTCAGACGTAAGTAGGGTTACTGACTTACTTTTTTGAACTAAATAAAACGCTGTGTCTTACATTAGTAATATTGTGGAATACCTGATACCTCAGGGTCCCGGGTTCGATTCCCGTCGGTCAATGTAGTACAACATTAATATTCACTAGCTAAAGAAGAAACTGACTTTATGACAACTAGGGACTTTGTTTAAAATCAATATACTTAAACGCCATAATACTGCAGTGCAACTGTAGAGAGGCGTCTCATTGACGTAATAAAATCTACAAAGACGATGTGTGTGCTCATTACTGCTCGTGTTACTCGTGTCAATCAATACTGAAGGCAATGCTTAAGATCAAATGCTATATCAAATCATAGGTACAAGAAACAAAATTAATATTACGCTAGCTAATCAAAACCGGTAACTAAATTTAAACATTGAGGTCTGACCTTTAAAAGAACAAAAAAGGAAAAAGACAACAACCGTGTTACCATCTCTATAGTGACAAAAATATTCCGCTACATTTGTCTTACGACCTTGAAGTGTCAATAGACATGAGCAGCAAAGTTCAAGAGTGTTGTGCACCTACCGACAACTAGCAGACGCGTGAATGCCACCCGGTGCGAGGTGCGATGTTGGGATGCTTGCGAAAGCAGCATTGTTCGCGGCGCCGGCGCAGCCCCCGTACGCATGAACACTGGTAATCAAACTTTTATTATAATAAATTGTTGTTATTAATTAACCGATTAACAACTATTTACTGTTTTTAATGGGTTGTTGTGACAAACAGAATTTGAATTTAGTTATTTTCAAACTTTAATAGCTTCTAGCATAGAATAGATAATGTACCTACCCATCCAGCTACAAATTCGACTAAGCTTAGTCACGATTGACTATAAAAGGGGAGAGAGAAAATAGCAAAGGAAACGATCCTACTTTGTTAATTCGGAACATTTGTCTTATTATAATTTCGGAACTAGTCATCATAGTCAACAAACTTACATCATTCCTAACGGAACGTTTGACTGTTACGGAACTTTCCGAATAGTTTCATAGGAAAACTATTCTGAGAGTTTCTGTCTGTTATAATAACAGAATTAATTAAATGTCTGTTATAATAACTGAGATAAGGTTATTGCCATAACCGAAATACAATCATAGTTTGAGCAGAAAAGAACTTAACAATAATTTATTCGTTTTGGGTGTTTATGTTATAAAACCTTGCAAATATGCTATAACTATATATATAATTGAAAAATTACTATAACATGAAATTGAAATAATTCTAGAGGTCATTATGTACCTGCCTACCTAAAAAGGTCACTACATTCTACTAGTACTATTTACAAAAGTTTTAGAAACACTGAAAACAGAAGCCTTGACTTGTCCATCAGTTGTCGATGACATCGGTTGTTATATCGAGTTTCTAGCCCAGGCACATTCCTTACATCGTTGCTATTCCTCTGTTGCACCAAATAAATAAAACATTGGTCACATTTTTTGTAAATGCATTATTATAAATACGAATAATTTGGTTTAACTTGCAATCAAGTACATTTAGATAAAATCTTAAAATAAAATCTTATTGCGTAAATAATTGATGCCTTAAAAAAATTTGTGTTTTCCAAATAAATTGTGATTTTACACTACACAATATTTCAAATTACTAAACTACCATGCCTAAAATGTATTTATTTCGACACCATCGGAATCAATATCCATCAGTACAAGAACATTTGCATGTGTTTTGACGTTTTATGGTGATGGAAAAGCTTTTAACTTTAGAATTTCACAACTTTGTAATAAAACTAGCATTGTACAGTCGACAACAATAATGTCTAATAACTTTGAATCCAGATCACTAAATCCAGTGTTTTGGAGTCAATAAATTCAAGCCTTATCAAATGTCGTATAGAATCAATTTGGAATTGTATTACCTTTTGGTAATTTGAAACAGCTAACTCATAACTGAACCCTGGCCCAACCAGGGTTAAGTTATAGATATTTTTGTTACCGACCGTACAAGATGCGTATAATTTTTGTTCGTAAAACTATGATATACAGGTGCGTGATAGTGTGACGAAGTTTATGATCTGAATAATTCACGAAACTGCTAAGATAGCTATTGTTATAGTAAAAGCGAAATTTTATGTTGTGTAACTAATTAAGAAAATATGTATTGTTCTGTACATGTGATTACGACATCGGAATCCAGAATACCATTTTTATTTTATTACCATAAAGCACATCGATTTATATGAACAATATTCATACTTATTTGATAGGAATTGTACTTTCTTACATTACTGTTAAATTAAGTACACCTTTATTCGTTCATAATAAAATCATAAACGTAACGCTACTACTAACTTAAATCATTGCTACGGACAAGTGACATGTGAATTTGGGTACAGACAACAACAGCTCGTCAACCTACCACAAAAAGTCAAATTTTCTCAAATAATATTGATCTCTGCGTGTCGTACTTTAGATGAAAATCGGTTCAATGACCTTAACTTTTTTGGAAGGTTGACCTGCCGTTGACTGTACGTAGAGATAATTTTCTGGAAAATTTTCATGAAACATTAAGTTATTTATTTACCCAAGAGCAAGTTCAAACAGCGGATACTTCTCTGATTAAATTGACACATTTTATAAAAATATCACAGTTCTGAGTCAAGCTTGTAAACAATGATTGGCACGCATTCCGCTCGTGCGAAAATAGAATTCCGTGTTCAATGAAATAAAAAGCAAATACTTTTTTTAAATAATGCTCCTACGTGAATTTATTAAAATCTGAGTAACTATTAAAGTCCGACCCGACTATTAAAAACCTATATCCTAGCTAATGGTAATTTTAAAAAGGTTAGATTTTGATGAAAATGTTTGCAAAAGCTCTAAGGGCGTGGTCACACTATATATAGCGCGTTGAGTTGCGCTGTAAAGCAGCATCAAATATTATGGGAGAGAAAATATTTGCGTTTTTCTTTTGTTTTCTTCGCTCCCTTGTGAAAAATATATTGAATTCCACTGACTACATGCATTTTTCACGCTTTGCAGACTTTAAAATGGGAATTGTTGTAACGAAAATAGAACAATGTGATGTACGATAAGCGAGTTCGTAGTATGTATATTCGTACAAAATATTTACACTTCGACTGATAGCCTAAGAGTGTCTGTATAAAAGATAGATAAAAAATTTAATTGGTACATTCGTTGTTTACTGTATTATCGAGGTTGCGATAACTGCCGTTGTCATGCGGTGGGGTCCTAGTTAATTGTACTGATTGTTGAATATTTTCCATTGTCAATATAATATTGTCCGCTAATAACTATTTTATTACCATTGTTATCGGTTGGCACATGCAATTTATTTAATTAGATAACGTTGAAATATAAAACTATAACACTTAATTAGGATCTAGTGTACCACTCCTCATACAATTGCGAGTAAGTAGTACTTATGCATTACATGCATACTTACTTCAGACTGATATTTATCGAATTCAGATGAAGTACGCATGTATTTTTTTTAATTGACAAGAATAACATAAATCAATAATAACTAATTAAATAAACATACCTTTGCATAAAAAAATAAGACAATTGTGACATTCACTGCTAAATACTGCACCTTTGTATAAAAACAACCAAAAGGCAAATACCTGTATAAAATTATGTTTTTTCCTAAATTTTGTTTAAATATCTAAATAGCCTTCACTTAAATAGACTTATCAATTTATGTCAACCTTAGCCGTCTGGTTGGTGTATGTTTAGTATCATTAATTTAAATAATGGTGATAACGTATTTTAAAATAGTAACATTATGTTAAGCGTAGCGACACCTTTTACCATTAAAATGAAACTACGAAATTATACGATTTTTTTATTCAATTGGTTGATAGTTATTTTAGTTTCATCGAAGTCATTCATTAAGGCCAGTAAAACTTTAAGCAAATGTAGAGGAACAAATTTAATAATTTCTATGTTATGAGTTTTGTTCTGCGTATCGACAGAATCAACTTATGTTCGAAAAGTTGTTTACCGAATTTTATTACACCGAAAACTTTTCGACTAATTTCGTTTCGCCTTTTTTCATTTCATCGAAACGGCTTTTGCCACTGTATCAGTTGACCTATTATCAATTCTTTTTTTATTGTTACCCCGACGTTTCATTTGTTCGAAAAACTTATTACCGAACTTGGCTTGGCCGAAATAACATTTGTTCGAAGTATTATGTTTCAAGTACCTATTTATTAAGTATTTTATTATGTTACTATATAACATTTACCAAAGCTATTAATGTTAGATGATTTAGTTTCCAGAAAAATGCTTCAAATATTATAATAATTAATCTATCATCCTTATCCTTAGTTTTTAAGCGCTCGGCGGCCGCTACCGCGGCACGCTCACTACGCTCGCTCCGTTCGTATGGTCACTGTTCTAACCTAACCTAACCAATTTAGTCTTATTATATACGCAGTATTATGGTAAATGAAAAAGATTCAAAAGAGACTTCGGCCAACAGTAAAAAGTTATTCTAAAAATCGACGAAACGTGGTTCGATAAAATGATACTTATGTCAAGAGATATTTCGATGGACTAAAAATATGTCAAATGATACATGTAGCAAAAGAAATGTCGATCTATAGTTTCCGGCCAACTGAAATTTTGTCAAGTAAATTACGGACAAGTAATCGGTTACCCAAAAAAATACTACTTACTCTAACAACTTTTAGAATTTGACACAATAATGTTTGTGGAAGGATTTGTACGAGGCCTTTGCTCAGCTTAAGCATAAATCTGGTAACAAAAAAATTTCATAATAAATGTATCGTGGCTGATTGAAATAGAAATATTTATTTGCCAAATTAACACGTAATTATTACAAATTACCAGTGATTCCTACACTGGGCTGTGTGTATAGATTTGGTACCAGTGATAACATAATGATCTGAAACGTGGCCTCTCACTATAGACCCCATAAAAAAGCTCAAATTTGCACAGCGTGCTATGGAAAGGGTTGTTCTCAATGTTTCTTTGCGAGATCGAATCAGAAACGAGGAGATCTGTAAACGAACAAAAGTCGCTGACATAGCTCAACGGATTAGCAATCTGAAGTGGCAATGGGCGGGGCACTAAGAACTGACGGCCGATGGGGCAGAAAGGTTCTAGAATGGAAGCCACGTATACCACACGGGCCCGGTGCTGATTAGTGGAGGAGTGTTGTAAGGCAAATAACTAAACCTTACTGTCAGATTTATGACTAGGCTTTACGACTAGTATTAAGCGATATTACCAACTTTTAACGTGCTTTGCGAAGCAGATTTATTTATGTTAATTAGTATTATATAAAGCATAACTACGATTCTAAAGGTACGACTAGACCAATAGGTAAATCTGACATCCGATTAGAGAACGATATCAAATCTTTGGATTCGATTAAATTACCAAAGGATTATATCTAAATCGATATACTAAATCAAAGCGTAGATCGTGTTAAGTCAGATTTTTTTGTTCGCAACATTAGTTTCTTCCTTTCAGTTTCCACCTAGAGCAACATAATATTGTGCTGTACAGTATACCTACACACCGGTGGAAGGGAAATCTAACTAAAGGCTTGGGCTAGGCTTTGGCATTTCCTAATCATTATTTTTATTGCTTAGTCCATAAAACGTGAAGCGACATCCGACAATGCGCAAGAGGTGATCATTCATTTACGTGCACTTTGAAGGCACGTTGACATGAATTCCTCCAGCGTTGCAACATTACCTCATGCGCAGGCACAGGCTGAGTCGGGATGACCAACACAAAGAGCTTTAAATACAATAATGTTACTAATTAAATACCTATTTGCGAATGTTGACAGAATTAGTACCGTAAAATATTATGAGATTTGTATCTATGTATATGCAGTGCAGTAAATTTTGATATTTATTTCTGTTGTGCAAGATTATTAGTAGATAGAGCCCTTCGATACTTGAAACCAAAATATCTAATAAAATCTATTCCGATTGTTTGATTTGTGCTAAAGGTTAGTCAATTAAACACATTTTATCCCTTACGTTGTAAAATAAAAATCCTTTTTAGACCGTTTACCACGTTTATAATTTAACAATATCGTCTTCTTATTGACAGTTCCACCGTAAATTAAACTATGTGATCTGCATTTCCGCGGCAGTAAGTCTGCCATTGTGCTTTTTTTTTGCAATAAAGCTTAAATAAATAAATAAAGAAGATTCTGTATCCTCTCTGCCTAACAACTTAGGTAGGTACAGTCAACAACATTGACAATGCTGACTCTGCCACAAAACCTCAAATTTTCTTAATTGATATAGTAGATTTACGTGTTGAACTTTTAGTTGTCATTTTATAGCTTCTCCTTGTACCATATTGATTACCCAAACCCGTGTTATAAGTCAATACATCATCTTGCTTACGACCTTAGGGATGTAAGGAGGTGTCAAGGCAAGACAAGATGCCACTGAATCATCCCGCAGCGTGGGTGGACAATGCCTTCTATTGTGTGAACGGATTCGGCAGGTGAGCACGAGCTTAACAATTTGCGCCTACATTGCGCAGAATGAATCATTATAAATGGGAAATAATTCAATGAATATTGAAATGCAATGACGCGTTCAGTTCCGTCAACAGTAAAAATGAAAATGAAGTAGATAAGCAATGTAGGCGATACATTGTTTTTCTAGTTAATTTTCAAGCCGCATTAAATTTGCTAATTTTGAAGGAAGTATTTATTCAATATCTATGGTGTTTACGTATTACTTGTGGTTTTCTATCTTCCTATCAACTGCCTACTTTCATTTCCTAGATACACACCTGAAAACGTATATAATATGGTAAATAAAAAAGGCTCTACCCTATAGAGATGTGAAAATAGTTGCATTTTTGAAAGTAATAAACGTACACAAGACGATAAAATAGATTATTAGGGCATGAATACGTGTTTTGTATACTGCTACGAAGTGAAAAGTGGTCAAAGCCAATTTTATTGAGGATATTGGTTTACTTTCTAAGAGATATGGCAAGATCGTCGTTTCAATCCCAGTACCTAAATTTTCAAACAAACGATTTAAATAGTAATTATTTGCCAAATCAACACGCATCAACGTAATTTCGGTAAAAAATACAAACCACCAGTAAAAATTATTTTTTCTGGTGGTTTGTATTTTTTACCAAAATTACGTTTGTTTTGAATTTTAGTATCATTTTGCTATTATTTACATATCACCTTAAAGAACAATTCTAAGACTCGTTCGAACAACGCATCTGGTATATTGCGCACGCAAATGACAAGGCGCTAGCAATAGGACGATCTCATACAGTATTAACTCGCAAAATGCGAATTATGAAAACCCCCCAAGAATAAAGTGACCTATTTATTTTCTTTAGGCTATGACCACTTCTATGATCACTTCTTCTTAATTCCACTCAAATAAGTCGCATAAGTAGGTACCTATCTAGGTTCTGCACCTCGGAGACGTAAACTGGCCATATATTATTTTACTGATTGCATTAAAACCCTGCGCGCTCTATTATGTCACTATTTTTGTTTTACACAGTACCTCGTGAAGTTTAAATTAACTGTACTAAAAACATAAGTTTTGTTTATTTAGCCTTACCTACCTACCTTACGTACTGTTATTGTTTCTGCTATGCACTGCTTACTTGCTAACTGAACTATATTTCCCACAATGCTCTTTTTAAATCATGATTATTTTCGACATGTTTAATCGTATTCTTGCTGGCTTGCCAATATCAACTTTTATTCGTAGATTAAAGTTCCCAATCCCATGATTCATTCACAGTCCAACATAGATCATCACTAAATAAGTAAGTACCTAAGCATTTGGACAATCACCACAGCGAACTTACGGTCCGCATACCTTTTCTTTTTTAACACGTTTTCAGTTACATAATAGCTGTTTACGCTTTATTTTGATATTATATTATCAGACCTTGCTTGTTTAAAGAAGTAATTGAGCATATCAGCTGTAAATACAGTTCGTTAAATCTCAATATCGAATGCTCTGATAATGTTTCGGTCAGTATGATTGGTTTTAGGAGCGCCACCTGACCCCTAGGTCATGTGCAAGTAGTATTCGGATATCTATTGTGAATAATAATATTCCAAAACTGTATGGAGCATGAATTAATGTCGATGGTATTGATGTAGAAGCACGCACACGTTTAAGTGACCATATCCAATATATCATAGGTCATGCATTGGCATGTTAACAATTGTACACTTAAAATTGGCGTTCAAGCAGGCTAAAGTTTATTAAACTTTACAAATTATAGCGTCCAATAACGCCGAGTTTCGTACAAACCGTACTGATATCTTCCTGGAATTCCTGATATTCCCGAACCCTTTTTTCCTTGTATTACTTAGGTATTTTAAAAACCTTTAAAATATAGTGAGTACTAAGTTAGTGATTGACGGACTTACTAAATAGGCAGACTTAAGTCATTAATTGGTTTGTATTATGACAAGATCAGTCATTATCAAACCACATACTGGTCAGCCAAGACAATCCAAGCCATCATTATAACTTGGAGTTTCCTTGCTGGTCAGAATACTATATCAGCTTTGCAAACTGTTTCTTAGTCTAAGCCCACACAAATAAGGTAATTGTGGTATATTACCTAGGTCTCATTGCGCATAGCTGTCTGTCTTACAGACTATTTACATGCGAAAGCATTGTTGTGCAATTTCGCAATATTCAAAGAAACACATAACTTGAGCAATTTGTTTTCCAGACACGTACCTAATTACGGATTGAGCAAAAATCTGTTCGCTCCAACTTATTGGGAACCGAATGATCTCGCAACTTCAAGTATTTTATCAGGAGATCTAAATCACTTGCAATATTATTGTAAGCAATGAAGCATCAATATTTATTTCTTTGATAAGATGCAATTGCCAACTATGTAGGTAAATATGAATGAGGACTAAAAGAAAAAAGGAGTGCAGTTATTTATCTTAGTACAAGAATATGGATGATGAAACAAGTTGAAATGAACATGGAATTTACGTAGAAATATTTGATAAAGTTATTACATAAAATTTGCATCTAAGTGAAAAAAAAACGTTAACAATTAAAAATACGAAACATAATTTGAGTTGTTATTGTTTAATACAATGTAATTATGCATATTTTATTTAAACTTTAACAAAGAAAAACCGAATCATAAACATTGTTATTATTGTATTTGTAGTCTTTATAATAATGATTGTTGGTATTAAATAAGTGTCCACTTAGTAGTGACCTCTGGAGGCTTCAAATAACATATTTGTGCAAGTTATTTGTGCGAGGCGATAGTTCGCACTGATGGCGCTTGTTCATGTCAGGGTCTATGCGTGTCGCAATGTGATGTTCTAAGCTGGTCCTCGAGTATCAGGCGTAGCTGTTGCACTCGATATAGCATTTTAAGAGCTACGCCTACAAAGGTATTCTAGGCTAAGCATGGCTAAACCGAAACACAAAAGCTCAAGCTGTAGGTCAATTTTAATACCATATATATTTATGAAAGACGTATAGACTAACGTTAGTCATGGATTAAGTGCTAGAATTCAGTGGTTCGTTGGTTCGTTTTGAACGCAAAGGGTCCCGGGTTCGATTTCCAGATCGGGTCAATTTTGAAAAAAAAAAAAATTTTTTTAATTTGAGTGGAGTTGATATATACACATATTCATTTGTAGGTTTTAGCGAATTTTTTTCACATGGGCTTGGAATACCATGATAATCTGTAGCAGTATGTCCCTTGTTAAACCTAACATGAAACATTTATTTTAAACTCAAAAGCACGTTTTAAATTGATATCATTGCTTGGTCCATGATCTGTTTTTAATCAGCTGCCAAATAACTTGTTCAAGGCGCTAAATGAATGTGAAAACGATTAATGTTGGTTGATCATGATTCATAATGTGTATCAAACTTGAACTTTAAGTAATTACCTACTTACATGTAGATCATCGATACAGTATGTCACTATTAGTATCATGATTTTTAATGTGAGCGCACGCGCACAGGTCCACTTAATGCGGTTAACTAGATAATATTCAATGTTGACACTTCAGGTGAAGGTTAAGTGGCTTAATCTAAGATTTTGTTAGATAATCTTACTTTACAGCGGATTGTCAAGCAATTTGAAAAACAAATGAGGCATATGTTTAGTCAAATATCCTTTAAGATCTCTATGTATGGTGTGTTTATTCAGGCATAGTACAACGCTTACAGAGCTTTTTTTGCGTTCCTGTAGGCAAATAGCAAAAAAAAGGTCCTGTTTTTACCTTCTATTACAACATTATTTAAATACATCATCGTTTGTGATCTTTAAAAAGATATTTCAAACATCCTGTGCTTTGTATAAATTTTAGGCATAAATTGGTTACGATTCGGTAAGATTTGAAGCAACATTTTATGCACTTACCTCCATCCATATCATCTAAAATCTTCACCCTTTCAAGTGAGACCAAAATCATACAAAACTATTGGTAAATAAGTATACCGAGTTTTTAACAATATCTATTAACGAAGAAGTAGGCCTACTTAGAATAAACGGTTTACTTAGACCAATTTAATATTGAAATCAAATTTAATACATAAACGTGTAACTGTTTAAATATTCGTTTCATAAAAATGAAGTGTATTTTTCTTCCGGCTCTACACAATCATTTTAACACATGGATGAAACGATTTCGAGGACACGGCGTTAATCAATATATCCGATGAGTCCGATTTCGTGTCGATGTGATTTCTATTAATGACATTAAACGTTATTTTGCTATCAATTATAAATAATAATTGCTCGATTTATGGATTACGTCTAACCGGATATACGGGACAGGTTGACCTCATACATCAACGAGAATCATATGCTCTCGTTATTTTATTGAATCACGATTCGCGGCTCATTCGATTCATGCAAAATAGAGCCGCTCCGTGACCAGCTTGCCACTGTAATCGAACTTTGATGGCTGTAACAAGATCAACTGCACGCTACCATCCAAACGAGACGCGATGACGAAACTGACCAGTAATTAAAAATAAAATATTTAATAATGAATTAAAAGAAACGAAGACGTGACCTATAGTCGCATGTTTTCGAAATGTATTACAAGTTGTTGGCAAGGTGTGTGCAATTGCGCTAGGTTCTCTGCAATAACACTCGTAAAATAACAATACGATACTAATTTAAAGTTTTAAATTGTTATTGGTCTATCCTTAAGCAATATTCCTCACTTCAGTTTTTCTATAAACAAAGTTGTCTGTTTCTTTTAACATCGTTATTAAAACCGAGAAAGCCATGCCAATGGTTTGTATTTACTCATACACTAACAAAAGATATGAATGGAATAATATAATAATAATTCCAATTATTCTTCAGGCGTTTGAGTCACACGTAGGTGTATTATTATTATAGACGTTTTTCATTTATTATTCAAAAACCAACATGAAATGTAACCTCATTGTACGGACACAAATTCGACTGGCTGTTTGGGAAGTCAATAAATTTTCAAGCAAATTTGCAAAAGTCATACGAGTAGAACAAAGGTTGTTCATCATGAATCAAGGTTATCCTTAGATTACGGGACAACCTGTATATGCTCAACAATTTCACGAAAGAATAATCAACAGAATAATTTGTTAAGAGGCCGTGCATCTTTTTTCAGTGCAAAATTGAAATACAGTTCTATGCTTATGTGCGTCTATGATGCGGGATAAAGCGTCAACAATGTTGATCCTTTACAAGATAATATTGATAATTTATTAGGTAGTGGACGTCCTACCTAGGTTTGAAAAACGATCGGTTTTGCGCGCTTGATTTTTTTATAGTTAATTTTGACTTAGGTTTACTACTTAATTTTTTATTTATTACATAAAATAAAAAATAATTTATACTAAAATAATATCTGAAGATTATTGTGTAGTGTTTAAATCTCATAATAGTTGTTCATAACGATAGAAAAATAAATTATGTTTGAATGGAAATTTCTAAAATTTTATGTTATTTCAGCATTTTTTTCTGCTATATTTTGTAAGAAAGTAAAAAAAAGTATTCAACCTATGTGCAAGTAGACCTT
The DNA here is from genome assembly GCA_963576865.1 of Anania hortulata. Lineage (NCBI taxonomy): Eukaryota > Metazoa > Arthropoda > Insecta > Lepidoptera > Crambidae > Anania > Anania hortulata. The sequence goes on from OY756389.1 coordinate 7,576,409, forward strand.
ATCTTCAATCCAATGTTAAAATCTAATTGTCAGGATAACTTATAGTCTCTTGTAAACTGATGATCAAACGTAACTCAAACGTCATTTTTCCGAAATATGGATAGTTCTTTTGGTGATTTACCTTTATTTTTGAAATGATATGAAAAATCAATTCACGCTCCAAACAACAATAAGAACTAATCTTTAAAAATCACGTGTTATTTTGTTTCAATTATTATTCACATCTGTACAATAAGAGTACAAAATGTACGGAAATACGACGATTTCTAGGACGGCCTCTTAATACATCAAAAGTAACGTCAACACAAATAAAGTAGTTTTCTAATGTAAGTAATCACATTTTTTCATAATAGGTCATTGTAAAAATGACAATTCAAACAAAAGTCACAAACGTAGCAGTTATATTAAAGATAGATACTTACACTATCTGTAAAAAATTTAAAAATATGTATACGAATGGTTTTTATTGTTATTATTTATCAATAATAAGCTTTATCAAGCTTTTTATTGTTGCTTTTGATGAGACTGTATATTGTCCAAATAACGCTTAGGAGAGCTGACTGTGGCGAGTTGGGATCGGAGAGGGACAGACTAAACCCGAAAACTTTTTATCTAGTTTTCCTGAATCACCCAAAAGCCTTGGTGTCTCATTCACTGAACTTATCCACCCCGTTGGGTATTTCAGCGGCCTTCACCGTATGCATCTTTGTTTTGTGGAGAAGGCCTTACATAGTTATCGTTTGTATTCTTTAGTATAGAATGTTTGCAAGCTTATAATAAGTTGTCCTTCCTATCATAGAGTTAGTGTACCTAAGGAATTACAATGAGGAGGTATGATATTAGGTAAGAATTGAACCTCACTACTGAAATACTGTCGACCTCCGTAGGCGAGAGGCGAGCACACCGGACTTGGTGCCAGTCTCTGAGGCCCCGGGTTCGATTCTCGGAATGTAGAAAAGTTATTTTTCTTCTGGGTGTTGTAGTACCGTCGATTTCTGTATCACAAGTGCTTTGGCTAATAACTATAGGATCAGAGCAATGTATGTGATGTTGTCCAATATACATATATTTTGGATATCTTTGCAACATCTGCGCTTTAAGAAGTAATGTTTGCGCCTGGTATTTTGGTTGTTCCTACGTATTAGGATCTGACCTGGCAAATATGCGGACGCCTTCGGCATTCCTAATTTCGATACCAAAGTTCAACCTTAACTGAAGAATCCGTGTACAAGGCGCATAGAAATGTCAGACAAAGGTCGTGATGGTTGCTGCTTTTGTCGTAACGCTCGCCTGATACTACGATTCACATTATTAGTATAACCTCGTGACTCGACAAAGAGATCGAATGATTAATCTATCGATTGTATTACGAGTGATTCAGTTGTTCTCAACTCTTAATGGCAGCAGTGATATCATTTGAAAACAATGATCCTTGAATTATTATGTGTTAAATTATTTTGGGTATATTAAAAAATGTATAAATCTTATTGGTTAATCCTATTAGCTCCATGATACTGGAAAAATATTGAGGCTAACGTTCAAGGGTGATACCAGTCGGCCGTTTTGAGGATAATAAACATGTTACAGCTTGAAAAAATTATGTAAGCAATATAATATGATCATTTCTTAATTTAAAAAAATAGTATGTTTGAAAGTTGTGCATTTTTTATTAAGTTTTTCAACTGGAAGAAACCTTTTATTTTTTCCGCAGACAAAATTGTATGACATAATATTTGCTTGATTGTTACTGTGACGAAATTAAGTTATATGAATCCTTAGTAAAGAAGTTCTGTTAGATTGCAGAAAATTATGTCTTTGTGGATTATTCATGATCTAATAAACGGAATTAGTTATACATTGCGAGGAGTGCGTTTCCTGTGGCTTCGCCATAATTCATCGCTTGCGCAGCTCTGCGACGCGCGGCGACAGATAAGAGCCGGCCTGCTTCCTATTACATAACCACATTCTAGTCCACCACCACCGAATAATGTGTGACTTTTGACATTGTCGTCATTTTATAAGATTTTCTTTTCCGTCTTAATTGGAATTCGGTGCTGTTTAGCATCGCAGAATGGGAGTGACACATCGATTATGATAATTTTGTTACTTCAGCGAATCAATATTGACTCTGCATGCGGTTCCGATAGATAAGTAAATGGCTTTATAGTAATCATCCAATTAGCCATTTTACGTGCGGTTTTGATAGCTCTGTCATAACATTGACGTAATATTTGATTTTGTTATGTTCATTAATTTTAAAACAAATAATGTGCCATCAATTTGACTCAGATGAAAGTTTTTATTATGATTACACACTTTAAGCTTGAACGACTTGTTTGCGAAATATTATTGGTGTTAACACTTGTTATATTGAGTTGGACTGCACCTAATTAACAATTAATATTCATAAATTTTATGGCGATGTTCTTCTCGGGGTCGTGGCCATTGCTCTTTGACAGGTCATTCTAATAAGACAATTAGGTAACGTGTGACGTTGCTATGTAAGGATATTATATATGGTGAATTTTCCCTGATTTCACAGCTGAAGAGTGACACTCTCCTGCTTAAACACGGCGACTTTTTCTAAGGGTTCAATAATGAAATATAAAATCAGAAATTTATATACAGGGTGTTTCGTAACTCAAGAATAACCATGTACCACATATTCTACACATCATAGTGAACAAATTTTGTTCTGACTTTTATATATATGCATATAATTTTTCAGTTTTTCTTTATAAATTCAATCGGTTGTTGGTATTATTTTTATGGTAAAGCCAATAACTTTTCATGCAAATTTTTAAAAGTCAGGATTTATAGAATATGTGGTCACAAGGTTATCCTTGAGTTACGGGACACCCTGTATAGATAAATCCTATGAAATTACTTATTTATTTATTGTAAAAGGTACACCAACAGTACATGTATACAATATTTATATATAACACCAATCATACATCATAAATTTCTTATACATGTACTTGTTGTGTTTAAACAGAAAAAGGTGATATTTGATGCTTCAAAACCAAAAAAAATTCACAGCGTATGTACGTATATTAGAATTTAAGCTTTGCCTTTTAAAAAAAATGAAAACAAAAATAAATTAAAAATAAATGTAAAGTGACAAAATGGTTCTATTCGATTTCCAATAAAAATAAATAGTTAGTGAACTATTGCCATAAGTATTTGCCAATGTCCTACATTATATTTAGGTAAAGATTCAAGAGACACGGAAGTAAATAACACCTGAAAAAAAAACTTTGGTAGTTACAATATCCTTATTTCTGCATTCCACTATGAAAAAGAAAAGAGGCATAAATTATGTGCGTCACGAATCACAGGTGACCTTAGATTTTCATGTCAGGTAAGACGAATTAAGAAGAACTCAGGCGACAGCCTGAGGCCGTAGGGGCACCGTTAATATCCGATATCAGTAATCAGTGTGAGAGTTATAAATGGCGGCAATTAATATATCTCGCGCGGACCGGACCGGTCACACCCGAACCTGATGTATGCATGTCGGTGCTAGATTAGACACTATAAAACGATAACTCACGTTCGTGTGTGATGAATTATTGCAGGCCAAATACTATGTTTTATCACTGAAATAAAGGTATTTCGTAATCAATTTGTAAAACATTAATTGATCGGAATTTAGAATGGAAATATAGATTCCTATAAGTTTTTATTTTACTTACAAAAAAATTGTAACTGAAAATTATATTATAGAGCTTGTGCAATACGCAGTAACATTTCATGTTCTTCCGCCTTATGCTACTTAGAACAAAAAATATTTTTATGTATTCCATGATTTTTAATTAATTTTGTATTGCTTTTACTATTTGGAATGAAATCTAACACACATCTTTTATGGGCAAATCAGTTTGTATAGTAAATCTATGTCGATTGTTCTCGACGCGTGAGTGCGAACGAGCTTTGCCTGTGTTGTGCAAGCTTCGCGATGAACGAGGGAGGCGAATGTTATTATTACTGTAATTATCAACTCCATTCTATTGTCAAATGAAATAGGTTACCGTGCGAATATGTTTGTAAAGGATAAATACCTCGTTTTAAAATATTTCAAATTAGTCAAATATGGACTAACAGCTAAGGCAGTCGGTTTGTTACAAAAATACTCAACCAATTAGAAACTGTGTATTTTATTTTTTTCTTTCATTTTCAGAGTGTAATTAGAAAAAAACTCATATGAGATTAGCCATACTGAATATTATTACAAAGGCAACTCCACTTATTACACTTCCACGGCATAACCACTGAACCGATTTAGATGAAAGGCACAGAGAAAGCTTATGCCTTAGAAAGTACACAGGCAACATCTTTACGGGATCCTTACGGGATTAAAATAGAGGGTAACAAGTCATATTCCATGCAAGTGAATCCGCGGGCATATCTACCTAATACATTATATTACACTAGCTTCCGCCCGCGGCTTCGCCCGCGTTGATTTCAGTCTGTCACTTAAGTCTTTATCAATGGTCAAATAATACATTATTTTAGAACAAATTTGATTACCATTTAGTTATAGTGAGTTAACCTTAAAAGATAGACATAATATGCTGTCACGAACATTTTTTTGAACTTTTAAGAGTAACAATTCCGTCATGCTCTTAATAGGATCGATTTTTCCCGCTTTTGCAACATTTTTCATTGATACTCTGCTCATATTAGTCGTAGCGTGATGTTATATAGCTTATAATCTTCCTTGAGAAATGCACTATTCAACACAATTGTTTTTTTAATATTGAACTAGTAGTTTCTGAGATTAGCGTATTTATCCAAACAAACAAACTCTTTAGCTTTATAATATTAGTATAGATACATACTTACCGTTTGTATTTGTCAAGTGTTCGATTGTATTTTTCGACAATACCTATTTAGGTAAAGTTATAATAAACGATAATCTTACGATATATTGATATCTTAGTAAGCGCGGCTATAAATAAAATCAATTGTTTCCACAATCACACCAATTATCTAGCCCCAAACTAAGCAAAGCTTGTACTATGGCGACTAGATAACGGATAAACAAACTTAAATACTTTTATAAACATCCATGACAGGTAAAAATGCTCGTATTCATCACACAAACATTGGCCCCTTGTGGGATTCGAACCCGCAACCGCTGGCTTTGATGTCCGGAGCGTGATCCACTACACCAGATGGTCGTTTATCAGCTAGAACGAAAAATACTTTAAGCGAATTACACTCTTTGTGCCGTGTGGGGACGGCCTTAAAGAATACACTTCCCCACCGCCAACAGGAGGCGTGTCGTAAGAGTCGACTAATTCCTGTAGCACGAGACGGGCAGCAGCGTCTTCGTGCGAAATCTTATGAAATAACTGCGCTCGCCAACCCGCTTGCCAAGCGTGGCGAGTATTGGCAATCTCCTTCGATGATCAGTCATTGGGGAAGGCCTTTGTTCAGCAGTGTACCTCCTTTGGCTGGAATGATGATGATGACACTCTTTTACATTTTTGCTTTTTTATTTATTATGTTTTTTTATTTAGGTAATATTTGATTTTACAGAATGTAGATAAGTACATACGAAAATCTACAAATAAAAATACAAATACAAATATTTTTATTTGCCATTAAGTAGGGTACAGTTACCTACATGGAAAATGTGGTATTATGTTATATAAAAGTGGTACACCGTATGGTGGAAAATAAGTGTTTGTAAATAAAAATCTAATATATTGTGTGTGTGTGTTGTATATGTATTGCTTTAAAATTAATGTACCTTATATTATTCCAGACTGTCTGAACTATTATTAGATACATATTTTTTTACGAATGAGTTATTGTAATTTTTAGTCTCACGTCGAAAATGTCGAAAATGAAAAGGGAGGGCCCTTACAAGGGATATTATTTCATTCAGGGAACATGTTTCTGTTGCTAATCGTTTGTTCTTTGCATCAAATAATTATATTTGTGACAGCCTAATTATTATTATTGTTTTGTATTTCATACTTAATTTATCTAATCGTACAAGTATAGTATCCACTTATCAAAAATAATAGTTTCCACAATCACACCAATTAGCTAGCCCCAAACTAAGCAAAGCTTGTACTATGGCGACTAGATAACGGATAAACATACTAAACTACTTTTAAACATGACTTAGGTACAAATACTTATCACGCAAATATTTGCCGCTTGCGGAATTTAGACCCTTGAAGATTACAGGGTTACATTGCAAAGGGGTGCCAAATCTTTAGGAGTGGCTCAAAATCAGTAACTTAATCGAACTATGCAAAGAACAAAAAAATTTTTTTAACATTTAATCCTATCCGCTGTTAAAAACTGTACGCGTAGATAATTTAACTCATTCATAAAAAAATTTCACCCTATGTGCACTGCGTAAACTCCTTGTAGGCTCGCCGTACCTACGCCTCCGATGAATGACTCTCTCTCTCTCTATTGACTTTATTTTCTGATATTTTAAAGTTTTTTTTTTCGTAACATTTGATTATTAAAAATAATAACTATTAAGACACTTTTTATATTGTTCCCTAGATCTTATTTTTGGCACTCCTTTGTAATGTTACCCGATATAGGGTTACTGAGGTACAAATACTCGTGCTGATCACACAAATATTTGCCCCTTTCGGGATTTTAACCCGCAAAGAATATATAGGGTTGTTCATCAAACAAGCCTATAAATATATTTAAGCATTTAAAGCAAGTCGCGTAGCACTAATGTGCGCGGGCGCCACTGACTCGTTGATGTCTTTTGTACGGCGCGCCGACTCCATTCAATTTAGATGTTAAGCTCTTAATGGAACATCATTTATTATTCACTTGTGTATATTTGTAAAGCAAAACAAGGATAATTTGTTTAATATAATACTAATTTTGACACTCCACTCATTGAGTGTGAGAAGTGCCCATACAGCAATAGAGAGTAGGTACTTTGTTACTTCAACTTGTGGAAATAGATTTAAAAATATAATTCTGATCATTACAATTCCATTAGGAACATTCTGTCGTAATATTAATGTAACAGTAATACGAATGTTCTCATTTTTATTTAAAACTAGTATTTGCCGTAATTATAACTTTACGAAATTGATGCTCTAAGCAAAGGTTACGGAGGCATGTAGCTCTACTTTTTGTATCTCGTATCGTAATTCACCCTTGAACCGGTATTATACCTGTATTTATTCAATTAGTATTACCAATTAAATTATTTTACCAGATGATTTCTAACGATAATAGCTGCCAATATTTCAGTGAACTATTTCATAAATTTTAATACATTACCAATACTTTAAAATTACTTCATTTGGCCGTATATCAGTACTTTTTAATTAAATTGTTCTATACTACCTAAATTATTATCGACTCTTAAAAAGCCCCGCAGAATATTACTATAGAACTATACTATACTATTAGAACAAGAGATCGTTTTTATTCTAATTCTAGTACGTGCCTAGAAAAACAATCTAATTATTATTATTATTATTAAATCATATAATGCATAATATGATAATGCATGATCGTAAATATTACATAATGATATCCTAGTGATGGTGTGAGTGTAAGGATCTCCTTCGGTGAAGAGTGTGGTTGTTAAATTATGCCGTCGGCACCTGAACGAACATTGGAAGTCCACTGTTAGATATAAACTTCAACATAGAACGCCAAAGCGTGCGGCTCTGGGCCATTTGCATCCAGCTGCTTGCCGCAACTTTGACTAGGTCGTCGGTTTACTGGGCCTGCTAGTGTTGCTGCATCTTCCAGTCCGCGATCACCACATGAGAACCTTTCAACCCCAACAGTTGTCAGCTCTTGCAATTCGAAGAGATATATCGATGACATATGTTTGGTTAGATTGTCATATACTAAAGTTCCGTATCCGTAAACGAACAAAAGTCGCTGACATAGCTCGACGGATGAAGCCAAAGTAGCGAGCCAGTGAGCGAGGCACATAAAACGTAGAACTGATATCCGATGGGGCAGAAATATTCTAGAATGGAGACCACGTACTGACAAGCGAAGCGTAGGACGTCTACCGGAAAGGTGGACAGACGACCTGATCCAGGTTGCAGAAAGGTTCTGGATGCTGGCCGCTTCCAATCGGTTAATATGGAAGTCAATGTTGGAGGCCTATATTCAGCAGTGGACGTCATATGACTGAAATAATGATGATGACACTAAAATTAATTAACAATCAAATTATAGTTTTCTACTTATATCTGTCCTGTGCAATAGGCGCGAAAGTACTAGCATAAATTGAGTTCAATTGTTAGGATTTACCAGTATATCAAGCTTAGTGTTTCCTATAGTGTATATTAATAAGTATCTAGATCTTATCCTAGGTTAGAGATATATTCAACATGCATCACAAATCTTTGTGGGAACTGCTTTGGCCTTCTAATTCCGTTCATTAGTTTATTTTGACAGAACGACGCGGAACACGGCTCGCAGGTGCGCGAACGCAGCGTAATACATACAACCATTAGCCTAATGGAGTCGATTACCGTACCATGTTATTAGAAAAACTTCAGTGAATGACATAAATAGAACTCACGAATGATTTACTTTGTGAGAATGTTAATAAATTGCGGTGCAATCACTTGTAAAAAGGGCTGCTGCAAGAAATGTTTCTAGCTCTGCAATATTTCCTTACAGTTGTTTCTTGTTGAGCGAGTGTGAGACACGCGACATACAGTTCACGAGCGGAACTTTCACGGCGTACAAACTTAAAACAAATCTATCTAGCTCGTATCGGTTATTATAGATTTTGGCTAACCTATAGTCGGACAGCACCACCCAGGTATGGAGAAAACCTGACACAGCGTGACTGGGGTTGAAGTCCGAAAATGCAAACAGTATATCAATTGAATTGAATGCGTTGCTTACAAGATTTTTTAACAACACTTTAAACTTTTTGTTGCATTTTTAGTGTACTTAGTGCAACAAAAGACTTTGAAGACTATGGATTATTTATGGTTATCGGTAGATTTGTGGTCTCCTTCTAGAGTTGGGAATGTAGCCTATTAAGGCTACTACTACTAGTGATACTATAAATATTTCGAATCGAATACGCTTATGACGGTTTATCCCGACACTTTGAACAAATTGAGACACTGCTATATTAATATCTGGTATTGAACATCGGATCCCCATCTTATAACCATGGTTACTTAAAATATGATTTGGTCACTGAATAGTAATCGAGAAATCGTCGAGTACCTAAAAGTAATTAGGTATACGTTATGGCGTAGGAGGTACCAGAAAACACACAAACTTTGTAATTTACAATAGGTAATTAGAGGAAGGTGCCTAATTTTGTTGATCGGCCTTTAATCAATTATAATTAATTCAAGAGCCCTATCCATCGCTTTACAACATTCGTAATTGTAACGCAATGGACGTATCGTCAGTCTTGGGAACTGGCGCGCGAGGTATCTTCTCAATTAAACGGCTTGTTCATAATCTTCTTGTTGCACATCACTTACGTCACAAATGGCAGATGACTTCCTACAAATAAAGGTGCATTGCCTACTTGTGCAGTCACGTAACGTATACTACGAACAATCGAACTAAATATAATTGCAATGATGTGTCAAATAATATTTTATCGATTGTTCAATCAGGTGAATTGGTTACAATTATATTTTTCCAGAATTATGTACCTCAAAGAGTGTAAAATAAAAAAAAAGCGTAATCAGGTCGGGCGCTTATTAAACCACTGCAATTCATTTTAAAAAATTGTTTTAGTAGTAGTACTAGTTTTAGTTTAAAAAATAGAAGTAAAATTTTTGTGTTTTTTCTAGTTTTCTACATAGTCAATTTCTGTGTCTTGAATCAAGCTTGTGTTTCATTAATTTCAAAACCTATTCAATTACTTTTGAGTATTTTAGTTGACTATTAGACAAGATTCGGAGGTCGCATCACAAGTGGGATTCGTTTCATCCAAGGTAAGTATGTGCTTAAATAAATCTTTTTAATTCGTTTTCCAAGGATGTCAGTTGACGTGATAATTAATATGCACATTTCCCGTCCATTGCCTCACAATTGTTTTCTAAGTCAGTGGGTAAGTCGCCGAAATTATCTTGTATCTTCCACATTATAATAGTTGCGTAAAGCAAAGTTTCCACGGTGGTTGTCGACAATGCCAGTGGTGCAACGATGGCATCGGGGGCTCAGTCGCACGCGCCGCTTTGCACTGTCAACTCCTCATGCTTCAATTGTGATCTGAGCTGTGTGTATACGCGCGTGTTCATATTTGTTGTGCTCTAAACTCCAACTCAGCTAGTACTAGTACTTCTGAGAAAACATTTTGTGCAGTGCTGTGTGGTTTACGGTAACCTAAATGCGGATTGTTTGTTTGCGACGTCAAGGCCGAAGTCCTAAAATTAAACTAACACCATTTGTGGAGACGTTTATTTGATTGCCAAACATTAATTTTCTATTGTAGGTACCTAGCGTATGAGCATTGAAGTTATTACAATATTCGTTAGTTTCTCTTAATAACAGAGTAGGCGGGCGGCCTTTAAGGCTATAGGCGCCGAGTGAGGGCGGGCGGTAAGCTTTGCCTAAATGCGTTACATGCCGTTATTTGCTTTTGAAGGTTTCTGTTTCTTGTTTTTGAGGATTTTATTTAACTTTTATGATTAGATGCACTTGTATGCATGTATGTTTTATAATATAAATACTTAATAACGTTTTTAATGTTTATTTATCTAATACAACGAAAATAATTTACAAAGTTTATTTACATCTACCATTAACTTACTTTCTTACATACTTTTATGTCGAAAGTTTGTCTTTTCCCTCTAGATTAATTGTTATATCGTACGTGTACGTGCTTAAAGAAAGGATTGTGTATATAAATACAATAAATTAGATTTTAGAATCTAAATATGAACTTGTGGAACAAGATACTCTAGATTATTTATATTACTCGTACAAGTAACACGTATCTATAACAATACACTGTGAATAAATACTTATTAAAATTTACATCGGTATGAATAGAATAGAATAGAATAGCATTTATTTGCAAGAATACATTTGAGTTTGATACATGGTGTTTAGTATACGTTTAGCTAGATCGTATTCAGTCTGTGTACAGACGTGCAAATTTCCTTAAAATTTAGGTAGGTAATCTATATAAATAAAAATATTACACCTAACCTAACCTAACCTAACCTAACCTAGTTTTCAGAGGTCTTGAAGAAACTCATTTATACTGTAGAAATATTTTTCAGCCAACCATTTCGACAGAGTAACCTCAAACTTATGCCCCTCCAATAGTTTTATAGAGCCTGGTAATTTATTAAACACTATAATGCACATGAAAACATTCTGTTTATAAATATATGTATGGCTTGGCGGTTTGTGAAGCATGTATATGTACTGGGCTCTAGGTGGTCTATGATCATTTGGTCTATTTAACTTTAATACCATTAATAATTACTACTTAATTGGTCAGAGTCAACGACCGTTCGGCGATTTCTCCTTAAACCCACCCACTACAGTTACTTACGGTCAGTCGATGCTAATACTAACGTGTCACAGTTCAATGCTCTAATAACTCACTGTGCATCAATTAATGATACGCAAATTGCACTTGCAACCAGTGCGCCAACCCCTTTCGCTGCGCCAACGTTTGGCCCCAATGCGCTTTAGATACGATACGATACGCAAATGTGTTGCCACATGTTATGTGCCAATGTTGGCCAATATGTTCTCGATAATATTTCATATTATAACTTAGGAAATTACTTGTCATTACAGAGTGCAGGTGTTACCAATAAGTCAAGAGAGACACCTTATTTATATAGGGTTGATTGTTAACAACGAACATTATATTAACACATTGAATTTCCACAAACAGACAGAAATATTAAATTAATACCCGAGCATCATATTTAATGCAAGGGACAATTTAAGTGTTACTAAATCAACTGTTTTTGGTTCGGAAGTGCGTCTTTAAACACAAAAAAGCGGGATTATAGGTTTGTTAAATTGTTAGATGCATAGTTTTAACATTTTTTGCAAGTTTTTTTTTTTTTTTTTTTTTTCCAGATATGCACCTATATACAATGGAAATTATAAATTCATTAAAACCAGCAGTAGAGCTGTTAATTGTTTGCAAATTTCATTGAGCTTAGATTTTCCCAACATTGCATACCTATTATGCTTAATTTTTAATGAACCATTCTCGCACAATGAAAATGATTTGTTACTGCATTGAGGACAACTTGTGGGCAAAATAATGATGTTTTTAGGTAACGTATTTTATAAATTACTTGTAAGGTGAAGTAAGTCATCAACAAACAACACAAACCTCCGTAAACTTTTAATTTCATAATCCTATTATGATTTTGTATTACGGCTTTGCATGTATTTATTCAAAATTATAGCAAATATCCTTTATTTCTCTCGGCCCAAAGTGTATTCAACATGATTCAGCAGTATAGACTTTAGACGGTTCTAATAATAAACCATGTCTAATAAATAACCTATAATATTGTGAAAGATACAAAATATATACAAAAAGTTACTTAGTATTGTTATGTTATTCGGAGTTTGGAAAGTCTCAGTTATGTAGCCTTGTAGAGATAAAGATTGTAACTCGTAAGTTTGTTTATAGTTTGGACAAATATCTGGCCAACAAAATGTTTGCCAAATGTTGGTAACACTATGATGGGGCAGTACTCGCGGCCGCGGTGCTCGCTGGCTCGAGACCACGTTACCGTAGTCTCAATGGGTCCCGCTACGCGCGGACTTAACGCCTGCGCCTACTACAATGCGCACTTATTAGTCCGTTAAGCGTTAGGCCACATACACATTCATTGACTCGTTTATTTTTGTTTGTATATCCATAGATGCAAGAGTTACAGTACAATACCAATATAGTACGGTCTATCATGAATTTTCCACCCTGTTACTATTCTATCAAGGCCAATAAGTACCTAAGTAAACATGGCGAAACCATTTTTAAAATAATAAATACTCGTAATACCTGAAACATATTTCGCTAATGAGAACGTGGGAGTAAAATATGCACTGTCTCAGAGGAATAATTTGTACAATTGTTGTTAAGTTTAAGTAAGCATCTGTAATTTTATTGACTTAAAGTTTAATTGAACACCTTTAAAAGGGTAGTACTTATATGCTCAAATACAACTTTTCTTAAGGGACCAAATCAATCTCTTTAAAAAATACTCGTTTAGGAGATCATGTGATGTGTTTTCTTCTTTGGATTTTGATGTTGTTCCCACAGGAAAAATCACCACCAACGAAGTTTTGCATCCATTTATCAAGTTGTTGCATATGCACAAAGGAAAATAATTACTTTATGTGCTCGTGTACTTTTCCGTTTGCTCTCTTAAGAAAGTATGATGATTTCTAATTAACACCACTTGTTCTATTCATGACGTCTGGAAAATGTATATCGAGAAATTTATGGGTTCTCTTTGTATTGTTTACCAATAGATATATACACACGTATTTTTTATCGAACATATGTAAATAACAGCTATTAAGAGGGAAAGGGCCCAAACTTGACAATGTAACGTATTTTTTATTTATTTGCTAATAAAACGAATTAAAATTTAACTTTTACAGAAATCGTAGCCTTTTTGTAAGTTTTTCTTGTATAACCTTTTGGTTCATTATAAACAACTTAGTGATTCTAATTCATAGCCTTAAATGCTCTATAGTCCCATTTATCATACTATACACTTATACACGTAATATGTACATTTGTTTAAACAATTTATAGAATAAAACCTCAAATGCAAGATGTATCGTAACTGTTGGGTGAGAAGTAAGATTATCGGCAATCCTTAGCACTGATAGAAATGCCGGATAATTTTGAGTTATTCTGAATACGATCAAAATTAATCGCATATTGTAATTTGAATGTATCTTGCGTACATGGCCTCAGAGAATTAAAATTCTTCCGGAATATCTTTTCATTTTTCGGAAGTTAAAATCCGGTTAACATTGTATGTAATTAGTATGCTATAATTATAATATTAATTGAGGTGTTGAACGGAACTACCGAACTAAAATACCTAATTCATGAAGTTATACTAATAAGATGTTCCAGATAAAATAAAATTACAACAATAATTTAATTCATCAACAGATTTTATTTCAAAAATCTTATTTTAGTATCTTTGAATACAAACTTATTAAACATAATAGACACTAGGATTTAATCTCACTTGTGTTGAATGATTAATTAACATATTGGTGAATACTTTGATTAATTATCTTGTACTTAAAAGTGGCTTGCAAATTGGATATCCCATGCAAGTTGTAAGATTAATGATAGAGTCAGAATTCTGGAGACGATGAATCAATTGCAACGAGCCTTTCATATAACGAAACACATTTAATGGCTCACTTAATGCAATTTGTAGAAATCAATGCAACGCATGCTTTATCTTTTAGATTGAAAATAATATATGTCGAATGCCCATGTTGCGCCCTACTCAGTATCCGTTTGGGAGCTCTACTGTCGAAATTGTTAACAAGTATGTTTACTTGGGACATCATCATCCAGTTGGGTAGATCTAATTTTGAGAAGGAGGTCAATCGTCGAATCCAACTCGGCTGGGCAGCGTTCGGAAAATCACACAACGTCTTCTTGTCCAAAATAACTCAGGGCTTAAAGACGAAAGTCTACAACAATGTGAGTTACCAGTGATGACATATGGAACTGAAACGTGAAACTTTGGGCTTCATAAGAAAGCTGAAGATCGCACAGCGTATTACCGAAAAGGGCTATGCTCGATGTTTCCTTGCAAGATCGAATCAGAAATAAGGAGATCCGTAAATCAAAAGTCGCTTACATAGCCAAACGGATAAGCAAGCTGAAGTGGCAGTGGGCGGGGCACATAGCACGTAGAACGGACGGTTGATGGGGTAGAAAGGTTCTAGTAGGTAGTAAGTAGGACGTTCACCCACAAGGTAAACAGACGACCTGGTAGAGATTGCAGAAAGACGCTAGATGCAGGCCGCTTTCAACCGGCTAATCTGGAAGTCGATAGAGGAAGCCTATATTCAGCAATAGATCTCCTATGACTAGAATGATGATGATGAATTAAACTATTATATCATCGTAAAATTCATAAATAAGTCCTTCATTATAATTAAAGAATTCTTCTTCTCATTCTTCATCATAAATTTGACGACCTCCGTAGCTGAGAGGCGAGCATACCCGACTTGGTGTCGCTATCTCTGAGGTTCCGGGTTTGATTCCCGGTCGGGTCAATGTAGAAAAATAACTTTTCTAAATTGTCTCGGGTCTGGGTGTTGTGGTACCGTCGTTGTTTCTGATTTCTGTAACACAAGTGCTTTGGCTACTTACCACAGGATCAGAGCAATGTATGTGATGTTGTCTAAAACAAAACAAAAAAAAAGAAACATTGGTGCAGCAAATGGTAAAAGCAGTAAAACAGCATCTTAAATTGCAAAATCCTTTTTAATACTCATATTCACTCAGAAAAAAAGCACCTTGACAAAAACGTTTAAACTAAAATACTTAAATCTTCTCATTAAACAGAGGTGGAAGGTCTAATTTTGACCATAAGTTGATTCTACGCTTTTCTAACAATAATTAACATACTGCCGTTTCACAGATTAGCCGATAAAGATAGAGATGAACTTTAGCTGTACGTCGATGTATTGTTGGGTATTGCAAAATTAAATTCTCTATAGATCAAGGACGAGACAATCGAGCTTAGGTAGTGGCGGGAGCGATTATCAGAATTATGGGTTAGGCTTTCGTAATTATAGGGAGATCCGATTCATCTGAATTCTGTATTCTGTGGTGATTGCAGTATTGGTTAATGTAATAAAAGTCGACTATCTCATTGGGTCTAACTTGTAATAATACCTGTATTTAGTAATGTTGTGGTCCTAATAATGATTTTAAATTGTTTAATTAAATCTATATACAGGGTTACATTGCAAAGGGGTGCCAATTCTTTAGGAGTGGCTCAGAATCAGTAACTTAATCGAACAATACAAAGAACATAACGTTTTTTTCACATTTAATTATTCCTATCCGCTGTTAAAAATCATACACGTGGATAATTTAACTCATCTATGAAAAAAATGCACCGTATGAGCACTGGGAAAGGTCGTTGTTGGCTCGCCGTACCTACGCCTCTGATAAATGGCCTCGCGGCGTTCGTAGTTTCGTTATTGACTTTATTTTTGGATATTTCAAAGTAATATTTTTCGTAAAATACGATTATCAAAAAAATTTAAGAAACTATGACTATTGCTGTGTACTATAGTCCTTTCAAGATAAGAAGATACTTATGACACTTGGCATTCTCTGTTTCACCCATATTATTTACGGTAATATTTTATAAAATGTATTTTTAATTTATATCATTGCATAAACACAATAATCTTTGCCTTTAAAAATCTAAGCAAAAATAGTAAACCAATAATATATCTTAATGATTAAACAAATAATTAATAGGATTTCCTTCAAATACTTCATGCGTAAAACGGAACGTTTACTTAAAGGGATTGACAATACATAATCAGAACTAAATCGATGAATCGGTTCGGTCGTCTTGTGAAAACCTATGCGTTGACGTTAGTAGTACGAGAGCATCTGCCTTGTATGTGCTTTGTGTTATTGTTATTTTTCGCATAGTTCCTAGTTTGACTTTTGTTACTGTTTTTGTAAAGTTTTCGTTACTGTGTTGCTTTTATTTGGTAAAATGCCAAAAAAAGGAAAAAAAGACTGGTCAAAAAGCTGTATACGGCACTCTGGCAGTAGAACATTGCAGTATATCTCTTATTTTAAGTTAATTTTTTATAAATTCATTTAAATAAAAATCGATTAAACTTTCTTTAAAAACCTACTCGATTTTCAAAAAGAGTCGGTTGGATTTCACAGCAATATTCATAGTCTCGAAATAAGAAATTAACATCCTTGTGTTACGAGTCACCAGACAATGTTCTTTGCCAGGGTCCTCTCCTAGCACACCCAGACGTCGTTTTCTGAATTGAACCGGACCGAGAATAAAACACAGGAGGTGATTGCTCAGTGTCGGCAGCGCTTTGTTAGTGATTAATAAATACGCTAATCATTTCCAAAGTTAGGCAATCCACGCCGCGGTTGGATGGGTGACCATTCCGACTATATTTAGTGACAATATAGGTAATGTTAATGCATGTAAAGTTATTATTATTAGAATAATAATCATGCTCTTTTCTTTCTTATTAAAGAACAATTATCACATGTATCTTCGTGCTTCGGAAGGCACGTTTAAAGTGGTCCTGGTTTATATAGCTTGATACTAGTCGTGAACCTAGTTAAAGGCCTAAAGGCGGCTTGATTTCATCTGACAGTAAGATTTAGTCACTGGCCTTACAACACCCATCCACCAATCCGCACTGGGTCCGCGTGATGGAGTATGGCCCAAACCACCTCATAGTTGAGGTGAGGCCTTTGCCCTGCAGTGGGACGTATATATACTTACTTATATAAAACCAGCCAAGTGCGTGTAGGGGCACGCGCGAAGTTGGGTACCGTAGTTACCTGTCATAATGTGCAGTACTTTCTAACTATTTTACATAATTAACAATTTCATCTAAGTATTATTACCCATGCGGAATTGTGTTTCTAGTACTAAGAGTTTCTGAGCTAAGTCGCAGATAGACAGGAGACGATATACGGACGGCTGGCTGGACGGACATAGTGAAACAATAACATAAAAAAACTACTTATGTAATAAAATCTCGTAATCATCAAGTCTAAGTATTGGGAACTCTACATTGCTGACAACAATGTAAATATCTCTCTCTCTCCATTCTAAACCGATAAGTTTGTTACTTTGCAAAATTCGCGAATACAACGTACGAAAACTTCCTTGTCGCGTCCTGTGCAAAGTTATATGTCCTGCCTTAATGTCATTCCAAGATAGCAAAAAAACAATACCAGTTTCACGATGGCGCAACATTACGTTATCTAAGTCGGAGACATCATCATTCAGCGACCACGCGGCACATCCTAGCTCGAGGAAGCTGTCACAGACGACCCGAGTTATCAGTGCATCAGTTGCATTAACGGCACATCGCTTGCATAAAGCGCGTTGCACAATCGGAGCAATTCGCTATCGGCTGAGTCGGCGGCATTGTGCCTGTGGCGCACGCGCTGTGAACGTTCCCGCGAGCAGCAAAAAGCTTGGGAACCGTCCGACAATAACGGCCGACATAACGCTACGAATGTTATCTCGGGTTTACAACATCGCGCGCGTTCTCATTGCCTGTAACGACGGCCTATTTCGCAATCTCAAAAACAAATAAGGCCTTTGTCCCCACACCCCGCACCCGATTCAATGCCAATTAGTATGATACGTAGCGTAGGCATAAGGCAGTTGAGCACTGTAATATAAAAATGTTTAAAAATTAATAAAACAAATTAACACAGCGCAAAAACTAAGTAATAATAGGTTTAAACACTCGAATAATAAAAATAAAGGTGCAGCTGCTCTTGGGACACTATTTTGATAACTCCCTTAGATAGATTAGGTAGTAGGGATATTGATATGACTAATTTAAAAAAAAAACATACGACTATTTTCTGACTTGCGAACAGAGGCCTATAGTAAAGTGATGACTCATAACGATATACCTAAGCCCTAATTTTAAAACTTTTTTTTAAAATCCTATACATGACAACGAGGCATTTGATATAATTATGTCCTTATATGTCCTATAATAGTAAATCGGGTGGCTATGATTGATTGGTTTACTAAAATCTAGTGCAAGCAACATATAAGTCGACCTCTCATGCATATCATTAACCTATCTTTCACTAAGGAGCTTCCTGAAGGACCTGAAAGTTTCGATTGTAGAGCCAGTAATTAAAATGGGTAATAAAAAAGCTCCCAGTAATTTAAGGTCAATTACGCTAGGATCTACAAATATATTATCCAAAGTGTTTGAGAAAGCAATGTTTATCATAATACATATATAGCAATATTTAACAAAAAAAAAATTGTTGCTTTATTTAACATACTGCAGCCACATCAGTTTGGTTTTCGCCAGGGTAGTGCGACAACTCTTGCTTGCTTCGACCTTAAAAAGCTACAGAGAAACCTCTGTAGTATACTTTATTAAACAAATAATAACAGAATACCAGTAATGTCGATAATTCTTTACATGAGCAGTGCATTTGATTTCGTAAATCACGAATCTTTTAAATAAACTTGAACTTTATGGCATTAAAGGAGTAGAGAGGTAACAAAAACGGTAAAGATATACCAAAATACTTAGTCTGGCCATATAATAAATACTGTTACAATTAAAAATAAACAAAATATTACATTTGAATTTGGAATCTGTCATTTTTATATGATTGTTCATTGAGTTTTCTCATTTAGCGCCAATACATTGTACAATATTTTGCGATATTAAAATGGAGTGGGGTGATAAAGAGAACCGAATCGCTGTGATTGCATTACATAAAGTAGGTACGGAGCCAAATGCAAGTTTTAAAACTCTCCATACGCTTGGTAGTTGACTAGTTGTCCTTTAGTCATTCAATTAAATTTCGTCATTCAATGAACGCGCTAGTCATTCAATCAAATAGCAGATTCAACCAGATGACTGCGACATGTATTATATTATTTAGTTTATAATATTTGACATAGATACTGTGTGTAGTTTATGCTGTGATTATATAACAATGTTCATTTTTGTAACGTCATATCGCACCGCCCACAAAACATCTCTGTTTAGCCTAATGGTCGACTGGTAGAGAATGCCACATGGCATTAAGTCCACCTTTTGTACGTTTTTATTTTGTGCAACAAAATTTAAATAAATAAATAAAAATTGCTGTTTGATATTTGTTATTAAGAATTTTGTTGATTATCCTTTTAACCTGTTAGCTTGTCGTGCAAACCAAACACAATGGAAGTTAATTGTTACGCGCACTAATCTGTCCGGTTCCAGAGTATAATGGTCGTATTTTAATGTTGATTAAATACCTAAACGTGAAATTAAATGTGCTTACGAATATTATTTAAATATTTAACCCTAAATCACGTAGGTACTAAGTGTACTACATCACATCTCCCGTGACCTAATGGTAATAAATAACATAGTAAAGTTTCTCTTTAGGCTGTAACTTAGTATGACTAACTTCACTTACATCTTTGTTTACAAAACAATGGGAAATCATGCACTACTACGGCTATCCGCTGTGTATTTAATGTAAATTGTTAACATTTTACAGCTAAGGAATTTCTTTTCTTCAATTGTAATCACAAACACTGAGTCGTAAACAAACAAACAAACAAACCGCATTGGTAACCGATCACTTCATTCACAGTGGTACGACAGTGTCGTTTGAAACTAACATTCGCTTAACCCTCAATTAGACCCAAGGTGATTTTCAAATGGAGTGAAGAGTCCAAAATTACGAAATGTTTGTACGAAATGAAAAATATCGAATAATTATGGTATATTAATGACGAAATAATAACTTCGAAATGGTAAACGGCAATTATGTTTTGTACGGTGACCGGCCGTCTTCCGAGTCCGAGATCGTGGACGACCATGTTCACACTAAAACAGCCGAAAGGAAGACTAGACGAAAAGCGCATAGGACGGCCAATGAGTTGCAGTCTACCTTGAACATGGCACAGCTGGACAACGAAACCGATTCTATCAAATACGAGAAAAGGATTAAGGAGCCGAGGTTATTGCGGTATGTGCCGACGACGGATGTAGAGGAGAACTATGTGTCGGAGAAGTTCGAGACGTACGATTTGAAGCCGGCGACGGAGGAGCGCCCGCGTCGCTACGCGTTTACGAAGAAACCTAAAAACCCGGCAGATGGTTCTGTGAATTATGCGTACTCGCGGTCCAGTAGTAGCTGTAGCTCGCCGAACGGCAACTTGCCGACAATATCCGAGCACGCGGAGCAGTACGGCACGTATAGAGTGCGGCCGGCATCTACAGTGAACGATATTATGTCCGGGTACGAGTCTAAATTGGACAAATATTTCTCGAAACCTAGGGAAGTGAAAAAGTTCGCGGCCAAGGTAAGCTACAATGTAAGTTCATATTTATTTTTTTGAGTTGTATCTAATTTAATCTCAGTATAAAAATGTACTAACGCTAGTTTTTTGATTTTTTACTATTCCTAAACTGCACTTACGCAAAATATTGCGAATATATGTGGTAATTTATTGAGAAAATTCTTTGACTTAGTGAAATCAAATTGTGAAAACAAAAAATTTAGAATATAATGATTAACTTCGCACACACTTGTGTAAACAAATAGTTCTGCTTAATTGGGTAAAAAATGGCGTATTGTTCTTTCGCTAGCTTGCATAATAGACATATTAAAAACAAAATTAATGGTCGCACAAGAGTCGTATATTGTAGCTAATTTATCCACAGTAAAACAAAAAATAATTTGTCAAAAGAGAAACGATCCTATTAATGCGTCATTTACAGCTCGGGGACTTATTAGCGTGCGATAAAATATTGTCGCCGGAGTTGTTAATGTCAAAAGAGATTATTTCGAGATATAAGAGGCTTCGATCTAAAAGCGAACACTGGCGATGTATTGAGAGAACTTTTGTCTCAAATTTCCAGGTATGCAACGTTTTTTGATTTGATTGCTTTCTTTAGTTTTAAAATGGGGTAGAATTTATTGCGACTAGACAATAGTACCTACCCAGTAGTAATTAAATGGACCTCCCAAACTACCGTTAGCTATTAAAATTTAATAAATTTTCCCGTTTACGAATTGTGGAAACTGTACTAACCGTAGCAGACACTACTTCTAGACAGGTCACATGTGCCTGCAGCATTTAATCTAGGTTTCCTTCGTAAGAACTGTTTAGTAAATTCGCAATCGATTTCGTAGTACTTGTAATCTAGATTACTAATAAGTAGTGCTTTCATACGAGTATATCGCTGAAGCAGTTGTAATCATGATACGTGCTCCAATTATTACATGCTTGAGGTAGATTATACCGGGTGGCCCATTCAATTGTACAATCCTTTTTCTTAGGTAGTAGACATCGTCACCGCGAACTACATAGGCGCAACAAGAGTTCTGCATTAATTGTCTAGATAAAAACACTAAGTTAAAATAATTCACAGCTTTAGACATAAATTTCGGAAACCACAAAAATTGATTCAAGTCCAAAATAATAAATAAATATGCCTTTATTTAGAACACAAATAAAATGTCATGGTCTCGACATAAAGAAGTAACACACGTTTTAAAAATCATCATTTCTATAAATATTGATCTAGACTGAACTTGATTGTTTTAATACGAATGGTTGTCATCATTGATAGGTGAAAATATGGATCACTTAAAAGTGATAGTCTATTAAAATAGACACCCTGTATGTGCGTGTACACCAATTAACAGCACATGTCAAGCCTATCTCACTTTCCGTAACACGCCCTACTCATACGGGGTTAATGCTACGTGCGTAACATTCCTAGTACCTATACAAGAACCAATTTGTTTCGACCGACTAAGTGAAAGTGGAGAAATATCTTACTTTAATACAGATTTGCTATACTTTTTCTGGTTTTAAAGTCATTGCAGTGAGAAATTTAAAATTGTACGATATTTTTAACTGACAACAGATTTTTTAATGTCCCGATTGTTCAAATTATTTTAACAATTATTTGAAGCTGTCTTGCAAAATCAAAGTGATTATATATACCTATGAAACAACATATGCTGTGTATAAGCAGCATTAACCTTTTAGAAAATAGATATTGCAAAACTCTGATAAGTATTGGGGGTTTTCCAACATAAGTATACCTTTCATCAGTTTCTACGAATAAGGTCTTTTACAGAGTTGTCTTTATGGAATTATGCATTTCAAGGCAGTATTCGAAGAATTACAGATAATAAAACTACAGATATACCTAATTAAGGGTTTTACTGTAGTGTTGCATCATTAAAGCTTCGACAGTTAACATTAAAAGTATAATTTATGATTGAACCAAAAATGTAATGAATCCACTGCACAAACTTTATACATGCATAATATGCATAAATTATATATTTTTCCAGTTGAATTACTCTGTTCTTGTGACAGTCTCGAATATCTTATTTGGATATTCTTAAGGAGGTGAAAAAGAAATTCTAGACACGTAAATGCCTACTCAGCTATAATTCAGCGATAAACATTAATATTATGATAAAATATCAGAATTGAGACGGTTAGGTAATATTATTACCAATTCTATTCAATAAATCAAAACTAAATTGGCATCAATATTATGCATTTTATATGAATACATTACTCTTCTCAATCTTAACAGCCGAGGGAATAAATCACAATTATTAAAACACGTCGTTAGTATCATCACCATCATACGTCACATAACAATCGAACTATTCAACAATAGGGAATGCCATGTTTGTGTTTGATATTCCAAACATTTTCTTTTATGCAATATACTCTTCAAAGGAAGGAGTTATGCATTCATAGAAACTTAAATAACTCATGGAGATAGGGATCGTATCTCCTATCTACATAAATTACTTGCTCTTACTTGTATTGTACACAGAGACTTTATTGAATGAAAAACAGTAGCTTTCTTTCACCCAAACGATTGATAAATAAGTACTCACACGGAGTGCTCTAGAAAACACACATACTAGGATCACACACTATAACCCTATAGTATAGTATAACCCTATAGTATATAGTAATATGGACCCCCATATTACTATAGTAACGAAGTAAGAAATACATTACTTACTCAAAATAAAACAAAATGTTGATCCTTCATACATTTTGGTGGAGACGATAGTCACTTTTTTATGAACCAAGTATTTTCTTGATTATAAAATTGGCTCCATAATCAAGTTTCTTTACATTTCCGATCTGATCGAAAATATGTAGAAGTTTCTTTTGTTCTTTTAAACATCTGTAGAGTAGAATATATCACGTAACTATATAAGCTGAACAGGATTGTGAGAACAAATATTGCAAATTATTCGTGTGGACGTTTATATTGCTGTTATGTTAATAGGGACGACCATTAGAATACGCCAAATTCCTCGAGATAATTCTTTATGCTTATTAAGATTAACTATGTCACATGTTCAGCGTATTCTCTTAATATCTTCGCAGAACGAGCCTGATATGTCGTGTCTGGTAATTCACGTTAAATAGTTGATGTTTTTCTTACACAAAGTGTCGAAGGTGTAAATTTATTGCTGTCATTAAGCTCAGTAGGGAATCCAAGAAATGAATAGTTTTAACTAATTTCGTATTTACTAGGTGATTTCTTTTATTGTGTCGTCGTACCGCTTAAAATCCTTAGTACTGGCTGGAACCTTAAATTCCTTCTCTTTAAAAGCGTTAACGCTACACACTATGTCATACAAACTTTCATTTTTTTTCATTCATACAAAATCGGCAACGAATAAAACTATTCTAATGGAATTGTCTACGCATACGCTGGATACATAGGTCTAAAAACATTGGTGAGAAAAAATTCTGAATATCTTATTTAAAAGAACCGGCCAAGTGCGTGTCGGGACTTGCGCAATGTAGGGTTCTATGGTTTGCCGTCACAATATGCGGCATTTGCTACCTGTTTTACAAAATTAACACCATTATCTACGTAATTGTCTTCTCCGATAACATTTTACAAGTTAACTCGGTTACTTGTAAAGCCTACTTAACTGTAATAGTTTTCATTTTAACTTCTTTATAATATATATGTTACAGTCAAAACTCTAAGGTCCACTTGCGCACCACCGAATTAGTTTAGTACGGGATTAAGACATCTATCTGTCTCTGTCAACGTCATACAATCTGACAGCTATAGAATGATATTTAATACCGTGTTAGTAGTTTTTTTTTTATTGGTTTATATTGCTTTTGATTGTAAATTTGCGGTCGAAAGTAGTTTTGACTAATGCTCTTGGTTAAAACTATTTTGAGATAGTTATCCATAGTTTTTAAGCGCTCGGCGGCTGCTGCCACGGCACGCTCTTTACGCTCGCTGCGCGCTGTGTGTAGTCACTGTTCTAACCTAACCTAACCAAGGTAAATAGGCATTTTGTTCGGACCCGTGACCCACCAGCGGCCCTAACGAAACTTGTCGGAGTATGTTAAAGACCATGAATACTACCCAATGAGATAAGTCGCATTTCTCAAAACCATAGGAATATTCTTTTCTTTGGCAATACAAGAATTAATATTTAAAAAACAAATTTTTGTATATCCATTCTTCTGAATGTTTAAAATGCTTACAAAAATGCACAATATCTTGAATGACATAACATGAATGTTTAGGAGCTTTTTCATTTTGTTCCCCGCAATTTCCCTCGCGTGATTCTAAGCGCGGGCGCAGGCAAGCGTTCCTGAATGATCGACCGTGGCGAGCCAGAGCATATTATTGAAAAAGAGGGCCTTACGAGCGCCAGAGAACGTATCACAGTAAGTAAGTAATATAATGATTGAAAATCAATAATTAAGAAAAATATACGTATAGCGTTGAAGCACATAACTTGACTCTAACAAAAAATTACACTTCTAAATCGAAAAATGGTAATTGCACACCCACTATATTTTTAAACGACCTATCCAACGACTACACACCGTGAAATAGGCGAGAAAAAACAATCATCCCCACTGTATGTATAGAGGAGGTTATGTTGATATTCACCCTTAAAGATTTTTTTTAACTACTTTGTCGGCGCAATCAGTATACCTTATATACCCTTGCAAAATTACGGCTTTCTAGTAATAAGTCTCTGAGCTACGCCACGAGAGTCACGAGACAGATAGACAGACGGACGGACATGGTAAAACTATAAGGATTCCGTTTTGACTACGAAACCCTAAAAAGATAATTGTAAATGTGTGTTGCTTTCGAAAACTTAAACTTAAAGCTTCAATTTAGCTGCAATAGTATTTTTTCTTAAACTTTGTTTGATCCAGTGATACATGGGACACACTTAAAAGTTTTGCACTTCTTTTTCAAAGTTTTGCTAATCGGAACTATTGATGGATCGGACTATGAATTTCAAATGTTATATTTTTTTAAACGTTCAAAACCTTCTTAGTAATAAACAAAACAATTGGCGGGAAATGATTTGTCAATTGTTTTTTATCACACATCAAAGTTGCGCACACGCAACGAAAATGGAATTCAGTCGAAAAGATTTTAGAGCGATGATTTTTTATGATTTTAAAAGTTCTCTCTCTCCGCAAGACTGTGCCGCTCGTCTTCAAAATGCTTTTGGGAGAGAAGCACCTTGTTTGAGCACCGTGAGGCGATGGTTTGCTGAATTTGAGAGAGGTCGAGTTTCTTTACATGACGAATTTCGTGAAGGGCCTTCAACTGCCGTCAACGAAAATAATGTGGCTACTGGTAAGCGGCTATTTGAAGAAAACCCGCGGATTACCTATGAGACAATTCGAAGACTATTTGGGATTGGTATAAGCCAAATTCAAAAAATTTTACACGAAGAATTGAAAGTTCGAAAATTTTGCTGTCGTTGGATCCCTCATGAACTGACAGCGGAGCAGAAAAGGAATAGTGCTCACAGATGCTACTGAAGTACGACCACGGACATTCAAATGCTGTTTATGACATTGTCACAGGAGACGAAACGTGGATTTATTGTTTTAAACCCGAAAAAAAACAGCAATCTTGTGAATAGGTGTTTGGAAATGAGAACAGCCCAACAAAAGTGAGGCAGGCGAGAAACGTTGGTAAAAAATTATCGCGTTTTTTTTCTTAGCTACGGGTCCCATCTGTACAATTCCACTAGAAGATCAAAAGAGTGTTAATGCCATTTGTTTACCCAGAGTGTTAGAAATAGTTCGCGAAAGACGACCCAAAAGCCGCGTTCTCCTACATCATGACAACGCTTCTTCACACACGGCCAACAAAACAAAGTCATTTTTAGCTTCCGAAAAAGTTCAACTCGTCACAAATCCTGCGCATAGCCCCGACCTAGCACCCTGTGATTTCTGTAATTTCCCCAAAATCAAAGATTTGATGAGAGGTTTTACTTTCACTAACTCCGAAGAGGCAGTGATAGCGTTCAATCAGCACGTAGAAAACATGCCTTCAGATTGGTCCTCCTGTTTCAAAAAATGGTTCGATCGCATGAAAAAATATTTAAAATGTAAAGGAGAGTATTTTGAAACGCAATAAACATAATATTTTGGTTATAACATGTTGTTTATTTAAGTTACGCAAAACTTATAGTGTGACCTACGTACTCGTATAACCTTAATTATGTATTGGTTAAATTAAATGTTATAGATTGTACGATTTACATCGTACATTTATCTGCTGCGCCGTCAGCGACCTACAAACTGGCGGACAACCCATGGACCCGGCACATGCACCGTCGGCAATCTACACCGACGGCACACAATAGAAAACCTTCACATGTTAACAGACTGTAATTTTTATATACTTATAAACATTACTTTTTATTAATTTAATCAGATATCAACCGTCCGTGTTACTTCTAATTTCCCTCCGCTGCGGCCAAGACTACCTTAGCCGTCACTATGATCAGTCTGGGAGTCTGCCAGACTGGTAGCGGGTTCACACGGCCTACCTACCGTCCTAACGCCGCTACCCTGGGTGACCTAGCTCACACGTTCCTGTTTACATCTTTATTATATTTATGTATTTATTGTTAGGTGGGGCTAGGGCTCTTGGGACTTAGTGTCTTGGGGTAAAGGGACTCTACGCTCACTAGGGAGTTAGTTTCCCGTCTGACATTATATTCTTGTAGACCTTATAGTCTTATACTCTTTCTACAAACACTTGCTTCCCGCCTTCAAAGATTTTATCCTGAAACTTTACCGATATAAGTCAAAGTTGAATAAGGTTTTTTAATCCTACAGATATCAGATATTTGAATTTGATAGCAATAAGTAAGCAGTGATTGTCCATTGTTTCAGGGGTCGCACCCCGACAGCCTGTACCGGGTGTCGGCGGGCAGCGGTGCCGGCGCAGGCAAGTTTGCGCGCGCCCTGCGCGTCATGCGGTGGCCAGCGGCGCTTATCCTCGTCTGCGTCGCCTTAGCTGTATTTGTGTACTTTCTAATGCCAGGTAAGCACATTTTTTCTTGATACTTCTATTTTTAAGAATATTATACAAAGCCAATGCCAGAATCACAGGTCGTGAATCTGATATAATTTCTACAGGTATTTACTGTCTACTACTACTACTACTACTACTGTCAGGAAGAAGATGATAAATCTAAGTTGATTTTAATCCGATAGAAATCATTCAAGTCAGTTTAAAATAAAAGTAGGTCGAGTCCAACCTAGACCTTTTTTTTTCATTCAGTTCGGTATCCGAAGTCCGACTCACCCGTAGCTGATTTTAATTTTATTGTTTGTTGCTTTATTCTGGAAATTTCCGTATGATCATAGCATTTTGCAAATAACAAAAGTGATAACCATCTTCATAATGAAACCAAAGTTACCTATTAAAAACCCACCTTTAAATTATTGTTATTAAACTAGCTATCTGCACTGTCTGTATGTTTTGCGTTTACTACGTGTTTGCGCTAAACTTGTATTTGGCATCTACCGTGTGTTGTCCTATTAAGCGCGTTATTGCAAAAACTTCGTTTTCATATCGACTAGCTACAATTGGTATTTGTAGGGCGAGAATCTTACCTTGCCGTAACACAGTTACGACTAGCGCGGGAGGTATGGAGCTTTGTTTCTGTATACTGCCAATTTGACAATGATTTTGTTTAGAGTTGAACCTACACTAGTACGTTATGTCAAATTAAGTTATTGTTTTGGTTACTTTACTAACGGTAATCTTTTTCTATAAACTAATGGCCAACTATTGATAGATAGGTGCGATATTCATATAGATTAGGATCATTTTAAATACGTACCATTGTTAACTATTAGCATAAGGCAGTATACTGTATTTGAATTGAAATAAACAATATTCTATTCTATTCTATTTTTGAGGCTTGTAGGTAGATTGTAAGAGAATCGCCGTTTTTACGATAGACCGTAAAATAAAAATGGTCTAAAACTGAAAATTTTAATGGAACTGCGTTATTTCTGTATTTTAATGAAAATTATAATAAAAAAACAATTATTAATGTAGTATATTGATAAAAAACATTTTTTTTGGTCTGTCCTCACGTAATTAATTTATAGAAAATATTTTGGCAAAAGATGACGACACTTAGAAATAAAAAGTTGCCGAATTCATTTTTTTGTCAACAGAAAATGTCATATAATATTCCAGGCAGAAAAAAAGGTAGATTGCGTTTGGTCGTACCTCTTATACATTTTTAAATTAAGAGATCCAATCAAGATGAACAAAAGCATATCTCCCAATCAATGAATGTTGGTTTACAACAATTACTACTTTCGTTTATAATTTTTTTTTTCTAAAGATTATACAAGAGGGATTAACTTGATAGATAGATAGGTACTCTTTATTGCACACCATACAAGTAAAATAAACATGATTTTTACAGAAAGATGTACAATTTAGGCGGTCTTATCGCTAATAGCGATCTCTTCCTGACAACCTTTAGGTAGAGGACAACCATTATTTAGTAAATACATAACCAATTTAAAAAGGATATACAACTCCTAATTGTATACTACATTTTGAACTTTGTTCGCCTTGAATGTGGATTAAATTAGTTTTTTTATAAATTACATACATCATGGATATTTAGAAGTTGTATTTTTTATTTATTCTTAAATGCCTTGTCAACCATTTCAATGAACACGTTTACTGCTTGCATACCTCGCGATAGGCATTCAATTGAGTACGTCATTGTCAAAATCTTTTGTCGCCACGTGAAAGTGTCTGCATATTTATGAAGAGCTGGCTTCCAAGTTCTTTTATCAAAGTACAAGTTTACACATGAAAAGGACTGTAATTGCTTTGAAAGTTATTTTATGGTCTTCTCGCTTCCGTTTCGAGGATAATTACCGAATTTTTAACGCGCGTATTAACCTTTTCAGCTTTCGATATGTAAATTTTGACTCAATTAAAATCGTTTTTTAAACATTTTATTGGATTGTAGTCATTTGTATTGAATACTTTAAAGATGTGGGTGGATATACTATTCAAAATCGAAATTCTTTAAATTATTTGATAATATACAAGTCAATACGTTATTACAAATTGATTTTAAAAACACACATGTACCTATACCTTACCTACACGAATGTAAAGTAAGTGCAAGCTAAGCATGTATGTATTTATTTATTTATTTAAAACACATTTCAATGTAATGCACAGTCAGACTAAATTCAATAACTATTTATCGCGTTTAAACATCCAAATCTCACCTTTGACACCGCACGCGCCAACAAAATTGAGAATTTGTTACGCTTTTCTACGGAGCCACACACTGGGCATAAGATACGACCTTTAATTCTTGAAGTTTATTATGTAACTGATTTAAGGGTTTGGTATTCGATGCGTTAAACGCATTGCGATTGACGAACTCTATTTTATTACATTTCAAGTACTTATTTCGCATTTATTTTCAAGCTAAGTGGCAATTACACCATACGTCGAGCGCACTGCATTCGTATTTTGCAGCGAATGCCGAATCGTGCAACCACTCTAACTAACTTTCAACGTCCTACAAAATATATGCGTTTTATTATATCATTACACGTTTTGATTCTTGAACTTAAAATGCATAATATAAATAATAGCTCAACTTTACTAAAGACTAAAACGTCATAACAACTTTCGACAAGAATGCCTAGTCACTGATTTGGTATTTAGCCAAGTTAAGATATTAGCCGTTTGTTTGAAGATTCTGTCATACTTATAATATTCTACTATTAATCCATTAAAGAAAATATGTAGGTAATTTATAAACTTACTACAGAGGTAGATTCTACTTGTAGATACAATAAATTAACAATTATAAATCACGTTCACATACGAGTAGGTATGTCGTCGCATCCTAGTTCCGATGCAATGGTCTGTAGAGCATCAATCGCTGCCTAAGTTTGAAAACGATTTCATAAATATTTGAAAAATATGTATAATAATATTGATACCAAAAGTTACTCTGTAAGTATTTTAACACTTGCACAAAAGGAATGCAAAACATATACTAAAGTGAAATGAATAATAAGTTACTATATAATTCAGAGTGGAAAACGTACTCCTCTTATCCACGAACTTGTATATTTTGTCACCTTGATACATATTGGATTTTTAGTATGCTTTTAAAATCGAAAGTTGACCTGTCTTTATCCATTGTGTTCCTCTTATATTTGCATACTGTAGCTTAATTTTATGTATTTGCGTTTATTTTTGGCATGCCCACACCTTTTGCATTCACTTTCACAGTTTTGTCCAGATTGTGTTTTCCTTTCCTGTAGATAAGGACAAATTCTTACGCTTAAAGATATAAAATATTTTATGTAATTTTCTCGTGATCATTTTTATTGTGGTCACTGTTGAGTCCTACGTTTATTGCGGCTACAGCCATAAAATGGCCTCTTGACCTGCTGTTACTTACCTGGGTCCTTATAAACTTTTTATTTTTCACCGACAATTAATAACACGAATATAATATGATATAGACAGATATAGATAAAAACCTGTTACTGGTCATATTAAATATTAAGTACCTGGTATAAGTTAGACTGTATATAAGCGGTGTAGGTTTTACAACTTACAAAATGAGATCGACAATTCGAGAACTTTTTAATTTCTAATAAAATGTGAATAGTTAGTGTTAAATGTAAGACAATCAGCCACCCAAGTCTGTCAGTTCACCTAAGGTCAATCCATGAACGATTTCTTTAAAATATTTACAAACAACTATTGTACTGATACAGCATTGAACCATTCTTACGTCGTGACTGTAATTGTATAATAGACTGTTGTGTTGATAAGCACTACGTATCTTTGGAACGAAGGACAATCGGAACTGCGCCCTCGGGGATCACTTGACATTCTTTACTGCACTTTAAATAAGGATTGAGTGTGAACCCGCTAAATTGCAACGGCTACTGTTAGCCATTTACACAGAAGCACAACGTAGCTCAGAATTTTGCCACAGGCCAAACATTTATGTAGATACACGAAGTCGTTACCTGGTAAATTACCTCACGCTAGCATTTAATAGTCTCCTGGGGCTAGTTGGTTGTAAACTACGTTGCATATAGGTACAAGACGAGTGTCAGTTATATAAAGATATAATGATCTTTAATAAGTTAGAAATAGGAGACTAGCCTAAGGAAGCACGTTTTAAATTGTATCCTGCTCAGTGATTAAGACAGTTTTCATTTCTGTGAACAATTTCTTATGTCTACAGATAATAAATTCTTCTAGGTAGAGATTCTAGGTAAATGTAATTACGCAGAAGGCTCAGTTACTTACAACTTAATCCACTTCTGTCTATGGGTGTAGAGCTACATATCTTCGCAAAACATGAAGAAAGTTTTTCACTTGTGTTGTATCTATAGTACGTGTATAATACGAGTAAACTTTTTCGAGTAAATTTTGTATATATTGCTTTTCTTCGCAATCAACCTAAGTGGTCATGGTCTGACTGAATAAAACTAAATTCTTTAATGGTTTTTTATGATGTAACAATTCTTAACCTTACTGGTGCATCCACACCGCAGTTGGAGCAACGTTTTAGTAAGAGCATCATTCAAAGGAATAAAATGAGATGTTGCTTAACTTTATTTATAGTGTTGCAAAAAAAAAGTTACCTCTTCATAAATTCACCAGAAACTGTAGGTTTCTGAAATTACTTTGTAGGTACTTTGTACTTGTTTGACTTTATTAAGTTGTCATACCTTTGCATATTGAATTACATTTCAAAACGACCTCTTGCAAATGCACAAATAGACATAATCTATCGAATGGTAAGTCGTGCCGTTGTGCAACTAAATCAGGATTAATGGTTACCAGGCCAGCGTAGATTTCGAGCCGGTACCCTCGTGACATCTTGAACTCTGCTTTCACCACCTCGGCTCATCGTAAGAGTAGCCGCTGAGAATAGTGCTCCTTGAGTTACGTCACTATTCAAACTAAAATTTAGAATTAAGAACAAAACATGTTAGGAGTTTCCAAAGCTCAAGACTATAAGCCAGTTTTATGATCTGTTTTTTTATTTCGGATGCTGTTATTTATGGTAGCAGACACGATAATCGTTACTAGAATTTTTACAACGAATATAAGTTTATATACTAGTAAAACAAGTAAGTGACTTTTGATAAATTATTTGTAAGATTGAGATATAAAGTAGTCAAAATAGCTAGCTTATAATAAAAATTGCGTAAAAATATTAGTAAGACAGTGTTTAATTTGGCCCGTCAGCCTAAGGAAACGAGACACAAACAATGGGGATTTCATTGTTCTACGTCTCATGCGTCTGCTTGGGGTTTTGTAATAATAATGTGTAAGATTTCATTAAAAAAATATATTAATAAAATTAAAACGACTTCAAAACACTAAAAAGCAATACCTTAAGTACCTAATCAGTTACTTTTGAAGTCGGTGTAACGAAAACATTCAAACTGTGATCAGCTTGCACCAACTCGAAAAGTAACTGATTAGGTACTTAAGTACGTCAACATTATT
Organism: Anania hortulata; assembly: GCA_963576865.1. Classification (NCBI taxonomy): domain Eukaryota; kingdom Metazoa; phylum Arthropoda; class Insecta; order Lepidoptera; family Crambidae; genus Anania; species Anania hortulata. The sequence goes on from OY756389.1 coordinate 7,610,024, forward strand.
TTTAGCTTTCTAGTGTTTTGAATTCGATTATATTTTTTAAATAAAATTTACTTATTTTATCTATTTTTAGTGATAAATCCTAATCTAACTGCTGAACACTGATTTCATCCTCTTTTTTTCCATCCTTAGGAGTATTTTTTTTTTTCAAAAATATTTGCTAGGTATAGTAAAAGCCGGATAGTTGCCCAGCTTTTTGAAAATGCTCAATAAGATATTGATTATGTGTATACTTACAATAAACTCGGTATATATTAAAACATTGGTCTTTAATCTTTTATTCTACACCATTTTTTGTAAACACAATTAATATTGTCTATATGGAAATCTTGTTTTATTTTACCTCTCAAAAAAGGGATAGTTGCCTACTGTGGTGGATAGTTGCCTCACGCTAAAAATGCCCCACGATATAATTGCTTCAATTTATTTATTCGTTTTTTTTTAATTTGTGTTCTTTAGTTCTTTGAACCCTAGTGCTTAAATACGGATACTTGCCCTTTTAAATTAAAAAAATAAACAAATGCTTTTTATCAATAAAATGTAATGGACCGTATAGTTTAAACTCCAGTGTATACAAAGAAACAAAAAGTTGATTGAATTCATAGCCATGTAAAAAAATATTACATAGAAATGACTCACAAACATAATTTTGACGCTCGTGTTGGTCATGCCAAAGATTTCTTTAAATTGTTTTCTTTGGTCATGCCGTGGAAGATTTTTGCTTACACACACAAAACGCATGGACTTTTTCTTATGGATTGTATAGCATTGAGACTTACGGGAGGACCGCTTTTGATCATTGGAGAGCTCTAACACTGGAGGCATCTCTAACATAGTGTATTCAAAACCGGGGCATGTATCCCACTGAGGCAACTATCCTGGTTTTTAGTATCTTTGAAGTATTAGCTATTCAATAAAAAATAATCAGCAAAATTGGTTTACATTTGTCGAAGATATTGGGTAACATAGGTACAAGAATCACAAACCAAAACATTATCTGGGTATTTATTTTGTTATTTCCTCAAAAACTGCAGAATCAATTTCGATAAAATTTATATGGGACTACCTCTGAAGTACGATCTACCAAACAAAAAAGAATTATCAAAATTGATTCATAATTGGTGGAGTAATCGCGTAACATACATACAGTCGAATTAAGGACCTCCTCGTTTTTTGAAGTCGGTTGATAAAATAAAAAATCTATATTTCCAGACAACATCGAGACTGATTTGGACGTAGTGAATGGCACCCACTGGGAGCAAGTAACGTCTGGCACAGGGGCACAAATACGAAGACTGGCACCCAAGAAAGAACACACGCCTGACGGCAACGGGAAGGCAACTACACAGTCACAAAGTCAGGGTATGAAAACACATTATGCGAGATGATGATGATGATCACGACTGCTTTTATTGTATAGTCGGTAGCACTAGTGTAGCACTCCAACATAAAGTAAAAAAATACACAAGAGATCATAATATTTATTTTTCACTTTTTATGCCGTGTTGTGTCAAAAGCTTTGAATTCTGTTTTTTTGCCAGAAAATAGTTTAATGTCTTTTGTTTTGGGATCAATTATACAGGATGTTAAAAAAAGTACTAGCAATTTTTTTGTAGTTCAGACATAAGTTTAAAATACAGTAAAAATGTATTAAAAACTTTTTTTATTCATATTAGTATTATATAGAGCCTTGTATACAGAAAAAACATTATCCATTCATTGTAATTATTTTAAGATAAGATAAGATAATCATTTATTTGCATAAAATGTGGTACAAAAGGTGGTATAAATAAAAATACTTCTCACATTTCACCAGAACCTGGTATACCTGGTATTTTAGTAATAACTAGCAAATAAAAACATTTAAAAAATCTTGAAAACATTAATACAACGTTCGTTACGGCGCGCGCTATCGAACGGTTGTCGTTTCTGATTGGAAAAAAATTTTTGCTACCAATAGATATTTTTTATGATAATTCTTGTATTCTAAATCTTGCTCTGAATCATCCCCTCTAATTTACTTTTAAAGCATCCTGTATAAATAGGTCACATTTGGATGGAATTCTGTTTTATTTGTTTATCGTTACTAATCAATCAGTGAGCACGCAATTTATGTAACACATTACAAATATGCATAATTACACCGTTTGTTGTATAAACAATACTTGCAGGTACAAAAACATCGGAAATAGATTTCTACGATGCTGAAACAGATAAAAATTTTGATATAACTTCAGTAATTGACTCTGCCATAGAGACTAATGCAAAAAGAAAATTGCCAATCCAGCCAGTTTTTCCAGCTCATATAACACCAGAAGTTCAATATGGTAATGAGCGAGCTGACTCTGAGAAGCTAAGGACATCTAAAACATTCGAAGAAACAAACAAACTACCTGATGATTCAACTCTTAAGCCGCATATTACGCAAAAGCCGGAGAAACCTCTGGCTGTTTATTTTAAAGACGGTAATGGCATAACGACGACTGCTAGCACAGAAACTATAGCCAAAGCGGAGACACATAATGACTTTACTAATTACGAAGAGAAGTATACAACAAAGAATGTTGAAGAGCCAAGCATGAAACCTTTTGTATCAATATACAAATATCAGGATGCGCAGGTGCCTAAAACAAACAAAGTGAAATCTGTGCCGCAAGTTTATGAAAAGGAGCCAGATATCCCACTAGAAATACAAGAATTTTACCATCGTCGTCCTTCCAACGTGGACGTGAACTTTACCTCAGGTCATTCTAAGCTTTTTGGTATATCTATTGAAGATGCAGAAAAGATGAGATCTACAACACAAAGTTCAGCTTATAATACACGAGTATCCCCCACACTTCCGACGTGGCGGGACGGCGACGACTCGACTACAAAAAAATATCCAGTAAACGTTAATTATGATGGTAAGTTTCAGATATTTTTTACGATACCACAAGGGGCATGCGGTTTCATCAAAAGGTCAGTAATACTGCAATTCTCATCAATTAGCTAATGCACTCTTATAGGACAGATTTCTTCGTAATGGCATGTGTCGATACTTGTAGCGGGCTAATGTTTTCACACATCATATTTGACTAATTTCTGGGTTTCAATGTTACTCCACATTTGACAGCTTAATATTACAACTTTGCCCATCACCTTCATGTCTAGATTATCACAAATTAATTAGAGACATATGTGTTCATAGTGCCTCAATGCCGTTCGACCCGTCTAGCGCTATGCCGTGGCGTCCTGCCCTACGACCTGGCTGGCCCTGCCGCGACTATCAACGGAGTGGAGATCACAACACTCATGTCGCAGATTGAGTTTTTGGTGTCGACTAACTGCAGTGAACGCGTGCAGCACTTCATGTGCGCTCTCCTAGAACCTGAGTGCAACCCACCGCCATACCCTTCAAAGATGCCTTGCTACAGTCTTTGTAGAGGTCAGTTTAGAGGCTTTTCTCTAAATCACAGCAAACTCAAATCAGTTCTTATGTCTATGAATTATTTAGGCTTAAATAGGAAAATAAATAGAGAACCTTCCTCATCAATCAATTCGATTACAGCAATTTCTGACAATTGCGATGGGCTGATACCTCGCGAACTGACAGCAGCTTTCAATTGCAACCAGTATTCTTCATCCAACTGCGTGGCGGCTAAGAATCCGTGCTTCCCTCGCGAATTGGGCTGCGGTGATGGCACTTGCGTCCCGCGGGACTGGATCTGTGACGGCACCCCAGACTGTCCCACTGGTGAAGATGAGGCAAAGTGCACCACGTGCCATTCAAATGAATTTAAGTAAGTTTATCTTGTTCTATTTTTAATGTTTTGTCGTGATTGACTATAACCGGAAGATATGTAGAGTAGATTTGAATGACTAGACTACGTTACATATCAAGCCCAAGCAATAGTAGCAGTAGCCTTCAATACAATATTTTTTATTATAGGAATCTCAAAAAAGTTTTACGTATGGGAAAGCAGCCATTTTTTTGTGATTTTGATATTAAGAGATAAAAGGCTGTAATTAGCAACAGAACAGCCCCTTCAATTTTATTGCTTACTTTTGCTAGGTTGTTTTGCTGTAAACATTCACCTAGGAGTTGAAAGAGTTTAAGCTCAGCTACGTATTGCTAACACGTTTAAGTATCAAATAATTCTTCAACTACTTCATGTTTGACCCAAAAACCACTATGGATGATCTTTTTTTTTTTCTTATAACGATCGTCTAGAGTAGTGGATTGCGCTCATGACTACAAACCCAGCTGTTGCGGGTTCGTATCTCACAAGGGGAAAATGTTCGTATGATGAGCACGAGCATATGTTTATAAAAAGTAACTTACTTAAGGATGTTTATAAAAGGTATTTGAGTATGTTTATCTGTTATCTAGTCGCCATAGTAGTACAAATTGGTGTGTTTGTGAAAACTATTCATTTATTTATTATTTTCAGATGCCCTTCCGGCGGTTGCATTCTCAAGCGATGGCTATGCGATGGCTACGCCGATTGTTCTGGTGGTGAAGACGAAGCCGAAGGCATGTGCGAGGTGCAAGGAGTGGTGCAAGGCAGCGCAGCCGCCGCGGGCAGGGGCGAGCCGGGCGAGGAGTCAGCCGGCTCCGCGCCCGCACCGGCTGTCAGGCGACCGTTCCGGATCCCTCCCGGACAGCGGGCGAGAGAACGAGCTGGTAAATTGCTTTAGAATAATATTTTAGCCGATATGCAACTTTTAATAATTACCATCAATAATCATCACCAGCCGATATGTAGTCCCGAAGCGGTGATAGGGCTAAGCTATATTTTGGAACGTGTATGCCTGGAAGAGGACCTAGATATACTGAATAAATGACTATTATGACTATTAAAACGATGTAAAATAATAACAAAGTAATGTGTCCGCTGTCTACACTACGAAATCTACATAAAAGTCGTTAGGGGATGAGGCAGGGCTATATTGTAGTAACGACCATATCTTGCAAAAGATAGGATATGCGTGTTATTCGTGTTCTGTGGGATATAACGTCATTCCCAAAAAAACGAAAGAATTTAATATTTTATTGTTTTTTGTTCATACAAAAGACTTCAACGCGTTATTTATCAAGAGAATTTTAAAAAAAGTAATGCTTGTAATAAATACCATTTAAATGGCATTCCATCATCATAATTAGGGAGTTTTAATCTATAAGAGGTTTTTCGGTTTTAGTTCACCGCTCACAAAACATTTCTGTTTAGCCTAGCGGTCGAATGGTAGAGAATGTCACATAGCATTAAGTCCACCCTTTTGTATGTTTTTTTTTTAAATTTGTGAAATAAAGTTTTAATAAATACTTAAAGTGTTGTCATTGTTTTACCACAGGAGAAGGAGAAAGCAGCAAAGAAATTCTTATCACAAGTGACAGCAGTAACGCACTCAAGAGGAACTTCACTCGCCGCCCTTCACCTTCCCGTCTGTCACCATACTCTCGACCCAAAGTCAGCTTTGTTCGACCCCAGGACCCTCCTGAAGAAGAGAAGACTGAAACTACGAGAAAACCTCAGTACGGTCGGAGAGTCACTGACAGGAAATCTAAAACTGAATCAACTGAAGACGTGAACATTGGGGATTTAGGTTTCTTCGATGACTTTGATAAGGGAGAAGACAAGAAACGAGATGAAGCGACATCACAGGCGCCTGTTGCTGAGGCAGCTACAGCTAGAATCGATTCTGAGCTCACTCATTTGGACAAAACGATAAACAAACTCGAAAAGGTTATTGATGGTGCGGCGTTGTTGAGGGTGAGTATTAGTCGATGATTACAAAGTACCTATTTTTGTGGTTTGATCTCTGTGTCTAAATGATTATTTTGTTTGATTATAGAAGGCGGCAGCCCAGCAAGACCCACCAGACTCCCCTGAATTGAACAGCACGACGATAGACAAAGACGAGTTACCCTCACCGCGAGCTGGACCACCTGGTCCTGGTGGGATGGCGTCTATGACTTCCCACGCATCCCCTTGCCCGAGTGGCGAGCTGCGCTGCGTGGATGGACGCTGCATCACGCTGGCGCAACTGTGCGATGGAACTATTGACTGCTTCGATCATGCCGACGAGGACAACTGCTACACGTGAGCGACACGTGCTAAGGAAAAATAAGTCGATTAAGAGATTAAGTGTTGTTGTTTTATTAAAACAAATGAGAATTTATCTTCGTGCTTATAAAGACGAATTCAGCATTGTTCAAAACGGTAGAACGTATAAATAGTAGGTTATACGGTTTATCAGAGATCAAATTAAATATTGCTTGCCCACAATGCAAGGCATTTATTCCATAAAAAAGGACCTAAACATTTTGGGCATCTAAACATTTTGATATGCCGGTGGTATAGGTTTGCACGGTAAATAAAAAAGGGGTAAAGGTAAACAATGGCTAAAAAGAATTGGCTAATAATTATTCCAGTGGTGAATTAAAATATTAACGAACTCTAAAAAGGAGCTTTCAAATAAAAAAATAAGCTGTGAAGTTTATCCCTCCCTTAGTTTATAATATGATGTAAATATTTCGTTAGTAATTATTAAACTAAACTATCGTTTCGACTATCTGTTTCTGAAAAGTATTCACCACGAGTTTATTAGTTGCACAGTAGAATTATTTGTGAATGACGTATTATAATGAAATACTTTTAGAATATTGCGAGGTATTAATTTTTGATGGTAATACTTGCCTATTATTATTAACTAATTGATCTATTGTTAAAAAATAAAACATGTTTTATTAAGATGTTATAAACTTTAATAAAATTATAAGAGTTTACGCTCGTGTCGCGTTATGTTCTTACATCTATCTACGGCTCTAAGCTAAAAAAAAATATGTAAAGAAAATTTGTATGCTGTGATAAAGCAATGCATGAACTTTAATTAAGGTTTTTGTACTCTGTTTAATTTAGAAAGTAGAATACTCATTTCTCATAAGTAGGGACTTCACATTTTCTATCACTGTATGTACCTATCTATTCTGTTCCGAACAACTAAGCATCATGTTAAAGTATTATGAGAAAATTAAATGCCGTCCCATTTAATGTACCTGCAAAACGCATAACTATTTTAATTTTATCAATAGGTACCAGAGGGTTTTATTAGTTATTTATTTTAACCATTGAGATAAAAACAATCAATGTTCACCTTAAATTACAAATTTGAATACGGCTTGCTGCTTTTATATTGTTATATTGACTTATGAAGTAATAGAAGCAACATATCTTCACTAGGATTTTATTTAGTCTTAATTTTTTTACGCTATGTTTATGATTCAGATTTCTTTAAATACTCGTAATCGACTTTTAAACATCCACCTCTACGGAGAAAAATTATCGCCACTAATACTTACCCCACCCTATATCTCTTAAACATTTGAAAGAGATGATGACAAAATGTTATATTTTCATGCTTGACTTGACTTGAAAATTGAAGCTCAAAATTCATTGCCTTAATTAAATAAGCATTTGTTGTAAATACGTAAGTAGCTTGTTTTAAGCGTTCATAGTTTTAATTAGTTTTAGTATTTATAATTAGGTAACTACTGAGTAGAGATCTGTTGTTTGAGGAATCATCAAATGTTTTTGGTTTGGGTCTTGTTGAAAAATGCCTAACAGTTACTCATGAAATACAAGATGAGTTTTTGCGATGGGAGTAAATAGAACTTTAGTATAGCAAACATATTGACAATTTGTACTATTGCAATCATCGCTAGAATTTTGCTTATGAGAACAAATTCTTGTAAATAAACGTGTTATAATTGAAAGGACAGAGCTCATTTCAAAAATTGTATTACTATCTCATTGTCTCTACATTTCGTAGTTATTAATTAAGATTTCGCCATCAATTGTAATCTCAAAAAACTCATCTTACGTAGGTACTCTACTGTCCGTGTCTTTAGACGATTACTAATGTCGAAAATAGATTTGTAAACTTTAGTGATAATATTGTACTTTCGATGTTATTCTTATATGTATAATATAATACAAACTACGTTCGCTTAGAAGTAAGTCCAAAGTAATGTCATAATAAAGTGAGTTATGTTTTTAAAATCTACCAGACGTAAGTATTACTCCAATACTTATTGATATTAGTAAGTAGGTTTAATATTAGTGATTTTCTATTTATCTTGAATATCTCAGCCTAGATTATACTACATAATCATAATACTTAACTCATAATATTATTTTATACGTTGAAATGTTAAACTATGTGGTCGAGTTTTTACCATGTAAGCTATCGTTTTTTACATGATTAAACAATATTATGCCATGTTAAAATAAACCTGTAATTAAGCTGTGGTTTCATTTCATTTTGAATTATTATTTTAAGAATAATCGGAAAGTATTATAATCATTGTCATAATTACATTATCTTGGGGTCTAACCATAAATTTCATACTGTTAAAAGCATTGTGGTTTTTTTATAGGTACGGCTGCTCAAAAAGGAGTGTAATGTTTTAGGGTTCATGTATGTTTATAAAATCATACTAACACCTATACAGGGTGGCCAGAAAAGTGACGTCCAAAATTTTTTTTTATGTGCGTCGTGTTGAGAGTTATCACCCCTGAATTTATGTTCTATGATTTTTCGTAGTTTTCGATTTACGATTTTTTTTAAATAGCCTATGAAGTACTACTTTTTTATTATTATTATAAAAGCTTAGAGTCTAGCGCATTCTCTGAAGCTGCTTAGAAACTAAGAAATAAAGAAATTATCAGTTAACATTTTTAATTTTAAGTTGAAAATATAAATGATAACTCACTTAACATAAATTCCCAACTTTAGGTCAGTTTTGTAGTAACTTCCATTAAAGTTATGAATTTATTTATTTAACATTTAGCTGCCAATTTTTTTTTCGAAGAAAACGACTTTTTTTTAGATATTTTTCCAAACTGATCTGGTTGCAATTTTGCAAAAATTCATAAAAAAATAGTAACTCGAAAACTACAAAAAATCGTAGAACTTACATAGGGGTGATTCAGATACCTCTCAACACGAGGCATCAAAAAAAAAATTTTAACGTCACTTTTCTGGTCACGCTGTAGGTATATCAAAATAAAACCACCCCCGACTGCAAACAGTTTCCTAATGGATTCACAATTCATTTGTGCAGCTTATTTCGTCTAGGCCATATCAAGGGAAACCGATTCTGCCTATCCAGGGATTTACTCTTCAATGAAATAGAATTTGTGGTAGAAAGTCATATTTGTGGGACGTGGGTTGAGGATTTATTAAAGAATATCTGTGGCCTAGCTGAAAACAGCTGTTTTCGTCTAGGCCACTCCGACTCGGGAAGTATTCTACACAGGGCCGATCTGATTACTGTGTCAGCACCACAAATTCACGTTAGAATTTGTTATAAAAAATCTGCGTATGTGGAATTATGATGGCGAAGTTATTAAAGGTTAAGTTTCAGTCAGCTTTTTCTGGCTAGGCCACGCCAATCTTGGTAAGTACATAACCTAGCTAAGATCTAATAACTGTTAATTTTAGTACGAACAAAGCTAAGCAACCATAAATATAAATCATAATTTATGGGTTGACCAGTAGTTAGCAATGAGATGCTAAAGTGCAAACCTGTTGTTTCTATTTATATTGTTATCTACACGATTTGATCGCTGGGAATGGAAGAACAAGCAAAGCCGGAATTCGTAGTGAAGCCGTGAAAGTTTCAGCAGTTGTGGCCTCATGGTAAAGTTATTTAGAATTTAGAATTTGAGGTTAAAATAGGTTAGGTAATTTTCTATTCTTAAATGTACTATTAAATCATGTTCTAAATTGACCGCTAGTGTTTTAGGAATTGTCTGACCAAACCACTACATTATGTTTAAAGATTTATACTTTTAGCTTTTCGTACAACATATTCTTTAATAAATCCTCAACGCATATTGTCCCACAAATTATGACTTTCTACCACAAATTCTATTTCATTGAAGAGTAAATCCCTTGATAGGCAGAATCGGTTTCCCTTGACATGGCCTAGACGAAATGAGCTGCACAATTCATTTTTAACTTTTTTAGTTCCCGTTTATAAAATGTATTGGCTTTTAAATTTTGTATTATTATGTTATGATTAAAACTCTGTACAGAAAAAACTAAATTAGTATGAGGTTCAAATACGAGTAAGTATACTGTTTAAAGTTCTGGCTGTAACGAATATTGCCCTAGTACCGTTTTGGTACAACTTCTTTTTAAGGCATGGCAACTACTTTTATTTAAAAAAACGGGTAGTCGTAAATAATATTATTATATTAACATTTTAAAAGTTTTGAAAACTAAACAGTGACATATTATATATATATATGTAGGGCCGATTCGACCAAACACAAAGCTATACCATAATAACTATTACGGGTATAATTTTACACATTGAATTTACCCTTGGATAACTTCGATTACGTTTTTCGAGCAATACACTATACTCGGTATTGTTGTATTGTTGTCTGTAGTTCAAGAGTGAACGATCCACTAATTGATAAACCTACCAAAATCCATGTAATCCATTTCTTCTAGGTTGACTTGAAATGCCACAACGTTTTAATTTTGTAGGATAATAGAGTGTTGTTATGTTGACAACATGTCAGTTTCGAGGTGACAGCAGTGGATTTGACAAGTGACAACTTTGACATTTACTTATTCTCAGATTAAAAAAAACACACAAAACACTGTCAAAATCGCCCGTTTTAATATTTTTTATAGATTAGTGGTTGGTAGAATCAAAGAAAATTAATATATCTTTGGTAGAATGAAAAATCAGCTTACTCTAGATTAAGCAGTGGTATACTCACAAGTTAAAACTTACACCAGCTTGGTCGAATCCGGTCTTACAAATCTAAATTAGCGCCAATTATATTGATATCTATATCGCATCGCTCAGGAAATGTGCAATTTTTCATGAAAAGATAAAAAAGTAGGTTGCGATGTTGCATAATGTCCATTATTGGTCAAAGATTTATTAAAGTAAATCGAATGGGATCAAGTTGCAATTGATATCAAAAATTAAAATCTGAAATCTCCTAAAGACGTGAAAAAAATCCAACTTCTAAGTAAAAACAATCAAAAGACAGGACCGTTTAAACCGCATATTTTGACAATGGCAAAGGAATCAAAATCTATAGGATATCCCGTTGATCTAAAATCATGAAATTTGGTAAGAGAAACAATGTCCCTAACATTTAGTTAGTCGCGGCACTAACATGTTTAACTAGCAAAAATAAAAATAAACCTAAACCTAAGTCAAATGTTTTTAATTATTAAAAACTTTAAGTAAAGCATTTTAACTTAATAAAAACATTAAACTACCAGAAAATAACTAAACATATACTTCTAAATAATTTTTTCAAGTAAGTAGTTACTACAAACAGAATTGTGGACTTTGGTATGGTGCTTATTGCACATTTACCGCATTTGGTTTTGGTTTTTCTGTCTATAGATCTCAGACACAATGAGACAGCGGTCTCTGGAAGCTCTTTTAAGTAAGTTTCAAAAGCCGTTGGTGCTAGGGATCTAATGGGTCCATTAGATCCCTAGCACCATTTTTTTCAACTGCCTCTTATGGAATTCGAACCCACGACAATTCGCTATAATTTTTTCAAGTAAAATTATTTTCCTTGATAAAAAAAATTAGCATTATTGTGAATGCGAAAAATACTTAAATAAAGTTTACATTGATTTATCATTTCAGCCATGGACGTCCACTGCTGAACACAGCCTCAGGCGCAGTTTTTTATAACATTTCGCACGGAGATGCTGGTGCCCGTCTCGTGCTACAAGATATAGTCGCCTTTTACAACAAGCCTTCTATTGGCGGTGGGGAAGTGTATTCTTTACGGCCGTCCTCACACGGCACTTACATTGATTAAGCTGTTTCATCTTACCTAACTGATTGTTAAATATTTGCAATAATATTTCTTTCGGATGTTTGTAGGTATAAAATCCAAGACATTGATGAAACAATGCTGGCTTACTAACAGCTATAAGCACTTGAAGAAATTCGCCAACATTAATAATATAACATATTATGTCCCCCGTAGTTCAGTTGAAAGAGCAGTCACCCGGATAGTGAAAGGTCGTGGGTTCGAATCCCACCAGAGGTAGTTGAAATTTTTTCAAGTAAAATTATTTTTTATTACTCATACTCGGAAAGTAGGTCTGAAGTTGCCTGAGGAGCGGGTTGAAAGTAATACTTTTAAAAGCACAGTGTTTACCTCGGGTTAAAGACTTATTTAGTTCCTCGAACTATTAGCCAAACCCCGTCATGGGACTAAGGCCCGATTCGACCAAACACAAAATTAAACCAGTTTAGCTATTACAGGAATAATTTTACTTTAATTGATAACTTCGTTTGCGTTTTTCCAACTTACTTCAGGAATACACTATACTCAGTTTTATTTTATTGTTTTATTTTATTTTATTAATGGATAAACCTACTAAAATCCATGTAATCTATTTCCTCTAGGTTGTCATCAATTGCCACAACAATAAAATTTTGTAGGACAACAGAATGCCAATGGTAGATTATACAACTTGACAGTTTCTAGGTGACAAGATTGGATTTGACAAGTGACAACTTTGACATTTACTTATTCTCAGTATAATTTAAACACTGTTAAAATCGCCCGTTTAAATATTTTTCATAGATTAGTGGTTGGTAGAATGAAAAATCAGCTTACTCTAGTCTAAGCAGTGGTATACTCTCAAGTTAAAGCTTACACCAGCTTGGTCGAATCCGGTCTATAAGTTACTTTCACCCCTAGGTTAACAATGTACTATTTCATTACTCATACTTGGAAAGTAGCTTTTAAGTTGCAATTATTAATTAAGTTGAAAGTAATACTTTGCAGCCCTAGGGAGAATCGTTTTCAACTGACAGCTGTCAAAATATTTTAAAAAAAACTGGTTCTATTTTTCCATTTCTATTGAACCATTTTCCAACTTTCTATACAGCCACTCAATAACAGCGCGATGTAAAATTCAATTAACATAAAGTTAGGTATTCGTTTTAGAATATATATTTTTTTGAATGACCTTATAAGTAATTTACTTAAAATGACTGACAAAGATTTGGGCAAAAATTCGTAATGAAAAGCACAGTGTTAACCTCGGGTTAAAGACATTTAGTCCCTCGAACTATTGGCGCCCTCGCAACGTTCGGGCGCCAAACCCCGTCTCGGCACTAGATAAGTTACTTTCACCCCTAGGGTAACAATGTACTATTCCTTGCTATGATACAAATGATTGAAGCTGTTACTAGCGATGCACTTTGGAGGAAAGATCGGCTGAGCTAGGAAGCCACTGGAAGATACAGTCGCTCACTCAGAGTATTTGTCGAATTATGACTAAAGAAAAGTAACTTGGGGTTCAATGGACCCCACGCGACTAAAGGAAAAATTCAAAAATCGCAATTAGTTATGTAGTCTCATCGCAAAAAAAATATCTTTCGACTCTCATGATGGACGAACTTATACAACTTTGGACTTTATGTGCCGTTTCAGTATTTGGCCTTTTGAAGGTGTAACTCCAAATACGCAAAACCTATTAGAGAATGAATTATTTTTTCATTGAAAAAAAAACATATTCCCAAATGATATCACGTATCCAAGAAGTTAGTATGGGACATTGTTCTTTTTTGTCGATTTCATAGAAAAAAGTTTTTGTTGTATAAACACTCTAATGCTCTTTAAACACTATAATGCACTATAGATTATCAGCTTTGCGTATTAGGAGTTACACGTTGTATAGAATTGCTTAAGTAGAAACTATGTACGTAATACTAATAATACGAGTAATAGTAATAAAAAATACTAGTTTAAGTCATATACCTAGTCAACAAAACTGCAACTTCTTAGTCTGTTTATGCCTTGGTATTATAATCTGCAAAGTGATGACTCATATCTATGCCTATCTGTAAGATCTATCCAATTCGAATGGCGTCTTTTTACGACGATGATGACTAAAAATCGTCCTTGAATTGCGAATAGTAAAGCCTTTTGTTGCTAAATGTACCTATTTCTCTCGCTTTTTGACAGACTAACAGTTAGCTTTGGCGGGTAATACATTTTTTCATTAATAGATTCCGACGGTTACCTCATCGGCGCTACGTTCGGTTTTTGCACAAACAATCGGATCTGTGACTCAAGCTCAATGTCGTGTAGTTTTGCGAATCTCATTTCGCATCGGATATGAGGTCGAACCAATTACTTTTATCTTAAATCTGACCGAGTAAGTTATAGTTGTATGATAGCAAGAATGACAAGATTACCCCAATGTAAGCATTTTAGCAGAAAAATACGCAGTACTGACTCATCATACTCGTGTTATAGTAAAATATTAGGTGTTTTTATGTATACCTTTGCAATTTAATCTTTGTTTTGGAATTGATGACTAGTGGCGTAGTGGTTTGGCGATTCGGGTTCGATTCCCGGTTCGATATTCAGAAAACGATGTTTTCTAAATTGACTCTGGTCTGGGTAAGCTGGAGAAGCCTCTGGCAAAATTCAGTCTGGGACCTCGTAACAAAGGATGTTAGGTACTTCCTCACTTCAAGCCCATGACTACTTTGACGACCTTCGTAGCGAGTACGCCGGACTTGACGTCGACTGAGGTCCCTGGTTTGATTCTCGGTCGGTCAATGTAAAAAACGAAGATTTCTGTGTTGTTTTGGGTCTGGGTGCTGTGTTATTGTCGTTGATTCTAATTTGTATAACACTATGCTTTAGTTACTTACCTTAGAGCAATGTATGTGATGTTGTCCATTATTTTACTATTTATTTATGACAATAGTGTTTTGTCTGACGTTTTCATTCTTATTTTTATTATAAATCGCTGTTGCCCGCGACTTCCTTCGCGTGGTATTTATAAAGGGTTAGTTTAGTTTATTCATAAAGGGTTTTCTGCGCAACTTTCTTATTTTTTTCTTTCATAAGAACCTTCTCCTGAAAATAATTAACACAACAAAAAAATAATTAGCGAAATTGTTCCATCCATTCACGCGTACGCGTGATACGATGACCAAGGGAAATAGATATTCATTTTTATTATGAGATTATTATATTTTAAATAATGGCAAATAAAGAAATTGAAAGGTATACAAATAATAAAGTTACTGGTAAAGTTTTAAATTTTGTAGTTTTGTACCACTAGAACACTAGCTTTGTCTATGTCACGCAAAAGACATTGTTTGGATCAATTAAAGATTGCTGATGCAGCTTTTCATAAACGTAGAGTCTTTAGTATGACGACCGCCTTGTCTAGTGGTTCGCATTCCGGACTAAAAAGCCAGCGGTAGCGGGTTAGAATCCCGCAAGGGGAAAATGTTTGTGTGATGAGCATTTCATTATAATCATCATTTTAGCCATAGTCCACTGCTGAACATAGGCCTCCCCCAGTGACTTCTAGATTGGCCGGTTGGAAGCAGCCCGCATCCGGCGGCGTCCTGCAACCTTTACCAGGTCGTCTGTCAACCTTGTAGGTGGACGACCTACGTGGCCTCCATTCCAGAACCTTTCTGCCCCATCGGCCGTTAGTTCTACGTGCTATGTGCTCCGCCCACTGCCACTTTAGCTTGCTAATCCGTTGGGCTATGTCAGCGATTTTTGTTCGTTTACGAATCTCCTCATTTCTGATTCGATCTCGCAAAGAAACACCGATCATAGCCCTTTCCATAGCACGCTGTGCAACCTTGAGCTTTCTTATGAGGCCCATAGTGAGAGGCCTCGTTTCAGTTCCATAATATATGTCATCACTAGTAACACACACTGGTTATAGACTTTCATCTTTAGGTACTGAGGTATTTTGTATTTTGGTGATGAGCATTTGTAAGGACGTTTATAAAAGTATTTAAGTATGTTTATCCTCTATCTAGTCGCCATAGTACAAGCTTTGCATAGTTTGGGGCTAGATAATTGATGTTACTGAAAACAATTTATTATTTATTATAGTATGTTTACATAAATTATTTAAGCAGGTATTTATTTATATCAAAAACGATGAAAGCCTCTTCATTACTACTAAAGCCATGTATTTACATACCTACAAGTATTGGAGATCTAGAAACGCAAAAAAATATGTGTGTGTGTATCTAAATGGATTAGTTAGATCATCAGTACAATAGTATCTGCCCAGTACGGGTATCGGGAGCAAACTGACTGGTGTCATCGACCGCTACCCACTGCGGCCCGTAGAAAGTGGAGTGAGTCACCGCGACGTGGCTCCACGCTGCCTTGACGGACTAGCCATGCAATACGTGTCTGCTTGCGTTTAATCATCTCACATTAAGCTGCCTTTATCGACACCATTAACTCTACTCGTATCAAAAACTTGAAACTTAAGAGTTTGCGAGATGAGATTAAATACTTTTTAACAAAAAAAATACTCCGCCGAAAAAACTGATAAGCAAAAAATAATAAACCTTTTTTATTTAAGCTTAATAACTACCTAAGTTCTTAAACTAATGAAAGTATACCTAAGTAATTTTGAGTCAGCGCCATGAAGCATATTAATTAATTATATATATAATGTTTATCGCTGGAGATTTCACGTTGCATTGTTAAATTGATTTAGTTTTTTCGTATAATTTAAGGTAGGTAATTTAGTGATCCTTGTTCGTAGATTGTTTGGCGCCGACTCATAATTACTGAGGTGAACTTATATTAGTTTGAGAAATTAGATATTAGGGTTAAATAAAAAAGGTTGATTATTTTTTGCTTTTCAGTTTTAAATTTATATGGGACCAATTTCAGGGTGTCCTGTTTTCAATAAAAAAAAGTATGATCAAAATCGGACTACTTTGTAAAAGTTATACATAAAAATATATATATATATACGAATCGACTTGCGAACCTCCTCCGATTTTTCATCGGTTAAAAAGCACTTCCAACAAGTAACGAAACAACAAGAATTCCATTTCTTTTCGTTTTGTTATTTTGTTGTGTTGAATTAAATGCAACCAATTAGCTTTAGGTGATTTATTAAGCTAGCGATGACAATCGCGACGAATACCCAGTACCATAAAAAAAATTGTTTGCTCCTACATGTATTTAGATCTACATTTACATAAGTCAAACCTGTAAAAAATTATAGGAACTACTAAAACTACGAGTCGGTATGCGTGTTTAAACACAGCTGATTAATTGCATGAAAATTTCTAAATACAAATAATAATAAAGTACTTACCAACTTTTATTGCCTTACTAACTAATCTTCAAATTTTTGGGTACTTTTGTTCGTTACCGTACGAATAAATGCAAAATATGTTTCATGGTAGCCTACCTATAGTAGCAAGAGCGGAGATGGAATTAAGGTACCTACGAGTACGTTTGTTTACACTTTTAGTAACAAATATTTTTAACATTTTGACAAATAAGATATGTTATTATTTCTATTGCCGAAAAGTTGACTTTTAGGAGGCCACTTTACCCCAATCCCAAAAATTCGTGTAAAAAAGTGAAAGCAAAAAGTTAAAATGTCGTCTGTTTACCAAAAGTGTCTAGTCTCGTACTTATTTATTTAAATATAACAATAAATGTCGTCACCTACTTTTTTGCCATAATCAAAAGAAGGACAAGAATCATTGTGTCTTACATGATCGCAAAAAAAATTCACATCTTCATACTAAGTTGTTGTATTTGAGCACCAGAATCAGCCCCTGGGAAGTTGTTGATGTTTTACAAATAACTCTGTGTACACCGAGACATTTTTTTAAAGTAAAATTTACTCGAACATTACTATCTGTGAAAAAACTTACCAACCCATACCACATAAAGGTGAATTGGAGCCTTTTTTCAATCATGCAGGAAGCCTTTGCAGGAACCCCCATAGTTCCGCTATGACACACTGACAGCTATTTTGCATGCAGTCTGTTTGTGCAAGAAAGCTTTAATTCGGCAATAGTCAGTATATAGGCCCACTTCCGGGCACATAAACACGTCCCAAAAATATAGTTTTGCCCTACCAAATCTTCGGGACTACATTTATATTTAAACCACTAACAAAATAAAACTAAAATTGAAGAAAATCCTCCATTTTAATCCTCATATTTTAGCGCTTTGTCACATTCCCAAATACATATTACATGCGTTTATTTATTAATAAACAATGTAGGTACTTATCCAAGGTGCTTAAAGTCCGTTTGTAAGTGATGTCATTAGTCTTACCTTGGCCAAGGGAAGGCAACCAGCCCATTTTTGGATCATTGCTAATAATATAGATCTAGGGAAGTATTCATGCGTGCCTATTGTTTATTTTTGTTTGTTGTTGTATTTTTCATGTACCTACTGTGTACCCTACTTAATAGCAAATAAAGATTTTGTATTTGTATTTGTGCTTATATACAAAATCTAAAACTTATAAAATGTTACTATATGTATGTTACTTATAAAAAGGAGATAGACTAATTAGGTTTTCTAAAGTATTCAATTATCATGTTTCTCTACAAATTTGAATGAACTTTCATCTTTAGAAATCGTAGCCTGATTTGAGACTTATAAGTATTTAACATGCTTCTTAAGATACACAGGTAAATACGCAAAGTAAATTTCAGGTCTATAATATTTAGCAGCACTTTTTTTGTAATTTTTTTATTATAGGTACTTATTAGGTATTACTTAGGTACTTAATTGTACTGGTAATTCCTAATTACCAAGGTATCTATAGAAGTCTTTTAGGAACACCCGATAAGTCAAAGTCGCAGACTCGTAGTTTTCTACGATTAGGTAAACCTTTTAGTGTCCTAGAGACTGGACCTGTAATGAAACACTATAAGAATAGTTAGATACCTACTAAATAGGTCTTAGAAGCCGATCAAGCGCAATAGCCCGGCCATTACAAAACAAAACAGCACATTTACGTAATAGGCTTAGGCGCCTGTACCTTAGCTAGAGAATAGAGACAGGTTACAGTCGCGGACGAACGTCGAATGAAAGTAAATAAACATCGCATTCGTGAGGTAAACAAACTTGGGGACTGGTTTGTCCACCGCTTCTAGAACTCCAGAGAATGCTTTCTAAAGAGATGCTTATGTTGGTAGGTACTAAAATAAACTACCATAATATCTCTTGCCAATCGATTCGCGTCTTATAAATAAGTAAGTTTTCAAACTAAACCACAACGGAATCTTGAATGTATTTTTTGTGATGTTTATGAGATGGTTGTATTTTTTACTGGGTTCATTATTTATTATCTAAGCATTACCACTTTAAGTCGTAGTTATTTAACTTTATTATTTTACAGAATTATTAATTTCTCAAGACAAAACGTAAAGTTGCTCATATTGCACCATATTTTTAAGTGCATTTTGCTTAACATAAAAAGAAAGCGTGTTTTTACGTTACATTACCTCATTGTGCTTTTTCATTAACATTTTATTAAATTTCAAGAAAACCTTCATGTCTTAAAGTAACTAGTTTAACAATAAATAAACTGTGGTAAATAAAAATTTAATTTCATCGAACTAATTTAAGTATTTATTTCTGTCAACAATATACGTCCATAATAGGTATTCTCTTTAATATGTTCAAGATAGTATATATTCGTTAAAGTTTTTCAAAATGTAACATTTTATATAGTTTTATATGCTGTTTGTGTTTGTGTACATTTCGAAATAAATAACTACCATTAACAAATTAGACTAACTTGCTCACTCAGAGACGCATTAACAATAAATATTGATTAACATTCTTGTTCATTCAGTACCTATCTATCTCTCTTTATTCTTATCGACTTTGGTATCAGAGGTTTTTCTTAATAAAATATTAAAGTTAAGGGACGTCTCTTAGTGCGGCTGTAAGTCTGTAAAGGGCGAGTACAGTCTTTATTAGGGCAAACATCGCTTTATAATAAATTGCACTTTTTTACTCTGCATGTGACTATTTTATTGAAAGAATTACAAAAGGTTTTTTCTCGCAAGTGTGTGGAAATTACACTCGAGTCTGCAATCCACGCATGCTCGAGTTTAATAATTTGAATTAACTAATGCTAGCTCACATTTTCATAGTAGATACAATTTAGGAGATATCTGTCTCCATAATAAAAGTACTTACGTGTTGTTATTATAGATTTTTTTTAAAACCTTATAATTGCTGCAAAGCGGTCGGTTGATCCGAATCTCATTTAAAATTCTGAAAAATTACGAAAATAAAATAAATAAGTAAATTTTATTTAAAAAAATAAAACCGACTTCAAAACACTAAAATTCTAAAAATAATCCTAACACTTAAGTACCTAATCAGTTACTTTTGGAGTCGGTGCCAGCCGATGAGAGATTCAATGTTTTTGTTTGCACCGACTCCAAAAGTAACTGATTAGGTACTTAAGTGTTAGGATTATTTTTAGAATTTTAGTGTTTTGAAGTCGGTTTTAATTTTTTAAATAAAATTTACTTATTTTAACTATTTTCAGTGATAAATCCTAATCTAACTGCTGAACACCGATTTCATCCCCTATTTTGCTACCCTTAGGGGTAATTTGTATTTTGCAAACTTTTATCATAGCATCTTTGAAGTATAAGCTATTCAATAAAATAAAAATCATAAAAATCGGCTCATATTTGTCGAAGATAGGTAACAAGAACCACAACCAAAATATTATCTGGGTATATATTTGTTGATTTTCTCAAAAAGTTCTAACTCAATTTCAATAAAATTTATATGGGACCACCTCTAAAGTATGATCTACCAAATAAAAAAAGAATCATTAAAATCGATTCATAATTGGCGGAGTAATCGCCTAACAAACATACAAAAAAAAAAAAAACATACAGTCGAATTGAGAACCTCCTCCTTTTTTGAAGTCGGTTGATAAAAACAACAATCACTTCCTAACTACAGTAACTTCAAACTAATGACATTCACCAAGATATAAATTAAAGTTAGGGAAAGTAGAAAAAAAAAAGGTATGCTTGCTCCAGGTAATAAATAGGTACTCTTTTCTGCTTATCCAAAGAGCTAGTAGATATATTTGTAGATATTCATAATTTATAAGACCTTTTATCTTAAAATTGTGATTAGGTATTACGAAATATAAAGTTTATTCTGCACACGAGATCTTATTTGCAAGACTTGTAATGGGTAGATATACTTACCTAATGAGTCACCATATCTGATTGCGAAGTCATGCCAACGCTCCTAGGGTTCCTTTGGAAGTCAAGCAACAGCCTTTAAAAAGTGATGTACTCAATTAAGTGTTGATTTAACAAATTACCTGTGTTAAACTAGTTTCGAAGAAAAACCAAATGGACCGACCTTTACAGTGCAAAAGATGATATTATACCCGGCTGCCCCGAATTACCTGTATAAAATTAACTTCTAAAACAATAATTTCTTTGCAGGAATACTGACTGAATAACTGATAGAAAACACAAAATAACCGAAACTACGAATAAGTTAAGTTAAAGAGAGGTGTGCATTTTTTAAACATCCATGCCTAAACTATTTCGACGGGAAAATTAACGTAGGTATGGATTAGTGCAGTTGTGGCTTACTAAACTACGGTACTTACTACCTAAGTAGTTTATAACTATTTTTATGATAAACTGTGCTTACGCAAATATTGCTGTCAGTTTTTCCTTACCTAATTCCTACCTTCATCTAGACAAATTCTAATCTACTAAATCAAATACATAACTTAGAAACTTGTGTTAATAGCCATTTTATAAAGTTGAATAATTTACAAATGAGTAGGTATGCTATTTATATAAATATAATACATAATAATTTGTATATTTGAGGTATTAACTACCGAAAGATTTTTAAGTCGGGCAAAATGCTTAAGACGTTTGAACTTGGGACATTGCGAAAATCGTGACTGCTTAAGTTAATAGGGTGTTGTGGATAATTAATACGAACCTACTAGATACCTAAGCTAGCTACATTCTTTCTTATTTTTAAAACTAAGTATTAGATTTACATATTTACTTCGGGTAAATAACTAGAAAGATTGTTTAGCAGTAAGTAAGTAGGTTCCTATATCTGAAGTTAGACCAACAGCAAAAAACTTATGAAACGACCATTAACAAAATAATACTTCTATGTCCTATTAACTTATGGCTTTATTTACAAGCCATAATACAATAATGAATTTGTGCTGTGAGGGAATGCGTCGTACTACTTATACCATTGTAGAACTGAGTACGGTTGGTGATTCATTTCTCGGAATTGACCTTGCTATGAGTCATTCGTTGGAAGGCAGAGTCGGGGATACCGCGCCTGTCTGCCGGTTGCTTGCTAGACGCACTCTGCTTACCGCCACCAATTATTCAAAATAATTCGTGTTAAAAATATAAGCTTAGTTACCGAGGAAAATGTGTATTACTAATCGCGGGAAAAATAATAAACTTTTAACAATTTAAATAATATTTTGGTGTTTGTGAAGGTGGATAACATGATAACAACCATGACGTCATTCATATTGTTGAAGGTAAGAAATATTTGTAAAATATTAAATAATAATATATTATTTAAAAAAAAACTAAAATGAATTAGGTTTTATAAAAATGAATCATCATACGGAGTCTTATCAGTTTCTTATTTGAGCTCCGTAGTACATGACGTTTACATTATAGTTCGGAAATGTACAAAGCTTATCCGATTTAGCTTTGTCTCTTTTTAACTTCATTGATTATAGCCGTGATAAACGAGAGAGCACTACTCTGTTCGTGTTTGTTTGATTGCTAAACGTGTCATGATAGTGTGTTAGAAAGAAATAGAATGAAAAATGGCGAGTAGTTTATAAAGTTTGATTACGCGTAAAATTATTATCACTAAAAGGATTCTGAAGAATTTCATAAATGGATCTATGAATTAGTGTCGTGCGTACTTATACCCATTTTAAGATCGTTAATTTAATGTAGATTGTATTTCCGCGTTGTAAAAGAAATGCTCAAGGAGAAGTTTGTCAGTCATCTGATACTTGTTGAACAAGTTTTCAATTAACTTTTCAGACAAATTCGTTTTTATTGAGGATGAACAGAGAGGATAACGTGAACTGGTTCCATGGAAAAATATCACGAGACACGGCTGAGAACTTGTTGAAGGAAGGTAAATGTTGTTTTGAACTTTGGGAAAAGTTGTTTGTTTACCTGACCCTGTTTTCTTTACCATGTAATTGTTCGTTTCAGAGGGTGAGGATGGTGTTTTCTTGGTACGTGAGAGCAACACTTCGCCAGGAGACTATGTTCTATCTGTTTTACATCAGGTAAGTTTTATTTTTCAAAGAATATAACCTCAAAAAACAATAGATCCTTGGCATTTTTTACATGTTTAAAAAATAATAACATTTGATCCATTCTCTACTACTACCAATAAATTCAAACTATCCATACATGTAAGTGGCATTCACACAATGTCTATTATTTTAGTTTAAAATATTCATCATTCATAAAATAAATTCTAATTTCTTTGTCAATAATAGATGATGTACAAATCATTTGCTGGATTGATAAACTGTTAATCTTTTTCAATATCATTATGATTCGAACGTATATTTGTACTAACAAAACTATTTGTGCAGGGTGAAGTAGTGCATTACCAAATTCGGAGGCATGGCGAAGATGCATTTTTTTCCATCGAGGAGCACACAACAGTCCATGGTCTGGACACACTTATACAACATTACCGTGGGGATTCAAATGGTCTTGTCACCCGACTGTCTGTAGTGTGCAAAGGGCAGCCACCACCTCATGAGTCCCGCACTCAGGGAACAACAAATCTTTTGCATCGGTGAGTCCATAAAATTATAATTACTGTAAGTGCTGTGACTGCTCTATTTGCAAAAATCAATAATTTTGGTTTTTTTAGACTATCACTATTTTTTTTAAATTAAGATATAAAAGATAACACAAATAAATATAATAACAAAAAGCTTTTTTTTAGTTAACAAGATTTATAGGGTTATTGATTAACTGCTAGCCTTTCTTGAGGCCTGTTTATGGTGCTTTATTATCTATTTATAAGATCAACACAAACACCTTGAATGTCACGTGGGTCATTGATGACCCTCAAACAATAGATTGTCTATTGTGTCTAGCTTTTAAGCAGTGTAAGACATTAAAGATGTTAAAAGCCTGCAGTTATATCTATACTTTTCTGTGCCAGCTAATTGGAAGCAACCTGTATAACTAATCAAATTAAGTATGTCTTGTACCTCAAAATACCTCATATTACATAGTACCTCATATTAATTAATATATAAATTAACAGTGTCCCCACAATACATTTTTGAAAATATTATGCACATTCGAAAAAATCGATGTTTATTTAGTTTAAAAGGTAATTTTAATCATTATCATACTCATAAGAAAGATAAACTTTCCATTCTGACCTGCAGACTACATAAAGTTGGTAATTCATTCATGTATCAAATTTTTCATAATAGTACCACAAACTTGTTGTTGAACTACCTGTTTACGAGTTCAAAATCTATGTTTAAAAAATCTTCTGATATAAGGATATTATAAAGTAGATAATTATTCAAACAACATGAGTGCATGGACTGGTCTAGCTCACACTTCCGACATGTCTTGTAACTGTATATCCTGTAAAAAGGCTTTATTTTGGCAAGTTTATTGGGTCGTTTCTTCTTATCGCCAGCCATATGTAGTCTGGAAGCAGTGGTAGGGCTAAGCTATATATTTTTTGTAATGTGTATAAGTGCCCGGAAAGGGGCCCATGTACTGAATAAATGACTATTATTACTATTATGTATAAAGTAATATAACATGATACCTAGTTAGTATAAAAACTGAATTTTTCAATCATTAGCCATATTTAAGTGAACAATGTTGCAATGTTTCTACTGTCCTCGAACAGCACTCAATAGGGTCTATCAGTTGAAGTAGGAAGTTCTATTAAGATGATAGCAACCCAAATTGCCCTTAATTTTTCATTTCTGTTTCATTGTTTGTTTGTGTAACTAAAGATACCTAGGATTACACTGAATATTGTTAAGAACTTTTACTGAATTTCCTTTTTTTTTTTTCTTTTCTATGTTTATCTGCAATCAGTCTCACGACTATGAGTAGATGGGTTGTAATGTAGTGAATTTACTTACTTTTATTTATTTATTTATTTTATTGAGGAAACCAACAGCATTACAATAGTACTTACTTACATTCTACATAAAATTTTTAGTAAGGCTAATAACAGGTTTTCCATTAACAATTAACAATAAGTCTAGAGCTATCAAGTTATTTAGTCTATCCATCAAATGTGTGTGTGTATGTTTTTATGTGTGAGAGTGAGAATGAGTGTAAACATACATACATACAATTTTTGTCTTTTAAAAGTTTAATGGTTATACAGGGATACTATAACTCAAGGATAACCTTGTAACCACATATTCTGTACATCATTGTGAACAAATTTTGTTTTATGACTTTTAATAATATTCATTTATGTGTTTTTTGTATTTCTATACAAATTCAATCGGCCGTTTGGTCATTTTGTATGGGAAGCCAATTATTTTTCATGCAAATTTGTAAAAATCATAGATTAAAAGTTGTTCACTGTGATCATGATGTATAGAATATGTGGTTACAAGGTTATCCTTGACTTACGGGACACCTTGTATACATTGTAATTAAGGATTATTGTTTTATTTAAAGATGAATTTTATACCAAATTATCTTAATTAAATTCGCATTTATATTTCAAATATAATTAAAATTAATATTCTGATTCTGGGGTTATTGACCTCTTTACTTTATTCACATCGCATTGAAGTGCAGTATAACAAGTAGGTACATAATACACACTACTTTATTGATGATTTCCTGTTGAATCCATTTTCAAATGCATTATTGAATAAATATCGAGACAGCCACACTACACACTTAATCATACGCAATAAAGGCAGGCAGGGTGATGATAAGACAATAATCATGCTACATTTTTTTGCTGACTTCATTCTTTTATAAAATGCCAAGCTTCATCAGTCATTGCTATGAACACTGATTGGAATACCAAATGTGGTATAAAGCATTATAACTACTTGCAAAATATGTCTAATATTTCCTTAAGATCTGTATTGCCTTCAGGTCGAATAGTAACATACTATTTAAGTACTTTATTCAAATAATGGTTTTACAAATTTCGTATTTATTGGTATGAAGTAGATTTGTGTATCTTGTTATACAGTAACCAACTCAATTTTCCTAAAGTATGAATGTCTTATTGACTTACAAATCTACACTAATATTTATTCAAATGTTAATTACATGATGTATTACTCATACTTAAGAATGTTTTGAAGACATTGCTGACAAAATATCATAGCAAATACATTCATTCAAGACACATCTGTGTTTGGCAAGATGAATCACTGTTTATATTAGTGATTCATTAATTATAAATATTATCACATCTCATTGAAATATTTATTTATCTCTGAAGGCAAATTACAATTGATCAGTGAAGGAGAGTTTTATATTTTAAAAATAAAACACTGCACTGAGTGCGTGTGTTTGCTGTGTAGAGCCTCAGACTATTCACCTTGCTTGCTCTTTTGTGCTCAGACACCTTCTCGATAGACAGATACCGCATTTGAGGTCGCCAAGTTCTGGTCGGGGTTTATATAACAAATACCGTTGTCACCAAGAGAAAAAGAAAGTATGTTCGTTTCCCGGTCGGTCAATGTAAAATAATAACTTTTCTGTATTGTTTCGGGTCTGGGTATTGTAGTACCCTAGTTGTGTCTGATGTCTATTACACAAGTGCTTTGGCTACTTCACAGCAATGTATGTGATGTTATTTTCCATAATGCATTTACTAACCTTGAAAACACTTTTTAAAATAGTCTAGTCACTCTGTCGTAAGGCAACGGGGAGGTCTAATGACAATCGCTCAAAACAGTAATAACTGAACATCTAGAATTATTGTACTACAAACGGGAACGGGACAAGTACTAGGAGGGTAAAGACTAACAAATCCTACTCTCACCCAATAGGGCGACGGAGGCGGGCGACTTCAACATAGTATCTCAGTTGCTAGCTTGCGGCTACCGCAGCCGAGACGCGAAGAACCAGGATGGGCAGACCGCGGTGCACATCGCCGCACGCGCCGGACGCGACAACATCCTCGCCAAATTAATCGAGAGCGGCGCTACGGTCAACGTGCGGGACTCCTTCGGCTACACGCCCTTACACGTAAGCGTAAACTTCGCTTTGAACGAGAACTAAAACTTACAAACGGGTACACGTCGGCGCACGCGCCGGGTGAGACAACATCTTTGCCAAATTGTTCGAAAGCGGCGCCTCTGTCAATAAACAGTAGCAGCAGCTACATGTTCTTCCTTACACGTAAGTCTAAACTTTGCTAGAACAAGAGCTAAGAACGCCAAGAACGGCAAACATCGCAGCACGGTTGCGACCTCGTTTGTCAAACTTATCGAGAGCGGCGTCACTGATAACGTACGCGACTTTTTCAGCTACACGCCACAACGGCAATTAGCATAAAAAATAAGTAAATTTTATAAAAAAAAATAAAACCGACTTCAAAACACTAAAATGCTAAAAATAATCCTAACACTTAAGTACCTAATCAGTTACTTTTGGAGTCGGTGCCAGCCGATGAGAGATTCAATGTTTTTGTTTGCACCGACTCCAAAAGTAACTGATTAGGTACTTAAGTGTTAGGATTATTTTTAGCATTTTAATGTTTTGAAGTCGGTTTTTTTTATTTTATAAAATTTACTTATTTCATCTATTTTTAGTGATAAATCCTAATCTAACTGCTGAACACGGATTTCATCCCCTATTTTCCTACCCTTAGGGGTGATTTTTATTATGCAAACTTTTATCATATTATCTTTGAAGTCTATGCTATTCAATAAAACAAAAATCATCAAAATCGGCTCATATTTGTCGAAAATAGGTAACAAGAACCACAACCAAAATATTATCTGGGTATATATTTGTTGATTTTCTCAAAAAGTTCTAAATCAATTTCGATAAAATTTATATGGGACCACCTCTGAAATATGATCTACCAAACAAAAAAATAATCATTAAAATCGATTCATAATTGGCGGAGTAATCGCGTAACAAACATACAAAAAAAAAAAAACATACAGTCGAATTGAGAACCTCCTCCTTTTTTGAAGTCGGTTGAAAAAGAAATAATAGCATAAAGTAAAAGGTGACGACTGGAAAATAGCCCTGCGAGAGCGAGAGACCGATCAGAGATACCTAATTACATTTTTATTTTATTATTTTCAGTACACATGCCAAAACAACTTGCCGAGTACAACAGAGTTGCTGATCACAAAGGGAAACGCGAACTACCAGATGAGGCACGCGCCTACAGGAAAAGTGCCGATGCACGACGCCGCGCAGCGAGGACACATAGAATGTATCAAGGTAATCACCATATTTATTTCTCGTTTAAATTTATTAACACAAAGACCTACTTGGCCTCACTGAAAAATCTATCTAGTTATTGGTCATATTTCATATTGGTCATATTTTTTTAAAAATCATATTTAATTCTCTTACATACAAAATTATTACAGAGTGTCTTATGGTAAATGGGTACATAATTCGTAGCACCTTGTGTGTGAGAGACTGGTGCCTGATATAGGTTTCAGGGAAACCCGTATTCCAAGTCCAAGATATAAAAATATATTGTTCGCCGTCGACACGATTAGAAGACTGCTTTGTTCTATCATCGAAATTATAAAACATGTAGTAAACTGGAACTGTTTTCTTCTAAGGTTTTACTGAAACTTAAAGCACCATCCCACCCGAGAACATTAGCAAAGGACACACCAGCAGACTTAGCAAAGCATTATGGACATACAGAATGTTATCAGTTATTAAGTGAGTGTTTTGTTGATTCAATACATAATTTTTATAATTGTTCTATAAAAACTAATAAATTATCAAATTGATCTTTTCTTAATTTTGCTTTTCATTATTATTATTTTATTTATAGAAAACCACAAGCCTGAGCCGTCATCAACATCAAAAATCCAATGGTACCACGGCACGTTAAACCGAGACGAAGCAGTCCGAATACTAGAGGAGTATTGTAAACATCGCTCAATTCGCGACAAGGCGACCGATGGTGTGTTCCTAGTTCGATACAGCGAGAGGCACACCGGGGCATACGTGCTCACAATGCTTAGTGAAAACACGCCGTATAACTTTATAATTAGGAAAGAGGTACGCCAGCAATTCTTCCTTTCTCTTGTAGGAGACATGAAAATCA
Organism: Anania hortulata; assembly: GCA_963576865.1. Lineage (NCBI taxonomy): Eukaryota > Metazoa > Arthropoda > Insecta > Lepidoptera > Crambidae > Anania > Anania hortulata. Next base: position 7,639,210 of record OY756389.1, read on the forward strand.
TTTAGTAGCGGGTTCACTCTACTAGTCCGAACTTACTGGCACGCCACGCTTTGCATAATCGTTTATGAACTGAGGAAGTTGGCAGTATATCAGTTATACAGTCCATTCATTATTCAATGAACTGCGCACAGTATCAGCGGGACCTCATTGCAGGCGGGGCAGGTGAACCGAGAGCCGTTCAAACGATTTACTCCGTAAACTGGTACGCCGCCAAGATCTTCGTCTGTACTCTTACCTTCAACAAGGGGAAAATGTGATTCGAACTCTACCAGGCTAAACTTATTGGGCGTTACTATTGTATGAGCGGGCCTGCAGTCGTGTTGTCCCTCTGAGGTGAAAAGTCGGCTGCTGCCACGAGCTGTTAAGTGACACTCGTACAATAAATATTTAATTACCGCTTCTACTATTGGTTTTCGGTGTTGGAATATCCTTAACATAAGTTGTAATTTGTATTCTGGAAATACTATTAGAGGGAGCTTTGCAGTCACATGATGAGAGGAGAAGTGAGGTTAGATTAGATTGTAAACCCATTTTTTTTTGTTCTAGAGCAACTGGCTATTCATTGACGACGGCCCATACCTAGAATCACTTGAAAGACTGATAGAACACTACAGCACGGTTCCAGATGGTTTACCGACTCGCCTGGTGATCGCTGTTCCTCCAAAGCCCAAACCACCACTACCTGAAGTATGTTTGGGTTTATAAAACTCTTTTTTCTACCTCAATCTAACCTGATGATTTGTAATCATGACGTCAAAATAGAGCAAAATACATATTGATTCATGCCTTGAAAAAAACGAATCTAAAAAATGTGACAGTCGCTTGAAGAAAATGTCAGTCCTTGCTTGTTTAAATAATATCTATAGTTCTTACTCCTTACCATGTATCTGAGACGTTTCGTTCGTCGCGGCTGTTACGAGGTATCAAATGTTTTTTTCACAGTCGCCGTCGTCCAGTTCACCGATACCCGAGGCAATAAAGAAAAAAAATCCCTCTGCGTTTAAGAAGAACCCTCATAAACTACCAATACTACTACTATCTAACATACAATCAAACCGGCGATTTAATACAACATTGTTTTTGCAGTTCTCCACAATGCCACGGACCAAGAAACCATCGCCAAGCCGCGCTGCCATGAACCAGACGCTATCCTTAGTCAAGCACGACATCCTAAGCGATAAGCAGATACCCCACCCGAACTCCCCGCCTATCCCCTCCATACCCGCCAACAACAATGCCTTCGAACTCCTCACTCGCAACCTCTCCTTCTCTTCCGACTTCAACAACGACAGTCTAAACAACAACGACGACTCATTGCAAGATGATAACGAAACTTACAAAGTACCAGTGAACAACAGCGCGGTGGTGTCATTAGCAGAGAATTACAATGAGATATCTATCGATTCGGATGGTCAACTGTCGACATTGCAAGGTGAGTTCCTGTTATTGTTTTAATTTCGTCGGTATACTTTTTCTTGTCGTGATTAGACAATAGGACATATGCTGCATAGATAGTATTCTTTGTCTATTTTCTCGTTCCTCTCGTTCGAATTCCTTGATGGACGAAGTCTGGACGAGATCGCTTCTACCGATAAAGATGCCTAAATTGTGAAGTTCAAAATGTGTTTTCTGTACCATATTTACTTTGTGTGATTAAAGCATATTATATTTATCATAATGATATACAAAGAAACTAAGTCAATGTCGAACTGGCATTTCGTTTTGATTGCATGAACATATTTATAATATTGGCACCATGGCAAGAAATTGCCATTACTCAAAGAAAATTCATGCAATAAAGGACAAATCAGTTTATTTGATAATTAAATGCTAGAAATGCGATATTAATAAAACATAAAATAATCGCGTAATCCTTATATTCTATGACTTAACTTAGTATAAATTGATTTTTTGTTTTTATTTATTAGGTCCACCAACAACTGTTACATTATGTGATATAACTAAACAGAGGTATTTTCTAAGCTAAATGTACAGTTACCTAATGGAAAATAACAAAACAATACATACACAACATAATTATTATTATCTGAAACAAATCCTAGGTTACTTACAAGTTTGAAGCGTAAACAAATGCAACCTCAAGATTGTTCTGTAATACAAGTACTCCATTTCTGTAGCACAAAGTTTAAAGAGTAGTAAAGGCTAAAGCTCGGACTACATGCATCCGGAATTTTTCAGAACTCCGTACAAAACGGCTCCGGACAAGCCCGGATTTAATCCTATTTGTATGGAGTTCTGAAAAATTGCGGATGTTTGTAGTCCGAGGCTAAAGGTGCGAGTTGCCCCAGAGTTCATCCCCATGGGCGAGCTGACGCTGGGCGCGGTGCTGGGCGAGGGCGAGTTCGGCTCCGTGCTACGCGCCACCTACTCGCCGCCCGACCAGCCTTCGCTACAGGTACCGTACTCTTATCTCACTAAACATAATTAATAATATTACATAACGCGTAGCGCAACATGACAGTCTAATGCAGTAATAATAGGGATGACGACTAACTTAATTTATTTTTCTATCAGGTAGATACCCTATATATCAAAAAGTATTGAACACGTTTTTTTTTTCATATTTAAAATGTTACAGATTGTATATTGATTTGAAATGTCACGTCTTGGTTTTACTTAGAAGTGACGTCTCGAGCCACCATTCCGAACTTTGACGCGCTTTATCTTTGTCTTCTTCTTTTTTGATGTATGGAAATCTGCGTTTTAATTTTTGAGTTTATTGACAAAAGAAATATAACTGTCAGTGTGTGTGATGAGCACGACCATTGCTACTTAATTTAAGTCGTGAGTTATGTTTATCGGTTATCTAGTCACCATAGTACAAAATTTGTTGAGTTTGAGGCTAGAAAATTGGTAACTGTAAAAAAAATACCTTGACCCCATAAAGAAGCTGTTGGAACTTCCCCAAGTTGTTTGTTTCTTCCCTAATTCCCGCTTTCTAAACGCTAAACCCTCGATTACTTGCTAAATCTACAACTGGCAAAAGTAATATTTGTTACAACTTCTGATTTAACACATTAAACAAGACGAAGCTTCTTTGCAGCCAATAGCCATTGCCACTAGGATTACATACTCTTATGTGTTATTATTATTATTTTTGATTTGTTATGCATGTTATATTTGTGTAGTGTGCATTATAAAGTATTCGATCTGTTTACACATGCCTGTTTTGAACAACTAGCGGCATGGATCTCGAGCGCTTGGTGAAATATGCGCAGAAGATCATACGATTACGTGATTGGCCAGTCGCTTGACGAGCCCGTACCGCTGACCGGGATTGGTTGCTTGCTCCGCGCACACGCGTCTCGTAAGATGCGCAAAGCGATCCCCACTTTTTCCTCCAGCGCTCAAGATCTGTGCCGGAAATTGTAACGTGTTTCAGGAACGTTGCAACGCAACTCTGTAATAATTTTCAGAATATGTAAACTTTATTTATTTATCAACATTTTTATGCGTACCTATGAAATGTCATTAAACTGTTGTTTATAGGTTGCTGTCAAGACTCTTCACGTGCAGCACACCGATACTAATAAGCGCGAATTTCTATCAGAAGCAAAGACCATGATGTCGCTGAGGCATCGGTGTATAGTGCGCATAATTGGTATATCTTTGGTAAGTTTTTAACCTAAATCAGTTTTGACCTTGTAATAAAAAGTTTCAAGGATACGACCTTCAGTCCTTTTTCATTTTGTTAAATAAATAACAGTAAGTAAAGCGATCGACGCGTTCGGTTACAAAATGTATAGAAGCTATACTGTGTTGCCCCGCCCGCGCCCTTTTGTATATGTCTTGCGCCTAATGTAAACAAGCCAATTCAATTAACAAATTCGGTCTAACCGAATGACGCATTCAACCACCGTCCTAATGTTTGTTTTAAAATGTATCTATTGTCATAATAAAATTCCACAACAAGATACTTAACAATAATAGTTGCTACAACCTTATCATACATAGCACTAACTTTACCAGGCGCAAGGTGTCTCCAAAAATGATTAAGAACGGATATATTGTAGTCTGTTGTTCTTTGCTTGTCGAATTTTGTAACCAATCTTGACCTTTAAGGAAATTATTATAAAGCTATTACGCGCTTATCTCGAGAACTTCTGGTTTAAATTTGAAAATTATTTTTGTGTTGGATAGTCCAATTATCGAGGAAGGTTATAAGCTATCTATCATCACGCTACGACTAATAGGAGCGGAGGTGAGCATCAGGATGACAGGATCAAGTCCCCAATTTAAAATTTATCACATTCAAATGTTTATGCTACATATGTACTATTTATACCCCGAACCAGACATTTGTAACTTAAAAGCTAAAGGAAGTATGTCAAGATCTCCCTGATCCCGCCAATTTTACGTCAAAGTGGCGCGAGCTTCTAAAAGCGCTACGCAGAGGCAGATAATTCACACCCAAACACGCTTTCGTTGCATTCGCTGCTTAAGTTACGCAAAAGCCACGTATGACGGTATTGTTCCTTTTTAAAAGTTCTTAAAAAAAGTCTGTAACTGTAGCATATGTCTATTTTTGAAGGTTGCCTCACTATAACCTTTTTTATGGTAATTGTTCTAAAATAATGCATTATTTGGTCGCTGGGAAAGACTTAAGTAGGGATTGCAATCCGAACTATCCGTAATTTGAAATATGCGGATTTAATCGTATTATTACTAAAATTTCAAATCCGGATTTGAAAATCGGATCTGGATTTTCTGAATGTTTCTATTAACGCTTCTTCAAACAGATACAGTAATTTTGCGTCTGTCTGTACGCAGCGTATCATTTCGTTGCTAATTTACTCGTGTAGTGAAGTTGCGTGACGCCCGTGGCTTGTCGGTCGGCATCTAGCACATAGCCACATACCCTATAGAGCAGCAATACGGATCATCTTTTCAACCGACTTCAAAAAAGGAGGAGGTTCTCAATTCGACTGTTTTTTTTTTTTTTTTGTATGTTTGTTACGCGATTACTCCGCCAATTATGAATCGATTTTAATGATTCTTTTTTTGTTTGGTAGATCATACTTCAGAGGTGGTCCCATATAAATTTTATCGAAATTGATTTATACCTTTTTGAGAAAAACAACAAATATATACCCAGATAATATTTTGGTTGTGGTTCTTGTTACCTATCTTCGACAAATATGAGCCGATTTTGATGATTTTTGTTTTATTGAATAGCTTATACTTCAAAGATGTTATGATAAAAGTTTGAAAAATAAAAATCACCCCTAAGGGTAGGAAAATAGGGGATGAAATCGGTATGGTGTGTGGTGCAGTTAGATTAGGATTTATCACTAAAAATAGATGAAATAAGTAAATTTTATTAAAAAAAAATAAAACCGACTTCAAAACACTGAGATGCTAAAAATAATCCTAACACTTAAGTACCTAATCAGTTACTTTTGGAGTCGGTGCAAACAAAAACATTGAATCTCTCATCGGCTGGCACCGACTCCAAAAGTATCTGATTAGGTACTTAAGTGTTAGGATTATTTTTAGCATCTCAGTGTTTTGAAGTCGGTTTTATTTTTTTAAATAAAATTTACTTATTTCGAAACTAGTTAATGATATACACATATTTACGAGTACATACCGTTTGGAAGCAAAATGTTGACAATGTCAATGTAACTCTTCTTCTTCATCTATACGGTCAATCCCGGTTGCGTCCAAGGCCATTGCTTTGGAGCTCAGGGTCTGCTTTCCTTGATTTACTCCTCCACTTCGCGCGGTCTTGAGCGTCTCTAGTTGTGAGATCGTGCCAATACGCATATCAGCCCTCACAACGTCAAGCCAGCATTTCTTGGGTCTACCCCTTTTGCCAGGACCTGGCGGTGGCGGCATGGCCAGACATTTGTGTCCTACGTAGCCTGCCGGTTTCCGCAAAACATGGCCGTACCAGCGTAGGCGACTCTCCTGCAGTTTGTCTGCAATATCATGGACACGAAGGCTACCGCGGATGCGCGAGTTCCTCACGCGGTCCTTACGCGTGACTCCGCACATCCACCGCAGCATATTCATCTCCGTGACGCGCAGTTCCTGCTTGTGTCGCTCAAGAAGCGGCCGTGCTTCGCTGCCATATAAAAGGACAGGCCTAATGATGGACTTATAGATCTGTCCTTTAAGCTTAACCGGTATTCTGGGGTCACAAATGACACCAGTCACCTCTCGCCATTTGGCCCACGCAGCAGCAATGCGTGCTTTGACGTCGCAATCGATGTCTCCCGACGCGTGAAGTACAGATCCAAGGTATTTAAACTGGTCCTTGCGCTCGACCTTGTCTCCGCCTATGCGAACGGGCGTTGGATCTGTAGAGTTACAGGCCAGGTACTCGGTCTTCGCCACATTGAGTTTCAGACCACCGCTCTCAAGCGACTGCTTCCACTCGTTCACCCGTCTCACCAGCCAGCCCCTGTCCGCGTCCACCAGTGTGATATCGTCAGCATACATCAGCAGCCATGGTGGCTGCTCATGTGAGTCTCTGATGCTGTCTGACACAACGTCTAATATCACACTGAACAGAACGGACTGAGGACGGAACCCTGGTGTACTCCGATGGTGATGGGGAACGGTTTGGTGTCGCCAACAGCGGTCCGAACCATAGAATCGGAGCTGCGGTACATGTCTCGAATAATGTCAATATATGCCTCGGGGACCCCTTTGGATCTCAGTGCCCACCAGATCACCACTCGAGGGACACAGTCGAAGGCCTTCTGCAGATCAAGAAAGAGCAAGTGCAGAGGCGTGTTCTTCGTCCTGTATCTCTTCATGGCGGTCCTTAGGGCGAAAACAGGGTCCATAGTACCGTTGCCAGAACGAAACCCATATTGACACTCCGAGACATCACACTCCTGTCGGATCCGGGAGTTCACAATCCGCTCAAGGAGCTTCATGGTGTAGGACATTGTAAAGGTAGGTTAGGATGTCCACACCAAGAGGGCCCATCGCCTTCCAGGTTTCGATTGGGACTCCATCGGCTCCGACAGCTTTACGATTCTTCATGCAGCGAAGAGCGAACTGAACTTCTTCAGGCGTTACCGGTGGTACTAGTCCCTGATTCGGAGGGAGGTCGGGTGGCTGCACCTCTTTGTGCTGCTTATTCAGCAGCTCATGGAAATAAGAGCGCCACCTTCACCGCGAGGTCCTCGCATAGCAGGTTGCCCCCAGGGTCTTTAACACAGCGACAGTGGGAAATATCCTGTGCCGCTTTGACCCTGGAGCGCGCCAACTTATAGATTAGCTTCTGCCCCTCAGACGATTCCAACTTGTCATAGAGCGTATGAAAGTGGTCTCGCCTGGCTCTGGCTACAGCTCTCTTAGCAGCGCGTTTTGCACCCTTGTACGCGTCGTGGTCTTCAGGAGATCTGGACGCTTGCCACTTTTTAAAGAGGGCTTTCTTCACCCTAATCTACCCTTGGACTGAGTCGTTCCACCACCAAGTCTCCTTGTCACATTTGCGACCGCCCTGAGATAAGCCAAGCACCGCTTTCGCTGCACCAGGACGGCTGCCTGAATCCTATCCCAGTATTTTTGGACTGGTTCGCCATCACTTGTCGCTGATAGTTAAGGCGAACTTCTGGGACGTGTCTTTATCAAGCTTCCACCATCTGATTTGGCGTCGGCAGCGCTCGATACGTTTGACCTTGGGCTTTACGCGGAGATCCATGACAAGTAGACTGTGTTGTGCAGCGAGACTCTCACCGGGTATGACTTTGCAGTTGGCCACTTTACTGATGTGGTGTCTCCTGGTGAGTAGGAAGTCGATCTTAGTGGCGTGCCTTCCGCTCCTGTAGGTGATAAGGTGCTCGGTTTTCTTTTTTAAATACGTGTTCACAATGGCAAGGTCAGCAGCCGCACACGTCCTGAGGATATGCCCTCCTTCTGCATTACTACCACCATACCCAAAATCACCATGAACACGCTCAAACTCCTCACGCCGTTCACCTACATGACCGTTCAGGTCGCCACCCACAACAATCCCCTGCGACAACGGAACACCGCTAAGCACTCCACCGAGTAGATCCCAGAACGCCATCCTCTCAGCCGCGCTACAACCGACCTGTGGCGCGTAAGCACTTATCAAGTGGGTGACAACCCCTTCGACAAGCACCCCCACGACCATCAGGCGATCGCTGTAGCGTTTCACTTCCAGAATGTCGTTCTGCAATCCTTCGGAGAGGACCACGGCCACCCCATTCGCTCCACCAGGTGCACCCGTGGAGATCAGTTTGTAGCCATTCCCAATTAACCGGGATCTGCTGCCTTTCCACCGAGTCTACTGCAGGAACGCCACGTCCACCCTCCGCCTGAAAAGTACGTCGGCCAACTCCCTCGCGCGTCCGGTTAGCGTGCCAATATTTAAAGTTGCGAAGCGGAGTTTCTGGTGTGGGGCTCGCGTCTTTGGCCGTGCCCGCCCGTGGCACGGTAGCCTTAGCCCACTTGTCACAGGAGTCGGGCGATGCTCCTGCGCGCCGTTTTGCGGCGGCGCCCTATCGGTGACAATTTCTTTACTTCTACGCACCATTGTTGTGTGGCAGGGTTGGCTTTTACAGGAGCGACTGCCGTCCGACCTCCCAACCCCGAAGAGAAAGCCTGCGCCAGAGCCTCGTCCGTTGTTTAGCAGGTGCACCGACTGGCAGGTGAGGTTGGCTTGGGCCCAAAAGGTCTTGGTTGGTTAGGTTGGGTTGGGTTGGGCCCCTTACACACACATTGTAAATGTAACTATTTATCTTAATTAGAGTAAAACTTGATTTTACAAAACATGAGTTTTATTTTAACTGATTGTTTCATTAATTATTCATTTGTATAGGTACTTATAGATTTTCAAAAAATCCGGATACGTCAAGAAATCCGTTTACGAAATCCGGATTGCAATTTTGCCTCGGATTTGCAATCTCTACTTTACGTGACAGACGCGGGCAGCACTATCGATAGTGTGAGCGATCGTTACTATCGATAGTATGCTTCTATGCTTTCGATATTATCGATACTATTTTTGTATATCAATACTATTGCCCTGTATAACACTATCGATAGACTATCGGCAGTTTCGGCGATAGTGGATTATCGATAGGCAACTCTAGTTTTAAATAGGCCCCACTGGCTTAGTGAGTAGTATGCGCACGCAGGGTCCGCCGCTAGCGATGGTGCAGGAGCTGGTGCCGCTGGGCTCGTTGCTGCAGCAGCTGGTGCGGCCGACCCCGCCGCGCGCGCCCGAGCTGCGCCTGTGGGCCGCGCAGGTGGCCGCCGGCATGCGCTACCTCGAGCGCCGCCGCTTCGTGCACCGGGACCTCGCCGCCAGGAACATACTGCTGGCCAGCAGGTAACTACTCTGCAGGCGCAGGTGGCCGCCGGCATGCGCTACCTCGAGCGCCGCCGCTTCGTGCACCGGGACCTCGCCGCCAGGAACATACTGCTGGCCAGCAGGTAACTACTCTGCAGGCGCAGGTGGCCGCCGGCATGCGCTACCTCGAGCGCCGCCGCTTCGTGCACCGGGACCTCGCCGCCAGGAACATACTGCTGGCCAGCAGGTAACTACTCTGCAGGCGCAGGTGGCCGCCGGCATGCGCTACCTCGAGCGCCGCCGCTTCGTGCACCGGGACCTCGCCGCCAGGAACATACTGCTGGCCAGCAGGTAACTACTCTGCAGGCGCAGGTGGCCGCCGGCATGCGCTACCTCGAGCGCCGCCGCTTCGTGCACCGGGACCTCGCCGCCAGGAACATACTGCTGGCCAGCAGGTAACTACTCTGCAGGCGCAGGTGGCCGCCGGCATGCGCTACCTCGAGCGCCGCCGCTTCGTGCACCGGGACCTCGCCGCCAGGAACATACTGCTGGCCAGCAGGTAACTACTCTGCAGGCGCAGGTGGCCGCCGGCATGCGCTACCTCGAGCGCCGCCGCTTCGTGCACCGGGACCTCGCCGCCAGGAACATACTGCTGGCCAGCAGGTAACTACTCTGCAGGCGCAGGTGGCCGCCGGCATGCGCTACCTCGAGCGCCGCCGCTTCGTGCACCGGGACCTCGCCGCCAGGAACATACTGCTGGCCAGCAGGTAACTACTCTGCAGGCGCAGGTGGCCGCCGGCATGCGCTACCTCGAGCGCCGCCGCTTCGTGCACCGGGACCTCGCCGCCAGGAACATACTGCTGGCCAGCAGGTAACTACTCTGCAGGCGCAGGTGGCCGCCGGCATGCGCTACCTCGAGCGCCGCCGCTTCGTGCACCGGGACCTCGCCGCCAGGAACATACTGCTGGCCAGCAGGTAACTACTCTGCAGGCGCAGGTGGCCGCCGGCATGCGCTACCTCGAGCGCCGCCGCTTCGTGCACCGGGACCTCGCCGCCAGGAACATACTGCTGGCCAGCAGGTAACTACTCTGCAGGCGCAGGTGGCCGCCGGCATGCGCTACCTCGAGCGCCGCCGCTTCGTGCACCGGGACCTCGCCGCCAGGAACATACTGCTGGCCAGCAGGTAACTACTCTGCAGGCGCAGGTGGCCGCCGGCATGCGCTACCTCGAGCGCCGCCGCTTCGTGCACCGGGACCTCGCCGCCAGGAACATACTGCTGGCCAGCAGGTAACTACTCTGCAGGCGCAGGTGGCCGCCGGCATGCGCTACCTCGAGCGCCGCCGCTTCGTGCACCGGGACCTCGCCGCCAGGAACATACTGCTGGCCAGCAGGTAACTACTCTGCAGGCGCAGGTGGCCGCCGGCATGCGCTACCTCGAGCGCCGCCGCTTCGTGCACCGGGACCTCGCCGCCAGGAACATACTGCTGGCCAGCAGGTAACTACTCTGCAGGCGCAGGTGGCCGCCGGCATGCGCTACCTCGAGCGCCGCCGCTTCGTGCACCGGGACCTCGCCGCCAGGAACATACTGCTGGCCAGCAGGTAACTACTCTGCAGGCGCAGGTGGCCGCCGGCATGCGCTACCTCGAGCGCCGCCGCTTCGTGCACCGGGACCTCGCCGCCAGGAACATACTGCTGGCCAGCAGGTAACTACTCTGCAGGCGCAGGTGGCCGCCGGCATGCGCTACCTCGAGCGCCGCCGCTTCGTGCACCGGGACCTCGCCGCCAGGAACATACTGCTGGCCAGCAGGTAACTACTCTGCAGGCGCAGGTGGCCGCCGGCATGCGCTACCTCGAGCGCCGCCGCTTCGTGCACCGGGACCTCGCCGCCAGGAACATACTGCTGGCCAGCAGGTAACTACTCTGCAGGCGCAGGTGGCCGCCGGCATGCGCTACCTCGAGCGCCGCCGCTTCGTGCACCGGGACCTCGCCGCCAGGAACATACTGCTGGCCAGCAGGTAACTACTCTGCAGGCGCAGGTGGCCGCCGGCATGCGCTACCTCGAGCGCCGCCGCTTCGTGCACCGGGACCTCGCCGCCAGGAACATACTGCTGGCCAGCAGGTAACTACTCTGCAGGCGCAGGTGGCCGCCGGCATGCGCTACCTCGAGCGCCGCCGCTTCGTGCACCGGGACCTCGCCGCCAGGAACATACTGCATTATATTGAGCACTATTTCAGTTAGACCTTTATATGTTTGTGGCATAGTGAATAGTGGCGTCACTGTTTGCAATACTCATCAGACTATATTGAATTTAAAACAATGACAAATCAAATTTTATATATACTTAATTTAAAAACATGATCCGGGTTTTCAGGCCCCAAACAAGGTGCTATTTTAAAGGAATGTTGTCCTGTGATTATTTGTCAAGTAAAACATCCCAATTGGTTTTTGGTCCGCCCTAGTTGTCAGTGAAGCTATGGGGGTATGATGAGATTCTTGGGATATCTCACTGCTCACAAGAACTGTGTATAGAAAGTAACAGTAGTGGTAATAAGTGGTTGTCTCTGAAATAGACTCGCATGCTTGCCAAAAGAAGTTTCACCCAGCGGACGCAGCAAATGAATTTAGCGGGCCTTGTGTCCTACAAGCAAGGCAAGATGAAAACCACAAATTCATATTTATTTCCAAAAATTCTAAATAACAAATTTTCAGAATTTAGTACCACCATTACCAGTTTTTCTGTCAGCTGCGCTTGCTAGTACTTGGCCTAACCTCAAGAACCTTTCTGCCACATCGGCCTTTGTTTACCAGTAGACGTCCTATGAAATGATGATGTTGAAGATGATGATTTTAGACTACAATCTGTTTAACATTTTCCAGGCAACAAGCCAAAATAAGCGACTTTGGCCTGTCCCGTGCGTTATCGTCCGACAGCTCGTACTACAAGGCCAGCCGCGGCGGCAAGTGGCCCATCAAGTGGTACGCGCCCGAGTCGTACAACTACGGCACCTTCAGCCACGCCAGCGACGTGTGGAGCTACGGCGTCACGCTCTGGGAAATGTTCTCCTACGGCAAGCAGCCCTACGGGGACTTGAGGGGCGTAGAGGTACACAACCCGATAATTTTAGTAGCGCGGTAATTCGTAAACTCAAAAAGTTCCGGAAGGGATGACGATTAACTTTTGTTTCTTCGTCTATCAGCTAGGATATCAAAAAGTTTTGAACACATATTTATGACGTCACGTCTTGGTACATTTTTTTGTTAGAACGAGCCTCACTCCCGAACTTTGATGCGCTTTATCTTTGTCATTTTTGGTTGTTGATTGACAAGACAAAATAAGTGTCCATTATTTTAAATATTCTAACTCATGGTCAAATATAATTTCATTTTCCTAACCTAGTCGTCATCCCTATTCAGATAACAATTTAGTGCTGGGAGACGTCCATGGCTAAATAAATTGTCTGGTTTGTCTAGGATGTTACTCAATTCCTTACTTCGAGACCATGACAATCTGTTTGTTATCTAGCGCATATTTATTTATATTCGAACACTAACTTACCTTTTGTTATTTTTTAAATGTTTTGGGCATGTGATGTTAGACATAGTAATAACAAATTAGGAGCCTTAATAGATACAGTGCGGGGGATTTGATTACACAGAATGACAAATATTTTATGATGAAAACAAGAGTGATAAGAAACTAAAAACCTAAATGGCTATCAGTGTATTTGATCTATATCTAGAAGTACTACTTACAACAAAGCCATGATCGGTATTATCTGTAATGATAAACATGTTTGGAATACGATGTTTAAAAATATTTGAATTTAGTACCTAGGTTTTGATATTTTATAATAGATGGCGTTGTACGCTATTGAATCGCGGTAGCATTTGGTTTTTTCTATTGTATGAGTACTTTCAATGCAATAAACTCGATGCACTCACAGGAAAAACAGTTTTATTTATAAATCAAGCATCACAAGGAAGAAGTCAGATTGAGGGACTCGTACATAAGTCCTTCGAGCCGGATGTGGTTAAGGATACGGTTTCGAACCAAGGGGTTCGTTTTGGCTGCATTGACGTCACGATTGTCGTCGGCGCCTTGCTGCTGCTGCGGTGCTCTACGGGTGCTGCGAATCGAGCCCGACCAGCGGCAACGGTGTTGGTATTTTGGAATCGCGGCGGCATCGTTACATTGCGGCTAAACGGATGTCATGCTCTATGGATTATGAACAGATTCCTTGTGAAGTGAGTTGCCAAGGGATGAAGTGAGTACTTTGCTTTATATTTTGTTGGTGAATTTGAAATAAATTAACTTTCATATTGTTTTTACTTTGAAATAACTAGAAAAAAGTGCAGTGACGGGATTTTTTGTTAAAATTTCGTTTTATCTGACGAAAACCATCGATAATTTTGATTGTTTGTTTTTATTAATATTGAAATTGAAAAATTGAAGATTTGATAAATTAAGACTTATATTTTTAAAATTTGTGCTGTTGTGACGTATTTTCTATTTTGTTATCGATTGTCAAATTATTTATTAGCAATTTAATCGATAAAGATTTGTCTAACTTTAAAAAATCTCCACGAGACAGAATTACAATTCCATATATAGAAACTCGTTTAGAGACTTTAGAACTTCACTGGCAAAACTTCTTTGAAACACATCGTGACATTTTACGTAACGTGTCAAAGTCAGATTTGACTGCTTCGGATTATTTTAATTGTGATATTTACAATAAAACTCAGGAAACTTACACTGATTACAAAGTTCTTTTAAAGGAACATTTGTTTATAATAAATAATACACAGTTAAAGAAAGCAGCATCCGTCCATAATGTTGGAGAGGGTGTGTCAGATAGTACAACACAGCATACGAACGTAAGATTACCAACTATTACCATTCCAAAATTTAGTGGAAATTATATAGAATGGACCACTTTTAGGGATCTTTTTACCTGTTTAATAGACCGAAACCAATCCTTGGACGAAGTTCAAAAACTTCATTATTTAAAAACGTATTTAACAGGCGAAGCTGAGCAGCTCATAAGACATGTTCCCATTACGGCTGCCAATTACAATGTTTGCTGGACCCAGCTTAAAAATAGATTTGACAATAAGAAATACATATCCACTCACATTTTACATCGGTTAATTAATCAACGCGCTTTGCAAACAGAATCTTCAGCTGCTTTGAAAGATTTATTAGATACGACAAGCGAATGCCTTAACGCGTTACAAAATTTAGGTATAAATACAAGCAGTTGGGATATTATTGTCATTTATATAGTTAGTCAAAAATTAGATACGGAGTCCAGGAAACAATGGGAAGCCAGGTCAAATGAAGCTCCCGATGAGTTGCCCACCTTAGACTTGTTTAAAGAATTTTTAGAACACAAATTTAGATCGTTAGAATTTTTGGATACTAAATTAAAATTAAACAAACCAATCAGAGTGAATCATATTTCCAATTTGAATACTGTCGAATGTTCTATAGTGTGTCTGTTTTGTAAAGCCAACCATAAGCTTATCAATTGCAATTTATTTTCCAAAGAAAATCCACAAGCGCGTAGAGATTTCGCGCAAGTTAATCGCCTGTGTTACAATTGTTTAGGCAATAACCATTCGGTATTTGTTTGCAAACAGACAGCTCGATGCAAAATTTGTAAGAGGAAACACCACTCTTTACTTCACCCTCAGGATAACCTCGTAGAGCCAACTAGGGGTGAAGGGTTAGACAGTAGGGGTGTTAGGGTTAACTTTGGCACTGCTAATCCTCAACAAGAACAGGTAGAATCGGAAATTAATCCTGTCACGACATGTACTTCTACAACTCAAAGTCGCGTGTTATTGGCAACTGCTCTTATTAGGGTTAAATCGAGAATTGGGGGAGACAGGACAATGCGATGTTTGTTGGATCAAGGTTCGCAAGCCTCATTTATAACGGAAGCAGCTGTACAGTCATTAGGCTTGCAGAAATATCCAGCAAATATTCTTGTTTCTGGAGTAGGAAGTGATACGAACTCAGCTATAAACTCTAGGTTTTTTGTGATTCTGAAGCTGTGTTCAATCTATGATCCTACGTATAGTTTTGAAGTCAAGGTCTATGTAATGAACAAACTTACGGCTTTTTTGCCTGCGGAAAAGGTGCTTTTACCATGGTGGCCGGAACTGGCCAAATTAAAGTTAGCGGATCCAAAGTTTGACGTTTCTAATAAGGTTGACGTGTTGGTTGGTGCAGATTTATTTTGTCAAATTTTGGAAGATGGTGTACTTAAAGGCCCACCGGGGTGTCCTTTGGCCCAAAAAACAAAATTGGGATGGATTTTGTCAGGACAAGTGTACTCGGGAACTAAGAAGACTGACACAATTGTTACTCTACATACGCAAGTAGATGATAATTTATTGTTAAGGAAGTTTTGGGAGATTGAATCGGAACCATCAGAGAGTATACATAGGAAGATTCTTACGGAAGAGGAACAGAGATGTGAGGAGATATTTGCTAGAACAACTCGAAGAGACGAGACTGGCAGGTACATTGTGAAGCTTCCTTTTCGTGAAGAAGATCCTAGATGTCAATATGGACATTTTCAAAAGATTGCAACAAGAAGACTTCATTATTTAGATACAAAACTAACAAAAAATGATTTTTTGAAAGAGCGATACGCCTCAGTTTTAAATGAATATGTGGAGCTTAATCATATGGAAGTCGTCCCTGAAGAAGAGAAAAATGACCAACTTGCAGTATACCTACCTCATCATGCCGTAGTGCGGGAGGACAGAGAAACTACTAAGGTACGAGTAGTATTTGATGCGTCGTGTCCTGGGACAAATGGAGTTTCATTGAATCAAGATCTCATGACAGGCCCTAGACTTCAACCCGACCTCAGACATCTGGTAATGCGCTGGCGAAGTCATCCTATTTGCATCATAGCCGATATAGTCAAGATGTATCGTCAAGTGAAGATTGCAAAGTCTGATATTGACTTTCAAAGAATATTATGGCATGACAAGGATGGCATCTTGCAACATTTTCGGATGTTACGTGTAACGTTTGGAGTATCGGCAGCGCCGTATTTAGCTGTTAAGGCATTACAGCAGCTCGCCATCGATGAGTCGCCAAGTTTCAAGTCTATTACTGATATTGTCCTTAAGGATTTTTATATGGACGATTTAATGACAGGTTCTGAAACAGTGGCTGAAGCAATTGACATTTACAAAGATGTGAATTCGTTAATGAAAAAAGGAGGTTTCGAATTACAAAAATGGAGAAGTAACAGTAGCGAATTATTGAAGAAATTGGACAAGGCAGAAAAAAAAGAAGAAAACAGAGTGGAAATTACTATGGACAAAGAAACGAAAGAGGTGGTTAAAGTATTGGGTTTAAGCTGGAATAGCTTGACAGACAAATTCATTTATTCTGTTCAACTGCCACTAACGGAAAAAATTGTGACAAAACGGCAAGTTGTTTCAGATATTTCGCGGTTATTTGACCCTCTAGGCTGGATAGCTCCTGTAGTAGTAAAAGCAAAGATACTTATACAGAAAATTTGGATAACAGGTATCGATTGGGACCAGAAGCTGCCGAATAAAATATTGCAAGAGTGGCTATCATTTAGGAATGAACTGTCTTCAGTTGTAGGATTTGAAATTCCTAGATGGATGGATACGAATCGAAATGATACATTGACAGAGGTGCATGGATTTAGCGATGCTTCCAATGAAGCTTATGCTGCTGTCGTGTATATTCGTATACTAAAAGATGATGGAACTGTTCGTGTGAGTTTGGTGACGGCAAAGACAAGAGTGTCTCCGATCAAGCAAGTTTCAATTCCTCGGTTGGAGCTATGTGGCGCGGTTTTATTAACAAAATTGCTTTTTGAAGTATCTGAAGTATTGTCTATTCCCAAGGAACGCGTATATGCATGGACAGACTCTACTGTTGTTTTAGCATGGCTCAGTAGTCACCCCAGTCGCTGGAAGCCATTTGTAGGTAATCGAGTGGCGGAAGTGATCAATCATTATGATCGAAGCCATTGGTCATATGTTAAGTCGAAAGAGAATCCTGCAGATTGCGCATCAAGAGGTGTCAAGCCATCGGAATTGAAAGAGTTAGTGCTTTGGAGGGAGGGTCCTGCATGGTTACATTCGCGTTATGATAGTATCGTAGATGATAATAATCACAGAGCTGTATGGGATACAAATTTGGAAATAAGAGAAAAGATATGTGCCCTTGCAACTGCCGAGGAGATACAGGATCCCTTCATGGAAAGATTTTCATCTTTGCGCAGGCTTGTTCGTGTTTTTGCTTGGTGTAGAAGAGTTAATGTAAGAAGATCATCAGACAACAAGCCTTCGTGGTTAACGGCTACAGAACTACACGAATCATTGGTTTGTTGTATAAAAAGATGTCAGGATATGTACTTTAAGGAAGATTTGACAAGCAAGAAAAGTGAATACGCTTCTCTTAGTCCTTATTTCGATAACAATGGACTGTGGCGTGTTGGTGGTAGATTGCAAGCTGCAAATATGGACGAAGATATGAAACACCCAATCTTAATTCCACGAAAGTCTCATTTAGCTCAACTTATAGTTTCAGACGCTCATGAGAAGACTTTACATGGTGGTCCACGTCTTATGATAAATTACATCAGGTCTAAATATTGGATAACTGACTTGAAGAGCTTAGCGAGATCTTATGTGCACAGATGTATAGCATGTTTACGTTACTCAGCAAGATCTAGTCAACCGATAATGGGTCAAGTACCTGCAGCTAGGGTAACAGCTAATCGACCATTTCGATTCAGTGGAGTCGATTATGCAGGTCCCATAGCAATAAGGACGACAAAAGGGCGTGGTCATCGTTCTACAAAGGGTTATATTTGTCTTTTCGTGTGTATGGCTACAAAGGCAATTCACCTAGAGGCGGTGAGTGATTTAACTTCAGAGACATTTTTAGCTGCTTTTAAAAGCTTTGTAGCCAGACGTGGACAATGTACTGAGTTGTGGAGTGACAACGGTACTACTTTCGTCGGTGCTGATCGCGAATTAAAGTCATTGCTCGCCGAGGAAAGGTCATCGGTAGCTATTGAGATAGCTGACTGGTTGTCTAGCAATGGGACAACTTGGCATAGGATTCCACCTTACAGTGCTAATTTTGGAGGACTTTGGGAGGCAGGGATTAAATCGACGAAGCAGCATCTTAAGCGTATTGTAGGCAACGCGACCTTAACGTTTGAAGAGCTCACTACCTTACTGTCACAGATCGAGGCTTGCCTTAATTCAAGGCCTATATCAGTAGTTAGCGATGCTGTCGATGATCCTGTTCCCTTAACGCCGGGTCACTTTTTGGTTAGAGAACCATTGATACTGCCCCCAGATCGAAATTTTGAGTATTCTAATGTAAGTTGTCTCAGAAGATGGCAACATACTCAAAAAATGGTTCAAGATTTCTGGAAGCGATGGTCCGCTGAATATCTTACGCAGTTTTTGTATAGGTATAAATGGCAATCTCATTCTCCGGAACCAAAGCTAGGGGATGTAGTTCTAGTTAAGGAAGATTTTCTTCCACCAGCTAGATGGCTTTACGGGGTTATAATAGACAAACATTCTGGTCCCGATAATGTAACACGGGTTGTTAGTTTACGTTGTGGAAATGGTGTTGTTATTAAACGACCTATCTCTAAGCTTATAGTTTTGCCAATAGCAAACTAGTTTTGTTTTGTATTGTTTGCGTTGTTTTATAATAATGAATTGATTCTAGGTAGCTAGTCAGGTTTTTTTTCTGAAGATGTAGAGATAATTTTTTCGATTGTTTTGTTTTGGTATTAACAGTAAGAGTTTGTGTTATGTTTTGAGTATTTTGTTGAATTTACAGTTAGGAATTTAGATAAATTATCATTTGTTTATTGAAAGGAGATTGAGCTAATTGCACCCATACTAACCACACATTAAGGGAAATTGGCAATTTGTAATGTTATTAATTTATTTTCAGTTTGTAAGGTATTCTATTTGAGTTTTGTGTTTATATAATAGGTATTTTTTTCAATTAAGACTTAAATTTTGCTATTAACTTGATTATGGACATTCTGTCCATGGTGGGCGGCATGTTTGGTGTGCAGTTTTTAATAAAATATTCAGCACACTTTTCAAGGGAGCAACCTCGTAAAAGAAAACGTTTAATTAGGCTGCAAACGATAATGCACCACGACCTGGAAGATACCAAAATAGCTTACTCACGGTTGGAACCTTTCAACCCCGACGTCCGTTCTGCAGTATTTGGGTGGCCACCCCGCACGCACTCTCTTCTGTCTCTTGCTGATACACAATAAAGTTCAGTTTTTTGGAGTTAAATGTTTTAGTTGAGTAGGTTTTAACACGATTCCGAGATTCACTCGCGAGAGGAAAACGAATAACAACACCAACGGTTTTGGCGGTTCAGTTGTAACAAGTATCACTGACAACCTTTTGACAGCTAACCAAGGAGGGATGCCTTTTACGGCTTGTGATTGGTCCGTTCGTGTAAGCATAGACATAATGCTCTGCTATTGGTAATCAATCTCAGCCGAAGGTGCATACCATACGAAAATAAGTTTTATGCAATAAACAAAGAAATTAAGGTGCCGAAATATTTGCGTTCCATTACTCGATGGTTACGATACATTTGGAATACGATGTTTAAAAATATTTGAATTTAGTACCTAGGTTTTGATATTTTATAATAGATGGCGTTGTACGCTATTGAATCGCGGTAGCATTTGGTTTTTTCTATTGTATGAGTACTTTCAATGCAATAAACTCGATGCACTCACAGGAAAAACAGTTTTATTTATAAATCAAGCATCACAAGGAAGAAGTCAGATTGAGGGACTCGTACAGTCTGGTTTGTCTAGGATGTTACTCAATTCCTTACTTCGAGACCATGACAATCTGTTTGTTATCTAGCGCATATTTATTTATATTCGAACACTAACTTACCTTTTGTTATTTTTTAAATGTTTTGGGCATGTGATGTTAGACATAGTAATAATAAATTAGGAGCCTTAATAGATACAGTGCGGGGGATTTGATTACACAGAATGACAAATATTTTATGATGAAAACAAGAGTGATAAGAAACTAAAAACCTAAATGGCTATCAGTGTATTTGATCTATATCTAGAAGTACTACTTACAACAAAGCCATGATCGGTATTATCTGTAATGATAAAGTCCCAATCAAAGTATTCAAGACATCTATTTATAGACATATGTTACAATTGTAATTGCATTTTGGCTTATGACCATAACCGTAATAAGAGCCAATAGTGAGTAATATTTACATAAAAGTATTCCTAAGTACGTCATACTGCTGAACATAGGCCGCTCCTTAATTATGAGGTGGATTAGACCCTACTCCAGCACGTGGGCCTAGTGCGGATTGGTGGAGGGGTGTTGTAAGGCCAGTGACAACCTTACTGTCAGATGTTTAAGCCGCCCTAAGGCATCCGACTAGGCTGAACGACTAGTATCAAGCTATATTAGCCAGGATCAACTTTTAACGTGCCTTACAAAGCACGGAGATACTTGTGATAAACGTCACTGAATATGGTTGGAATGGTCACTCATCAAATCACAACCGCGGCTTAAACTATGGTGATCACTACCAAAGCGCTGCCGCCACTGAGCTACAAGCACCTACTATGTTTACATCATCATCATGTCAGCCTGTTGCAGTCCACTGCTGGACGTAAGCCTCCCCTAAAGAGCGCCAAAGAGCACGATCTCCCGCATATTTCATTCAGCCACTTCCTGAGTCGTCGGTCCATTAAGCCGAGGGGCGGGCGAGACTATGTCGATTACTTTGGTCTGCTGGCGGATAGCCTCGTTTCGGATTTTATCCTTTAACAAAATTCCAAGCATCGACCTTTGTATAGCTCGCTCAGTGAAGTGAAGTCGGTGGACCAGCTTTACTGTCGTGTTCCACTTTTCGGGACCGTAGGTCATCATCAGTAGGACGCGCTGGTCGAATACCTTGCTCTTCAGGCACTGTGGCAGTGGTAACGAGAAATACATACTTACATACTTTTGTTTTATTTATTCGCAGGCGATACAAATAGTGGAAAGCGGGCAACGGCTAGAAAGGCCGGAGGATTGCCCCGACGAGATCTATCAAGTGATGTTCGACTGCTGGGCGTACAGCCCCGACGCGCGGCCCAGCTTCGCCGCGCTCGTGGACGTGTTCTCGCGCCACCCCGACTACGTCAACATCGGCCAGCTCGTCTTGGACAGCGAGGACGCGCATGCGTGACCAAGTAACCTTCGTCTCATAGCTAGTGATGCCGAAATATAGCGCTAATGATAGTTATATTGGTACTGGTAGGACCAATCTTTATATCGGTAGCGAAAATGGGGCAATACATTGATGACTTGCCATTTATCGATAGGCGTCATCACTGCTCGCTCATAGCGCAATACTACATGCCGGGATCAAATATATATTTTTTATTTATGACTGCAGCTGATACAGTCAAAATGGCTTTAGGTGGCTTGACTGCCAATGTCGAGTAGAAAATGGGTATTCTGGTAAAGGGGTCATATAATTTACAAAAAAGCAGTGTTCGTGTGAAATAGGGCGTCACGAAATTGCTTATTAATAGGTGGCGATTTGATTGCACCACTCTTAACTAAACCCTTTCCTACGCAGTTAAACAAAAGCGAGAATTAATCATTTTTTGCGATGCTAATGAGTTTTCTTACAAGCTTTCTAAAACCGTCGCGTCCGTGGATGCCAGACAGCTGTAAGCTCTTTTCATTTTCAGGAAGTGGTACAACTGAGTGCCACCATTATTGTAGCTTTAGCAATATAGCTCAAATAGGTACGGACTGGATACGTGAAACGTGCTCGAGGGCGCATTGTAAGACTAGTGGCTTGACTGACGCGGCGACTTATACGCAGAGTAAAAGTTATATAATATAGAAAATTATTCAATCGAGGTATTGAACAAATTGCTCTTCAAAGTAGTTACAATGTTAATGAGTGAAGATAAGAATCGCTTTTGACTGTATACATAGGCTAGGTAGCTATTACTCGTTTAAGTATCGAATAGTAACTTAAAGTTCTATTTTTATTGTCAATAAACTGACATGCGATCTGTCATTTGACAGTTTTTCACTATGGGATATAATATTTATTTTAGTCCAAGAATTATATTATATTCCGAGAAGTTATATAATAATTATTTATGTAATAATTAAATCTCAGTGTAAACACTTCCATTTAAAACTACGGTAAGTGATAAAAATGTATATCCCAAGTTTTTTTTTTAAATAGAAAAACCAGCATTCTTAAATATATATTGGACTATAAATATATTATATCCCATAGTGAAGAACCAGCTTTATTGGTATTTAATAAATATAATGGCTAGCATGCTAGTTTATTGACTTAAAAGTGGTACTTAATTTAATTGGGTAAGATGGTGAAAGCTAAAATGCCATGATGTGCCTGATGACTACGTATTGTTTAGTATTAATTCTCAATCGCTGTAAATAGAAAATATAGATATAAAATATGTGTTTGTTAATCAATGTTTATGATAATGATAAGATTTTATTATAGATAGTACGAATATGCATTTTTATATCACTCATCTTAGGGTAGAATTATTCTTACCGTGTTATAAAAGCGTTTTTAACTTCTTACACTCTCTAATTTTGAGCATTTCCAATGTTTTGTTCCTTTACAACCAAAATACATAATTATTACTGTATCAATATATTTTTATTAGTAATAAAAGTAAAGAGTAGTTATATTTTTACATTCCATTTTTATAGTAGCATTATTACATGAGAGTGCTATTGAGTTTTAATTATTCATACTTTGAGTTTACACCCGTTTTTTCAAAATACAAATTAGCTAATTGACACATTTGAAATTATAATACGTAATGCTTCTAGAAAAAGGCCATTGACATGCCATAGTTAAAAACATTATTGCCATGAGGTTGTGTTATGAAATGTACAAAAATCTATATAGTTACCGAAATTGTTTTATTATAAAGAATTTATATTAAATTCTGCACGAGTCTGAATTTTAGCTTATGATTTTAATGATAATTTTCTATTTTGACAGATCATATTATTTTATAAATTAATCAAAATGTGATAATGGTATTTATAAAAATAAATAATTTTACATTCTACTATTTGATTTTTATTTCTTTTGAATTTTAAATTATTAATAATATTCTTAACATATGTACAAGATAGACAATGACTTATTGAAAATACAAAAACAAAATTGATACTTACACATTTTATAAAGCTCAATTGCAACCGGAACCAAATTGACAAATACGAGGTTACGAGTATTAATGTTTTGTAATAGTTTTTAATTGTTTACAATATGTAAACAAATATCGAAGCTTAATTTGTATTATTTGTTTACACCGTTAATGAAGCAAGAGTCTTGCTGATGACTCATAAATGCGACGATAGATCTGATACCAACCAATTTAATGTGTTACCAATAAATAAATAAAAACTACGGAATGTTCGCAATCTGAAACTGCATGCATGCATCTTTGCCACGCTTTGTTTTAGCGTAGCGTTTTCTAAGTCTAAGGTCTCTCTCAACACTTAACCTTTATGTAATAAAGATCGCTTATAAACATGTACATGTTCCTAACTCACAACATTCTTAGATAACTAAAACGACACGACACCTACAAAACAAAATACTAGGCCGACTCACAACATAATATATCACAATGTTGATAACACAATACTTTTTGCACAGAACACAGTTTTTGTTTGATCTGGTTTATTTAGATAATTGACACATTTTAAATATTAATCCGGCACTCGTGATAGGGCGGCGGAGGCGTCTCCCCGCGGTCAGGCAGCCGAATGGCGTCGACCTGCAACGCCGCCGCCTCGCGCACCACCGGCACTCCGTACGCGGGGAACGGCGGGCTACGGTCCGGCAGCGACAGCTGCCTCCGGTACGATGGCGGGGTATCTAAGTCTGGACTGATCACATGACTCCAAAGTAAATTCGTTCTCATGTCGTTATCTCTCACTCTCTGCGCTCGTCTCCTCTGCCGGCCCGTCTGTGGCCGAGTGCAGTTCAGCTGACCGCACTGACAGAATTTCCGAAGCCAAACGTATGTCCCGACTATTCCGATCGCTAATCCTAGTTCAAGGCCTATAATGAACGCTTGCATCGAGGAGAATTCTTTGTCGAACTTCTCAAAAGGAGTGAGAGTCGCAGTTTCAATGACGGCAGGCGTATTGTTTTTAGGTGTAGTTATGTTCCACACCTCGCTCACATCAACATCTTCCTTTTCTACTGATACAATCGATATCATTTTTTCAGACATTTTGAGAGCGTTCTTATTGCACTGTTTTTGGTAAGTTATACCTCTAGAAGCAATCCACGACTCGACGGCAATGAAATCAGTGTTGCAGTTCCAATAATCGTTCCTTAATTCTATTCTTTCTAACTTTCGCAAAGGAACTAATACTTTTAAGTTCAACGTTATCATGTAGTTTTCACTAATATCCAACTTTTTCAAATTCGGCAGTCGGGTAAACAGGCGGTCTGGGAGCGACTTTATGCGGCAGTTATTTAAATTCAGCACCTGCAAAGAATTGCACACAATCAGCATCAAAATGAGCGGCATCCATTTTCAAAACATCTAAGTAATCATCATAAAATTAGAGCCTTATTAGGCAATTCTTAATGATCAGATTTTGAATTTTCAATTAATGTCGTATCAGTTAATACAAATACACACCTGTAATTCATTATGCATTATGAAAGGTTCGTTTTTCATTGTTTCAAAAATGTTAGACGATAAGTCAAGTGTACTCAGTTGTGGAGTATCCCAGAAGAGATCCGAGGGGATGTACCTCAACCTGTTGTTACTGAGGTCCAAATGAACCAACCTTTCCAGTCCCGCGAATGCATGTAGGCCAATCCAAAAGATAAGATTGTATGATAGGTTTAACACTTCTATTGATAAATAACCTGCTTCCTGAAAATAAAATGTTCACTGCATTAAAATTTATAAAGTGCACTTAGATATCGTATGCTTGAGTCATTTATGGTAAAGAAAGAGATACAAGATAAAGATAACAGTAGGCAACTAATTATTTTCTTACCTTAAAACTGAAATTTTCCAGTTCACTGATCACATTGTGACTCAGGCTGTATACCTGCACGCCACTAGGCACTCCTACTTCTATACTGATAATGTTTTGGTCTATACACGTTGCTCTATTCAACCCATTGTACATATCACAGTCACATTTCTTAGGGCACAACTCACCACAAACACAGTCTAAAACAACTAAAACTAAAACGGTAGCGGAATACTTTAACTCCATTTCTTGTAATTTCGCACGATTGTTTCGCTCGATGTGTTTATTCGCATTGTTAGTAATCTTGTCCCAATAATTGGAATTGCACTGATGCTAACGTTATAAAAGTAGAACAGACGTGGATGATACAAAAGTTGATAAAACAAACGTTATCAGGTCCGCTGATAAGATACCTACCTACTTGTATGACGACGGCATGGCCTCGTCAACATACTGCATTTACAATACAACTTACACTTTCTTAAGAACGATCTGTAAAATAAAGTAAATGAAAGAAATAATTTTATCAAAATCCTTTTATTAATGACACAAAATTAGAAATGTATGTAAACCAAAACCCACACTTAGCAAATAATTATGATAATGATTTGTTTGGAATGTCAAGAATTTGGTATTGCTAGTGTTAAGCCTACGATGCACTATCCGGCTAGCTACATTAGGGCGCCCCGTTGCGGTCTGCATATTGCGGCCTATTATCTAGGTTGTATTGCCCCGCGTGGCGCCCGCACAGTTAAAGCGTAACACACACAAAAGACGTGAGCGGGACGCAACGGCGCGCCGCTTTGCAGCTAGCCGGATAGAGCGTTGCACGCAGTAGGACTTATAAGCAAAAATAAAACTTAAATGAAAGTAAAATAAAGGCAAAAAGCTAAGGTAATTAGAACACAACTACATGTTGCTTCTTCATTTAAAAAAGTTACATACTTCCTATAAGACTAAATAAGTACACAAAGCTTAGTTCACTAGTGATTGGAACTTATTAAATTGTTTTGGTAAAAAGTTGTACTTACTTTTAATTAAGGGATTTATTGGTATGCCAAATTTAATCTCAATCCGTTTAAACTGTTGATGCGTGATTGAGTAACAAACATCCGAACTTTTACATTCATAAAGCGTAACACACACAGAGAGCGTGCGCGGGACGGCGACGGGTCACGACGGGTGTACGACGGGTGGGTCTATTAACATAGGTTTAAATGGGCGCCCACAGACAGCGAGCGTGCGCGGAACGGCAGCGGATCGTGCGCGGAACGGCAGCGGATCGTGCGCGGAACGGGTCCCGCGCGGCCCTTCCGCAGTCACAGACAGGCGGCGGGCGGACGGGCCGTGCGCGGGTGCAGCGTTCGTTACATTCGTCGTGATACACGCATTCAGATCAGACCAAAGCATTCACACACAGAGCGTGCGCGGAACGGGTGCCGCGCGTATACTACGACTGTTGTGTTATTTTACAAAATATTATCATTTTGCTAGGTATGGATTTGAATGAAAATAATATTAAATATGTGAGAAAATAAAATGTTTGTACGAACTAGATAATAATCTATAGTGACTAAACACAAGGTTGCTGTACCACGGTGACCCATCCATTTAGTGTCCAAGCTTGAGGTTGCTTAACCACGGTCACCCATCCATTTAGTGGCCAAACTTGAGGTTGCTTAGCCACGGTCACCCATCCATTTATTGACCAAACTTGAGGTTGCTTAACCCTCGGTCACCCATCTATTTAATGTCCAAAGTTGAGGTTGCTTAACCACGGTCACCCATCCATTTTGTGTCCAAACTTATAGTTGCTTAACTACGGTCACCCATCCATTTTGGGACTATATTTGAGGCTGCTTAGCCACGGTCATCCATCCATTTAATGGCCAAACTTGAGGTTGCTTAGCCACGGTCACCCATCCATTTATTGACCAAACTTGAGGTTGCTTATCCACGGTCAGCCATCCATTTAGTGTCCAAACTTGAGGTTGCTTAACCCTCGGTCACCCATCTAATGTCCAAAGTTGAGGTTGATTAACCACGGTCACCCATCCATTTTGTGTCCAAACTTATAGTTGCTTAACTACGGTCACCCATCCATTTTGGGACTATATTTGAGGCTGCTTAGCCACGGTCACCCATCCATTTAGTGTCCAAATTTGAGCTTGCTTAACCCTCGGTCACCCATCTATTTTAGGACCAAACTTGAGGTTGCTTAACCCTCGGTCACCCATCTATTTAATGTCCAAAGTTGAGGTTGCTTAACCACGGTCACCCATCCATTTTGTGTCTTAACTTATGGTTGCTTAACTACGGTCACCCATCCATTTTGGGACTATATTTAAGGCTGCTTAGCCACGGTCACCCATCCATTTAGTGTCCGAGCTTGAGGTTGCTTAACCTCGGTCACCCATCCATTTATTGACCAAACTTGAGGTTGCTTAACCACGGTCACCCATCCATTTTGTGACCAAACTTGAGGCTGCTTAACAATCGTCACCCGAAATATTAATATCATAAAATTGGAACGTGGTTATAGAACCTTAGGTATAGTTACTAAATAGATGGGAGTGACGGGACCGTGGTTAAGCAACTTGAAGTTTTGTCGCTAATTGAATGGGTGACCGTGGCAAATCAACATTTATTTAGTGACTAAATGGAAAAGTGATAGTGGTAAAGAAGCTTCATATTTTATATACGTTATTGACCATAGCACAAATCCGAGCCGCGCCTTCGAATCGCTCCAAAACCGCCGCCGTGCCGCTCTGTGCACGACCCGTTCTCTGTGTGAAGACGACGACATGCGCAACTCACGTCCGAGAAACGACCCGTTCCGCTCACGCCTTCTGTGTGTGTTACGCTTAAATAATTCAGTACTACAAAAGTAATACACTGTTGAATCACTAGATTGGATTATTTAATATAACAATACATCATTAATATTAAAATGGCACAATTTGATACTGATACTCCTATATAAGTAATTACAACATTATAAAATAAGTATTTCAGTCATTATTTTATTCTGATAATACTCCCTACAGTTTGTGATGACTTGTACTGTTAACTATCTTATTCTAGCATTAAGTGAGTAGCAACAACCTCCAACCATATTGAATAGGTTGACCAATTAAAGTTGCTACACACTTAAGCGGGCCGGCATTAATCGGCAAAGCTGGGCGGTAAAATCGAATATATGTAGAACATTCAGTTCGGGAATCACAAACTCGGCGCTGCATAATCTGATCATAATAACTACCAATCGGCACAAACCGAATGAAGCCAACGAATTAAACGAGCCGGCTATTTCGTTTCACAAATACTGCCGAACCGACAATGCCGGCCCGCTTATGTCTGTAGCAACCCTAAGTTATCACACTACCTAGCGATTTGCGAGTTCAAAGCGAAGGATGACCGACGCGACGCTATTCGCGGCGAGTCCGCTGTGCTGTCGCTGCGTACTTGTTACGAGTCCGCTGTGCTCTCGCAAATCACCAGTTCGACAACGCTCTTAATTGACGTTCTGTCTAACCGCTTTATTGGACGATAAGGCGGCGCGCTCGTCTATCAGATCAACAAGCCAGATCATAATGACATATAAATTTAATATTTTTATTTATTCACAAATGCTTAACTGAAATGTTTTCCTAGCTAAATATATTTGAATTCTGTCGCTGTGTCGCTGTTGTTGGGAAACACCTTTTCATTGTGTAGTCAATGCCGAGTAGGGCGTTCCTTACATCATGAACTGTAGAACTTATGGTTTCAAATGTACCAGCTATTCTGTCTACTGCCAATGCCTGATAAATATACAATAAAATAGTTATTGTTTTGTTCAACTAAAGATCATATCAGCGTATGTGAAAACTAGGTTGTAAGATTTTTACTATCTCCATTATAACTTTTTTTCTCTTTTGTGAATGAAGAGACACAGCTGTTGAACCTAACATTCATATACAAATTAATATAAATTTTAGAAAACAAGGCCATTCAATAATCGTCATCACTGCCTCGCTAAGTGCCTGGCATCTGAGGCCTAGCACAGTGGAAACGGAACGTAGCTAATGGAACGCTTTCGCGTAGTACACATATCTGGACGGTACACGAGATGCGGACCTCATCCATATCAGTTTCGTGCCTAACAACAAGTGAACTTGTTTGGCGTTCGATTCGCTTGCTGTGTGAGACGCACCCATTAAAATCATGCCAGTTACGTTACGTAAGTATAATACGTTTCGAAAGGGTAATAAACTGTACAATCTGCATCTTTTCATTCAATTGAGGCAGAGGGAGACAGCTAAACCTAAGATAAGAGTAGCTTCCTGAAGCTCGATTCTTGTAATTTAACTGTAGTCGCAATATATTTATTAATTATATTTTCGTAAACTTATAAGACGTAAAGTTTGTAATGCGACTGAAAATGAGACAAAAACATATTGAATCTTAGTTTGTTTCCTTTACAATCGCATTACGAACTATAATTGAATTTATATTATTTACTGGAGTACCGTTTTTGATAGTAATGTTACTGGGAACGAAATTAAACTGGATTGTGACTGTTAAATTACGGAAAGCTTCTGTAATCTAACTCGGTGTATCTCTCATTCTAAAGCTGCTGTATTACTATTATATTTATAGACTTGAGATATTAAATAAGATAATAAAAGTAAAATATCATGAATTAACACATGAGCTTACCTGTATGTGTGATGCCTCGGCCAACCTTTCCAAAGATTTTGAGTTGTCAAGTTGAGCTTGAGCCATCTGAGACATGGCTGTTGCCTGCTGACCCATCACATCAACCTGCATTTAGGACAAATAATTTTAATTGTACTTTATAGCTAAGTAGTTATAAGAATAAAATATTACAATATTTTGCAATAATTATTGTGGACACATTTCATGAATTTTTCAGGATCAGGAATCAATACTCATTTAGAGATTGGAGATCATTTAGATTACTAAAGTATAAATTGATCTATTACTAACCAGTTTCTCCATCATACTTAATTGCCGCTCATCATTATCACTTCCAAATATATTGTCTAGTTCATCCTCATCCTTTAAGAAGATATCATCAAGAGAGTCATTATCATCATCACCATTACATGGCTCTTGCTTAACACCTTTTTTCTTTCCTAAAAATTGTAAAAGATCAATTTTTATGTCATACTTCAACAACCTTTTGGACCCCAAGAGAAATGTCCAAAATATAATTAAGTAATTTTATTGTATTCTTAAACATATTATATGTAAATAAAATAAATAAAGTAAACAATAAAATAAGTTTACATTTTCTGTTTTATAGAAAATTTAATATTTTCTAGATTTAATGTTTCTAGTGGTGAAACTGTAGAAGATTTATCATTTATGGTTTATTTACTAACTAGCCGTTGCCCGCGACTTCGTTCGCGTGGTCTTTAGTTTATTCATAAAGGATTTTTTATGCACAACATTTTTTTCCGTAAGAACCTTCAACAACATTAGAAAACTTTAAAAATAATAATAATGGAATTGGTACTTATTTTCAAGTTATGGCGTCATTTTTATATACAGGAAGGCCAGAGAAATGACGTCCAAAAATATTTTTTTAGGTGCCTTGTGTTGAGAGGTTTCTGAATCACCCCTAAATATGATCTAGATTTTTCGTAGTCTTCGAGTTTATTTAAATAGCCTATGAAGTTACCTACTACCTTTTAATTATTATTATGTAAGCATAGAGTCTAGCGCATTCTCTGAAGCTACTTAGAAACTAAGAAATCATCAGTTTAGATTTTTAATTTTAAGTTGAGAATTTAAATGATAACTCACTTAACATAAATTCTCAACCTTAGGTCAAAATTTGTAGTAACTTCCATTAAAGTTATGAGGCTGTTTAATTTATGCATAAATACACAGTTCATAAGGATTTAACTGCAAGAAAAAAAAAACAAAGAAACCTACTTTTTTTTTAAATTTTTCCAAACTGATCCAGTTGCAAAAATTCATTTAAAAAATCGTAACTCGAAAAATACGAAATATCATTGCCAAACTCAATCTCTCAAACAAGACACCTAAAAAAATTTTTTGGACATCACTATTCTGGCCACCCTGTATATAGGTTGCTTACACTACAACCAGTTATTATTAAGCAGATAATAATTAAAATAGATAATTAACTTACTAGTCGAAGCAGTTTTGCTTTCACAAAGATCTAAGATCTTTTGTTCTAAGGGTGACAGCTTGCCTTGTATTTTTCCTTGTTCAATCTGTTTGTGTTTGATCATTATACTTCGTCGTTTATCTGACCAGAACTGAAAGAGTAGATATGTGAAGTAAAATCCTTATGAATATATGATATTATAAGTAGACCATTATTTAAATGACAAGAGTGCATGAACATTGGTGTTTGATGAGTTAACTTCATAGTTTGCAATACTATACACAACTACTTACTTTTATCCACCCTTTAGTTGATTTTACAGCACCTTCAATTGAATTAGCAATGTTTGATAATTCTATCCATAGCTTCTTGAACTTTTGGTGACTGACACCATACCTCAGTTTTCTGTGGGCTAAGTCTGGATGCTTTTGCATAAAATCAATCACTGCCTTTACTTGCGCTAGTGTAGGTCTAGATACCTGAAAAAATATTTAAACATATTGTATTTTTCCTAGCTGGCCTGACTCTTGTCCAAATTTGACAATGTAAAAAGACATTTGTGCTAGTAGCAAAAATCTCATAGAAAAGTATGCTCAGTTTTCCTTGAATTTTTTAATTTTCCAGGAAACTTTTCCCGTTTTTCTTTCCACACAAACCAGGAAAAGGTTTCTTGGACAATCTCGAAAATAACACAAAAAAGAATTTTATTAGCCAAATAGGTGCCTTTCTGAAGTGATATGCTACCATACACTTGGCAATTGAATACATTTATAGAGAAGTTTTGCCAGTTTTAAAATTCCTACTGTAAGTTTGTTATAAAAATAAATCTGTAAGACGGTTTGAAAGGTAAAGTACATTAATAAGACAAAAATCTGAAGTGAAAAAAACTTACGCGGCTTCCACTGTCCATGCTTTCTACTTCTATAAAAATATCTGCCATTTCTTTAATTATTTGTAGTCTACGCTACGGTACAAAAAAAATATTTTGAACAAATCCTAAAAGCGCCTTGTTAACGATAAGAATTCACAGAAAATTAATTAACTTTATCAATTAAAAACTATCTAACACCATTTAGATTGTGATACATAGGTAAGTAGAACTCAAGACCTGCTTTGATTCTGAATCTGAAAAAAATACTCTTTTCAAAATAAATAGTAATGTTCATTTTCAAAAAAAGATCTCACTCATCATCTCATCGCACAAACAAATCAACAATTATTTACTACTTCAAATCAATCAAATAATTTTTTTTTTTTTTTGGTTCCATTCTTTCCTTCCTCGATGGTTGGAAAAGGCAAAGGCTTTCGCCATACAGCCAGGTCTTATGTTAAAATGTATCTTCAATGTATTTTTTTTAATTTAGAGACGTTCATCAACCGTTTCACAAATAATGTTTAAAGCTCTTCTACAGTTGAAATTATGAAATTATATAGGGCTTTATAGTTTTCTTCATTCTTGAGAAGTTCCTGTAGACGGCGCGGGATGTCTTCAGGCCTTTTATAGACTTCTAATAAATCTTCAATCAAGATAAGTCTTTGAAGTGAGAATTCAGAACACTCAAAGAAAATGTGATGGAGAGACTGAATTGGTTCATTACAAAATGTGCATGACGGGGAGGTAATCATGTTCATTCTATGCAGATGTTCGTTAAAACGACCATGCCCAATTCGTAACCGAGAGACGAATGAGTAAAATTTTCTGTTCTTGAAAGTTCCTTTAAAGAACCAGGGCACTCTTATATCATTATTTATTTCTCTATACCAGGTTCCTTTTGCTTGAAGAGTTTCCTGCCAATGCTCTGTCCATTCTCTCCGTGACGATTCTTTTATAAGAGTAGTGCAATCTGAATGTGGTAATTTAATATTCTTTGCAGGAACTAGATCCGAAGTATTTGTTATAAGTTTAGCAAAATAATCTGCTTGCTCATTGCCAGCCACACCTATAT
Organism: Anania hortulata; assembly: GCA_963576865.1. NCBI lineage: Eukaryota > Metazoa > Arthropoda > Insecta > Lepidoptera > Crambidae > Anania > Anania hortulata. Next base: position 7,672,722 of record OY756389.1, read on the forward strand.
GCGAAGGAGTCCAAAAAAATATAATATCTTTACCCTCATTAATTAGCTCGACATACTTTTCTTTGATTTTTATAATTAGGTAATTTGTTTTAGCATTGTGGCATGGATTAGACAGTGCTTCTAAAACGCTCATACTATCTGATATAATAATCCACTTTTGACTGTCAAATTTTTCTATGTACTGTAAGGCAGCTAATAAGGCACATGCCTCGGCCGTGTATATACTTGTAACGGTAGGTAATTTTATTCCATGACCAGTCTTTAAGCATGGATCATAAAATGCCATAGAAACATTTTCTACCGTTTTTGCACCATCCGTATAAATCTGCCTGTATCCTTCCCAATCATTAAGTTCATTATGTACAACATATTTACAAAACAGTTTTTTATTAATAATAATCTTCATTTCAAAAAATTTACTTTGATAAAGACCACTATAACATGGTAATTCATCACTTGTATGAACATTGTTTTCGTCTTTTAACTTTTTAACATCTCTTAATGCTATATTTAAATAGGAAGTGAAATTAGCATTAAATAACTTTCTTAATAATATACTATTATTTACAACCAATAATTTCATCAAAAATATTTTCCGGAGATAATCAAACCGTATATCTAATGGAGGCAAATTGCATTCAATTTGCATTGAATTAATCGGTGACGTGTTCATAGCACCTAAGATAATGCGTAAATTTTTATTTTGGACTTTATTAAGTTTCTCGACGAGCTTTTTGTCTGATGCAAAACAAAAGAAAGCGTATTCGAAATGGCTTCTCACCAGAGATTTGTATAATACCAGCAGTATTTTAGGGTCAGCGCCCCATTGAGTACCAGTTAGAGATTTAAGAATATTAGTAGCTCTGAGTGATCGTTCTATGAGACAGTCGACATACATTTTCCAGGAGAAGTTTTGTTGGAAAATAACACCTAAAAATCTTGCACACATTTCTGTTGGCAACTCTTCATTATTATATTTTATGTTAGAAATAGGCAATTGAATGTTACGTTTCTTAAAAACTACAACTTTGCTTTTGCTTGCATTTACATCTAAGTTCAAATAAGTTAAATACGAGTGAAGTTTAACAAGCACGCTATTCAATTTGTCTATAAGATTTGTAAGATTTGAACCTTGTGTATAAATAGCTAAATCATCTGCAAATTGCAAATTTGTTATGTCAGGATCAGGTCCTAAAATTTCATTTAATCTATAAATATATAAAATATACAACAAGGGGCTCAAAATACCCCCTTGGCAGACTCCTTTGTAAGACAGCCTAGGTCCATACAATTTATTGTTTATCTTCACAAAAACCTTACGTTTATTTAAGAATTCGTACAACCATGTCACAATTTTATTGGGAATTCCTAAAGAAAGTAGCGTAGTTGATAAAACTGAAAGATTTACATTATTAAAGGCACCTATAATATCAAAAAATACACATACTAAATATTTATTTTCAGTCAAAGCTTTTTGTATATCTGTAAATAAACATCCCAAACTCTCACGAGCCGAACGACCACGTCTAAAACCAAATTGATTGTTAGGAAGTAAGTGATTGCTTTCAATGAAAAACTCTAGACGTTGCTTTAATAACTGCTCAAATACTTTACCTACGCATGACGTGAGTGCAATCGGACGATATGAATCGGAACTATCTTTATTTTTACTTGGCTTTAAAACTGGAACTAAACAGTCCACCTTCCACTCTTCAGGGATTGTATTACTCTTCCATAACCCGTTAATAATAGAAAGCAATTTTGATAAATTATCTTTAGTAAGTTTTTTAAACATCTTGTAAGAAATATAATCTAAACCGCAAGTAGTGTCCTTTCGCGACTTAACAGCTGAGACTAGTTCAGATAAGCTAAAAATGTCTGTTAAGTAACTGTTAGCTGAGGTATTATTGCTTGAAGTATTATAGTTATTAGGAGGTGGAGCTTCTACATGATCTGGGGTATATTTCCTTAAAAATTCATTAACCCAAGGTGGACATTCATTATTCTGTAGAAACCTAGAATCGCTACTTTTATTAAACTTTCTCAGGGTATTCCAAATTCGAGATACTGGAGTCAGTCTATTAATATTTGAGCAGAACTCTTTCCAGTTCGCACTTTTTTCAGTGTTAATTATGCGTTTTTTTAAAGCCTGTAATTTTTTAAAATTAACATAATTTTCAGGCGAAGGGTCAGTTTTAAACTTTATAAAAGCTTCTTTAGAGTTTTGTACAGCGCTAGCGCAACGTTCATTTCACCAAGGAACCGAAAGATGTTTAAAGTTACTACGAGACGTTTGTGAAACGGAACGATTGGTATTATTTTTGTTGTAATTTGGCATTGACATATTTACAGCAGATTTGATTGTGTCACAAAAAAAATTGTATGCTTCAAGAGGACGATTGTTGTAATTAAAAGTCGGAAAATCATTTAACATTTCATTGACTGTGTCTGAATAGTGTTCCCAGTTTACTAATCGAAGGTTGGGATGATCAGGAATATCAGTTCCTGAAGCAACAAATGTTTGCAATGGTGTACATACAGCAAATAGTTGCATTGAAGTTAAGGTGGGTAAATGATAACTACCTAAAGGATCATCATAGACTTTCCAGTCACAATTTAATGCCAAACAAGAGCTTACCATAGTTAAATCCAAGCCATTCGGTCTCCAACTGTGTGAACCTACAGTTGTTACTTGTTGGTCATTTAACAGTACTAAGTCACAGTCATCTAAATTATCAAATATATTTCTACCTCGAGGGTCTATGGAGTTGCATCCCCAAATTGTGTGATGAGCATTGAAATCTCCAGCTACAAAAATAGGTTTTGGTAAACTATCTATTAGATCTGTGAACTTCTTAATGTGAAATCTTGGTGAGCTGTTGTTTGGACAGTAGACTGAAACTATTGTGTATTTCTTATTATTAATTGTTACCTGGATTGCTAGATTTTGTAAAGAATTATCAAAAAAAGTTGGGAGCCTGACATACTGAATGCTTTTATGAATTATAATAGCAACCCCATTATGCTCATTTCCACAGTCATTTCGTTCTATGTGATAACCTTTAATTTTAAATTTTTGGTGAGGCTTGAGCCATGTTTCTGATATTAAAGCTATATCTATGTAGTTATCATAAATATATTTTTGAAATAAATTGCGACTGCTCAGTATGCTCTGAGCATTCCATTGCATTATATTTAAATATTGTTCTGTGAACTTAGTAACCTTTCTTTCTTACTGAGAGTTTCTGATAGAATACCTAAAATATTTTTTGATGAAATTATTGTCTCATTTGTTTTGTTCAAAGTAATTATTTTAATTATAGTTTCTATTAAAAGATTCATTGCTGATGCATCAGTATTTAGTATGTCAAGTAAGTTGGTTTGAGGTTTTTTGTAATCTTTAACAGTGGTCTTTAGTTCTGGGAAATTTTTCTTATCAAACAGATTTGCATAAGTGGGTGCTTTGTGTTTAATTCTGTTCTCTTGAATTTTCTTTTGTTTGATGGGGCATTGACCAGAAATACTAATGTGATTACCATTACAATGAGCGCAAACAGCATTCTCTTTGGTGATTGTGCAGTCTTTATAATTGTGGTTATTGTTGCAGATTGAACATCTCTCATCATTTTTGCAGTATTTAGAAATGTGTCCATACCTCAAGCAGCGATAACACTGCTTTACCGGTGGTATATATTGCATGATGTTATGTCTCCATCCCTCGAGGTCCACAAAATCCGGCAGGGAGGTTGCTGCGAATGTGATGGCAACTGTTGGAGTTGGCTGACGGACGAAACCATTTGCTGTAGCAACTTTTCTGAAAAAACGACGGATGCTTATAATTTTCTTAGTGCTGCTTAGAAGAGTGTATATTTTCTTATTTGTGTACTTTACTGGGACATTACGAATAATGCCAGTTGTTTCTGTTGATGTTGCTGGTATTGTGGCTGCAAAGTTATTTTCTTTTAAAAATGTTTTATTTATTAAGAATGCATTGGCCAATCCTGGTTTTTCAAAATATACGCCGATTTTGTATTTATTGAGAGCCCTTAAGTACTTAATACCCTTATTATATCTTCTTATGCAGTTTGAAATGGAAAGAAGATCTCTGCTGCCTATTGGTGTCTCACTGCCTACTGCTTGTACAAAGACGACAAACTCTGTTGCATTTGAATCCTCTGGATACATTCGAGTATAGTCGGTAACATAATATGGGGCATGGTTACTCTCCTGCTCTCCCTCGTCCTCCGACTCCGATGTTGTGCTGGTAGAGTCTCGGTTGAGACCCCCCGAATCCTGATCAGGAACATCATCTTTTTTTCTTTTTTTCCCTGCTCGCCTCCCCATCGTCTTAATTGCGGTTAAAACTCTTAATTTAACAACTTTTTTAATTATTGAAGTTAAAAAATTTAAGGAGCCCGCCTTTACTCTTCGAAGTTCCCGCGCTTTTTTTCTCAATCAAATAAAAATGCCAAAATGACAAGTTAGTGATATTGTCTTTTTTTTTTTAATAATTGTTTTACGGCTTCGGACAGAGTCCATAAGGCCAAGTGATATTGTCAGTGATGACAGTAGCAGTTTTTTTATATAAGTTGTATGGCCTCAGACATTTCGACCTTTCGACCATGTTTTCCTTTTTTAAGCCGGTGACAGATATCGACGGACGCGGCTCCGGACTCGTCTTGACATTGTAAGGTCAAACGCTGCCATTGGTCGATCCTTGGGCTGGCGGAAGTTGACTGAACGATAGACCAATGGCAGCGTTTGACCTTACAATGTCAAGACGAGTCCGGAGCCGCGTCCGTGCCGTTTGTATGTGCTTTTATAATGCTCACGCACCACGACGTGTGTATGGGCGGCGTACAGTTGTTTTTATAATTTTGTAAAAGTATTTATTTTGTATGCTAAAATATGATATTAATATTCAAGTTATTTAATAAGTTAATTGTATAAAAATACAAAATTGATTCGGTGAACAATCTATTGAATTATAATCGAGTTTCCGGTTTCATAATTTTGATGAATAAAATTGTAATTAGAATTTAAATTAAATTAAATTTCACTCTTAATCTTGCATGTTTTTTATAAAGTAATTTTTCTATAAATTTGATTTATTAGTAACTCAATTATTGTAATAAACGTCACTTTTTTGATCGAGTAGAGTGGCGTGATAAAAAGTAGTGGGGTGGAGGTTTGTCATTATTTAAGCGCCTGCTTGTCAGTAGAAGGGATCATTCTGTACTTGACCGTTGTTCTATACTGTTACTCTGCTCGAATACCAATAAAAAGTGAAATAAATAGTGATCTATTCATGTGAATGGTTTTATTCATTATCAAAAATGGATTCTCGTGAGGCGTGCGGCGGAACACCGCCGACAGCAGCGGTGGGATCGGAATCCCCTATACTTGGAGCCACCAAAGGCGGCCGCAAGTGCAGTAACGGCTATGATTTCTGCCTCCCCTTCGCCTCGTGATCGCAGTAATTTCTACCTACCACCATTTGATCCAGACATCCGTTCTCATGATATAAGAGATTGGTGCGCAAATGTTGACGAAACTATCGCTACTTTCAACATCTCTTCTCAAGAAGCACGTATGAAGGCAATTCTTCATCTGAAAGGACGAGCTAAGACCTGGGCTGACACCTGGTCTCTAAAATCTACAACCTGGCAACAAGTGAAAGAAGACCTGATTCGAACATTTGGAAAGGAGTTCCGGTACGCAGATGATGTTTCCAACTGGCGTAACTTCACATCGGATCAAGCCGCCAGCTATGCCGAGTACGCAACTACTGGATGGACACTCTTCAAGCGGGTTCGGCCTGAAGCTTCGGATGCGGAGGTTATCGATGCATTAATAACAGGTATTTATCCTGAACATATTAGATCCGAATTGTTAAGAAACACACCTGACTCTTTGCCCAAGCTAGTTTCAGTTTTGAAAACGTATCGCAAACGTAAATTTGATGGTGTAGAAAAATCAAATAACAATAATTTTAAAAGGCCGCGGGTGTCTGAAACCTCTTCTAAAAATGATCAAACTGTCACTTGCTTTAAATGTAACAAACCTGGTCACCGTTTTCGCGATTGCAAGGAAGTTACTTCCTCTTTGCCTGTCCCGATTTCAAAATGCAGTTCTTCTAAACAACCCAGCATTCCTACTAGTTTTGTCAAAAATGTTGAGTGCAGATATTGCCATAAAGCGGGTCATGTAGAAAAGAATTGCTTTCGTAAACAAAATGATGAACGTAATTCTGCTTCAAATAGTAAATCTGTTAATTTTTTTTGCAATTCTGTGAATCGCAGTACTACCCAAGTGAAAATTGGCAACAATATTTATAATTGTTTATTTGATACTGGTGCGGATTGTTCATTGCTTAGGCAGCGTTTCTCGGGTTCGATTCCGGGAAAAAGAAAAGCTGTAGATGTTATATTTATGGGTATAGGCGGTTGTCCCGTGCGTTCAACACAAAGTATCACAACAGTTGTTGAAATCGATCAAGTAAGTGTTGAGTTAGAATTTTATGTAGTCGGAGATTCGCAAACTCAGTTTGACATTTTGATTGGTTATGACCTTTTGCAAATCCCTGGTCTCAGTGTTACCTTGACTAACACAGGCATTTCTATAAGAAGAGATGCTGATTATTCTATTAAGATTATTAATGAATCTACAATTATTGACTCTCAATTGGACTTAAATACAGACATTGAGAATCAGGTTTTACTTGACAAATTAAAAAATATTGTAAAAAGCTATCAACAAAGTTTTACAACTGGAAATAATATTTCAAAAGTGAACACAGGTGAATTAGAGATCAGAATAAAAAACCCTGACAAAATTGTACAGCGCAGACCCTATAGATTGTCCCCCGTAGAGCGTGAGAAAGTAAACAATATTATAGAAGATCTCAAAAGCAATGATATAATCCGTGACAGTTCGTCTCCTTTTAGTAGTCCCATTCTGCTTGTGAAGAAAAAAGATGGTTCTGACCGACTCTGTGTCGATTTCCGTGAGCTCAATGCCAATACTCATAGAGATCATTACCCGTTACCCTTGATAGCGGACCAAATCGATAAATTAGGCAAGGCGCGCTACTTCACAAGTCTTGATATGGCTGCGGGGTTCCACCAGATACCAATTGCTGAAAATTCCATCGAAAAGACTGGATTTGTGACCCCCGACGGCCAATACGAGTTTTTAAGAATGCCTTTTGGGCTTTGTAACGCACCGTCAGTTTATCAACGAGCCATTAACAAAGCATTAGGAGATTATAAAGATAACATAGCTTTAGTTTATATAGACGACATTTTGATTATGTCCCAAACTGCCGAAGAAGGTTTACACAATTTAAATCTTGTTCTCAAACGCTTAACAGATGCAGGATTCTCGTTAAACATAAATAAATGTTCATTTTTGAAAACCTCTGTTCAATTTTTAGGAAATCATGTCGAAAACGGCACTGTTAAGCCCAGCCCTCTAAAGATTCAGGCGCTGTCTAACTCAGCAGTTCCCAAAAATGTAAAAGAACTTCGCCAGTTTAATGGTTTAGCCAGCTATTTTAGGAAATTTGTACCAAATTTTTCAAAAATCATGATCCCATTATATGAATTAACAAAATCTAATATTCCTTGGAACTGGACTGACACTCAAGATAAAGCTAGAGAAGAGATTATTAGTCGTTTAACATCATCCCCCTTATTGACAATATTTGACCCTGATTTACCGACAGAACTGCATACCGATGCCAGCGCGCTAGGTTATGGTGCAGTACTAATACAAAGACAAAATCAAACTCCTCATGTTATTGGCTATTTCAGTATGAGAACAACCAGTGCAGAGAGCAAATACCACTCCTATGAGCTCGAAACACTGGCAGTCGTAAAAGCTATAAAACATTTCCGTCATTTTTTATATGGCCGTGCATTCAAAGTCATTACTGACTGTAACTCACTTAAAGCCTCTAGACACAAAAAAGAACTGACACCAAGAGTTCACCGTTGGTGGTCTTTTCTACAATCGTTTCAGTTTGAGATAGAGTATCGTAAAGGAGAAAGGCTTGCTCATGCTGATTATTTTAGTAGGAACCCAGTCAATATGACAGACATCCCATCCAAAGTGAATTCTGAAAATATGAATACACCATTCTTACTTAACACGATCCGCTTTTCGGTTAATACCTCTACTCTTGACCATAATTGGTTACTTATCGAACAAAAACGAGAGCCCGCAATAAAGAATATAGTTGACCAATTACAAAGTGACTCCATCCCTAAAAATCTTGCAGATAGTTAAAATAGTTATGTCATTTTGAAAGATAAGTTGTTGCGACGTAAAGTACAAATTGACAATAAAACGCTTAAGTTGATAATCGTTCCCCGCAGTTATCGTTGGAATCTTATTTCTCACTATCATAATTCGCTCCAACATTTCAGCTGGGAAAAGGTATTGGAAAAAATAAGAGAGCAATACTGGTTTCCTAATATGTCAAAACTAGTACGGAAATTCATAGAAAATTGCGTTAGTTGTAGAGTCAGGAAAGGAGTTTCAGGCGCTAGACAAGTTTCTCTACACCCAATTGACAAAATCGCAATACCTTTTCACACTGTTCACGCTGATATCACAGGTCAAATGAAGGGAAAACGTAATCATCCTGAATACGCGTTCGTTTATATAGATGCATTTACAAAATATGTTCATCTAGTTTATTCATCCGATCGTACTTCCGAATCTGCTATTAGGTGTTTTCGCGAACTTATTACTATTTTTGGTACTCCTACGAGACTTATAACCGATCAGGATAAAAGCATGACATCTTTGGATTTTAAAAGTATGTGTCAAAACTTCGGAATAGAGCATCATGTCGTAGCAAAAGGTGCTAGCAGGGCTAATAGTCAGGTGGAACGTATCATGAAAATAATTAAAGATAACATGTCAGTGGTGGAGCTTGATAAGCCTTGGCACAATGCAATTCAAGATCTACAACTAGCTATTAATTGTACATTGTCAAAAAGCACCGGTAAAAGTCCAATGGAACTACTTTTTGGAAAAAAATGTTCGCCACCAGCTATCAAGCTCCTCCAAGTTGATGAAGATGAACCTGTCAGAGATCTTATAGCTATTAGGAACGCTTGTAAAGAAAGGATGGACGAGCGATCTATTCAGGACAAAATTAGATTTGACAAAGGCAAAGCCCAAATCAAACCTTTCAAGGTTGGGGATTTTGTTTTAATGCGCATTCATGAACGTCATACAATAAAACTAGGACCGAAATTTGAGGGACCAATGGAAGTATTGGAAGTCTTACCTAACGACCGCTATAAATTAAAACATGTTAACTTGCGCGGATGCTCTGAAAAGATCGCTAGTCATGACTATTTAAGACCTGCTCCTAGAGGACAAGTAGATCCTTTTGATGAATCGAATGAATCCCCCGTATGGGCGGATAATAATAGATTAAATTGTAAAGATTAAAAAATATATATATATGTGATTAATTATTTATGGTAATTTATCAATAATAAGAGCAGATGATAGCATCATTTGCTTCCATCTTATCCTAATTTCCTTCCTTAACGCTGGCTGGCCACCTTGCGTTTCCTTTTCCCGGTCTTGAGGGCTAGATCCCAGTAAGGGTGATGCCATGTTTTAAGGCTAGACCCCAGTAAGGGTGATGCCAAGATTTAGAGCTAGATCTCATTAAGGGTGATGCTCAAACATACTGCGCAGGGAACGCGCAGGATCAGTATGGCCGTATGGGCGGCGTACAGTTGTTTTTATAATTTTGTAAAAGTATTTATTTTGTATGCTAAAATATGATATTAATATTCAAGTTATTTAATAAGTTAATTGTATAAAAATACAAAATTGATTCGGTGAACAATCCATTGAATTATAATCGAGTTTCCGGTTTCATAATTTTGATGAATAAAATTGTAATTAGAATTTAAATTAAATTAAATTTCACTCTTAATCTTGCATGTTTTTTATAAAGTAATTTTTCTATAAATTTGATTTATTAGTAACTCAATTATTGTAATAAACGTCACTTTTTTGATCGAGTAGAGTGGCGTGATAAAAAGTAGTGGGGTGGAGGTTTGTCATTATTTAAGCGCCTGCTTGTCAGTAGAAGGGATCATTCTGTACTTGACCGTTGTTCTATACTGTTACTCTGCTCGAATACCAATAAAAAGTGAAATAAATAGTGATCTATTCATGTGAATGGTTTTATTCATTATCAAAAATGGATTCTCGTGAGGCGTGCGGCGGAACACCGCCGACATGTGCATACGCCGCGGCACCGGCACTGGGTAGCGCCGGTGTGGCGCCGGCGCCGGTGTAATAAACTTGGACCAAGTTTGAAAACTAATATCGATTAAGGCCAGTTTCGAAACAAGAAGGGGGCGGGATCTGAGTGGCGGGCTGATAGAAGCACAGACATATATCGAGATAAAAGAAAAGAGTGTATGTACCGTACCTCGCGTGGCAAAAAGTCACCTCGACGGCTCCATTGCTCGCCGCGAACTTCAGTCTGCTCCCGACCGCCAGTCTGCGTGCGACGTCAGGTTTTAAAAACAAAAGACTCGTTGTTCAATAATGGGCTAGTTTCATAAAAAAATCTAATTAGTCCGTCAGTTGGATTGGATTGAACAATCCAACTGACGGACTAATTAGATTCAAGTTGGATTGAACAAAAAATGATGAAGATATACCCCGATAAAGTTCCGCGTAACGTCACGCCTTGCAACACTTTTTAGCAAGGCGTGACGTCACGTGCTCACTTTGATGCGCTCTAACCTCGTCATTTTTAGTTTGATTGACAAAAGACAAAATATGGGTCCAATATTTTTTGATAATCTAACTGACGGACTAAATAGAACAATCTTTGTATGACCCAGGAAACTAGCCTATTACCTGTTCAAACTCTACCAATAAAGTTGGAGTTGTTAAGCTGTCGAGGTATTTCTTTTCATCGGCAAGTACTATTTGTCCTAAAATATCTGTTATTAATTTTAAAAAATATATTTTATTATTTTTATCAAAACAGTAGCGGGCAGTACATAATGTACGTAGTGCAAAGCAAATGTTATTAACAAACAGGTTATGATTATTTCTATATTGCAATTTTATTTCAGTTTTCCCAATGATCCTTAAATTAAAAATGAATGGATTATCATTTTTCTCTGTCGGTTCTTATCGATAAAAATGCACCTACAATAACTTGAATAAATATAATTGAGTGACAGACAATTATGTACAAGTACTTTGTATAAACGAATAAAGATTGTACTCAAGGGTTCACCATTGTTTGGTATAACAACTGTTGATGTAATGTTACTAATTCGAACAACGTTTAAGAAAATAATCACTTTGTATACTTGATTAACATAATTTTCAGTTCATCGAATATTTATTTGCGATAATAACATTTGCGCTATTGATCAAAAAGTATAATGTTCAATTGATGTATTGTTTAGGTGGTATAACATGTATTTTATCGAATATTCAATTGGTATAATGTAGTGTAGAAAAGAAAACATTGTAAATATTTGCATTTTTTTTATTTTCAAAAAGAAAGGCTTAGGCTAATAATAATAGTCATTTGATGAATTTTTTGTTTTATCTAATCTTAATGCATAAATATAATCATTATTTAACAAACTTTTAACTCATATAATGATCTTCAACCAAATAGGTACTACAATTTTACTGGGTTAATTAATCCTTCATCTTTATTTATCCTTAGAATGTATCCTTAGTTTTTAAGCGCTCAAGCAAGCTGTGTGTGGTCACTGTTCTAACACAACCTAACCAATTTAGTCTTAACAGTCTAAGTCTTCATTAAGAAGACCATAGTCATAGTCATTTGATAGTAGGTAGGTATTACTTACTTAACTTATATATTTTGGTAAAATAATAGTTAGATTAAACGCTCATTTGGCCAAACTATTAGTACGTCAAACGTATTTGTTTAATAAACATTAAGTCTTATGATATTAGGCAAAGTAAAAATTCGATCAAATGAAGTTATTAAAAATGAACATTTAAGTCTAACAATATTAGAATAAATAAATATTAGGCAAAACGAATAATTATAGCAAATGAAAATCTATGATATGAATGTTTGTAAAGTGATATTATTTCAAACGTTTTTCGACAAAACAAGGGAGAACCGTACTTAAGTACTTCTTTTCACAACGAAGACGAACGTCCGATGCACAGAAATATATCGAGGTATAATTATTTGATATATTAGTAATTCATAGAATCGGTGCCGTGATCTAATCGATCTGTGAATGCTTTTGAATTGATTTCATGTTTTCTTATGTTTTCCATCCTAATACACTCGTGACGTCAAAGTACCTACGCAAAATGTTACACGCTCGGTCTCCTTACAAATAGGCTTGTTTCCTAGGTCAAACAAATATTATTCTATTTAGTCCGTCGTCAATTAGATTATCTTAAGTCATTTATTCCAGTAACAAAATACATTGTGTAGGAAAACATTGAAATCAATAACATTAAACAATCATCAAAAATATAAACGCATTACATTAATTATTACAGTCACATTATCATAAAATATATCGGGTCAGATTAAACATTAAAATATAATTGATTAAATTAAACATTTAAAATATACTCATTATATAATTTTAAAATAAAATAAGTTGGACCCATATTTTGTCTTTTGTCAATCAATCAAAAAATAACGAAGATAAAGCGCATCAAAGTTTGGGAATTAGGGCACGTGACGTCACGTCTTGCTAAAAAGTGTGGCAAGGCGCGACGTTACGCGAAACTTTAACGGGCTATATCTTCATCATTTTTTGTTTGATTGAGAAAAGAAAAAATACGTGTCCAATATTTTCTGTTAATCTAACTGACGGACTAATTAGCTTTTTTTTAGGAAACTAGCCCTTTGCCGAACTCTTTTCTTCTATCTCGATTATTAATCTGTGTCTCGATATATTTCTTTGGACGGAAGTGAACGCTGTAAGCCTTTAAGCCCTTGCTAAACGGAGGACGGACTCCTTCTCTTGACATTGTGGGGACAAGCGCCACTGATTAAGTAAAGCTGGTGACAAGCTCGACCGACGCGTCTTGACATTGTGAGGTCAAGCACTGCCATTGGTCTATCCTTCCGTAAACTTCCGCCAGCCCAAGGATCGACCAATGGCAGCGTTTGACCTTACAATGTCAAGACGAGTCCAGAGCCGTCGCCATCTGTCACCGGCATAAAACTACGTTAACAAACGCTGCTAGTAGACCAAACCTGCCAGTCAGACCCACTGATCAATTAAAACTACGTTGCCAGACCCTGCCCTCTTCTTGTTCCGAAGCTGGCCATAATCGATATTATCAAACTTGGTCCGAGTTTATGTTTGCATACACCACTCTAGTTTCAGTAAGCTAAAATCGATCAATATTCAAGAGGAGGCCAGCTAGCTTCTATTTCTTAGTTTAGACCCATTCTTAGACCCATCTTGGTTCTCGTTAATACATAAAATACATTTTTGTTTTGATCAGTGCATTACCTATATTACCTATATTTTAGCCTGGCAGCATTGAAAATAATATTGTATCATTGTTGGTGAGTGTTGGTGATTGATTGAGTGAGTGGTCATTCACTAGATTCGCTACTTCCTTCACTCTTTACTCGCTCGCTGCTGTCATTGATAGAAAAAACAATAACTTTTGTGCTTTTTCACTACAATTTTTGAGCATCTTTTAGTGCCAATAGATTGAGAATTTACTGTGACCGTGAATTATGACTATAATATAGTTTTAAGAATAAACATTTTAATCAAGTAAGGGAACGTATTAGACGATAATTGTGTTTCAGCTGATTTGTGTTTATTTCTTGTTTGTAACTATTTAATAAAAATATAAACCATTTGTAAATGTTTTAGATATGTATTCCTTCGAAGGAGATTTCAGGCGAAAGCCACAACAGAATTTAGCTGGTGCGAGTTCACAACGCCAGCAGAGGGATGCTTTGATTCTTCAGTCACAGCAACAAAGACAGAAACGAGAGGTTACAATTTTGATTTATTCCATTTCTTTAATAACGCTTGAGATTGGCATCTCTTCATAATTTTTATAAAATTTTACCTTCTTTGAAAACACTTCACAAACACTTTCTGAAATAAACAACCTGTGTTTGAGAGAATTTTGTGTCTAAATAAATGAAATGTTTAACTCCTTCACATCTTATTCCTTCAGGAACGCAGGAAGCGTGAGTATAGCACTGTCAAAATCCAAGCATTTGTGAGAAGCTATTTAGTGCGCAAACATTGTAAGCAACATGAGCGGGAGCAGTTTGATGCTATGTTCCCAGGGGCTAAGGCTGATGACCAAATTGCAATGTCAGCTCTTATTGTCAAGATTCTATTCTTTTATGATCACAGGGAGGACACTTCACGATTGGTATGATATTGTTATGCTTACAAACTGTCTTGTGATTGATACAGTTCAATGTATTCATTTAACATAACAAGCAAAATACTTTTTATTTTTAAATTGAATTTTTCTTGCAATCTGTCCAAAATACTGTTCAAAATCTTTCAAATTAATATTTTTATCTAATGTAGCCAGTGTAAGCTATGTTTAATTTTAGCTATATTTAATGTTTTCTAGATATCAATATCACAAATGTTATTAAAACAGTGGCAAAAAGTTTTTCAAAGTGGAGGCTCCTGTATTCAAATTCGTCGGTTACTAGCACTACATCTCCGGCTGTTAAGAGACAATGCTGAGGTCTGTATTCTACATTATTATTTAGCAAGATATTATTACTGAAAGTATTACTTACACACATGTTGCACAACAATGACTTGCACAATTTTTGATATGACAAGTCTCAAGTAATAGAATGAACTTGCACTTATTTATTATTTGTGCTATTTTTTATTTATATACTATATTTAATAAATATAATTAGTACCTAATTGTCTATTAACAGTAATTATAGAACTAGGTAAAATTCTTGTTACTTTTTTATGTTTTCTTATTATGGTTTTATAGGCAACATAAGGTTTATTTTTGCAGGTGCCATTAGCAGTACCCCTCAGGATGTTTGAAGTGTTTACTTCCGTGTCCTCGGCAGAGTCTGTCATGAATAATGATGAGGCCATGAAAATTGTAGGAAACACATTTTTGTACCTGATAAAGCGAGGTGCTGTTTATTAAGTTTAGCTTTGATAAAATTGTAATATTTGTGATGCAATTATGTATATTTAGGTAACATTCTTTTTTCAGGCTATTTTAAGGATTTGTGTCACTTAATGTGTCAAAGGACCCCACCTCTCTATGGACCATCACCTAACCCTCCGACACCACTCTGTGGAGCTTTATTGGACCTTACCCAAAGGCCCTTGAACTTAACTTCAAAAATTAATGCACCTCATTATGAGTAAGTTAGATTTACTTGACTAATCTTTAAAATAACTGAAGGAATAGCTATAATAGAACTTCTAAAGCCCGTCTCTGGATTACACGCTGTATGTCACAAACGCTATTCGTCACTTACTCAGTGTGTCATAATCAGTGATCGGAATAGGTAGATTGATTTGGGGTTAATGATCTTAAACATTGATGTTAATATGGACATGCCTCCCGGATTTCGGAATTTCTTTGTATCAGTTCTTAAAAAAAGACATATCCATATTATGTTAGCACTACCAAAGTACATCAAATCAATCTACCTATTCCGATCACTGTTCATAATACGCGATTGTGCATTTACGTTGTTTGTCACATACGCGGTTCGTCATTTAATAAACGCATTTCGTCGCAGACGTAACTCGTCATACACGCGATTCGTCACAAACACAGTTCGTCACACGTGGTTAAAGATAATGTATTACGACTCACTTGTTGGTCTACTAAACGGTATTGAATTACAGAAAAACAAAATAAAAATGCTATAGATCACTATTTAATAAAGGTGTATGTGTCTTAACTTTAACATAAATATAGTAGATGTAGAATAAGGATATACTATATAGTACATTTAACATTTATACTTTTTGGTATCGATCCTTTTTTTAAATATGGATATCATAGCTTAAAGTATTTTTTATATTGATCATAGTACCTATAAAATTTATGTCAAAATCATTTTACCATTAGAAAATTAACATGAAAGATTGTAATATATAATTTACGTCAAAATAGGCTAGTTGACGTATATCAAAATTAATTAAGCAATTTGAGAATTATTTCAAATGGTATTCGACTTTAGGAACCTAAATATATCGATTTCAATACTTAAAAGTAGATGGCTGTAAAAATCAAATTTAATAAGATATTGGAAACTCTGAAAACGCTATCCGCCATGATCGCGACGTGAGTGACGTAACTCTTATTGTAAACGATCAAATGTCATTAGAGTCTGATGTATTTTTGCATTCTCTAACTTACTATATTTTTGTGTAAACTATTAGAAATCATGTTTGTTTAATTCAGAGAGGTTGTATTCGTAAAGACGTCTAAGTTGTTTGTTTGTTTACTAGAGGGACTACGTCATGGCACAGATAATCTATAGACCAAAATAGCTGACAGCGTTTTCGTCTGTTTATGAAAATATTATTTTAAAATGAAAGTTTTGTAGTTTTCTAAGTCTTAAAAAAATACAATCAATTTTTTTTCGGTCTAATGGAACACTTATTAACAATTTAAGACCAATTTAATAAAAGTGTCAACTAGCCTATTGTAGAGGTGTGATCTTGCCCGTTTGTATTTTTACTAAATACCTATTTATTGACTTTTTGGTCAAAACAAATATGTAACGTGATTTTTCTGTTCTTTTTTGCAGAAAAATATACTAATGAAAAGATCTCCCTTGTTTGTCCTGTTAATGTTGTATGGATAACCATCGTATAATAAATATTCCCTCCAATTTTACTGGTTATAAAAAAACTCGTCAGTGTTCATAATTAACACGTAAACAATGATTTGAACACAGAATAAGTACACTGATTTATTGTTGACATTAGTTCTAACATTTTTGCAAAATACCCAGATTTAGTTTATAGGAATTTAAATTATAGGAATTTAAAATTTCAACCTCACTTACTAGATTTCTTTGCTAGTATCAAGACATGCTATTATGATAAAATTAGATTTTAAAAAATGAATTTATATAATTCATAAATAAACATAATATACTATAATAAAGAACATTAATAAATTCATCAATCATGTCAAACTGCAAATAAGACTCATTGCGATCATGACTAATGGCGTTTAAGACGAGTTGCTGTTATGACCAATCAAGTATATGACCTAACATGAATGTGACAGATTAAGTAAATTAGAAAGCTGGTGACGAATTGCGTAAAGGACGAACAGCGTTTGTGACATACAGCGTGTAATCCCCGTGTCTCGGTCAAGACTGTTTTTAGGGATGCCTTCGCGCGTTTCGTAAACGCGCTTCTGCATCCTGCGTGCATTAGTCGCATTTGCTTTGCTACTCGCGACCGAAGCGATGCAATCGCTCGTCAGCATCGCTATTGTTGATGCAATCGCGCGACTGTTTCTGACGACATCGGCGGAACGAGTGGAGAACAGAAGGAGCGTGGCGCTTTGGTCACATGCACAAAATGTTGTTGTTTGACACAACGTTTATTATGGCTGTTCAAAACCGTTCTATTATTTGGAAATTGCGTTGGCATTGCGACTAGCGCGCGATGACACGCGATAGTAGCGATACAGATTGTGTTTACATGGATAAAGAAAAAGACACTACCAGCAACAGCAACGCGACTGCACGGCTGTTAAGAGAAAGTCTTACTTTATATTAGCTGTAAGAAAAGGTGTAGATGGAGTTTGAGATTTTCTTGTTGATTTTATTAAAAAGTTGTATTTTTGCAGTAGAATCACCACTTAAGGTTCCACTACCACCTTTCTTTTACGACAGGTTTTATGAAGTACATTTATCAAGTACATTTTTATGAAGTACCACAAGTACCATTTTTTCCTTTACCTTTTTATGAAGCACATTGTTAAAAAATAGATTTAAGATGTTTTTTATATTCTTGTTTTTACTATAGGTAGGTATTTATCTTAATCAGCTTGAGTTTAGGTTCGAACTTCGAAGTGATAATTATCATACATATACGTTGATACATAAGAAAGTAATTTTATTAAAACACGGACATAAACAAAACGCTTGTGCTAAGAATATCATCGAAATGCATGATTTTGCGCTTTTGCATTTGTAGTATCCAAAGTCCAAACGCGTAAAAATGACGATCTAAACGAAATATTTTTTACTTGTGGTCATTTTGTTATCTCAATGGTTGGAGTTGTTGTTATCAGTTATTTGTTATAACATAACGAAAATGCTGAAGGCCAAATACATACATATTATAATATTCTTTGTAAAAAAAAGAGATCAACACCAATCAATGTACTTTTTATGAGCTGTCAAACAAAACACGATATTCCCATCATTTTATTTTAATTTTTTATAGGAATACATAGTTATTTATAACATCACTTTTAAGTTACTGAAAAGTAATTTAAATGACGTAATATTTAAAGTAAAAAAATAATAGACATAATTAATTTAAGAGGCCGTCCTAGAAATCCGCGTAATTCCGTACATTTTGTTATCTAATTGTAAAGACGTGAATGATAATTGAAACAAAATAACACGTGATTTTAAAAGATTAGTTCTTATTCTTGCATGTAGCGCGAATTGATTTTTCATATCATTTCGAAAATAAAGGTAAATCACCAAAAGAACTACCTTATTTCAGAAAAATGACTTTCGAGTTACGTTTGAACATCAGTTTACAAGAGACTACAATTTATCCTGACAATTCGATTGTAACATTTAATTGAATACTTTTTTTTTACTTACTTACAAAATATAGCAGAAAAAAAATGCTGAAATAACATACAATTTTAGAAATTTCCATTCAAATTTATCATTTATTTTTCTATCGTTATGAACATTTATTAAAAGATTTAAACACTACACAATAATCTTCAGGTATACTTTTAAAATAATATATTTTTTATTTTATGTAAAAAACAAAAAATTAAGTAGTAAACCTAAGTCAAAGTTAACTATAAAATCAAGGGCGCAAAACCGATCGTTTTTC
Source organism: Anania hortulata (assembly GCA_963576865.1). Classification (NCBI taxonomy): domain Eukaryota; kingdom Metazoa; phylum Arthropoda; class Insecta; order Lepidoptera; family Crambidae; genus Anania; species Anania hortulata. The sequence goes on from OY756389.1 coordinate 7,691,831, forward strand.
AAACCTAGGTAGGACTTCCACTACCTAATAAATTATCAATATTATCTTGTAAAGGATCAACATTGTTGACGCTTTATCCCGCATCATAGACGCACACAAGCATAGAACTATATTTCAATTTTGCACTGAAAAAAGGTTTTAAAATGGTTTTACTATTATACTTATATCTATATATAAAACAAAGTCGGGTTTGTTACACCATTTATAAGTCAAGAACGGCTAGGCCGATTTTCATGATTTATCATTTTTTGGATTTGTCTCCGTCTCGAATAGCAGAATAACTATTAACATTGGAAAATATAAAACAAAGTCGGGTTAGTTACACCATTTATAAGTCAAGAATGGCTGGGCTGATTTTTATGATTTATTATTTTTTGGATTTGTCTCCGTCCCGAAAAGCAGAATAACTATTAAAACATCAGAAAAATTACGAATTAAAAAAAAACGTATTAAGAAGTGGTACGAAGTTCGTCGGGACAGCTAGTATATCTATATTATAAATATAAAACAAAGTCGGGTTAGTTACACCATTTATAAGTCAAGAACGGCTGAATCAATTTTTTTGATCTTTGGTTTGTTGGATTTGTCTCCGTTCCGAATAGCAGAATAACTATTAAAACATCGGAAAAATTCACAAAAAAAAAGGTTGGGAGAGGCGGTACAAAGTTTGCTGGGACAGCTAGTATAAACATAAAACAAAGTCGGGCTAGTTACACCACTTATAACTCGAGAACGGCTTGACCGATTTTTATGATCTTTGATTTGTTGAATTTGTCTCCGCCACGAATAACAGAATAACTATAAAAACACGGAAATATTCACGAAAACAAAATGTATGTAGGGGCGGTGCGAAGTTCGCCGGGACAGCTAGTTTATATGAACCACTTATGAAAATTTGAAATATGATTATGAAAATTATCATTTCATCATTTACCATGAAACACAACAATGATCTTGATCAGTTAGAGCCCTGCTTGAGTATTTGGTAATAAAAACATTCTAAAATAATTATTACAATGGCTACTCGCCAATTTAATCTGTTTTGTTAATAGATTGTTGATGCATTTATTGCAGTGACACAGTAATGTCAGAATTCGCTGCAGCGTTTCTATGCAACCCTTACCTCGAGCCGGTGGAGATGTTCATTATACCAGCACTTCATGATGATGCTGGCAAGAAGTTCCCATTCCTATCGCTAATACAATGCCTGCAAGATAGCAAGTTTAATAGCAAACTACTAGTAAACGACTCATGGTTATTGCATTCTGTACTATCACTAGAACCTCCAGGATTTGGTATGTATCTATGTTATCACTTTAAAATAAATTAACACATTCATAGACATTATTCCAGGTACAAGACTTCTAGTCTTATGGTTATCACGTCTTTATATTAAACTAATAAAAATACGACCGTATGGTGTTGTAGTTCGCGCTCCGGACTACAAAACCTGGCCGTTGCGGGTTCGAATCCCGCAAGGGGCAACTGTTTGTGTGATGAGCACGAACATTTGTACCTAATTCATGGATATTTATAAATTTATTTATGTATAATATCCGTTACATAGTCGCCATGCAGCCATCGTACAAGCTTTGCTTAGGTCAGGGCTTTATTATAATCACAGCAATTGTTGGTGTGATTATTGAAAGAATTGATTTATTATTATTTATTTATTATAAACTATTGCTCTTATGTGCTATTAATAAACTAGATAAAATATATTTATATTATCTTTTTTTCTTTTCAGTGAATGATATACGTAATTTGAACAACACAAGACTGCCGAACAATCCTCTTGTTCTAAATTATCTTAAAATAATAGCTAAGTTAACTGTCAATGTTTGTAATAAGCAAATAACATACGAATACGAAGACTCGTTATACAGTCAAGAAACCGCTGCAGATAAAGACGATGACAGCGATAGTGAGATTGAACCTAACCCCACCTCAGTGCGAGAGAAGCTGCTACTGACAAGATGTATAGAACTTCTTAATGAGCCTGACCGTTGCATTATGGTAACATGCTCTCAGATCACGGAGAGTGATCTTAGTGATGAGTTCCTGGATGACATGTCAGAGATATGCCACAATTTGCTTTTAAGTCATAGGATGGCGTTACATAAATATAGGTGAGTATGTTGTTATATTTCGAAAATTAACAATAATCTTAATTGCTTACCAAACAAAGAAAATAGACACATAAAAAACATATTTTAGGTATACACTATCATTATGGTTACAATACCTATTAAAAATAAAATTGCCACTAAATACAGATCGATTTTAATTTATACAGGCATTTATGGCACTAGTATGCCGAAAGTGGTAAGTGCTAACATGCATACAAATACAATAGTGAAGTCAGAAATTATTGTTAGCTCCAAAACACTGGCCAATCACAATATTCCACCGAAACCAGAATGTCAGGAAAAATAGTGGAACGCTTCCCTTACCGGCTTCCTTCCCCGCGCTCCTCCCCCACACCTTACCAGATCGCAAGCACAAGCACGCGACGCGTGTCTAAAAAATTTAAACCTACAAGAAAACCTGTGATGTGACAAACAATAAGTGAGTGTATCCTGAGCCCTCCTGATTTCCGAGTAAGTATTATAGGGTCATCAGAACGTAACAGACAAGACATTATTTCCCAGGTTACTGTACACGTTGGCGTTTAAGCCGATATTCATTCGCGGGCTCTGGCGCTGGCTCAGCAACATGAGCCACGCGTCGTCGTTCGGTGGGTCGGCCACGCCGCTGCTGTCCGCTCTGTCCCGTGGGATGGGCGCCGACTACTCAGAGATCGGGGTGCATAGACTGTTGGCGCCTTTGGCGGTCTTCTGTGCACTGTTCTCGCTACTCATCGGGACGTTGCACGATACAGAGTTCTGCCGGGACACTGATGATGAAGACATCAAAATGACTTACAGTAAGTAATAGCTTTAAAGTTTTCTTATGAGGCCCATAGTGAGAGACACACACTTTTTAATCGAACAAGTCTTATTTTTGGCGGTCTTTCTTCGTGTATTTGAACTTATTTTTCATTATTAAAATTCTGTAACATCATTTTCTTGTTTTACTAGTATCAACTATATCGATCAATTCGATTACCGGCGGAGGTGGTCGGGTCCACGCGTTCGAGTTTTCCGAGCTCGGTGGTCTGTGTCGAACGCTTCGGCAAGTCTGCCTCGGGCTCGTCGAACTCGCGTACCCGGAGACGAGGCCCGTGGTCGGGGGGCAGTACAAGGACGCAGTAGGCAATACTCAGATTGAGCTGTCCGGGAAGAATCAGACGCCGGCTTGGTCACATTTATTCAAGGTAGGTCGAAATAATGATGGAGCCGATTTTGCCGGATTGGTATTGGCAAGAGTCGAACGTCAAATGTTATAATTTTAATACAAGGCAGTAAGCTTCAAAAATCTTTTAAATGATACTATTCTAAAACTGGCTCTGGCCAAATCAGGTTTTAAAGTATGGTGGCTAATAATCTAGCTAAGCTGTTTTGTTAAGCGTAAAGCTGGTCTCAGTTTCATTCTTGCATGGTTTGTCTTAAATTATAGACTGCTAGCGCTGCGGTGTAAGGGTTCCTGCAATTGTTGACGAGTTGAAAACCGCGAATGGGCATATGAACTGCTTTAATTTAGTTTTTTATATTGTAGGTGTGCACACATCTTCTCCGTGCGTTATACGTGCGGGATTCACGGCTTCGTTTCTTCGGCCCTGACGAGTGGCCGTCGGCAGGGGCAGTGCCCGAAGCGTCCGCGGCGGTGCTGGTGATAGCCGGCACGGACCACCGGCCCAACCCGCGCCAGCTGCGCCGCCCGCCCAGCCTCTCCACCGCTAGAGCACTCTCGCAGGGTATGTACCATAGAGCCAGCAGAGCGACCATGGGCAGGGCAGTGCATAGCCGGCACGGACCACCGGCCCAACCCGCGCCAGCTGCGCCGCCCGCCCAGCCTCTCCACCGCTAGAGCACTCTCGCAGGGTATGTACCATAGAGCCAGCAGAGCGACCATGGGCAGGGCAGTGCAGAGCCGGCACGGACCACCGGCCCAACCCGCGCCAGCTGCGCCGCCCGCCCAGCCTCTCCACCGCTAGAGCACTCTCGCAGGGTATGTACCATAGAGCCAGCAGAGCGACCATGGGCAGGGCAGTGCATAGCCGGCACGGACCACCGGCCCAACCCGCGCCAGCTGCGCCGCCCGCCCAGCCTCTCCACCGCTAGAGCACTCTCGCAGGGTATGTACCATAGAGCCAGCAGAGCGACCATGGGCAGGGCAGTGCAGAGCCGGCACGGACCACCGGCCCAACCCGCGCCAGCTGCGCCGCCCGCCCAGCCTCTCCACCGCTAGAGCACTCTCGCAGGGTATGTACCATAGAGCCAGCAGAGCGACCATGGGCAGGGCAGTGCATAGCCGGCACGGACCACCGGCCCAACCCGCGCCAGCTGCGCCGCCCGCCCAGCCTCTCCACCGCTAGAGCACTCTCGCAGGGTATGTACCATAGAGCCAGCAGAGCGACCATGGGCAGGGCAGTGCATAGCCGGCACGGACCACCGGCCCAACCCGCGCCAGCTGCGCCGCCCGCCCAGCCTCTCCACCGCTAGAGCACTCTCGCAGGGTATGTACCATAGAGCCAGCAGAGCGACCATGGGCAGGGCAGTGCATAGCCGGCACGGACCACCGGCCCAACCCGCGCCAGCTGCGCCGCCCGCCCAGCCTCTCCACCGCTAGAGCACTCTCGCAGGGTATGTACCATAGAGCCAGCAGAGCGACCATGGGCAGGGCAGTGCATAGCCGGCACGGACCACCGGCCCAACCCGCGCCAGCTGCGCCGCCCGCCCAGCCTCTCCACCGCTAGAGCACTCTCGCAGGGTATGTACCATAGAGCCAGCAGAGCGACCATGGGCAGGGCAGTGCATAGCCGGCACGGACCACCGGCCCAACCCGCGCCAGCTGCGCCGCCCGCCCAGCCTCTCCACCGCTAGAGCACTCTCGCAGGGTATGTACCATAGAGCCAGCAGAGCGACCATGGGCAGGGCAGTGCATAGCCGGCACGGACCACCGGCCCAACCCGCGCCAGCTGCGCCGCCCGCCCAGCCTCTCCACCGCTAGAGCACTCTCGCAGGGTATGTACCATAGAGCCAGCAGAGCGACCATGGGCAGGGCAGTGCATAGCCGGCACGGACCACCGGCCCAACCCGCGCCAGCTGCGCCGCCCGCCCAGCCTCTCCACCGCTAGAGCACTCTCGCAGGGTATGTACCATAGAGCCAGCAGAGCGACCATGGGCAGGGCAGTGCATAGCCGGCACGGACCACCGGCCCAACCCGCGCCAGCTGCGCCGCCCGCCCAGCCTCTCCACCGCTAGAGCACTCTCGCAGGGTATGTACCATAGAGCCAGCAGAGCGACCATGGGCAGGGCAGTGCATAGCCGGCACGGACCACCGGCCCAATCCGCGCCAGCTGCGCCGCCCGCCCAGCCTCTCCACCGCTAGAGCACTCTCGCAGGGTATGTACCATAGAGCCAGCAGAGCGACCATGGGCAGGGCAGTGCATAGCCGGCACGGACCACCGGCCCAACCCGCGCCAGCTGCGCCGCCCGCCCAGCCTCTCCACCGCTAGAGCACTCTCGCAGGGTATGTACCATAGAGCCAGCAGAGCGACCATGGGCAGGGCAGTGCATAGCCGGCACGGACCACCGGCCCAACCCGCGCCAGCTGCGCCGCCCGCCCAGCCTCTCCACCGCTAGAGCACTCTCGCAGGGTATGTACCATAGAGCCAGCAGAGCGACCATGGGCAGGGCAGTGCATAGCCGGCACGGACCACCGGCCTAACCCGCGCCAGCTGCGCCGCCCGCCCAGCCTCTCCACCGCTAGAGCACTCTCGCAGGGTATGTACCATAGAGCCAGCAGAGCGACCATGGGCAGGGCAGTGCATAGCCGGCACGGACCACCGGCCCAACCCGCGCCAGCTGCGCCGCCCGCCCAGCCTCTCCACCGCTAGAGCACTCTCGCAGGGTATGTACCATAAAGCCAGCAGAGCGACCATGGGCAGGGCAGTGCATAGCCGGCACGGACCACCGGCCCAACCCGCGCCAGCTGCGCCGCCCGCCCAGCCTCTCCACCGCTAGAGCACTCTCGCAGGGTATGTACCATAGAGCCAGCAGAGCGACCATGGGCAGGGCAGTGCATAGCCGGCACGGACCACCGGCCCAACCCGCGCCAGCTGCGCCGCCCGCCCAGCCTCTCCACCGCTAGAGCACTCTCGCAGGGTATGTACCATAGAGCCAGCAGAGCGACCATGGGCAGGGCAGTGCATAGCCGGCACGGACCACCGGCCCAACCCGCGCCAGCTGCGCCGCCCGCCCAGCCTCTCCACCGCTAGAGCACTCTCGCAGGGTATGTACCATAAAGCCAGCAGAGCGACCATGGGCAGGGCAGTGCATAGCCGGCACGGACCACCGGCCCAACCCGCGCCAGCTGCGCCGCCCGCCCAGCCTCTCCACCGCTAGAGCACTCTCGCAGGGTATGTACCATAGAGCCAGCAGAGCGACCATGGGCAGGGCAGTGCATAGCCGGCACGGACCACCGGCCCAACCCGCGCCAGCTGCGCCGCCCGCCCAGCCTCTTCACCGCTAGAGCACTCTCGCAGGGTATGTACCATAGAGCCAGCAGAGCGACCATGGGCAGGGCAGTGCATAGCCGGCACGGACCACCGGCCCATCCCGCGCCAGCTGCGCCGCCCGCCCAGCCTCTCCACCGCTAGAGCACTCTCGCAGGGTATGTACCATAGAGCCAGCAGAGCGACCATGGGCAGGGCAGTGCATAGCCGGCACGGACCACCGGCCCAACCCGCGCCAGCTGCGTCGCCCGCCCAGCCTCTCCACCGCTAGAGCACTCTCGCAGGGTATGTACCATAGAGCCAGCAGAGCGACCATGGGCAGAGCAGTGCATAGCCGGCACGGACCACCGGCCCAACCCGCGCCAGCTGCGCCGCCCGCCCAGCCTCTCCACCGCTAGAGCACTCTCGCAGGGTATGTACCATAGAGCCAGCAGAGCGACCATAAGCAAGGCAGTGCCCGAAGCCGTGCCCATACAAGCAAATACAAGCTAAGCTTAGTTTGTGACTAGATAATTGGTGTGATTGTTGGAACGATTTATGTCTGTCCGTCTAAGCAGACAGCGTATGTTTATGCCGATAGTGCGTATTATAATTTATAATACACCTAATCCTTTTCTTCAAAACCTTTTTTAACCGACTTCAAAAAAGGAGGAGGTTTTCAATTCGTCGGTACCTTTTTTAAATTTTTTTATGTATGTTCAGCGATCATTAGTTACTGCGTTGACCGATTTCGATAATTATTTTTTTTGTTTGAAAGGTAATCATAATGATGCTTTATTTTATTTGCAGAAGATGGCCCACCGTTGACAATTAAGGAATTAAGAACAGTAACCATATTACGGGAAATTCCGTTTGTAGTGCCTTTCTCAACTCGAGTACTCATCTTCCAAGGCCTTTTACTTAGGTAAGAGCGTTTTCTGCAGCGAACAAAAAAGAAACAGAAGCAGGTTTTTAATCAAAGCCGATGCTGACAAAGCCTTTTGTTTTTCCTTTGTCGCACCGCCTTAAAACATTTCTGTTTAGCCGGTAAAGTTTAAATACTTGATTAAGGCCCACGTTAAATCTGTTTCTTCTTTATTTTTTTTAAATATTAGGATAGGTACTTTAATGTGTTTGTCACTCACATACATGCATAGTTTAAAACCAAATAGTAAACCGTATGTAACACATGTTGATTATTTTAAAAAAAACTAATTTTTGTTTCTTAAAATCAGGATAGTGAATTCAATGTGTTTGTCACACACATACATAAATTATTCAAAATCAAATTGTCAACCGTATGTAATGTGTTGAAAAATTAAACCAATTCTTTTTCCATAGACAAATTAAAAAAGGTTTTTTACTCTTTTAGGGAAAAACACGACCACTGGTATGAACTATCCAACTTTAATGAAGGCCCGTCAATAAATATCAGTGTTCGACGCACGCATTTATATGAAGACGCTTTCGATAAGCTAAGACCAGACAACGGTAAGAAATTACCTTTAAAATACCTTAAAATAATAAAAAAATTAATCGTAGTCTATGAAAACGTTTATGTATATCGTTTCAGAGCCTGATATGAAACTAAAACTTCGTGTACAGTTAATAAATCAAGCCGGTGCGGAAGAAGCGGGGGTCGATGGTGGGGGCCTCTTTAGGGAATTTTTATCAGAGTTACTCAAGTAAGTTGAATATTTATGATTATATTTGCACTAACGGTGCTGAATTACGTGACGTGCCAAGTTAAACTAACAACTATAGCATCCCGTAAAAGGCATTGCTTAAAGTGTAATCTCTTCTTATTTCTAAAACTACACAATGTGTACAGTGGGCCAATGAAGTGGTTGAATGAACTATCTTGGAGATTTAAGTTCTATTTATTTAAAAAATATGTGAGGTAAACTTTTTAGTTTCATATTTTGTGGTAATACATCGTGTTTCCAATAAAATTATTATTACTATCGTAGCTTTAATGTAAGTAAACAGAAAAAACATAGCATTGTGCATTTATACTTTTGACAAATAAATCCATTTCTACAACTATCCTTATAAATTTATAATTAATAAATATCTGCGATAAAAATCACGCAAACAGTGAACGTTCAATGACATTTGACATTTCTAGAGGCACTACCTACACTAGCGCCTCTAGCGACGAATTCGTGCGATTGACCGGTGGTCTCATCATCTCTATTTTCAAAGAAGCGTAGATATTACTCTATTTTGCGCTTTGTAATTGAAGCTATAAAGTAACATTTTCCTAAATATGTAGTTTCGTATCTAATTTAAACAGTTTTTATTATTCAAACTGAAAAGTAACTAGTAACTGTCATTTTTCTAAAAAAAATATGACATTCTAGAAAAAGCGATCATAAGGGTCAATTTGCGATAGTTTTTGCGTTGATCCAAAGTTTTAAATATATTAGAAATTGAAATTTAAGTGTTATTTTGTCTAATGGATACGAGTATATAGTAAATATATTATGACACGTATCAAACTAAATAGATCTATCGACTCATGTAAACTCATCATGATTAAAAGCCAAAATACATAATTTTGGGAATAAAGACTTCAAATGTTTCTTTACATTATTTTTGCTTACACTAATCAAATATACACATTGAAATGTGGTTACCGTTTCTTGTGATTCTACAGTATCTGAAATGTATGATTTGTTTCAGATCTGCATTTGATCCAAATAGAGGATTGTTTAGGCTAACAAAAGACAACATGCTATATCCTAATCCTGGCGTGCATTTGTTATACGACGACTTCCCGATGCATTACTTCTTTGTTGGGAGGATGTTGGGAAAGGTATCTTTATTTTTATTATTATACACTTGACGGTCTTGACGCTGCCCATCCACTAACGTATTTAATTATCTTCTGTCTCCTATTTTGCGCTCGAAAGTCGATACTCCCAATTCTTCCTCGTCACTTTTATATTCTGTAGGAAGATGATAGTTTAGTTTTCTACTTCTTGAACTACAAAATGTATAATGGGTTGGGTTTGATAACCGGGCGAGCTATGGATTCGTGCACCAATGCGGCAATAGGAATGACCAGTTCAACCAACTTTAGTACAGAGTCTACAGCACCAACATTCTTTAAAATCTAATACTCTATACTCCGACCTTTACAATATTTTTTAATTTTATTTTTCTATTTAGAAAACCAACAGCGTTTTCAGTATTTTATAAATATTAATTATTAAATATTTGTCTATGGCCAATAAATAAATAAAATAAAAATAAAATAATAACAGGCTCTTAGTTCTTTACATTTTACTTAAAACTTTAGTGGATGGGCCTCGATATCAAAGTATATCTGTGTATTTCATGGCTTAATAAATTGTCTTACCCTAGCATCTATCGCTGTTTCCTTTGCTTTTACATAAGTCCACCAACCAAACTTCAGCAGATAGGTACTTATTCACCTCTGCACTCTCAGTGAAGAAAGAAAAAGTTGCCGTACAAATGTCTTATTCAAGTGAATTGCGATGATGTTCGAGTTGCACAATACGCAAGCTATTCTCGATCATTTATAAACCATATTTTTCTTTCTTATTCAGAGTACTGACTTTTTCAGGCAATATACGAAAATTTACTAGTAGAGTTACCACTAGCAGAGTTCTTCCTAGGCAAGCTATGTTCCTCCCGCGAGCCAGACGTGCACGCACTGGCGTCGCTGGACCCCGGCCTCTACAGGGGCCTGCTGATGCTCAAGTCGCACGGCAGGAACGAAGTCCCAGATTTAGGTTTAGACTTTACGATAGTCAGTGACGAGTTAGGAGAACAAAGGGTAAGTGTCTTAGATTATTTTCTAGATTGGTATGATATTTTAATAACCGGTGTTTCGTACTCTCTTTAAACTCTAATAACACTGTAATAAGGTACAGACAACTGCACGTCAACCTACAACAAAACGTAATATTTTTAATTGATATCTGTGTCGAATTTAAAGTTGAAAAATTGGTTTAATGACCTTAATCTTTTTGAGTAGGTTACCTGCCGTTGACTGTACATTCTGAATTTAGCCAAATTTGTTTCTAGAAGGCTCAACTTGTTCCGAATTTTATATTACCATAACATTACGCTAAATTAGTAAGCACCCTAAAAACGATTCAGACTTAATTTAGAACAATGAGTGACTTTATGTACGTTAGCTAATTACAATACCCAATACAGTGGAATGCTTATATTACAATATTTGTTTTATCTATGTAGATAGACGAATTGAAACCTGGAGGTGCAAATATTCCTGTTACTGGCGAAAATAGAATAGAATACATTCATCTAGTCGCTGATTATAAGTTAAACAGGTACGTGAATTAACTTTATATTGCAAGCTTACATGATGTATTTCCAAATTGTTAGTATGTAATTCGTTAGTTTAACTTTATAGTGTTTCATGGCGATTTTTCAATCTGCTTTTTATATTTATACATTTACTAACATTGATGGCAAATCAAAAAATAATGTATAAATAAATTGTTCCAACAATAATAGGGTTGGCAGATAGTATAATTGGTTGACTAATTATCTTGCTCCAAACTAAGCAAAGCGTTTTACTATGGCGACTAGATAACGGATACTTAGATACGTCCGTGACGTGTAACGACACACCTACCGAACTTTCGGTCGCGAAATTCAGCGGATGTAGCACTTGCTATAAGCAACATACAATGAATACGTTTTGCCGAACCTTTTATCTAGCGACTGTTTTTTTAAGAACACATTTAATGTATTTTTAATAGCAAGCAGCTCATTATCAATGTATTTTAAATAGAAATCAGCTTATTATCAATGTATTTTAAATAGCAAGTGGCTCATTAGCTCATCTTAATCAATCACCTCATTATCGATGTATTTAAAATAGCAAGCAGGTCATTATTATTATATTTTAAATTGCAAGCAGGTCATTGTCATCATTGTCATCAATGTATTTATATAATTTATATATTTTGAATAGCAACAACAAGTTCGGTGGGTGTGTCGCTACACTTTAATAGATACAGACAACAGCTCGTCAACTTACCACAAAACGTCAAACTTTCTGAATTGAAATTGTCGGACTGAAAGTTGAAAATCGGTTGAATTAAATTTAACTGAGTAGCTTGACCTGCCGTTGACTGTACTTACCTCCTACTTACACTAGACATAAGGTTTTGAAAAATATTTTATAAAAAAACTTGTACATAATAGGCTAGTTTCCTAAAAAAAAAAAAGTCCGTCAGTTGGATTAACAGAAAATATTGAACACGTATGTTTCTTTTTTCAATCAAACTTAAAATAATGAAGATATAGCCCGATAAAGTTCCGCGTAACGTCACGCCTTGCAACACTTTTTAGCAAGGCGTGACGTCACTCCCAAACTTTGTTGCGCTTTATCGTCGTCATTTTTTGTTTGATTGACAAATGACAAAACATGGGTCCAAAATTTTTTGTTAATCTAACTGACGGACTAAATAGAATAATATTTTTTTGAACCAGGAAACTAGCCCATTATGTCTGTACTTGCGGGAAACCCGCATTCGTTTGGCTCAGTAGTGATTACTTTGTAGACAAATCCGTTCGCAATGCGTTGCGTTCAAGCGCGGCCTGACGTCCGTGGTGAACGGCGAGTGGCTGCGGATGTTCTCGTGCCGCGAGCTGCAGCTGCTCGTGTCGGGCGCCGAGGTGCCCATCGACCTGGACGACCTAAGGGCGCACACTCAGTACGCGGGTACGGTTCTTGGATTGATTTTGGGTAAAAAAATAACCATATAGAAATTGAGATATCCCGGTCTCTTTCTAAAACAACTTTTACAATAAAAAAATTATGGCGGACGTGTACTGTGACGTCACATGTCGGATCTTCTTGCCTAGCACGCGACTTTAATGGGTTGTTAGTCAGGTATTTATCAATATTTTTCCAAAATTAGGAAAGTTAGGATAATTAAAACTTAAAAAATTAAGATTAGTAAGAAATCTAAACCACGCTAAACATATTTTAAATGTTGACAAATTAGACATATCTAGATAATGGTGACATACATTATAAATCGTTGCCTTCTTTTTACTCATGGTACAAATCTAGTCTATAATTTAATTAATAATAAGATTTATGTATAAAAAACATAAGATATTTTTGCGTTATTTTGTATGCCAAATTCTACATTTAAAATTGTATAATCCATAAATTAATCTTAGTTAAACGTTATTCTAAGGATAAATCCAGTTAATAAAACAGAAATAAACTAGCCAAGTTAACCACCCGGTGGTAAGTAGATAACGTTGTAAAGTTAATGACATCTCAAATGTATAGTTCTATTCGCTCGAACAGTGCCAAAAGTATCGAACAGTATCTCTGCCTTAAGCGAAAAGTTAAACTACGTAATACTTGCTAAATAAATCTCGCTTTGGTAAAGCCTATAGAAAAAAATACACCGACGATTCTTATCGGTCAGTAGGTGTTAGTTCCATTGGCCAAAATAGTTTTCTTTTTCAATGTTGTTTTGTTGTTGTACAGGTGGATTTTCGGCAACTCATCCCGTCGTCCAGTGTTTCTGGAAAGTAGTGGAAAACTTTACCGACGATCAACGAAGACAGTTATTAAAATTCGTCACCAGTTGTTCAAGACCTCCTCTTCTTGGTTTTAAGGTAAAATCGTATGTCGTTTCTAAATACTTCCTTCCTTTGACTATTTTACTATAATATTAAATTCTCATCATTAGTAATAATCACGCATCATCGTGAGTAAGCTGATTGCAACAAGCTGTTTTACAGAAATTATTACTGGTTTTACTTATTGTTCTTAAATTTCATCACGTTCTTAAGAATTATACTGTATTTAAGATTATTTATCGTCTCGATCGTCGGTAAATATGCATTTAACATGATTTCTATGAAATTTTTTTAATTCATTTTATTGACGTTACACTGATGTACAGACTTAAGGCCATTGAACAATAACAAAATTCATTACAATTCCCGGCATGGATCTTAAGCGCTGGAGGAAAGAGTGGGGATCGCTTTGCGCATCTTACGAGACGATCAATGTATTAGAGACGCGTGTGCGCGGAGCAAGCAAACAATCCTGGACGGCGGTGCGGGCGCGTCACGCGACTGCCAATCACGTAATCGTAATGGTCTTCTGCGCATCTTTCGTCCAGCACTCAAAATCCGTGCCGATAGTTGCAAAATTGTTATTTCTATCAGTCTTGAAGTTTGTGAACAAAAAAACATAGCTGTAAACTCTCTTCGATGCATATTTTTTATTAATTGATCCTAATTTACAATAATAATTAATAATATTATTAAAAATACGCGTTTAAAAAGGCCTGCAAACAGTAAAATCTTAATGATATTAGTCATTTATAGACACCACCTACACTAGCGCCTCTAACGGCGAATTTAAAACTAGCTTTCATCTATGAATTGTAGAGGTAAGCAGTACTATCTCTTATGGGCGCAATATTGAAATAGTGTCCAGTTAAAGCATTAAATAACAGTTCCAATTCAAAACCCTCCAAAATGGCGCTAGCGTAGGCAAAGGGTATATGGTATATGAATGTAGCAGTTGTTGACGGATTAAAATAAGCCGAGTAATGCCGAGTTAGAACAACAACACAACATAGAGCCAACAAGTGACTTTTATAAAACTTTTTAAATCAGTTCAACAATTCCCTCATTTTATTTATGTATTTATTTATCGTAACGAAGCGGATTGTTATTGTTTATTTTTCTGTCTAATACCTTTTGGCGCTTTCTTTGAAATCTCTCCTGTTGCTGTGGCGCCAATTAATTTAACGCAGTTTGACAGACACTTTTTACAACGAAGATAGTACTCCTTACCTTTACCCTCCATACGCGTGTCTCATCTCTGAAGTTGTTAACACCTGTCCCCCAGGACCTGCAGCCGCCGTTCTGCATCCAGTCGTCGGGCTCGTCGGGCCTGCGGCTGCCGTCGTCGTCCACCTGCATGAACCTGCTCAAGCTGCCCGAGATCAACCAGGAGCAGCTCATGGCAGAGAAGCTGCTCTACGCCATACAGTCCGGCGCCGGCTTCGAGCTTAGTTAGAGTGAGTGTAGTACTTCTTCTTTATCTCGTGTTGATGGCAATACTCTCAAATAGAGAATATGCATGAGAATATTAAATTGTTTTTACTATATCACAAACTGCCTTTATATCTTAGAATATTACTGGTCACTGTTAGTTTCGACATCTCCTCGCATATATCAAGTAGTATGTATGTTTATTGTATGTATGTATAATTATTGTTATGTATTTATTTTATTTTATTTTTATTTATTTATTACTGTATGTATACGTTTATGCCATAAATTTATGCAATCCTATTTGTATCAGGTAAGAATTTTAAGAACTCTGCAACACCTTCCCCTTTCTTTAATGGTTGTCCTCTACCTAAAGGTTGTCTGGAAGAGATCGCTATTAGCGATAAGACCGCCTAAATTGTACATTTTTCTGTAAAAATCATGTGTATTTTACTTGTATGGTGTGCAATAAAGAGTATCTATCTATCTATCTGACAATAGTGAAAACAAAACTTATTTTGGTTAAAAAAATACCGTAATACAGTAATTAGAAATTGAGATGAGGTACATCTCAACCTGTCTCTTTCTAAAAAAAACCTTTTGTAATGATAAATGTATGGCGGACGTGTACCTTGACGTCACGGTACATAGCGGATCTCCTTGTCTAGCACGCGACTTTAATGGGTTGTTGTAACTCAAGTATTTATAAATATTTTACGAAAATTCTTTAAGTTATAATATTTATATTTAAATACTATTTACTCGCGATAAAAAGCGAATCTTTAATATTTTTTAAATAAAATACTAGTGTCGCGCCATAAACTTTTTCTTTCGTCTTTCTTAGTTTTAATAATCCTTTAAATAAGTCGACGAAGATCTAACACTATCTTTCGTTTTCAGGTATAAATGGACATAGTGGTTATAGAATGTACTTATTTATTACATGAAAATATTTAGGAACTATTTTTCCACCGTTGTATTATCATTATGTCGGCTGAAAATCTCAATGTGATAATAATAATGTTGAATAGTTGTTGTAAAAATAAATGTTACCTGTCAGGATCTATTTATGTGTAACATATTTTATCTTAAAGTTCTTACTATAAAATGAACTATTTATTTTCTTTAAATCCTTTTTCTTATTATATTCTATAGTTTCTTTATTCTTATCCTTTGATCAAATTATGGTTAATTACCATTTAAAGTCGGATTCTTAAATATGAGATCATATTATGTTACAAATAACTATCAATGTCTTCCTGTCGTTTCTCATTTTTAATTTTATCTGAATTTATTGAATATTGAAAAAGGTAAGAGGGTGTCCCTTGAGGTGAAAAACAAACGCATCATGTAATGCCTTGTACTCAAGGCAAAATGTAATAATTATTTTATGTTTATTTTATTTCGCAAATTTTTAAATCATTTAAGTTTTTATCTGCGTAAGCATCGATCAGTGCTCACCCCGTATCTGCGTGAGCACCGATCAGTGCTCAAGACACCTGTGTCGATTATACTTGATTTTGATCATCAAAGCTTTTCAATATAGGTATTCTAAATTGTTCTTATTAATGGTAACATCTTTGTTTTAAATTTCTTATCTCGTATTAAGAGTCCGAGTTTGGAACAATTTGTTAATATGAAATTACAATATGGTAGGCACACTAATAAATTGATATTTTAATGTCATAGGGTAATTGTAAATAACATAGAGAAATATTGTCGAATTTATATTTATAGTTATGTACTACAGAATAGGTGAATCGAATGTATAAATGAAAAAGGAATATTTTTGTTTTACAGGATTTTGTAAGTACTTATTATGTAAATGGTACGAGTTGTCTCATATTGTATTGGTCCTGTAGGTACTGTCGCATGGAACAATCCAGTTGTGTCAAATTTGCGATTTTATATTTTAGTACCTAATTAATAAAAGTTGTCCATCCCCGAGTTTTGTATTTTTATTTTACCACTTAAACTTAAGTTTTTTTTAAAATTATTGTGTAGATTAACATGTAATTGCAATTAAGTGTTTGCTGCTGACCGTAGGTATAGTTCGTTATCCTGGATCACAAAGCTATGTAGGCCTCGAAGAGTAGATGGTTATCACATCACCAATGTCCTGTTTTATGAGTTCTGACATCTTGCGCTAGTGGCGGCTTGCATTTTAATATAGAGGTAACGTTCTATAGTCTAGCTGAAAATACAACCTTTAAAACAAAAATAAAACATTCTTGCAAATGTTATAATATTAGAAAAAAATAATGTTTTTTTTTCTTCAAAAAATTTAATTATTGTATTAATATTAAATTGCTTGACGAGAAATTAAATTTTAAGATTTGCAAAGTTATAGATTATAGGATAAAGTAACTTGTATCATTGGTAATTAGGTGCGCGTACTAGAGGAGGTTTGGCTAAATTAGAGACCACGCGAACCAAGTCCCGAGCAGCAGGAAATGTCAAAAACAAAAAGAGTGCAACCCCACGAAATATTATAAACTTACTATATACGGTATTAGTTCCGTTCCTCATACTCACGTTACTGAAATCATGAATTTTCTCTGTAGCTAACAGACATGGACTTAACCAGTTTATTATGTTTTAGTTATTTTGGAGCCTACCGACCTGTAGGTCCCGCGAACGCACATAGCTCGCTTATTATATCGCATCATTCACCCAGTCAATCATTCACGGAGTTTGAATAGGCGATGCGGATTCAATTAAAGATTTATGCCCGGCTGCCGCCACCACCTCGGCGAGTATCTACATACAGTCACCGTCAACAGGGACAACGCCAATGTTGACGAGTGGACTAATAGTGAATGTTTTTAATATACCTACCTAAAAAAGATTGACGCCATAGCTACATGTTATGCTACATTACGACCTTAATTTTTCTTCTAATAGACGAGTATTTTGTTGACTTTTAACTAATCGAAACTAAGAATCCACTTTTTTATATTATACCTCGTCTATGGCTGGCGCTGCGCTGTTTAGGTTAGCAAATAGACAGACGAACCAAAAGTAATTCCAGGGTAGCAGTTTTGCAAATAAATTTTGCCAGCGATTGTACCTAGCTCAGTCGCTAACGAGGCTTTATCGCTCGCTCATTTACCTCTTTCTAAACGCGTATACAATGTTTAATAAATTACACATCTAATAAGTAACCGTGAACTTGAGTTGGGGCTCATCAATAACGTGCATTAATATTGGCTTAGGTGCATTCATCGGTTCCAATATGGCGGGCACTCGCCGCCATTAGGGTTTTGACAGTTGCAATCAATCTCAGCTGATGAATGGGTTTCGCGAGCGTGCGTGCTCGTGTGCGGTAGCCCCATAAAGGAGCAGTGCTTAATCCCGATCCGGCAAAGAATCCTATCTTTGATGAAAGCAGAACGTTGAAAAATGATAACTTCAGTTATTTATGAGAGGCCATTTAAATGAGCGATGTGTACGGTATCATTATTCATAAATCGATGTCGTGTCAAAATAAGCATTTATAGGCAAATCAAAACTGAACAACCATGTCTAGGAGGCAAAAAAATCCAGGAGGCGATTTCAAAATAAAACGCTTTTGATTTATAAAACTCTGATCCTAAGGTAAGTAGCTGTCACTTGTTCCTTCGTTCGAAAAGTTCGTTTTCTACATTCATTGACCCGTCCGTGAATCGAACTCGGAACCTCAGAGGCGAACGGCAAGTCCGGCTTATTCGCCTCTCGGCTACGGAGGTCGTCATAACGTTGATAATGTTTATTCGCCGTCTTTGATAAAAAAAGTACTTTAATACGTATCAACATCATAATCTAGATTTATTGCGTAGCGTAAGTGGAGCCGCAGCGAATTGATCAAAATGAGCCGCCATTAAAACCGGGGTGGCGTAACAGGATGAGTGTAATATTTAGCTACTGTTACCTATATGACGTTGCTATATGACGGCTAGCTTCCCTATTCGCCCTGTAAATCAACAGATAACAAGCTTCGGACTAGGAATGGTAGTGATACAGTCGTATAGTGACACAAGCCGAGATCCCCCTTAAACTACCTAACAATAAAAAACTTTCTTCATGATACAAAAAAAAAACGTTTCTTGCACATCTTCACGTCAGTGTTAACTGCGTCAAAATGTTTATGGGATTGCTGTATGTAAAATTCGTTAGTGAAAACATTAAAGGTCATTCAACGTGACCTACCTTTAAATAGGGCGTCTACTAACACAGTTCACACTAATAATTGTTTCTTCTCAGTTCTGTATTCTATAATATTTTTTGGTGGTTTACCAACAACTTATGCCTACTAGTACCTAGTACCTACTAGGTAAGGTAGGTGCTATAATTTAAAACTACACTATCTAACTATGAAACTAAGTACTTTCACAGTTAATTAATGGTAAACATGCTTAGAATAATCTAATCAAGACAAAAGGCTTAATGATAAGAAATACTTAATAAAAAATAAATTACAAATTTTACATATTAAAAAATAAAACACTATAACAAAATTTGAGGCAGCTCCTAATTGCTTCTCCGGAACTTACTTAAAGTATGGTTGATGTCGATAAAATGATGATTCTTTACGTTTAGTTTAAGCCTGCGGTAGATTTATTGTAGAAATGGAGTGGCTGCCCGTACTCATTCGCAATGCACGTAATGCGAAATAAATTACCGCTCCACTTCGCGTGTTTAGTAAGTATATGCGTACTGTAATTATAACTTTAGGTAAGTTAATAGTGCATATAGTCCTTACCAAATCCTGCCTTACTTACCTACAGGCAATTGTATCACCAAGACAATGTACCTACATATTACATTAAATGTACCTACATTATATAGTACACACGGACACCATGAGAGAGATTCTGATTTTTTTGTTACCTAATACCATCAATAACAACGGTCGGTCGCTATTCAGCTAATAATTATTTATAATTATTATTAATTATGTTCAATTAGCTCTATTGTCTAAGTTGTTTCTTAATTTTTTTTAACAAAGTATAAAAATGCTGTTCGTACCTAAAATGTAATTACCTCCTATTTACTCTGGACATAAGGTTTTGAAAAATAATTTATAAAAAAAAACTTATACATACAAGTCTGCTGTTTGCACGGCTTTTTGTAAGATGACAGCAAATAAGACACATTATGATGGATCGGGACAGCCTGGCCAGCTATGACATGTTCTTCAAATAAATAAATTGATGATGCTCGAATACGCCAGTCACTATGATATTAATAACTACAATATTTTGGTGGCTCTATTTTATGTTAAATTTTAGTTACTAAAATTCATTTTTTTTTTAAATATGCATAATCTAACATTTGTTTTTATAAAAATAAATATGCAAGTCATCTATTTATTTTTATAAAAACAAATGTTATATGTGGCTATCACGGTCGTAATGAGGTAGGTAGACAAATTATCCTCCCCTCACCTGCAAGTAGGTTTTACTTTTTAAATTAGGTACTACTTACAACACCTTTTCTAATGCCTACAATAAGTAATTTGCATAACGTCAAAACGCTAAAGCCTTTTTTCGTCTATTCATGGTGATAAATCTTACTGCTGAACACCAATTTCATCCTCTTTTTTTCCACCCTTAGGGGTAAAATTTTGTGTGAAGTATTAGTTATTTAATAAAAAAAGAATCATCAAAACTGTTTACATTTGTCGAAGATATTGGGTAACATAGATACAAGAATCACGAACCAAAACATTATCTGGGTATACAGGGTGTAACGGGGTTGGTGAATCATCGTAAATCAAACGATGGGGGACTTCAATACCTATCGATATGACCCCCATGTATGTTCCGCGATATTCAATGCTTCCAAAGTTACCTATTGAGATTTTTGTGAAATTTGAGAAAAAACGTACCCTGTATATTTTGTTATTTTCTCAATAACTGCTAAACCAATTTCGATAACATTTATATGGGACCACCTCCGAAGTATGATCTAACAAACAAAAAAAGAATCATCAAAATCTATTCATAATTAGCGGAGTAATCGCGCAACATACATACAAAAAAAACAACATACAGTCGAATTGAGAACCTCCTCCTTTTTTGAACTCGGTTGAAAAATATTAAGTATGTATACTTTCCGTTAGTAGTTTGATAAACCATTTATTAACATCTTTAAGTTTACGTAATTCATGAAGCCCATTTTCTCTTTTTAAGGTGTCTGCTGAAAATCAGCATCGCGGCACTCTGTGCCTAAGCATATTATGCTGAGCTTAGAGACCTATTCGGTGAGTTAACAAATGTTTATCTGATTTTTTTTTTAAATTGTTCCAAAACGTTTATTCATTCATAATATTCAGTTACGTCCTCTACGGTGGCATAAATGTAGGCGTTCGATGCTCTTAGAGCGGCCGGGAAACAAAGACGTCGTCACATCGCGTTTGTAAGCAACTCACGCGCAGCCACAGAGCGCAAGCGCGAATTTGGTCACCAACTCACCATCTCGGTTTACGGCATTGTCTTCGTCAAATGCATGGAAAGTTACTAGGCTTTCGACAGCTCAAAAGAATATACGATGAGACGTCTTAAGTTTGACAGTAGTTTTCTTTGAACACGAGGGTAGCTGGTGATGCGATAACGAACGAGGTCAAATTTTAATAACGAAGTAGAAAGGTTATAGGTAAGTATATTATATGTCGTGGCCAGTTTGTAAAATGTATTATTTCATAATGTGACCGATCATTTCATAAAATAGTGGTGTTTAATGATATAGCACAGAACCTGCTGGCTACATCATGATGTGGTCTGGCCAGATTAACGAATACTCACGGTTTGACGATGTAAACAGCTAAACGCACGACTACTTCACGAAATGGTCAAACACTAGTGATCTTATTATATCGTAAAATCGTTACATTACTCACCGGTAAAGGCGCTAATGTTGCTTTGTTTTTGTAATGAATAAAGGCGGCGGACAAATATTTTATTCTAAAAGTAGATAATAATGTGTAAATTGAAAAAAAAAGTGCAGTGAAATATCGTTACGACACCACGCAATGCGATTTTTATGAAAGTAACTCAAAAAACGAGTGCAAAAAAATGAAGAAGTTCGGAACGTAATTTGAGAGGTTAGTTAGCTATTCAAGTCTTTTTATTTATTAGTTTTGTTTAAAAATAACAACTACTTTAAATGTTTTATTCATCTATCAACCAAGATTACAAAAACTACTAATTTAGGTAAATTGTAAACGTATTTTTATTTTAATGATATGGCCAAACGTGGATTGACATTTCATTGAATATTGACGTTTAAACGATATGGTCAGTTTTAGTTGGCCATATCATGACATTTTATGAAATGATCGGTCACATCATGAAGTGGTCAATTTTAGGATCTGACTACGACATATATAGTTTATCTGTTGCAGAAAATTGTCTTAATATCGAAACTGCCTAAAAAGACGGTAATAAAATTTATGTTAAAGATAACATTACACCTATGACCGACTATGACGACCGTTTGGTGTAGGTAGTGGTTTGCGTTCCGGACTACAAAGCCTGGCGGCTGCGGGTTCGACTCCCGCAAGGGGCAACTGTATGTGTGACGAGCACGAGCGTTAGTCATGGATGTTTATAAATGTATACAGGGTTACATTGCAAAGGGGTACCAAATTTAAAAAATAAGATCTAGGGAACAATATAAAGAAGCATCTTAATCGTTATTATTTTTAATAATCGTATGTTACGAAAAAAAAAAAAAAAAAAAACGAAAATAAAGTCATTGAGAGACTACGAAAGCCGCGCGGTCATTTATCAGAGGCGTAGGTACGGCGAGCCAACAAGGACCTTACGCAGTGCACATACGGTGCAATTTTTTCATGAAATAGGTAAATTATCTGCGTGTACGATTTTTAACAGCGGATAGGAATACTTATATGTGAAAAAAGATAGTTTTTTTTGTTTTTTAATAATTTGATTAAGTTACTGATCCTGAGCCACTCCTAAAGATTTGGCACCCCTTTGCAATGTAACCGTTATCTAGTCGATTGGTGTAGGTAATTTTTAAAAGAATTTATTGTTATTTTTATTATTAGATGTAATCTGCCACCCATTACTGATCCTGTAGGGTTCGGTCCATGGACTAAGTATTACTTTTCTATGGTTAGGACCTTTTAAAAAATAATAGTGTTTAAAGTTTCGCCTTTCATATGACCTTAACATGTTTTATTTTCTTTACGAAAAAAAAAGTTAAGGTACAACGAAATACGGTTACATTGTTGTGAGATGCTTATGCCACTCAAACGAACAAAGGTTTCTCTAACTAAAAGTGTAATCAGAACTTCGTGACTTCTAATTTGCAAGTCGAGCGACACGAAAACGTTAAACATTTTAGCTGTCATCGAAGGCGTCGTAAAAAGGCAGTCAAGCTAATTGTTTCGAAAGCGTCACGTATTGTGGGCTCGAGTATTGCCTACAAACTACAAATTTAAGTGACAATGAGCGACGCGGGTGGTCGCTCACCGAACATTGTTCGGAACGCTCCCGTTTCTCAGAAGGTCAGACGTAGGCTCTGAGGCCGTAAAGCCTTTGCCTAGGATCGTAAACGAGGCCTATAATTATAGGCAGCGCTCACTCAGCCCCGCACATGAGGAAGTTAGCCTGAGTATAGAAAATAGAAACGCATAATGATAGGGCGCCGCCTTCTAAGAATGACCGTTCTGGGGATTTCGTTTTATAAATTTTACTGTTTTATTGTATAGCAAATCAATTATGGGTATTTTTGAAAGCTGTCAAATTTAAAATGTGTAATGAGCTATTTCCTGAACTATTACTTAATAATCAAGGGAATATCCTGTGACCTAATATAAAATTAACCGTCAAAGCCACTATTATTTCTAAGAGGCCACTTCAAAGTGTCATTTAAACAGAAAACTCCGCCTGCAATCAAACATGCAACTCTAGAGAACTGCAAGTTAGAGACAGTCTTTTAAACAAGATACACAAGTAGCAGTTTTCTTTTTGCCAACTACAAGTAAGCAGAATGAGAGTGGTTCGTTGTAGTCCGATTTCTCTTAGGATGTTATGGTTTTAATAATTTAAACCAGGCTACGGTTGTCAGTCGTGGCGTGTAGAGTGCACCCAAGCGACGCAAGCGCACCGCTGCACTAGATTTGATCTGACGCAAGATAAATCCGCACTTGCTATCTATTTCAATTTCATTGAAGCGAGCGCGATATCTCACAAACATCAGACTCGCCCAGCCCGCGCCGCGACCCGCGGACCACCCAAGATGGCTCTAAACATAGAACCGTTTATTATTTATACTACGAACGATTCCGACAGACACGAAAATAATCGGAAACGTATACACAATTCACTACCCGTTTATTTACACTTATATCGGCCATCATTTTTGATAAACACTTCATGAAGCGCAATGAGAGCTCAATAAGAAAAATCCTCATAAATAACAATAACTCAAGTGATAAATTTTTAAAAAAACGTCAGATTACATACATACATTTGTGGTTCTAAGGGTTAAAAATATGTTAAGCATAGGTACGACGGATTCATAAGGAAGGAAAATAATTTAAAAAATACCTGAT
The DNA here is from genome assembly GCA_963576865.1 of Anania hortulata. Classification (NCBI taxonomy): domain Eukaryota; kingdom Metazoa; phylum Arthropoda; class Insecta; order Lepidoptera; family Crambidae; genus Anania; species Anania hortulata. Next base: position 7,716,031 of record OY756389.1, read on the forward strand.
TGGCGAAGTGGGGCGCGCTGGTTTATATCGAACGCAAAGGGTTCCGGGTTTGATGTCCGGTTTGGGTAGAACAGAAAACGAGCTTTTCTAAAGTGGCTTGGATCTGGATCTCTCTGCCCCTGGCAAAAAGTATTGTCTGCTAACTTGAAACAAGAATATCAATTACTTACATTGATTGAGAGCATTTTTTTGTGTGTTGTTTGGCGCATAATATTTATTTATTTATGTTGTAACCAATTCTTAAGGAATTAATAATAATCTACAATATCTTAATTTTTGTGGGAAATCTATATTATATTAAATAAAGGGAATTTTAAAAGAATAGAATGTACATTCTGTACCTAAGAAAACAATCAATTCTCGGCGCTGCACTTAATTTGAAGATAATAAAATGAGGTATGTCTGTCATCCTACTCGTTTGTTTGCGAACGGATTTGGGTTGTTAGTATGCTTTTATTTTCGCGTTTCGAACCCTCATAATTCACGAAGTCCGGTCAAAGGGAATTGCTTGTCGCGGTCGCATGTTTAAAGGCCAGCCCGAGCCTCCAAACCGCTGGAATCCAATGGGACGTCCAAATGAAATGTCTGAAATTCGACAATATGACATTTTACGAATTTATTGTATGCCGTAAATTAAGACGAGGATATAAATTTTATTTTTGTATTTCTATCCCTACGATTCAGATTATGTCATTATATATCTGTCGTAAAATAAAACAAAAACTTTAGAGCTTTTGGTGAATGCCTATAATTAAAGCTCAGGAGATACTTATAAACCGGAATTTAATATTCTACTGATGGTGAGGTAGGGTAGGAGGGATAGGACCAACAACGTTTCTTGCAAGACAGACAGTAAGATTTTTGGGATAAATATGTGGTGGTACGGTATGGTACTATTAACATGATTATATATCAACGTAGTAGTTATTACTTAGAAACTACCTGTTATGAAAATATAGATAAGTATATTTCCGTGCAACACGTGTCTAAATATCATGTAATAAAAAACACTTTAATAGACTAAGGGCCGATTTTTTAATTGCTAGATAAATTTTATTTAAAGAATAAAACAAACTTCTTGACACATTTTCTATACAAGAACTGTCAATATGTCAAAGTTATTCTTGAAATAAAAGTGATCTAGATATTAAAAAATCGGCCCTTAGTTCACTTTATTTTATAAAATATTTTTTTAAGTTTTGCGCACTTAAATTAATTACATATCATAATTTACGAAAATTTAGATTGCTGTTAAGAAGACCACATTCGTTATTTATTTTAATATTCAGCATAATTTTTATGATTTTGTACCATTATGACTAAGCCCTAAGAACGCTTATTGTTGACAAATGTGTTATTTATGATCGGGTTTTAAATAATGAAGTAATCTTTATAACGTTTTTAAACTGGATTGTAAGAAATCGACAAAATCGAAGGGAAAGGCAGTCATTTCGTCTGTCGCGACGGGTCGGTACTTAAAAAAGTAGGGTTGTCACAATTAAGATAGAAATAGAATGTTCGCTACTTGTCAGTTGTCGCTCGAAACCACAGTTTATCCCCAATATCTATAACGTTCCTGTGCTACTTGAGCCAAATCCCAACTCTATGTGGACAAATCTTTCATTTTAAGGTCTTCTCTTTGGATCACTAATCACAATAACAAAATAAACGTTTTATTTTAAAAATGACTAAAAACTAAGTTATTTAATAATTACGATTACTTTAACATACTCACATCATAAGACATTAGTAAATTCAAAAACTGTATTGCCCTTAAGTTTACTTTTTCATTACAGAATTTGGGCTAAGTATAGACTACGATATTATACGCTCAGCTTTAATAGAAAGTGAGCCTTCTGTACCAACCTTTAGTGTGGCTATGCGCAGGCGCTGCCAACGCGGAAAGGTGAAATAAAATTTAATTGTCCGTGATTATTGGGTATTGTATTGCGTGTATACGTCGATCGAAAAGAGCTTAATGGAACAAGTTTTAAGGGTGAATAAAATTAGATCGGTTAGTCACGACTTGTAGAAGTCATTTCATGATTGAGTGGTTTTTAATGATGACTACAGTTAAAATCATTGTGGGTTATTTCTGCGCATAAAATGACTTTGTTTGTTTTAAGTAGCATTCAGTTAAGTAAAGTAGTAAAATTGTACATCTGAAACATCGCATTTTATGGCAGTAAAACATAGATCGCGTGACAAATAAATCAAATCAAAATACATTTATTTCAGTCTAACATGGTTGTGTCTTAGATAGTAGTTGAGACCAGCCTAGTTAAAGTAAACTCCTATGTCAGGCGATCCCGCTCTTCAATAACATGCATTATACATTAAATTTGCTAGACATGTAAACTTATAAACTTAGTAAAATAGAAGTATTTGAAAACATGAAGTGGTGTTGTCAGCGGAAGCAAAAGATCAGCTCGACGTAGAGATAGAGAAAGATTAACGAGAAGTGTTTTTATTTCATTTTATTAGAACAACCAATAAGACAAACACAATTACAAGCAAATATTGGCTTTAGACTGTTGCCACAGCATGCAAAGATCGTAAATGGTTTTGAAGATAGTAAATGAGAAGAGAAGATTGAATTATTGAAAATATTTGAATACAGATGCTGGGGCACATGACGCAACGCGATGACCTTATAAGGATAACCATTTAGTGGAAAATAAAAGGAAATGGGAAGAGAGAAAGACCTAGAAGGTTAAGCTAGTACCATGCGTTGAAACGATTAGGGGTCGAGATTAATAAAAAACCGTAAAATGATTGGAAGAAGACTAATGAAGAGATTAAATAAAAACTCTATCAAAAAAGCATAGCTCTAAAATTGATGATGAGTATATTTATATTTAATGAACTGAGATAATCTCCTTAGTAGCCAAATGTCAAATTCCCAGTTTTGTTCCACTAGGTAAATAATTTTGTTTTATGGCACACACTCTAAAAAGTTTTATTGCACTGGTAAGCTATCTTTCCTATCGTTGTTTCAAACTACAATTTTAAAGCTAAAGTAATTGCACATCTGTGAACACAATATGCTGTGGGACATAAAACTATCTGACTAAATCCCTCTTGACATTATGACTCATGTGTTATCTTTCAAATAACAGTACAACTTTAAAGTCCCGTATTTACTAGATAGGAGACAATTGTCCCGCGACACGTGACGGTACGGTAGAGATGTTGTTCGAGGTCGGGAGTTGTTGGCCAATGTTGCCCGACGTCCCCAGACATCAAGCACTACCGATGAGATGAAAAAGTTAGAGAGATGAGATTTTTGGTGATACGTCGAGCGTCGTTTTGACGTGAATTCGAGGTAATTTAAATAATTGTAAAGTTAAGCTGTTATTGCCTGCTAGTTTTTCCACCGCATGTGGCTACAAACTATCATCTTTATTTATTTATTTTGTACACTTTGACTTGTAACAATGGAAACTTTAGATGCTTAAGTATAATATATTAAATTTTAGCTGAATGTAAAGAAATTATGGTACGTTTTGTTCATAAAGAAAATAAGATGGCGCTTGGGACCTGTGCAACTACAAACGCTAACACCGGTTGGGCACACAGCATTACTTCACCACAGCCTAACAACATTCTGAGTAAAGTTCCGCACTTCCGTTCACGCACTTTTATGTGTATTTTTTTTACTAGAAAGGTTTGTAAAACAAATGACTCAGTTCTTTTTTTATCCTATCCTATATCTATTATAATTTTCTGATATAAGTTAGCTAAACGACTACAGTTTAAACCGCTATTTTTAAATTAGGAATATTTGTAATAAAGTTTTTGTATGTACTTGATACTATGATCAAAATTATGAAATTGGTAAAATTTTCACACATCTCACTTCTCTAGTCTGTGTACCATCAATTGCCCGATGCAATTTGATTTCCTTAGCGCAAGTTCCACAAAGCAATTAAAGTTACAATGCCCAATAACTGCATTATGCTTTAGTATTCTATAAATCCTGAATATGTTAGAATACTCGTTAGAATTTACGTTGTCTGTGAAATATAATTGAATTTGAACATTCTTACAACTACTCGGTGGGACTTAACAATAGGTAATATTAATGAAACTCAGGAATTCATTTATTTATTTACATGAACCATGGTACATGAAGATGATTTTTATGAATATTCCGTAATGTCTCGCTGTATTTAAGATGGCATGTAAATATTTATAATTATATGACATCATGGTACATAAAAAGCAATTAAAAATAGGCAAATATTGGTCTATGTAGATTTTTAAAAATGGTAAATTTAATTATTTTACTGGTCCTTTGACTGATCTCTGGCATCTTTAAATACGTCTTTTGATTGATCTCAAATATTTAATAGTGAACTCAATACTCTGTTTAGACTATCTATCTACATTAAATATATGGCCACTTCTTACAAGAGATTAAATGTTTGATGTCATCATTCCCATCTAATAGAAATCACGACAGCATCTTTTTACGACACAAACGCTGGATTTCATGAGCCTTTGCTTTGTTTCCTACTATAAGTGTTATTGAGGAGCGTACACAAACAGCGATCTCTCTGGTGTCAGCTGTCGCCGCGTCGTGGGTGGCATCGCTCTTGTTTCCCCAATAATAAAACCAAAAAATATTTAAATCCCCAAAGGAAATTAGTCCCTCTAAAACATCGTTCGGACATGTGTTACTTTTTTCGCTTTAAACATGTCTCCTGGCAAGATTTATGGTCTGGTTCCCTTTCCGATCTTGTGGTCAAGAAAACGTAAACTGTTGAGTTCAATTAAAACGAGGTTTTATAAATCAATGTAGGCAGATATCAAAAAATCCTGTCTAGAAGAAATTAAAAAATGCTACTTGCTTATTTAAGTACAAATAAACTAGTGTGCAATTAAAAAATCCGGCTACTTAATATTTTTTTACATAATCTCCTACATTTCTTGTCTAAAAATATGTGACTAGCTCTATTCATTTCTAATAGCAAGATTTTCTACTGATAAGGGTATTTCTTTAGAAAGTTAAAGTTCGCTGCAGCTGTTTTAGCATGGAAACGGGCTAAATAAAGATTTTCTAGAGAAAATCTAACATCGCACCAAGAGTCTATGTAGGAAAGTACGGTACTTACAGAATAGGCATGTTAGCAGTCTAAAACTTAAGAAATATAGTATACAGCCATTAAGTTGTATTTAACAGTCAAAAAACTAAAAATCTGTCCTCAAGAGCAAGGCACTACAAGATGCTTAATTTTTTATTGCATCGGTTTATTTGATCAAAACCCTTCTTCAAAGTATTTGCCAGGGGATTTCTAGTAGTTTTAGGGAATGATAAGGAGTGTGTGCGTGGGGTGCGCTGGCGCAGGTAGGGCGTAGCACAGGTAGCACAAACAGCTACTGTTCGCGTCCTGAGTACACAGCTTACTCATAGGTACAATGCAAACATTAGGCTAGCCATGATGACAAGGTACATTGAGACTCGTTTGCTCAGGCTTTAAAATACCATAAAGTATCCCATAAAATAGTGTTAAGTGGAAGTCCAGAAAGGAAGCACCCATAGGAGAGGAGAGGAGAGGAGAATCCGAATCATAATTTTAAAAAACTTTGGGCTTCAACTGTTTTATGGCGCAATGGTTTCAGATCGACGCACAATTTCGAATCTTTAGCGGAAAAAATAATCTCAATAAGTGTACGTATCTTAATAATTCATTCTCTGTGACGAATGTTGTACTTTATGTCAAATCAAGGATTGAGAAAAAATACGAAAAAAATCGCGAGACTTAGGTACATCGGGGTGCTTTATCTCTGGACTTGCATTTGTCATGGCCTCGAATTTTATTGGCCACGGTCACCCCTCACCATACCCTGGCGCATGTTAATTTATAAAAAATCGTTTTTCGGATTGCTCTGTCTAGGAATAGTTAAGAAATTACTCTTCATTGACTAATTAAAGTGACAAGTGTGCAATCGCTACTGCGCCAATCAGTCTAATTTATACTTGGTCCAAGATCGGCATGGTATTCTGGTGTACTTACACCATAATATTGAAGCACCTTAGCAATTCCCAGGTCGACACGACGGAAAAATAAGTAAAACTTTACATTTTCATTTGATGTGTTTTTATATAATATTTAGACGCTCGTTGTAATAAGTTTTCATTAGCTTCCGCCCGCAACTTCGCCTGCGTGGAGTTGGGTCTGTCACTTAAAGTCTTTATCAAAGACCAAATAATGCATTATTTTAAAACAAATATGATAACTCTTAAAAATGTATATGCTTTGACGGACATCTTTTTAAAGGGAAACAATTTCGTTACACATGAACCTTTCTTAATTTTAACCGTTTACGCAGCGCACGCAACAAATACTTTCAAATCATCATCATATCGTATGGCATTTATAGCTGCTTGAATCCTAATTTAGATGTCGAGTGCTAGTTGAGCTATGTTATGCAATAACATGTCAACCCCAGAAAACCAAATCCTGAGAAATGAAAGGTCAAATAATTTTGCAGATTTAAAAAATAACCTTACCTATTTGGGTAGTGAAGTGACTTTTGCTTGTTCGGTGGTATTGTAGGGAGTGATTGTAACATAGTGTAAATAGTTGATATTTTGAGAGTGATAAAAAAACAGCTTTCTTTTTCATAATTTGTTTATTGCAAAATGAAATCAAGAAATTGGACTTATTGCAATAAGCGTTTAAGCCTAAATCGCTTATTGCAAAAATCAACCGACATTATTAAAATAATGCAACAATCTACTAAATACCTTTGAAGGGTTATTGCGATTTAAAAAAAATATAGCAACAATTGTTTCCTCAATCTTTGCTCTTGATTAATACAGTCAAAATGACAATTTTAATAGTATTAGTATGAATTCGAAAGTCATAAACTCAAAAACTTAAAAAATCAAAAATAGCCCAAAATAACAAATCAGTTTTCATCATTTTCAGAAACATTATCAAAGTCTTCAGCATGAGAACCATCTACATCTTCTTCCATAGTTACACCCTGAGCACCCTTTAAAAAGTCATAGAAAAATCTGGCGTCTGCAGGTACAAGCTTTAATAACTCTCGTAAGTCTTTTATTTTTTCTTTACTTAAACTCTTTCCATTTGGGCAACGTCCCGGTAAATCAATATTCTTCAGTACAGGTTTACGACCTTTTCCTGCCTTTTCAATGTTGACAACTTGGGGTTCTTCGTCCAGATCATTCTTTATTTTCAAAATATGGGGAGAATCCTTTTCCATTACAATTTCGTGAACATTTAGCCAATTCACTTTATTTTTGGCGCTATCAAATTTTCTATTAGTTATAGCTTTTTCTAATAGTTCAACAGACAGCATGTCGGGCGATAGCATTCGCGTAACCTCAAACTTCTTTTGCTTTTTACTCATCGTAATGCTTTCAGCATAATCTTCTAATGTGTAAAGTCTTTGTTGCGTTTTCAGTCGAGTTTCTATAACACCAAAGTTCGCATCATTAGGCAAGAAACTATGGCCCGATAGAAGGAATCGCATTGTAATCGACTTAAGCGATGAGTGATGTTGCATAGTATGAATCAACATGAGGACTAATTTAATGCTGCGGTTTTGTCCCCCACACGAGTCTGACCATAAAATCAGTTCCGTTATTGGATGTTGTATATTATTTAAAATGTACTTTCGCAAACAGGATCCTACTTCTTGTGTGCCTTTACCACCTTCATGTTCAAGCCATAGATTAAAAATAGATCTTTTGTTACTACCGATATAAATTCCCAAATTGTACAAATTCAATTGTCGCTTGTAATAAGCAATATTAGATGGTATCTTTGGAAGTGGGTGTGTTTTTTGCATGTCAAAAGTAAGTGTTTCTACAGACTCAATTTCCAAAGCAATTTTTAGATCCTCATTCATTTTATCTCTGAGCACTGAAGCTTTACTTAAATGCACATCGCGTTTCTCTTTTAATTCTTTAGCATCTACACTTGTTAATAATTTCAGCTTGGCTGCAAAAGCATCACAAGTCTTGCATGTGTCGCTTTTTGGAGCTTTAAATTTCAGATTGAATTTTTCATAGAATATCTTCTTATAAGTTGCAAGAGTCGGTAAATTTTCTTCAGTTGAATGCTTTAATTTAAATAAGTCATACATTTTGAAAAGATTAAGATCTGTGTTCAAATAACGACTATTAGTCTTGCCTCTGCAGTAGTGACTGATATACTTTGGAAAAGAATTAATATGGTCAACTATTTTCTTGATATTTTCCTCACTCGTTCTATTATTTCCACCACTAGCCATTCCTCTGTTATCTTTTAAATCGGATGCACTATTTTTCTTCTTCATTGCAACATCTATTCTACTTTGGCAAATGCGTAAGATTTGTAAGAACGCTTTCTTACAAATTTCATTGTCATCAAAGAAATATTTTCGAGAAACCATTCTCTTGGAATCTTCAGTAGAATAACATCTAGATTTATAAGTTTCTTTAACTTTTGCACAAATATAAGCACATCGGCCCTCATATGACCCAATAGACCAAAACTGATCAAATATCCTTTTTCGGTCATCCACTGAAATTATTTCCGTGCATTTCTTTTTACATCCACAAGAAAAAGTCTGATCAAAAGTTTTAGGTAATACTTCTTTTCCTTTTGCATTAATATATTTTACATTTACATTAGCTCTTCGTTTCCGTTCTTTTCTTGACTGGTCTGCGATTTTTCGTTTCCTACCGCGCTTAGGTCTACCTATTACATTTTCTTCTAATTGTGTTTTTGCCACAGAAGTTTCAGTATTTGATATTTGTTCTCCCGTATTATTTATAACGTTGGATTGATTTTCTAAATTCTCTTCAGTAGAAGTTGACTGTGTGATCATGTCCGTACTACTATTATTATTGCCATTAGTTATTAGAGTATTGTAGTCATTATTACAAATATATTGAGTTTCAGTTTCATGAAGAATTGTATTTAACATGTCATTTTCATTATTTTGGTTACCATGTATATTGTTACAAGACACGACTTCTATTTCTTCTATGATTTCGTTCCCTTCGAGATCGTAATCAAAAATTGTGGAATGTAGACTTTTTTGAACAACATCTAAATCATCTAATTGTATCAAACTAGGGCTATGTATTAAATCTTCTGTTGTTTCAGTTATGCTATCTTTAGGGTTTGGGTCACATATAAATGCAGTATTTTGAAGCTTAAGAAGAGGATCATGTTTTAACCGATGTAGCATGGTTACTTTACTTTCGTGAGTTTCTAAAATATCTCTGAGAGGTTCTTCTTCAGAGTCCGATTTTTCATTAGATGCATGCTTCTCACAAGCCATTGCAACTAACTTCTGTGCTCTAGAGTTCATGGTAAATGGGTACCTACAACAACATAATAAAAAATCAATTGCTTCATAGCTATAAGAAAAACAGTTTATTTGCACGATATTTCTAACATTTTTAATGCATTCAATCGTAATAGGTTTGAATTTTTACCTAGAATAATGGCTTTAAGTACCCTTTTACCCTAAAAATAACGAGAACTTTTAAATATTTAATTTGCAATAACCAGTTAAACCTAACAGTGAATTATATTGATGTTATTATAGTTAATTTGGTAGTAAATCACCTAGTTAATACACTAATCACTCATTTGATATGACAGAGGAAACCAAATTAACAACCAATTAATGTTAGTAATGCAGAAAATAATAAAAAAAACTTTGGCAAGTTACCTTCGTATTCGTTGCCACAAGTAGAAATTTAAACCTTTTAAATATAACTTCAAAGAACTTTGTATTTTTCAAGCCACAGAAAAACCGCGCACGTTATGACAGGTTTGTGATCGCTTATTGCAAAACTGTTTAATAATAGTTTTGTGAACTGCAGAAATAATTTTCTAACTAGATGGGGTTTTATGGAATAGATACGATGTTGTCCATTTTTTCAGACGTAGAGAGTACCGAGAACAATAACTAGATGGCACTATCTCAATATGCGATTTTTTGTGAGTTGACATATTATTGCATAACATAGCTCAGTTGGCGTAACCAGTCCTCAGCGGCTGGGGTAAAAAGATACTTTCAAATGGAATATTTTTTCTAGAGTTATAACATTTTTCATTTAGGCTCCGCTCCTATTCGTCGTAGCGTGATGCTATAGCCAATATAGCTATAGATATAGTGTTGTGGTACCGGTCGTTGTTTCTGATTTCTGTAACACAAGTGCTTAAGCTACTTATCATAGGATCAGAGCAATGTATGTGATGTTTTCCAATATTTATTAAATATTTATATATATATTTTAAATTTAATGAGTAGTTTTTGAGGTTAGCGCGTTCAACTAAACAAACAAACTCTTCAGCTTGATAATATTAGTATAGATAAATTCAATAAGAACAATTTTATAAGTAAACATAAAATCAATAGCAACAATTTTATAAGTAAACATAAAATCAATAGCAATAATTTTATTGTAAACTCAGAAAAGTTTGTCCTTACTATGGTCAAAAACGTGGAGACCCTGTTTAGGGTTGATAAATATTGCGTTGAGTCTTCCAGATAACTATTTTTGAAAGATGCTATTTAATATTTACTTATTTGGAAAAAGTATCATCCCTCATTAATGTCTTAAAAAAATAAACTAAATAAACCTGAAATATACATTTGCTCATATAGGTTAAGTAAAATGGAAACATGATAATGTATCAAAAAATGTTCTGAACAAGGCGAAAACCACAAAATAGCAACTAAATGTCCCAAACAACATTCTGAACCATGGCTACAATTGCGAAACGCATACTGAGCAATTTCGTGGAGGAATTAACCTTGTTTATTCTCTGCACTCAAGTAACAACGGCCCGCTAAACGCTTGCCCAAACAGCCCACTGTCCAACACTTGTGTACTAACATTTTTTTCACCCTGTATTTATTCAGGAGAGGCCTTCTCGAAACTGATGACAAGAGATTAACGATATCTAGAAAAAATGCATAGAATTATTAAAGCTTACGATTACGATGCTATTTTAGAAGCGTTACAATGTAAAGTGAAGTGCGGATATGTATTCATTGGATCTCAGAGAAATTCTTTGAACTCTCGAATACTGTAACGTATTGTGCAAAGACTTCGAGCCCACGTATGTAGTCCTGTCCATCTGTCAAAGCAACATCCAACGACCGTCTGGTGTATTGGTTCACGCTCCGGACTACAAAGCCAGCGGTTGCGGGTTCGAATCCCGCAAGGGGCAAATGTTTGTATGATGAGCACGAGCTTTTGTACCTTAGTCATAAATGTTTATAAAAGTATTTAAGTATGTTTATACGTTGTCTAGTCGCCATAGTACAAGCTTTGCTTAGTTTGGGGCTAGACAATTGGTGTGATTGTGAAAAACAATTTATTTATTTAGTATTTATTTATACAATGCTGTTCCTATATTTTCGATCCAGGCACCATTCAAGAAAATTGGCCAAAAGCGTTTTCTAGCACACTCAGAACCGAGCCAGTTTATAAGATAACTAGTTTTTGCCTGCAGCTTCGATCGCGTTAATGTCTGGTTAATGAAGATTTAGAAAAAAAACCGGCCAAGTGCGAGTCGGAATCGCCCACCGAGGGTTCCGTACAAGCTTGTAGGTATGCGAATATTTCGTCCTTAACTGAAATCGAGTCTCCAAGAATTGTACCGCTTTTTCCAAGTTTTTTTTTGTGATGTAACAACAAAATACGCTTTTTGGATTTTTACTTTACTTTTGCTGTAAGACATTGCTTCTTACAAAAAGGCTTCGAACTTTTTTGTATGAAGCCTGGCATACCTCAAGTTGCAAGTTACCTTAAACAAAGCTATTTTGATGTAAACCTAGCACCTATGAAACATGCGTTAATCGAAAGAGAAAATAATTACAACGTAACTTGAGGTATGGCAATTAGGTTCGATGCCTTTTCATGATTATAGGTCAACAGATAAGGTTTAGTTTAGTAATTAGATTAGGACTAGACTACTATAGGTTTTTTTTTATTCCCTAGCGAGTATAAAAAATGCGACAAACAACCGTATCTTTTGATTGCATCGACTTGTTTTATTTTTTACACTTGCAAACATTTCAGCATACCTGATTGAACTTGAAACATTTTATAATTACAGTATTATTGAAATACAACTAAACATAGAAAAATAAACGGTAACAGTCAATGCTTGTAAGTAAATAAACTTATATAATAAATATTGTTTTCCATTATTGTTTTTTCGGTCTACCACGGGTAAGTGGAACGCGAAAGGATGTCTGATATTAACTATACCGCGTTGTAAAATTGGCTTAGCGCCATCTATCGAGTTTAATAGTACTATCTTGGGAACATTTCCTTACATCACAAAGGCCACTTTCGTTTTTCTGTAGTTCATGCAACATATTGCAATTTATTCATCTCGAGGCCGAGATTGACGACCGTCAAAAAATTTATTTTCATGTCTTTTGGGAATAGTATTTTTTTTTGGATGCAAGATACCATCTGTCCTTTCGTACACTCTTCACAACGTGTATGCAAAATTTCATGATGATCCGTTGATTAGTAAAGACCCTGAATGCGAAACAAACAAACAAACTTACGCATTCATAATATTATAGTACTTAAGAAAAATCTATAATTGTTTTTTAAATTGACCCAAAACGGAATAGAACCTAAAAATTTGTGCGTTCAAGGCGCATCTCCACGCCATAACGCCAATCGAGTGACGATGAACCTGGCATAATTGTGAGTCAGCTGACAATACAATAAGTGTCTGATGACTGGGAAACCACATGTCAGTGTCAGTAATACTAGCTTGGAGGCCTTTGCCTCATTCAAAGACAAGTGTAAAGGTAATTATTGTAATCATTGTGTTTATTGTAAACACAGAACCGTAAATGTTAGCTGCGCCGCGTCCATCATTTCGTTTATTTAGGGCGTCGAAGCACGTTCGTAATGTGTTTCTGCTGCAGGTCATATATTTTCTCGCCCCACAAACGTCAAACTGTCGCTAGACAGGTTATTGAAACAGGCTATTAGTGAACCTAGATATCCATGATGTAGATAATAACCGGCGCCAGACAAGTTTTCACAAGACTTGAAGTTATTTGTTTGAAAATTACAGTATATTATCCACTTCTAGCGATTAATTAAATCAATGTCGGTTTTAGTAATTGAAAAAATGTTGCTCGCCCATTAATTCTTTAATAACGTGGTCAAGTCAGACGAGAAAGCGAAGCGGTACTTCCAATGGTAAGTAAATTTGCTAACCGGTAGGTGAGATAGTTGATAAAATAATAAAAACAAAAATTCAATTAATACAAACATCGAGTAAGTAAGTATTGGTTTTAAAATGTTACAAAAAGTCTGTGTCAAAGCCGATGATAGAGTAATCAATGACCGGTAAAATCTTGTCAAAATTCGTTCCGGGAAAACTTCAGGGTTCGGGAATATTCCTGGGAGGCGTTTGCCTGGTCACACCGGCGTCACCGTCCATGACGGATTAATGTAAATAATCGCGTTGGATCGCCGCCGGCCGATCTAGCGTGAAGTCAGGAAGCACGGTCTGAGCCGTGACTGACTGACTGCACGGTCATCTGCTGCCTGGTGTCCACTGCCCGCAACGGGACGATACTAAAACCAAATTTAGAAAAGCTTTTATTAACATTATTAAATGAGCTTTTAGAAGTATAGTACATTTTCCTTATTCTTAATTTAAATTATCTTCTAAAATAAAAAGTGTAAATTGATAAAATCTAAAGAAAACCGATCGCAATACAAAAATAATGAGCAATAATCGTTAATTTTAACATAAACTAATTTAATGTTGCGAGTACCGCAAGTAAAACTTAACACATGACAAGAAGTAAACATAATTAAGTTAATTTCCATTCATTTGCTTATCTTAATCGATTTTATGCTAATTGAATTCCGATAGTTTATTGCATTAATTAAAATCAATGGTAATGGAAACAGATCGTGAGATAAATCGTAGATTGAAGAGTGAATTATCGATGTCACGCTCGAGGCAAAGTTTGTTCAGCCGTTGTAGTAAAAAATATCTGGGAACGCAGAGACATCCTGCCCGTTCGACTTTCAGTTTTCTCAGGAGCCGCACTGACACAATTACCGGTGATGATCGATTGTCGGATGTTTACTTTCGATTACTAGATTAGAGATTGCCGACGCGACTTGATTGAGGTGTTTTTCAAATCGATTCTATCCAGCATTACCTTTTTTTTACAAATACATTGTCTAACTAATAGTTTTGTTGCACTAAAAGTTTTTAAGAGATTTTAAAATAAATAAAGTAAGTAGGTAACTATCAGATGAAACGCACAGCAATATCGCGGGCTATTAAATAGAGTCACAGACAGCTAATTGAAATAATATTTTTCTATAATTCGAAAAACTAAAATTCTTATAGGTTAGCTTTGTTTGTTATCCCTTGGTAAGCCCATTTTCTCACGGAACAAGTAAAAGTAACAAGTTAAAATAATATCAAATACTAAGGCCTACATTTCCTTAGTGGCTTTATAACGATAAGTAAAACATAAGTACAAATTTACATGTGCAGTTAAATTATAAACTATATGTAAACAGGTACGGAACCTGCGGGGCATCATACCCACACTTCCCCAGTTTATTTTATAACAAGAAAATGCCAAAGTCAGTGACGTAGAATCGCTCTATCCATGATGACATTGTTGAAATACATAGTTAAAAAAGATGACTCTATCTCGAAGATTATAAAGTATAAATCTTGCCTTTGAAGACGGGCTTTGGTCAAGAGCTATTTACAACCCATTGTGTTGGTTATCTTCTGTCCTACTAATTGAGTCATCCTACACCAGAATGGTATTGTTTGCAAAACTTGAGCACGGCTCAGCCGGAGCGGTGAGGCGATGTGGGTGGTCCGCATTGTGCATTTGTGATGCCTACTCGTACATAGATACAGATTTCATTTTCAGGTCACGAGCCACTTTGTTTAAAAGATAATAGAAGATCGGATGTTATAAATTAGCAAAATTATAATCGTACTAAATTATGATAAGTACAGACAACAGCACGTCAATCTACCTCAAAAGTCTAATTTTCTCAATTGATATTGATCTCATGTGGCGGACCTTAAGTTGAAAATCAATTCAATTACCATTAACATTTTGGGTAGGTTGACCTGGCATTGTCTGTACTTCTAAATTATAATTATGTTCATGATTGTAATTTATTGATTTTTGAAACTATTTTTATTTACAACACGACATTTAACCAAATTTTACTGTTTGTCTAAAAATCTCCAATACAATATTAGTAATATAATTTTGATAATATTTAGTAATGTAATATAGATGTACCTACAGTATTTTCTAACACTAATAGAAAGTAAGAAGGAAAAAGCAATAATATAATAAACTTTCCAATGAATTACAAAATAATCATAACGCCATTACGGCCGACATTCAAGATTAGAAAATCATGCGTCACAAAGAGATTAAAAAAGTCATGCGCAGACAGGGTGCGTGACGAAAGGCGCATCTATCCGCCATATTGCAGGGGTGGGGGGTGCGGCGCGGGCGCACCGAAGGGCGTACAAATTGATTACAGCGCGGTGACGGACTGACAACCAGACCTCCCACGACGGCAGAACTACAGCTCTGATGCAACTGCCTCTCTATTGTACTGCACATTCGAACTCCCTTCACGGTTCATTTCGATTGAAATCAAAAATGTATGATGGCAGTTGTATGAGCGATCTATGCATCTCTCATGGGAACATGTTATGGTTTGTCCGAAAAAGTATTGTGTTCAGCTTCGGTAGCCGTGGTATTCGTTCCACTGTCGCCCAAATTTGACCCGGCAACCAAATATACAGCCAACGTCATTCAATCCATCATTAAATTGAATTGAAGACGGAACACTTTGTTAATTACCGTTAAATAATTTGGTAGTTAGTTACTAGGAATCGAAATTAATTAAAATATGTGCTGATACACAGATCAAAATACCACACCACCAAATGCAAAATATGGCATCCATTAAGTATGGCGGTAATTATAATAATTACCTCTAAAGTAGCAATATTAGTTTAAGAAGGTTTTAAGTTGATAATATAATAAAATATGTATATTTTAATTAGTATTAAAAACTAGAGCTATCCAATCTATACGTAAGAAGGTCTATGGTTCATTGATTTCGATTCGGTAGGCAAGCAAATCCGTATGACGCTTGTCTAGAAAACTGTCTGGTCTGATATTTCTTTTCTCAATGTATTTGTGTAGGTATTGTTTTCTATAAGTAATTATAATTCGGTATTTAATTCCGTTATCATGCTGAATCAATTAAAAATAAAGCGGTCCCATTTCATAATTGAAATTACTAGACAAGCAAGACTCTCGTTCTATGTAATGTGTGCATCTAATTCTAGGTAAATGGCTAGAGTACAACACTAAATGCCTATAACATTTTCTTATGGCTTGTGAATTAACTAATTAACTGATATGACCTAAGTTTAGTTAAGCATATCAAACCTGTATCAGTAGAGCTGTTTCCTAGCTGCACGATGTAGTGTATTAATTGATAGTAGCCCAGCCCAATATCATACAATATCAATATCTGAGACATCGACTTCAAGCTCACCGACTAAACGTATTCCAAAGAAATGCAGAGAGCCATGGACAGTGTTAAAATGGTAACACAATTATTAAACATGATGAACTCATATATTTTAGCGGCCAAAACGCGCTTTACGACAACAAAAAAATTAGAGTATTCTCATCATCGTTATCATCATTTCAGTTATAGGACGTCCACTGCTGAACATAGGCCTCCCCCAGTGACTTCCAGATTGGCCAGTCTAAAACGGCTCGCATTTAGCGGCTTCCTGCAACCGATAAGATTATTCTTAACAGTAAACTAATAAATATTAATAAATAAATTGTTTCCACAATCTAGCCCCAAACTAAGTAAAGCTTGTACATACCATGGCGACTAGATAACGGATAAACATACCTACATAAATACTTTTATAAACATTCATGACACGGGTACAAATATTGAAAGTATGTATTTTGTCCACTGTTTTTTATTACCTACTCTTAACTTCACTCTTCAGCCAAGCAATAAAACTGCAGTGTACACTGTCTATAGCCCCCAGGATCGTAGAATAAACATTAAGGCTCTACACGAGGGAAAGGCAGATCACGTGCGATCTTTTCCTGCTATTATATCCTTAATTGCTCCAGGATTGGTCATGTTACTCTCTTTTATGGTAACGCGGTCAGACCTAATTGTTTTTATGACTATCTGTTTTTTGAACGCCCAGTATTGGTTTTGTAATCGAGTGTTGGTGGTCAATCGTTTATTGGGCCCGGCTTTGTCTACGGCATTTTAATAGACTGTAATCTTTAATTAATTGTTGAGAAGGCCTATTTCACGTCGCAACTGAATTTATTGAGTGAGCTAGGTCTTGCGTTATAAAATGTTGGATGTAATTAATGTCAAATGTTTAGTTTACATCAAGATTAAAATCTTTATTTAAAGTAATTGTAATACATTTGTTTCTTTTAGCAGTATTTATTTACTCTGAGGTTTTAGATTGGTATTGAAGTTATGAAAAGAACTGAAAGAAGCAATGATTTACCAAAACGTGTACTTTTAGGTTTATTTTAAATAATAAATAATAATAGTTACTTATATAAATTCCTCCAACAATAATACCGATCTAACCCAAATTAAGACCGACCTTGTACTGAGGCGACTAAATAACAAATGATTTAGATGTTTGAATACATTACATGAGATCCATGATCCAAGTAAAAATGCTTACATTTTCTCCTTTGATTAGAACCTTCGACCTCTTGGTTTCTTAGTCTGAAGAGCAAACTACTAGACCAATGGCGGTCTTCATACTTATCGTATGCGTAATCATACGTGTTTGTAAAATAATATAAGGAACATTAAAAGATTAACTCTAAATAATAGATTTCCATAAGACCAATTATTTATAACACGGAATCGTTTAGATTTTAATACATTTATCTAAATATATAAAAATGAATCTATTTCCCTTGGTCATTGCATCACGCGTGAACCAATGGAACTATGTATTTCGCTAATTCTTTTTTGTTGTGTTATTTATTGCCAGGAGAAGGATCTTTTGAAAGAAAAAAATAAGAAAGTTGCACAGAAGATTATTTATGAATAAACTAAAGACCTAGCAAACGTAGTCGCGGGCAACAGCTAGTCATAGCATAAATAAGTTGCTCATTCCCTACCCGTACAGTGGCTTTACTGTTTGTTCTTATTACCGTTAATGAAGCCTGACGAAAGGGCCAATAAGGAGGAAGGCACGGAGCTCACAGCAACTAAAGCCGCGTGATTTGTGAGCTTACTTCACGTAGCGGTAACCCTTTTGTTCTTCTCGCCCTGGAAGGCTACTGGGTAATAAAGAACTTAAACAATACCAAATAAAAATTCCAAATTTTGCGCACACAATGATGCCGGAGTTGACAAAAGCAGGCAAGAGGTGCAAAACAATAACTGAATATGCTACACTACACGAAATACAATGTCGGCGTTTGTAAGGATTTTAAATTAGTACCTAAGTGTTTTTTTCTCTTAAAACGTTTCATCGACCGACTTAAATTTTTGTCATTAAAATAACAGAAAGGAAAAACATGAGATCCGTTAATAAAGCGAGCATGGTATAATTTGTATATAATCGTCATGAAGTTTTCACAAATCATAATTTTGGCCTTAAAGGCCTGTGAGGTATCATTTCCCGGAAAATTTTATGAATGCTCCGTTCATCATGTTAATTGAGCAGTCAAAGTCAGGAGTCGCGAAAGTGTAAGGTTCTCGCGCGACGCGCAAGCGTGTTATCAGCGGTAATAAGGAAGGCGCGCGCGCATGCGCTCTGAAGCAAGGACGTTATGGGGCTGTTATGATAGCTCTCGGATGCCTGTGCGACCGCTAGTGGCTCCTTTTATGGACCTTGCGGTGATGTGTAACTAGATGTTGCTTGAGCTAAAAGCTCCATACATATCTTTTTGTAACTGCTGGACATGATAGGTAAGTATTTTTATTTATTTATTTAAACTTTATTGCACAAGTAAGTACAATTGGCGGACTTAATGCTATACAACATTCTCTACCAGTCAACCTTGAGGTAATGCAGATAATGTAGTCAGTGGCGGAGTATGTATGTATTTGACTAACCATTCATTCATTCTTGCTCAGTGCTCAGCTCTCAACATAGATAACATACACCACTGAATTGGAACGGAGCGTGTCATACCTGTTCTGAAACATACACAACTTCGCCACAATCGGTTTAGGTTAATCCTAAAAATATAAATAAATATTGGGCAACATCACATACATTGCTCTGATCCAATGATAAGTAGCCTAAGTACTTGTGTTACAGAAAGCAGAAACAACGACGGTACCACAACACCCAGACCAGAGATAATATTATAGAAAAGCTATATTTCTACATTGAATAACCGGGAATCGAACCCGTGACCTCAGAGATAGCGACACCAAGTCCGGTATGCTCGCCTCTCGGCTACGGAGGTCGTAATTTGCCTCTACGTGAGAAAGTACAGATTCAGTGGCGCAAATGACGCTTCAGATGGCTCGCATAAATATTCGACAAACATATTGTGCACCGATTGTGCTTTCGAAGTAAAAAATTATCATCCTTTTTTACGAGGTACCCAGACAATGTATTTTGCCAGGCGTCTCTCAGACAAAACCCTATATAAAGTTCGTTTTCTAAATTTACCCGAACTAGGAATCGAACCGGGGACCCTGTGCGTTCAAGGCGATTCATCGGTCACTACGCCAATCGGGTAGTCCAGAATACTCACGTCGATATTCACATTTAATTTTCGAAAGACGCATAGTTTAGTATTCAGGTATCCGATAAAAGGATTATATGAGAGCAATTTTGCAAGTGGGTTGTCTACCTACGTCAAGCGCAGCCATCAACTTTTACTAGCCATTGTGCCTAGCGAGCTGGGGGGCGCTGACGTCACAGTAATTTGTGGTGACACCCCTTATTAGGCACTTCGGGCCTATACTTGCGTCGTATAAAGCCTAGCTTACACCCGCGAAGCACATAGTCTATAAATTCGAATGAGGATCTTATAGGCTCATAAAAATTACACACTTGCTACTGGGTTTATAATTTGTTACGAAGTTTATTTGCCTATAACTTGTGAATAGATGCCTAACAAAGGATAATCTTATCTTATGTTCCCGTTTGTGCACCTAAATAAAAAATCGGTCAAGTGCGTGTCGGACTCGCGCACCTTGAGAGATCCATAGGTACAAAATGTAGACTGACTAGGCATTTTGTAGTGATAGCTCTAAACATTGCGTTAACCAAAGAATAAGTCCAGTCAAAGTACAATCTTAACTGTGCCGTCGGTTCTCAAAGTCAAATGTAAGTTTGTAATCGCAACATTTTTTATGTAGGTTATGTGATACTATATTTTAACGATTTTTGGATAAGTTCACTGGTGCTTGACCCTGATTCTTGTCAAATTTTATGATTCTAAAGGATCCGTAATAAGTGATGTTAAAGCATTTAAACGTTTACAGAATATGTGTTTCTTCTAAAGTTAGTCTTATTATATTTAATTCAATTCATTCCCAAATAAAAAATGTTATTATGTTTCAGCAATATGTTTGTAGCTCTATACAAAAAACGGTAATATATACAAGTACCTAATAAAAATCGGCGAACCGTTAATTAGGTTAGCGCTAATCAATATCAATTTGTGTCACGCGGATTTGTGTGTATCAGAGAGTCCGACTCCCACTTGGCCAGATCCTACATTCGTTTAACTCGTTTATCTTGGCCTAGACTTTTTGTATGCCCTATTAATTTTACGATTGAATATGAAGCCGTAAATCAGCTGGCGACGTGGCGAGACAGAGCGTTTTTGCGACAATTAACATATTATGCATTTATTAACCTCCGCTCGGCCATTGTCAATTAATGAGATTAATAAGGGCTTCTTAACTTTTGTCCGTCCTTGCGTTGTGTTCCGATGAGTAAGTGGAACGACTTCCGTGAGCTAATTTCATGGGGAATTTATTGTAAGTTGCATAACTTTTCTTCTCGATAAACACAAAGACTTTTATTTATGGTACAATTTTAGAGTACTCACTTGTACCTAAGATCTTAATTTCGATTTAAATTACTCAAATTATTCGTTTTGTGAAGAACTTAAAACTAAATAATGACAAATATGAAAAAACCCCTTAAAGAAAATAGTTGTTCGTTATTATCGTTTTCGTAATTATTTAAAAGGTAACCAAAAGCCAATATCCTGTATTGCACCTTTTAATATATATTTTTGTGATGTAAATCTAAGTAGCAATACTGACAGTTTTAAGTTCAAGTTCGGTTGGGCAAGTGTGCGAATCGTGTGCGTATTAATTTTCGTATTTTATTGTAAAGTAGAAGCAACTAGAAACTGCACAAGAATAGAAAATTTAAGTTAATTGTAAGATTCCGTGACGACCTTCTCAAGTCCAAATTTAGCAGTAATCAGGTGAGACCTATCTGGGCCCAGCGCTGGGGCAAACCGTTGCTCTGCTGCTCGTGGCTGACGCTGCCACATTGGAGGAATCAGTTGAGCCAGACCGCAATCTTGGTTGTTAAGTTTGCATAATTACATTTAAAACCTCCACAAAAGAAATCATGAAAATAACACAATAAATCACATTAGTTTTTCGTCGTTAATTAAAGTCCGCTATTCGTTGGTTTTTCTGTTCGCATTCAAAAGTATTTTTACCTAAAGCTATTTTAGGGTTTGGTTTGCACCGAAGACGTTATCATCATATAATTATGAATACCTACCTATTAAATTGCTACACTTCATACAATTAACAAAACCCAATAAGAGATTAGGGAAAAAGTCCTACTCTTGAACACTGGTTAAAAAACTCAAAGTCAAGTCAAGAACTGGAAAGGATATAAATGACAAAATAGCAACCACTTTCGGATGGCTTGCAATTCTTAGGCATCATGTAAGCCTCATACGCCCGGTAATACTGTAATTTCAATTCGTAGACCTTTTTACGGGGTCGTTAACTACATCATTATTATAGGTAGGTATTCCGAACTCAACAATGTAATGGTACAACACGTGGGATATGTAGGTAAGTTAGGTATATGCGTTCGGATTCTACTTTAATAGGTCATTGATTTGTCAGATATAATAGTTTCATGAAATAAAAAATATATATCGTGTAAGCTGTAACTAAATTGAGAGTTCCGTAGCTAAGTTTTAAGGTATTCCGTTTTTGTACACCCTACAGAGATAGTTAGTTGATATACTAACCCTACAGTGATACCGTACAGTACAGTCCGTTTTGTACACCTCGCACGCGGACTCTAGTATCAGAATTTTCTAAAAGAAATGTTACAATAAAAAAAAAGCTAATACTAAGTTTGCATCTGACTTAATCTTATCGATAGTAGGTGATGATGAAGGCTGAAGAAGGCACGCTTACGCTGCCCCCTATCTAGAGAGCAGCAGAACGAGCTGACAACTGAGCCATGCAGGAGAGCTCCCACACTGCTGCTCTCTCTCTCTCTCGTGTATTGTTAGTATAACAGAACCAATTTCTCAGAAACACCTACTACTGCTACTAACAGGGCGCGAATGAAAATAACTTATACTATACAGGGTTACATTGAAAAGGGGTGCCAAATTTAAAAAAAAATATCTAGGGATCAATATAAATATAAAGAAGCGACTTAATCGGTATTATTTTTAATAATCAAATTTTACGAAAAAACATTGCTTTAAAATATCAAAAATAAAGTTAACAGAGATTACGAAACGGCGAGCCTACAAGAACCTTACGCAGTGCACATACGGTGCAATTTTTTCATGAATGAGTTAAATTATCCACGCGTACGATTTTTAACAGCGGATAGGACTAATAAAATGCGAAAAATATTTTTTTGTTTTTTGCATAGTTGGCACACCTTTGCAATGTAACCCAGTATAGATCTTAGATCATAGTATGTATTACATTTAAGGCCCTTTATTTTTTTCTTTCGATCATTTAAATACTTATCTTAAGTTAAGCACATTTTTAAATAGGCTTTAAGTAATTTAAAACATCAAATGCCAGTTTAATTTACATTAAAGACAAAATACTTACTTGTTAAAATTTAATACCTACCTACTTATTACTTTGTAATGCATTGATGATACGTGTACCTGCCTACTTTATGTTTATACTACAAAACTTCTACGGAATCCTGATCGACAAAGCAGTTTATATGTAAATCTTTTATTGTTTCTCGTCTCTACAATGTTATGTGAAAATTATCGGGCGTGTTAGATTCGCGGAACAATAAAGAGTGTCCAGTGGTGTTGGCGAGCGCGGGCGCGGCGCGTGTCGCCCGCCGCGATTCCTGCAATAATCTCCTCGAGCGATTGCTCAGTTGCTCTATCCGGTGACGGAGTAAAGTATCGCTAGTTGATTATTGTGTTTATTTGCGCGCGTGTGTTAGTGCGCGCGGGTGTGTGAGCGGTAGTGGCCACCCAGCGCGCGGCCACACGCGTCGCCCACCCACGTGGCAGCGGCGCCGCACCGCGGCCCGCAGCCCTATCGCCATATCGCGCTGCCAAACCCGCTAGCCCGCTATCCGCTACCGCTGGACATCGATACGCGCACTGATTGACACATGCCACTCGGTTGGACCGATCTAATTGAGAACGGATTAGGCTTACAGCATCTCCGCGGGAGATACACGGATAAACAAGCAATTGATTGTAATTTTATTTTACCTTCTAAGATCATTTATCAATTATACAAAATAGATAATTGACGAAAAAAGAGTTTTAATTAATAATAAAATTATAAATTCAATGCTAGCGTAGCGTAATTATTTATAATTCATTTATTTTTCTTACTTGTGTGATATGAAGTGATTCAAATCAAAGTCTTAGTTACAGCAGAGGCATGCATACATTTAAAAGAGGACAGTCGCATTTTGAATAATCTGTGGGCAAAAGGTCATAATGACAGACGTAAGACGTAAGTGTGTAGGGCCACGTTATTTCTTCGGACCCGCATTATTCATTTTTAAATGTTAATGGGTTCTATAGTGAGTTGTTAAGGACGGTTTACTTGAGACAAATGTATAATATATTACGGTTGTATTATGAGTAGGTAATTCTTGGAGTGGAAGATTAATCTTGTTTTGTGTCAAAAGCTATCTTGAGTCATATAATATTTTGTAGTGAAAACAAAGTGCTCTAAATCATTTGCTACATATCGCAGCTGTATTTACAGATGACTGTTTGTAGTTTCGTACCAACCATAACTATTTAGTAAATTATAATGCTTATTTCTAATGCAAGATACCGATGCGGCCCTTATTGCAAAACACCTGACGCGAAATAGCGCGTGCGCGATCGCTGCCGAATTTTGGTGTGCGCACCTCTGCCGCGCTCATTCATACTTTGAACGAGCATTATAATATTCCTTGAGGTACCTCCATTCAATGCACCCGCTACAAAAGAAACCACGTCTAGATGGGAATCTTATCGTAATGGCCTGTAAAGCAATATTTTTATAACCATATTAATTTCATGAGGTTTTTCAATCAGTAATAAGGACTCGATTTCGAAACTCTTTCATTTAGATTTGTATGCAAAAGCTTATCAAAGGTATTTCAATAAACTATTTACATTTTTAATTTTATTTGACGTTTATAATTTTTTTAATACTACCTACTATAATGTAATTAATCAGTTGTAGAAAAGAGCCCGCATTTATTGATTTTGGATCTAGTACAGTACAGTCAATATATTTAAGGCCGAGATCCTACGGTAACCCTGCCTCACCGGGCACCATTAACCAGCAGAACTCACCTAAGGAGAGAAAGATGAAAAGTTACTACTTGTATGAAACAAGTTGGTCTGCCTTAGAGGACGCTAAAGTTTATAAAATAGAATCCAAAAAATCTGAAGTTTAGATATGCCTTAAAGAAAATCTAAAAATGTACATTTTATACCTACTTTAACCCTTTCTGAAGTTAGTACGGAGAAACAATCTAAATCGACATCATTAAATATTATTGTTGAGATCAAAAGAATGAGTGTCCGGCACGATTCGATACTAATAACTGTTTCTGTTTGCCAAATGTGCGGTTACCTCGGATTAATCGGGGGATCAAATACGTACACATTTGGAGGATATTTCAACTCAAAACAAATAAGAGTTATCATGATCATAAACCAATAATCGGATGCCAACTATAAAGACATGAGACATGAATAAAGTTGTTGGTTGAATCTGGATAAATCTAACTTAAATTAATTATGTAAATCCATAATTAGGTACATACATTTAGTATATGGTCTAAAATCTCTACATTACTCAAAGCCTTTGTCTGAACAGTCATCAAGTCTTAAGGAAAACGAATGCAACAGATACTTAATTACGGACGTGGTATTTAACATGATTTAACACTGTCATTATCGAATATGGTATATACCTATGTACCTATTGTCCCGTTGTTTGCTGAAACTTCTAGAAACACCTACTCGATTGTTTTTTTAAAAGCCAGCCCGTGCGTCAAGCGCAATATAGGGTTTTGTAGTATCCCGTTACGATATGCGGTATTTGCTACCTGGTTTTACATAATTAACATCATCATCTACGTAATTTTCTTCTAAAAGTATATTTGCACGTATTAGGTTAACTCGGTATTTGTAAAGCCTACCGTGCTGTGATATTGTCCTTTTAATTTCGTTATACAGGTTGTCCCGTGACTCAAGGGTAACCGTTTAGCACTGGATGGTGTAGCTATGAACCGAACGGTCTTGTTTCACTGTCCAAAG
This sequence comes from Anania hortulata, assembly GCA_963576865.1. NCBI lineage: Eukaryota > Metazoa > Arthropoda > Insecta > Lepidoptera > Crambidae > Anania > Anania hortulata. The sequence continues at coordinate 7,741,879 of OY756389.1, forward strand.
GTTACAGAAGTCAGTTAGTAATCGTTCCAAACGTAATAACCAGGTAACTAACCAACCCAAGTAGAAACGGGACAATGTGCTACGAGTAAAATTTGTTAAATACTTAACGATATTTTTACGATAACGATAAAAAGCTCCTGCTTACAACGCCATCTTTAATCCATTGCTAATCAGCAATGAATCCAGTTATGTAGAGTCGCATTCAAAAGCATTCCACGTTTGTTGCCATTTTGCAGTCCTACCGCAGACATACATAACCAATACAATCCCTTATCTCTATGTACCTTCTTCTGACATTATTTTCAATGGCAGTCGGCGTGTTTTACTCCGCAAGTCGTCGGTTACCGAAGATCGAGTCGCCGCCGGGGCGTGTCCACCATATCGCCATCAATCTGTCCCTTAGAGATATTAGTCACAATTTTGGGCTGAGATTATTGGGAACAAACTATAATTTATTTTCTCCGTACCTTCTTCTTGTCATCCATTTTCGGGTTTACGAATTCGATGTTGGTCCCATAGAAAAAGTTGATGTAATTTAGCCGTAGAATAACCCCTTAAAGTTATATTTCACCTTTTCGTTACACTTTGTATATGTTACAGTTAAAACTAGTTAGTAGATAGAACGCGTTTTTCTTAGTTAGAACTAGTTTTTACTTAATGCCTTTGTTAATACTAGAATTGACTAATGTCTGAATCGAATATCAGTTAAAACTAGTTTCTGCAAGACAAAACGCGTTTTTCCGAAGTGAGTCAGTAAAAACTGTTCCGACCGAGGTTAGAGTTCATCATACCTTATTCTGATTGGCTGCGAAGCATCACCTGATCATCGTACTTTATTCCGATTGGTCGCGAGATGTAACCTGATTCAACAAGTGCAAGTGCAATTCAATTTCTTCATAAATCTCCTTCGTGACAGTGGCTTACCTCCAGATATCAAAACATTATGGCAATAGATGATGTAAGAGTTGATATTCACTATACTGAGCATATCATAGAATATGCATATAGGCCACCGGTTGGTCTTACGGTTGCATGACATATGTGCACACATTTGGTCAAATGTGTCCACTCCACTTTTTGTGGCATTATAAAACTCTATCATAGATGGCTTTTTCGTTGTTTGGTTCACTGTGCCCTCTTCGTCACACGAGGACAACAAATATACCATCTTGCTTGGTTTCGGTTTGAACGATAAAAGTGTTAATGACCCATCATAACAGAACATAGACGTTCCAACCGCTCTTTCTCGGTTATTCTTAAATTCTTCTGGTATTTCTTTTTTGTTAGCACGAAACGTTCCAACTATTGTTAGTTTGTAAGGCTGTTGCAGCAGTTGTTTAGCTAATGGAACAGATGTGAACCAATTATCAGTGGTTACATTTCTGTTAGAGCCATGAATACTTCTCGTTAATTCCTTGACAACATACGCACCAAGGAGTTCTCCTCCTGTATTTGTACCTTTTCCAAGATACGGCATAGCATCAATCATATATCTGGTCCCACTGTCACACATCATCTCAATTTTCAGTCCGTATTTAGCTGGCTTATTAGGGATGTACATCTTAAATTTGCAGCGACCACGGAATGCCAGCAATTGCTCATCGATGGTTACGTTGGTTCCAGGAATGTAATTTTCTCGACATTGATTTATCAATAAGTCCCATATTTTTCGAATTGGCGTGAATGGACCAGACTGAATAGTTTGAATTCTTACAGCCCTATCATCAAACCTGAGACATCTTATAAGGAAATCAAATCTTTCTCGACTCATACACGAGATGTATCGTGTTCCACAAAAAGCTGTGTTGAACAATTCATCACTTGTGAGGTGATTATCATCCAAAGCGGCAGCCAATATTAAAACGCCAAATAAAGAATCGAGTTCCTCTTTGCATACGTTCTTTTGGGTAGATGTGACCGTCTCATACATTTCTTTTCTTATAAAAAATTCAGCATTAGTCCACTTCAAAATTTCCTCACAAATTTCATCAGTCATAAAGGAACGGAATATATCTAAAGGGCTTGTAATATTTTTGAGTGAACGACCTGGCCCTCTAGCCGTGCGGACGATATTTATTGCAGAGGTTCGAGAAGAAGCATGGCCTTTTTGTGTTGACCACACATGACGATTTTTGCCTCGAATGTTAGCTTGAGTCAAGTTTATAATAAGGTTAGACTCTGATAAAGTAGAATCTTCATGAGACTCACAAACTGGAAGAACTTCTGAAGGTGACCTTTCATGTACTTCATCATTGTCAGAAGGTTCATCGTGAATATCACTCTGCACGTCGTCGACCAATAAGTCGTCTTCATTTTCACTTCCAGAAGAACAATCCTCACCACAATCTTCATTTTGTAATGCACGAATTATTTCTTCGTCAGTGATAATCGACCTCGTAGCCATTTTTCACAATTTATGTAATAACTAAAAGAAATAAAAGCAAAATCAACACACAGCATAAAACATAACAAAGAAACAAAAGTTACATAAAAGCTAACTATTTGTCAAAATGACGATCATGCACCCAATATCTCGTAAACAAAATTACTTACCGGCTAAACACGACCATCACACGGCGTAGTCTAGTGGTCACTAAGTTGGCGCGAAAGCACAAAACCGTACGCACAATAATTAGAAAGAGACAGGATGATATTTGTTACGTGGTCGTCATTTTGACGAACGTTAGCTATCTAGGGCAAAGTTTCTTTTTAAAATTTTATGGTTGTGTTCTGTTGATTTATTTGATTATTTTATTTACCTACTTATAATTAATATAGTCATCTTGGCAAATAAATTTAAGTCAATGTTCTCTAAAATGTTCCTTTAGTCTTAGACTATTATTATTTGGTTCTCAGTATCTTAGATATTTTCAATAAATATTTTTAAAACTTATATCTTGTTTTCAATCCCAAATCCGTTTTTCTAGCGCTAGTTTTAACTATAGCTCGATGTAACAACTAGTTTTATCTGAAAATCAAATATGTCAGTGGTAAATTCTAGTTTTAACTGATTATTTCTAGTATTAACAAAGGCATTAAGTAATAACTAATTTTAACTAGGGAAAACCAGTTCTAACGAAAAATGGGTTTTATTTTAAAATGAGGGATTGCTAATACTATTACTCGATTTGATGCTCCATTTATGAAATAATAAACTTTAAAGTGCAATTTTTTTTCCAGTAGGGCGAGGACCCCTCTAAAAGCTAAACTGCTGGCTTGAAAAATCTGCAAAAATTCATGATAATAGTGCATTTTATAAACTTTAAAGGGAAAATATAGCGGTTAAGATAACTATATTAGTTTAGCAGTAATAGTCGTTTAACTTGGGTGTTAAATAATTTTGTACCTAATGCAAATATCTTTACATTCAGAATAAAGAAAAACAGATTTGTTCTATATTGTAATAACGCGCTACTACGGAATCCTACACTGAGCGTGACCCGACACGCACTTGGGGTTTATACGGGAAACACAGTAACAAAACATTTAACAAGTGCGAGCTAGACAGGTCTTTTCAATCCTTTTGTCATAAGAATTTTTAAGTTGAATTTTGAACTCATAAACAGGTAGTTCAACAAGAGGTTGTGGAATTTAATTAAAAAAAAATGTATTACAGACTAGTAATGTAGTTGACGTGGCAAATATTAGTCCATGTAAAAATTATATACGAATAAAAATACATTATGTAAGTGATCAGACTGTACAATTTGGCGGCAACGGTAAGCTCCGAATGGCCAACTTCATTGGGTTTATCACGATATGCGCCCTTACTGGCAGATTAAACTGGCTTGGCCATAATAAAATAGAACGAATCTATTTAGTAGCCACCGGAACAGGATCGAATATTGCATTTTATGAAAATAAAATAGCTATTGCGAGATAACATTTAGATAGAATGCAAATGTGATTTGAAGTAAGTATAAGCCCAATAGTATCCTGCTGATTGGTAAATATTTCAATTACATTGAGTTATAAATTATTTACATAATAATAATTCTGTACGTGTGTATGTCACTGATTTCCTCTTACATGGCTGGACAGCATTAAAACCGTCCGTTTTAATGTTTTTTTTTTGTGAGTGTGTTTAAGTGAAACTCTGAGGTTTAGTTTAACAATTAGACGCGGAAGGTGGCGCTGCCATCGACACAAGTTTCATAGTCGTCATAGTTTTTTTTTTTCGAATACGGGCACAAATATCGTCCGACAGCTGATTGGATGTGGTCTTTGGACAAGACAACGTCTGTCGAATGAGCTAGTATATTTAAATAAAAAAAATATACAACGTTTAACATAGAAGCTCGCTATATTTTAGGATTTGGTTGAACAGGCATGACACGCTACGCTCTGCTACGCTATATTTATGAAACTAAACAACTTTGTCAATAAAACAAGGATGAAATTATGATTTTTTTAAACCTTTTAAATTAAATTGATCAGTCAATCAGGCAGTTTATATAAGAGGACCAAAATTTTTTTTCATAAATGTCGAATGTCGTGTTAAAAATAGTCAACTCTCCTGAAGATCTTATTTTCGCCTTAATTATGTTTGTAAAACACACCCTATCCATCTTAGATAAACTATGCAAACAGCTTATTCAGGGCATCTAAGCAATTACTAAATAATCACATTCACAGCTTTAAGTGTCAAAATTAACATTAACGTGCTTTAAATTCCGTAAATATGTATTTACAATTTTGATTTTATGGTGACATTACCTCATATTTTGCGCGTGATACTGTATTGATTGCGCATAAAATTTGTAAAATACCTGTTATTTTGACTCTAATCGAACGACCAATGTATTTTACAAATAAATGGTAATATTATCCAGCAACCACACTAACTAACAAACGACTCTTATAAACAGTATTAGATACGAGAGTTACAACTTACGACCTAAACCAGTAAAAGAGGACGAGGTAAACTGCATTTATAAGAATTATTGCTAGGATTGGCAATATGTTGTAATTTAGACATTAATGTTGCCACTAAACAAGCACTTTACATTATGATCACGGAATAATTTAGTTACTACGCTTAGTGAACGTATTTTTTTGCATATTTTTACAATATATCTTATAAAAAAGTCAGCGTAGATATCAAGGTAGACAATAGCATTATACGAACTTTCGATTTTTTCATATTATGCGTAGGTATATATGCTATTAGTATATTTATTACTATAATCTAGCATTTGTACCTCGTACCTAACTCATAAGAGACATTTTATATTTTAAGTAACTACCTACTGCTTTAAAAATAGACACATTTAATAATATTTAATAGTAATTGTTCTCAAATAAAAGAGTTCAACGCGTCAAGCTTCAAGGAATTCTAAATTTACATAATCTACATTAATTTGAAATATTTATGTTAGTTAATAGAGATTGCGAGAATACATTAGCTGATAACAAATTATTGTTCGATAAAATCTTATGTAAATACCTATGTATACTGATATAAATATAGGTGCCTTCAGCATAGCACATACATGCCATGGAAGCATTTTCTAAATCTTTGTATGACATAACTATAATTTTGCTTCTAATAACGTGTTACTATAGCAGTTATAAGTTTGATAAAATATATTAGAATAGAGAAATGTTATCAGTGGTCCAGGAAAAGAGAAATAATTTACTAATATTATAAATTAGAAAGTTTATATAGATGTTTATATGGATATGATAGTCAATCACGCCAGAATAGCTGAAAAGCATACAGGTTTACAGGAAAAAAGATTGATTTACTTTTGTTTTGACATAGCATAGGACCGACGTTATTTTTTGCATAGTGGTAGGTTAGAGTTAGGGAGCATACCGGGCGTAGTGTCGCTGTCTCTGAAGTCCCGGGTTCGATTTGCGGTCGGACAATGTAGAAAAAAAACTTTTCTTTATTGTTTCAGGTCTGGGTGTTGTGGTATCGTCGTGGTTTCTGATTTCTGTGACAAAGACTTTGGTACTTACCATAGTATCAGAGGAATGTATGTCATGTTTTCCAATATTTATTATTATTCTTTCAACTTAAAAATATGTAACCTCCTTTTAGAGTTAAGGCTGATGGGTTGATAGGGCCTTAAATACAGCCGCTGGTTGTTAGCTCTAAAGTAGGCAGACATGTTGCAACAAAGTTGTAAATACACTCGCTGTCGTGCGGCTTAAAATTAAGTCATTACCTGGAACGACAAGCGTTATTTAATTAAAGCGGTACAAGACTACAGCGCGATTGTTCCAACTTTGTCAGCTGAAACGACGTCGCAGAATGTTGTGCAAATACCTTTTATAAATAAGCTTAAGACCACGCGAACGAAGTCGCTGGTAACAGCTAGTAAATAATAAATTCTTCCAACAATATAGCCTCTAAATAAACTACGCAAAGCTTAGGACTATTATGGCGACTAGAGAACGAATAAATATATTTATATACATTTACAGATAAATATCTATGATATATATAATATATATATTGTATGATATATATAAATATATATCATACAAATTCTTGTGCTCATCGAAAAAACATTTGCTCCTTGTGGGATTCAAACCCGCCACACTGCCGAGATTTATCCGGAGCGCGAGCGCTAACCTAAGCACTCGACCAGACGATCGTGTAGGTACATACTTTGTAAAAAACTTGTTCGTATAGAATTTCTTTCTTGGACATAACGATACTTTTTATTTATAGCTGACGACCGTCTGGTGTACCTACACTACCTAGTGATTCGCGCTCCGGACTACAAAACCAGGTTGCGGGTTTGAATCCCGCAAGGGGCAAATGTTTGTGTTGAACACGAGCATGGATGTTATAAACGTATTTAAGTACATATGTTTATTCATTAACTAGTTGCCATAATACAAGCTTTGCTTGGTTTGGGACATAGGTTTGGGACTAGATAATAAAATTTATGTAATTGTAAAAAGGTAATAAGAAAGATATTTTGAGTACCTACTTATAGTTATTGCTTCATAAAAATACTCAACACGACAGGATCTTATAATAATTTTATTGCATGATTTATTATCGCCAGGTTTGAAAGGTGAGCTGTACCGTAGGCTCATAAAAGTGATCTTCGAGTAGTTATAAACATTTAATAGGTCTCAGTGTTTAGTAAATCTAGATTTTTATAAGTTTATGGTAGGTGTTTAATGAAGTTGTTGATGGCGAAGGCTGGCGCGGAGGGCCGGCGCGCCGGTTCCGCCGCTCCCCACCTTCGTCCGGACCACCCAGCTCGCTCGCTACATTATTTTATTGTACAATAAACAAATTTATTGCTCCATATGGCTATTTATGTTTTTATTTATAAGGGCTTTTTTGTTACCGAAGATTTTTTAGTAATCTTTCGCAGGTAATTGCGTTTATAAGTTTCTTGCGGTCGGCGCGACGGTCACTTTCAAAACGGTTTACAACCTTTGACACGAGTTTTTGAGGCTTCAGACCGATTTGGAGATGATTCATGGCTAATAAATGTTGCTGCACTAAGAGATTTGTATACATACATACAAATCGCTAAGTGTGTAATCCTCAATTCCTATAATGATAAACGGTGTATTTAAGCGTTTAGCATTATAGAAATTGAGGATTACATAGTACGAAACAAAGGTAAAAATAAACTACTATTTATTACTTACTAGAGAAAACTTGGGTATTATATAATAACACTGTCGATATCTAAATAGCAAAGATTTCAATGGAAACATCTAGCGGACAGGACAACTTAATGTATAATTAGCATAAAATTTAATTGACATCTTACATAGCGACAAACAACATAGACCCGTTCTGGTTCAGCTCCGATACTCGTAAAATACCGATTCTACATACATACATAATTTATGAACACTATAATTCCTAGTAATGCCCCAGCCCAGCAATCGCGAGTATTGATTAAAATAATTAATCTATCGGCGAATACACCTTAAGGGAGCATAAACATACATTAACTATTAATTAGGTCCGGGGTAAAAAAGAGTGGGTATCATTAATGGGAATGTCAGTCTCACGAGCTTGCCATACGCTAGGGTGACACCACTTGCACCATCTGTGGGATAATTTCATTTAAAACAACATATTTTTATTATTTTAATAGCATGTATATTTTCATGATATTGTAATAATATACAGGTAAAAAATTATCGCAATGAGTAAAAGCTATTTCAGAATTGGCCATTGAAAGTACAAAATTAATTTGTCGTGGGGCTGACTTCGATACCGGATTTTTTGAAGCTTTTAACTTTTGAAAAATATTTAATAGCTAATTGTGTACAAGTTTACTACTTACTTTCAACATTACATTAAATCTGTTAATTGTGTATCAATATTATTTTTATACTTTCGTAATACCTTTTAATTTTAATGTTAGGTTAGCAATAGAAGGACATATTATAATCTTTTCTATGAGATCACACATCATAAAACGCCTACTTACCTTGTTTATTTTATACATTATAATTTACACGTATTTTCGCTTTTCTGGGATCAACAAACATAATACCTACCTAATTGTGTAACTGTAATGTTTATGTCCCAAGTTGAGGAACGTGATGGCGACCTTATCAGCGACCAAAGTGGCAGATGTAGTGAATTATAAGGATATTTAGCTCGCTCGTAGCCGCATAGAGACGTCACTCCGCTGTGGACCACCCACAGAGCACTACCACTGTGATACTCAGAAATCGCTGTTACTGTTGATGTAACAGTGATAAATGAAAATAAAATACGCCCTTTGTTAACTTATCATACACCACTGCGATGCTCCTAAGAAGTTCAACAATATTTTATTATTAAATAATTGCTTGTGCCTGAATTGCTGTTGGAAGAGCTCAAATAAATACCAATTTACTCTAATTAGTATATAATTGATTGTTATTATAATTGTTCCTAACTGAAAAATCCCACTAATAAAAAAAATTAAGATTATGATTATGTTTGTAACTGAGTCTGGTGCTGAAAGGAGTATGCTACATAAAACGGCTTAATGGTTTTATTAAACAATAATTATCACAACATCAGTAATATATTGACGACCATCTGGTCTAGTGGTTCGCGTTTCGGACTACAAAACCAGGCTGTTGTGGGTTCGAATCCCGCCGGGGGCAAATGTTTGTGTGACGGGCATGTATACCTAATTTATGGATGTTTATAAATGTATTTATGTATTCATTCATTCTATCTGATATCTAGTCGTATTAATACAAGCTTTGTATAGTTTGAGCTAGATAATTGGTGTTACTGTTGGGGAGTGTTTATTTATATATTCGTGACACCGAACGAGTTCCTATTTAGCAGAACACTGACGTTTATATAATGATTTTGCCAAAACAAACTTTTATTGAAGTAAAACATTAATTTCTTACCACACCACATACTAGTCAAATCGTAAACTTTAGAATCTAGATAATAATGTATTAGGATTAATACCTCCATAGTTTAGTACTTGTTTGCAGGAACGGAAGCCGACTTTTAATTGTCGTATCAGTAAAGTATTATAACAATACCTCATTATAATATTAAGAATAAAAACAGAAACACTTTAACTTTAGAATCTCAAATTACATTTGATAAAGATTGACAGAATTATGCCCACAAAAACTCACAGGAAATCAATAAGTGGTGAATCGCGTTCGCAGCTTAGTGTCAATAAGCGGCAGTCAGGCGCGATGATTCACTAAAGAGAAACATTTACACACGATTAGGATTCTATATCTATTGGGAATCCTACCTTTTTGTTATGATAAAATAGGACTCAAATCTATTAAATTAAAATCGTTTAGAAAAATGAAGCTGCTATATTCTTGCAGCATACCGATGATCATGATCGTGAAACAAAATAATTGTATTATTGTATTGTTAATTGGTTTGATTCAGACTCTGAATCAAACCAATTAACATACAAAAATAATAGACATTATGTAAGTTCCAAATTACCCGACCAACACTAACGCAACTCCTATAATGTAACCAAATTATTTCTGGTACCATACAATTAAATACAGTAATACTGATATTATTCCATTTCGTTCGTGACTGTAATTTCTGTAATTCACCGCATTGTGACGGATATTACACCAAAAAACGTATTATGTTGCATTTCATTTTCGTTGTTGTTGCGTTTCTCTGCGCTTAATGTCATTGCGCAAAGTAACGCAGGCAGGCTGCACATTGCGCATATCTAGGACATGGAATGACACAAAATACTTTCAGGTAGGCGAGATAACTTTAAACTACTTGAAATAGGTATGCAAACATCGTCAAAAAACATCGATGGTTCGATGTATCGATATCGAAATCATCGACCCTGAAAACATTGATGCATTGAAACATCAAAGTTTGCCAAAAGAAAATAAATAAAAGCGTTATTAGTTTAACATAGAGTTTTGAAACAGTAACTTGGACAGTCTTTTTTGATATCTAGTTTTACATCATCCAGCTCAACGCCTGCAGCTTCAAATTGTTACCTGAAACTAACTAATTATACTTATTATAACGAATTATTGAAATTATTTTTACCTAACGGAACTTCGAAATCAAAATGTAAAGAAAACAAGTAGTTGTAGAAATTTAAATGAGCGAAAAAAATAAATGAGTAACTTTTTTGTTCATTATTTCCAATTATTTCGTTCTGCTGACTGACAGTGAGATTGTTAATCGGCTTTACCACTATTTACTACAATGAATTTAGTATCTAGCTTAAAAACTAGTTCACATTTGGATATTACAACGCTTTGGCAAATCTACATTTAGTTAATGAAATTGGAAATTCATATGTGGCTCACGGTACGATCTGAAACCATGAGATTTAAACCATTTTTAGTCAATAATATTTATGTTTTAAAAACATGAATGTATTGTTTGCATCTCTAACTTGAACTCAAAACCAATCTGTCACTTTTAAATCCTATTTCTCCTATTTGACTTATCAGCTTTGTCAAACGAGACACAATACTTTTTTTTAATGTTTGGCCGCCTATTTCGTATATGCTGCCAATAAGTTAGTCACATGTAACTAGATTTAAAACCAAATTCTTTGTTTACCTTATCGAATAGGTACATCTTTAAAGAGTAAGGGCAATCGAAAGAGCTATTAACGTTAAGTTAAAGTTTAAACGAACCCTAGAAAAATAACCGCAAATAATTATACCTCCATGGCTGTCGCAAAGTGATACGCACTTAGTCGCTGGCGCTGGCCAGCTTTAGAAGTTGATATTACGGCCCCAGTTCTCTTACATAATGACGGAGGCAACAAATTGTTTAATTCTGTTTATCGTACGTCTAAGTCGGCAATTTATCCAATTAGGAGCCCGCGCTCGCGGCGGACCACCCACGACGGAGAGCTATTAAAGATAAATTATAAATAATTTGGTAACATTTGCTCTGCCATACGATCTGGGGCTACAGAACTGATATTTGAATACCTGATTTGGTACGCGGAAAAGAACGTTAAAATTGTTGTATTAATATCTAATTATGGGAATGGGTAATAGAAATATTAGTCAAACTATAATCAAGTCTTAAGTAGAAAAAGGGTCATAGATATGAATAATTTGGAAACGTGTAGCTAAGCAGCGCATAGTTTGGCTGGCGGGAATATCAAATTACTTATTGTTTAATAATCATTAAACATGTAGTTAATATCTAATTTGGGCAAATGATTAGTTAAGGTTTAGAAATGTAATAAGTGTTTAGTTTTCGATAGTTTGTCGTTAATTAGTAAATAATTGTAAATTGAACTCCATTCAACATATTAATTAACAATGAATAACCGTACAAAGATAAGGATACATAAAACTTTAAACTCAATTTATAAATCAGTTTTAAAATTATTCTCAACGCGTCAACACACTAAAGTGCCAAACACGCCTTCTATTGACCAATCTTAAGTCGAAGACATGGTTTTAAATCAAGCTATTTACGGCGACAACTGCAGCAATATTTAACGAGCCCGTGACAAGTTTTTATCAGATGTCGCCCGAGGTGCGAAACCGAAGAACGCAATTAAAACACGGCGAATTGATTTACGCGTGGAAGCAGCGCCTGCAAAAACCACTCGCGGCCCATTGACGTTCCGACTTCTCGACTATTCTTTTGAATACTTGACAAGTAGCAACAGATTTCATATTAAGTAAATAAAAGGATACGATCCCTATACAGTTTGTATTGTAACTAAAGATTGGAACGAAAATATGACTCAAAATCGAGGATCTACAGCGTTACACCCGTATCTACGTTTCTACGTAAGTACTTAATAACGCTTTTGTATTTTAATCAGTTTAGTTACGGTTAAGTTAATGAAAATTAAAACAAAGCGCATAAATTAGGACTAAGAATCATTTGGATATAGTATCATGGTCGATAGAAAGGTTAATTTGTGTTTTGCACATGACAAGTTGTTATTACATATTTCGTAGCATCATATGCCACGACTGCTACAAAAGACTAGCTTTGAAGTTATCGGACTAACACAATTTCAACTAGGTTGAGACAAGTCGTACCGTTTGTCGCCCGTCGACAGCAACGACTTTTATTGTCGTTTTCCCCATTCATATTGCTGTAAACACATTTTACTACTCATACGCGCGGCTGTAAATGTCAATTCGTCGTGGGGTTTATTTTCTGCGTCAACTCTAATCCGCATTATCTCTGCTTAGCTATCATATTCTTAGATATTACACAGGCTTAATATTTCCACTGTCGCAGCATTTGATTTTTATTACAAAATAAGATTTTATCGATGTTTGAAAATAGTCAACCACAACCTGATCAGTTAAGAAGCGATCGTTATCTACCTTTGCTACGAATCCAATAAGTTACAATGGGGTTTCGCCACTAGGTATTACCGACATATAATTTATGCAGCTAACATAACTTGTATTTGTCTAACATCGACTCAATATAATTATTATAATAGTAATAACCAATATTTTAGAAAGAAGAGTGAATCTGTGCTTTTATACTTGTCGAGAAAGCAGATTTTGCTAAGATTGGCCGGAAAGTAGGGAATTAAAGTTTTGTGTCTACTGGCTTACGTAATCAATGCCACTGGTTAATTTATCGAATTAACTATCAGGCAGACATCTCAAATCTTCGATGACTAGGGAAAGCTCACGATAGCATTGTAGAAAGTAAAAGTGTAGTCAAACCAATAGCAGTGCAGTTGCTATCCGACCGTGTACGCGCGTATTTCACATCCTAGATCTCATGACCTAACAACGATTCAATCTGAATTCATCCTGAGGCGCGTTTCGTATTTTACGAGGACAATAAATCCCGCGACACACATGCGTCATGCGCCTGCGCCGCCGCCTGTCGCGTCTCGTCAACTGGAGTGGAGTGGCCATCGATCATTGATGTAAGTATGTAACGCTGGAACGGTTTAGCAGATTATAAAGAATCACTGAAAATATAACGAATTTTTTTTTTTACAGTAACGAGTAACATTATTCAAGCTCAAGATTATCTCTGGTTATAGAATGTCAAATTCATTAATTAATATAAATTTCAGTAATACAAAATTCAGTAAACTATAAAATTATCTGTGTAAGTACGGTTTAAAGAAGCATTCGTTTTTTATTTAACAAGTTACCGGAGTCATTGAATTGAATTTTAATTGAATCAAGGATAGGTAGATATAACTAGTACTTACTAATATTTATCCTGCGACACAGGTTAGATAAGTGAAATTTCAATCTAGACGTTTTGAAACGGAATGCTAACGTGCGCACTGCATGGAAAATTTTATGACAACTGTTTTGGACTAAAACACTATTCTGCAAACGCAGGACCTAAAAAAAACAATTAAAAACACGACAGTCGCTATTTAATGAAAAGTTAGTTTTTTTTTAAATACAGTAAGTTTTTTTTTGCAATCGGATTACTTTTGGTATTAGGTGAAATAGAAAGAAAAACAATTTGAATAAAGTGGCGACAAAATGGTAGGTCCACCTGATTATACAAAAAAATAACGCCAAAAATATATGTACATGTAATGGCATTTAATTATATGAACGCCTAACATTTCTTGATGTCAGATTTTGGAAGTAATATTTTTTTTACAAGTAGGTTGTCTAGTGCCACATCCAGTATAAGATTTCAAAGGCAACAATAAATAAGGATAGTCTAAAATTCAAGTCGCCGTGACGCAGTCCAGCATCGCCATAAATTCGTCACTGTCAGGCTGGTGCCAGGCAGCACAGCCCGCCACTGACCAGCATGCGTAAAACTGGCGTCATGCTTAACATATATGCGTGCCATGATAGTTTTTAAAATTCACCGACGGTACACATAAAAGTAATTGCTATGTACTCCTATACATTAATTATTCTAGCGTTTTTAGTTACGCCATGTCCGTCCGTCTGTCTCTCGGTCTGTCTGTCCGCGGCTTAGCTCAGAGAATCTTAGTAAGTACATACTAGAAAGTCGTAATTTCGCAAGGGTATACAATCCTATCCCACTAGAATTATAAATGCGAAAGTTTGTGAGTATGGATGTTTGTTACTCTTTCACGCAAAAACGACTAAATGGATTTTGATGACGACCATGGCCCGGATTAATACATAAGATACTTTTTATCCGGGCAAAGTCAACGCATACGAAGTCGCGGGCAAAAGCTAGTTATACATATAAATCACGCCGACACGCCCAAGTAGTAAAATAAAATCTTAAATATTTTTTTTGGGGTGCTCCCCTACACGTACAATAGGGATGGCCGGTTTTTTTTTTATAAAAACATTAGTGCTTAATCTTTATGGTCTGTCATCTTAGTAACCTATGGTTGAGCTAATTGTGTAAAAATATAATATCTATGTAAATAAATTAGAAAGTGAGGAAAGTAAAATTTTATTTTATTTAAAATCTTAAACTAAACTGATACATACTTATTAATTATGGAACCACATCTTAAAGCAATTGTTTTTGATCTTGTAATGAATTAAATAAAAATTTAATGCCTATACGAGTACATTAACGTTGTAAATGGACATTTAACGTACCTAGGCAGTCTGAACCTTAATTATTATGATCACGTAACTGCAAGCGCCATTTCAATCCTGCTGCATACGCATTAGTAAGCACTCAAGGATCCCATTTAACATGTATGCAACGCTCTGGGGAAAAATTTGGCACTAACCATGTGTGCTTACTATACTCGTACATTATTAATGATCCGAGTATCACTTTCAAACTCTAAAGTAATACTAATACTTATTAATACTCGTTTATTCAGTATATAGGTCCTCTTCTGGGCACTTATACACGTCCCAAAATATAGCTTTACCCTACCACCGCTTCGGGACTACATATTGGTTGGTGATAAGAAGAAACGGCGCAACAAACTCAGTTACCTTTGACAGCCTTTATACAGTAATACAGTTACAAGACATGTAGTAAGTGCGAGCTAAGCAGGTTAAGTCCATGCACTCTTGTCGTTCAAATAACCGTCTACTTTTTTCATAAGGTTTTTTTGATGTGGATTTTGAACTCATGTGCAGGTAGTTCAACAAGAGTCTGTGGAACTTTATTAAAAAATTTAATACATTTCCCCAAGAATGAACAACTTTGTGTCTGTCTGAAGCTCGGAACGGCAAGTTTATTTTTATTCATCATCATCATCATTTCAGCTATAGGACTTCCACTGCTGAACATAGGCCTCCCCCATTGACTTCCAGATTGGCCGGTTGGAAGCGGCCTGCATCTAGCGTCTTCCTGCGACCCTTACCAGGTCGTCTGACCACCTTGTGAGTGGACGTCCTACGCTGCGCTTGCCGGTACGCAGCCTCCATTCTAGAACCTTTCTGCCCCATCGGCCGTCAGTTCTACGTTATTCTCAGTTATTTTTATTACGAGTATTTTAATGATGAAAATTACTTTTTAAGCTAAACAAACTTAGATTTTTTCGAACGTACATAATATTTTTAAAAAAAATTGAGAGGCAACTGTTTATATATTCATATCTTAATATCTAATAGCAATGCAATAATTAAGTCTTGAATTATATTACATCATTTCCATCCACCTAAGAGGTAAAACTTAATTCAGTACCAACCAAATCCTTACCTGACTGATTGTAGCAAACTAAATTTTTCTAATATAAGTTGAGCCTACCTGTTGCTTATGCCTTAGCCAATAATTATAATTGAAATGTTTCACAATGTGATCTCAATTCCATACCTCACGCAGGTTCTAAGAAGATGTCTAAAGCGACACCCCGCTGCGTTTTCGCCCGAAGTGTCAAAATGGCCAGGTTAAACTACCCCACTGGTACAAAAGCTTTTTTAGTCCTAAAAAGCTTGCTAAACAATTTTTGACTTTAAATCAATAGCGCAGAGCTTAGAACATCTTTTTTTAAATCCATTATTACTTTATTGGGTGCATTTGCGGTAATATCTCGCGATCAATCTATTGGTGCTGTTCGAACAGAGTGGTATAAAAGGAACGTTTACACCTTTTTCAGTTCCAGGAAGGTTACGCATGAATTCGACTTGTCGTCAGATGTGCGTTGAGATGTTAATCCGATTGTTCGTTTACATTATAAGTCGTTTTGACTTGTGTGATCAGATTTCTTTAGTCACAATCTCACAAAGCTGATTTAAGAATTTACGAATCATACGATGCGAGAACCTAAATAATTACGCCAGTGACATTAAAATTGTCGGTTTCTAAAGTCTGCAGTTTGAATTTGTTTCATTTAGGAGTTTTAGGTTAAGTGAATCAATTAAGTAAAAAATTAAATTTAGATAATTTGAAAGACAATTTTATTAGGACAGGACTAGCACAACGATATTCATGGTCATAATCATAATTATGTAATGATAATGTAATGACTTGATGAAAAGCAGTCAATATAAATCGGTGCGTATCTGGTGGTCTCTTCCGCTGACAAGTCTTCAATTAAAAGATGCACATTTGACCGGTGAGCTCTACAGTTCACTTAAAATACCATTTGGTGCCATAATTTGATATTTTCAATATCCGTGAAACTAACCTACATATTAATATACGGTCGATTAAAGAAAATAATGAAAACGAGGACATTGCTTTATCTGTTATTTTTTATACGACATTAAAAGTTAATGTGATCGTAAATTAGGTGGGTACTTAAAGCACAGACACAATTTTGGCGCAGACACTTGATTTAGCATGCGATAAACCAATGATATCTTATTATTCTTTGTTTTACTCCTATTATATTTGGACTGCGTATTACTAAAACCCACGCATTTGTTGATTCAGCTTGTGTTATGCAGTGACTTTTCTTACCGTTCGTTGTAGTATTAATCCTTCATTGAATATTTTAATTATCATATTATACTTTAGTGCAATACTCGTATGTAATTTTATGATATTCTTTAAGCGATTAATAAGTAACCTATACAGTAAGAGATTAACGTAACTATTGTTAAATTTAAAAAAAATGTATTAGTAGACTTAGTTGAATTAATCTCTTTAACATCAAAATATCCAACAGATCTTCTTTCCAGAACAATAGTCGGCCCATTGGTTGGTGGTGGTGGCTGCTGGCAGGGCACACCTGATATTATAAATAAATTAATAAATTGTATTTACAATCACACCAATTATCTAGTCTCGAACTAAGCTAAGCTAGTACTCGTACTATGGCGACTAGGTAACGAATAGACATAATTTGAATAACTTTTATAACCATCATGTACATATGGGTACAAATGCTCGTGCTCATCACACAAACATTTGCCTCTTGCGGGATTTGAACCCGCAACCGCTGGATTTGTAGTCCGGCGCGCAAACACTACATCTGGTGTAGGTTGCGGTCGTCAAGATCGTCAATATACTCGTAGTTTAATTAACTTTAACTTTAACTTTCGTGTAGCTACTTGCAATTAGTCTTACTTGTCCAACTCTTTTCCCAGCCTAAAGTATCTTGGGCGACGTTGCAGACTTACAGAGTTAGCATGTTGTAGCAGCGTATTCTGCGTAAAATAACCTCTTCTTCTCGAAGCATCTTCTTTGCTTCGGAAGCTGCTTCGTCTCGGCGATAGCCCACAATATTGTTCCGAAGCAGTCTAGGGTAAAAAATAATAGGGACGTGTAAAAGAGATATTTGTTTTTATTGGCTTTTAACCACGTTGTTATTCTTTTTCCAGATTGATCCACCAGGTAAAAGGCACTACCTATGTAACGGTTGAAAATATCGTGTAGCGTTAACAAAAAAAATACGCTATTAAAAGTATGTAACATCGTTATAGTTTTCACATGATAAAATATACGTCTTCCATTATTGGAAAACTAAATACAAGCTATTACGAAAACCTTTAAATTATAAAGTAAATACATTATTGATTTGGATCAGCTTAGGTAGATGCTTTGGCTTCCTCAGTTGGCTTCCCCTACAGGGTTAACTTGGAGGCCTGTGTTCAACTCGACTCGGCGGCACTCACTCGGCACGCCCGCTAAATAAATTCATTAGTTAAATCACCGCCGGCGGCGCTTTATGTCGGTAACATCAAAAGGCCGGTCTGCACCCACCGCCCTGCCGGGGGCGCGCTCGCCCGACTTTTTACTCAGAAAACTCAGTAAACAAAATGATATGGTGCGTCCGAATGTTTGATCCACCTTTATTATCTGTATACAGAGTGAATGTTTAGCTAGCAAACGCCCTCTCTTTGTGGTAATTGTGGGATTGTAATAACTCTTGTGAATGCGCGCAAACACTGCTTTGAACTGTCGCTGACATCCGACCAACTTTTCGGTGCCCAATGTGATCAGGTGATTCTTTGAATTCCAAACGACATTTACACTTTACAGTGTTGTTTTTCTACTTTCCGTTGAGTGGAATTTCAAGCACCATGTTTTATTTTCTTCCTTTTTCTGACTGTCAGTACCTGGTGTTGCATCAAGTTAATTGTGCATGCTTCTGATAAGGTATAGTAGATCATATGTAGCCGGTAGCATCGCTGTTTCATTCAATGCTTTTATTTTGCCGGGCTTCACCCCTCTCAGAGCGAGTGAGACAGCCTTATCACGTGTGTGGTCCTCAGGCAAGCCGGTTCGGCTTCTCTCGCCGGCCCTCGGTCGTTGTCGTGTCCCAGAACGGCAACATAAGAGGTCGAATCATGATGGCGGCTCAACAAACATCCAGTCTACGCATTCAGTACTCAGTGTTGCTCAAGTCGCGCCAGTGTCGACACGCGAACACGGTGTATTGATTTTAGCGAAATTCGGTCTCGTTCCGTGTTTTGAACGGCTTAGTGATAGATAGAAGTGAAGGATCCGAGTGTGTAAGTGTGTGGTTATGTGGCGGCGAGTGATATGACAGCGTGCGCCGCTAGACGGACCCCGGCCTTCTTCATGAGGATACTGGTGACAAGCCTGGCCCCGAGATCATGGTGGCTCCCGATTCCGAGGCTCCTTCGAATCCTCGGATAGCGGGTGCTGCACGCGAGAGCCCCTCCGCCGCCGAGGCGCGACACAGTACCGACCTGTACATTCGCACCAGCTGGGTGGACGCGGCGTTAGCGCTTTCTGAACTCGAAAAGGTGCAGTGTTTCTATATTAACGAATAGTGTCAAGTTCCGATTGTCATATTGCACGTGTGATTGTTTTTCTGCGAATGTCAGTTGCATCGGTAGAGGAACGCGGCTGTGCAGCGCGGAACAGTGGCGCTGACTAGCGGTAATTGTGCGTACTATCAAGGCCGCGCGTATTTCATAACTAAAGGCCTTAATAACATGACAAAACAAAAAGATTTAAACGAGCGCCTTAAGTTGTCTGTCGGTGTGATGTTGAAGTGCGAGAAATACCTATATACATATAAAATTTATAAAATTAATGTTGACTAAATGACCGATATTTCACAAATGCAATGCTTAGCAGATTTTTGTTATTGCGGAATATTATACGTAACAGTGTCATTTCATTAATGATATTATAATCTAGCAGCCGGTGAGATTATATTTTCAATTTCATTCAACTTCACAAACTTAACAAGAAAAGAAGTGACTTACAGCTTACTTATAGTAAGTATGTGGAAATAATTATGAAAGCTTTGAAAATGTCGCGCCGAGAGTCTACTATAGCTACCTGCTTGTAAGGACGGGTTCGTTCGGGGAAGGTAGCGCTTTCCTAGAATCCCGCACGCAAGCCCCGCGGTGGTCCTCGCCAGGACCATTTGCGAAATCTTCATAAAATCTCTCACTAAAATTCAATGCGTCTCTTAAAACTCGACTCGGAAATAAAAGCCTTTTTGTCGCAGTTTCGAACTAATGGGGAGCTAAGCTTTCTATAAATTTATATAATGGTATTACAGGAACGTAATTAGTTGCACATAAATTACGGAAAGTACCTAAAAAGCGAAATAAAGAGCTGTATGTCTGATAATGTTAATGTAGTCATGGTACGTTATTTTCGATGTTGGAACTGTCGGTTGTATGCAAGATGAAGCAATTAAGTCGCAGCGGGCCGGGGCGCGCAGCACGCGTCTGAGCGGCGGCGCGGCGCCGATAGAGACATCAGCCTGCGCGCGCGCCGCTCTATTACACCAGGAGAAACTCGTGTGGGCCGTAATGTTATGTGCAATTTAGATTATAGGAACCATCATCATTTTATAAACGTCGATATTTTGTTTTAACAGTGCGATTTACTTTTGTTACATTAAAATTCATAATTCAGAAATCGCAGAAAAATTTTTGCTAATATAATCATACCAACACTTAAAAGTGGCCCCAAAAATCAGTGTACGTACTTTTAATAAAACGGCAACATATTATAATTGTTTGTATTCTTGGAACGAAAACTTAATCTTTTTAATAATTCAAAATTTAGTAAAATATATAAATTACGTAACATCTTTGGCTAGAATTTTAAGAATACAAAGTTTTATGTCTGGCAGGACCGCACAGGGCTCGCCTCGTGGAATTGAGACATCTTGTGGTTTCCGATCGTGCATCCCATTCTATCACAGCAGAGGACAGACTCTTTCCCTTTCTTCCAGTTTTACTATACATCTCTTTCGCACCCGTTTTTCCCACATATAGTTTGTCTTCGTCCAAACATTGAGTTCGCCGGCGGTCGGCAGCTGCGATGGAAACCTATAAATGATTGTACACCCACGATTTTCAAAGGTGCAGCTTTTATTTTGAACCTTGGTTATTTTCAGATAACCGTTGATATATGCAGCGAAAAAAACGGACGGATCCTATTGCGGGAAGTGACCGCAGATTCTATTTCAATAATAGGTAGTGGAATATCAGTGCTTGATTGAGTGTGCCATTGGTTAACCGCAAAGCCGATGGCAGCACTTTTGGTATCGAATTACGAATGTGTTACGTTTAGCCGGCCGAGACCAGCTCAGTGAGCGTAACACGTGGCTTACACACATCATTACACATTCAGTATTTTCCCCATCGCTGCCCTTGCTGCCGTCCCAGTGGCCTACACAACAGCTGGTCTGCCAGTACATTTCTCGGTCATAGCATCTGCAAAATATTTATCACCGTCAAATTGCTAGTAACCAGTACATCATAACAGTTTCCATCGAATGGTCGGCCAAACCGGATACGCTGACCACCGCTTCTGCCTTTGGCTAAGTGGAGGACAATATTTATCTGTAATAGGGATAGTGCTCATATTTAATGATGAGACACATAGATGACTTTATTTTTCATCGTTGATGCAGCTTATGAAAGCTTTATCAAGCTGAAAAATATAGAAACATGAGTACCGCTAAATACCTAACCTTAATTTCTATACGTAAAAGATACTGAATTTCCAGCAAAACTAAATGAATATTAATAGGTGTCTTAATTCAATTGAAAGCGGCAGTTGATAACAGTATCACACTTACAAAATCAAAAGATTTTTAAAACAACAACAAAACTGAATCCCTACAAAAAACCAATGACTTTTGCTAAACGCACTTGCACACATACACAGATTACACAATAAGTTACATAATTATATTGCTCGGACAGTATTGAGAACAGTGCTTAGAAGACATGTGCTCGTGCTCGTAAAGTTACATAAAAAACAAAGTGTCAGTGACATTCAACTGACGGCCGAACAAAACGTGATGCTCCTCAGAATGGCTGCTCTTATTTGCATATAGTTTGTGATATCGATAAAACGTGCACCAAATGAAATCACCTGTTCCAACTTAAGTGCCGTGAAATAAGCGATTCGAGGTATTTATTGACACGATGACCCTGTTTAGCATGTTTCACTGTTTTATCTAAATAATTACAACGTCCGCCGCAATAATAACAAAAACACACTTATAATTTTGTTTTAATAAACCAATTATTGATATCTGGAAATATAGCTATTTATGGAATCATGAATACTTATATCGTGTGTTTTTACATAGTTTTATCATTCAACTAAGAGAAACTAATCATTATGGAAATTTATTTCTGCCAAGAGCTTAGTGGTTCTATGGGATGCGTCGTGCTCATGCATTCTGTTGTTATAATGGAGGTAACACCCACGTTCTATTATATGCAGATATTGTAACACCGGCTTAGGGTCGATGGCGGGAGTCGGCGGATGTCAAAGATCACACATCGTATGCTCTCCCACACATGCACTTGATCCCTACGTGAAACAATTGAACATTAATGATTGATGCAAAATATTTTCAGAAGTATTTACTCTGTTGGTGTGGAACTTAGAATGTGGACATGACTTGATTAAGTATCATATTTATTATGCAATAGCAAATGTAGGTTGCATAGCACGTCCAAGTGAAGCTACTTGAAGGGTATTATGCATAAAGGATCACGATCTGTTTGTTTACAGGAAGTAGATAATTTCTCAATAGTCATACAGTATAGAAAGAATTATGTTCAACAATAATTTGTTTCATGGTTGAATTGGAATTGTTGGGTAATAATTACAAGTACCTAAGCCATCAATGACCTCTGATAAGATATAGGACCAAATAATGACTTGTTACAGTATTTGTTCATAAACATTTCACTGTAATAACCCATGACAATCAAGAAGTTCGTTTGATACATTTCAGCAACTAGGTAATTAACCAAGAATCAGGTGGAAGATTGCTTGACTCAAACGTTTATTGATATTACTCTACGTTTATTTGCGTGTGGTACAGAAAGTGAGCTGTTATCTGAACAGACCTTAGTAGCAATGAGAACGTGCTCGTAGTGCCCTAATCTCTTATTTGCAGGAAGCGCACTCGCCGGCGCCGGCGCAGGGCGGATTATAACAACTAATCCAGTACCTACTTGCGTCAACGGTAGTACGCACTAGAGCTTTCCGCCCGCCTGGCCTAGATGTCTGATGCGCGTTGCATAAGTGCAGTATTCGGTATCTGAATGAAGAATCCTCTGCGCGGTGGTAGTTGGTGCAGCGTGGTGCGTTGCGTACGGTACACGTGGGCTGCGCGGACGCTGGCGGGGGCGCGGGCGGCGCGGTCGCATTCCGGCCATGACGTCACGCCCACCCAACGCGCCCGACATTCACCTCGCCCGCTTGCCCGCCGAACCGTTCCACGGCTCTCGCTGTATCTGCCATTATTCTTGCTACGACTATTTATTTATGCTCAGGAGCTAAACATCACTGTTTCGGTGGGAAACGACCGATGGTTCAGCGAACCTGCTCCTGGCACAATAGCGCGGTTCAGTACACCGATTGAAAATAAACGCCTTGGAATTCGCTCAGGTCGCTAACGATGTTTTAATTGCAGTTATTAGGTTCGCGTTTCGTTCTCGCGAGTCGTGAGTAACTCGGTAGCTGTTAAAGCTGAATCGCTCCCAAGCACAAGCTTCATTCAAACATGAAAGTTGGTTCCATTAAAAAAGAGATCTAGCTACTATTGATGATATGCCATTTGTTAAAATAATTGATCTTTATTGCGGAAAATAAATTAACACGCGCGGTCGTAAAAATATACAGACCGCCCGCACTTCGCTTACATCGGGAGAAATGCGACGGAAATAAGGGTATCTTGAGGCTGGATCGCGTAATCGTTGCGTTCAACACGAGACGTCGATTGAGTTATTATTATGCAATTAGTGGGCGCTTGACGAGACTCGAACTGTGCTCGGCCGGCGGCTCATCCCGGCCGCACTGGCGCCAGCGCCCGCGCCCGTCTCTCACCGCCGTTCGTCATTAATCACAATCATCTGAGAAATTATTTCGACGTTTCAAAAACTTTTATATTATTATGATCTCCCGCCAAAGTGATCGTCGCAGTTGTATAGAGATCGAGGGTTAAAAGAGCAAAAGGTCTGCGTGACGCAGCACGTCGAGCAGCTACTGGTTATTGAAACAAAACGACCACTGCAATTCATGTAGAAGAGAGCTGAGATGACACATCTATTTTGAATAGTGCTACGAAATCCAGTCTGTTCAGTTAAGTTTTAAATGCGGTAGAAAGCGAATCTACTATAAAAGAAGATAACTACAACAAGTATCATGTTTCATGTTATCATTGGGTTTAAAGGATCCCCTGATCCGTCGCAGGGACATTTTCTTCTTCAGAGAACTTCCGCAATGCGATAATTAATGACTTCAAATTTTATTTTGAGGACGGTATTTATTATTATTTTGCGCAACTTGTATCGATCCTCTGTGTGTCAGACTTCCTGTTAGTTCCTTAGACCTTAGTTCACTAAGGTCTAAGGCACGCACTGATATGCTGATTACAGCCAGTTACCTAATGACCTATCAGGCCGGCGGCCAGCTTTTCCTCCTATAGAATGTGTCATACTGACTTAAAAAATCTTTTCAGGGCAATATCGAGGGCGGGCGGACATCGCTGTGGATCCGGGCCTGGCTGCAGGAGCAGCTGTTCATCCTAGGCTGCTTCCTGCAAGGAGACGCCGGGAAGGTCTTGTTCGTAGCTATCCTCGTGCTTTCGACCTTCTGTGTCGGACTAAAGTCTGCACAGATACATTCAAGAGTGGACCAACTCTGGGTACAGGGTAAGTTTAAAAAAAGCTTTGTGTGTTTTTTATTATGTTTGATTTTTTACCCTTGTAATTCTGCAAAAGTGATTGATTTGTCTGTCTTCTCATCATAGTAGCATAAACTATCTTATTGTAATGGACACCGAAAATAAGTTGTCGAATTGATGTTAATGTATAAAGTGTAGATCTTTAACACTAGCTGATCTATGAAGAGACTATTTAAACATTTATGTAATACCTAAATATGTCAGCCCAACAAGCTTGATCTGAAATAGTCAAGGCGTGGAGAAGAAGGCTTTATCTGTACTATATTTTCTTTAAACTTAAAAAAACATATTTAGTTAATTTAAGAAAACATTTTTAGTTTTTGAACAACAAAATTTATCATGAACGGGAAGCTGAAAGCCGATATTACTTTCGTGATATAAAAAAGTTTGTTACAAAGTGCATCAAGATATAGATGTCGTGGCTCAATACGCATCCCAT
This sequence comes from Anania hortulata, assembly GCA_963576865.1. Lineage (NCBI taxonomy): Eukaryota > Metazoa > Arthropoda > Insecta > Lepidoptera > Crambidae > Anania > Anania hortulata. The sequence goes on from OY756389.1 coordinate 7,767,259, forward strand.
GGAATACAAATGCAGGGCGCGGCGCGGGCGCAGCGAGCGCTTCCGCGCGGGGACGTGCGCGGCATGCGGAGCGCACTACAAGCACGCCGCGACTGTCGCGCCTTTAAACGATAAACTTTATTTTAATACGATGAATTTTAATTCGACAATCGAAGATCTTGTGTGCCGCTCCGTCCGGTACGCTACTAGCTTTTAATTTCGTTTAATTGTTTTCAAATCTGTCATTCATTCGTCCAGGCTGTTCTTTGAACAGAATAACAAATGAATGCACTTCCTATTGTAAGAACATTTACGTTTGATCGGATTGAATTATGCCAATGACATTTAGAATATGCAATGATTTGAAAATGTAATCTAAATGGCATCTACAGTTTAACTTCTGTACCTTTCTTGTATTGACACTTTTACCTAAGCATCTAGGTAGTATAATATTTAAAAAAAAAAACATTAGTAGTTTCTTACATAAAACAATTTCCATTTACTTCTTCTTCAATCCTAATAGGGGAAAGCTACCTTGACCATAATCCAAGATGTAGCAAGTCAAGTTGTTACATTTGAAGCGGTTATCATATCTTCTCACCTACATATAAATTCCATCCACTTTTTTCATTTTTTAAAAGTTCATGTTTCATATCATTATTTCATACATACCTCTTGCTAGTTTAGAAGAACTGTCTTTACACTTAGGTATAAGTACCTACCTACGTTTATATTCCTACGCGAGCAGTAAACCGCCGCTGTTTTTTCGGTTCTATAATTTTTTTGTCATAAATTTCATGTTATATTGCTTTTTAATACGAATTCTATTCTTATTAAATTAATTTATTGATTTTATTGATAGTTATCAGTAGTTCTGTTTAATTTACGTGTTTTTATAGCACTACAAGAATGTTTCTTAACTAAAAAAATGTATTCAAAATATTTGTAAGTGGCACAATCTCCAACCTACGCACACATACAGAGTGTCCCTGGAAATATGGATTAAATCTAACAGGTGCATTTCGGGGTTAATTCCCAAACTTTTTAGCTCTATGAATGTAGGTTCCATTTTACGGATTTTACGGATAACAGTGGTGATAATTTATTTTTTATTTTTTTGTTTGTGCTGTACATAATGATAATATGCAATATTACGAAAAAAAACACAACTTATTATCCGTTGAAAATGGAAATTACATTCATAGAGCCAAAAATTTCAGGAATTACCCTCGCTTTGCGCCTGTTCGATTTGATCCATACTTCCAGGGACAACCTGTATATGTGTCTGTGTGACTGTCATAAAAGTAAATTTCATTAAACTATACCCCATATATATGTATCTAAGCCGGATTTTTATACTACACAATTTTTTTATGCATTTTTCACCTCCAACTTTTATCAAAAATCTCGATAAAATTATGTGTTATATCCACACATAAATTCTTTAACAATTTAGGTGCAAATGTGCTCAACACTAAGGTTTGTACATTCTATAAAACAAATGGCGGCAGTAACATGTTTCTTAAATATTTCATTTTACGACTTGTTTGTCCACTAATTCTCGTTTTACTATCCTCGAGTTCCCTTGGCATTGAACATGAGGAAATGACCTTAAAGGCCGACGCACAAAAGGGTGAAATAAAAGAACAGACCTTCATCAAAGTTGGGTGGTCCTAAGTTAGTTTTATGATTATTTGGGACTGGCAGATACAGTGAATTAGCCTCAAAATTGTGTGTTTAATTAAATACGTTTTTACGGAAGATTCGTTAAATTATGGTGTAAGCGGAAGCTCTAAGTATGGTATGAGGGATATCCGTTCTTGCATGTGCAACATCCCTCTATTGATTTTAGCGTTATACTTATTGTGTAAATTCGCATTTTTTTTAAACGTAATGATATTCAAATTAAACTTCGACTTCTGAGTTATAGCCTTAATTACGTAGTTGCACGCTTTACCCAAAATAATTACACGGAGTGTGGTTTTATAACATGGAATATTCAAATCCTTGGATGCAGTAAGAAGGTCAAAGTTCGGAAAAGCTCCCACGAGGCTGATGCATACTTTCTTACTCACTCACGCACGCGACTCTCAGCACGATTTGTTGTATTTTTTTTCTTTATTTATTAGGATTAGCCTGACCTTACATTACTTGTAATAATGAATTTATAAATAACAATTATTAATTTAAATAATATAGTCATAAAAAGAACTGTTTGAATCAAACCCTCACGATATATTAAGCTTGAAGACTTAAAGTATTGCAACAAAACGGCTACGACTTGCGAAGAAAATAAATCATTACTTTATTTCGTAACATGGTAGTAAAAAAATCTAGTGTAGCGTCAGACGCAGCAAAAAAGTTCGCAATATGTACTTTCAAAAAGGAAGTGGGCGATTTTATTGAAGCACCTGTCGCGCCGGCTGCCGGTCGCGAAGAAAGAGAACTTTTTCAATCGATTCGTCTTATCGTATATGCTACCTACTTACAGTAAGTACACCCACCCACACGATTAAGATCATATTAAACGAACCACCGGAACGATTCACTCACTCGTCGTTTCCATTAAATTACAACCGAGAACAACTCGCATCACCATTCATTTATAAATGAAAACATCACTATCCATTTTTATATTCAGCTACTGTCCAAATAACACTAATATCCGAAGACAACGGCCCAACAAAACCTTATCGTGGAACAAAGCCGACTGTTAAACAATGCCAAAGATCCCGGCGTCACCTAACAACTTAATTAGGTGGCCCGCGGCCGCCCGTAAATATCCCCACGTGAAATTACGACCAATAAAACTAAAAAAATGTATAACATTTCTATTGACTAACAAAAAACGAGGGATCTGATTGTGCGCCCGCTTTTGTGTGGGGGACGTCGTGCTGCGCTCCGTTCCGTTCCACACTTGCCTTTTATTATTCGAATGCCGATTCCAAGGCTCCAAGCTGTGGACAACAAGTTAAAAACAAACTAGTAAAATATTCCAGAAAATTCTCTTGCCGAAATAAACATACAATGGAATTAATTGTAAGATATGCACTTTCCTCGTACAAAAGATATCGACGAACCAGTGAAGTACAATCAATTTCTACACAAAGTTTATTATGAATCTAAGCATGCCAAATTCCCGACTTATAATCTGATCAACGGTGGGTTAATTGCATTTAGTTCAAAGTAACGTGTAATCAAGCATCATACTACCTGCGATGTATCATCGCCGAGTACCGCACACAGCTGCGAGCTCGGTGCGAGCTTCTTTCTAAATGTGACTAGTTTTTATGTCCAAAAACCGGTCACCAGAGCAATCAATTTGCTAACCGTGACCCTAATGTTACATGAGTCTCTCTAGTTGTTTATGTTTTGTGTTCTCAACATTATCCATATAAGGTTTAAATATTTTAATATTTATCATATCAGTAATGGAACACTCTACCTTTTACGTTTAGAACCGTTGAGGTAGTTTTTCTTTACTGAGCGTATTCACACGAGATTCGACCGCGTCAATCGCAAAGGACGCGGTTTGTTTATTCCGCCATCCATCTGTTGTCTACGTTCTGGCTAATTTGCATAGAGGGCCACGCGGAGGTGCGCGGGGCGCGGCGCGGACCACACGGGCTCGGCGCGCGCGCGCGGGTGGCCACAACCACATGCGCCTGCGCACGTACAGCCTCGTTCCCCGCGCACCTATCCGCGAACGTCATTCATTGCGATCGTCCGCGTTGATCGCCCGCTACCACATCGAGTTGAAATGTTGTCATTGTCGGCCTGTACGCACAGAGGATGCAATAAAAGGTTGGAGATTGGCATTGACCGTTTCAGTTGACAGTTTAGATACTATATAACTGATTACAAAGTACATATAGCTGTTTCCCGCAACTTCGCCTGCGCAAATATCGGATACCTTCTTAATAAACTGAAAACTCTCTATTTCACCCGTGCGTTCCCTCAATCCAACTCTGATTGTTTTAAGGAACCTGTTAAGTTTGCAGGTTTTCAAATTGTCTGCCACTGTTTAAGTCCTTCATCTGGCATCTTCTAATAATGGGATAATGGGTAAGGGAACTGCCTTCCAGATAATCATGGATTAGATTTCCGGCGTGGGCTAAAACTGGAGAGGACGGACAGACAAAAGAGCATGAGGATATCCATGCGTTCTCTGCTCTTTGAGAAGTGTGTGCCACAACAGCGGCTGCTCGCTGCTAGTGTTCAGTAGTCAGTACTAGCGACAAGACGAACACCGTGGAGTATAGTCGTAATAGGTATTTAGAAATGCTACGGTGATAAAGTGTCACGAGTAGTGCGTCATTTATAAACATACTTTAGTTTGATTAACCACGTAGTTAGATGAAAGACACCGCCCGGCTTGACAAGAGACCGATAACCGCGGTGAGTGTGAAAGCTCCGGCGCGGAGCAGACGGTCGCGATAACCCCGCATGACCTTGCGATGTTTCCGCGCTTTACAGCAGACCCTCGTCACTTGCGTTTTATGGCCTTATTTGGAGCGTGTGCACACATTTGTTAGGTGAGACGTGTCGTAAACTTAAACCATTTCTTAGTTTTTTCTCCAAACAACTAATCCCTCGAAACGATTCATAGCGTCAACAATCCGATACTTAAATTCATCTCTACGATACCAACGAGTGGCGAAGTAGCGTTTGCGTCGTAAATCGCGCCCACGGCGCTGGTAGGTGTTAAAATAGAGGCGCCCTGTGCGGCCCACCGACTCCGATTCCATTCCACTTGCTTTATGATAATCCCTAATATCCGGCACGAGGCGTGTTCTATGTTTAGGTTAGAGAAGATCAGCCCTTTAATTTAACTCATTAAGTCATGATGACTCACAATTTTAACTCTACACCAAATCAGACATTTTAGGGTAGATACCTACTTGGAACGATTCAAGCGCCTATAAATTAAATGAAGAGTTCGTGATAATGTAATGTTGTCATTGTAATTTATGATGATTGCTTAATCAAGCAAGCCATAACCGTTTGATACTCCATGTGTAGCATTCAACATTCAAATAATACAAACATTTTGTATTCTCAGAAAAGATTTTATATTAAAATGAATAACTAAACATGACATATCAATATAAAAACTATAACATTTTATAAGAAAATTATTTAAAAGGGCGAATCAAAGAAAAAAGGTATGGACGAGGCTCGATACTTTTTGTCAGAATCTTTTTCTAATTTTTAACGCTTATTAAGTTCATTTGCATACAAAGTGTTCTGCGAAGAGGTGACGACATTAGCATTATTACAATCTCGGGACAAAAAATGGCTTGTGGTCTGGCAGGTGGTAGAATGGGTTGTTGTACCTTATTGGCATGCGGTACAACCTGTGCCCTCGGCGAACAATGCAATCGGTACTTTAGTTACAAATTGGGTGACGTGTTTGACTACAATGTTTTAAGGCACAAATCTGAGGATTAATTTATGAAATTGAAGATAAGAAACTGAACTGTAAAGACTTAAAATGGCCCAAAATACACTGAAATATTGTAGAGAAGGTGAAGCGCTTTCCACGAATACTATTTTAGCATACTGGGCGGTTACTTATCTAAATATAAGATGTTATGGTAATGAAATAATATGATATTTTATGGTTACAGTGATAGTTTAAATGATATTTCTTAGATTTGTTTTAATGTAATTTTCTAATTTACCGTTACTATTCGCTTTATACGTTTTGTTATGGGCTCTATACTTTACAGTAAAATGATGGAATGTGTGAGATATAAGCAATCACCGATTATAGTTTAGCCGTATGTATTCCCGAATGCTATAAAATATTTACCAAATCAAATTTTATAATTGCTTTGTGCTGTTATTGGAATGGACAATTGGATGTTTATTAAACAAAAATGGAAGCTACCAGATGTCGTGTCCAGCTGTTTTTATTCATATACTCGTACAAAGACTCGTCAATTTATTTTGGAATCTAATTAAATCATTGTTGTCGCAACTGAGTTCCCAAATAGTCCATATCTACCGCTGAATAGGTACATATTAGGGAAAAAAGGTACATGCATTTATATTTACACTCAAGTTTTTGGATTCTAGGCGTGAGAAAATGCGTTTCACGCAGCGTTCATATCGTTTTACACAGATTTTGGATAACTTCAAAAGGTACGTAAATGGACCCAATCACACATTAGGTACATATAGGAGGCTAAAGGTACGTTAAATGTGTAAATTGTTTTCTAGCGGCAACGCTGAATTAAATTAAACACTGTTCCTAATATGAAGTTGTTATCGAAAAAAATAAATGAAGTTCCAAGGGTCCTTAGGTAGAAGGTATTGGACGGGTCGCTGATAGGCCGCATTTTTTCTGACACTTCACAAACCGTGCAAAAAAATTGAACAAACCGGCTCAAATAAATTAGCTGGAGGGGTGTTAATTGGAACGAATTCCCTCGTCGTGCTGATAACGAACACGACTTCTCTCACAGGCGACGCAAATGGCAGCCGGGACCTTTTAGAATTCCGTATCATATTGACGTTTTGATATGTCTGCATTAAAATGTATTTTAGGGTTCTCTACCTACCATTGTTTTACTTTTAACATAGAGGAGGCTAGCGTGCAGCTAATCTGTAGGTTCGTCGCCCATAAACATTTGCAATAGTTTTATAATGTGGAAATCGCAGTCGCTACAGATTGATGTTGATGTTAAACATTTAGAGTCAGGTTCGAATTCGAGAAAAGCCTTAAGGTTTTAGTTTACATGTTATTAACATTACAGCGCTTCACTAATCAAGCTGTAACTGCCTGAAAATCAAAACAACATTTTTGTTCATAGCACTTTGTGATTTTTAATTAAAGCCGAGCATATGGCGCCGTAGAGCGAATGGTGAGGGCGACGAGGCTGTCACAACTTTGCGATAAATCACTGGTGGATGTGTTAACTGCTACTCCGCTCCGGCTAACATGTCGACACTCTCCAATAAACCATAGGTGCTGATGGGGTGCGACAGCTAAAATTAAACGCAGTTTTTATACCACGACAATTCTACCGTTGAGTCGTATTCTTAGATTGAATTATGTTACACTTTATCACTTTCAACAATGCTACACACACATAATATAACGACGAATGTCGACAAAATAAAAATTATTAAGACTCGTAAATTGATAACATCTTTGTAGAATGAATGTGAATAACATCATTTACCTATTAATCTAACTAAGGAATTCCAAATTGAAAATTTCAACATCTTCAAAATACACAGTACAGCCAGTACGAAAACAGTTTGAAATGTAAAATGATATATTTATAAGTTAAAAGGTTTACCTTCTATTTTATATTATGAAACGATGAAATACGGAACCTACTCTACGAAGGTGGGTGCATATCAACAAAGCCAAATGTAATTAATGAAGACAGAACGACCGTGCTAGTACGAGACAGTATTTAAAACGCTAAAAGCTTCGTAATATCCATCAATTTAATACCACATTAAATCATGTTCTTGTTTATCTATTATACTTTTATATTGTACTAAGTAATATTTTATCTTTACTTAAAGTTAGGTGTGATTGGTCCTATTTTCTGTAACAGCTGGCGTAATGAAGCATAGTAGTAGTGTAATGCCGGTGGAAGCGATTCATAAAACTAATTTATGCTTGTTATGTTATACAGGGTTTTCAGAATTTTTTTTAGGTTAAGAGATTTTTCAGTTTTCTAGTTACGATTTTTTTTAAATAGCCTATAAAGCCTATGAAGTACAACTTTTTTATTATTATTATGAAAGCTTAGAGTCTAGCGCATTCTTTGAAACTACTTAGAAACTAAGAAATTGTCAGTTTAGATTGTTAATTTTAAGTTGAAAATTTAAATGATAACTCACTTAACATAAATTCTTAACTTTAGGTAAATTTTGTAGTAACATCCATTAAAGTTATGAGGCTGTTCATTTTATACATAAATGCACAGTTCATAGAGATTCAGCTACAAGATGTTTTTTTTTTTTTCGAAAAAACCATCTACCTTTTTTTTTAAATTTTCCAACTGATTCGGTTGCAAATATTCATTTAAAAAAAACATAACTCGAAAACTACGAAAAATCGTAGAACATACTTAAGGGTGCTTTTGATACCTCTCAATACGAGACACCAAAAACAAATTTTTTGACGTCACTTTTCTGGCCACTGTATATATTGCTACGAGTATTAATTAAACTTATAAATAATACTTACTCTTGCATGACCGGTTCTTAGAGTTAAATAGATCTTTAAAAAATACTGTGGGTTGCCTTGAACAATTTTTCGGGATAGTAAGCTGTTTAAGATTTATTAGGGTTAGGTACGCCTTTGGTCCCTCTAAAATCTCAGCTGCTACAAAAATAACATAATTGTACAATCAACATTAAGTATAATATATGAGTTTGATAGAAAAAATATAAAGGCGAACAAGGCTATGATGATTTTCTGGTAATAGACGACCAATTTATGACCAACCTAATTTGTGTGGCAAGCGACCGCCAATTTAGGTCTTTTTCTGAAACGCATACACTTTGAGATCCTAACTATTCGGACACTTAAACTATGGAACCCTGTACAGTATGTGTTCGGACCCGCACTGAGCCGGTTTTTATAGTATTTAATTTAGTGGCCAGTTAGAAATGTTTGTAATAATATAACTTTCTCTCTCCCAGGAAGTTATCAATTTGGCGCATTAGCATACATAATGAAGTAGGTAAAATATTGTAAGTAGTTATTAAAAACGAATCAGAATAATTAAATACAGTAAAGTTTTTCGATATTTATTGTCTTCGAATGCCAAAACTAATTAATGTCAGCACAATTAAATAGCAATTATGGTATAAGATTACGATAAACGAGGACATGCCTGAAATAAAAATCTTGTATGATGACTTTATGTATTACCAGTAAAAACGTAAGCTGTATTTATTCTTAATGACTGGCTATCATGAAAATTCATACAGCTATGTTAAAATATCTAAACATAGGACATAAACATAGATTACTTAATAATTCCAATAAGCCTTGGTTTTTTATTTTTCGGAAAGTTACAAATAGGGTTTTTTTTTTGTTACAGAGGGCGGAAGATTAGAAGCAGAACTGAAGTACACTGCGAAGGCGTTAGGAGAAGCGGACTTCTCAACGCACCAACTCATCATACAAACCGCTAAGGACCCCGACGCGTCGTTGCTGCACGCGGGAGCTTTGCTAGACCACCTGAAGGTACGATTTCACTATTTTAAATCAAATAACCATCAATTGTTCTGATGAGAAATAGCTCAATAGGAGTACGCCGAACTTTGCGTCGCCATCTCTGAGGTCCCGGGTTCGATTCTCGGGCAGGTTAAATTTAGAAAACGAACTTTTAACGCAAGTGCTTTAGCTACTTACCTAAGGATCAGAGCAATATATGTGATAATGTCCAACATTTTATTTATTTATTTTTAACTAGCTGTTGCCCGCGACTTCGTTCGCGTGGTTTTTAGTTTATACTTTATTCATAATATAATACGCATATACAGGGTTACATTTCAAGGTAGTGCCAAAGTTTAAAAATAAGAACAATATAGACCAATTATACATATTAATACTAATTTATCATAATTAATTTCAGTCGTCGTATTTCTAGATTAAATTAAACTTTAAAAAATCCGAAAAACAAAAGAAAGATATACCTTTATTTCTAGGTCTATTTGATCGACAACGTAGAACTTTAATTTTCTGGCATTCACGATGGAACTTGCAATTTGATGCAATCACGCAATTGGACTCCTCGAGGCACTCACTTCGATTGTGAATGCCTCGCACTCACAATCGAATTAAGTCTACCCAATTCTGGATCATGGCAGAGTTGATTCTAGAGTGTAATGTTTGAAATATGTACTCTTCTTATCTTTATCTGCTTGTATAACAAAACAAAGTCTTCATTGCAATCTTGTGCAATATGTGATGATTAGATATATGGCAAATGAATTTTCGTCGTTTGTTACACAGGTAGTTCACGCAGCGACCAGAGTGACAGTGCATATGTACGATCTGGAGTGGCGGCTGAAAGACCTGTGCTACAGCCCCAGTATACCAGACTTCGAAGCGGAACACATTGAAAACATCTTTGACAACATAGTACCTTGTGCCATCACCACCCCACTAGACTGCTTTTGGGAAGGATCCAAGCTCCTTGGACCTGATAATCCTATTTACGTACCGTAAGTAATTGCTTTCAAGGTTTGATGATGTGATTTCAAGTGTTTAAAATGGTGTGTAAGAAACACAATTTATTTTACAGTATTCTAAAGAATAAACTACAATGGACGCAATTAAACCCACAAGATGTATTAGACGAAGTAAAAACATTGAAAATCCAGTTCCCATGGAGAACGATGGAAGCTTACATGAAGAGAGCAGGCATCACGTTCGCCTACATGAAAAAGCCGTGCCTGGACCCCACCGACCCTCAATGTCCAGAGACGGCACCCAACAAAAAATCTGGCCACGTAAGTGATCTGAATATACTCTACTACACCATACGGTAATCATGTTTGCTTATGTCTAAAATTCTCGACGCAACCTTTTGTAAAGTTTTTAGATCATTAGGGCAAGAATGTCTTCTTTTGTGGACGAGTGAGAGTGAGCCATGTCTGAAATCATTTGTTACGGTTGCGTGAGACCCACATTAGGGACCATTACGACAACTCCCGGTCCTTTTATGAAGACTTCAATTTACGACAGTTTTACTGGCACATAAATAAAGCGTGTAGGATCACGACAAATAAAATAACTTTATCGAGCGAACGCATAAACTTTAAATACTTTCCATAATAATAAAATATTTTTGGAAACGGTAATAAGGCAGGATGAAAGCGGTCGCCGCCAGGCAGATGGCGCGGCTACCTGCGCGGCGGCGCGCGGCTCGAGAAAGTTACGAAACTAACTATCCGACCACGTGTGATTACGTCGTCTCCGTGCCACACTGTTTTGCAAGGAAATATTTACTCATTAGTTCTCATGTTTCTCGGAATTAGTTATTACAGAAACAGAACGAGCAGTCACGAATTAGTACCGCAACAGAACGGCGTATTTTGTTTTCAAATTGCCTTGGACAAAACAGCGCATTGGAAGCGCATTCGGTCGGGGATCGTTTTTGTTAGCACGAGTTGGGTCGGTGCCGCCACCCACGTTCGGCGAAGGGCCGCGGCGCAGATCTGGCGCGCATTGTCCCTTGCGCCCGCGCAGCGGACCGCGCTGTATTATGCGGGCACATTGTACACGCTTCAATGGGCCTCGTTTGCCGCTGCTATCGCCCGTCACAATGACACTATTATATCAATAATACTCACTACTCGTAACAAGAAAAGTTTCGAGGAAACATCATAAATTTTGTATTTCAATCGCTTTGTCCCTTAAATAATATTGTCAAGAACAGGTGAAGTAATGTCAGTCAGCCATTCTTAGAACTAGATTATATCGTCTTGCGATATGCACCTGATTCTTTAGTCTGATGTGAATTTACGATGGCAAAAAGTGGATCGTATAAATCTAAATCTGGAAATGGCTACGCGCGAACTCTAATAAACTAATCTAAAATTTGGAACCAAAATGAATTTGGTTTGGACAAAGTTCGATACTTATTTTTGTTTTGTAAACAGATTCCAGATGTCGCAGCCGAGCTGTCCCACGGTTGTTACGGTTTCGCGGCTGCCTACATGCACTGGCCCGAACAGCTGATCGTCGGTGGTGCGACCCGCAACTCCACGTCAGCCTTGCGAAGCGCCAAGGCTCTGCAGACAGTGGTGCAGCTCATGGGCGAGCGAGAGATGTACGAGTACTGGTCCGACCATTATAAAGTGCACCATGTGGGGTGGAATCAGGAGAAGGCGGCGGCCGTGCTTGACGCGTGGCAGAGGAAGTTTGCGACTGTAAGTAACTTTATGATAATTTTCAGATATATGGTTTCAAACACCTTGTTAAATAATTCATGTGATTGTTATCATTGACACAAAGCATTAAATAATAGCGATCATTCATGTGATAGCATTTGCGCAATACCACTGTCGCATTGATACGTAGATAAAAAAGATACCGACGAATTGAGAACCTCCTCCTTTTTTGAAGTCGGTTAAAAAGAGCTAATGTATGGGTCTAAAATTTTATGTTTCTAAATATTATTTTTTTTTACAGGAGGTCCGCAAAATGACCACATCAGAAGCGGTGTCACCATCATACAGCTTCTATCCCTTTTCAACCTCGACACTTAACGACATCCTTGGCAAATTCTCCGAACTATCCCTCAAAAACATTATTCTAGGCTACATGTTTATGGTAAGCAATTATAACTGTTGACTATCTTTTGTTTTGATAATGTGTTGATTTTATTTTATTTAGTTTTTCATTTGTCTTATTTTCTTTTTGGTTGACGTTTTCAGTTGATTTATGTCGCCGTGACTTTGATGCAATGGAAAGACCCCGTCCGCTCCCAAACCGGAGTCGGGATAGCCGGGGTCTTGCTCCTCTCTATCACGGTTGCCGCCGGCCTAGGCTTTTGTGCTTTGTTAGGTGATTATTATTTGTTTTTTTTTTGTCATTATTAGTTTTTATTTTGTTTACCTTTAATTGTTTGTTGTACGATAAATAGAAACCGTTTTTTTTTCATTAATAACAAACCTGACTTTCTTATCTCACCATCTGTTTTCTTACAGGTATTCCATTCAATGCATCAAGTACCCAGATTGTGCCTTTCCTAGCTCTCGGTTTAGGTGTCCAAGACATGTTCCTCCTCACACACACGTACGTGGAACAATCGGGAGACGTGCCGAGAGAAGAAAGGACTGGCCTCGTGCTCAAGAAGAGTGGCCTAAGTGTACTACTTGCTTCCCTCTGTAATGTTATGGTGTTCTTGGCTGCAGCTCTGATGCCCATACCAGCGCTAAGGGTGTTCTGTCTTCAGGTTAGTTACAAACAATCTATGTAGCTTTATGTTAGCTCAACAATGAAATCATTGCTTATACATTATATTTTTGTCATGTTCTGATATTTCCGTTGTTTTATTTGCAGGCTGCAATACTCCTCCTTTTCAACCTAGGATCAATGCTGCTAGTATTCCCCGCTATCATCTCCTTGGATCTGCGACGAAGATCCGCTGCAAGAGCCGATCTGCTGTGCTGCCTTCTACCTGAAAGCCCACTGCCAGTAAAACAAAAAAACGGCAATGAACGATCAAGATCACGTCCTGAGAAAAACAAGGTTTGTGTCTTAAAATCCTCGTATCAAATTAAAAACAGTCCATTACAAATTTAAATCTTTACTAAAGTAAATAAATATTTTTACAGAATAATTGGAAGGATACAACGAGACAACCTTTGGATCCCGATGAGGGTGGCACCGCTAAGAAAACATGTTGCCTTAGTTTGTCATTAACCAAATGGGCAAAGAATCACTATGCACCGTTTATCATGAGGCCTGCTGTAAAGGTACGTTGCACAAGTTTACTCAACATTACTTTTTAAAGCAAGGATTTCTTTATTAAAACGATATTTCTATGAAATATTTATATTAAATTCACGTTTTATTATATTTGCAGGTTACATCAATGTTAGCGTTGATCGCACTCATCTTGGCAAGTGTATGGGGAGCAACTAAAGTTAAAGATGGTCTCGATCTAACGGATATAGTGCCCGAAAACACCGACGAACACGAGTTCCTTTCACGGCAAGAAAAGTATTTCGGATTCTACAGCATGTACGCTGTGACGCAAGGAGATTTTGAGTATCCCACCAATCAAAAACTGTTATACGAATATCACGATCAATTTGTCCGAATACCGAATATCATAAAGAACGATAACGGAGGACTCACAAAGTTTTGGTTGAGCCTATTCCGCGACTGGCTTCTAGACCTTCAAACTGCTTACGATAAAGAAGTTGAAAATGGTTGCATCACTAAAGAGTGTTGGTGCAAGAATGCAAGCGATGAGAGCATACTAGCCTATAAGCTTATGGTGCAGACAGGACATGTGGACAATCCTATCGACAAAACACTACTCATCCAAGACACCAAGAACGGTCATAGGCTAGTCGATAAAGACGGTATCATAAATCCGAAGGCGTTTTACAATTATCTGTCAGCGTGGGCGAGTAACGACGCTCTTGCGTATGGAGCGTCACAAGGAAATTTGAAGCCTCAACCTAAGATGTGGATTCATTCACCTACAGATACCGATCTTAAGATACCAAAATCGTCGCCTCTGATTTACGCACAACTCCCGTTCTATTTGTCTGGTCTTAGCGATACGGAGAGCATAAAGCAACTGATAATGTCAGTGCGGGAGCTGTGTTTGAAGTTTGAAGGGAAAGGACTGTCCAATTTCCCGTCTGGTATTCCGTTCCTGTTTTGGGAGCAGTATTTGTACTTACGGACATCGCTGCTCCTTGCTCTCGCTTGCGCTTTAGCTGCTGTATTTGTGGTAAGTAAAAAATATTACTGAAAGTCTAAAATCTGTTTTTTTATATAAATTTTCGTGAATCTAATGAATGAACAATTTGTTTTTTACAGGCTGTAATGGTTTTGCTACTGAATGCGTGGGCAGCGTTACTAGTGACTCTTGCGTTGGCAACTTTAGTGCTGCAGCTACTCGGAACCATGGCTCTGTTGGATGTAAAACTGTCTGCTGTACCAGCAGTTTTACTTGTTTTGGCTATCGGACGAGGCGTGCATTTCACTGTGCATTTGTGTTTGGTAAGTTTAGATTCCTTTTTATCTGGATAATTAGCCTCATTATGAGTTCATTTATTTAAAACTAATTTAGTTTAAGTTGATTTACCATGATTGGTGGGAACGAATCGTGTTTGTTCAACACATGCTATAATTTTTTTCTCCAGGCCTTTGTGACATCGATTGGATGCAAGCGGCGACGAGTATCCCTTGCATTAGAGTCAGTGTTCGCCCCAGTAGTTCACGGCGCGCTGGCTGCCGTGCTAGCCGCATCCATGCTGGCGACCAGCGAGTTCGGCTTCGTCGCGCGGCTGTTCCTACGGCTGCTGCTAGCGCTGGTGCTTCTGGGGTTACTGGATGGCCTGCTGTTCTTCCCTATTATACTAGCCTTGCTGGGACCGGCGGCTGAGGTTTGTACTTTATCTTGCATTAAACGTCTTACAGAACGAATTAGTTTAAGTTAAAAACACCTTGAGAAATGCCTGTCTAGCCTAGGTTTAAGATTATAATCTTAAACTGTAGTGTGTACAATATTGCTAAATGTATTACTTACCCTATTTCAGGTCAGACCACTAGAGCATCCCGAGCGTCTGTCCACTCCGTCGCCTAAGTGTTCCCCAGTGGTTACTCGGAAGTCCAGTTTGAACAACACCAGTGGTGACAAATCCCGTGCGAAATCCACCACGACGCGACCCAGCGCACCCTCCCTTACTACCATCACCGAAGAACCCAGCTGGCACAGTTCGGCCTCCTCGGTGCAGTCGTCGATGCAGTCCATTATGGTGCAACCAGAGGTGGTAGTGGAAACGACTACATATAATGGAAGCGATTCTGCCTCTGGGCGATCGACACCAACGTCAAAACCGCATCCTGGTGCTATCACGACGAAGGTAATTTTCAATATAATATTACCATTGTTCGGATTTGAGATAATCTTATTAAGCTGTGATTAAGCTAATGTTAAACTAATTTCTTGATGTATATTAATAACTATTCTCATTGTTTTAGGTGACCGCTACAGCGAACATTAAAGTAGAAGTGGTGACTCCCGGGGACAGAAAGTCCCGAAGAACGTACCACTACTACGATCGCCGACGGGACCGCGACGACGATCGTGACCGTGACCGGGATCGCGATCGTGACCGTGAGCGTGAGCGTGACCGCGACCGTGACCGCGATGGGTACCGCGAAAGGGAACGTGATCGCGAGAGCATGAGAGATAGAGAACGATCGCGCGACCGGGACCGCAGGGATCGGTACAGAGAGGATAGAGACCACCGTGCCTCCCCAAGGGAGAACGGGCGGGACTCCGGCCACGAGAGTGACTCCTCTAGACATTGAGGCTAGGCAACTCAGACAGTGTCAGGTGTATCTTGCTTCGTGTTAACACGTTAAATAACTGTATTGTATAGTTAGTTGAGGAATAGCATATCGTATACTCGAATGAAATGACATCTTTACCTAAAGTTATAAGAGCGTCATAAGTTGAGGGCGTAAATGTGTTTTAAGGTTCGCAATACAGTTCATGTTCAATGCCTTAAGACAGTATTACGGGGGTAGGTTTAAGCAAAATTTTTATAAAAAAAACGAATATAGTGGAGGCTACATTTATTCGGTGCGAAGTGCGAGTATCCGATTCACAGCATATGCTTTATTGTAAACAGAGTGGTACTGAAATCATTCCAATAAGGGTCGCACTACTCGTAGAACTTCTTTGGGGCTGTTTCAAACCAGTGCAAGATTTTTAATGCCATCCACTTTTGTGTTTTTTTTAGGATATCTACTCTAAATTCTGGTACAGTTTTCAAGTTTATTTCGCTTCGTGTATGAAACTTGCCCTAATATTTTTTTATCTTTGAATAATTATTTATTATCTTGTTTTCGTTTCGAGTGTTTTGGCATTTAGAATTATTTTACTGATGTGAAACAAACCCTTCGTATTCACAGCCGTGAAAAGAGTGGAAAATGTTGTGCATTCTAATTGTAAAGACCAAATATCATTTTAAGGGCGTCATAATTATTGTTTGTTTCGCGTGTTCCTATCTAAAGACATGTCCATTGTCGTCACGTGCTGCTCTTTGTTACAATTAACTTCCCTTAAGACTGTGGTCACATAATTTTATTAATTTATCATATTATTTATTTATATTATGTATAATTTTATTGTTCTGTCACCAGAAAGATCTGTGAAAATCTCAGATTTATTGTACAAATTAATTAAGTCGAATAATAGTGTAGGTACCTATTTATGAGATTATTTAGTGTTCTAAATATACCTTATCTGTATTTTTGTGATCTTTAGGTAAACATTTAAGACTGCATTTAACGATCAAAACACAGTATTCTGTGATTAGTATCATTGAAGCAATGCGGCATTTAGGATCCACCATGAACTGACAGACGTACTGACCTCAGTAGAAAAACAAATTAATAAATAGAGTTGTGACGTTTTGTGCAAAGTACTTATTAGATTGTATTAATTTATGCGTACCTATGTAAGTTAACGATATTCTGTAAATATAGAAATAACTATCTGTAACATTTACATATACGCTGCGCCCGCGCCGCGGGGTGAATACTTTTGTATCGTTTATTTTTATACAATTTTAACTGACATATTGTCGAAAAACTATAGGTGGTAATCCAAACGAAGTGTTTTATTAGCTTTTATATCAATTTAAAACTTTATACTAAGATTATACCGACAAGCTTTCCTTTAAATTGTAAACAACTTATTTATTATTTTAATCTGTTTTGAACAAATATTGCAAATAAATATTTGAAGCTCAAATTCAAACTTTTATCCTTTCATTATAAGTAGATTTTCCAATCAGTAATAATGTTAATTTTTAACCAAATCGTACAACTTCCAAAAATGATTGTTTTCGTATTACTTTATTGTTATTTTTACACTGTATTGTGTGGACGTTACAACATTGTCCAGATATTATTATGACCGAACATTTTCTCTACAACATTAAAAAAACGTTGTGGACAAAAAAAATACTATTTGTCAATTATATTGAGAAAATAAATAAAACACTGTGTACTATACCTGTTTTCGTTTTACTTGTTTATTATTACTATGTATTACCTATTACAACTCAAGGTAGGTTTTGTAGAGCGGTTGTTAAGTAGGGGTATAGAGTGTCTGATACGTGTAATACATTTTTTTAATGCCATTTAGCAAGAAACAATAAACTATTGCTTGTAACTTGTAACCATGTTAAAAGTATTTAGTTACTATTTATTACATACGGATAAAATGTTTCCGCTATCCACATAAAGGATCCAACCTATGATCTTGCAGCATAAGCGAACATTCTCTCGCTTAATGCGAATTTGGTTCTAAATGGTATAAATGTGAGACCTGACTAACGCAGCTTTGCATATTTTTGCTGTTCTATTTCTAATTGAAATAAGTTATTTATTAGCTTATATAATCCAACTGCAAACATTTTTTTTAAATTCAAACCAAAGAAAATATAGGTTTAAAGTATCGTTGCTCAAACATAATTTCAGATTATAAAGCAAAGTTCCGCGCCTCATTTAAATTGACAGAAGCTTAGTTACCAAGTGAGTTAGGTATAATGAAAGCAATCCGCCCGGCGCACCGTGATCCGCTTAGCCTGAATTATAAAGCGGCGGAATTTAGGCGGTAGTAACGCTGGGACATTCCTTAGAAAGCGGGAGCGCGGGAATCAATAAAGGATTTCTTGGCGCCGTGCCCACGCATGTGCGTGGCGGCCGCGTGCACCACCGCCACCACTCCGGCCGTGACCCTGTGTCTGTGGTGCACCAGCGACCACGCGGCTCCAGCGCGCCGCCACCACGCTGACTCGATGCTCCGGATGTTATTATAGCTTCCGCCGGCCGCATCGGTCGCTGACCATCACAGCCGTATGCACGAGCGAATAAATCTCGGTAATAAGTAGTAGGCCGCTGCGTTATTGGGCGTATGATTCGCGCGCAGCGTCAGTGCGGGCGCGGCGCGAAGGGCGCGGGGCGCGGGGGTGCGCGGCGGCGTGTGGCCCGCGACATGTTCTGTCCTCGCCCTGCGGCTCGCCCGCACCGACACCGGTCCGAGTCCGAGCTGACACCGCACGATCACCGATGAGTCGAGTGGCGTCCGCCCTTTGGTGACATTGTTGTGACTTAACGAGTTGTGTTGTTCGATGTAGAGCGAGCCAGTGGTGTGTGGTCGTGTGCGCTTGTCATGTGGGGAGTGCGATGGCGCTGAGGAGGAGCATGTCTCCGCGGCGCCCGCTCGGGCTGCTGCTGGCGCTGGTGGCGGCCGCAGCGTTTGCCAACCAGCTCGAGGATATACCCCACAATGAGTAAGACTATCCGATCGAGCTTTTTATGGTAAAAAGCTAGAGGTCTTTGAGAGCGAAGGAAAACAATACAATTCGCGGATTACTTCTTAGCTCAAAATTTTCAGTAGTTTTTATAATTTGAGAATAATTTAGACTAGGTAAAACAATTATTACAATTCTCGGCATTTAGAAGACATTTCATATTCATGTTGAGGCTTGCGTGTAGATTTATTTATGGCGTCATTTTTGAACGTTTTGGTGTTAATACTGCTATTAAAATGGACATGTGGATGGATTTTTTTACCTCCGATTTGTTCACTCCTCAACCCTGTTGCACTATTTTACACATACCTATGTAGGTAACCCGAATGATTGCTGAAACACTTCGCAGATACTAGAGTCAAGTCGGTCCTGAAACTAATTTGTTTTATCGTCATATGTCCTGCTGTGAAAAGCAGATTTTTGCATTGGACAGAACATATATATAATATACATTAGGTAAACATTGTATTATCAAAGTCTTACATGACTAATACGGATTGGGGCCTCCAGTGTACTTTAGGCGGATCTGTAGTGCTTCTGCCTAATTAGATTAGATATAGAATACCGGAATACAGGATTAGATTAGGTACACAAACAATTTGGGGTAAATCATTAGCATGTAGTTAATACTATAATGCCTACTTTGGCAGGTTTAGGCATAGTGTAGTTTAGGCACCGGCAGTATTATTTTCAGGGTGGTGCATCTGCTACACGTTCCATATCTAGGTAGCAAAAGCTGGAGTACATACTCCGGCTGATTTTTGAACAGGGACAACAGGGGCACTATTTAGTTTTTGCTACGGTTTGGAAAAATCGTAGATCTGAGGCTAGCTATCGAAATTCTAGCCACCCGCCCGCCCATGGGCACTTGCTACTGAAATATCCTATCCATTAAAACGTTTTGCTTAATAATTCTTTAAATCGATTTCGCTAATAATTAATTATTTAGGAACATTGGTTCTTACAGAGATAAATATTTGTTGTTTTATAGAATCTAGAACCAACGAATAGAACTTTTGTATTAAAACTTTTATTTATTCGTTAAATGAGAATAAAAATCCTTGACATACACAACATTTAATTAGATCAAGATTTATTTTGTACAGTCTTCTTAATCATCATCATCGTTTCAACCACAGAACGACCACTACTGAACATAAGCCTCTCCCAGAGACTTCCAGATTGGCCGGTTGGAAGCGACCTGTATCCAGCGGCTTCCTGCAACTTTTACCAGTTCGTCTGTCTTCTTCATTTGCGTGAAATTCTAATTTTCACAGTAACAGTTTTTTGTAAATAAAAATAAATATATATGCGCCAGATAACAAACTAACTGTCATTCCAAAGGCGTCTGTCAGGCTCTCAGTACACCCATGCTCTAAACAATTTAGAAAAGATCTTTTCCTAAACTGACCTGAACGGGAAGCGAACCCGGGACCCTTTGTGTATAAAGTGAATTACCGCGCCACTACACCAATACCATTTAAAGTATCTAGTTACTTTTTGACGGTCCAAAAAGTAACTAGATACTTCAAATGAGTACGTACTGTATAATTGTAAGTTCATCATCTGTGATGCGTGATTGAATTAGCAAAATCACCTCTATCTTTATACCTTTGGAAACATACCAAATTATCAAGCAGAGTTAGAACTATGGCGACGACATAACAGATAAGCATACATAAACACATTTTATAAATATAAATCCATTATTTAGGTATAAATAATCGTTCTTGCCAGACAATGTTTTTAAAAAACATCGCAGTAAATATGTTATCTTTGGGTCAAGTCACAGGTCGCATGAATTCTTAGTACTTATGGGTAAATATTCTGTTTTTCTTTATAAGACTGTGCTGATACATGCGAGTAAAAAACGTACATAAAGTACTTACATAACCAATTCAATTTATTGTTAGGTAACAGATTTCATATTTACTAGATATCGTAATTGTTAAAATCATCCTTCTGTGTTTAATTTCGAAAATATTTCGTATAAATTGTTTCCAGAAAAAATTGGTAGCAATTTCAGCGGCAGCCAATAAAGCTATGCGATGCGTTAAGCTGTAACACCGCCGCGACTTTAATTGATATAATTTTGTGGAATAAAATCCAGTGAATTGTATTTAAATGACCACAGAAGTTGCTGCCAAATCCCATGTCCAATAAATCAGTACAATCATGTTATAATTTGTTTCCCTTCAATCAAATTATCTTGATTGACTTTTGTTGAACTTGTGTAAAATTTATTGTTTTTATATATTCTCTTTTCGGAAGTCTATATAAGGATTAAACTAAGCTAATATGTACTTATACAAGTAGGTACATTTTCTAAAATGTACCTGTATCTGAAGGTATAGTCAATTGTTTCTGGCAAACAAAAGATGGACCCTCCTTGACAAAGTATATCTATATCTTCACCATTTTGTAACAATAAGCCTAGGCTAACTAGCTATGTTTGGAATAGTTTCTGTTCGCAGACTATGATGTCATATTCTTCAAAATAGGTCTTCCCTTCCACCATTCGACATTGAAATGGTCACCTTTAATTATTGATTCAGATAATTATTAATGCAGTAAACGTTTGTCGAATTTTAAAATCATACAATAACTGCTACCTTATAATAATCTCTATGTCTAGTAGGTACAATTTTTTAAATAATGCAGCAACATTTAGGAAGCTACAAAACTTTATTGCCTTTGGATTCTTGATGAGCTCACCCCAAAACAAAATTAGACCCGTTTGATTAATTGATGTAAAAATATGTTTTTAAAGTAAGCTCACGGACTTTTAAATATGGCATTGTGATAGGGGAATGGAACATGGATATATTGTTACATTCCGAAAAAAAAAACACCAGTCTTCAGTCAGGATGTTCGAAGGCAAGAGCAAACCTATAAGGCAGGCGAGAAACTTGAAAAAAAAAATGCGTTTTTTATCTCTAAGACGGGTCTTATCTGCACTACACCACCATTTGTTTGCCCAGTGTCTTTGAAAAGGTTAGGGAAATACGACTTAAAAATTGCATCATATTGCACCATGACAATGCTTTGGCCACACCACAAACAATACAAAGTAATTTAACTATGTCTTCTGATAAGATAAAGCTCGTGACCCATTCCGCACACAATCCAGACGAAGCACTTTCCGATTTATTTATTTTACCAAAAGTCAAAGCATTGTTGTTTGACATTTACGAGGCCAAGAGAGGCCGTGATTGCTTTCAACTAGCACAGAATAGCAACCCTTCAAAATCTTCAAATCAATGTTCCTTAAAATTTCAAAAAATTAATATTATTATTTTTGTATCAAGTATTCAAGGTAGATAAAGATCAATTGTTCATGCAAAACCTAGTGACAACAATCCTCAGCAATGAGGAACTGTCTTAAAAGAACAAAAAAAAATCTATTTATGCAAGCTCAAAACTGAGTCTTCATAGACTCAAAGATTAAAAAATAAAATAAACTTTATTTGCCATAAACATGGTATACAAAGAAAATTAAGTACTAATCATGTTTAGCCAATTACAGAGGCATGCAAATTTAATGAATGAGAACTTAAATTAAGTATTGAAATTCTTTAAATATCAGACATCATAATAAATAAACATGTCATAAAATATAATTAATTTTTAGTAAATCCTTTAAGTCATAAAAAGTACGTGAGACAAGCCATTTAAATAAACTTTTTTTAAATTGGTTAACTTTCATTGTCTTTAATTCATTAGGAATATTGTTGAAAATTTTTACACACATAGTTAGACAACTTTTTCTATACATTAATGTTTTTGGAGTTTCTAGTAGTACTAGTCTATTTGGATTTCTTTTATTGCGTGGATAGATATCGCAAGCCCTTTTAAATATTTGCTTATTATTAACAACAAATACACATACCTCAAAAATATACAGAGATGTCAATGTTAATATCTGCAATTGTGAAAAAAGAGGACGACAGGATGTTAATGGAGGGACACCACATATTGCTCTGATGCACCTTTTTTGAGAAATAAATGCTCTATTTATGTTAGTGCTATTTCCCCACATTAGTAATCCATAGCAATATAGATACCACATACGCATGATAGGTAGCAACTGCAGTTTTTACATTTGTTACAGATTTCACTTGCTTTAAAGCATAAACAAACCTATTGACTCTGTTACAGATAGTATCTATATGTGTTTTCCAATTAATGTCTTGATCTATAGTTAATCCCAAAAATTTTATTTGTTTTACTTCGTCAATTTTAATGTCTTTATAATTAATGTCAAGATTAATATTTTTATATTGATTAAATTGTTTGTAATTTGTTTTAGTTAAATTGATTTTTAGATTATGTATGTCAAGCCATTGAATCAACTTATCTATAGTATTATTAATGTAATTTTCGTGATCGGAAATTATATTATCTGATGTCACTACTATCGAGATATCGTCAGCAAATGCAATGCACTTATGAGATGTTGGGTCCTATACTACTACTGTACAGAATAGGACCTAATACGCTTCCCTGTGGAACACCTTGTTGATTGTTTTTGTATTGTGAGTAATAAGAAATCATTTCTTTGTTTTGATTTAATCTCTCTATTACAACACAGTTTTTCCTGTTGCTGAGATAGGACTTTATCCACTCAAGCGCCGGACCCCTCACACCATTTTTTTCCAGTTTATTGATTAACAGTGAGTGTGAAACGTGGTCAAACGCTTTTGAGAGATCAACAAATACAGCAGTAGTCATTTTTTTTTCATTAACGCTTTGCAGAATAGTCCCTACAAGACTATGTATCGCTAAAGTGGTAAATTAATTTTTTTGGAAACCATACTGTTCATGGTTTAGTAGGTAAAACTTGTTACAAAAATCAACTAACTGCTACATGCACTTTTCAAAATTTTTTGAGAATACCGATAGAAGCGCAATAGGACGATAACTATCAATGTCATCAGTATTATCTTTTCAACCGACTTCAAAAAAGGAGGAGGTTCTCAATTCGACTGTATGTTTTTTTTTTTTTTGTATGTATGTTACGCGATTACTCCGCCAATTATGAATAGATTTTAATGATTCTTTTTTTGTTTGGTAGATCATACTTCAGAGGTGGTCCCATATAAATTTTATCGAAATTGATTTATAACTTTTTGAGAAAATCAACAAATATATACCCAGATAATATTTTGGTTGTGGTTCTTGTTACCTATCTTTGACAAATATGAGCCGATTTTGGTGATTTTTGTTTTATTGAATAGCTTATACTTCAAAGATGCTATGATAAAAGTTTAAAAAATAAAAATCACCCCTAAGGGTAGGAAAATAGGGGATGAAATCGGTGTTCAGCAGTTAGATTAGGATTTATCACTAAAAATAGATGAAATAAGTAAATTTTACTAAAAAAAAAAAGACTTCAAAACACTAAAATGGTAAAAATAATCCTAACACTTAAGTGCCTAATCAGTTACTTTTGGAGTCGGTGCAAACAAAAACATTGAATCTCTCATCGGCTGGCACCGACTCCAAAAGTATCTGATTAGGCACTTAAGTGTTAGGATTATTTTTAGCATTTTAGTGTTTTGAAGTCGGTTTTATTTTTTAAATAAAATTTACTTATTTAAACAATGGTTTTATTATTGTCAGTTTTAGTAATTCTGGAAAAGTACCCAAAGAAAAAGATAGGTTTATTAGATGTGTCAAAACGATAATAATTTCATTAACACTTTCTTTCACGACCTTAGTACATACTTCGTCGTATCCTTCCGATTTTGTATTTTTTAGCGACATTAAAATTATTTTAACTGTTAATTACAGAGGCTGACAGGCAATCAGCCTTTGCGAACGCCCTTAACTTGAAACCGCCCTACGCTGCCGCCCATGAGCTCCGATAACGAAACGCGCTGGAGGGCGCTCACCGCTAAACGAAAAACTTCACGATTGACAGCCGCGAGTGAGCTGATGGATCAATCGTGATAAATGACTGTTCAATTCAGTCAACTTTCAAAGACAATCAGCTTCTTGCAAAAAGTTGTCACTGAGGAATACGGTTTAGGGAAAAAAGGGTTGGGAATAAGTATGTAACTTATGTAACTGCTAATAAAAGCAGGAGACATTTAATAATGTCATTTAACAAAAAAAAATGCCTTGTTTATAAAGGAAAAATGTGTTAAGTATAGTTTTTAATTTACATTTTTATTACTTACACTCAGAAAGTAGGTCTGAAGTTGCCTGAAGAGCGGGTTGAAAGTAATACTTTTCAGCCCTATCGTTTATTTGCACAAAACACGGTATAAATGGTAACATTAAACAATAAAAAGCTCATGTTTCGCTAATAAAAAATAGCATGCAAATTGTATGTTATTACCTACATGAATTAAAAATTGCAATAATTAAAATGTCTGGAATATAATTTCAATAGTAAATATATGTCAGTAAAATCTAGCTAGTTGTCAATAAATTCCTTAACACTGTAGAAATTTTTGTCATTAAGCCATTCAGTTAATCTTTTTTTAAATAAGAAATTATTTAGCACTTTAAATTCATTTGGGATCTTATTATATATTCTTACGCACATCGCAAGGCAACTTTTATTATAATTTCATGTTTTGGGAACATTTCGTAAGACAAGTTTATGTTTGTCTCTGCGCACTCTAGTACTCTGTGCATCACATGCTTTAGCAAATATGCCCTATGTTGATGAACAAAATGACATACCTCATACAAGTAAAGCGATAGAAAGGGCAACAGACCTAGGTTTTTAAATATCGGTCTACATGTTTCATCAGGCAAAATTCCACACATGGCGCTAATACACTTTTTTGTGCAACAAGTACTCTATTCTAATCTGTGCTATTACCCCATATCATCAAACCATATCTCAACACAGATTCTACGTATGCACGGTAACATAAAATAGCAGTTTTTTTTATTTGTCACTTTAGTAACTAGTCTTAATGCATACACGAATTTATTTATTTTATTACAAATATTTTCAATCTGATGTTTCCAGTTCAAAAATTGGTCTATAGTTACTCCAAGAAACTTCTCGTTTGTAACTTCATTGATTTTAGTGATATTCAATTTAAAATTATATTTTTTATGTTTAGATTGATTGAATTAAATACATTTAAAGGAGAATCGTTTTCAACTAACAGCTGTCAAATTATTTAAAACTAGTTCTATTTTTACATTTCTATTGAACCATGTTCCAACTTTCTTTAAAGCCACTCAAAAACAGCAGGATGTAAAATTGAATTAAGTAACATAAAGTTAAGTATTATATTATAAGTAATTTACTTTCAACTAGGTATATTTTCAAAATGAGATTTGGACGAAACATTTACAATTTTTCATGATAAAAATGAAAAATAATGACCGAAGAGCTGGCTGGTCACAGAAAAAAAATAGGCGGGGAAGCGGCAATCCGATCTTCGTTTGCTTTTTCTTTAGTTGTAGAACGTAGTGATTACTTATTTATTGGTAAATTTGTTAAGATTCACTCATATTTTCTGTAGATAAATTATGTTTTTATTTTTACTTGCCTTGTATTCGTAATGAAAAGCACAGTGTTAACCTGGGGTTAAAGACTTATTTAGTCCCTCGAACCAAAAGCCAAACCCCGTCTCGGGACTAAATAAGTTACTTTCACCCCTAGGTAGGGTAACAATGTACTATTACATGCTTGGCATTCAATAACGTAAATATATTGTATCTATTTAATTAATACATTGCTTTTCTCTGCGTTTCAATTCATGAATTAAGTAGGTGTTGCATATACCCAATTTGTATATAGTGTACTAAAACTATGCAAAAATTTATAACTGTATAAAAGTGTCACAGAAATGTTTAATTGACGTATCAACACCAAACCTAAACACGCGTATCTTTGTGTATGCTACACAAATGAAACGAAACAACGCACCATGAAATTATGAAATTTTATGAATGCCAAAAAAAGGTGCTCAATTAGGTAAAACAATAAATAAAAGTCTTTTATGAACTTACGAAATTATAGTTACAGTTCAGTGACCATGCTAGAAATACGTATTATTATACTGCATATTACGGGTGTGCGTGCCAGTACAGAATACTAGACTATTGAAACGTGCTTGTATTTTTTTTAAAACGAAACTTTTCTTAATTGTTTCTTTTCTGGGGGTTCTGGGAGACGCCCACAGCAAATAAAAAATCTAAGTCTGTTACACAATGATCTTAGTAAACAGCGTACAAAATATGAATATTTTAATACAGCTATATAGTATAAATAATCACAATATCATTGTGTCACTACGTTAATTCTTGTAATTCATCATCATTTCAGCCACAGGACGTCCACTGCTGAACAGAGGCCTCCCCCATTGACTTTCAGATTGGCCGGTTGGAAGCGGCCTGCATCTTGTAATTATAATGTAAAAAAAATGTTGTCTCACTACCGATTCCAAATTAATTAGGACAATTGGTGTGTTATGTTCTCTAGCGCACAATTATATTATGCTTTTACCTACGACTTCAATTCTAGCGTGGTCTTCAATTACATTCTGAAACCTTTCACCACGTTCGGAAAATAACTCATCAAAGTTTTATCGCTATCGGATGAATGGTTTAGAAATACATACCAAACAAACAAACATTCATTGATAGTTAAATATTTTATAACTTATATTTTTAATCGTAGCAACTGTAACTACATGGAATTATCAAGCAGTACAGGGGCACAGATATGAATTACAAAAATTACCTATTATTTTGATAAACTATGGTTAATTGTGAATATACTTAGTCTTGCCATAAATACTGAAACAAAGAAAAAAACATTTACTATTGCAAATATAATTTTTTATTTTTACAGTGTGTTAGTTTAATACATAAATATAAAACAATTAAAATATAAAAAGATTAGGATTCGAAGTGGTCTCCATTGGCTGCAATACAGTCCTTTAAACGTTGAGGCCAGTTATCAATAGAAGCACGCACAAGAGTCCATGGGAAAATTCTTCACTGCCAATCGTACGGATTGTTTTAGGGACTCCAAATTATCATGGCGTTTATAGCAAGCCGTATTCTCTAAAACTGACCATAAATCATAATCCAGCGGATTAAGATCGGGACTAGACGACGCCCAGTCTTCAGCTCTGATGAAGTCCGAAACGTTCGTTTCCAACCAAGACTGCGTAGACCGATCTTTATGTCCCGGCGCCGAGTCTTGCTGGAAGGACCATTCTTGGTTATTGGACATGGTGTTGTTAAGGGGCTTCACTACCTTCTCAAGCATGGTATCTTGATACACTTGTGCCGATGTTTTGATACCTTTTTCACAAAAGTATGGCTCAGTACTTCATAGCTAATACCCCACCAAACCATCACTGAAGTCGAATAGTGCCCACGCTGTACTCTGTCGTCTAATTGGGAAGCTTCCTTAGAGCTTTGAGCATAAATACGGTCATTTTGTTTGTTAAAATGTTGCTCAACTGTAAGAAAATTCTCATCCGTAAAATTTTTTTTTTTCTGCGATCTCCCTTTGCAGTACGTTCAGTAGTTGTTTCGATTTTACCACCCTATTCTTTTTTTAATTATCAGTTAAGAAATGACCAGTACGTCTCTTATAGGCTGCAAGTCCTAAGTCATCTTTTAAAATACGCGACATGGTTCTAGGGCTATCTTCATCTCCCGAGATAAAATCTTTTGCTTTCGGACAGGATTTCTTCGAATTGTTTCCCTTACTGCTTTGTCCACCTTTTTACTACCTTCTTCTATAAGTCCATCATTAAGCCTGTCCTATTATATGGCAGCGAAGCGTGGCCGCTACTTGAGCGACACAAGCAGGAGCTGCGTGTCACTGAGATGAATATGCTGCGGTGGATTGCGGAGTCACGCGGAAGGACCGCGTGAGGAACTCGCGCATCCGTGGTAGCCTTAGTGTCCGTTGAAAATTTTAATGATAACTTACTTAACGTGTCTCGTCTCGTGGTGCCTCGTGTTGAGAGGTATCTGAATCACCCCTATGTATGTTATACAATTTTTCGTAGTTTTCGAGTAAGGTTTTTTTTATGAATTTTGCAACTGGATCAGTTTGAAAAATTTCAAAAAACAAATTGAAGTTTTTTCGTTTTTTTTTCTTGCAGCTAAATCTCTATGAACTGTGCATTTATGCATAAAATAAACAGCCTCATAACTTTAAGCATTCAGGAAATGCGCTAGACTCTAAGCTTCCATAATAATAATAAAAAAGTTGTACTTTATAGGCTGCATAGGCTATTTAAAAAAAACGTAACTCGAAACCTACGAAAAATCGTAGAACATACATGATTCAGATACACCTCTCAACACGAGGCACCTAAAAAAAATTTTTGGACGGCACTTTTCTGACCATCCTGTATGTATAGATCAGATAATACATATAGATGCAGTCAGTTTTGGGAATCACATTAGAATACTGCAATGAGGTCCCCAAAATTGGCTTGTCAGGAAGGTTTAGTTCAGCGGCTTATGCTGTGAGGAAAATAAGGCTTTTTTTAACTGATGTCGAAATGGCAAGATTAGTATACTTTAGTCATTTTCATAGTTTGTTATCGTATGGTTTATTTCTATGGGCTATGCTGCTGACATTGAATCAATCTTTATGTTGCAGAAAATGATGACCTGATGATTCTCTGAAGAAAAGAAAAAAGATTTTTAATAATACTAATAACTTTTACAGAATACCTCACAATACATTTTTGAAGATATTATGTACGTTCGAAAAAATCTAAGTTTGTTTATCTTAAAGGGTGAATTTGATTATTATGAAACCGGAAATAAAAATAAGCTTGCCGTTCCGAGCTTCGGACTACGCAAAGTTGTAATTTATTCTTGGGGAAATAACGTATTATTTTCAATTAAGTACCACAGGCGTTTGTTGAACTACCTGTTCATAAAATATACGATTAAACGACAACAGTGTATGGAGTTAACCTGCTAAGCTCGCACTTACTCCATGTCTTGTAACTGTATTTCCTGTAAAATAGACTGACAAACGTGACTGAGTTTGTTGCGCCGTTTCTCCTCATCACAAGCCGATATGTAGTCCCAAAGCGGTGGTAGGGCGAAGCTATATTTTTGGGACGTGTATAAGTGCCCGGAAGAGGGCTTGTATACTGAATAAATGACTATGTCTTTGACTATAGTGATAGCAATCGTCCTACCTTAAATATCACAATGCCATTGAACTCTATGGATAAATAACTACTACCCACCGTTTGAACAACCTACGCACTTTATGAAAATTCTACCTCGAAAACTAAACCAGATTTTAGGAAGGTCTTTGATGTTGTAATTAGAGCCGTGGCCTGTCATTATCTAGCTATACAATTAAGGCTTCATTACATTTACAATTCTCTTTACACTTAGTTACCTACTTAATTTCGGACAAGAAATATTTTGGACAAAGGTTCTTGTTATGTAAGTGCAACAAAGCGCTAGCTCAGTCGACAAACAAACGGAGAAGTGAATTAAATTTCACCAAAGGGTAAATGCAAAAACAGATACAATTCGCGGTGCGAAGTTCTTTGCTTTTAGTATTTGCAACGCAAATATTTGCAGTCTATTATAAAGCTCTCCAACTTTCGCAGTTTACCGTGGTCGTTATAGAAAGTGCCCGAGAACGTTTTATACTTACAGAAAAGCTATCTTTTAAACTAAAACATAAGTTTAGCTAAATTATGATTTAATAAAATTCCTAGATTGATTAACTTTATATGACTTGTCATAAAAAATATAAGAGGAGTAACGGAACTCTACTCAAATTCACTTAAAAGTTAGTGAGTCAATGGTATTGTATGATCTAAAATTGGTTTTAAAAATAGACCTAAACAAACTATCTATAAAACCTAAACTATCTACAAATAATATTCATTTAGGTAGTGCTTTTTATTTTATTTATTTGCCTGACTAACAGTCAACTTACACACTGAATCGTACGTCGTACGTCTTAAATAAAAATCAAATCAGTTTTCTATGCTTATAAACTAGTGACTACCTACTTACTCGTAAGCACAGCACGCACCATAACAAAACAATTAAGTGATAATTTAAGCAAACAAAAATTAAAGACATAAACAGAACATAGCCCACTCCATAATTATAGTTATAGTATTGGTGCACATTATTTTAGTTTTGGCGGTGTTCATTTTCAAGCCCACCCTTTTTGATCGGTCGTACAGTTCTTTTAACATCACTTAAAGACTTTCGACACTGTAAGCAAACAAAATTATGTCGTTGGCAAAGCGAAGGTATGACAGGAACTCCCCATTCACGTTTATGACTCTATCTGATCAATCAAAAAGGTTAAAGACGTCTTTCAAGCAATGTGAAGAGTTTTTGTAATATTGTATCACCCTGCCTTACGCCTCGCCTAACCTACACCGACTTCGTTGTTTTATGCAATCTAACTTGGAGTGTGGCACCTCGGTACACCTCTTTGATGGCTTTGATGTACCTGCTGTGCATCTTTGTAAAGAATGTAAAACTGCCCCAGTGATCCACTCTGTGTTAAAAGCGTTCTCGTAGTCAATGAACGCGACGGCTAAGGGCTGTTTGCACTCAATGCACTTCTCCACAGCGTAAGGCACTGTATGGATAATGGTCGGCTGTCGAATTTTTTTTTTTATATCAAATACAATTAATCAAAAGGATGACGCCGCATTAATTTAAAATAGGTACTTTTCGGTCATTCTTTAGAAAAGCGTTCTTCGCCTAATTACCGTGCCCTTTTTCATTTTTCACTTATTTGTATTAAATACATTGAAATATAAAACGTACCAAAGATACAAATACACAATTAAAATGGCATTAAAATATTTAAAGCGGTTTTCGATGTATTAAGACTTGAAAAAAAAATTGTACGGTAATTAGATAAGTCTAATACTTAATGTAACGGTATTAAAAAAAGATCAATAAGTTTATGTAAAATGATAAAAAAATCATTTATTATGCATTAATAATTTGTAAAAGGAAAAACGAACTAATCGCTTTAAGTTAAACTAATTTTACTAGCGTCATTAGCTTACACAGTACACACTGACTTTGACGCACTCGGATAAAGTAATGGAGGAAATTTATGAATAATTTCCATTCCAAGCATTTCCAAGACTTTGCATAATACTTGCAAGGCTCACTATAACGTTATAATGGGCTAAAGTAAGAGTACAAACAAACAGCGAATCGGGAGTAGGATACACGGACCAGTTGTAGCAAATATAGTGGACAAATGATCTCGCCAACTTCCTGGATAAAAAGGGTATCTCTCTGATAAAGTCTTTCTTCAAGAAACAAGCCTAACGAAAATGGACGTAGCATAGCTCTGATGCTATGACTAAAAAATGAAATTTCATCATAGCAGATAAGAAGCGTATATTTAGGGATGTCTCAGTTATTAACAGGGTCAAAACCGGCAGAGATCATCACAGACAGCACTCTAGATATTAGGTACAAACTTGAACGCACTCGTTTGATGAAATCCACGGTCCGATCTAATATGCTCCAAAGATTGGGTCTGAAACGTTCCATCTAAAACTGGAAAACCGATTTGCTGCCTTGAAAATTCGACGTTACTACTTACCAATAACTCGAAAATGTGTACCGAGAATAAGTGTGAAAATTCTGTGAAATGCAGTATAACAAAAGGTTTATGAATTTAAGATTTCAGAAGAACTTCAATGGATCAGAAGGCTTTAAAAAGAAAAATCACAAAACTAGTAAGACGCGATCTTTAGCGATTGAACACGCGCTCTATTTGGGAAGCAAAAAAACAAAATCGGGGGTCAAAGTTTTCGTGCAGAACCTGGGTTGAAGCCACTTGACAAAGCTGACCACATGGAATGGAAAAGTTGTTGTTTCTATGCTGGATTATTTTTCTATTGAACCCTATAATACCTTTAATGGAATCAGGCGTTACTTTGCGGAAATCCTTAATGGTTTTTCTGCCGGTGTTGGGTACTAACTTTTGCATTCATCTGTCTCGCATGCAACTTGAGAGAGGGCGGGTGGTGCTCTTTGCATTTTGCCTGTGTTGGTTCACGGAGTGTGGGCGCAGGTGGTATGATTGGGGTGCCTATGCCGGCGTAACTGAGCGGAAATTGTAAGCAAAATAATTACATGTTCTTAGCTATATTACCTCACAAGCATCCCGGGCATGGTAGGGAACCATAACATTAAGGATCCTAGGAAAATATTGGTTCTCCACTACAGCAAAGAGCTACCAGAAGTCAGAATAGACGAAATTGAGATCTCCTTCAAACAGTTTAAAAATGATAAAGCTCTTGGTGATGATGGAATCACTGCAGAGCTGCTGAAAACAGGAGGGGGAACCGACGCTTGAACAGCTACAGCACATATTTAGTTCCACCCCTTTTACAGGTAGAACCCTAAGGGCGTGGTTATTTGTTCAGAAGAACAATAATCGACCATTTCCCTTCTGAGCCACTTCTACAAGCTTTTTTTGAAGGTTAAAACAAACCGTCTCGCGCATAGACTCGATGAATTCGAACCGATTGGTTCGATTAAATAAGCCGGCAAATTATACAGAAGACCAAGGAGTGTAATTAGTCCCTATGCTTAGCGTTTGGTGTATTAATCAAAATCAAAAAATCAAGATCATTTATTTTTTAAATAGGCCATTAAAAGCACTTTTAAACGTCCCAATATATTTTTTTTGCCCTACCACTGCTTCGGGACAATTTGTGGGCTAGTGCCGAGATACAGCAGCGCAAGAAACTCGGTCACTGTTGTCAGCCTCTTTTAAAAGTAATATTTTTACGAGTTGTGATGCGAGCTAAGCAGTTGTAAATCCACACAATTTTATTATTTAAATAATCACTAACGGTGTAATTTTTTTCATTAAAATCATCTTAACATGTAATTTAAGTTCAAATACTGGCAGTTCAGCAAAGGATTGTGGTATTTATTAAAAATACGAATACATTTTCCCATGAATGAACTTCCTACCTTGTGCAATCTGAAATTTGGAACGACAAGTTTATCTTTATGCCGCGTATTGTACTTATGTATGTCATTTTTCTTGGAAAATAAGTGCACAATTTTGCGAACATACATAATATTTTCATAAATATATTGAGAAGCAACTGTAAGTATGTTAATTTCTTTAAATAGTTCTCTTAGAGAGTCTCGTGGTCTAAGATTATAAATAGCCCGAACAGCTCTCTTTTGCAGTACAAAGATGGTTTCAATATCTGCAGCTGAGCCCCATAACAGTATTCCATATGACATTATACTGTGAAAATAGCTAAAATACACTAATCTTGCCGTTTGAACATCACTCAATTGTCTTATCTTTCTCACAGCATAAGCGGCTGAACTAAGTCTCCCTGACAAAGCCTCAATATGAGCGCCCCATTGCAAACGGGAATCTAAAGTTATTCCTAAGAACGTAGTGGAATTTGTCATATCTAGTTGTTCATCTTTTACAATAATATGCGTTGAGACCTCTCTTACATTAGGCATTGTAAATTTTATGCATTTTGTTTTGTTTGCATTGAGCAAAAGATTGTTAGTACTAAACCAATGCAATACAAGCGAGGGGGCATTATTGACATCGTCAAAGGATTCTTGACCCCTTTTAATTTTGAAAATTAACGATGTATCATCCGCAAATAACACCATCTCACATAGGTCATGAATGAATATATATAATTCTTTCCTATAACGGTAATTATAAATACATGGTAATTAGTATACGGTAATTAGAAAACAATAGATTTTCTTAAAAACTTCGAGAACCTACGGAGTATGCAATTACTGCAACATACGGAGGCCAAAGTACTGTCTTTATTTAAATAAGCAACTAGGGTCTATCTTGAAAAATTAAGTATAAAAATAATTACACGGTAATTAGAAAAAAATTTTACCAAGGGTACGGTAATTACACACTAACGTGCTTCAATGGCGGTACACCAATATTGCAGTCGAGCACCTGCTACTGGGTCGCGGCACAAACTAAGGGCTCGCGACGCGTATAGTTATCATGTGCCAAAATTTGTTATTTAGGGAGCTACACACAGGAACAGAAAACGTCACGGTAATTATAACTTGAGCTTGGACATGCAGTTACTTAATGATAATTATTTACAGATTGGTTCTGTCGTATCGATATTTTGTATACAATACACTTGGCTTTCTACTCCTTAATATGATGAATGAAGTAGGTAAATCAAATCAGTACGTTATAAAAATTACAGGCAAGCTTTAACATTAAGTTGCTGTGCGAACACGTTACGGTAATTAGAGAACAGAGGTTTGTAAAATGAGTTTATCCACAGCTACTTATAACAGAGGCCTATGGCTTTGTTTACAGCTAGATAAGGATGCTATCTTAAATATAAAAATATTTGCATTTATTGAATTAGACAATTTATCGGATTTACAAGCCCGGACACGCATAACCATAAGCTGCTCGGAGAGTGGCCGTTTTGTAGAATATCTATTTTTCTACTTGGCTTCTTCGAATTACCTACTTATATTATGACAAGACATACGAAACACGTAAAAAAACTATCTCTATCTCGCACAAACACACAAGCATGCTTTTTGCTACAAACAAGCACATTTAATTAAACGCTTGCACCCTGTACATCTTAGGTACTGACGTCTTGGCTTTCTATAAATTTTAGAAACTTTCGGTTATGTCTAACTTACAATAGTATAACAAAGTTATAAATCTTGTTCGCTCCATCTGCGGGAGGGTTACCTGTGGTGCAGGTTTTCTGAGACCTCCTTAAACATTACTCTCTCACAACGATGTGGGTCTAATAGTTTAGCATTGTAATAGTACTTAGTTAATTACAACGGTAAACCTAAAATCCTCGATTTTAGAGAGAACGATGAAATTATTATTATGACCACGTGTGACCTTTATTGAAAGGTAGGTGGAAAGTTCAGCATTTTCCAGTGGGCATAATCACGTCGGGATCGAAATTGAAAAAATAATATCGCCATTCTACTCACAACTTCCACCTACATGAAATCGCAGCTGTACGCTTAATCAATAATCTATCATATTGTACGCGATGTATTTTGCGTGGGTATATTCTGCGAATGTAAACACTGCGGTCAACGACGCGCGTACGCGTAGGCGGCTCTGGGAAATACCTTACTTAGGCCGTAGTTATAAGTCTATCGTTCATACGTTTTCATAATACCTACCGATATAATTTATTTGCACCCGAATAAACAAAAATGTGTTAACATTTCTGTGCTGTAATACATACTGAGCTAACTTTTTTCAACCGTTTGATGCCTTGAATAGTTTATTTACTAATAAAACAGCACAATCTGTAAGAGAGAAACATTTCATGTAAAAAAAAAACTTAAAAGGGAAAAGACTACTCCGAACCACTATAGTCAGGCTACAAGTAAGTATAGTTACAGAGCTATTATTTATTCTGCGGCTGCGGTAAGATTGTGTTGCGCTTGTTTTATAGCGTCGCAACTAGGTGCAACGCTAGCGTAATTTAATGACTTTGTGTCCTCTTCAACTATGGGTCATGTATATTTCATGTCATAGAAAATGTATGGTTTGCACCTATCAACTAGAAAATATTTTAAGTATTAATAAAACTACTTACTCGTAGATAGGTAACTGAAGTCATACTTGACATGAAGGTGACGCATCGCTAAACAATTAATACCATAAGGTCGTCATACAAATTTCCAAAGTTTCAATTAAAAACTACAATTAATTTAACAAAATCTAACAGGCATATACTGGTATATGTTTTGACTTGTCTACTAATAAAATTTTGACGCATAAAACGATGGTTTGCCTGTAAAAAGCGCAAATCTCTGTTTAAAAAGAGGTAACTTCGATATTTTTCTCTCTATTATTTTTATTTTTCTGTAATCTGCAACTGATGAATTAAAGTGAATAAAATGAAGAATCAAATATCAGTTTTATATGTTTTTTAATGGCTAAGAAAAATCGATATCCCTGCCACCAAATTTTCCAATGCATCGTCAAAACCACCGGTGTCTCATGCGCAAATCACCTGTCACTGTGCCAAAACTCGACAAATCAAAGCAGTATATTTTTGACTAATTAATCAGCGTTCAGAAAATCTATCAGCTATTTTAGCAATGCGAGCCAAGTTTCTGTTCAAGTGTTAGTTAATACCGTGGCCGTGACTAGATGCAACACTAGGGAAGTTTAACAAATTAATTGCCTATCTACCTAATACTCGTACCATAAGTGACAAAATAAAATTCAGGCTAGGAAATAAATTTTAATAATTTTTGGTTGCTATTGGTAGATGCCAAATCCCATTATTTCTGTTTCGTTCTATAACAGTAGATACAGAAGGATCTTGCGCGGTCGCGCATTCGCGGCGCGTTCATCAGAGGCTCATTACCCTAATTTGACAATAGTCGCTATCCGGTTTCGACCGCTCCCAGTAACATTACGATCACAAACGGTATTCTTGTCTTCTTGTGAAAATGGAAGAAACCAAAATTAGATTTTTTTTGCTTTATTTTCAGCCGTATTGTGATAAGTAGTTTTAATAATTTTACGTCCAATTAAAAGTTTACGAAATTACTGTTTGTGATCGTAATGTTACTGGGAGCGGATCGACACCGGATTGGGGCTATTGTCAAATTACAAGAATTATGCCTCAGATTTATACGCACCCTTAGGCAAAGTGTTCAATGCTGTATGATATCAATTTTCTGTGATACAACACGAAATATATACCTGTATATTTACACTATGGTCAAAATTATAACAGTAAATATTCTTTAGTCAAGTGTGTAGGTATGCGACTGCCGTTTGGCACAAAATCACCCTACTAAAAAGTTATTTTTTAAGGAACTTCCAAACGAAAATGCATTTTTAAAATAAAATTAAATACATAACCTTTGTAGTTAATATGTGTCTTTACATAGGTATGCCTAACGCAGAAAGTACCGCTAAAAATTAAATATAAATGCACCAGTAAGGAATTGTTTATATCCTTTTGTAACGAGGTACCAGACTATGCATTTTGCTATGGGCGTTACCCAGCACACCCAGACGCAAACCAATTTAGCAAAGTTAGTTTCCACTCCAGTCAGCCACCGTGCCACTACGCCAATTGAAATACCAGCTAAGACAGTCTGTGCAACGACTTAGAAAATGACTTTATTATTAACTAGCTGTTGCCCGCGACTTCGTTCGCGTGGTCTTTAGTTTATTCATAAAGGATTTTCTGCGCAACTTTCAATTTTTTTTCTTTTAAAAGAACCTTTTCCTGACAATAATTTCAAATTCAAAATTCAAAATTGTTTATTTGTGATTCACAGGTAAGAATACAGATGTCAAAAACATTTATGGTAGTGCTCTGGGATCTGCCATTTGGCGTACAAATGTATTAATCCTAATTAGATTATTCACTTTACAATGCAAATTACATAGATCACAATTATTTAATATTAATTCATTAATTTATAGTCATGTCATTATTTAAAGGTAAGAATGATGAAATAAAATAAATGAGTAATTAATACTACAAAAAAATAATTAGCGAAATTATTCCATCCGTTCACACGTGATGCGATGACCAAGGGAAATAGAGATTATTTTTTATCTATAATGATTGTATTCGAGTGAATTATTCTTAGAGATACAAAATCATAAACTATGCACTCTAAGTGCTGTCAAGACTTGATGTTTATTAATTTATTTGAAATTTTCCGTGATTATTTATTCTAGCCTAGTTATAACTAACTAACTAGCGTTGGCTATAAAGGTATAAATTACGTAATGTATTCCCACAACATAGCTCCCTAAATCAGTGACGTAATTGGGTAGACCAAAGGTCAAAACATATCATGCAGAGCATGGACGAAGTTTGTGATTATATTATGGATAAAGTGAAGGTCCGTAATATCTCCCGGACTTCAGTCGGCGACCGCGGCGCGTGGGTGTAAATAACAACGAAACAAGGGTACATACGGTAGGTAGATATATAGTGTGGATGCTGCCAGAATAACAATATGGTCATCCCTAGTTACATAAAACTTTTATTATATTACCAGACTTCTGAACTGAAAGTTGCCCACGTGAACGTCTATACTGTGTTATACCTCCAAGGTTGATTCAAAAACCGTAAGTGTCTATACAACGTGCTCTTTTTGATTTCCCATAACTTTAACCAACAATGCTATAACGAAGAATGTGTTTGTCAAAAGAATAAAATGTCTCAGTCACACTGTGTTGGAGATACAAGTTATATAAGTTTACAATTGTATGAAGTTTTTGCTAGCATGATAGATAGCGCCCTAAATGTAACGCACATAGTCACCTTGGTCAATATAAGTGGTAAAAACATTAGAAGTTGCTATTTATCATATAAATAGTTTTATGAAATAAATAAAAAAGTGATCATTTCGAAAAAATCTTTCAACATGTCGTTCCTGGAGGAGGTCTAACTTGTCTCCTCAATTTATGGAAAATCAAAAGGAACACGTTGTATAGATTTAATAAATTCTTCCAACAATCACACCAATTACTCAGCCCCAAACTAAGCAGTGCTTGTACTTGATACTGGATAAACATACATACAGTCCGTTTTTCTTGGCTTGTAAAACAATGTGAAAAACCTTGGCATATCTTTTTTAAAAAATATCAGTGTATTAAATATTACAATTAATAAAATTACAGTTGTAGGTTATTTTTTTATATGACTACTAGCTGTTCCCCGCGGCTTCGCACGCATATTGTTTAAAACAGTAGCCTAAATAATAATTCCAATTTTATTCCCTAAGGTTGTCTGGAAGAGATCGCTTTTAGCTATATGACCGACTAAATTGTACATCTTTCTGAAAACATAAACTGTAACTTGACTTAACTTAACTGTAGTTGACAAATGCTGAAACAGGTATTGATTTATTTTTGTTAGTATTTGTGCCAAATTTCATGTCCTCTGTTAATCTATTTACAAATAAATATTTCCCTATACAAATTTTCCCATTTAATTTCACCCCCTTAGAAATGCATTTCCCCAAAAACTCCGAAAACAGAATTTTTATTTACAAAGTGTAGCATAAATACGAATTTAAATATGTCTAACTTCAGAAATGACGAACTTTCATACAAACTGTCATTGACATTTTCACCCCCTTAGAAGTTAAATTTCCAAAAATCCGTTCTTATTCCTTAGTTTCATCATTCTAGGTCAAAGAGTTTGGGCTGGGCGTTAATGTGTCAGTCAGTGAATTAATGAGTGAGTCAGAACTTGTTTTAAGATAAGATTTTAATTTTTAAGGAATAATTTCGTTAAAAACGAATGACCAGATTGGTTATAATATTGGACAAGCAAAGATAAACGGCCTATAATAGATGAGGGACAAATGTTCGTGC
Source organism: Anania hortulata (assembly GCA_963576865.1). Classification (NCBI taxonomy): domain Eukaryota; kingdom Metazoa; phylum Arthropoda; class Insecta; order Lepidoptera; family Crambidae; genus Anania; species Anania hortulata. Next base: position 7,807,664 of record OY756389.1, read on the forward strand.
TCAACACACAAACATTGGTCCTTAGCGGGATTGAAACCTGCAACTGCCTGGGTTTGTAGACCGTAGCGCGAACTACGACACCAAATTCATTTACCAATATCCATATTTGTAGAAATCCATAACCATAATATAGTATTAGTAGTAGGAGGTATATTACACCTACTACTTTGCGTAGGAGTGTAATGCTAAACTACTACGGTGGTGTAGGTGTAAGATAAACAAATTCTATCAATGTTAGTTAGTTAGTTTAGCTGGGCTTTCTCCGCACTTAGCCTCATGATTGGGCCATTGTGCGTGCTGCTTAGTCTTTCTTACTCCAACCATCCTAGGTCATCCCAGAAGGTCAGCAGCCTTTTCAGATTGCTGCAGGCTTCCGGGAGCGATCCTGGTGATTGGAGGATCCGTGCCCGTTGATCTGCCACGCTTCTGCATTCCAATAGCACGTGCTGTGACGTTTCTTCTGCCTCCATGCATCCTCTGCATGTGGGGCTGTCTGTCATACCTATGTTAAACAGGTGTTTATTAAGAGGATAGGACTATCAATGTTATCAGCCCTCATTTACCCTCTTGCCTTGACTTATAGTTATCCTTTTAGTCGTATTTTAATAAAAATAATTAATTTTACGTAAACTACTTGATACACGAGATATAGCACAATATACAATAGCACGAGACAGGCAGCAACGTCTGCGTGCGAAATCTTATAAAAACCGCGCTCGCCAACCCTGCCGCCCGCCTGCCAAGCGTGGCGAGTATTGGCAATCCCTCCTAATAAAAGTCATTGAGGGAGGCCTGTGTTCAGCAGTGGACATCCTATGGCTGAAATGATAATGATGAAACTACTTAAAACTACACGTGGCAGCAGACCAAAGTATCCGTCATAGTCCAAAATTATAGCAGGCTAAAGTGACAGTGGGCCGGCCACATCTGTCGCCCGATGAAAGGTGGAGTCAACGGGTTCTCGAGTGGAGACTGCGCCTTGGCAAACATAGTGTAGAACGCCCTCCAGCTCGATGGACCGACGACCTTAGGAAGACAACTAGCAGTGGCTGAATGAAAAAAACGGGAGATTGTGCTCTTTGGTGCTCTTTAGCGAAGGCTAACGTTCAGCAGTAGACTGTAATAGACTGACATGATGAAGATGAATCTACTTAACAATTACAAAAATAATATAATGCTATATTAGCAAATCAGCTACAGTAACAAGTTTTTTATGTACCAAGAATGTTACCCTATTTTAATATAAAAAATAACTATGCTAATTTAAAAATCCCGTAGAAACTCGTAGCGTGTCGTAGCACTCGTAGCACAGTCGCTACAAAACTAAAGGGATAGCGATGATGAGAATTCGTAAAGATTTTAGATATAACTAAAAAAAAAGCTCTCGATAAATCATTCATCAGATACTTTTGGAGTCGGTGCCAGCCGATGAGAGATTCAATGTTTTTGTTTGCACCGACTCCAAAAGTAACTGATTAGCTACTTAAGTGTTAGGATTATTTTTAGCATTTTAGTGTTTTGAAGTCGGTTTTATTTTTTTCAATAAAATTTACTTATTTCATCTATTTTTAGTGATAAATCCTAATCTAACTGCTGAACACTGATTTCATCCCCTATTTTCCTACCCTTAGGGGTGATTTTTATTTTTTAAATTTTTATCATAGCATCTTTGAAGTATAAGCTATTCAATAAAACAAAAATCATCAAAATCGGCTCATATTTGTCGAAGATAGGTAACAAGAACCACAACCAAAATATTATCTGGGTATATATTTGTTGATTTTCTCAAAAAGTTCTAAATCAATTTCGATAAAATTTATATGGGACAAAAAAAGAATCATTAAAATCGATTCATAATTGGCAGAGTAATCGCGTAACATACATACAAAAAAAAAACATACAGTCGAATTGAGAACCTCCTCCTTTTTTGAAGTCGGTTGAAAAGATATGACATTTTTTTTTGTTCTGTGACTAAAATTGCGACGATGTTATCAACAATTTTGTCGTTGACCAAAGCAAAGGTAGAGCTATGTGACGTCTCTTCCATCGATTTGCTCGTTGGATATAGGATTTTTTTTACATATTTTTGAATAACTTTTAACAGGGCCATCCCATTTTATAGGTAGTCCCATTTAAATTTCACGAAGTTTCGATGAGTGTTTTTTATCGATTGCGCGTCGATACATACAAGTAACATTAGTCGTTACGCCAAGCCGAAACCGCTAAAACTAAGACATGTGAATTGGAGCGTAGCGCGTCCATCGCGCAGCCACTTAATTCTAATATTTTTATTTATTACTCTCTATCTATCTACCTAAGTGGGTAAAACAAGTTTTAATGGAACTTTGTAATTTTTGATGTCAGAGATACTTAGATATTAAGATTCTGAGATTAAGAACAATAGGTAATGGGTAAATAGGTAAATATTGGACAACATCACATAAATTGCTCTGATCTTATGATAAGTAGCTTAAGCCCTTGTGTTACAGGAATCAGAAACAACGACAGTACCACTACACCCAGACCCGAGACAATATAGAAAAGTTTTTATTCTACATTGACCGACCGGGAATCAAACCCGGAACCTCAGAGATAGCGACACCACGTCCGGTATGCTCGCCTCTCGGCTACGGAGGTCGTCAATGGATGTGGCTTTTTAAGCCATATTGTAAACGGTTGAAATAGTAATATGTTGTAATATTCCTATCCATGACGAGCAGACCTATTGTAGTAACGCCACAATGTTAAACGATGTCGCGGATTTTCGCTGAATATTGGTTGATACATTATGTTTAATAACTTCCGAAAACGGCAATGTAAGGAATTCACATTATGTTCGAGTGTGTTTGCTAACCGAGTACGGATTCGCATTAATATTATAACCAGCAGTAACTGTAGCTTTTCATCGTACTCTAATGCAATATATTTATTTATTGAATGAGATATGCCATCAAAATATCATTACGTACATAAACAATTAGGGAAAAAAGCAAGTTTGTTTAAAAGATATGCCTCTGTCAGACATGTCTCTGCAGGTGCATACAACACTTTTACGTAAGTAATGTCGACTAAGAAAAAAATTGTTTTTAAATTTACTCCCCTTTATGGTATTACTAGCTGTTGCCCGCGACTTCGTCTGCGTGATCTTTAGGGGTATGAAAAATAAATGTTGGCCGATTCTCAGACCTACTCAATATGCTCACAAAATTTAATGAGAATCGGTCAAGCCGTTTCGGAGGAGTACGGGAACGAATATTGTGACACGAGAATTTTATATATAAGATAAAAATAATGTCTTACAATAAACCTTAGCGAAATATTATCTTACTGGGATATGTCATCAAAAGTGGTGTAATGGTATAAACTACGATAATATACCTTATGTCCACGTATTAAGACCAGATAAGATCCAGTTAGGAAAATAAAGGAGCTTGCATACTATTCGTGTAATCATAAGATTAATTAAAATCTTGTAATATTGCTAAGTAATTGTTTTCTTACATTTAAGTTCTACACATATCACTACCATGGTCGACTATATAAGTAAAAACCGTGCAAGGGCGTTTCCTTTAGAGTAGGATATATTTCCTAATTTTATACATTCATACTATTTAAGTATAAATACAATGCGCTTAAGATTTTAGTTTCGTACTTACCTGTAACAAAAAAAAAAATTGTACACAACTTATCATACCGACCAACTCCTATGAGCAAACCACTATGTTTCAAAGGCCTATTTAACGATACCCTAATGAGACGTATAATAAAAATAAACCCTCCACTTTACACTGAATCGTGGGTGGTATTTTTATTAAAGGTTTACTACGAAATCCTAATAAAAAACCGTTACTGCTACGGGAAAAAACTTAGCCATTCATGTTATGCTATGTTATTGGAATTATACTAGTTTAAATAAGAATCGCGATATAATTAATCCTTAAACTTTAGTTTCTCGTAGTTGTTTCGTAGCAAGGTTGCTACGAAAGTGCTACGGACTTTGTCCACTTTCATTGCAACGTGTATTTTAAATAGGAACATTTTCGTCGATGTTTTCTATTGTAACCTGAATGGAATATTTTTTTTGTATTACTATTTTTTAACAGTTCAATTGTTACATTCAATCGTGAAAGCTGAGTCGCTACCCCCACTAAGTAACTATTTAAATAAAATTGTAACTTCATTGACAAAGAAATTCCTGACTTCACATAAAGTAACTGTATTCTTTTGACTCCTTTTTTATTAAAGCTTTACTTAAAAACTCCATGACCAATTTTGACTAAAAAAAATTATGATACCTTTAAACTGATACAAAATGATTAAACATAGTCTAATCAAAACGCACTCGCAACGACGACGGGACCAGACCAAATACAGTGAAAAAGACCTTTTTTGTTTATATTTTTTGCCAAAAACACATCGATATTTAAGAAATGAATAATATTATTTAATTCTATTGTACAAAATCAATGCAAGTTTTATACTAATTAAAACTTCGTTCTCCTTTAATTTTATATGAGGTCAATTTTTTTTGAAGCTCGACCCCAATTGAAAAAACAATAAAAGTATATCGGTCGAGTTAATCGAGTGAAAAGGCAATCATGCGAAATTAATTGAGACATAAATTGGATCGTTGTCAATTACGTGTATTCCTTTCGGGAGTGTCGCGGGGCAGGCGTACAAACAGGCAAATGAAACTAGTTATGATCTGTTTCCACAACGTAAATATTTGCGGAGCGGCACGCGGGGCACATGTCAAAGGCGCCGGCTCCGGTATTGATCTAGCGCGAGAGGGGGGGGGGGGGGGGGGCGCCCGAGGCTGCGAAGGCGCGCGGGGCTGGGGCGCGTACTACGGCGCGGGCTTACGTAAGGGCACAGCGCGTCTGACACCCTGTCTGCCAGCTCTCCGACGCTGATTAATAAAACAACCGTTATCGACTCGCTGCAACCGAGATATCATCGCTTCCTATCTTTAATGAACAAACTTTCGGGCGCCTACGCCTGCCGTTTGAAGGCGAGTTCCGGCTAATGTAAAAGGCTTATTCATGATAACTCCGTCAACCGACTTATTTGATACTTAGTAAAATTAATTCGATCCCTCCCCGCAGATTCGAGGTTATATTTGCTAAAGCTGACGTTTGTGTGGAAAAGTAACTCGTAATTCACTTTACTCCATATTATTTTTCCTAATAATGTGTATACATTATCAGGGATTCAGAATTTAAACAAGAAATAATTTTTCGAACATTTTAACGACCATCTCATGAATTAAGATTATTGATACTTATCGTTTTTTTAAAATAGGTAAATGCAACATTTCCTCCGAAATTCCAATGCCCAATGTAACCTCTTGGTCCTCTGAACGATAGTCGAAAAACCTCGCCCAATTGTTAAACATTTCTTATTTTAGATTGTGCATTTTGAATGCGTTATTTCACTCACTAACTTCCGAGAAAATCTCACCAGGCCGTTATAACATTTCTCCAACAAGCGTTTTAGCCAATTTTGCATGCCCATTTGAGCCTACGATGTCTAACTACGGGTACAAAGTTAATAAACGTAAAAGTAACGAAGTTGACACTTCGTTACGTGAATATAAAACTTTTTGAGATTGACATGTTTTTTTGACCATTCTTATACCATACCGTGTACTGTACCACTGATTTCGGTCAATTTCACAATCAAAATAAGTGATGCTTATGCAACTTGGCCGCGCCATTTACGCATTACAGCCGCACGTAAATCGCGCGGTCAAATCGCTAGAGTGTGTAATCGCTCTTAGATAGAACTGAATTCGTAAAAATCGGTTTACCGGGCAGGCCATGACGACGCGCCGGTTCCGGCTAAACCGATTACTGTAACAAGATACTTTAAGCGGATCCTTGGACTGTCTAGCCCTTCTCTTTGTTTTTTGGCGTAATCATGAGCTCCTTAAGCTAATGAAGTTGTTGTCAAAGGAAAACAACTCTCTGGAAACTTCGCTTGTATTTCTAGTTAATAACAGGCAATAATTTCAATGGAAACAATTTATTTGATCTCGGCACAAAATTGGGTTACTCAGTAAGTTGTTTTGCTTTTTTTGTAACTTAATAGATTTAGCCTCGCCGCACACTGTTGACAGCTACAAATCGTCGTCACAGCACTCTACAAAAATGTTTGACGCTCCTAAGATTGTGACTCTTGTGATAAAGTATCTTGACTCCATACGAGCCTGTCGAGCATACATCAAATGAGATAGATTTGATTGCTCTATAACTTATAACTGAGATAACTAAGATCTTATTTAAAACAACAGAATCACCAACTAATTCATCTTAGTAGGTAAAACAAACAAGCAAATACCTTAGTCAATATTATCTTGATTAATTCAACGTTACTTAATTGTTTATGCTTACGATTAAAATTGACCGGATCATGAAAAAAAGTAACTAATGATAGATGCAACAATTATACTTGTTAGAATTAATAAACGCACCACCACCACACATTGTTTAGATCAAACACAGATAAAGTTATTGTTATAACTATTATTAAGTAAATATTATCGTAGTTATTATATTCAATTTAACGTCAACTAAGAGAAAATCGCGCTTACTTTGCTCAATTTTTTAAACTGCGCTAAAGCCTGCGTAACCAAAGCGAGAACCAGTTATTTAAACTCTTTTTAACATAACACAATCTTGAAAGAGTCTGTCGCATGAGAGAGTAAAAGAGCGCGCGAAAGGTGATTGTTGGCGTACGTGTCGGAGTTTTGTAGTCACTGGCGGCCGCAGAAAGCGATTAGCAGCGAGCTCATATAAAATGTATGAAAACTACAGTCCGCAATTCAGTGGCGGCATTAGTGGAGGTCACGAATGGCGGCGACCCTTACTTATTACCAAATATTTGTAGTAATACTTAATAAAGAAAAGTAAAATAAAGTACCTACCTAATAAGTAGATTTCCCCAGAGTCTTATCTGGTTCGGTAAAAAACGACATTATTATAGCTCCAATGTCGCAATAATGTCGGGAATTTAGATGCGATCTAGTCATAACAGTCTTAGAAAGCCATTTTCTTCGAGGCCCGGTCGGCCGTGACGTCGTGTTCCAAGACGCGCTTGCCGCCACCTGACGTCTTCGTAGGAACATTTTAAATAATTTTAAATTCGGAACTTCTGCCGGTGACGGCCGAACTTGCGCGAACAATGCCCGCGGAACATTCCCTGATTGCTAATGAGGACATTGTGGAACAAGTTGAATTAAACGAAACGGAATAAGGAAATACGGAATTGTACGGGTGAAGTTTCGCCCAAAAACTCAGACGTTTCATTTGGTTTTTATGCTTGACGGTGCTATTTGTTGTGTGTGGTCGACTTAATTGTGTCACTATATGTCGCTTACGGGCAACCTACGGGGTTGCCCTAATTTATTGTGGCTATAAGCTGAGATGGTGATGCCGTAAGCCTCTGCCTTCCTCTCTAAGCACATTTAACTAACTAACAACTGTATGATTTTATGTTACGTTATGAGTCGAATTTGACTATTTTGTAAAAAAATATATGGTAACCTATATTATCATCCAACTGCTAAGCAAATGTCTCTCTGAACTCTTTTACCGGTCCCTGTCTATCGCTAAAGAATCGTCCTTTTGGATCTAGCTTTTCGACGATGGCCTTCTTGTGTGACGATTTAATATGATTACCTATACGATATTAAATATCTATTAATAGATTATAATTTATGTAATAAAACCTACATAAGATCAAAAGGTATTAATAATCATTCTTACAATTATTTATTTTTGCAAAAAAATAACTACGAATCTTTTAAAAATAATTATTCGTGTACACCAAGAGGTAGATGTTCGATAATGAAGGAAGCTCTTATTTGGCGTCGTAAATCAAGATGCCGCCAAAATATACAAAACGGAGTGTTTGCCGACCGTGCGTGTTTGTTTGCCGCGCACACTTTAGGCTTTTAGCGCAAACGTGCGGAACCTTTGTGCGATTTGCGCTTTTTCACGCTACAAATAAAGGCAATGGTTTTATATAAAGTTAGTTTTAGTATGTGCGAAAGCTCTTAGCAGTTAGTTCTGCTGACGAACAAGCTTTTGCTTAGAGACCAAAATCTTGAAAAACAAATTCGCTTTCCTATACTAACTTCTAAGCCTGTTTGTCATATTTTGTATAGGAAAAATATAGTAACATAAAAAAAAAAAACAGAATTATTGGCCGTATGTTTTTAATGCAAGTATTGTAATTCTGTTATTGGGCTGTGAATTTTGTGTAAAATGAAATAAAATAAACCCTGTATCAGATTATCATTGCCAGCAAAATATCCGCTCATGGAAAAGTAGGCGCTAAAGTTAAAAATCCTTATAATTCTTAATTTTTCGACTATTTGATAAAAATAACGAATGTTACAAATAACTAAACCAACTTTGAAGCTAAACAAAAACTTCGTTTAAAATGTACAAGCTCGTGATATTCGCGGTACTTTGAAAGATTTTTAGTGTTTATAAGAAATAATAACTAGTATTTAGATACAAAAAGAAAACTACAACATATAAGTTACATGATATATTAATTTCCACATCCTATATCCAGTATTTTCGCCAGAAAACTTGTGCAAAAACACCTCTTAAACGTGTATTCTCCTTACCCTGCGCCTTAATGGAATTTTCTTTAGAATCCAATGGATAGAGGTTTCCAATCTGTTCAGAGTTGGTTAAAGGACAAATAAAAATATTTCATATTATGCCCTACTTTCTTTGGCGTCTTCCTCTATGACACCTTAATTTATGGCTAGTAGATACTGGTAAAGGCGGAGTATCTTGGGTGTTCCAACCAAACGTACCGTTGGTATTAACAATTCTAACACTCAGGAAAACGTTCGTAAATGGTCAATAAAATTATATTAATATTTGCGAGATAAATTATTTCGTAAAACGCTTTTGACCTAATTTTCAATCACAACTAATGTTAGAATGATGATGAATGGACTTAGGGAGGTTAACTAATTAATCAAAACAATTAAATAACAATCGTCATTAATAAAGCCGCTAATTATGACCATCATAACTTCAATAAAACAACCAAGTCTCCAATTAACGTCCCTCACCGAAAACAATGGCCTCAAAACGATATGAAAACTCATTTGTTAAATTTTTATTTGAAGCCTGTAAGAAACTGAGAATTAATGGGAAAACATTTTCAATCGCGGCTGACTGAGAGACTCTGCTACAGATACTCGTACCTACGAGTATAGTGCTGTTAATTAAATTGGGCTCATCTCATAACAATGATCGCGGTACATTTATATTAGTCGCAATATGACAAACATATACATACGTTTACCCCGATCGGAGACTTATATAAAATAAGGGTGGCCAGCGAACCGGAAAAAATGCTTAACCTGCTTCCCCCAATCACATTTACTTCCCCGTGCGAGAATTGTGATAAATGTTTAAAAAAGATTCGTTTCTAGAGCATTGTCGTATCGTTTCCCTCTCATCTTCTCTTGACTTTTATGTAATTGTGCCTTTTATGAGAGATCGGGCGGTATTATTTCCGTCAAGATATAATATTTAAAGTTGGCGTTTATGGATTGAGAGCAAATCGTTGTAAACATCTTAATAGAAGTGTAATCGAAGATCGCTTGTTTCAGAGTCAAAAACTGGGCGCTAAAGTTTGGCGTGGATTTGTGGGAGTTCGGGAGGCACTTCACGAAAATGAACCAAATACAAAACGTGAGTATTGCGGTCTTTTTGCAAAAGCATGGAAGTTTCTTTTCCCCTCCGTCGTGGGCGAGAGCGTGGAGTAAGTAACTAGCCCCGGTCGGACGCGCTCGCACAAAAATGCTGTGTGAGAGTGTTCACACCCGGACCGGCCCCCAGCCCGGCTTTCTACACCGCGACCCAGATACGTGTCGGACCAGGGGAGGCCGGATCAGATACACTCGAGATACGCTCGCCGTAAACTTGATACGCTTGCCGTACACTTGATGACGCTAGTCTTAAATAATTAACACAACTAGTCCGTCATTAATTTACGACTAACATTAATGGTAATGGCAATGGATGCAACCCACGTGTATTGAATACGGCTACATATGCCCGTAAAAGCCCTTAAATGGTCTCTAAATTAGTATGTTAGGATATAACATGATATCTAGTTGCTATGTTATCATTATAATCTATTTAAGTATGTCTATCCGTCATCTAGTTGCAAATAGCTTAATTTTGGGCTATAAGAATTAGTGTAAATATAAAAAGATTTTCTACATTAAACTCTTGTAGTGGAGGGATCTGATTTTAAAGCACTTTAGAGCTATTTATGATATTCTGTAGAATTAAGAATAGCTAAAGAGTGATCAAAGCCTTTCATTGTAGTTTAATACAATGTCTAACACTTTTGCTTTATCGAACAGTTTTGTAAATGAGTGTTCACTGTTTTACAGTTTATTTACAAAATAGGACCCAAAAATACGGATTCACCAATTCAAGCCCAAATCAATTCAGTTATGGATAAAAATATTGCTAGGGAAACAGTGCACTCAAAACTAATGTAGTAGTAGGTACTCTAGCGGACCTTGAGGAGAAACATAAGGTGGTGGATGTGGCTTGCTATCATCAGATAGACTAAGATCATAATATAAGAAGTTGAAAACGGAATTAAATAAAGACCAAATTAAGTAGGATTAAGCTTCAGTTTTACGTTTAGCTAAAGTTCAATTTAAGATTATATTTCATTATTATGTCCATCACAGTAATAAAACAATCAAAATTCTGCGGAGATCGCTCCACCAAGTAATATAATGTTTCGCTAGCGAAACTTTCCCATCGGAACTTATTCAATATTAGCACAGCGCCGCTGATCGAACCCCTCTCGGAGTGCTATCATTCATATAAATCATTTATATTATTTTACTTTCTTATGTAAGCACAAAGTTCCTATCTTTGTTCATTAGGCTCTTGTCTCGGATATATTGAAGATTAAATCGAAGTATCATTCTATACTCAGAGTTGTGAGACTGAGTATTCCTACTCGATTGTCTGGTTATTCAACAATACGAGTAGTCAAAGAGGGTTAATATAGTTGAGATATTCGCGGAATATTTAAGATATCTCATTCATTAGGCTAATCTATCATTTAGGTAAATTAAAACGCCAATGTTTATTTTAGTTAGATTCTGGATATTATTATAACCTAGATGCCTTAGGTGTCTTGAGAAAGGTATAAAAAACATAATAAGTATTTTCTACATAGAGATTGACTTAAAACGATACTACTCACGTACCGTTTGGAGTTCATGGTTAGGCCCTAGTACATATAAATTCTCCTTATTTTATTTAGCAAGTTGGAACATCAATACCGAATTAAAGGTGAAGTAAATAGGTTCTAGAGTGAAGACCAAGTCTTGGCAAACGTAGTGTAGGACGCCCCCCAGCTCGATGGACCGACGACCTCAGGAAAATGGCTGGATAAAAAAGCGGGAAATCGTGCTCTTTGGCGCTCTTTGGCGCTCTTTGGTTACATAGATGATGGCATCGATACTTGCTCTACATTCAGTGTTGTCTTTTGTTCTATCGCTGCCCTATTTATCCGTAGCTAGAACTAGCCGCGGAAGGCCATCCCTCACAGTACCTACAATCAAATTAGGTTAAACTCATCCAGAGCCGCTACCGCTCTCGATTCGCTCGCTACTATTTACAACATAATTCCAGTATTACTTTACGAATTATATATTACGAATGCATTATGCATTTAGATATGACTATACAGAGTGAATATCAGGGCACATGGTTCTTTTAGGTTTGGAACCAGCTGCTGGAACACCACTTTAAACATGAAATCTCATCTTGAGAAAGTTTTTTCGCTATTCCAATTATTTATTAGAAATTATCATTTAAATATTTTGACTAAGAAGCATCAAACATTTTTGAAAAGCGATTAGGTACATGTTTTCCATGAAACAAAAGATTTTATATTCACCTGCCTATATCAAATGACAGCCTACATCTATCATGCTACCTACATACTACAAAAAAGTTTAATATTTATTAAATTTTAAACTTATTTCTGTGAATCAAAAGTGAAAAGTCTTTAGAAAGGGTACATCCATACTGCAGTTATTACGCATATTGCTAAAATTCTTTCAACAATAATTAAAACGTTACTATTCTAGTAATTGCTATGAAAAATTATTGTTATTTGCAGCACATTCAAGTTTTAAAACAATAAATTATCTTCACTTTGAATCTCAACATTCTAACGAGTATAAAATTCCTATTCGGTGGCCGTCTTTCCACTCGTTGTCCAACTTTAATTTCATTAGTTATACTCGTACATATTTAATTAATCGCCGCGAGGTAATAGAAGTTTGACATTTCGGCGGGGTTTTGGGGTGAAAATTTAATTGTTTAAGATGACACTTTGTCCGCTCGTTCGAGTTAACTTCTTATGCCGGTCCAAATTGTAACTATAACGAGCAATAAGTATTTTGAATTATTTACCATAAGTCTCCAATGCCAATGATCACATCGTCCTTAAATATAGATTCAGCTAAAACATTGATTAAAACTTCATTCTGTCACGTCAACTGTAAACAAACTGTTAGATATGTGCAGAATAACCAAGTTTTAGATTAGTCTTAGTTTAAGAAAATGTGCACATGGAACACAGATCTCACACATTTGTCACAGTATCAATTTACGTTATTGCTTTCCAAAAAATTAACTCCAAAAATATTACACGGTCGTTTGATCGAAAATAAATAGGGTATAAAATATAGACGTTAGGGCGATTTTATTAGGCGCATTAAGCCGCGCTGCCTGGCCGGGTCCTAGATCAAAGGTGAGCTGTAGCAGGATTTTCCACTTGAATCGGTGCCTCGTGGGTCGTGGAGCTCATCGACTGGACGAAGGCCCGCGTACAGACTAGGCGCTACAGCCAAGTTCATCAAGTCTTTTAGTTTTTAAGTCAAAATGTCGGTGCTGTCTAGTACTTTGGTCGTAAACTTACTTGTAAATCGTTAAGTAAATCATTTCTAGCATGAATACAATATATTTATTTTATGGTTATGGCATAAAGTTTCGGAATAATCCACGACGTCATGGATGTAAGGTTTTAATTTGTGAACCCTGTTGGTTCTTGATAAAGCTAAAACCAATATACCAAGCCTTTAAAAGAACATGTTTAAGCAACAAGCTGCACTGACAAAAATAGCAAACTTCGGTGCAGCTCGTTATGAAGCTTAGATTTTAAAATTTCCGATGATATGCAACTCTTTACATTATCTCTGCACATGCACCTCCCTTTTATCAAACGAAAAAAAAGAATATTCCTGAATTTTTTCTCCGCTGAGTTCATTAAACCCATAAATAAAAGCTTTCCCTCTATAACGAGCCGATTTCTTATCGGCGCGTGTGTGGGCCGTGGGCCCGACATAAACCGTGTGCAGGAGAGCGCGACTTTACCCCTTTCTGTACATATTTTTTGCCGCCAAATGGAGTTCCCTTGTGCGCGCCACGCACAAATGCGACCGGCCGGAGTGGAAAATCCTGTCCAGCGCCGCGGCAAGAAACCGGACCGCGTGCCTCGCATCGTGACAAAGCGTTTTTATCCTTACTATTCACCCTACCATATTATTTAGAACTCTATCATTAGCACACTAATGCGCAAATTCATTTCACCGCGGTTATTCTAAAAAGGAAATATATAGTCCCTGTCTATTTCAACTAATTCGCTACAGTTTCCGGCTCGGATGATAAATGATTCACCGCTCGCTACGACGATTGACGTTCGGTGTACAGTTCCAACTAACACTGTAGATTAGATGATAAATTATTTAGATTAGGTCGGTACCTACTAGGTATGGTGTGCGGGATAGTTGAAAACGTACACAAATCGGAGGTCCGCGGGTGGCGACGTACAAGGCGGATTAAATTAACTGCCTTAATTGAATTTAGGTTCCTTGTTAGCCAATGTGTCCCCGCGGGCGTTGTGCAGCGCCCGGCCCGAAGTGATTAAACGCCGAATCAAATTTAATATCGTATGATAAATACATTCTACACACAAGCGGGTCGATGCCTCTTAGCTCGCGATAATTCGATTACACACAGGAGATTTATTACTGATTAGTGATGTTAAAAAAATTGCGCCAACACCCAGGGATATCCGAAACACCATCAGTTTTATTTTGAATGTTGTGAACAATCTTAGCATGTATTTTTACAAAAACATCAGTTTATAAAATGGACTGTTAGAATAAACAGGATTTTGTATTAAATGATAAATTACTACAGTAGGTTACCATTTTTAGAGTTCCGTACCCAAAAGGTAAAATAAGGACCCTATTACTAAAACTCCACTTTCCGTCTGTCTGTCACCAGGCTGTATCTTATGAGCCGTGATAGCTAGACAGTTAAAATGTTCACAGATGATGTATTTCTGTTGCCGCTCGCGCTATTACAAAAAGTACTAAAAACAGATTAAAATAAATATTTAAGGCGGACTCCTATACAAAAAACGTGATTTTTTGCCGTTTTTCAACAGGTAGACGCTTGAAATAGTCACAGAATATTTAGTTATATAGTCATTATAAAAATAAATATAAGTCGATATTAATACCACTACTACAAGTAAAACTAAAAATTTTGTATAGATAATGGTACGGAACCCTTAGTGCGCGGGTCTGACTCGTACTTGACCGGTTTTTTTGTCCATTTTAATTATACATTAATTATTTCGTTAAAAAGGAATGTCAAGATTGTTTACAATATTCGACATGCAAAGAAAAACGGCCTTTACTTACCTGTACGGTAAAAACGTACCCGTAGTAACTTTCATTTACTTATAACTAACCGGTCCTTCACATCCAATCTCAATCAAAGGCTGTATTAATAATAAGAACCGCGAAATGACAAGAAAATTAATACGAGGTCGAGAGCGGTGTTAGCATCAGCGTCGCCCTTAATTCTTAACACGGGGCGAAGGATCTGACCGAAGATAACGCCTTGCCTGGATCAAATATCCGCCGCGACACGCGCTCGGGATAACCTTCTCATACGTGTAGGTACACCGTACGGTTGAATTTTACGTAATAGGTATTTCGTAGGTACTTATATAAATAAATCTTGAGAATAACAGATGAAATTGTAGTATTTTTTTAGTTAGATACTTAACCAATGACGTAAGCAGGAGTTCTAAATTAAATGCTAGTTAGTAGTAGCTAGTTGACGTCCTAATTGTTAGTCGAACCACTAAACATTTTGAAATAGTTTTTTTTTAAATCACATTTAAAATTAATATTATACAAGGAAGAGGAAATTTGAGTCAATTTTCTTAAATAACTCTCTCTCTTTTCTTTGCGTGCCACTAAAAATGTTCCCTATTGTTTTCCATTGTTTTTCCGGTCTACTGTGGGTAAGTAGAACGCGAAGGCTTAAATATTTATTTTATAATACAAATGTATTTGAGATCATCACAAAAAGCCCTTTCATTTTATATGCCGCACTGTACAGTTTAGTTTCAAATGTGAACAATTTTTTTTTTTTTATATTCATTTATTCACTTTATAATGTAAACCAATAGCAGTACAGTTAATAGGCATAAAAAGATGGTAATAAAATAGTTACATTATAACCTCTATGAGGCATTCGTCAACACAATTATTTGATAAAATTAATTTTAACAATACCAGCATTCCATTTACAATTATTAAACAAGATTTATTATTTATGCTCCTAAATTATAATAATTATGTCAATAGCGTCACTTGTATTATATCAATGGATTAAATTACAAATGTCAAATAAAATTAAAAGTTACAATTTATAACAAAAATATCAACATAATTAAAATTCAGTATAATGTCAATTTCTTTAAAAAATATAATAAACTACAATTTGTCATTAAAATATTTACTTAAATAATTATAGTACGTCTTTTCAATTAAGAATTTTTTCAACTCTTTATCGAATTTGATGCCTTGGAGGGCCTTAACAGCGTCTGGCAAATGATTATGCACTTTGACGGCCATATAGTACGGACCGCTCTTACAAAGCGCAAGTCGGGCTGGGGGTAGTACGAAATCATTTGCACGGCGCGAGGCGTAACGGCTTGATGTATCGTCGAAGTGTTGGAAGTACTTACTGTTTTTTCGAATAAATCGACATATCTCGTATATATATACGCAAGTGACCGTTAGTATTTTATATTTAGCAAATAACATTCTACACGAGTCTCTCGGCGCTGTAAACGTTATTATCCTAAGACACCGTTTTTGCAACACAGATACCGCAGATACATCAGTCGAGTTACCCCAGAAAATAATTCCGTAACGTATCCAGGCAGCAGCGTGGCTGTGATAGGCAGTGAGAGCACACTCCTCGTTTGTACTTTTTCGAAGTTCACGCAGTGCATACGAGAAACTACTTAGCCTATTCACCACGACTTCTACATGTATTTACCTGTTCAATTATTTGTTCCTGGTATGAAATCGAATACATTAGCTCTGGCTACATACATACATTGGCTGAATACATTAGCTTATCATTTGGATGTACGAAACCCTAAAACAGTAAAATATCATCATCTAATTATTATGTTTAGTTGATTGAACCTTTGATATCTAATACAAATCCCTCTTCAATTATTTTTGTGAATATTTCCGATATTCTTGTTTGTTGTTGTTGATTGTTTTATATATATGTAGATAGATAACTATCAACACTTTTTTTTTCTAGATTCTATTTAGTGTTTTGTCTCTAAACATTTTTAGTAAAGAGACGTAAAAGAAGGAATATTCGACATCTACCATGATTTCGTGGTATCCCTAAGGATTTTGTGAAATTCCTGGTATCCTGATTTTCCTGCGACATACATATTAATCACGCTAATATAGTATAGTTGGATAGCTCATTTAAATATATGTGTAGGTGCAAACACCATTTTTCGATTCAGGGGTCCGTTTGCGTATTGTAATTAGTTATGTAATTGTAAATTGTGAAGCTTTTAGTTAGAGGCAAGTGCCCCCCCCCCGCCCCCCCAGTGAAATATCTGCTTTAAGAAACTTGAAAATCATAACAGTAATATATAAATATAACAAATTAAAACTATTGAAGCCAAGTAGACTTTACCGAGACTTTAAGTTACCGAGTTAACGTGTAATATGTACTTTGCGAAGAACATTATTTAGATGATGTTGTTAATCATGATTAAAACAGGTAGAAAACATTGCATATTTTGACGGGAAACTACGGAACCGTACATTGCGAGTGGCCCGACACGCACTTGGCCGGATTTCTGTATAGAGTTTGATGTATAAACAACACTGTCAATGAGTGTATAGAGTATGTTCTCTACTCTTAACAGTAAGTTCCTAATCCCATGGTTAACTTACTGTTTAGAGTTCTAAAATGCAATGCTCTAAATATGCTCTAATATGACTGCTCCTGATATACAGGTATAAATATTTAAGCCTTCGCGTTCTACTATACAGATATCCATCCAGGCAAAAGAAGTGCCGGCCGGAAAAGCATATCTTGGTCATACAACCTACACCAAGGTACTTGTACTATTATGTATTCTGTGCCAAAGGTTCGTAAAGAGCACCCGATCGATATTCAAAGCCGCTTAGTCGAAAGTGCAAATTACTATAATGATCGCCTTACTTCGTCAGAAGATGGCGCCTTAAAAAGTCGAATATGATGATTCATTAGAGCAAGGGTCTCTACAATTTCTAGCCTTAAAAACCAAACAACAGTATTTGTTTGCAGGGTTACATTGCAAAGGGGTGCCAAATCATTATCAGTAATCAATCAGAATCAGTAACTTAATCAAACTATACAAGGAACAAAAACTTTTTTTTTTTTTCAGATTCATTTATTCCTACTTATCCGCTGTTAAAAATCGTACTCGTGGATAATTTAACTCATTCATGAAAATATTGAAACAGGGCGTCCTTAGCTCAAGGATAGATAAGACCTTGTAACCACATATTGTACGCATCACAGTGAACAACTTTTATTCTATGACTTTTGCAAATTTGCATGAAAATCGACTTCCCATACTAAATTACTAAACAGCTGATTGAATTTGTATAGAAAAACGAAAAGATTTAAGCATATTTTTAAAAACTCATTGACCAAAAGTTGTTCACTACGATTTATAGAAAATATGGATCAAAGGTTTTCCTTACTGACTGTTTCTTTAATTCCCAAGAGCCAAGACTAGACATGGGAGCGGACAAGATTTTTTTTAAAGAATATTTCTCAGATAATATAAAAATCAGAAAACGGTACAACCGTCTGAACCAAATTATGATTGATAAAATGGTACATTGCCAAATTTTTTACCTGATTTACAAGCGCGAAAAAACAAAATGAAAAATGTTTTTTTTATTGATGTTCTTGGTATGATTGTAGTACAGACAACAAATACAAAAATAAATGATAAAAACTGGTCAAGTGCGAGTCGGGCTCACGCTACGGAGACAAATCTGAATCATATTTTGATGATGCGCATATTTAAATCAAGTAAATGATTATAGTGGTCTTTTTAAATGTAATACATGAGTATGTCACAATTTGGTAAAAAACAATTTTATCAACCTTCGTTCAATAAATCCGTAGATTTTAAATTATTTTTTTTGTTTTAACAAGGGAGATAAAGTTTGCACTAAAATAAATATCACTGAGCACTAGATATTAACTATGGATTTTTCAAATGTATTTTTTCATAATAAATGAATATTGGACAACATCAATACCTAAACCAGATCCTGAGGATAGTAGCTAAAGCTACTTATCTTATGGAAATCAGAAACAACGACGGTACCACAACACCTAGACCAAAGACAATGTAAATAAAATATCGTTTACTAAAATATACTATAATTGTTTTTATCCATTTTGTTTTTAACTAAGCATAAAAATTACTTCGTGATATCTAATAATGAAAAGATTGAATGAGTAATTTAATTTAAATGTCCTTCATAATCAAGCTAAAAATATTATCTTACTCGTTCATATAAATACTCTTGGACTTTACTCAAAGCTCGTGTAGCATCGGTAAAGTTAAACCTGTGATAATACTCGTATTCGAACTTTTTTCATCTTTTAACCTTTTTCATAGATAACATGAAGCTCGCCATGGATGGGGTCTATCGATTAAATTAGGTCTAGGGTTCAAGACAACGTAACGTGTCGAGCAAAGCTGTGCGGGACCGAACGAACCTGGACGGCTCTATGCTTTGCGAATAGGGCTACCTCACTTTGTTCATTTATAAAACTACTTTTGATAAACAAAACCAAAATGTTAGTTTCTCAATCGTTCTTTAATCTATTATTTATTTAGTTTTATTTATTAGGGACAACAAACAATTGCACAAGTTGATAGAATAAAAACTTAATTACAGCACACATTATATAAATTCGCACACCTCGATAAAGAGTAGCATAATTCGAAATGCGTGCAATCTAAATGAACTCCAAAGAAATCCGTGTACTTGAGACGTGCTACTCTTTATTTTAACTCATAAGTACTCATTATCTACATGAACTCCAAAGCCACACATTTATTTGTGTTGTGCCATCGCGTATTTCGAGTTGTGCTACTCTTTAACTAGGTGTGCGAATGTGCAACCAGCGCCGTTATCGTCTATCAGTATATACGGGTTGCGCTGACAAAAATATAACGAAAAACCTTTCTCGGGAATCAGGTGACTTATTATTACGGAGATATTAGCCTGACAAAATGATCGGACGACAGGCAAACGCAGCGAGAGTCTGCAATGTACTCGTATAATAAGTAGTGAAGTTTTTGTCAGAATATCAGTACCAAAGGCAAAAAATCGTATGACAAAAATTGCTTTGTTGGCACAGACAATTATTCTAGTTCCGTATATATATACAGGGTTACATTGCAAAGGGGTGCCACATCTTTGGGAGTGGCACAGAATCAGTAACTTAATTGAACTGTGCAAAGAACAAAAAAAAAATTTTTACATTTAATTATTCCTATCCGCTGTTAAAAATCGTACGAATGGATAATTTAACTCATTCATGGAAAAAAATGCTCTGTATGTGCACTGCGTCCTACTGCGCAAAGTCCTCGTAGGCTCGACGTACTACTTCGGATATTTTAAAGTGATTTTTTTTCGTAACATACTATTATTAAAAATAATAACGATTAAGACACTTCTTTATATTGTTCCCTAGATCTTATTTTTTCAATTTGGCACCCCTTTACAATGTAACTCTGTATATATAATTAATATATAATAATTTGTATTTCAGTACCGGACGACAGTTTTGTGAAGCAACCCTACTGCTGCCGCCATTTTTCACCCGCGGTCGAAGGTACCCTTAAAACGAACTTTATTGAGTGAGCGGCAGCTGTTTTTCCGGAAAAATGTTATACCGCCCTTCCATAATCTTCGATATTGGGTCTTTCTTTTATCTAAATATTCTGTTGCTGCCGTGTTTTGATTAGGTATAGCCATTGTGATTGTGGCGTGACGTCACAGCCTGCAGCTACTTTATATCGGCGTTTTACTGCTTTTAGCTATTACCTTTTAATGACGGCCGTTTTTAGTACTTGCTATTTAATGTTAAGTAATGTTGAAATAAAATATCATTTAATTCGTAACCGTCTTCTATAACTACTAATGTATGACCACATTTAAAAGACTTCGTAGAAGAAACAAAGTTTTATTTTTAATTTAATTGAGCCCAATCATTTTGTATTGAGATCGTGTATTGTTCACTTAAAATAAAGTTATTTACCCTGGCAGTATGGATCAAAATGAAGAGGGGGGAGGGGGCATCAAGACGTTATAAACAAATTTTGTCCCGAATCAGAGTAAAGTTTAATAAAATATTTGTCATAATTTCTGTACCGCCAATAATGGAACCGGCATGGCATTCATAGTTAAAAGGTTTAAAAATGATCTTTCCCAACCCCTTAATCGATCTAATCCTTACTTCCAGGGACAGCCGGTATAAATGACCTTAGCCTCAACCATAACAAAAACGAGAACTGAGAAGCCGTGTCGACATGATGGGTCGTTCGAAAAATCAAAGGACGGAACTGCTATAAAAAATGTTTATCACAACGACACTGGGCGACATGTCATTAGATTTGATAGCGCGCAGGCATTGTTGCCTTTGTAGGCGACATCGGGCACAATCCAAAATTCAATAACAGCGGCGCGGGCCGGCGCCTCCGCGAATAACAATCATTTGGCAGCCAGCATCCGCCAAATTCCGGGTGTGTTCGTTCCATTTTTAAATTTGACAGTTCTCGGTCACGAGGCGGTGCCGCCATATTGGGTAGAAATCGAGGGCTTAAGAAGCGAGACCCATAGTTTCCAATAAATTAGTAGTAGTAAGTAGTACCTACACTGTGTGCTAGTGCTAAAAGAATACTTTACAGTGGCTGAGAAAACTTCACGCTTTTTTTTTGTTTGATTTATCGTCTATCACTTAACATTTATATAATTTTTACAACATTAACATCATTAAAAGCATTCCGATGACCTTAGTGGACAGATCGTCACCTCTGTGGAAGTGGAAGTGCAGAGACTGATCGAGGGTCGTAACCGGTCTGAGGTCTTGTCTCGGTATGAGGAATTAACTTTACACTCACTGCCACCTAACTTACTAAAAAGCGTTTTTCAGTCAATTTCGTATATTACTAACCATTATGGATTATCTAAAAAATAACGTTTATTTTTAAATTTTTGACATCCTGGCCATTTTACCTGCTCTCTAAAAGAGTGGGAAAAAAATAATGTTCAATTATTTAATCAATCAAACGTAGGTAAGTTATTACCAAATAATTATTAAATGCTTTAATGTAGTTTATAGTAAAGACCAAATTTATTATAACGTGAATGCGCTGTATGTGCTAAAATACAAAAAACACACAAATTGACGATTATTTACGTATATGCAGACGTTTAAACAATTGAGTTTTTCCAGAACAGAGACATTACATGCTATTAGTGTACTTTTTAAACAATAGTCTAGTTGAGGTAACAGACCCCGCCGCCCCCTCCCTCCAGCCTCCACTGAGCCCAATAACTCAACGCGTAATGTAGCGCGAGCGACGCGATTGTCGTCATTTCGCAAATTATGCGACGCTACATGCCTGCCAATGTTTATCTGTTCCGTGGAAGCACTAAATTACGTGCCTGCTCTACGCAGATATTACTAGCCGGAATACATTCGTTCATAATCTGTAATATCAGGGAATCAGTTTTATGTCAGTGCTAATGCATGCTCATTTATTTAAAACTAAACAGTTTTAATGTGTCTTGAAACAAACTTTATGCAAGTTGACTTACTGGTGAATTACCCATGTCTTAATAACGGCTTCTTTTTGGTTGTTAATTATAAAGGTTTTCTCATTTACCTATGGGTTTCTCATCTGCATAGGACTCGAGACATAAAGTATTTAGGTGAAACCGAGACACATTTGTACAAACGGATGTCAGATATTTTTAGTGCATTTTACAATATTTTTAGCCGTGGCGTTATTTTAATATCGCATTATTTCGTCTGTCACCTAGTAATATCCATAATGTGAGTTTAAAAGAACCAATAACAAGGCAAAAGCGCGAATAGCTGTTTCATAATAATACTTTAAACAGGGTTACGTTACGCGAACATTGTTTTCACAAAACATTTTTTACAAACCAACGTTAATTGAATTTACTATCGGATGCAATGAGAATCTTACAAAAACTAAATTACTAAACGTATAGCCATACCTAAGCGTCGATGATGGAAGCTGGTGAAATTAAACTACATACTCAAAAGCCACGAACGATTTGTTCATGACATCAATTTGTAACACATGGATTTGTAACTCTGCAAGAGTGTACAAGAGAATAGAATTCTGCTTAAAACTGCGTGATCAGCTGATCATATACAATAACTTTTACTATGGGAGCAACATCGAAATCGTTTTTTTTTTAGATGCTTTATACATTATCATCGAGGTAGCGCGTAAGTTTGTATAGAGCAACTATTTTTTTTTCGATTTTGATGTTGCTTCCATTGAATAAGTTGTTGTATATGAGCAGCTGATTACCGTCCTATTCTTTTGTACACCCTGTATAAACCAACAACTGCATTGCATAATAATACGATGAACAAACAGTTTTACGTGACCACACCGAGAATGCCGGACAGCCCGGCGTAACCTTAAAAATACTTTTCCTTGTAACCCTCTGAATAGTTTATTAGGCTTTGGCCTACATACTTGCATACTGACGCTTCAGACGACAGTCTTAGAGTAGGTAGACGAGCTTGCAAGCGAAGGCTCACGGCAAGTTGTTGACGTAAAAGATTATACGGTTGTGTATACCTCTTTTTGCCACTTGGTCTGCGTAAACTTTTGAATAAAGCCAAAGAGGAATGATTAGTTAGGTACCCCACGGTAACACAAAAATATCAAATGTATTAAGCTAAATCAGTATCCTGTAAATATTGCCCGTAACTCAAGAATAACCTCATAGCGAACAACTTTTAAAAATATTACTTTTTTTCGTCTTTCTATGAAAATTCAATCGGCTATTTGTTTTTTATTTATTTATTAACAATAGGTACACTAATAGGATACAGTTTATACATGATTGAATATAAAAAGAAAGAAAGAATCTGACCTAGACCGTAACCCATGAACAGTGTACATACACAACATCGCTTATACCATGCTAATCAGACGGTGGGTAAAATAAAGTTTTGTAACCAAACAATTGGTACAAATTTGGAGATGACTTAAACTCAATTACTTATTTATAAAATGAGGAGAAACCTTTTTTTTATTGAAACTTAACACCACCTTAGCCTTGTTTGGGAAGTTGAGAAATTTTAATGCAAATTTGCAAAAATCATAGGTCAAAACTTGTTTACCAAGATGGCTAGAATATGTGGTACAAAGTTATCCATTAGTTACGGGACTACCTGTTTACGTGTGCCAAAGTAAAGCTAATTTAATGCAGCCGTTGAAGCGTGATTGAGTTAGAACCATCCTAACACACAAACTTTCAAATTTACTATTAAACTAGCTGTAGCCACGGCTTCGATCGCGTGCAAAACGGCTTGTCACCCTCTATTTGCTACTACAACCTGTTTTCGTAATAAAATGTAGCCTATGTTATTTCATGTAAGACTATCTATCTCGGCGCCAAATTTTATCCAGATCCGTTAAGCCGTTCTAACGTGATTGGGTAACAAACATCCATCTATCAAAACTTTTGCATTCATAAATTTAGTAGATAAGGTTTTGGCAAGCGCAGCGTAGGACGTCTATCACAAGGTGGACACATGATCTGGTAAAGGTCGCAGGAAGCCGCTGGATGCATGCCGCTGAAATGATGATGATGATGTTGAAGATAAGGTGGTAAGATATCATTTTAGTCTTGCACTGTTTCGATCTTTGTTCAACTCCGATATTTTGCTTCAACAAACTTGAAATCATCTATGGCCCTGTTAAAATGGTTGTTTTTGTTCAGAAATACCACGAGTACAACGTGGACGTGGTGCGGAAGGACGGGCTGCTGCTGGTGCGCGAGCTGGCCACCGAGGTCAAGAACCACATGGACTTCAAGATCAACGCTGTCATGGTAAGTGCGCCTGCTTAATCACATGTATTTATATTAGGTCCTTACATATGAAATTGCTGTTCAGTATCAAAAAAATCAATCAACTTTTTTAATGAAATTATTATTTAATCAATCGAAGTATGCGCCGTTGCTATGTTTGAAGGCGGTTCTGACTGACTCATCAGATTTAAATTTTTTTTCTTGTTAAATTTAAATTTAAAAGAATTTTATTTCTGTGGATAATGGTGCTGGTTGCACATATATATATTTTTTTGTAATTAACTTCTTACTTTATCAACATGTGCAATTGTTTGTTGTCCCTAATAAATAAAATAAAATAAAGTAAATCAAAATTTTGAAAAAAGTGGTAATCGGTTGGGCAAGATCTGGAGAGTATGGTGGTTGACGCTAAGGTTCCAGTCGCAGCTCCTCTAACTTGGCGACCGTTTGATGTGCAGTGTGTGGTCTAGCGTTATCCTGAAGGAGCAGTGGGCTAGAGCAATTCACCAGTCTCGGTTATTTAATGGCGAGCTTTTCCATCATTGTTTGCAATTGTTGGCAATACAAGTCTGCAGTAATCGTCTGGCCTGATCTCTAGAAGCTGTAGTGGATAACACCAGCACTGGTCCACCAAACACTTACCAGAATCTTCTTTTTGGTAAGTTTTCGCTTAGGGCAAGGTTTTGCCGGTTCTCTAGGGTTAAGCCATTGTGATGATCGCTTCCGATTGTCGTACAGGATCCATTTCTCATCATAAGTCACGATACGGTTCAAAATCCCCTCATTATTGTGACGATAGAGCAAAGAAACGCAACAAGCGACGCGTGTTTGTTGGTTTGCTTCAATCAATTCGTGCAGTACCCACTTTTCGAGTTTTTTTTACTTTTCCGATTTGGCGCAAATGGATAAGTATCGTTTTGTCACTTACGCGGTACGCCGAAGGCTGCTAATTCAGAAGTGGTTCGAGATGGATCCGCTTCTACTAATCGCCTTCAATTCTTCGTTATTCACTTAAGTATCAGGTCGTCCACGAGGCTCATTGTGGAAATCGAAATTTCCAGAACGGAAACGTTGAAACCAAAAACGCACCGTTCGTTCGTAAGCGGCGCCTGGTCCGTACACGTCGTTATTATTCGAGTCGTTTCTGCAGCACTGGTGCCACGGTGGAACTCGTATTCGTAAATACCGCGAATTTTTTTGTCCATTATTGTTGTTATAGCAATGTTGAAACTCTAACAAATGATGTGAAAACAAATGAAATACGAATTTTAAATAAATATTTATTTTCTGGCTTTATTTCGAAACAAATTTGAATTAGGAATTCCAATTCAAACGCAAGATATTTGATGTTAAAGGTGCCAGTATTGAGTATCGGCAATTTCATATGTAAGAACCTAATATACGGGGTGTTAAGTAAGTGTCAGCCAAGGTGAATCAGAATCTAGTCTAGTATACTACAGGAAAAATGTTTTAACCATCTATTGTTCCTATCAAAAAACCGGCGAAGTGCAAGTCGGACCGAGGCTACCGTAAAAACTTGTAGATATGTAAATATTTCGTTCATAACTAAATGCGTTAATAATAATTTAATTAATCATTTGCGTTGACTAAAATGTTTGATCACAGCTTAAAGAGTTTGCAGATAATATTAATTTCAATTATATACTTCTACGCGTTCCTGGTAAAAAAAAGTGTGAATTGACAGATAAATAGACCGACGGAAAATAAAGAGTCCTTCGTCCTATAAAACTTCCTGTTTACCTGTTAAGGTACGGAACCCTAAAACCAATCAGTATCATTTATTCAACCAATAATAAAAAGCGGAAACACTGAAAGCTGTGTCTATATTTCCAGGCACATAAAGCCTACCTTCAAAACATGAAATTAAGCTTTTTCTGGGCAAACTCTTTCACCAAGTGGTTTTAGAGATAAAATGTATGCGCCTGTTGTACATACAAAAAGGCTCTTTTATGACGTATTTATATTATATGTAATAGTTACATTGTATTATAATAGTTACATTAGAAAGCTCCTATACAATTTTTTTTTATTAAAATATAATATGTTTTCATACTTTTGTAGGTTACTTAATTATGAATTTATTCAACCACGAAACAAAGAATTTAATTTAGTTTTTGCTAGCTCTTATAAACATCAAATAAAGCAAAGAAAAAGAAAGCGAGCTAGTAATGAGAAGAAGCCCGCAAAAAGACGGCTTTTCTCTCGTTAACTGTAATTTTAATTAGAGGCGCATAATAGAGGAAAATTTAACTCTGGCAACGTATATACAGCTTTAAAATAAACTAATAATGTCAAACTACTTACGAGCTTCGTGCAACGTGTAAATCTAATACGAAAGTTTTGTGTTATTAAAAACTAACAACTCTCGGCGAAGTTGTTTCAATTGGGAACAAAACTATGGGCCAGCCAGCTCACAAGCTGTATCCATGCCAAATACCCTATTGATCGGGTTAGCGGTTGATACTTTATTACGTAACGAACACGATCGACGTTTGTAAAATAAAATTTATGTTACCGGTTTTAGCTGCACTCTCAACTGTTAAAATAATTTTGATTAAACTGCTAGCACAAAATAAACTCCTCCGTCCGAAATTCGTAATCTACGAGATGTAGGGAAAAGCATGTAGTTGAAACTACATACATAGTTAACTTTTATACAATCGATTGTTTAATGGGGAATCGAATCAAAATGAACAACCTCTAGTATTATTGCATCAATCAATACTATATAATGAGGACGTCGAAAAGTTTTCCATATGAACATGTACATGATTGTATTTAATAAAATGTTCGTACGTTACTCAAATGAACACGTTGAGGTAGTTAAGAAACCTATTCTTTATCTAAAAACAAAACTTTAGGAAAGCATTAAAATTATGAATTTAAAAAATTTTCTTTCATTTTACATATTGCTTCTATTTATAAGACAGTAAGTTGCTCTTCATTAACAACACTAAATTGTATTTTTTTTTCTTCTAGACCTTAGGTAATTCCTCCTAGTGCTTAGTCTTGTTTTAGTCAGAGTACACTCCCATTTTTGTTCCATTCGGAAAGATTTTCGACTGAAATGCTTCGTTACCTTTGGACGAGGGACCATTTGGATCATGGATCATCCAATTTTGTCTCTTACCGCCGAACAGGTGATATATATAAATCGAAAAACTGAAAAATCCAGAGGTTTATTATTATTATGTGCTCTCAAACGAGACTGATTGTTGTCAGAAACCCTGTCAGATCTTCAGTAGCATCACTATCGATTAGTGCTGTCAATACTCACTATGTTTGATTCAAAATATTTTTTTCAAACATGTCAACATAAAATCTTATTTTTTTCTAAGACCAAGCTCATTATCTCGTGAGACCATTTTTCTTCATATTTTAGGATTATAGCTTTGGCTATCATCTAATCCCATATTAGAAATGGCGCTTGAAATAGGGATAAGTTAAGTGATACTATTTATGCTAAAGGCATGCAACTTAGTTTTTTCCCACTCATGCTCGTGTCTCAGTAATATGTATCTCATTTTTGTGCCGTCGTTACAACAAAGACTTTGCTTACCAAACCAAATAATAATCCTCTAATCCTATTTCCGCAAAAGGTTATTTTCCTTATTTTGATAACTTTTACCTCGTTACTAGGTGAGGTTCGAGAAACAATATTTTTCCCAAAACAAAATATAACTTAATGTACGAGTTGGTAGTAAAATAATATTTCGGTAAAACAAGGCAAAAGTGTAAATGTATTCAATGTGTAACAAAAAACCTTTTTAAAGTAAAACATAGTATATATTTTAACCAGATATACATACGAGTACAAATGGGATACACACTTTTGTTACTGTAACGAATGCGCATAATAATGTGAAGGTCAAACAGCAAACAGGCAAAACCTAAGGGAATCCAAACCGCTCTGAAAGATATTTCGACGACACATGAAGATAAAAAAACACCGGTAAAAAGCGGTTTTGAACTTCCTATTTGTATTAAGAGTACATATTAAATATCCCGTCTAATGGTCAGGATTAGATAAGGTTCTCCTTTAAAGTCCGTTACGTTTCATCAAGTTACATTGTTCTCAGACGGCGGTATTGTGCTACTGAAAAAAGGCAAAAACAATCCCTCATCTGAACGCCCTTAGCTCGGTTTCATTGAAAAAGTCGAGTCGAGATCGTGAACAATCTTTGTTTTAGAGAATGATACAAATCACTATACAAAGGAAAACGTCGTGAAAGAAAACGTTTTAACAATGTTGCAGTTTGCAGTCAAGCAACAGATTCACAGCGAGTCAGCTCGGTTATGGGTACAATGATGCGTCTAAGAGATGGAGCTCTCGAAGGCTCCGCCGTAACGATCCTCTCCTTTCTTTATTCAAGTGAATACGAGACAGAACACAAAAAGATGATCATAATTGATTTCCACGCGGGCGCTTCTGAATACAAATGTGATTGAATTGAGATCGTGTAAAGCCCAATTGTATTGTTTTTGCACATGCTCACCCGTGCAAGACATAAATGTCGCACTTATAGAAATAAACGCTCTTGCTTCATAAATTAAGATTACTATAGCGGGTAAGTAAGTATGGAAGATGATCGAGATGAATCTCTGCTCAAATAAATTGAAATCCCAAAAACTAATTACTTCACCATACTAATTTGCGATCGGGAAACTACCTACACAACGTCTACTCGTCCAAAATACCTCAGTGCCTAAAGACGAAAGTCTACAACCAGTGTTTGTTACCATTGATGACGTATGGAACTGAAACGTGGCCTCTCAGTATGGGCCTCATAAGAAAACTCAAGGTTGCACAGCATGCTATGGAAAGGGCTATTGCTCGGTGTTTCTTTGCGATATCGAATCAGGAATGAGAAGATTGGTAAATAGCCCAACAGATTAGCAAACTGAAGTGGCAGTAGGCGGGGCACATAGCACGTAGAACTGACGGCCGATGGGGCAGAAAGGTTCTGGAATAGAGGTCACGTACCGGCAAGTGCAGCGCAGGACATCCACCAACAAGGTAGACAGACGACCTGGTAAAGGTTGCAGGAAGCCGCTGGATGCGGGCCGCTTCAAACCAGCCAATATGAAAGTCACTGGGGGAGGCCTATGTTCAGCAGTGGACGTCCTATGGCTAAAAGTGATGATGATGATGACTAATTTGACGACCTGATTGATATAGTGGGGTCATTCGATTTCCGGTTTAACTTAATTCTGGAAAATATGTTTTTCTAAATTGGCTTCGGCAGCAATAAAAATTGCAAGGGGCATATTATATTGACATATTACTTTTTTAGTAACTCGCAAGAATTATTAATAAAATAATTATACCTTACTTTGAGCCCATGACAATTATTGCGTGAGAGTGTGAGGTCTGGCGCTTTAGGTTTAGTTGGAAAAGCAATTACTTTTTGAGATAAATCAGTTTGCTCCCCGGTAAGAAGAGTTAAGTACTTTCTAAAATTGAATGTCCTAGGCGATTTGTTTGGTTTCTTTATTGTTTTATTTTAAATATAGTATACAAAACAGATATACAGCAACTTTAAACAATAAATGGAATATAATGAAGTAACTCTCATTTGAGTAAAATTAGTCATATTCAATATTTAAGGTTCCCAACGGGACAGATCTGCCTATCACCCGTTGGTTCGTTTGTTATTTTTCTAGCTTGTATAAAGAAACACACCGTATGTATTTTATATTTTAAGAATACCAATATACATAAAATACCTATTTATATTATCTCACTCATATTTGAAACCACAACTATTCTGACAAACGCAAACAATCCGAATACCGCGGGAATTCTATAACGAACGAGACAAACAAAATCAGGGTTGCCCCCTCTCCCCACGCCCGATTTGAAATAAAACGCAACGGAAAGCGAGCATTGCGAGCAAGTTGCGAAGTGGCGAGATATTGCCACGACAGAGCGACGTCTCTGCATTAACATATTCAGCAATGGGCGATACGAAGTTCGTCGCCCGCAGCGCCCGCGCCCGCCCCTCGGCCTTTCGCGCTTTCCCACCACACCCGCTGATATTGGAATTCTTTTGAATCTCAAACTAGTCCGACTGCTTACTCGGCCAACTTTCGATGCAAACTTCATGATTTCCATTGCTAGTAGTTTTCCTCTTTCTACGATTTCTATTGTTACTTATCGTTTCCATGAAGAGACGAATGACTGACCCTTTGAGTTCTATGATACACAGATCTATTTAACATGATTTTATTTGTTAGTGACCTCTGTAAATTCTTGTTTTGTTATCTGATTTAACATATGTAGATAGGCTCTTAAGCTTCTAACGTCGTCGAGTGTCAAACCTACACTGTGTAAGTACATATCTAAATGGGCTCACCCATAAACATCTTTTTACTTAAGCAAAGTTTGTTGAGCGTGTACTTACGTTTTGGTAAAACATGTAATAATTCAAGCAGCGAGAAGTTGAGCGAAGTTTTGTGAAGGAGCGCGAGCCGCCGGCGCGGGTGTAAAAGCCAAGTTGGAGCATGGCTACGGCGCGTAATTATTCGATCCGCGCCACCTCCACAATGTCATTTGAGGTTTTTGTCAGAACTCTGACTTTCCGTAAAAGTTCGTTTTTGTCGATTTGTACCCCACCCTCCTAATGAAGCCTACAGGATTCAATTAACCGAAGGGATTGGAATGTTTTGTGATTTGTATCCAGTACGGAATTCCATCAACGTGCTTCAATTCGGTGCCTTGCTATGTTCACCCGAATTAGTTCGGCTAGAAAAGTTTTGTTGAAAGAATTTTGTTACACCTCGCTTTGCATTGGAACCCGGGTTGTGGAAAATACGGAACTGATTGCTTCAAATGCGAGTAGACACTTGAATCTGTTCCGGTGGTGGCTCTATAATTTCACTGGAGCCTGAATCTGCAAAGCGCAGTAATTGAACCGCTGTACGAGTTAAAATTTCAACCCGTAAGCCGATTAGAGATTAACACGACTACATCTGAATATTTAACGCAAAAACGGTGGTGCACGCCGCAAACTCTGCATACGGTCTAAGCCGATACGGACTCGGCGAGTGCCGAGTAATATCTAGCGCTACTTTGTTGGGCGAATCAAAGGCATGGGATTCGAGGCAAAGCGTGTCGTGAGCCCGCCGCGGCTCGTGCCAAGAATCCCGCTGAATGCACTTGTTCTTCTCTTCCTGTATTTGCATTCTGACTCTGCACTCCTAATTTGACGCATTATGAAATGGACTGCATAGTTATTTGTGACTTGATCTAGTATAGATATTTTCTGCTTAGTTACCTCACAATTGCGAACTAATGTGAATACAAGTTTAAAAGCATACAAGTATACAAGCTTTATCTATACCTTACTCCTGTCAAAAGTAAAGTAACTTACAGCCTAGGACACAATCTGTGCCATTGTTACAAACTAAGATATTTTACTTAGGTTCCTAAACATTGAATAGGTACTGATATGAATAGGAGTTTAAAAGTATCTTATTATGATACCTGACTCCAGTTAAAGAAAAAGTTACATACGGTCTCGACCAGGTATGTGCCTCTGTCACAGACGTGTAGACGGTAGTGACAGAGGATTTTAGAGAAACTATTATAATAAAACTCACCTAAAATTATTTAAATACTATCTTATGTTTTACTATATTATCCTATCTTAGTAATATCAAAGCGCCCGATTCCTTTAATGTTGAAGCGTGGTTGAAATTCCTTTATGTATCTACACGAACTTAAGCAAAATTCTGCTAAAATTACGGAGTCGCTATGCCTGGCGGCGGGCGGCGCATCGATTGAGCAATAAATCATAATAATATAATAGGTATAATGTAAACAGTGGCCGCGGGATGATGCCCGGCCACCCTCTAACCTCTGCCCCTCCCCGTACCGTGCTTCATATAACCACACAGAATTGACAATCAGGGGTGACAAATTAAAAAACTTTTTGATACCGTTGACGACCACACCACACGCGAGACCTTTACAAAACATACTGGGAAATACTGGGAATATATGTAGACAACATCAAAACATTGGTTTCCTTGATTAATTAAAAAGCTAATAGACAATACAGGGTTATTTGTAAAACATCAACAACCTCCTAGAGGCTGATTCGGGTGCTCAAATACAACAACTTTTTATATGGGACCAACAATGAAATCTAAAAAATATTTTTCACTTCTCCATACAAACTGATGTCAGCTGATGGCTGCTTAGTATGGGGAAGGGATTTTTTTTCTGCGATTTCAGTGTTGGTTGGTGGAAAAGTTGTTGCATTTGAGCACCAGAATCAGCCCCTAGGAGGTTGTTGATGTTTTACAAATAAGCTCGTATAGTACACGGTTTAAATAAAATACATATTAGTACAAGTTAATACATTTCAAAATCAATTATCAACTTGCCTCATTCAATAACTGCTGCCAATTCAACTTAAAACTTAAAATTTGTATTTAAAATAAATTTAACGCTCATAATAGTATGCTAATCACTGCACTATTTGTATATCTGTTTATCTAGTACAGTTACACCTCGTAAACATAATCAACGTTGTGAAACTCTGTTATTGGCTAAGTGTTTTTTGTAAGATATTCATTTAAGCATGATTGTTAAAATAAAGCTGTTGAGTTTCCTAATAAATAAAATAAAATAAAAATTAGGAAAATGAAGATTATAATTCTATTAAGAAAATTGATATTCAATCAACTCAAAAATAATATAACAAGTACATAACTATAACTATTCTGAGCTGTAGTTACGGTTGCAAGTATGGCCGTGCTGAAATTATACACGGCGAATACGTCTGCCAACCCTACAGATAGTTTCAATATTTTATAAACGATACTATTTCAGATTTAATATTCTTAAGCAGACAGCAAGCCGTCTGCCCCCGATCTCTTTCTATCTGCAAGTCAAAAAATGACTGTAAAGCTCATAATCATAACCGTTGCACGTTAGAGCAGAATGCGCTCTTTCACATTGTGCTCTCTGCAAATAAAGTTGTTGTTAAAATGTGTGTCATATTTTAGGCTGAGTAATGAAGTGGCGAGCAGCCGCGGGCGGCCTACTTCAAAATGCGCTAATGGTCTCTACCATACATAATTGTAACGACGCGATTACTCCAGAGTGATGTTTAGTGGCCATATTTTTCGTAAAAATATTAGTGATTCACACTGCTTTGTATGACATCAACTAATTACCATTGCTTCTAAATAAATACATATATACGAGTATAGCTGTACATAGACTTAGAGACTTTTACTACACAAATTGACAATACCATCACGCCACAATGTAAGCATACAACTTGAACTAGGTTACATATTTACTTCATTTAACGTACATTGGTACTTAGAACTTCGACTTGGAAAAGATTGATATTAAATTAATTACAAATGTTCGTGACAAACGTTTCGAACTAATGAGATAGTTGGCAAGCAGTGAGTATTTGTATATGTAAGTTCGACTCAAATACGGGTAAATTAACCAAACAACTGAACGAGTTGCGAACCTACTTTAGAATGCAAAATAGGATTGTTCCATTTCAAACTATGTAAGCCGGTACAGACGGCCGTTTACAGCCTATCGTTAATGAAACTGGACCGTTAAAATTATTCAACTATATGACAAAAGTTTATTTCAGTTGCAGTCGTTATTTGCGAATTAGATAACATTACACTCGATTGCAATGAATTTCGAAATGTCACTTTAGGCTTATGGTTGGAAACTAACGCAACGTATATCGTTGTTATTTGAACTTAAACCTTTAAGGGGGTAACTATTAGACGGTCGTCCGGCATAACAACATAACAACTCGACCTACTGACATGAATGAATTGTAACATAATGCCCTGAAGTAAAGGAAAAGATAACCCGCAAGAAAATCTATTATCTTGAAAGAAAAAATTTTCCTGACTTATCTTAGGCACATCCTAAAACGATTACATTCAGCTAATTCAGCTCTGTCAGTGTCAGTTCACCCCGTTATGGTTATTTACAATTGTCGTAGGTAAGTTCTTTTTAAAGTGCCTTTCATGTTTAGTACTATAACAATTCTATAGATGGCTCTGAGCTCAAACGGAGATCTATATAAAAGAAAGTTGGGTTAGTTACACCATTTTTATGTCAAGAACGGACCTATTTGTATGATCTTTAATTTGTTGGATTTGTCTTCGCCCCGAATAGCAGAATAACTAAAAGAAACACGAAAAAATTCACGACAAAAAGACATATGAAGTTCGCCGGGACAGCTAGTTGTTTTATATTAATAGAAGACTCATTAAAAACGCGTTATATCTCGCTCTTCAAATTAGTCTTCTTTAACCTTTATAGATTTTTAATCTACTTTATATACAGTACATTTATGCGATTTATTTGTTTACAAACATTGTTTTTTACCGATTATTTATCTGTGTTAAGTTATATTTTAATAATGTTGTAACTGTATTGTTCTTTTTGTAAATCGATATAACGTGAGTGAAGCCGTGGGCAATGCTAGTTACTAAACAAGACAGCGTGTTCAGTATATCACTTATTTACCCAGAACCTGTTTCTTACTTTCATTAGTATATTTGAAGATATGATTTTTCCACTTTTCAGATATTAGTAAAGAATATTTGCTTTGAGCACAGATTGGAACGTTAAACTTCGTCTTGTACATGAACAAGACATTAAACGCTAGAGGCACGTGTAGGCATGTCTACTACAACTTATTAAATGCTTAGCAGCGAGAAGCGACACGCGGCATAGTTGCTTGCTACTCGCGCTGCTGCGGCAACCTGACTCGCGCGGGATTGTTCCCAACAATTCCTGTCGGATTTACCGAATATTTGCACCTCTAGCTTCGTCAATTCCGAGAAAACACTCAAATATTTTGGTAAAGAACACTTCATTTTAAATCTGCTTTAGCTATGGATCGGAACGGAACTTCGTAAAGACTAAAATGATTGTATGCGAGAGGATCGAGTAACAACGCCATGTTGCATACTTTCACAGAAAAGCAAGAGATTGTTACTAACAATTAATATCACACTAAATATATCAGCCGCATGTGAAATTATAAAAATGTGAACTGTAGCTGTAAGTTATATAGTTTCGGGTTTGGTTAAAATGTTTCGATATACATTACTCATCATCATTATCATCATTTCAGCTACTAATCATAGGCCTTCCCCAGTAATCCCGTGACTTCCAGTTTGGCCGCTTGAAAGCGGCACAAGGTGGACAGACGACCTAAAAGTTGCAAAATATATACTCGTATCTAGCTAAATCTATATGTATATGTCGCAGGGATTTTGTCAAAGACGTGATATTATAATTTCACTAGTGAAATTATAATTACACTGATTATTGTCAATGACGACTGGTTCGTATAATTTCACGGGCTCTTTTCAGTGATATTGTAATTTCACTGGTCCGTAATAGTGATATTATAATAAATCTACGTTTATTAAGAGTTGAGTTTGTGGTGGGAGCCCCGCGTGTTCTGATTGGTCAATTGATTTAATCAGTCGCCATTTGCAAAACAATAGTTGTAAACATTGGAGCGTGCCTTTTTAATATCGGTTTAGTACATATTTTTGGTATTTTTATGAGTTATTTACTTGATGATTCTAGCCTTGAAACTTTTGACTTGTATTTTGATATTTAGTACATTTTATTCCTTTATTATTATTTAAGCTTTATTCAAAGCCATAAACTGAGGCTACTGACCAATTTATTACTACCAGTAATAAGTTGGTCACTTATTATTACCTACTATTAAGCTTATAATTATTAAAGTTAATGATTAGTAGGCGTTACCACATTTTCAGCATATTTTGATTCTTATATTTTACAGTATAGGCAGTACTATAAAAATAACACGAATAAAATTAAAAAAAATGATTTCAAAAACCTATCTCTTATTTCCTAACACTATGTTTAATACTTGTAGCTCAGTTGGTAATGAAAACGGACCAATCAGCGATCGCTCTGATAATCTAACGGCTTTCTTAAACCAGTGTTATTGTCAAAATATCACTGCTTTACAATTTCACTGTATCGGTCTAGAGAAATTATAATGGCACTGAAAATAGCCCGTTAAATTGTAAGTAATATAAACGATTGACAATAATCAGTGTAATTATAATGTCACTAGTGAAATTATAATATAACGGCTTTAATAATATCCCTGCAACATATACACATCTATCTAGAATACACACGTCTGACTTTAGATAACATTTACTTACAATTTATCAAGATTATTCTAAACGATCCGATACGGTGTGTGCAAACTTCAGTAACTAGATAATCCCTGTATCGTAATAATGTAGAGCGGTCAAACGACGCTTCCCGGGAGAATCCAATAACTTCAACGTCGAGCGAAAATCAGTTATCGCTTTACTTGAAAACCATTTTAGCTAATCCTACAGTCAATGCAAGCATTCGCGGGTTTCATTTCCCGAGCATTTCCCGAGCAAACAAAAATAATGCAATGTTTTCTATTTAGCAATCCTACAAATCTTATAGCAGACCCGCTTACCTAAAAAGTACCTACTTACTAGATCAACTTCCGGAGCACAATTATTTTATGCAACTTATTATTCTGCTACCTTTTTCAGCAGCAGGAAGAACACTTTCATGATTGATTTCTTTTTCGAAGGCGGTAAACGGCGAAAGCTTTTACAATAGAGATTCCTACATTTAGTTGATTGTGTTTGCTGACCGCAGTTGCTCTCCAATCAAGTATTTGTAGCATCGTTTCTTTCTGTTTTTATTGCGTTACTCCTGCCACTTCGTTAATTTGTTACACGTACGTTTCTCATTTTTAATCAGGTTAATTCGTAAAGTTTGTTCATCTGCTTAATTTGTTGTCTACAAAATTTTCCATTACATTAAGGTTACATTTGAAAAGGTACTTCTTATTTAGGGCCAATTCATCAATAAAAAGATGGCAGGGACAAATCTCCCCTGAAAAGTGTCCCTTAGCTTCCAACAGTGTCACAAAAACAACAATCTCGAAACGTCGTAATATGTTACGGCTCGGTTGCTATACGTCTTGTGTATGTTTGAATTCCGTCGCAAGTGCAAGGCGCACCGCCAAATTCCACAGGCATGCCGCAGGGCCACGGGGAGACACCCTCAGCGGGGGGCAGCCAGGCCGCTGCACTTGCCGACCTTAATACTGCCATCAGCAAATTGCGAAACAGCAGCTGCTTGTGACAAGAAATCTCTGACATAATTCACGCCATTGGACCGCAATTGGTGGCGGAAATTGCTATGACAATCATCTCCGATACATTTACGACCTTATAGATTTCCTATGCAACTTTAAAAAGCATAGAAAGGTCTTTCGCTTTTTATTATGACGACGCGGTCGTA
The DNA here is from genome assembly GCA_963576865.1 of Anania hortulata. Classification (NCBI taxonomy): domain Eukaryota; kingdom Metazoa; phylum Arthropoda; class Insecta; order Lepidoptera; family Crambidae; genus Anania; species Anania hortulata. Next base: position 7,845,628 of record OY756389.1, read on the forward strand.
ACCTTTTAAAAGAGCGTTGAAAGTCCTTTGCGTCAACACCGTTTACACTTAAAACATATTCTACGGAGGTTAGAGCACTTCGAGTAATATCTGTCGGTCGTCTAGAGGGGTTATTAAATACCATCTCGCAGGCTGAGTGCACCGTGACCCATATCCACGGCTGCACCGCCCGACTTACGAGTGGACTTTATTGATTCGCAGTCTTGAGACGTTGCGCTCTCCCGTTCGCACGCGGGCCGCGGGACGCGCCGGAGGGAGAGCGGAGAATCCTGTAGGCCACTTACTCAATATGCCAGAGGCGCGCCAGGACGCCTGCAGTAATAGAACGCTTAGGTAACACGCACTGTACTAAACGAAATTTATACTCGTTCATTTAGTAAATTACCCCTAAAAACCTTCGCTAACACGTCTCAAGACGTTTGACGGAATCGCTACCTACATTCTTGCGTAGTACCAAATAAAATTTGAGGAATATACTATGAGTGTACTTCGTAAGCAAATGTGACTGAAAATAGCTCCTAATGTGTGCGACATTAAGATAAAATACTACTCGTACGGACATTAAACTTATTCTGGCTACGTAATGTAGAAATATTTTGGTTTCGTTGACACTACGGCTGAACTCTGCTGAGCCATTGTTCAGTTTTAAGAGCTCTTGTAATAACATTACAAAGCTTTCACTTCGAAGTTTGCAAACAAAAGAAAGTAGAGCCTTTTTATTTTTATCATTGGCCGTTAGTGCAGTCCTCGTACATTATACGCGGCTGGTTAGTCGTTGGCGTCATTATAAAGTTGGTTATCGCGGAAGTTTAATAGGAGGACCGCCCCTCCCAAAGCTTGGAGTGTAATCTTTGCCATTGCGGCCCTCCGCTGCATCTAGTAATTATACTGAGTTGCCATCGACCCGTCACCCGGCTAGTTTCGCAAAAATTGCTTGTGTAAGATTTCTATTTGAATATTTTGAATTGGCCATAAAATAATCTTTATTATTAAATGAAACTGCAAATTTTATTGAAATGACGACGAATAGTTCACAAAACCCGAGGTCCCCGGTTTGGTTCTCGCAAAAGGCAAGTGTTTGTAAGCATGCATTTTTGCACTTGAATCATAGACGTCTTTATAATGTAGGTATATCTTTTTAAGTATGTATATCCGTTATCTAGCCGCAATAGTACAAGGAATGCTTAATTTGAGGATAGAAAGGTGGTGTGATTATTGGATCAAATCAAATCATTTATTTGCATGAATACAACGCAGTATCGATGATACAGTTAAGGTATAAGAGGTTATGACCTCTCATACCTTAACTGTGTAATACTATGTGTCTGTGTGTGTGTAATACTATGGTATTCAGCCTGGTTATATACAAGCGTGCAAATCTTAAAAAATCTATATAAGCATATTTATTTATTTCAATTGAAATTCAACTTAAATACCAAATTATTATTAAGAATAGTGCTTATTATGAAGACCGAGAAGGAAAGTTTCCCATTTCTGTGTTTTTAAAGCATAAAGCACATACCCTTTAGAGTAGAAATAACAATTATTTTGTTCCACAAAAATTCCGCACTTATTTATACTGAGACTGTACTGTTTTAGTATGAGCGAAAGTTGTCAGGACTTGTCAGTTCATATTAAATGTTAGTGAAAAATTACTAACATGTTTCGGAGAATAGTCCGTATTGGTGCTCTGTAGGGTATGTGCTCGATGTTTGAAAAGGTTATGCCTGGTTGTTTACAAATATTTTCAGTATTTTTGTTAATTGTGATATTTTCTACGAACATTAAACCGAGTAGAATAACATTTTTGCAGAGATATGTAAAAAAATACTACGGTAATTTCTACGGTACTTTTTTTAATACGGAATTGTACGTCATCATTTACAATTGCGAAGTAAATTGCAAAGGTTGGTAACAGATAGACCAAAGAGATATCAAGGCTGAAACGGGGTCTGATCCAGGTGTAAGAAGCCATATGCGTGGGCGGCAGCGAAGGGCGGGGGTGAACGACCGGCCTCGACCACCCGATGTAAATTTCATCCCGGTTCTATCCACCTTATAATAAATGATAACTAACTTAAGCACTGCAAAGTACTTACATAATCACCTTATCCACTTTATATAAGCAATTTCAATTATAATAATACACAAATATAAAGATGACTTATTTATTTTCTTTTTTTAATACATAACTGCAATAATACCTATGATTCGCTTATTTGACGACCCGTGAAATAGATTTTAGACTATTTTTACATATAAAAGAGCCGATCATACAACAATAAATTAATTTCTACCAGTCTATACAAACAACTTTTACTGTGGGGCCAAACATCGTAATCGAGAAAAAAAAATACTCCATACGATTTATCTGTTAACATTGAGGATTGGTGTAAATTGATGGTAAGGCTACAGGCATCATTAATAAAAGCAAATAAGAATGCTGTTTTACAGATTTTTTTATTTGATCATAAATTTCATGAAAGCAAATTTATTTTTAACCGACTTCAAAAAAGGAGGAGGTCCTCAATTCGTCGGTATCTTTTTTTTATGTATGTTCAGCGATCATTCGTTACCAGGTTAACCGATTTCGATAGTTCTTTTTTTGTTCGATGGGATCTGTAAGAAAATCATCAAACATACCGTGGTACCAACATAGGTACAACTAATTTTTGTACCTATGTTGCCCAATATCTTTAGCATTTGTGAACCGATTTTGATGATTCTTTCTTTTTCGAATAGCTTATACTTTAAAGATGGTATATTGAAAAATGTTTGGAAAAAAATCACCTCTATGGTGGGAAAAATAAGGGATGAAATCGGTGTTCAGCCGTTAACTTATGTTTGCACTCAAATGATTCGTTTTGTTGAGGATGTATCACTAAAAATAGATGAAATAAGTAAATTTTATAAAAAAAAGTAAACCGACTTCAAAAACTGAATAGCTAAAAATAATATAAACACATAAGTACCTAATCAGTTACTTTTGAAGTCGGTGCAAACGAAAACACTCAAACTCTCATCGGATGGCATAGACTCCAAAAGAAACTGATTAGGTACTTATGTGTTGATATTATTTTTAGCTATTCAGTTTTTTGAAGTCCGTTTACTTTTTCTTTTTACGCTCATTTCACCTCAACTGCACATACCTTCAACTTCATATTTCTTTAGGTTTAGTTGCTAAGATTAGATCCAGCAAAGTTACGTTAGTTTAGATTAAATCTTGTGTAATAAACGGTAGCCAAAGCTTTGCTGACTAAAGTCATAATCGCATACCGTCCGTTTATATGTATTTATTTCAGGTAAACTTTCTGAAAGGAAAAATGTTTTCCATTAGGACCGCTAACATTACTCGTGTTTTAGTTGACTCCTTACTCATTTGGTATAATAAGTATTCCCACTTATTTTAGTTGTGGTTAGGTTTACAGTTCGTCTGATTAGATTTGTTAGCGGCAATCTGTGCGTGGTTAGCTTTGTTCATGTTTGATGGTATCAGTCTTTATTTCTCTAACAATTTCTGTGAGGGAAAACATTTATTTCCAAGCGTTTTGAGTTTGGGGTTATTGAGCGGTCAGTTAGACAAAGTTTTATTTTGCTGTAATTTAGTGCGTAGAACCCAATGTAGGTATGTATGATGATGATGATGATGATGAGCACACGTTGTACCTAAATCACAAATGTCTTTTTAAGTTGATGATTAGTTTAACACCGTGTCCGCTGGCGGGTTTGGGGTGCACAATCGTAATCCCCGAACTAGTTCATATGTCAAAAACATATGAACTAGGTTTAAAATGTAATTGACACACACCATCACAAAACAACAGCTGCCGATGATAGCAAGTCGATCGCTCTCACATGAACGTTAGGATACCGTCGGTTATACAATATACGTAGGTCACACTATAAGTTTTGCGTAATTTAAAAAATCAACATGTTATAACTAAAATATTATGTTTATTGCTTTTCAAAATACTCTCCTTTACATTTTAATTTTTTTTTCATGCGATCGAACCATTTTTTAAAACAGGAGGACCACAGATCTGAAAGCATGTTTTCTATGTGCTGATTGAACGCTATCACTGCCTCTTCAGAGTTGGTACAAGTAAAACCTATCACCAAATCTTTGATTTTGGGGAAAATACAGAAAACACATGGTGCTAGGTCGGGGCTATGCGCAGGATGGGTGACGAGTTGTACTTTTTCGGAAGCTAAAAATGACTTTGTTTTATTGGCCGTGTGTGAAGAAGCGTTGTCATGATATAGGAGAACGCGGCTTTCGCGAACTTTTTCTAACACCCTGAGTAATCAAATGGTAGAATACTCGGCATTAAAACTCTTTTGATATTCAAGTGGAATTGTACAGATGGGACCCTTAGCTGAGAAAAAAAACGCGATAATTTTTTTACCAACGTTTCTCGCCTGCCTCACTTTTGTTGGCCTGTTCTCATTTTCAAACACCCATTCACAAGATTGGGTGAAGTCGGATATTTATATATTTTTTTATGATATTTTAAAACTATAAACTTTTTTTTTTTGTATGTATAGATGCTATAGTATTACGGGTTACGAAAACACCTTTCGTTAATTAACATACTGTATAACGTTCCTACATAAACTTATTATAACAATACTCAAAAATTACATACGGTTCTTTGCAAAAACTTTCACAAATAACTTCCTGTTTTTTTATTTTTTTTGTCTGTTTTTGTGTTTGACTAATCTTCTAAACGATTATTTATTTTATATTTATTGCAAGGCACATGACGCTTTATTTTTGGTACTTCGTGTCATAAGAAAATACAAACAAAGACACTCACAAAGTTCTCATCATCATCATCATTTCAGCCATAAGACGCCAACTCAACGTTTCGTGAGCTCAGCTGAAGAACTATTAAGCCGCTGACACAGTGACACTCAAGAAGAGCGAACTTCCTGTACCTCTCTATAGTGTGCCGGTAATGTGTAGGGTTCGACTTGCGCTGCTGTCCCTGGCTTTGTGGCAAACATTCGTAATCCTCATGTTGGCAAAATCTGCTGTTGCCTGCGTTTGCTTACTGTGCTGTTTGTGATCACAATAGAGTATAACAATTGACAATGTGTGTTGCGTTACCATTGTGTGTGTACGTGCAGATAGGTGTGCATTTGTAATGAATACTACACTGCTTATGTGAAGAAAATAATGTGACGCAAAATTGCTAGTCAGAAATGACATTATGCTGCGTTTCCAGTTACAAAATGTTTAAACAATATGGTGCACATTTGTTAATAGCCTTACCATAAACCAGTATTACAGTACCTACGTTACCTACGTGTACGGTGTAGTTTTTACCCTAAACTCTAAACAGATAAAACAAAACCATGTTGAAGTAATTCCAGGCCCTAGTCAGTTAAATTAACTTAAAGTATTATTTCATCAATATTGAGACGAGTAAACCTAAAGTACCAAATGCTGGAGCATTTTAAGTCTAGACACCCTCATTTTTGTGTCTGTTAGAACGGAAACGTTATCGTTGAATCTAATTACGTTTTCGGCGTATCTACCCGGTTATCGCCTTCGGTAAATCATCTCGAGCCACCAGACAGTGAGCGTGGTAAATCAACGTAGAGCTGCAATTGAATCACAGACGTGATACTAAACTCAATCTAGTTACCGGCTCTAACGCTCTATACCACAGTACGACTACTCGTGATTTGAGGGTGACCGCACTGTGTAAACACGCCTCTACTTAGGTAGGTAGTAGACACTATAGGTAGCCCTTCACCGTTGCCACAATAAAGTTAGATACAGTTACCTCATAATATCGAAACAATATGTCACCATAAACTCTCAGTGCCTAAAGACGGAAGTCTACAACCAGTGTGTGTTACCAGTGATGACATATGGAACTGAAATGTGGCCTCATAAGAAAGCTCAAGGTTGCACAGCTTGCTATGGAAAGGGCTATGCTCGGCGTTTCTTTGCGAGATCGAATCAGGAATGAGGAGATTCGTAAACGAACAAAAGTTGCTGACATAGCCCAACGAATAAGCAAGCTGAAGTGGCAGTGGGCGGGGCACATAGCACGTAGAACTGACGGCCGATGGGGCAGAAAGTTTCTGGAATGGAGGCCACGTACCGGCAAGCGCAGCGTAGGACGTCCACCTACAAGGGGGACAGACGACCTGGTAAAGGTTGCAGGAAGCCGCTGGATGCGAGCCGCTTTCAACCGGCCAATCTGGAAGTCACAGGGGGAGGCCTATGTTCAGCAGTGGACGTCCTATGGCTGAAATGATGATGATGTCACCATAAATACCATAATCGTCTCTTATCGTGACATGCCATCAATTTGACAATAGTAGTAATAGTGTTCTAAGCTTTTCTTAGAAAGGCATAAAACAATATTCTGTCTAGATTTTTGCCGACTGATGGGTTTGGCCGATGAGATCATATCCCACATTTACACTATTTATTTGCGCAGAGGCTATAGCATAGTAGCATATTTTAGAGAATCTCTCTAAAAACTTGAGCAGAACTTATGAGAAGTAGCAGCACAGCATAGTAAAAAAATTCGTGTGTTAACCTAATGATATTAGGCTGCGTCCCTTGTCTGGATTCCAGGCGGCGTTTTGTGACTGTTGCGAGAGCGTTTAAAACAACGCGTCGTTCATTAACTTAGTCATTATCCAAAGTGGTGGCCTACTGATGTAAAAACATTACGAAGGTGTCACGACGATAAAAGGCACTCGATAACACCACATTGGTATCATGATTTCAATGAACAAATTGGAATGATCGCTTTTAGTTAAGAATGAGCCTACTGTAGTATAATTCTATTGCACCGTTGCACTAAGCCACTAAAATTAGTAGTTACCTCCCCGAGACATGATGTTAATTGAACGTGCTGAATAATATAACGGTTAAATACAGTTGCAAACTGTTATAACCGCTCAGGGGCTATTAAGTGCGACCGTCTGCCGTGGAAGGAGATAGATTCCATTTTAAGTGACTCCGCTGATTTTCTTAAGTGCGTTCTTGTTTAAACTTAAACTTGTAGGAATCAGGAGGTGCTGTTATAGTGTGTTAAAATTATACACGTTGCCAATTAATAATAAGTAGGTAACTATCATCATCATCATCATCATCATTTCAGCCATAGGACGTCCACTGCTGAACATAGGCATAGGCCTCCCCCAGTGACTTCCAGATTGGTCGGTTGGAAGCGGACCGCATCCAGCGGCTTCCTGCAACCTTTACCAGGTCGTCTGTCCACCTTGTAGGTGGACGTCCTACACTGCGCTTGCCGGTACGTGGCCTCCATTCCAGAACCTTTCTGCCCCATCAGCCGTCAGTTCTACGTGCTATGTGCCCCGCCCACCTCCACTTCAGCTTGCTTATCCGTTGGGTTATGTCAGCAACTTTTGTTCGTTTACGAATCTCCTCATTCCTGATTCGATCTCGCAAAGAAACACCGAGCATAGCCCTTTCCATAGCACGCTGTGCAACCTTGAGCTTTCTTATGAGGCCCATAGTAAATATAAAAAATAGTGAGAGGCCACGTTTCAGTTCCATATGTCCTCACTCGTAACTCACACTAGTTGTAGAGTTTCGTCTTTAGGCACTGAGGTATTTTTTTTATATTAGTCTTTTAACAATTTTTACATGACCTAATTATAATCTATAGATCTACTAACCTCACATGCTTGGCTCATGAATTCAGTAGCAATCGAAGCATGTTTTACTTGCTGCGACTCCTGCGACATGTATGCCTCCGACTACAATTAGTGCCTTCGACATCTTAGGACGAGAGTAGTTTGTTTTTAAGCATGTCGGGTTTTTAGTATTTTATTTCCTATGTACTCATATCATAACCACAGTTCATTAAAATTATTATTGTTTACAGTGTCATAAATAAGTTCTACCAAAAATTTTAATGTACCTCCCTTTTATGTTTGCAAAAAATATTGTTATTTTGTCCAACCGACATGTCTGATATCCTGTAACACAGGTATAATAATATGCCTAGCATAGGCATCAGTCTTACACAAAAAAACTGAAATTATTCTTTGTACCTATACTACTGTGTTTTTGTGATGAGAAAATAAAGATTTATTATTTATTTTTAACTCGTTATTTAACCTTACTCAAGCCTAATTTTATGTTATTTTGTATCTATTAGTTTGTTTAAAGTTGATATTTATTTAAATTATGTCAGAAAGAGAAATGTGCATGTGACCCCAAGCAGACATGCATTTGTAAGATTTTGACCGGGAATCGAATCCGGGATCTCAGATATGATTATGCCAAGTAAGTCCGGCGTGCTCACCACTCGGCTACGAAGTTCGTGGTGGAACTCTTCAATGTCTACTAGTAAACCCTCGAGTTGAATTTGTATTGTATTGTTTTGACGAGCCCTCAACCTATAGAGGCGTGTTATGTAGTTTTTAAGACAATATTGCAGAATTATGTTAATATAGACCAATAAAATCCGATGGCAATTCGCCCCCGAAACGCTAGAGGCCAACAAATGTGTCGAGCGCGGTACAAGCCCGCCCCAGGAAACTAATCTACGCAACTTGTCCGCGTGACGTACTGCGGGAGAGAACACCTTCTTCCTAATTTCACTGCTGATTTGTCGGCAAATTGCGCAATTTATGACATTATAAATCCCATGAATCGCTTGGTTGTAACTGTGTACACACTTCACTACTTACTACCTACCTACTTTATTAACTTACAAGTTATGAATTACGAAATTGATGTTTTAGAATAAAACTGACGTAGGTAATTGGATAAATATTACTTGTTATACAAAACCTTTTTTTTTACTGTTACGAATTACGATCAAGACAACGTAGTAAACCTAGATTTTTCCGGAGATTTCATTTCGTGTCGTGCAATATTCGTAGGGAACACACATAGACATTTTCATAAAAGCTAGAATTTCCCCCACCGCTTGTCGCAGTTGGAAACAACGCTATCTCAATACTTCTACTATTTCTACTTTAATATGAAGACATGAAGTATACTGATACAGTCAGACAAAACGGTTTTGTTAGTGCTGAATGTATCCAGACCAATAGATCTAAATCGTCACTTAATGGGTGCCTAAAGGATTGACAGAATTTGAACCTCAGCAGAACAGCATTGCAGCAGCAACCTTTGCCTAGCTGTGGGCTGTGAGACACCATCCATGGAAAAAAATATAAACAGTTGCGAATTACAATACGTTAGACACGTGGCAATTTTGTATAATTTGGTATTACTATTATTACGATATGGTACGAACAAAAGTCGCTGACATAGCCCAAAGGATTAGCAAGCTGAAGTGGCAGTGGGCGGGACACATAGCACGTAAAACTAACGGTCAGTGGGCCAGATGGGGCCGTTCTAGAATGGAGGACAGAAGACCTAGTAAAGGTTGAAGGAAGCCGCTGGATGCAGGACGCTTCCAACCGGCCAATCTGAAGTCACTGGAGGAGGCCTAGTTCAGCAGTGGACGTGCTATGGCTGAAATGATGATGATGATGATGATGATGACGATATGGTACAGCTAGCAATACGATTAGCTATAGCAACTTTGGGTAGTAAGACCGTAAGACCGACCGCTAAGTAATATAATATGTTGGTAACAGGGCGGTAGCGCCGCGCCAGAACTTAGTCCGACAATAAAGTTGAAAAATCGGAGGATTGCCGCGCTGCCGGCGTTCGCCAAGAAAAAACGACGCCAACATTTCGCACTTAATGAAACTGTAGCCGAAACAAAATAAAGGAACGCGCATTTACGGCCCGCCACTAAGCATTGTTATAAGAACGGAGGCTTTTCATCGGGATCTTAATGGCGCTGTTTAAATATTTGCTAAGGTGGCCGTAATGTGTACGCGATGTTGCGCCCGCCCGCGCCCGCCCGCGCCCGGTGCCATTGTTTGTTTATAATTAATGGCTAAATTATACCTAAGTAGATACACCTATTTTAATGAGCATCTTAAAAAAACACGCCTTCAAGACTGGATGTTATTTAGATAATCTACATAGTTTATTGAGGTCAAAAGGTGTTTGTCAATTTTATATTTTTTAATATCTGAATCAGTCTGAATACCTACCTAAAAATACCTTTACATTGTCTCAAAAAATAATTGATTGCCCCTTATTTAACAAATACAGACTCGGTTTTAAAACCAGCACTAAAGACTATCCAAACAATTTGAATGGGTCACACATTAGACGTGTGTCAATAATGGTGACATACATTTATATTGATTGGCTATTCTAAAAGGTATGTACACACACATCAATCACGTCACCGTCAAGTCACCGATCAGACATATTAAAAAATATGGTTAGGTAGAAATAGTAGATCGTGACTGACCACGTTACGACTACGTATCAACATCGCCGCTCTGACGCTGACGCGACTGATCGGTGACTTAACGAAAGACGTGACTGATGTATGTGCACGTCCCCTATTTTATTTTTAAATAACCAATGGTTTCATGTATGGTTAAAATTACGTCAATAGCATCGTCTAATCCACTTTGCAGCTATTTTTCTTGAAGTAACATTTGGCATTATGGAGCGGAGCATACTAGGTGTAAAAAGGATTGATAGAATCCGCAACACCGTTATCCGCTCCAAAACCGGTGTCGCAGATGTAGGCGAGAAAACTGCAAAGCTAAAGTGGGAGTGGGCAGGACACGTGTGCAGAATGCATCCAGACAGGTGGGCCCAAATCGTCACCCGATGGGTACCTATAGACGGCGGTCGCCGAAGAGGTAGACCCAAAAAAAGATGGTGTGACGACTTGGTTAACTTAACGAGGGATTGGGAGTCATTGGCGATAGATAGAGATCGATGGAAGAGTCTGGGGGAGACCTTTGCCCAGCAGTGGGATTGAAAAGGTTGATAAAAAAAAAAAAAAAAAAAAAACATTTGGCAACATGAAAACATTAATTACCATTAAGGCCGCGGTCGCAATGCTCCTCGACGACCTCTGTAGCCGAGGCGAGCATACCGGACTCGTCCCCCAATTCAGAACCCTTCGATAACAAATTGACAATAGGAAAACCACATGACATTATAGGATTTAACATTAGTGTCACGTTATTTATTGGTTGTCAATTCTTTATGGAAGGGTTCTGAATCGGGGTCTTAGTATCGTTATCTCTGAGGTCCCGGATTCGATTCCCGGTCGGTCAATGTAGAAAAAAGACTTTTCTATATTGTCTTAGGTCTGGGTGTTATATATTTTATAACACTAGTGCTTTGGCTGCTTACGATAGGATCAGAGCAAAGTATGTGATGGTGTCCAATATTTAAAAATATGCCTGGCTTCCAAGTGAAACGCCAAGAGATAATTCAATAAATAATAAATAAATTATTTTTACAATTACGCCATGCTACCAAATAGCGCCAAACTATACACAGCTTGTAATATAGGCTATAGGCGGCTAGATAACGGATAAATATACTTAAATACGTTTATAAACATGGGCTTATAGGTACACAAATATTCGTGCTCATCACACAAACATTTCACCCCTCTGAAATTCGAACCCGCATCTTCCTGGCTACAAATATATGCGGGTATGCTTAAGATATACTTAATATACCTAAGAGTATGTATGTTTATATATAATAAACTTTTTTCGATGACGGTATGGTACGCGCTCCAGACTCTGTAATCTAGTAATAAAAAATCACCCTTTAATGGAGCCAGCCGCACTGAGCCAAACGCCAGGCACTGAGCGAGACATCCAGCAGTGCGACCGCGGCTTTAACTTTTAATAGACCTTCTTTGTTATGGATTTAGATTTTTATTTAAATTTGTAAATTTTACATAACAAGAAAACAAATATTCCGACAAATTAATAACCTTCTTCTTCTTTTAAGTCAGTTAAAAAGTATAATTTTACCGGTGTATATGCACCATTATACAACTTTAACGGGAAAGCAGCAGACACTTGTAAATGCGATTACCCGGCACCAAACTCTTGGGTGTTGAGGTAGATCCAAGCTTCATCGTTTCAGCACTTTGAGGAGCAAAACTCGCAGTGAACTCGCGTCCGGCGCGCCTGTGGGGAGTGCAAGTTTTAATTACTTCACCCCCACTTCGCTGTTAGTTCCCCGATGGGGCTATTTCGTCTCTCTAACTAAAAACACTCATTTATAAACTGTTTTCAGGAGCTCTTTTGTTAAGTTGCTGCTTACTAAATAAGTTAATGTTAAGGCGTCCTTGTTACCTTAAATTTTGAACGATACTTCAAACTAAAGACAAAGCACTGCAAATGAAAATTGGAGTAAACAGAAACTTTTTACTATCTATTACTTTACGTTAATTAAAATCCAACTTTATGCCCCAACAACCTTACGACGTAGGTACATGAACATGTTACCTTAAAGGGCAGACAAAAACGTGACAGGCAAGGCTAAGGTGGGCCGGCAATCAGCCCGTGGCCTGCGAATCACGCAACCCATTATCAGAGGGCTCGTCTCTTCGGCGACCTCGTAAATTCGTCCCTATCTTCTCTGTGTCTTTCGGATTAGAAGGCTCGATTACTAGCTTGATGTGAACGGAGACTCTATCTATGGTACGTTATATAATTAATAAATTGTCATTCAACAATTTGTCATGGTTTCGAAGTTAAGAATAAACATCTTTGTGGCACGAGGTACTAGACGGCAGGCAATGAATTCGGACACTGCCACAAAACGGAAATCTGAAATAATACATCGCGCTTATTCAAAAATATATATTAATGGAAATGCAATATTTTCTTGTTACCCCATAACACTGTTATCAGCAGCCCTTCGATAGCTCCTACCGATCAAACACAAAACTCTTCTAATTTGAGACCCTAACTGAAACATATATTACAACAAACGATCCAGTAATTCCATTCTCAAGTCACACCTGACAATAGCGTCCGCAGTCGGCCGGTCCCCGCAGCCATTAAGAAGCTGTGGTGTCTGATTATATTATTTGTAATTTTTCATCGGCGCTAATGTGCCAGGACAAAGGCATCGATCAGCCAATTGTACAAGGCTAATTGCCGCCGATTGTCTACCCTCGCTTTTATCCGACCACTCTTTGTAAGCGGGCCCCTGCTTGGCGAACTTTGGTTTAACCCTTGGCTATAAGCGTTGACACGATATTATGCCTTATTTCATTTTTCAATTTTTTTATTGTCACTTACAGTAAAATAGGTGTTAAGCGTGTGTTATGAATGTTTACCAAACTTATTTGTTTTGCATGTTGCAGACAGCATTTTTGCACGCTGTTTTTTAGTACATACTCACATCACAAAATATGTTAACTTCAAGTCGTTATTATAGTAAACATGCTACTTTGCCTGCTACTTGGCCTCTATTTATAAGTACAGTCCATAGAAAAGTGATCTTACCCAATCGATACCTAAATACAATTAAGTTTAAAAATAAATCTTGAGGTTAGTGAATCTAAATAAATACTACATATAAATGCGAAATTAAATCAGTCTGTCTTTTGTCATTGTATCTGTCTCCTACGCTTTAACGGCAGAACTACTTAACGAAATTTAGTAAAAAGAAAGTTTGAACCCTAAGGAGGGACTGAAGCTACTTTTTTAAAATCCTTCCCCAAAGGAGTAAAATAGGGAGACAAGACGTATTCCACGCCAGCTAGGTTTCTAACACAGCTACTTATGAATATTTCCAGTTACATTTTATATGAAATGGATAGATTACAAGTGCTGAATGAATTTATGTTCAAATTGTTATAAAAGTTGTTGCTGTTTAGTAATACTTCTTCATAAAAGTTAGATTTGTAAGCAAACGAGGGTAGCGTGCAGTTTAAAAAATAATAACCATTAAACAAACCCAGTTTCTACGTTTACTCAAAGTGTAGTTGGCATAACTACCTTATTTTTAGCTTATTTGCGTTTTGTCTGCGTACAAACTTTGTTTTTTTATCATTATCTTTTTAGGTCTCATGAAATGAGGTTTTCTATTTTCGTAAATAAATTTACCTGAACAAAATGTACAAAGATGTCTGGCTGGCAAATTAGGTATCTTAAGGATGTCGGATGGATTACGATCATACAATGGATAAAGAATCCCAATATTTATGGATAATATTAAAGCTATTTCAGGTTTACAAATTCTGTAATTTAAATTCTTAATTAGAATTTGTTTGGTGTTGTTTGTGAGATTACATGTGAATGATTTTCAATTAATTTGAACGGTCAGTTCACATGATCTTCTGTTGGATATAAACTTTACTTATATTGTATTTTATTTACATTTTACAATTATGGCACATTATGTCGTTCTTGCTCCATACTGGCGTCCCATACTATTTTAAATCTCACACCACTTAAGATCAAGTTTAAAAAAATACTATTTTTGTAGCGTATCATGGACAGCGCAGAGGCGGCCGCTCTGTCAGCGGGCAGCGGCAGCGACGGCGCGCCCGGCACGTACTACGACGCGCGCTGGCTCAACGTACACGCCGACGACGGGACCTTAGCAGCGAGGGCGCGGCGATTGTTGCTATCGCCCAGCAGACACTTCGACCACATAGCTGTGAACGCGAGCTACAGCGCCGTGCTCATGCCACCGTACATTGACACTGAAGGTAAAGCACAACTACGATTCTACAGCTACGCCGTAGTCGCTGTAGCAAATGTTGACAACTATACGTCCGGGTCCTGCCGCTATGATAATAATTCCACATCTACAATGCTCTAAAAACTACCTAGTGACTGAATTATGAGTACTTAAACTACCCTTTATGACAATTAAGGTTATGTGTTGCTACAGAGCTCCGCCGTAGCCGTAGTCTATAGTCCAGTGAACCGTAGTCGTAGTCTATGCAGACAGAGGCAGATAATCACTTACACACCTAGACTATAAAGCTACCATGCAACAAAACTGTGCTAATGTGGCCACACTAAAGATAGCATGTTGAATGTATATCACGTCATAGATATCACAACACTGAAATTTCACTGGGCAAAGCGTGACATCGACAACCATAACCTAGTCGGTATTGTGAACACATAGTTAACATGAGCTACAATGCTACAGCTACGCCGTAGCAGCTTATTCGCCTTTCACACGAATAACCGGTCTAGTTGCGAGCTTGTATTTAACACATATTATGATATTAGCAGTAGGTACGGATAGTTACGGTCGACTATACTATAATCTACCTGCATGCATTAAATCCAACAAAAGGGTTGCTACGATGCTACGCCGTAGACGCAACATGATTCTATTTCACTTTATTAGATGTACATAAACAGTAATGTACAAATTGGTTCACAGTAAAATCTAATAATTTTAGAATTGAGAATACACCAACAACATGATCCACAAATACATTACAAATAGGGTTACTGCTACTTGACACGAAATACCTACCATAGGAAACATAAATCAATGTATATAAGTTTGGATGGCAACCCAGCACACTCACTTGCATGGACTAGTCCATGTCAAGTGAGTGCACACAAGCCCCCAAACCTTGTGAAATGAAGGGGACCTGAAATAAGATGCCACATTGCCATAATATAATAGCATCTCATAGCAGCATATTAATGACAGATGATAGTTAATAAAAGAAAAACACAATATAACTATAAATTAAAACATCCAATCAATCGGCGTCGTCCATAAGGGCACATTTGACTTGGTTCCTATAATTAACCAAGTTACACTCAATTCAATGAATATAAGGCCAGTGTTGCTGCTTTTTTATGAATGTGTCAACTTATTAGTTTAGCTACGTAGGTATTATAGTAAGGCTACTTTCCTTGTAAGTACCAAAATTTTGTTTGATAGTGTGCACCGTATAGAACCGAAACGTATAGTACACAGTTACTGTAAACAATACATATCTGAATATTATATTTTTGTCAGCTTTTTATATAGTCAAAAACGCCGACCTCAATGATGGGCACGTTACCATGAGTAACTTTGTACTAGAACTGCGAGCCCTGAACCCTGAACCCAAAGCGAGATTTTGCTACGCACTCCACAAAACCGAGATGACACCCTACGCTCCGCTACACGCACTCACATCGTATGAGTGTGACCGTCGACGACGGTTTTTTAACATGCCTTTTCTAGTACTTTATATCTCAATAGATATTTAAAGGCTTGTGACGTCACGTCTCAGTAGATCATAGCCGACGGCGCGAAGGCCTTTAAAATCATAAAGATTGAAATTACATTTTTATTGTTCTTAAAGGTTTAAAAATTGAAATAAAATCGTTGACACTTTATTTGGATACTATCAACAATATCTAATGAATCTATTTCAGAAAACAGTGAGACAGCCTATTCAAAATTATAACTACACAAGTTAATCCACACAAAAAGCTGTTGACTAGATTACAAACAGGCTACCAATACATCGTAAAGTAATTAACTGTGTCAAAGACAGTATATTGAATGCGAAGCCATTTCGCTGGAGGTTTAACCGTTGCATTAGTCACAACCCGTGAATCCCGCTAGTCACGCTGCGTGCTGAGCCGCTGACTCAGCGACCGCGTGCACCCGTTAATTACCAGGTTCGTTGACCCGGGAAGTTGTGACTGAAACTTAATTTCGACATGCATTTTCTTTTGTTACTTAAGGTAATATCCGCTTTTTTACGTAGATGTAATTTTAGAGATGGGCCGACTAGCTGACTAGCAAACTAATAGTTTTCGAATTACGCCTACAAAACTTGAGTCAATCAAGAGTGATTTTCTCTTAATTGACGTTAAATTAAGTAAAATAACTTGCGAATTTGTATCACGCGTCAACTTACGAACGATCTGGATCTTTGAATTACTAAGGAGCCTGGGACACTACTACATTGTTTCTGAAAAATTTTCGATACTCTTGAATACTTTTTTTTAGAAATCATAAAACAAGCATGTTGTTATTGTTAATTATATTTTGTTTATTATGCGCCGATTATAATCGGCATACATTTTGCCTAAAAGTCACCGACAACAAAAGATGCCGAACAGTCGACCCATCTCTTAGTCTTAGTTATGTAAACAGAAATTATTCAACGTCGATGTCATCTTATTTGAGTGATCAATTGTTCCGTAAACATGCACCTTAGGTTAATATACACGTGAACATGTAATCCCGTGATTGCCGCCTGTGAGTGTGACAGGCCCTATACGTAAATAATGACTCGAATATATTGTTGACACAGTGCTACAGGGAAGACGACCCCCGCCCCCGCCCCGGCCCCTGGCGCGGGTGATTTATGAACAAATTGACACAAACGCTGCTTATAACAACCTGGTACACACAGACGACATTGCGATATTTTGATCCAATTACAAAAGCTTACACAGTCCGTTTTAAAATTAGATAGATTAAATCATTAACAAATTATTTAAAAAAACTAGACTGTTTTACTAAATTGTTTAATAAATGTTGGAGTGGTCTTGCCCCTACCTAAAGAAATTTCGAAGATCAAAAAGTACCACAAACTACTTCCTTGTATCGCCCATTTAATTCCTAAAGCGTAGTTTTCTACACTTGTGAATAGACAACCTAATGATGTTATCTTCGTCAACAACAACAATAAACAAATAGACGATTGGATAGGAAATCACGAACACGGTATTTTTATTTACCTTCGAATCAATCACAACCCCACACATCCAAGTTTGCACACTAATATTATTATTGTAATTGGGATATTGCAAAAAGAATGAGGGCAGATTCATCTAAATAAGTTTTAATTTACTGGGCCAGCCTGCCACGGTCTAGCATTGCTGAATTTCAAAATACTTCTAATGGCATTGATGACTCTACGTAGATAAAGGTATTTTTGGTAGATACAAGCGGTAGTACTTAATCTTGATAAAATTTGTTTCACGTAAACACACGATGGTTTATTTGACAAACACACGAGTGGTAATCCATTTATTCACTGGTGACATATAACCCACGATTCTTATAATCGATATCGTAAAAAATATTTCATTAATTGGCCAAAAATATCTCTCGCTGTGGGTTTCACAGCTCATTAACATAATGTAATTTAAGCTTTGTGCATTTTCAGCCCATTATTTCATTTGGAAACTGAAAACAAGTACTTGTTAAAATATGAAAGCTTTTTGTATTAATAACATTTTGTATTTAGAACTTATTAAAATAGTTGTCATTTGGAGGTTCCAAAAATATGATGGAAATCTGTTTTCTTAGTAAGGGCGGACAGTTAAAAACTTCAGGAACTATTTCATACGTCTTGTATAACGATTTTGTCTCACGTTTATTCAGTACACAAGATAGGCTATACTTTTTTGTTATATGAACTCTATCTCTAATCATATTATGTCATGTCAAAGAGATCGCCACGCCACTACAAGAATGAATAAAGGAAATACATATTTTAACTTGTATGTAGCCAACCACTAATGTTGAGGTACCTAGGAAGTAGAAAAAACTTTGTTTACTTTCTTCTACAGATGGTGAAGTGCAGAATCAAATAGCTTGGTCGGAACACTTGGACCCTCTGTTTGTGAATAACTACGAGATAGACCCTACACTATCGTGGCAGTACTATTCCTCATCCACAGGCTTCATGAGGCGGTATCCAGGTAGATATATCACTTACCAAGGATCAATTCTCATTATTAATTAAACAGAAATACAAATAAAAACAAGTATTGTAGGCACATGCTAGAATTAGATACTCTTTTCTTGATTCCCGTTAACGTTGTAAACATCTTAAATCCCAGATGTTTTAACGAGTGTTTATCTATCGTGATCTATTTCAATGGATGTTTGATTTGTAGATAGGACTAGTTAATCAGGTAAGTATTTCTAAGGTAAACTCATGCCACATTATTTCTGTCCCGCTAGCAATGTCTTGGCCACCAGAAGACGGGTACTCTCACCACGCACGAGACTTCTACGACTTCAGGTCATCCAACTGGTTCGTAGAGGCGGCCACGTCTCCCAAAGACCTGGTCATCCTACTCGATGACTCCGATGATCTAAGCTCTTCGTACTGGAGGCTGGCCAAGGCAACGGTTTCTGGATTGCTGGATACGCTTGGACCTAACGATTTCGTCAACGTGTATCGATATAGTGACTCCGTATCGGAAATACACTCGTGTTATACGAAGATATTAGCTCAGGTATGTTTGTAGAGGTATAATTATCAGTATTGTGGTCGTTATTGTAGATACTATTGCATGCTGGGAAGCACTGACAAATGTACTAGCGAAGCGATGTTTATCGAATGTAACATAACAGCAGCATATAAGTATTCAAAACAAATAGTTGGTAAAAAATTTAAGTCGTTTGTATACTTTTAATATAATTTTATTTTAATTTAATTTTATCACTCAACAAATGTTTGTTTGTCTGTCCGGTGTGCGTTCCTTAACCATTCATCTTATTGAAATTAAACCAGTGAGTTAATGTGCGCACGCCAAGGATGATTTCTGAATTAAATCGAATACCATGCAAATTATATAACTGAAGAGTCAAAGCATCGTAGTATTCTTGATAGAGTTAAGTAAAGGACCACAAAAATACATAACATTTATGTAACGCAGTCATAGATTGACGCAGCTTCGTGTTTCATATCAACACCAGACCCACCACGCTGCGCTCAAAGTAACACTCGTCATTGCTTGCCTGACTAAACATGCAATCAAAAGCGATTTAGACGACATAACCTTAATTAAAACAACCACGGAAACAGTTGAGCGTAACGAATTGTTGGCCGATTCAAATGTGATGTGTGTGAATGACGTAAAGAACAATGCCTACTTTCCATACATTTGAAAACCTGATAATTAAAGTTTATGTATAGACCGCAAGTATAGCAGGAATACTGCGTGCTGGATTAGGGAATAATTCCCTGTTTTCACTTTTACCAGTTAAACGCCCGGAAATTAAAAAAATACGAATTACTACTTTATAGGTTAGGAATTGCCGCGGCCAAATTATCGACAAAAATATCTATGGAAATATGCCGGCAGTACATATGTACCTAGTGTTTTTGAATCATTTTACCTATTGATTACAGAGAACTTCCACTAAGGTAAATATGTATGTTGGTAAAGTGCCAAAGAGTGTGTAGGTAATGACTACATTTTGTAAAGTACCTACCTACTAACTGGCTTTTTTAGTAAAAATATATTTTTATGAGTAAGCACCAAAAGAATTGCAATACTTTATGCTGAAGTAGCTTTTCGCTCGCGAAGAAAATAATGTCAATCAAATAATTACCTACAGTACTTAAAGCAACTAATCTGGGAAAAACTGGAATAATAAATGAAACATTAATGTAAGAAGATATATTTTTATTTATAAATCGAAATCTAAATCTCTTATTACAACATCATCCAACTGTTTAGCAGGAGCAGATATATTTTCTTCGTACCTAGCCCATCCAAGGTACCATACCAATGTCATGACGTCATGACAAAAGAGACTGCGCCGATTCGAATATGACAGGCGGCTGTCAAACGTCAAAAAAAAATCCGTTTCACTCTATTAGAATAATTAAACGTAAACTTATTTTCAACTGATAATGTTCGTATTATTTGTATTAATGGACTACAATAAATCTTTATATTAATTTAATATAGAAAGTATAAACTACTAAAAATAAAACAAAAAGTAATAATACTAGTTCAAATAGATAAAGTCAGGCTCCAGTGTTCACTCGCCAGTAAATAAAACGTAACGCAGCAACTGTATAAGTAACGTTCAAATACCATATTTTCATTTTTTAAGAAGTTTGTAAGAGTTTAGAAGAATATCAAAAATCTTTTTTTCCTGCGTTTCTGATTAATAAATGATAAGCGTAATGAGTTTACAATAAAAAAAGCTTAATTTTAAGATTTGTTTCATTTCTATACATACTCAGGTGAAAAATAGGCATTGTTCTTTCATAGTTACTTACTTCAAAAGGTGCTACACATTAGACCGGGGATATTTAACAGGTGTAGGTTGACTAACTGTAAAAAAAAACCTTTTGAAAGTGTTGCATGCGAAAAGCTGTTTCCTCTCCCCGCTCAGTCGCCAGGCATGCGGTATTGCATTTTTTGCGCTTAGTTTAATGACGCAACACTATTAAATGAGTCTAGTTTTTGACAGTTAGTTAACCTACCCCTATAGTCAACTATCCTCGGTCTCCCCTAATAAATAAATATTTGTTAATCTTTGTCTATTTATTTATGTTAGCACATAAAAGGTTTATATTAAATGGAAACCTGGGTCGCTTTTCCTATAATCTTGTGATCATATTACATTGTGGTCGGAAATAGCTAGCTGTTGCCCGCGACTTCGTTCGTGTGGTCTTTCCTTTAAAAAAAACTTTCCTTTCCTAATTTTTTTCTTTCAAAAAAACCTTCTCCTGACAATAAATAACACAACAAAAAAGAATTAGCGAAATTATTCCATCCGTTCACGCGTGATGCGATGACCAAGGAAAATAGAGATTCATTTTTATCTAATAGATATACAACCTCACTTGACAGGCAGGTATGTTGACACCACAAAACGTCTAATTTTCTCAATTTATATTCTCTCTATTACTCTCTACGTGTCTTAAAGTTGAAAATCGGTTCAGTGACCTTTAACGTTTTGGATGGGTTGACCTTCCGTTGACTGTACTTACTATAACTGGAAAACCATTCAACATCAAAAATCACATCCCTACCTACTTTAAGTATACCAATACCAACCAGTACCAGAGTTCATGTTATGCAATAAAAATCTCAAAAATGAATTTATTGACATCTTACAAACAGTGCGGATAATCTTAAAATAAAAACATAAATGCATAGGTGCAAAAGAATACGTAGGTACTCAAACGTTTGGAATAATTTAATTTCACCAACAGAATTTCACTGCGAACAAAAGGTTAATGTAAAGGTACGAAACACGTTTATTAACTTTGCATTTACAAAGGAAGTCTAATAATAAATTCAAGCAACAACAAACCTCCGCTCGCCCGCCACAATCAAATTAATGAAACAGCTATAACCCGGCCGAAACGAAAATGACCGTTAAATATGAAAGAGTTGACGATTGATGCACAAAAACATAAAGCGCTTATAAATAAAGTACAAGGACAATCTGTAATGTAACGATCAAATCTATACTTGTAAATTAGTAGGCAAATGCAGGTATCGCGTGCGGGCGAGTATTACGCGATACGCATCTGTCCGCGGTGTGTACGCACCTTAATGGATTCAATCGGCCCTTTAATGCGGACACATTAAGGCGGCCACCAGCGCAGGGGCAATTTCGATGCGAACACAACCGAACATAGTTGCTTGTAAAAATAACAATGCCGTTAGCGAATGGACACTTAATTGGGTGGTTTAAAAATCAAATTTAGTTTTACTTATTGAAATTGTCTTAAATTGTCTTTTATGCCTTTTTATTTTAAGAAGTACCGAAAAAACGATATTATTATCTTAATTATATTGTAGTAAAAGCAACTTTTCAAAACCCTTACCAAAAGGCCTTAATTAATCACCCCTACTTATTAAGGCCTCTGACCTTAAATCAAAGAAATCGTAATCAAAATGTTGGTTTAACAAGAAAAGACGGTATCAAAAATTTTATTTAAACCTCATAAATGTGTAATACATGATTACGTTACAGAATATATGAAAATAAAAACACTAAAATGGCTAACGAGTCTTAAAACCATACTTTCGTGAAAAAATAAATATTTAAAAAAACTATGCGCCTAAGAGAATATTTCAAGTTAATATTAAATTAATAACCTGTAAAAATTTTTCAAAATTAACAAATAATAAATATTATGTACTATTTTAGTGATTTTTGTTAGTTAAAAGCCAGCAAGGCTCACTCTCTCGCTCACGCTCACGGTTACGGTAAACAAAATATAATTAATTAGTGTATCAAAAATTATGAAATTAAAATACACGAACAATTAAGTAAAAGTCCAAGGAAAATTATGATTATACAAAAATTACGATTAATAATAAGTATGAAGACTAATCTTGGACTAATCTAATCTTAAATTTACTATAATTTTAAGATGAAACCACGAAAACCGGCACTCTCATTAAGGAACGCTCGCGAAGGCTACAAAAAGTGAGAGTAGAGGGCTTGTACACAATGCACGGAGTCATACGGATGTAGTGTGCGTGTATGTAAAGAATATTAGATGTTACATGAATTTGAACAGTTTTTTTTTTTCCAAGTTAGGCCTTATTAAAGCATAGGCCTTAACTGTATCAAGTACCTTAGTTTATGTACTTTATTATAAACAAGCTGCATCCCACGACTTCGTTTACGTAGTTGTAAATTCAATTTCGGCGTGCGCACAACCACACACCAAAGTTTCGTCACAATCGGATAAATTGTTTAGAAGAGCATAAGTACGGGACAAACAAACAAACACTGTATTTTTATGCGTACTGGTTATTATCTAGTTCTGTTTTAAATATTGTGTGCGTCACTGTATCATCATCAATAATAACCTTTTTTGAACAAAAATAATTTAAATTAACGACTTTCATTGGAAAGATAAAAGAGATCATATTTAAAATCCCTAATGCATTTTCAAACTAGAAGCTCAGAACGTTAATGAAATCGTTTTATCGAATAAATACAGACAGAACACTCTCGTATACCATTTTCATTTCCCTGTTAACATTTCTCGATTTGAACAATAAAAATAAACGTTTCACGAGCATTGAAACACCTCATTGTTAATGTATATTGTTCACACGGCTAATGGAGGGGCGCAGGGCCCTAAGTGAAAAGTTTCTGCCTGTGTACCGTGTGACGACATACAACTTTGACGTATACGGTATACCGCCTCACATAACTTATTCACTTAGTTTTCCCCGTCATATACATTATTTATTCAACAATCTCTCGGAAAAGGACAGGGAGGAAAATATTAATATGTCAAAGTATGAAAGTAAAATAAAAAGGTTTCGTTGTTAAAACTGGCACACACACTCTCTTTGTAGACTCACATCACATATTAGACAGTATTTTTTTGTGTTATCTCCCCGAAATATCTTAATGATTTGTGTGATAACATCATTATAAACGAGCAGACAAAAAGAGATTGCTTAATAGGTCCGTAAATCGCCTCAGACATACATGCAACTACTTAGCCGCGTAAACTCACATTTGATAAGACTCCGTATTTCCTGAGGCGTCTCTAAAAGCAACTATATTTCAACGGGAGCATCATCTCGCTCACTTATTCAGTTCATAAGTCTCTGGAAAGTTTCGAGATAAAATCTACACCACAAAGAAGAGTGGCGCGTAGCTTGCGACAGGTGGAGAAGCGCGGCGCCCCCTTGCTCGCCTTTATCGCACTTGCAACTTTGGATCACCGCGCGACACACTCGATCGAGTACTCGCGTATAAACTACAAAAATTTAATACGTTAACTTACCTCTGTAGATGACGATTCGAAGTTTTAAAAAAGAAAATAATTATGGAACCTTCACTGGTAGGTTTTATGCGATGTCAAGCAAAGATCTACATTCTGGGTACAGTGAGTACACTGGAGTTGCAGTAATGTCAACCTATTTAGGTTGGTGGTTTATAAACCTATTCAGGTATGTTTATCCGTTATCTAGTCGCCATGGTAGAGGTTTTGCTTATAGTTTGGGGCTGGCTAATTGGTGTGATTGGAGAAACAGTTTATTATTTATTATTATATTACGTTGCAAGTGTTTTAATAAATAAATAATAAATAAATCACTTTGGCATCGATCGTGATCAACTCATATATCAAATCGTCTGTCGGCCGTAAAGATTACACTCCTCCACCGCCAACAGGAGGCGTGTCGTAAGAGGCGACTAATTCATGTAGCAGAAGACGGGCAGCAGCGTCTGCGTGCCACACCTTATAAAAAAACTGCGCTTGCCAACTCGCCTGCCAAGCGTGGTGAGTATTGGCAATCCCCCCAATGAAAGTCATTGGGGGAGGCCTATGTTTTGCAGTGGACGTCCTATGGCTGAAATGATGATGATGAAGCGGTGTAACGTCTTACTAATATTTCCGAGATATTTACTTTCTTTTGTTCATAACGAAAGTAAAATAAAGGTTTAAGGTTAGGTCGAGCAAGTACTAAAGTTCAAAGGAGGCTCCTTGAACTCGCAACGTCGCTAATATACGATCCTGCAATTACCTTCCCTACACCCCTCGAATGAAGCCTTGTATATTTAAGAGTTGTTACAGGGTGAAGTCCCATTAATACGTCTGTATGTTTGTTCTCATTAACGGAACGCTTAATGGCGTGTTTAATTATCTAATGACTTATTTTCCCTTGGGAAGTCATATTGATAAATGCTATTAAACACACAATACGGGCGCTGTTTTAAGAGTTAGGTAAGCAGGTAATTTAAAGCTTATTTCTAAGCTCATACACAGTTGATTTTTGCTTATCTTGTATTTTAGCTACTACTTGGTGTGCATACCATTTACAAGAGACAATTCAAACGAATTCTCTAGATAGATAGTTTTTTTTTTCGCAAAACAGACTCATACACACAAAACCAGACAGAAAATAATAAAATGAAGATTAACAACAACTAAACACGAAAAAAAACAGATAGATACGAGCTAAACTTGCATAAATACCTACTAGCTTAATTATGCATATTATTTTTCATTAGCATTAATAAAACAAACATGTTCATAATGGAATATGTTTAAAATGCACCAATCTAACACATGCTTCGTTTAGTTATAAGTAATAAGTTACGTAGGTAAAACTCGGTAACAACAACTAATATAACTATGTCATCATCGCGAAACAACTGTATACGAGCGCTAAACAGGCGTGAATTACCCGCTTTATATGCCAAAGTCGTTCTCAACAGGCCGCTACCTCAAGACAATGGGCTTCAAGCAAGTTTCAAGGCTTTAGTCCGCTGCAGCCTTCAGCTGGCATAGATACTACTCACTTTTATGCAACACGTTTTATGTAACACCGCATAGGTCACTAAAAGGCAAGATAAGGTCAGACAGATAAGAATTGAACACATTCGACATTAGACAGCTCAGGGTTAGGAGTTTAGGAGGGTTAAACACGAAACTACCGTGATTGACTAACTTATCACTTAATAAAGCATTTCTGGTATTTTGCATTGATTTAAGTAACGACTACAGATCTGGTAGTGAATTTAGAGTAGCGGCATTGATTTGCTAATTAAACGCCGGTAACCGTTAAATTGAAACCTCAATGCCTAAAGATGAAAGTCTGCGACCGACTGTGTGTTACCAGTGATGACATACAGAATTTTCACGAAGCTGCTAGAATCAGGCCGCTTCCAACCGGCCAATCTGTAAGTCACTGAGGGAGGCCTATGTTCAGCAGTGGACATCCTGGCTGAAGTTATGATCATGATGATGAACCGTTTGATTTAGTAATATTATATTAATTTAAGGCATTACAGGATTACAGAATAAGCTGAACGCAAGCCGCGCAAGACAAAAACAATAAAAACATAACTATACAATATAACGAGAAAGACAGTTGTAGGATTTTATCGAAAATACAACTGTTTTTGATTTTACGAGTTTGCATAGATATGAAATGATTATTTCCATAAAGGTACGATTGAATAACCAATCCTTTAGGTGGGCCCAAATCCATGTGGATACATAAACAGATGGATGTGTAAGGCTATTTTCCGCCCAAGTGACTATCGAAACGAACTCTTTAGAGGCATTCTACAAATCCATGGCTTACGGATCATGCTTTTATATTTGAATGTTTTCCTCAAACATCAGTCAAATCTTTAACTTAAGGCATTTATATGAATAGTTGAATGTTTAGTCAATATTTACAACCATAGAATTACTTTTATTGATTAAGGTTTCAGTGGTTAAAGGCACATTTTAAAAAATCAATCAAACAACAGTAACTAACTTCATTAACACTTTTACATTTCCGTGGATGTATTGTATCGTTATATTATGTCTGTAAGGAGAAAGCTTTACCGGTGTCTCATTGCTTTTACAGAAAATAATAGTGGCCCTAAAGTATTTTAAAAGCTACAAACCGTGTAAAAATAAGCTCTGGAATACGGGACCCGACGAATGAAATCTCCTTGTTCTTCTCAAAATATCAAGATTTTATGGTTAAATATAACGTATGTGTACAATGTTCCTCAGGCGGTTCCCGAGACAATAAGAGAGCTGAAGACGGCCCTGTGGGGCGCTGAGCTGTCGGGGGGCGCCGCCAACCTCACCGGCGCCCTCACCACTGGCTTTGAGATACTACACCGGGTACGTATTACACTACTATTTGTACATTTTTAGTAGGTAAGTTTTATTTCTTAGACTTTCTTAGTAATTATTGTTTAATGTATTCATTAATTTATTTCAATAATAAGGCGGACAACTACTTCGCACCTTCTTCTACTAACATTCTTCTTTTCTTACCCTTTATCTTCTTGGTCGTGTGTTCCTCATTGCTGAGGGTCGTGGTTGCGTAGGATAAAACACATATATCTCTTATAGTAATTTTAATGGGGTTGTTTCTCTTTGCTTTCTACCTTTGAAATAGTACTATAATAAACATACAAGTTTATCTTTTTTATAAAAGCACGACCTCACGGATGAGGAGTGGCCATTTTGTGTAACATGATTTTTCCATGGAGAAATAGTAAGTAATAAGATTTGATTAAAAGAAAACATAGGTAAGTAAAGAAAGGTAGGTACCCTCCTATAGGAGTCTACGTCTCTACGTCTGTCTGGCGTGTTAGACAGGGCCATTCATTGCAATATTGCAGACGGACACCCTTAAGTGCATTCATCGCAAGTGTAAAGATAGGTGAGAGGTTTGCTACTTACACGAATACTCTTTGCGGCTCGGCATTTTTAATTATTAGGGTTCCGTACCTCGAAAGGAAAACACGGAACCCTTATAGGATCACTTTGTTGTCCGTCCGTCCGTCCGTTCGTCTGTCAGTCTGTCAAGACACTTTTTCTCAGGAACGCGTGGAGGTATCAAGCTGGAATTTATATCAAATAGTCACGTCTACTGTCCCTTGGAGCTGTGAAAAAATCAAACTTCTAAGCCAACGCATCAAAAGATACAGCCGTTTATGCCGCAAATTTTCGACACTCGTAAGGGAATCAAAACCTACAGGGTACTTTCCGTAAACTCAGAATCTTGAAATTTGGCACGAAGCAAGGTCTTATAGCACAGATAAAGGAAAAATTGCGAAAACCGTAAATTTTTAGTTCATCATATAATAAAAATATTTTTAATAATTTCAAACTTACTACCCCTTTCCTCATGAACGCGTAGAGGTATTAAGTTGCAATTCATATCAAACACTCAGGTCTGTAATACCTACGTTTAAGCTGTAACAAAATCAAAATTCTATTTTCTATAGCAATTTAAGCCGCATACTTTCAAACTCGCAACTACTCGCAAGGGAATCAAAACCTAAAGGGTACTTCCAGTCGACCAATCTTGAAATTTGGAATGAAGCAATGTTTTATAGCACATATAAAGGAAAATTTCCAAAAACTAGTTAAAGCTATGCTAACTTAAATTTTTAGTTACATTTATTTATTTATACTTTATTGCACATTTAAAAATAATTGTACAAATGGCGGACTTAATGCCAAGAAGCATTCTCTACCAGTCAACCAGTGATCAAACAGAGAAATACAGGCGGTGCAGCAAGAAAAAAAACATATATATATAGCTATACATCACATATATAGCTTTTTATAATTATAAACTTATTACCCTTTTCCTCATGAACGCGTAGAGATATCCAGTTGAAACTCATATACTTAGGTCTAATTGCCTTTAAGCTGTGAAAATAAATCAAACAAGTTTGTACGGAACCCTTGGTGCATGAGTCCGACTCGCACTTGACCGTTTTTTTTTAGCAATTTCACAAGAAACTGTTGCAACTTTGTAGCTATTTTAGTATACTTCTTCAGGTATGGAATGTAGGTAAATTACGTGTGAATTGCACCAGAATTACACATTTGAAAGTTAACTGTTAAGTTAAAAGTTATCTGACGAAAATCGTAAACTAAAATGATTACTTAAACGTGGATAAGCCATTCGCGTCCGGACCTCATTATAATAACGCGCTTGTATAATGTGAAAATATCCTTATTGTAAACCTATATTTCAGTATAACCGTACCGGGCAAGGCTGCCAGTGCAACCAGGCGATCGCAGTGGTGGGCGCGGGCGGCGGGTCCGGCGGGGTGAAGGGCGTGTTCCGCACCTGGAACTGGCCTCACATGCCCGTGCGCATCTTCACTTACAGCGTGGGCAGCGACGCTGCTGCTGGACACAACATGAAGGACATGGCATGCACAAACAAAGGTAAACACTCATACAGGGTGTAGATTTAGTCAATCTCAATATTAATGGAAGCGAATATGTGCATCAATACGAACTACTTTTACTAAGGGTTCAACATCGAAATAAAATAAAAAAAGGTTGGTAAAAAAACCATGGAAGGCCATGCTCCTTCGAAGGCCAATTATTGAAAAATCGTAGTTATTGCGATGTCACCCATCAAACTTAAGACCGCACGCAGCGGCGGATTTGATTGTTTAATTGATGTGATGATCTAGTAAATAAACGTATAACAACAGTTAATTCGTTATAGTGGCCTTCCCAACTTAGATGCTTCATATTGTATCACCGAGGTACAGCGTTACTTTCTATGGGCTAATTCGATCGATCGACCTTAAATGTATTTTCATTTATTCTAAATATTGTGTTTTGAATATTGTCAAAATCATAAAATAATTTTCATTTAAAAAAAAAGTGTAAGTAACTAGTTTATAACAACCAATATTTACCTACAGGCTTTCACGTAACGATCAACGAGCACTCGGAGATCAGGTCGAAAGTGCTACATCTGATAGAAGTGCTGGCGAGGCCTCTGGTGATGTACCAGACTGTGCACCCAGTCCATTGGAGCCCCGTCTATGTTGGAGGGAGGGTAAGATACGCACTTTAAACACAGGGTAGTTTTATGTCATACAACAGGTCAGACATTGCCTGCTTTATCTATATCTTTTATGGCGTCTTCCGCGTCCTGACAACTTCTCACACCAAATTGATCCTTGTGACGGAGAACAGTATTTACCTACTGGTCATCAAGACTCAAATCAACTAGCTCCTACCTGCGATTTCGTCTGCGTAGATTTCACATTTAAACTAATACAGAGAGGATTAAATTATCATACCAGGAAAACATAAAATCGATACAAATTATTTTATGTGTTAAGCTAGATTATAGATCTATAAGTGTGCCAATTTGAGCTAATTCGTGATTTAGGTATCTACTAAGAAACATACAAAACTTTGACAGAATCTTACTAATATTATAAATCTGAAAGTTCTATAGAACTAAATTACAGTTAAAAATATAATAATTCAGTTTCTTTTTATCTAATTTACAGAGTAGTAGCCTTGATGACGATGGGATGGGCCAACTCATGACCTCCGTGACGGTACCGATCTTCGACAGGAGAAACCACACGGTAAATATAATCAAAATTTATTTTACAGCATTAAATTCCTACCTGTATAACTTCAAGTCTTTAATTTGCTTACATAAACATTTTACAGCATCGAGAAGCTAATCTATTGGGAGTGGTGGGCACTGATGTTCCTGTCGATCAGATAAAGAAGCTCGTACCGCCTTACAGGGTAATATAACAGGGCTTGTAATGGTATTACTAGTTTTAATCATAATAATGTACGATTCGTACTAAATATATATTTTCTTACAGTTGGGAGTGAATGGATACTCTTTCATGGTGGATAATAACGGGCATGTATTGTATCACCCTGACTTGAGGCCATTGGTAAGCATTGATTTTTTTATTTAGTTTTTTTTCAATATTTTTGATTTTTAATTGATACTTACACAAATGTCTTCTGTTTTAGCATACGAATGAAGAAGTAAGTAACAATATATCAACAACTAATACAACATAAAATTGTATTTGTATATTATTAGAAAGTTTAAAAAAATATTATTTTACTTGCAGTACACAGAAACGTTACGCCCTCTATATTCGAGTGTGGACTTGACTGATGTGGAGTTACTGGTAGACGCAGACGAAAACTCACGGGTCAACCTTACTTCTCTACTGCTTGATGTAAGTCCAAAATTTATTTATTTATTATATGAATATTTGTTTTCCGTTACTATTGTGTTCTACAACAAAACATGTTTTTTATTGTTTCTGAAGATTATGCAATAGAATTTATTAATACTTATTTTCCATCGGTATTTTACAACAAATACTTCTAACGAACCTATTCGTTAGAAGTATTGTTATAAAATACTCATGTTCAAAGGAGATTAGTAAGTTAGATCATGGTGGCGCTAATACGCTCTTGAACGCAACGGGTCCCGGGTTAGATACCAATCAGGTCAATTTAGATTTTGTTTTCTAAATTGGCTCTGGTCAAGGTATGCTGGGAGACGCAAAACTCAATCGCAAAGTATGTTTATTAGTGATTATGACAAAAAAAGTCATTTTTTGTCTATACTCTTCAATTAAAAGTTCTGAAAAATATAGTACTCTTTACCAGCTCCGCCACGACATGATCGAGCAACGTGAAGGGGAGACCGAAATCGGCGTCAAAGTGCAATACGAGGGCATGAGGCGGGTCGCCACGCGACGCCAGCGGTACTTCTACGCACCGGTCGACGGGACCCCCTACTCTCTCGCCGCCGTCCTTCCTGACGGGTACGGCATGTATGAGCTCCACGCTGAGCAAGAGCTTAAACACAGCCCTGTCAATGGTAAGTGCACCTGGGTAAACACGTGATTATGTCGCCTTGTATCGTCATGCTATTAATAAGACAGCTGCACGCTGAGCAAAAGCTAAATCACATTCAATAACTTTAATATCTTTATATAACATTTCGTCCACAAGCAATAGATTTTCTATTGTCACTGTACTATAAGAACCAATTAAATTGTTTCTAGTCTAGGACGAAACCTCTACATTGTTTTTGTAATTCATTGCTATGCCTATTTTATGTGCTTCTGTTTTGTGCAGTCACGGAATATTTCAAAGGCGACCACTGGAAAGTCCATCCAGATTGGTAAGAACGAATATAATTTTATTGACATAACCTTTTAAAATATTTATTCTATCTATTAAGCCAAACTACATAACATGACTGATACAGGGTGTACTGCGAATATGCTTCCACCTCGGAGCAAACGTTCAACACGCCGGAGGAACAGCTGATTCACTTTTTGTCCCGCGCTGGGCGGCCGGGCTGGAAGTGGATGTCGCTGCGCCCGCGCGCGCTCTCGCACAACAACGCGCACAAGAAGCAGGACCGGGACTCCTATTATTGTGAGTGTGTACGGCATAACGCCAACCTGTAGGTTAGTACGAGTACAAGGCATCCAATTTAAAAAGCAGACATGGAACAGCCTAACAATAATAAATAAATGATAAATAAATATTGGACATCATCACATACATTGCTCTGATCCTAAGGTAAGTAGCTAAAGCACTTGTGTTATAAAAATAAGAAACAACGACGGTACCACAACAGCCATCCCCGAGCCAACATAGAAAAGTTTTCTACATTGATTCGACCAAGAATCGAACCCGGGACCTCAGAGATGGCGACGCCAAGTCCGGCGTACTCGCCTCTCGGCTACGGAGGTCGTCTAATGCGTTGGTAGTTAGCATGACCGCAACTCGTATTAATGAGACCCACACGAGGATATGAGAGTAGACACGTACGGTACAAACTTTATAGTTTTGTCGTTTACATATAAGCGGCAATATTGTATTTAAATTTGTTTGAATTATTGAGTCTTCGTACTCTTATTGTGCAGAAAAACGCTTACAAATGCCACATTGAAGGACCACACCACAAATTACCATCAATTGCACAATGTAGCTGCAAGATATTAGAGGACTGTTATACTTAGTCTGGCCATAAATACTGTTACAATTAAAATAAACAAAATATTACATTTAAATTTGGAATCTGTAATTTTTTTATGATTGTTCATTGAGATTTCTCATTTTGGCGCTAATACATTGTACAATATTTTGCGATATTAAAATGGAGTGGGGTGATAAAGAGAACCGAATCGCTGTGATTGCATTACACAAAGTAGGTATGGAGCTAAATGCAATTTTTAAAACTCTCCATACGCTTGGTATTAGTAAAATGTTTGTGTACCGGGCTATTAATAGGTACAATAAGACCTCCTCTGTTTGTGACAGAAAAAGATCTAGCCGTCCACGTAGTGTTCATAGGAAAAAGGTGGTCAAAGCAGTAAGGGAAAGAATTCGAAGAAATCCTGGCCGAAAGCAAAAGATTTCATCTCGGGAGATAAAGATACCACCTAGAACCATGTCGCGTATTTTAAAAGATGACTTAGGACTTGCAGCCTATAAGAGACGTACCCGTCATTTCTTAACTGATAATTTAAAAAAGAATAGGGTGGTGAAAATGTTGTTTACGGATGAGTTTTTTTTTTTACAACTGAGCAACATTTTAACAAACAAAATGACCGTATTTATATTCAAAGTTCTAAGGAAGCTTCCCAATTAGTCGACAGTGTGCAACGTGGGCACTATCCAACTTCAGTGATGGTTTGGTGGGGTATTAGCTATGAAGGAGTGCCTGAGCCATACTTTTGTGAAAAAGGTATCAAAACATCGGCACAAGTGTATCAAAATACCATTCTTGAGAAGGTAGTAAAGCCCATTAACAACACCATGTTCAATAACCAAGAATGGTCCTTCCAGAAGGCTCGCCGCCGGGTCAGAAAGCTCGGTCTATGCAATCTTGGTTGGAAACGAGCGTTTCGGACTTCATCAGAGCTAAAGACTGGCCGTCGTCTAGTCCCGATCTTAATCCGCTGGATTATGATTTATGGTCAGTTTTAGAGAGTACGGCTTGCTCTAAACGCCATGATAATTTGGAGTCCCTAAAACAATCCGTACGATTGGCAGTGAAAATTTTTCCCATGGAAAGAGTGCGTGCTTCTATTGATAACTGGCCTCAACGTTTAAAGGACTGTATTGCAACCAATGGAGACCATTTCGAATAAGCTTTTTATATTTTAAATTGTTTTATATTTAAGTATTATATTGCATATAACATTTATTACTTTTACACATTGTAAAAGTAATAAATGTTATATGCAATATAATTTTAATGACTAGAAATGACCATCAACCATGATCCATTAATGGCGATTTCAAATTTTATGTCGCAATCACTTTTGGGATCATGGCAATCCAAATTCATCCAATATTTAAGTTTATAGTATTAGTCTCCCTCTCCCGAATCCCGTAAAATCATTTTTGACCTACGAGTATTTTTCTTAAATTCTATAATTAACTTTTAAATATTAACACAATGTTCTTGTTGCAGGTGATAAAAATTTAGTTCAATCGCTGATCAGAGATGCAATGGTAATCAAAGAATTGGACGCTCACACTGGACATGCTAACCATCACTCACAGTAAGTATACGCTTTAAATACAGCATGTACTGACGCACAAAGCATTTAATTTTATTTTTAAAATGCATAATGGAGACGAATAAAATGCATAATGGAGACGAATATCTACGTCAAATAAAACCGGCCCCAAATTGAACCCTTGAGAGACGCCTTAACGCTTTGAATTAAAAGATAATTTATGCATGGAAAGTTTGGTACTAATAGAGTTTAAAAATAACACTTTTAATGCACTTTATGTTAAGTTTATGTTGATCACTAATTTATATGTGTTTGTCACACTAATAGCCCGATAGCAACTTTAATGGCACTACTGACAAGGTAAAGTAACATGGAATCCTCATCATGGTTTCGTAGATTCGACAAAGTAACTGTAACCTAGTGCTAACAGTCATTTGCCAAAAAATCCACCTAAAACAAAACCAATGCTAAAATCTTCATTATATGAAAATTATTATATATATATTTCATCTTTCATTTAGCAACAAAAATATTTGAATTTCAAGTAAATTGTTAACGTGCTATTCTCATTCAGTTGGATCGTTTATTTCCCCCCCTCACAAAAATATAAGTACTTACCTGTACTCCGCTATATTACCTATCATTCAATAATGTAGTCATATTTTATCGGTTTCCTAGAGACGTGATTCTGCTGCTCAATCAAAACGTATCTCTACGTCTAGCTAGATTATCTGTAACTATAATTTTCATTTGTTGGCAAGGGCGTCACCAGAGGTGGCCAGGGAGGGGCAGATGCACACCCTAGAAATTAAAAAAATATTAAAGCCAGTGGAGCTTTACACATTGGACTTTATACCGTTCTTATACAATTTACGTAGAGGTAAGAGCACTACAAGCGTGAAGCTTCATGGGCTGTATCCACAATTTATACTTTCCTCATTCCTCATTTTTAACAACTTGCCCATCTCTGGGCCATCGGCTGGCGACGCCCTTATTTTTTGGTCTTATAAAATATGTAAAGGACGGAGCCGCAGCAGCATCATCCCTTTAAAAATGCCAGATGACTAATTAAATGGAACCTTGTATAAGTAAGGGTAGTTTATAACAACTCCATAGATGCCGGTTTAATATTTTCATCGACAACATAAAAAATTGTATTTTAGACTTATCGGAAACTTTTTCTTCTCGCCATTTTTAGTTTTATAACACAGCGCTAACAAGGACCACGGTAAAGTATTTTTAAATGTAAGCTAACCCTTTCCTTAGCAGCCAGAGGATTTTTTAGCAAGCACGGATGAAAAATTTGTATTTTTCTTAAATACGATGATTTTGTTTTTGTTATTAATTTTAACTAGGAATATATTCTTGCAATAGTTTATTATTTTCGGTCCAAAACAAAATAACCGTAAATTGTATTTTCTTAATCTTATAATGTAAATTAATACTTAGATTAAAGCTTAAGACCTAATTTCACCAGACTGATTTCAATTGCCGTGCCCTACGGAGAGGACAATGGCCTCTTAGCTCTAAGCATATCTTGTAACACCCAACTTTGTACTTACATTACGGTTGAAAAAGATTTAAAAGAATTTGGTGAAATTGGGTCTAAAGCTTAGTCTTGAAATTATTTCTGGGATGATACAATGCTACTATCCCAGTTAATATAATTTTTATGTTAGGTCTTACGTATGTCGTTACGTGTTATTCAGTCATACATAAATAGCTAAACGGATTACAATAAATCTAGACACAGCGACAATACCCAGAATTCTAATTTTTACTACTTAACTTCTGCTCTGGCCAAAGAATATGCAATATTTTATTTGTATCATTATCTATTTACGCCAATGAAATTGGATAATAAATAAATTCGGG
This sequence comes from Anania hortulata, assembly GCA_963576865.1. Classification (NCBI taxonomy): domain Eukaryota; kingdom Metazoa; phylum Arthropoda; class Insecta; order Lepidoptera; family Crambidae; genus Anania; species Anania hortulata. The sequence goes on from OY756389.1 coordinate 7,881,923, forward strand.
ACTTACAATCAAAAGAAGTCGCGGCCTTAGCTAATTTTCAAATGTACCTAAATGTTTTTCGATATTATTTTTGTTACCATCATACCACAGTCTTGTGTTATTGTGCACAAATCAAGACTCTAGAAACAATTGTACGAGCCCAAAAACAACATTTACAAAATAAACAATAACTCCTTCCTTTAAGCATCAAGTATAAGCCGTAATCTAAAATAGACAATCTTTACAGGCAAGGCCGCTTCCACAAGTTCGTGGTGAACCTATCCTTCATCGCCACCCGCAGCGGACTCCTCAAGTGGACAGAGAACAGCAACAGCTCAAGGACGTCGGAGTCTGCTGAGCCGTAAGTTTTGTATATTTTTTTAAAGCCATAAAACACACTTTTATATGTGTTGGATTTATCAAAACGAAGCAAATGAGCCCAAACTCGAAGGTTTTACTAGTAGTGTAGTGTGAAGTGAAGAGTTCCACTATCCACCTCCTGGCTCCATAATCAGTTTTTTTGGATGTAAATAATGATGCCGCTGATGAACGTAATCTATGTCGCTGTCCAGTTGCCAATTTTTTTTTGTGTTATATATTTTTTTATCTATTTAAGTATAAAACTTTTGATTCTTCTTAATAGAAGGCTACTTCCAATGCTCCATTTACTATTTGCAGTATAGTGCCACCCGGAGTACCACCCCCTTACCCTGATTTCGTTGTTGGTCATATAACAAAACTTGTACTTATATTTAATTGTTGGTTATTGTTGCTGATTCAAGCAAATACACGATTTCATATTTACACTGTATTTGTTTACCCCTTTACACCACAGCTCAAAAATATTGTATGATATGTATTGACTTTAATGACCCTGTAATGATCGAAACTAACGATCGTAAAGAGATATTAAGCAGAAAACAGAATCCTGTAACTTTAAATTGGTTATTTCAGGCATTTCAGCGAAAAATACGCTCGAGCTTTCGACTCGGAATGGTACCGCCGCGCCGTAGAACACCACGCCATAGAACCAGAGAGCTTCGTCTTCTCCGTGCCGTTCCGCGACGGATCCGAAGCAGAAGACTTGAGTGGAAGACCACCTTTAGTACTGGCTACACACGCTGTCTTCGTGGAGTCAAGAGGACACAGAGCACCGGCAGCCGTGGTCGGGCTACACTTCCAGTTGGACTCGCTTGCCAAACATTTTTTGAACGTTACATCAACCGTAAGTAGCACTTTTTTATATTGAATCAAGTCCAATGTAATGTCAAATTGCTCTAGATATTGTTGCGACTTCAAAATAAGGGATTTTCCAAACTCAAGTTGTCAATGGTCCAGTCGTGGTGCAGGTCTTGATGGTATTATATCCATTTTCAGTGTACAGCCGGCAGTGTTTGCAAGAAAACCTGCGCCGGAGACGAGTTAGACTGCTACATTCTGGACGACAACGGCTTTATTATCCTATCCGAAGATGTCACTCAAACAGGGCGGTTCTTTGGGCAAGTGGACGGCACTATCATGGATTCGCTGGTGCAAGATCGAATTTATAAGAAGGTTACAGTCCATGATCACCAGGGAAGGTGTCCAGACTCGAGGAATCCATTCAGTGGCAGCAGCAATAAATTAGGGGTAAATCTTCCTACACAAGTTTTTTTTTAAGTATATCATTCCCAACTTATATTAACTCTGGAATAATATCTTTGCAGCCTATAAGACCGTTAGCCTGGGTCGGCGGGTATCTAACCAACCTTTTAGCAGTTTGGTTTCCTCTATGGGAATCGGCAAAAGCGCACGCCCATCCTTACGCTGATGAAGATTTGGGTGAGTTACTTTTTTTAATTTTTGATGCCTAATCTTTTCGTATCACTGCCAGTATGGCTTGACATTAGGAGCGAAGCGACAAGAAGATGAGTAAGTTTAGTTTGAGTTCACACTGCAAACTACAGGAGTAAACTTCGCCGGCGATGCGAACGAAGCGAACGTAGCAAAACAAGCTAAAGCTTATCATTGTATCGCTCCACTCCTAGTGTGACCTGCACTTTAAGTTTGATAAGTTGATCGTTTAGTTATGATTATCCCTTTGTGTAATGACACTACCGGAAGAGCTAAAAACACTTCAAGGACCAATATTTAAGAGGAGATTGACTAACTGACTTTTGGACAAATGCTTTTATAGTTTTAATGAATATTCTAATTGGCGACAACATACTTATATTTAATTTCATTCAAACTACCAAACATTAATTATACTAATGTAATTTAATTGACATAAATATTATGTGTAATTTTGTAATTAAATTTTTGCACGTCTGCGAGCAGACTGAACACATGCGCTAATTCCTTTTGAATGATATCTTTACGAGTATTTACTGTGTTCTTGGCAACAAAAACAGTTTTGCGTGCAAACGTTTACACACAGACACACGCACACCATTATATAATAGGGTTGCACTTATTAGTTTTCCCCAAAACTGGAAATCGATAAAAGCAATGCCTACATCTAGATTTTCATACGTCCGGCTCGGATTGAAAGGCGTAGGGAGCTCTGGCTCCAATTTAGTTGCTTTAAATTTTGCGCAGTTATTACGTATCTTGTGTAATATTAATCTAAAGGATTATCCATAATGAACGTTTTCCAGATTACGAAGACTACGAGAACGAGGAAATAGACGGCGACGACGACACGGACCGCGACAGGGGCACGTACGAGATCATCATCGACGGCGTGGGGGGCGCGGGGGGCGCGGGGGGCGCGGAGGGCGCGCGCGGCCCCGAGGCGCGGCCGCCCGACGCCGCCGCGCGCGAGCCGCCGCGCGAGGCGGCCCGCTCGGCCGCCGTGCGCCCCTGCGACACTAGCGCCGAGCTGTTCACCCTGCAGTCCACGAGGCTCAACGCCGCACAGCCGCTCAAAGGAAAACTCACTAATTGCCACAACTCGGGATGCGAAAGGTACCTACGAATCTACGACTATTTTACTACTTCATAATCATAGCCTCCAAAGCAACATCACATACCATTTCCGAGATGACTTGACTCAGAATGTTTAAACCAGATCAAAACCTTCAAGAATACTGAACTATTCTCATACTATGCCGGTTACAGTTTCCCAAAACGCCAGCATGCTAGTTTACAAGTAGAAACAAAATGGCGGAAGCGACGCGATACATAACGCGTTAATTTCTAAAAAGGTTTCTTGACAAAAGACACAATATGTTGCACGCATAGAAACTTTCACCGCGCGCCGCTTACGCCACCACTCCACCCCGCTGTCCGTTTTCATCGTATAAGGCCTAGATTTTGGAAAAACAAAAAATTATTGTTTTTTTTCCTCGACTGTTTAGTAAAACTACTTACTAATAAAATAAGCTCTTCTTTCTATTACACATATGCGAAATCTCTGTAAATATATCTATAAACGGAAGTCACTGGGGGAGGCCTATGTTCAGCAGTGGACGTCCTATGGCTAAAATAATGATAACGATAATCACTATGTTTTCCGAATTTAATAAAAAATAAATAATTGTTGTAACTAGGCCATTCAGCGTGCAGAAGATCCCGCACAGCAACCTGATCCTGCTGGTGGTGGACACGCTGTGCCCGTGCGGCGCCAAGCGGCTGGACGTGCGCGCGCGCGAGGCGCCCCCGCGCGCCGCGTGCCGGCGCCGGCCGCCGCACGCGCACCGCCGCCGCCCGCACCACTGCGTCTCCTACCACCCCGAAGTACGGCTTTGTTTTTTTCGCCTTAGTAGCTGGTTAAGGATAAAGACGATAGGGAATATGCATGAAAAAATATATCGTTTTTACTATATTCATAGGACAGTATAGTGATATGATATTAGTAAAACAAAATTGATTTTAGGTAAAAAATAATTGTAATACAGTAATTACAAAAATAAGGTATACTTGTCTCTTTCTAAAACAACTTTGAGGGCCAGTTTCACCACTTGCTGATAATTTCCAGGTAACCTATCTGGCACTTTTTTGACAGCTAATTGTATGGGTTATCTATCAAAACGAGTACCAGATAGGTTATCCGGAACTTATCAACGAGTAGTGAAAGTGGCCCTCACTGTGAAAAATGTATGGCGGACGTGTACTGTGACGGCACGGTACATATCGGATCTCCTTGTCTAGCATGCGACTTTAATGGGTGTAAGTCATGTATTTATCAATATTTTTCGAAAATTCTTTAAGTTCTATTAATTATAATTAAGTACTATTTATTTTAAGACCAAATAAAAATATATGCATATTCCCCATTACACATAGAATGATACTTCGGCACCTACGACGATTACAAAATTGAAGCAACAAAACAGTTTTGTTTGCAAACGTTTACACACAGACAAACGCACACCACTATAAAATAAAATTTGCTAAAATAGTAGTTTTCTCCAAAACTCGATAAAAGCAATGCCTAAATCTAGATTGTCATGCGTTCTAAACGGATTGACATTAAACAATAGGAGCTGTCAGACGGACTCGGGCGTAAGGAGCCTTCTGTGGCTCCAATATAGTTGCGCATGGATAACGAATCTATGTGTCTTTAATCTAAGGATTTTTGTTCTGTTCGCCTTAATACTGGATTTTAGGAAAAAAGACATTTCGGAGAAACCCACTTTAGGTGGTACGAAGTTCGCCGGGTCGTCTAATCTTATTCTTACTAATATTATGTGTGAAAGTTTGGATATTTGTTACTCAATCACGCCAGAACGGCTTAACAGATCTAGATGAAATTTGCCACAGACATAGATTATAATCTAGAATAGCAACGAGATTACTTTTGACTCCGGAAAATGTACAGTCCCTTTGGGATAGATTTTTTATTTCTTTTTTACAGAGCAAGGAATTGACATAAGCCAAAAAAAACTAAAAATACACGGTTCTTTTGGGATAGCAGAGACTTTGTATACAAGGGAATCACGTAGACTACTATATTTTATTCACCTCTTAAGGGAATAAAATATGCTTACAAGCCGAAGCCGCAGGCACAGCTACTTAGAAATAAAAAACAAAACGACTTACATTGACGTTTTTTGCAATAGTATAGTTTTTTATTTATAATACGATTGGCTTTGTGCAGTAATTTTTTAATATGCAATATGGGATTTTCATATGTTGTGTCTGCGACATATTTTGAGATCATGGTTTATTTACATAATTCGCCAGCTTAAAATGACCTTAAAATATATTTAAAGTTAAATGTTTAAGTAGGGTAAAATTTCACATTTGTACTGTTAATTTCTACGATTCGTATTAAAAGTAGCAATGCTCAAATAAAGTAGAGTTTAGGAAACTATCTACTACTCAACCATGAAGCCTAATATCTCCCACCCGATATTCTTGTACGTGGGAGACGCCGCTACCACACGCCTTGTAGATTTAGGCTCGAACCGCGTTCGACACACAAGTTAAACATATTCAGACAGATCTCACTTGCTGTGGCGTAGTAAACTCTTCATTGCATCAAAAATCCAGCACCAGACTTCGGAATTCGAATCACCGGCAGCACTAATATCCAACCACGTTATTTTGCGACTTCAACAATAAAATAAAAACCAATAAAACCAATTTATTTCTGTAAATAGGCCTAAATTAAGCTCTTTTACACGTCCCAATTATTATTTTACCCTACCACTGCTTCGGGACAATATTGTGGGCTAGAGCAACGTCAATATGATCCCATAAATCTTTCATCGAAGATTTTTTTTCATCATTCTCTCTCATTGTGTTTAGGAAATCGAGATCCTATCTTGTGGACGCGGATACCGCATCGAGCCCATGTTCGCGATAGTGGCGGCGCTGGTGCTGCAAGTGGCGCTCAGCACGTGACTGCGGCAACAGTAACTCGCCACCAGCAACCACGCGCCGCCGCGGCGGTCGCACGCGGCCAAAGCTTTCTCACCTTCTAACTTGGTCGTTAAACAAAACCAGAAGGCTGACGGTCGACGTTCGGAAGTGTTCGATTGAGTGATTGGAACAGACTGTGTGAACTGTGTTAAGTGAGCCGGGCGCGCTCAAGCCCCCGGCCCTGTGTTTATAAATGTCTACGCGAGGGTTATAAGAGTTTTGATCAATTTTACCGACTGAAGTTTTGGTCCGACCAAATGAACCTTGATCTTGTTTTGAAACAGGATTTATCTATTCGAATTAGGATACGATAAAAACTAAAATATTTTTCCCTCTCTGTTAAGTTGTCACGTTTGGTATTGTAACTGATGCAGACGTATACAGTAAATAGGTAGGTAACGAATATCTTGTTAAATTTAAATTGAGGATTATCACAAACTTGGAGATCTTATAAATTATAGCTAATGTTAATTAGGTATTGAAAGATAATGTAAAGATATCGTTTGAAACTGTTTTAGAAAAATTTACCTATGTTGAACCTTACTCGATTTGTTTCTTATATCTGTCATTCAAATTAATCGCAAACTTATTGAATAGTTGCATAGTTAGTGTTGATGTAAATAAGAAATGTTCTGTTTATAGGCGTTTATTTTGCTGAGTTTATGTGTGCCTGTGAAATTATTCTATTTTATGTAGTCGTCGAGGCGGCGTGGCACCCCGCGATTTGTGGACGCGCCGTGTAAGCACTGACATAACTTTTTGGCAGACAATAATTGCGTACTTATACAATAATGCGAAGACATGTCAATAAAATAATGCAACTGATGGTTTAGTAAAATGTGTAAGTAATATTTATAGTGTAAAGTTGAGTAAAGCAAATTATTTTCTAGATGTTTGTTGTAAGCGGCGGTCCGCGCGCGCCGCGACGCCGCGTCCGCGACGTTGTCTAGTCGTTAGTGTTTCTTCTCGCCTAATCTTCGATTAATGACGTATTGGAGGAACTGTAAACAGTTTCGTATTTTTATTGTACATATTTTACTAACTTAAATGGCCTATTACAATTTTAAGAACGTGTGTTGCTAATATTTAAGTCGTTCAATTCGACTTTGTGGTAAAAACTACGTCATATCGACCTATCACAACAATTATATTTTGCATATCATGTTTCTGGATCTATCCATACCTGGAATCACTTATAATATCATTCTTTCATACGTAAATTTGAAATTTCGCGTAATAAGAGAGTAAGCGTATTTAATAACTCGTTTGTACCTAACCTAAATGTGAATGTTACATAGGAATAAAGTTCAGATCCATATACTAACATTAATAGAATTTTTATATTATATCATATCGGAAAGTCATATTGTACACAAGTGGCTTGCTATTGTCCGTAATGATCATATCATTTTATAATTATGAGGACCGTTTGAAATAGTACAAAAGTGTTAAAATAGTTACTGTTGTCAGATGTTGAGTGCCAAAGTTGCAAGCTCGTGTTTAATTTGTTACTGATCACGCGCATTCATTCGACGGGACCGATATTACGTGAAACAAGTACTTGCTACGCGGGACAATAGCAAGCTGGCGCTACTCGAACTACTACTTGCAGTAATCTCAAAATTGCTGCACGCTTTACGGCAACACAAAGTAATGATCAATAAAGCATTGAAAGTTATGATGAAACTAGTAGATAATTTTTTGTTTTCTACGGAATTTATTTAGTAAAATATACTGTATTTTTATTTGTTATGCAAGCAGATGCCTAATTAGACGAAACATCAAGGATTTATCATTAAACAAAATACATATAGCACATTTTTGAGATTACTGGAATAGAAAACATAGTATGCACTTCATCGAATCGTAATCCATATCGTAACATAATTACAAACTGTAAACGTATTGTTGGTGAGCGCTTTTGAGAAATTGTACATTTTGTATAAATAATACAGTAAGGAGTCGATATATTGACGTAGAGATTGTTTTAACTGGTGAGTGGCGAGCGACTGGTGTATTGAAAGTGCTTCTAGTAAGCGTCGAGTCTTCCATAGCAGTCGAACGCGCCGGGCGAGTGTTTATGTAACGTCTAAGTATTAAATGATAATAATAGCGTATACTTAACTAGAATAGGCGGAGCTCGCGTCTCGTGCGGTGTGCAGACATTTTGACTTGCACTCGCGGGTTTAGTTCTACGTAAACTGATAGACACAAAACAAATACCTCGTTTAGTTACTCAAAGTGTAATAGCTAGACAGAATTAGCGTTTATTTCGCGTTTAGTTCTTGGACATATCAATTCAGGCACCAAATGAGACTATAGAGTAAGCGGTTTTTAAATTTTTTCGATTGTGATCTTTTGTGTATAATTAAATATACGTGCCTCAGGAGACTCCCGCGGGCAGCCGGAGGCCCGGGGTCCGGAGGAGTCTCCGGGCGCAGACTAGGGTCGTATATGCAATAAGTTTATAAGAGGAGGAACAGTGATCTCTAAATCTTTGCCATATTACTTGTCGGTGTATGTACATTTTTCTATGAAATGAAAGTATATAATTCGGTTATATCATGTAATAAAATCCATTTTCGATCATTCCCTTGTTAAAGCTTTTTAGGAGTATATTCAAAATTTATACGGGTACATTTGAGGTTATGTGGAATGCAATGTCGATGTCACTGATTTCTTGTTATTTTTCTTATTATTAGTTTGGTAAATAGTTGTATCATTGGGCACGGCCGACTCTGTGAACATGGTTCTCTAGCGTAATTCTAGTAAATACTGTTTTTTTTTGTTATTTGCCAGTTCATGCTATAGATATACCGTAATTACAACAATAAAGTTCTCTTATAACATTGTGAATGAGCGTTTTAATATCATCAAACTCTATCATTATGTTCTTTCTGCTTTTGTTTTGAAATTAGGCGATCATCAAACGAGTATTTTTACATAACACAGCTGTTTGAGTTTTTCTTTCAGGGAATAACGATACATTAGGATTGCGAAGGAGACGTAGGTTCGATTCCTACCTGAGGTGGTTAATTATTTTAAAGTGTTAATTTATCTTAGTATACTGATACTTTTGAACTTCTGCTATATTTACTTTCTGTAAAATTTTCGCAACCGAAAAACAATTTACCTCCTCCCTTCTGCGAATTGGTTGTAATGGGCTAGTTTCCTAAAAAAATCTAATTACGGACTAATTAGATTTTTTTAGGAAACTAGCCCATATAACCAATTCACAAAAGGCTGGATCAACAAAAAATATTGGACACGTATTTTTTATTTTCTTAATCAAACAAAAACTGATGAAGATATAGCCCTTTAAAGTTCCGCGTAACGTCACGCCTTGCGACACTTTTAAGCAAGAGGTGACGTCATTCCCAAACTTTAATGCGCTATATCTTCGCCATTTTTTGTTAGATTGAAAAAAGACAAAATATGGGTACAATATTTTTTGATTATCTAACTGACGGACTAAATAGATTAATCATTTTTTTAACCCAGGAAACTAGCCTATTATAGCTAAGCTGTAGATCTTGACAACACAGCTGTATGGTCGCTGTATGGGTCGCATTAAAACTGCATAGTTAATTATAAAGAGTATATATAATCGTTAACGGTCTCACGTCTGCGTCTACATGTACAGGCTGGCGGCGAACACGATGTCCCGTTTGAGCAGTTTGATGGCGTCGCTGAACTTGTTCTCGAGGTCGGTGTTGCCGATGTTCTTGGCGGCCTGGCACAGCTGCCGCATCACCTCCTCCAGGCGACGCATGCAGCGGATTATTGAACCTAGGGACGATAAAACGAATAAATAAAAACAAATAAAATTATACAGGGGGTTAAAAATAGCTTAAGGACGCCTTAAACCAAGCATATCTATATCTATATATATATAAAACAAAGTCGGGTTAGTTACACCTTTTATAAGTCAAGAATGGCTAGACCGATTTTTATGATCTTTGATTTGTTGAATTTGTCTCCACTCCGAATAGCAGAATACCTATAAAAACACGGAAAAAATCACAAAAAATATATATGAAGGGGCGGTACGAAGTTCGCCGGGACTGCTAGTATGATATAAAAAAGTCTGGTTAGTTACACCATTTATAAGTCCGGAACAGCTGGACCGATTTTTGTAATTTATGATTTTTTGGATTTGTGTCCGTCCCGAATAGCAGAATAACTATTAAAACAACGAACAATTAACGGAGCAGCGTCTGCGTGCGAAATATTATAAAAAACTGCGCTTGCCAACCCGCCTGCCAAGCGTGGCGAGTATTGGCATCCCCCCCCCCCCCCTCCTTTTTCAGGTAGGCCTTTGTTCAGTAGTGGACGTCCTACGTCCTATGAACAGACTATACCTGTGTCGACTGTCGATGGACCGACGACCTTAGGAAGTTGACTGGCAGTGGCTGGCTCTGTGGCGCTCTTCGGGGGAGGCTTACGTCCAGCAGTCAACCACAATATGTTGACATGATGATGATGATTTATATATTTATGTATACGAGTACATAGCAAAATCACATAGTAGTTAGTTACCTTCGAAGACGTCAGTCATCTTGCAGATCTGCAGGAAGGAGGCGCCGTTGGCCCACGCGAGCACCACGTCCATGAGCGTGCACTTGAACTTGGCCACGTAGTCCGCCTCGTCCACGTCCATCTTCGCGTCGATCGACACCTTTGCTATCCTGAGGGCGTATTCCTGTAACATAACATAGAACACTATTAGAATATCTGAAAGTAGTACGTTATAAAGAAGGCAAGGATATGATTTTGAATTAGTCAATTAATTTTGCATGTTACCTAGTTGGCAAAATCTGTTTCTGCTTCTTTTAATATTTTTACTTTTAAATACTACTCAATAATATATGCAGGTCGCATTGCGATAGAATATGTTGTAAAATGTATGATGGAACAATTTCATTAATAAATTTTCTGTTGTGTTAATTATTGTCAGAAGGTTCTCAAGAAAGAAAAAATGAAGAAAGTTGCGCAGAAAATCCTAAAGTCCACGTAAACGATGTCGCGTGCAACAGCTAATTATAATAACCGCACACGGAAAATTACAACGCCAACACCGAGAGGCCCTAGGGTTGGTTTTATTAGTTCACCTGTAACTGCCTAAGCACGCCACGCAGCTCCTCGCCCGTGGCGGAGGACTGCGAGGAGTTCTCGTCGCACACGAAGCAGCTGACCAGCGCCGCGCTCTGCTCCGAGCTCAGCGCGTTGAACACGCCGTTGAAGATCAACTCCGTCAGCAGCAACTCGTCCGCGCTGTTCACAGTTACTTGACTTTAGAGACTTGTGTGGACAACACTAGTCAGTTCAAATCATTTCCTGGAATTGAATGAGCCTGGAACGGTTCATTTACATTTCGGAACTAGTTCCGATAACATGTTCGAGGAACTACTTCCTCTGATAAGCACGCAATTTTTTTTATCATGGCGATTTCTTTCGATTTCGATGTTATTCCCATATTAAAAGTTTAACGTTGTTGTATTTGAGCAGGGGAAAATGACTTTTGCGGCTCCAAACCAAACGAAAATTCATAGTGAATTTACTGGGTATCACATATAGACATCATGGTGAATAATTTATCGACTTCCCATACAAACTTACTAAACAGCCGTTAGAATGTATAAAAAAAGACAAAAAGAAAACATAATTTAAAAAAAACAGCTTCGTTAGCAGCAACTCGTCCGCACTGTTCAAAGTTCAGTAAAGTCAAGTCTTTAGGGACGTGGTGTGGAAAACAAAAACAGCTGACTAGCTCAAATCATTTCCTGGAATGGAATGAACCTGGAGACTTATTTTGAAACAGTATACAAATGAATCTTAAATTCGAACACTAAAACAATACTCGTGTATGAATTTTATTTCTATCGCTCCCGATTTAAAGCATTTTTAAATCACTAGAATTAGTGTTGCTATTAAATTGAAATTAATGAATAATAAATTAAACTATTTTCATTTCACGCAGAAAATTTTAAACACCGGAATGCAAAAACTCATGAATTTTAAAAACCGGTAACGAATCGCATAAAATGGAACGTAAACAAAAAGTTTTATGTCAAATCTCTGTCAACCAAGTTTACTTGTCAATGTCATTCTTCCGTACTTTCTACTAGTAGAAATCGAATAACGTGTGGGTAGGACCACTCGTAACAGAATTCACGGAATGAATTTTCATAAATAGTGATTATGGGTGTTCGCCTGCGAATCTTGAGATTTCGTATTCGGATTGGAATTCGCATGATTCAAAAATACGTCTCCTGGAACGGTTCATTTACATTTCGGAACTAGTTCCGTAAACATGTTCGAAGAACTACATTAGTTCCTCTGATAAGCACACCGCAATTGTTTTTTATTATGGCGAAGTTAGTCTTAGGTCTCGAGGTATTCATAACAGGCCTTCGGTCCATTGGACATGTAAGATAAATAAATATTTATATTAACGTGATTATCAATTTAGTACACCAAATATAAGTCACAAACATTGTCCTTCTTGTCCACAGCAATTACGCATTACATTATGTCTCAATCCAACTGTCGTGTAGAAGAATACTCCGTCAACAGAACGATAAACCTACATATTTAGAAACCTCGGATAGGACCGCTATCGTTCAACTGTCGAACATAGTACCTAGAAATATGACGATCCGTAACTACCACATCTCTAGAAAACACGTATATTTCTTATAGCTAATGTACACTCTCGTGTGAGGCAAGACGAGTCACGACACGAGCCACGAGGCAAATGTTTTGTGTTTGTGATAGAGTTGCCTATCGATAGTCCACTATCGCTAAACTATCGGTAGTTTACGGCCTATCAATAGTATTGATACTATCGATAGTGTTATACAGGGCAATAGTATTGATTACAAAAATAATATCGAAAGTATTAGCTTCGATAGAAGTACCCTTTGAAGAAAAAACGGACTGTACAATACACGCACAGTTAAACAGTTATGCACGGGGCATAAGCCTATGCCACGTCTTAATTTACTTCGTACGGTGCCAATATTTTACATCAACAAGTCGTGCACACATTACATATACATGTATTGTCCCAAAGGTTTCAGTTCTACAGCTAGCCGGGAATACTGGAATATTAATAAATGTAACTACTTAAGTCTTTTATTTCTACTGATCATTCAAAATATTATGAATACATTGTAGGTGATATCTAACAATCTAATAATTACATACCTGCTCAATTCGCAAGCGATCCGTCCCTTCAGCTCTATGACGTCAGCCGTTGTGCAGTACCCCAGTCGCCTTAGCACTCGTTTTCTCTTTTTCAGTTCGTCCATTTGCAATATGCTCTTGGCTTTCTTAAGTTCCGCCTTAGCTAGGGTTAGTTCTTCGAATAGTTCCTGTTTCTTCTCGTAGGATGCCGTGAGAGCACCGCGGTTTTTGTCTTCGTGGAGGGGATGTGCGTACAATCTAAAAATGAGTGTCTTTATTTGAAAAATACATTTCGTCTATTTTTATCCCTAAAATTCCCTAAAATAATATTAGACCTATAGGAAAGGAAGAGAGGAAGAGAGGAAGAGTCAAGGCGTTACCGATCCAATTTAGCCCAAGACTTAATCAGTACTTCACCAAAGCTTTGGCGTAAGTGTATAACCACCCTATAAAGTTCTAAACAAATGACAGTTGATAGTTACTTTATAAAAAGTAATTAATTTAGATACCATGGGCCTAGCTATGATCTCATAGCAGTATTACGTCAAACTTTTATTTTTCTGTATAGAGTTTGACGTACAACTGCTTACATGCTGTTTAACGCTTGATAACCGCGGGTCATAGACATAGATTGTAAATAAGACATTTTTGACTTACCGTTCCTCCAGCTGTTTTATCCTATCAACGCACTCCTTAAATACTTTGTCCTCTATTTTCATGTCTTTAATCGGGTTCAATAACGGCGGTCCTTCAGGGAACCGTTTCTTCACCTCGCCTATCGTCTTGAGCACAGACTTGCGACTGTCGGCCGGCCGTAAGTCCTTGGGGTAGTATACGCGAAGTGAGCTGATCTGATAGATTAGGGTGTGTAGAACTGGCACCACTTCCACGTCGCCTGTCTAGAACAATAACGAAAGATTGCCGTTTCATCTCATCATCGGATATTTTTACTCGTATTTAAAAACTAGAGAATCTTATAAATGGACTATGCGTGGATTACGGGGTGTAATCGTTAAGAGTGTTCAGAGCTCAAGCGATTATTATATAGGTTAATATAAGACGTTACAAAAACTTTAAACTGATATCGAAACTATTGTGATAAATGCTATATAATTTTTGTAGGATGGACTGGTTACATTTGCCGGTTTGCCGATAATCGTGTTCTTAAGTGGAGACCACGACTTGGCAAGCGCAACTAGAGGGAAAGAACTTGATAACTTGATGGAATGATGATATGAGCAAAGCTGCTGGCAACGGTTGGAAAAGAAAAGCCGAAGATCGGGCTTAGTAGCGTGGATTAGGGGAGGCAATTACCATGTGTTTATTTTCTATCCCAAGTAACAAAATCTGGTACTATAAAAGACCTGAGAACGTTTTAGAACGTGCTAATTAGTGTTCATGATTAGCACTATATTAGTGTTGTAAATGTTTACAAAACCCCGAATAGGCCCTAGTTTTATCACTGATTTATTCTATAATCATTACATTAAGGCTGTCACGGTGATAAATCAGCTCTGTAGTTGAAATTTTAAAGTGATAAAAAACGCTTTTTAGTATTAAAATAGCGCTATCTGCAACATTTTTTTCATAAATTTGCTTTATAAAAGTAACCGAAACATGTTTATAGTGTTATTTTGCACCGTCAACGATTCCAATTATCATTTTTATGACACTTTTTTGCCATTTTGTTTATGCGTGTTAGGTGTATAATAATATGTATCGTGAGTGTTCTTCAAGAAAACAAATATCGGTTAGCTTATGTTTAATGTCACTTTACCGTTGCTTTACTACAAAACATTCATGGACCATAAATCTGTGTAACTTGCACTTGCGAAAATAATTGTGTCGCTAAAGTCACTACACTGATTTCAAATTTGACAATGCGCCCTCATAACTTCCATGTTTTAATCAATTTTTAATTAATTAAATAAGAACTTTTCACGACTATGGCTGCTATAGTACATATTGGCTCCGGCCGTGCTGCTTGTGTGCTACCATGACATAAACAGCAGCCATTTTTTCACCAAACACGGATTAGGGTTTCGTTGTACAAATATAAAAATAGTGTAGTCAAAATTATTTGTTTGTTTCAGTGTCTAACCTGCAATTAATAAATTCAGCCATGGCATGTCTTATGGACGTGAATTGTTTCCTGAGGAGATTTCATTTTATACTTTTAGATAGTAATGTTCTTGAATGGCCGTGGCAAGAAACACATTTTAAACTAGCACGCAATTGTATTGGGTGTGGATATCTTACTGATCCACACTTACCAAATCATTTTGTGATGAATAAGACATATATAAATATCTTATTATATTTAAAATATTTCAGGTGCTCAGGTTGCCATGAGATAGCAATTTATAACCATTACACTCCGGACGAGTGTTTTTGTCATGAATAAAAAGTACATATGTTCAAATCCTACCTCCTCAATGAATTCACATAATGTAATTATATTAAATAGGTACAAACACAGGCATTTATAGTTTGTCGATATACTTAAGGTATATAATAGCTAAAAAACAAAAAACCACCACCACCATGTGTTAAATCTTTTTTTAACCGACTTCAAAAAAAGGAGGAGGTTCTCAAAAGTCACAGGCAAAAAGTCTTATTTTAACACCAATTTTTTTCTCGGTATCGTTCATGTCTTTAACAATAATATTGTTTTCTATTAGTTGTTTCATCTCGTCGACAAAATCTCAAAAAAGATTCTAAATTTGTTGGCTTTCCTTGTCCAGAATATATCCCGATCACAAAAAGAGACAGCAGCTGCAATTTATAAATATTACACAAAATTGGCCATATCTGTTGTTTTGAGCTGTGATAAAGGGGTAATACGTCTATATTAAAGTTCAGTGAAATATTGTTTGGTGGATTTTCTATAACGCCTAGTAAAACATGCAGTGTTTCTGTTAAGCTGTTATGCCAGAAACATCCACCAGGTATTGATTTGATGTTTAATTTAACATTTGTTTACACAAGTGTCCTTGGATCTTTTGGTAAAATATTGGGAATGCGCTTATCTATTATTTCTATCAAACTTTTAACTGCTTGATGTGATATATTATAACTGACACACCATCTTCTTATGTCACTAAGAAATTGTTCATTTTTGTTGCTCTCATTATCTGAACATCCTGATGTTGAGAAACTTTCAAAAGAGGTGCTCTCACCCTCATTTTTTTCATATATATTACTGGCTTGAGAAAAAGGAACGTTATTGCTACATCCCTGTTCTGGTACAATACAAATATTTTGTGCAGAACCATGTGTAATTTTTTCAGAAACGGCTTGGCCAGTATTTACATTTTGTGCATGAGCCTGTTGTATTGATGATAGTGCTTCTGTGTATCGATTCTTTACCTTATTTTTATAACTACCACTCCCTTTATACCGAAGCAGAGATCTTAAACCATTATTGAACCTTTAACTACTGTTTTTTACCAGATTTCCGTAAACTTCGACAGTGTGCCGCCATTTATGAAGTACTTGTCATATAAATGATACTGAAAAGCTAGTATAGATCTAATTAGTCCATTAATTACAGATTTCAGTGCTTTTATATTATGCCTTAGTCTTGTAGCAGTAACACAAACTCACTTATAGAACTATTTAAAATATAAGTTATATAGAAAATGCACCAGGAGTCACTGTGGTACTATTTAGTACTATAAAAGAATTTTCATGGTTCAGACAGAACTAACCCCGTAGCCATGTTTAGGGAGCTTCTAAAATGGTTGTGCATCGTACTTTTATACTGCAAATTTGTCTTGTAGTAGAGTTTTCAATACTGCTGCAGCACTAGTACTATAAAAGTAATTTAAACACATTATTAGTGCCAAATAGATTTCTAAAAGTGTCAATAAGGTTGTCAACAGTATTGAATAGTACTATAATCGCATATTTTATACCCATTATAGAGCAACACTTTAAACATTCTTTTGTATGGTCCTGTAAGCGTTTTAAGAGCTAATTTAAAGGACTTATATGCTCTTTTATCTTATAGAACTAAACCGCTTTGTTGAAAACCTTTATAGTACAAGCAGTCACAATGGTTACCATTATAGGCCTACTATATTACTGTTTGGTAATAAAACGCCTTGGTTATAGAAGCTTTTGTTACTTGGGATATTAGGTATAGCAGTTTCTCTAAATATTAGTAGAGTATTATATTACCTCTCCCGGCGGGCAGGGCACGTTGGTGTCGGCTTCGTCGCCGGTAGACGTCTTCACGTGCAGCAGTATGTCCACCACGATGGCTGGCTCCGCGGTCAGCGGGTTCTTGTCCTGGCCTTTCTTGCCGCGGTCCATCTTGTGACGGAAATTCACTATAATGCCCCAGTCGTACTCATATTTTTCCGTTTTTATCTATGAAAATAATAATCGTAAATAATTAATTAATAAGCTTATTCATTAAACGGCACGGTATCGGCGACAGCAGCAGCACGCAACATGTATGTAAAAACGCACTCATAAAATTAATATACCTACATTTTTGCCTCTACCTTCTGTATAATAGAAAAGCGTCTTATAAAACACCTATTGGATGGAGTAGTGAAGGTGACCAGAATGAAATTCATCTAGAAGTAGCATACCCAGTGCCGAAAGAAGAAGAACCTGGCAAAGACATCACTAGACTTATGGCTAGTATTAAATGAAGTTATGGATTAAAAGCTAGGAGCGAAACAAACAATCCTTATTTGTTGACGTCTACCATAAAAACTCATAGACTTCACAAGTTATCGATAAAACTGCAATTCCAAGTCCAAAAACCTAGACTAACGCAAAAAAAATCATCGGCCAAGATCGCATATTTAGGCGGGTTATCTAAAAGCTAATGTTTTGAATGAGGAAGAGCTATGAAAATATCGCTTGCTGGTATGTTTGTTTATTGTCAAGGTATTATTCCTCTCGTACCAAGTGTTTTTTTTTTCTTGGACGTTTTTTTTTTGTTTAATGTTTAACGGCTTTGGACATCAGTCCATTCGACCAATTCTTTAGTTTGTCTTCTATTGTGGTGGTCTATCGAATGGTGTGTTGGTGGATGATCATGTGTTTATGAAATGCTTCTAATGTAGGCAGATGTTTTTGATAATAGTGATAAAATTTTCTTTAGCGTTTCTGTATGTCTTCAGAAGTTGAGCGGGTTACTAAAAATAAAAGTAATCATTAGACATAGTAGATACCTAGTGTTGAGCGCTCTTTAGTACCTTGACCAGTCTCCCAGGCTGCAGGAAGGGCTTCAGGTACTCCGGGCGCGTGATGAAGGAGCGGAACTGCGCGCCCAGCAGTTCAAGCTGCGACCGGATGCTGCAGTACGCCGCGATGGAGTGCTCCTGCTGCACTGTCAGTGCGTCATACTCTTTTTGCTTAGCCTTCACCTCTGATAAACGGTAACCCTTTGATTATACCACACTTGAATACTGCCTGCCTATCCTTAGTATTGATTGCGATCAATTTTAATGGGGAACCACACTGCACATTTATCCCGATAGGTGTCGCAGTGTGTTTGGTCTTGCCACTTATCAAATAATCACTACGATAAAGGCTATGATGAGTTATCAAGCGTGTGAAACTTGCGTCATACTAGCGAGCACAGATCTTTGATATTTGGGTAGACATTAGTCGACAGCGGTTGAAAAGACCAATCACGCTGGCGCCATATCTAAGATTAGTTTTGCCCGTGCTTCCCGGTTCCCCATTGGAATAACATGCCAATTGCATACCTGCTTGCATTCTCTTTTGTTTGTATACTTGCGTGCTTTCTCATGCTTGAATTGCGCCTTTTACGCTTATGCAATAATAACCCAAACCCAAATTTGGGTTTCTTTCTATCAATAATGCTTTTGACAATAAAATTATTCAAGGTATAAGTACGAAAAATGCCTGCTTTTCTAGTTTGGCAAAAATCAAAACGTTAATTTTTTTTAAAGTATTTTGATAAGTACTTACTGTCTATAAGATCTGGAATGGCTGCCTGATTTTGGAATTGAAAGAAACTTCTTTCCAGCATGTACTCTGGATTGATTTCCTCGACTCTCAAAAGATTTAAGACCTGCCAAACCAAACAACTGCTACGTATTTACAAAAGCATAATTAAATCAACGAAATCAAACCAAGTCCACAAAATAAAAAAATTATATCAAATAACATGTAGTGAAAAAAACTAAGACTCATTCTTTCAAATTATGGATTCTAACCTCATTTTTACATTTATAAATACATGACCTAATATCTACCATAGTTGTGTTAAATCTGTTACTACTTGTTATTTATTATTCATACGACAACACAAGCCACGAAGAATATGGGTAATTACAAATCTTCAAACCCTATCCGATTCTTCACCGGCGCATACTGTAGTATATTTTCTTACCATATTATAAGTGAGGTGGAACGCCGAGTTGATGGGGTCAGCCTTGCCTTGCACCATGCCCTTCACGACAGAGGGCGTGACCTTCTGGTCGATCATGAGGATCACAATACCCTTGTCGTCCAACCCTCGACGCCCCGCGCGACCGGACATTTGGATGTACTCACCGGACGATATCTGATTGAGAATTGTGCAAATAAAATTGTGTAGTTATAAGAGATTTTTGCAGATTCATCAATCATTCCTATACATTTGTTTGCGTTAACCGCAAAAATATAAGAAAGATCAAAAGATTTTGAGAAACAAAAGAAACTTACGAATCTGAAGTCCTTTCCGTCAAATTTTTGGCAACTAGTAAATACTACGGTTCTAGCAGGCATGTTAAGGCCCATGGCAAAAGTCTCCGTCGCGAAGAGTGCCTAAAAATTTTAGCAAATTAGTGAAAGTATGGCAGATCTTAATTTTGACTGTATTAATAATTATTACTACATACTTTTATAAGTCCAAGGCCAAACAGAATCTCAATAGTCTCCTTCAGTATGGGTAAGAGACCGCCATGATGAATACCGATGCCTCTCCTTAACAGAGGAATCACGTTTTCCACCTGGGGTAGCTTACGGTCTTCCTCAGACAGGACATCCATGGCATTGTTGAATACCTCATCCACTAGTTTCTTCTCTTCGACTGTAATACCACCACAATTTTGTTATTTCAGATATAAACTTTATTATTTGGTAAGAATGGTAAATTCCATCAAAACTTTTAGTTTAATGGTCTTGATTTTCTGCCACCTTTCCCACAACTTTCGGTGCAGTATTTTAGCTTTTATTTTAGCTTAAAACTAACTTAATCAAATTATTTGTCTTTATTTGCTGTTTCCATCATTTTTATTTGTGATAGTTATTATTATCATTTCTAAAGTAGTCTATAGATGTTGTTTGATATATATTTTTTTGAAATCTCTATTTTTTTTTTGTCTGTCTCTTTTCCTTCTATAAGGAGATTTATTTATTTACATAATAAATGTGATCCTAGAATGACTCCTTAGTGGCTTCTGCAAGTATGAAAGAAACAATAGAGGCTAATGGAAAGGCAAACAAGATTGCAATTCTTTGAAGTCTGGGAACTGTAACGTCATTTTAAACCTGGTTGCGAACGCATCTTGCAAATGCGTGAGCAGCGCGATTCGCCAGATGTGTACGCGCGTTTATCGAAACTGCATTTTTTGTCTGTGTGTTCATTTGTTTACAACTTACTTGTATTAAAATCAAGTTTTGCCATCTGCATTGCGTACGCCTCACAGTCCTTTTTGCTGAAGCTGAAAATGATGACGGGCGCAAAGTTCCTCTCCATGATCATCTTGACGATGTTAAAGATGTTGGTCTGGTTGAACCCGCGGGTCCCACCGCGCCGCCCTCGTTGTTCTCCCTTACCAGCGTCGCCCGCATTGCTGAGCACCGCCATCGCCGTGTTAAAGTTATCTTCTTTGAACATGCCCTATATATGGATATAACAATACTAATTTATTAGTAAAGGTTAATTTTATTGACTATCTATTTTAAGTGACTTGGAGAAACTACGTAGACGTTCTTAAAGAACTAGAGTCATCTGCCCAAGGATAATAAATAACCTCGCCTTTTTTAAAAAGTATCTATGCTTTTAACAAGAATGGTTTTAACCAGAAGGTCCGAGGGGCGGCTAAGCATCCCTGTTATTAATTCTTTTTAAATAGCCACGTCAGTCCACTACTGGACATAGATGTCTCCCAATGTACGCCTCTGATCAAAGAAGTATTTTTAATTATAAACTGGGTATGCCCGCTTCGTCGCGAGTAAATTGGATTTAATAGATTGAATTTTTAAAAAAAACCTATATCAAGTACTAGTATAAAAAAATCTATATCAACCTTCATCAAAAGCGTGACAGTCATAGAAAGAAACAATTGTATTAATATTAGTATGCATTATCAAGCAATGTGAAGTGCAGACTGTTTCTATATGTATAAAAGCTACTCTGAATGTCTCAATTGATAATTATTTCTATGATCAATCAATCAATCACACTCACTTTTTCATCCACAACCAGATGTATCCCATCCCCACCGGCCGGGAATATGTAATGCTGGAGAGGCGTGGGTCGGTACTCGGTATATACCACGTGGCAAGGCTGCGAGTGCAGACGACACACCCACTCTGCGAACTGGCGCGCGTTGGGGATTGTTGCAGAAAGGAAAACATAGTGCACATTGTCAGGCAGAAGGATCAGGGTCTCTGTGATAAATGTTTAAATACAATACTGTTATTAACTATTTCTATTAATACATGGGGCACACTAAAAGTTTTGCACTTCTAAGTAAATATTTGAATTTCGAATGTTATATTTTTTTAAACGTTGCAACCTTCTTAGTAATAAAAAAAAACAATTGGCGGGAAATGATTTGTCAATTGTTTTTTATCACACATCAAAGTTCTACGTACGCAACGAAAATGGAATTAAGTCGAAAAGATTTTAGAGCGATGATTTTTTATGATTTTAAAAGTTCTCTCTCTCCGCAAGACTGTGCCGCTCGTCTTCAAAATTTTAAGAGAGAATTTAACTTTTAGGAGAGAAGAACCTTGTTTGAGCACCATGAGGCGATGGTTTGCTTGCTGAATTTGAGAGAGGTCGAGTTTCTTTACATGACGGATTTCGTGAAGGGCGGCTTTCAACTGCCGTCAACGAAAATAATGTGGCTACCGTTAAGCGGCTAATTGAAGAAAACCCGCGGATTACCTATGAGACAATAGTCTTCGACTATTGGGGATTGGTATAAGCCAAATTCAGAAAATTTTACACGAAGATTTGAAAGTTCGGAAACTTTGGTGTCGTTGAATCGCTCATGAACTGACAGCGGAGCAGAAGCGGGCTTGCGTGGAATGGTGCTCACAGATGCTACTGAAGTACGACCACGGACATTCTAATGCTGTTTATGACATTGTCACAGGAGACGAAACGTGGATTTATTGTTTTGAACCCGAAAAAAAACAGCAATCTTGTGAATAAGTGTTTGAAAATGAGAACAGGCCAACAAAAGTGAGGCACGCGAGAAACGTTGGTAAAAAAATTATCGCGTTGTTTTTACTCAGCTACGGGTCCCATCTGTACAATTCCACTTGAAGATCAAAAGAGTGTTAATGCCGAGTGGTATTCTACCATTTGTTTACCCAGGCTGTTAAGTTCGCGAAAGACGACCCAAAAGCCGCGTTCTCCTACATCATGACAACGCTTCACACACGGCCAACAAAACAAAGTCATTTTTAGCTTCCGAAAAAGTACAACTCGTCTTCCTGCGCATAGCCCCGACCTAGCGCCCTGTGATTTCTGTATTTTCCCCAAAATCAAAGATTTGATGAGAGGTTTTACTTTTACCAACTCCGAAGAGGCAGTGATAGCATTCAATCAGCACGTAGAAAACATGCCTTCAGATCTGTGGTCCTCCTGTTTTAAAAAATGGTTCGATCGCATAAAAAAATGTTAAAATGTAAAGGAGATTATTTTGAAAAGCAATAAACATAATATTTTGGTTATAACATGTTGTTTTTTTAAGTTACGCAAAACTTATAGTGTGACCTACGTACAACAAAAAACATTTCATTATTAGCTAGATTTTAGATTATTCAGTTACTTCAATTTACTGTAATAACCTACAGTCTGCGCGCGAGTTAAATGTAGTTGCAGTATGAAGTGAGAAGGGGCGACCCCCTATAAAAAAAAAGCCACAGCACTTGCGCATTCCTTACGGCTGCACTCAACTCGCGCGCGGACTGTAGCTCTGAAATTGCAAATATTATCTTAGAAATCAGCATGGTGCTCAAAAATAAATTCACCTTCCCAAACTACACCTCTTTCCTTGTCCCTCATGTAATGAATTTCATCAAATACAACCCAACCCACTTCTCTCATAATTTCTGAACCTCTGTATAACATGTTTCTCAAAATCTGAAAGAAAAAAAGCTAACTTCAGAATCAAGCATAAGAGGAATAGATAATTGTCCCACGGGAAAACGCAAAAACAGGATATCATCATGCTAAACATAGCTAACATAGTTAAACAAATAAATTGTTCCAACAATCAGACCAAAAAATTCTTGAAGACCTTATTCTATGTGTCAATATTTACATGGGTACCAAATTTCAAGTAATTCGGTTCAGCTGTTGAGAGCCATTTCACAAAATCACGCCGTTACTAATGAAGCGCGCGCTTTTGCATCGTGAAATTAGGATTTACAGTAAGTTTTCATAACGTTTTTCAGTCTATTAGTACTCTTTACTTGATTGGATTGTCAATAAAAAAATTTTTTTTGTGTATAAGTGTAGTGATAAAAAATACATATTTATGTACAGACAATGGCAGGTCAACCTACCCAAAAAGTTAATGGTCTTTGAATTAATTTTCAACTTTATGTCCAACAGTTAGAGATCAATTGAGAAAATTTGACGTTTTGTGGTAGGTTGACGTGCAGTTGTCTGTACATTAAATGTTTGCAAATGTGAAACATTAAACATCTTAAAAAGAATGGGCTATTGTTAGCATGTAGGCATTTAATAGTCTTAAAATCATTCTTAAGGGCGCAAATTAGGCGCTAGAAATATTAGGTTCGTGCTAAAAATTTGAAATGCCTCTTAACCTGTCAAGCATGTGTGAACGAGACACAATAGAAATTACATTGTTATGCGACCGCCGGCGTTCTTATAATCCTCAACGGGTTAAAGCAAAATTGACTTACAGATATACAAATTTTCACATTATTTTGTTAATAAGACTAGCTGTTGCCTGCGACTTCGTTCGCATAGGCTTAAGTTTATTCATAAAGGATTTTCTGCACAAATTGCTTAATGTTTTCTTTCAAAAGAACCTTCTCCTGACAATAATTAACACAATAAAAAAAGAATTAGCAAAATTGATCATCCGTTCCGTTCCGTCTGCGATGACCAAGGGAAAAAAAGATTAATTTTTTATACATATTGTTGAATACATATTAATATTCTACTTCAGAAAACTTAAAGTCCTTCTTACCTCAGTGGTCATAATAAGGCATGATGCTGATGGGTTTATGGTAGTGTCACCTGTGATCAGACCAACATCATGGAACTCTTCAGAAAATTCCCTGTATTTTTGATTGGAAAGAGCCTTTATGGGCGTAGTGTAGATCACTCTTTGCTTGTTCTTCAGTGAAAGTGCGATGGCATATCTAGTAAATAAAAAGAATTGTTATAATTATGATTATTTTAAAATGACAATTTTTTTTTTATCTAATTAAGCCACACTTCTATGCTTGAAAGGTTTCCTGTCCGATGTTCACATAAGATATAGGGCAATGGTTTTGCCTATTGTTTGCTTTTCGATAGGTATCCAGTTAAATTTAGGTAGTTTATACAAACAAATAAATTAAACTATAGAAAATACTTACTCAGCTACAACAGTTTTTCCTGCTGAAGTATGGGCAGAGACTAACACTGATTGTAGATTATCTATACATAGGATCGCTTCTTTTTGAAAGGGGTCCAAAATAAAACTATACTGCTTGGCTGGTTCACCAGTAATAGGCACGAGAGAAGCATAATCATGATTAGGTGGTATGGCAACCTCGTGTGTGCAGCCCTCATGGGTCTCCAAAGTATGTATTACTATTCGTGAACTCAAAAGGTCTAAACTGCAAAGATAAACACCAACAATCAAGCTGAAGTAACAACATTGCACAACATTAGCAAAAATGTTAAATGAAAATAAATTATACAA
Source organism: Anania hortulata (assembly GCA_963576865.1). NCBI lineage: Eukaryota > Metazoa > Arthropoda > Insecta > Lepidoptera > Crambidae > Anania > Anania hortulata. Next base: position 7,907,098 of record OY756389.1, read on the forward strand.
TATAATAAATTAATAGATAAATTTAAACTCATCAACATTCAAGCGGTCTCATGAGACCGCATAACAATGGAATTTCTATTGTGTCTCGTTTACGTATGCTTGATGAGTATGTGTAATCATTATCTTATGAAGTATTTTTAAGTGAAATCAAGCCGTATTTTACTTTAAATCACTGGTCAATTCAGCATCATCCTCATCATGTTTGACTTTCTTGACTTCCGTAGTATCTGCATACTCCACCTCCTCGTGTGGTCTTTTGCTACTCTGAGTTACAACTTCTTCTATCTTTTTTTGAGTTTTACTGCAAAATCAAAATTTTAATAAGTTTTTAAGAAATTAAAGATCAAAAGAAATATTATAGGTTAGGTTGAAACTCACGACTCATCTGCTTCCTTCTTAACATTAGGGAATTGAACTGCAGCTTCCGTCTGTTTATTTTCTTCGAAACAATCAAACAAATTGTTAATATCCGCCATTCTCCCTAACATTAATTTAAAATTCTACAATGCATTGGTCGCCCAAAAACTTACAATACGCTCATCTCTGACAATTGAATTGATTGACAAAACTAGGGATGGCGATCTGAAATCGATTAATCGAAGAACTGATTCGAATCTGAATCGATTCAGTGAATCGATATTTCACCCTAGAAATCGACATTCGATTTTGGGTTTTGGTAAAAACCATAAAACTATTTACAACTAGTTAAATGTTCCCGTAAAACTACGGTGTAACCGCTATTAAAGGGTAATTACTCAAAAACTTGCTAGATGGCTGTGTGCTTAGTTTCCTTCGCCTCTCTCTAATAAATATAAAAGAAATTACGTTTGTAAAGCCGGTGACAGATGGCGTCGGATGCGGCTCCGGACTCGTCTTGACATTGTAGAGTCAAATGCTGCCATTAGTCTATCCTTCAGTCAACTCAGACTTTAAAAAAATGGAGTTTTTGGAATCCCAATCCCAAAAACCTGTCCCCGATTTTTTTGTGAACCAATTCTTCAGGTTATGATTCGAATCGATTTAAAAACCGATCTTTTTCGGAAAGAATCACCATCCCTAGACAAAACTGACTTGTTTTAAATATTTAAAGCGATTAGCGACGAACCTCACCAAAGTCGATCACCAAAATAATGGGTCTGACAAATGGAAGCTGGCGTCCTCTTGACATTGCTTGACCGTGGACTCTTTGCTTCTGGCTCATGAAGTTGTACATGTCGCAGACAACTGGTTAAAACATCCGTTTAATTGCACGGCTAGCCAATTTATTGAACAACGCCATTTAACCACACGGCTAGTTTTAAAGTTGAATCAAAAAGACATTTAAAACAATTAACATTACGGCTGACTTAAAAGCCGCCTTACATTGAATATAATTTATTTCTCTGATACCACGGCCCGCTTTGTTTACAAGATGGTGGCAACAGCAGGTGTTTTTTGAGTGTTTCGGATAGTTTTGTAATAAAAAAAATAACAAAATAAGCTTTCACTGTTATTTAGAACTACAATTAATGAAGTTACCTACCAGCATTTCAAATGACTTAAACTTATTGCCATTTAAACAGCTAGCTGAGTGTCGTTTAGCTGTACTGTTGAACTTTGTGTTCAGCCCATGGAGCACATACCTTATAGAGTAGAAATGTCATATGATTTGTTCGACAAAAGTTTTTGCCAATTTTTTTATTTGTATCTGTACTGTTTTTGTATGGGCGAGGGTTGACAGGAGATGTAATTTCATACTAAATGTAAGTGAAAACACTTACTAGTTTCAGAGAAAAATGGTTCATATTGCTGCTCTATAGGGTATGTGCTCAATGGTTCAGCCATTCGAATATTAGATGTTAAGGCGTGTGGTTGAATGCCGTTGTTCAATAAAAGGGCTAGCCGTGCAATTAAACGGTTATTTTAACCAGTTGGCTACGACACATACATTCTTCATTCATCGTCTGGCTGGCAGGCTGACGGAAGTGGAAGGAAGGGTTATTCAATGCAAGCGTTTGTCCCCACAATGTCAAAAGAGGAGTACGTCCTCCGCAGGATTTTGGCTCGGACTATATTCATCCGGAAATTGTCAGAATCCGTTAAGAATTAAATGCATCCGGCCACTTCCGGCTTACTGCAATGAATTCAATTTAATGAAAAAATTGACATCAATTATAAAAGGAAAAATGCAAACAAACAAGTGTTAGCTTCTACTTCCGGCTCCGTGACGTCGCAACCGGAAACACCAATACTAGTGCTAGTACTAGTACTATATTTAGATTAATTAATTTAAATACCACAAATAATTATTTTACAAGATTGTAATTTCATTAAAATTGATTAATTAATTAATTTCATTAGAATCATTAATTTATTGTTTAATTTGAGACTCCAAATTGTATCTCTGGAACTGACTAATTTGACTGTAGAAGTTGTTTAATTTTAGTATAAAAGCAAGGTGTCAGTTCTCATGTTAATATTGAGCACTTTGTAAGGCGAAGCTCTGCCCGAATAAATATTCATCGAATTCTCCTCTTGTGTTCTGATTTGGCCTCCCTGACCTGCTGTTACACAAGATATAATAAACAGTCAGTAGTTTCCATCTGTCGTTGGCTTTAGAAATATGACTGGGGCACGGCACCCACGCATATGTGTGTGACAAGTTTTTTTTACCAGTTTAAGTATCATTTGTTATATGGCAACATTTTGTATGACTCAATGATCACGTGACCATTCAAGAAGCTTGGTTTTACGATTTGATTGGTGCATTTCTGTGGATTTCTTCTTCCGTGAACTCCGCTTGCCTCGGCCTAGCGTGTGTGAATATTTTTGTGCCTATTTATTTTGTGACTGAAAAACTTTGCTACAATGTCATCAAAAACAAAAAAGAGTGTGACATCGTCTACAAACATAAGTGTGGTGTCATCAGTGCAAAGCCCACCACAATCAAGCACTCCTGTTGGTAGCCGCCCTTCCAGCTCTGCCGGCCGGCCCAACAGTCCGCTAAGTCCAACAAGGCACAGCCGTCTTCAAGAAAAAGATGCCTTACAAAACCTCAATGACCGTCTGGCGGCCTACATTGACAAAGTCCGTCAACTTGAAAGTGAAAACTCGGGCTTACGCCGTGAGATCCAAACCACACAGGAGGTGGTTACCCGCGAGGTTTCCAATATAAAGGGAATGTATGAACATGAGCTTCAGGATGCCAGAAAACTACTAGATGACACATCTCGTGAGAAGGCGAAGTTGGAAATTGACTTGAAGAGGTTGTACGAAGAGAACGACGATCTCAAGAAGCGGTATGTTTATTTGTAACTTTTACCTCATCGAAATAACATTTTGTATTAAATCAACAATCCTGATATTTGTGATTCCTTCCGGCTAACCTTAGCGTGAAGTTTACGTCATCGGCGGCGATTCGGTGCGGGCGCGGTGACGAGCGTGCGGCGACCTCGCTTTTACGACACAGTGACATCATAGCTAGATTTAACTGCACCAGTAATAGGTACTACTGGCCAAGCTTCTCAAGAAAGTTAACTTACTTGACAATTTATTTTACATAGCTGAATGTAGGGTAATAAAACACGAGTTGTTTGTAAACAATTTAAAATGTGTATGTTTACACCATTTCTAATTACATTTGTACAATCTCAACCTCTAGATATTATGATCTTCATGTTATTATCAATTACAGCAAAGTGTGATTAATAGAATTTAAAAAAATACATTGAAACATTTACATTAAAATTCAAACATGGAGCAACCCAAATAAAAATCTATTTATGTCAAGGTGAAGCTGTGTTGTTATAATCACTTATAATACACAAGCTGTTTATCTAAATGTTCTGTTGTACCAAGTTGAAGATGGAGCTACTCGTATCAGTTTAATTATTCTGTCTGCAGAAACATGTTTACTAATTAATTCTTTTTATCAGCAACCTTCTTTTATGCTAAACATCAAGGCTAAAAATGTATTGTTTTCTTTACAGTTTTGGGCTGAGTAATATTAGTCCTTGTCCATATGTACTAGCATGGTTTAAATTAATAGGAAAAAAATATAAACTACAAAACAAAAACAAAAAGCCTGGGCTAAACCTATATTGCATTTTCCTTAATCAATAATAACTTTATGCTTTTACTTATCTAATCTAATATTGCATTTGTTTTGTAGATTAATTTGATCAGATATATTAAGACTATACCAAAATATCATAATTTAATCTTGGTATATTTTGTTATTTTCTTATCGTTGTAATTTTTTGCTTTGTGTATTTGAGATTATAGTTGAATGTTTTATGAATGTTAACCTTGGCTCACATTCATAATAAAGTTTGGCATCAAGTTTTCGATGTATTGCCCATTTACATTAAAAACCTTGCTTCAAACAATTTTGAGAAAGGTGCAATATTATTAATAATGTGTTATAAAACTTTGTTTCCATAATATTTTTTTAAGTTTTATCCCTATGATTATATTTGCCTGTTGTACTGTACAAGGTCAATGAACCTGAAGGTGTCATCATGTGTGGGTTTTCAACACCCACCTTGTTTCTTCCTAATACTAATACTTAGCCCAGCAATCAATACGCATCTCAACAGTATGATACATATTCATATATTTATAAAACTATCCTAATATGGCATTAAATGTGAAAGCTTGAACATTGTTTATTAACTCATTAATAATAATGAATTAGTATAATAGTTAATCTGGGTCTGACCCAAGATTAGTACATTATACTAGTACTTTTTAACCTGGTGGTGCAGTAATCAAATAATATTTGTAATAAAACAAATTCTAAGCAAGTTTGTAGAGGTTGTAGGCTAAAAAATTCATCCAATAGCCTAACTATGAAAAAAAAATTTTTGTGCGGGCACAGATTATGATCATGTCATAATTTGTTGCCAACTTTATCAACAACAATAAATATAAAAAATATACAGGCTGGCCAGAAAAGTGACGTCCAACATTTTTTTTTAGGTGCCTTGGGTTGAGAGGTATCTGAATCACCTCTATGTATGTTCTACGATTTATTTCGTAGTTTTCGAGTTACGATTTTTTAATGAATTTTTACAACCTGATCAGTTTTAGAAAGTAGGTTTCTTTGAATTTTTTTCTTGCAGCTAAATATCTATAAACTGTGCATTTATGCATACAATAAACAGCCTCATAACTTTAATGGAAGTTACTACAAAGTTGACCTAAAGTTGAGAATTTGTTAAGTGAGTTATCATTTAAATTTTCAATTTAAAATTAAAAATCTAAACTGATAATTTTTTAGTTTTTAAGTAGCTCCAGAGAATGCGCTAGACTCTAAGCATTGATAATAATATTCAAAAAGTTCTACTTCATAAGCTTCATAAATTATTTTTAAAAAAACGTAACTTGAAAACTACAAAAAATCGTAGAACATACATAGGGGTGATTCAGATAACTCTCAACAAGAGGCACCTAAAAAAAATTGTTGGACGTCACTTTTCTAGTCACCCTGTATATTACTCTCTTTCATAGTCCACCCCACATTGCATTCTATATTTACATAAGATAACATTTTGCACATGTTGTACAATATCAAACATTAGATATTTTATGTTAGTATAATATTCCTTTTTTTTAAGCTAGCTTTTGACCATGTCTCAGTCCGCGAAGATGACAGAATTGTTACATGATGAGAGTATCGTAAATCAATAGGCAACTGTGTATGTTTATGTCGATAAAATAAGTTGATACTTCTAAGTCCCGCGTCACGCGCGCGGACAGTGGCTTAAAATTCGCTTGTAAGTCATGGAATTCGGTGCACAAAACACAAGATTGTGTGGGCTCGAATTTTCAGCTTTAGAGACTTACATCATTATTGTCGGTATTCTGAGTATTTAACCTTGAAAATCTGACTTAATAATACTTAATCGTATCGTAGGTACCGACTGGACAATAATAATGTCGTCACAGAATCGACATCATCGCACCTAAATTAAATGTTTGCGTAAGCAAAATTAACATCTGAGTTATGTATGGGGCAATAGTATTTTTATATTCGTCTTCTAATACCTTAAGTTATTTTTTGACTGCAGACTGTAGGGCGCAATTTTTGGAACTGGGTCACTCGACTTCCCCTTTCTCTTTTAATTTTCGTTGATCACGCATTGCTCGTCGTAAATGTAAATCGGCCAAGGCCCCATGCGGGCATGTGGCCCCCGCGACGCGAAACGACGTCTCTGCCTGAAACGCGGGAATCGGGTATATTTGAATTATTTGAAGCAGCTGGCGTGGGATTAGCGTAGACCAGCTAACTAACAGCACGCGCGGGAACCGGATAGCGGCATGTTTACAAAAACATTCCGTGTGTCGTTGCGCAAGACCGCGCGTAGAGACGGTTCGGGTTTGCCTCGCTTGGATGTCATGGCTGCCAGTTTTCAATTTACTTGACCCTCCTTTTATGTATATGAGCTTTAGTTGGAAGGAAACAAAACTATTTACAATAAATGCTAATCGATTTATACATATATTATATAAAAAATATATTTTTAGATAAATTTAAATGTTTATAACGAAAACATTTGTTTAAAATTTTGGTTTAGTTGTAGTAGCCAATGACAATTAGTTTATATTTTTACAGCTTAGACAAAAAGACCAAGGACTGCACACAGGCAGAGAACTTGGCCCGACACTACGAGACCCGCTTCACAGAAGAAAGCAACAAGTACAACACTGCACTTGCTGATAAAAAGAAAGCTCAAGATGAAGCCAGAGTACGTATTAATTTTTTAACCTAGGCTATGAAAACAGACATGCATGTTAGATATAAATTATGTACATCATATTGTAATGTGGTACCATCGTTGTTTATAATGTGGTACCGTCGGTGTTTCTGATTTCTGTAACACAACACAAGTGCTTTGGCTACTTACTATAATCAGAGCAACGTATGTAGGGATAAAGGAAATGCTGGTTTTGGTTTTGGTGTTGCAAAACAACACACCAAGAACATCTGACTTTCTCCTGAACCTTCGTAAAACAATAGAAAAACTTCCGTCATCACATTCAAATCCGCATTCGTCTCTCCTCTCGCTCACTCCGTCTTCCTTCTCTCTCACACAACTTACGTTCCATTACACACATCCCACACTCGGCCATCCGACTTCCAGTCTGCCCTCAGACTAGGAAAACATATTAAATACATATTTACAAACAATCTTTAAGTAAACAAAACATCTTAACTACTTACTATAAAACTCAATCAACAAAACAAACCATCATTGACCAACAGCATATAATCACAAACAACAAAAATATTTCGCTCTTATAGAAAAAAATAAGTTCAAAAATAATATTAATATATTAAACAATGTCAACAACTCACAAGGTAGGCCAGGGATGCGGCCACATCTTCATATAATCGGCAGATACCGATGTCTTTAGAGGGCCTTCCACTGAAGTATCCATCTTTTTCACATCGTATCTATTCTTGCCTTTGACGCATACAACTTTGTATGGGCCAAGATGCTTAGGCTTCAGCTTTATCCCTACACCAAACTGCGTTCTCTTGATAGCTATGATATCACTGCACTGGTATTGAGTACTCTTCTTTCTGTGTTTATTATAATTTCTCATGTTGAATTTTTAATATTTGCTGCTTGCATTAACTCTTCTCTTTCTTTTACATAATGATTATATCTTCTATCTTCTTGCAATAGTAAGTTATAAATCTCGACATCTTCTTTCGTTGTCATCTTTGCTCCAACTAAAAGTTCGAATGGAGTATTATCTACGCTGCGTTGATAAGTACTATTCAGAGATCGTTGTAAACGACTGACGTGTCGATACCATAGAGTAGGATTTTCAATACATAACTTCGATAACACTGAAATTATTGTTCTGTGTACCTGTTCAACCTGTCCATTTTCTCTTGGAACACCGGTTGTAATCAAAACATGTTGAATTCCTTCTTCTTGACAAAATTCTTTAAACTCACTACTAGTAAAAGCTGTTCCTCTATCCGTTACAATCCTATTTGGATTACCAAAATGTTGCTGAAAAATCTTTAACTTTTCTAATGCTTCTTTGCTTGTTGTACTCTTCGTTGTAAAAATCCAGGTAAACTTAGTAAATCCATCGATTAAAGTGAGTATGCAGTTGTATTGCTTCTTCGTCTCCGTCATAGGTCCAATGTGATCCATGTGAATGGTATGAAATGCGTAGGTATTTGTTTGAGGTTGTTGCTCTTTGTCTTTTCCTTAATCGTCTCGTAGATGCGTAGTTTCTCCTTTAGTTGAGCATACGTAGTGACACCATATAACATCACCTTATAGATCTCATCATCCATGATGCCGTCGACTATATATTTTATCGCGACGTAATCTGGCTTCTGGCCGTGTTTGCCCAGCTCCTTCATTACAAACATGTAGTCAATACACTGTTCGTCATGTCGCTTTTTCCTGGCACTCATTATCTCGTGGATGGTCTTTGCGTCAACAGTGTCAGGGAACTCCTTGTTGATAGCTGCTTTCAGCTCCTCACAGGACTTAAGCGGTCGTTCTGTCTTCTGCCAAAGTGCAGCGGTACCTTTCAGCGACCTCAGCGCAATCAGCAACTGTTGTAAAGGCGACCAGCCGAAGATTTCGCCGTTGTCTTCTATTTCCTCGATCCATCTGGTGACGGAATAAGTCTTACCCTGCCCGTCGAATGCAGGTATAAGCTCAGCCGTCATGTGTAACATTCCGTCGTGCCGTTGGATCGTCGTGGTTGGAGAAACCTCCGCGTCTTCAAATTCTTCATGCCTGGTGCTCCTGCGTCGTCTAGTGTAAGGCATGATGAGCGATTACTGTAGCTTTCGTCGTCGTCGTCGAAGTAGTCGTTCAGCTTACAGCAACCCGAACAAGTCGTACCTTACCGTCGTAGTCGTTGTCGTCGTCTTCACCTCGTATCGAAGAAAAACCAATCCTTATCGGGATAAGGATTGGTTTAAGGCAAAAGTAGTCTTCCTACCGAAACCAGGCAAGGAAGACTACACGCACGCTAAATCTTTTAGGCCCATCAGTCTAACATCATTCCTTCTTAAAACTCTGGAAAGACTGGTAGATCGATACTTACGGGATGGAGCACTAAAAAGCAAACCACTTCATCCCCAACAACACGCTTACAGAAAAGGCAGATCAACAGAGTCGGCACTACACATGGTGGTACACAAAATAGAATCGACTATCACAAACAAATCCTCAACTGTAAGAAGATGCAAAGTGATTTAAAACGTCTGTGTGAATACTGTACTAATAATAAATTATTCGTAAATGTAGACAAATGTCATACCATAACATATACCAGAAAACCAAATCCTATCAACTTTAATTACACACTTTATGACAAGCATTTGAAAAGGGTCCAGGAAGTCAGAGATCTGGGAGTCCAATTAGATAGTGGATTATACTTTGATTCGCATATCAATATGATCACCTCAAAAGCATACAAACTGCTTGGCTTCGTTTTTCGACAAAGTATAGACTTGACAAACGTTAACACCCTAATTCTATTGTATAGCGCTTTTGTGAGATCTCAGTTAGAATATGCATCAGTAGTGTGGAATCCTCAATATTTAAAGTACATTGACCTTATTGAGCGCATTCAAAATAAATTCCTTAGACATTTAAGATATAGATTTAAGAATTTTAAATTAGATAAACTTCAATCTCTAGTAACCCGCAGAGAGCAAAGGGATCAAATATTTTTATACAAAATTGTTAATAATATAGTTGATAGTCCATATCTGCTAAGCAAATTATACTTTAAATGTACCAAATTTCGCACTCGACATAGGAGCACTTTCGATGTACCCATTTGTAGAACTAAGTACCGTAGAAATAGTTTTATTATAAGAGCTACAGACAAGTATAACTCGAAATTCTGTCACATAGACATTTTTAATGAGCGGTTGGTTCGGTTTCGTCATCTCCTGAGATCAATTTAACAGTATTGAGTCTTTTTTGGCCCACTGGATTTTAATCGATTAACTCAATTTATTTTATACTGCATATTCTCTGTTTTTTTTTTTTGTATTATGTCTCCATTTGGCATAGCTGTAATAATTAGCGTTGGAAACTTAAAATGCTAATGTAAGATCAAATTATTTTTAAGCTAAATGAAATATTGTAAAGCTGTTTGTTTCCTTGAATAAAGAATAAGAATAAGAACACTTGCCGCCTTCATAGACATAGAAGGGGCTTTTGACAAAACTATGCACAACAGCATCAACCACGCCCTACAAAAATCAAATGTTGAACCAATCATCAGAAACTGGATCACCGAGCTGATCAGCAAAAGGGCGGTCCAGATAGTGGTGAATACTACCACAAGGGCAAAGGTAGTCAGAGGATGCCCCCAGGGAGGCGTTCTATCGCCACTGTTATGGAACATAGTAGTGAACAGCCTCCTATGTAGATTAAATAGAAGAGGGTACACTACTATTGGTTATGCAGACGACCTAGCAATACTGATAAATGGGAACGCCGAAAATATGCTCTGCGCAATTATGCGGTCGGCCCTTCAGGTTGTAGAAAAATAGTGTGACGAACATCAGGTGTCAGTAAATCCGAAAAAGACAGAAATAATCCTTTTCACCAACAGTGGAAGTTACCAGAACTACAATTACCAAAATTATTTAACACCGAACTCTCGCTATCTACTCAAGTGAAATCTGGGCGTCATCCTTGATAACAAACTAAATTGGGCGAGTCACATTGAAGCTAAAACAAAGAAGGCATGTATAGCTTTTTCTCAATGTAGAAGACTAGCTGGTAAAAAATGGGGTCTCAATCCAAAAATTAAACTTTGGCTATATACATCAGTTATCAGACCTTCTCTAACCTACGGTTCGGTTGTATGGTGGCCCAGAACACAACTGACCATAGTGAAAGCAAAACTCCAAAGACTACAACGCTTCTCATGCATCCAGTGGTTGCTACAACCACTGGATGCATGAGAACCACCCCATCAGCCGCGCTCGAGTTCCTTTTAAATCTAAGACCCTTAGATCTCGTTATACAGGAGGAAGCACAGGCAGCTGCCTTGAGACTAAGAGCAAACGGACTATGGAAACAAAACATAGAAACAACACACTCAAAAGTTCTGCAGTCCTTAAGGAAATACCACTTCTTGAGGCGCCCATGGATAGAACACCGTGTCATCACACCTTCGATCGAAGATATAATATCAGATTCACGGAAGAATCAAAAGATAGCTCTGGCATAAATGAAGTGATGATATACACAGACGGCTCCAAAACTGCACACGGCACTGGAGCCGGCGTCTTCTCGAATGACCTAAACATAAGAATATCAACTACCCTAGACAAGTTGGACACAATCTTCCAAGCGGAATGCATTGGTATCACCAAAGCGGCACAGGCGGTTGCAGCCAGAGATGTCCGAGAGCTTAACATCAAAATTATCTCAGACAATGCATCCGTGCTTCAAGCCCTACAAAACAATATAATAACTTCGGTCCTCATACTGGAATGCCACAACGCACTCCAATCCATTGCGAAAGCGAACAGAGTAACTCTGCAGTGGATTAAAGGACACAGTGACTCACTGGGTAATGACGCAGCAGACGAACTGGCAAAACGCGGATCGAAGGCAGTAGTTTACGGACCGGAACCACTACTGCCCTTACCTCAAGCCCAAATTAAAACATGGTTGCGCGAAAGAACTAGAGAAACGCATTTAACAGAATGGAGAAACAGTGAAGGATGCAGGCAGGCAAACAAAAAATGCAGTTTCGGTAGCATCAAATAAGCTTACCTGCAACCTCATCAGACTAAAAAAGGACAAAATCCGCAAGGTTATAGGAGTTATAACCGGTCACTGTCGTCTTTATTTAACATAGGTGTGACTGACAGCCCCACATGCAGAGGATGCATGGAGGCAGAAGAAACGCCACACACAGCACGTGCTTATGGAATGTAGGAGCGTGGCAGATCAACGGCATCAAATCCTCCAATCGCCAGGATCTCTCCCGGAAGCCTGCAAAAATCTGAAAAGATTGCTGACCTTCTGGGATGATCTAGGATGGTTGGAGTAAGAAGGAAAAGGTAGCACGCACAATGGCCCAATCAGGAGGCTAAGTGCGGAAACAGCCCAGACAAACTAACTAACTAACTAAGGATTGGTTTTTCTTCGATACGAGATCTATACGATCGACGAGCTCCCAAAATTTGTAGGGATAAAGGAAATGCTGGTTTTAAACGATACTTGGTTTATTTAAGCTTTGCAGACCAACACACCAAGAACATCTGACTTTTACCTGAACCTACGTAAAACAATAGAAAAACGTCCGTCATCACATTCAAATCCGCATTCGTCTTTCCTCTCGCTCACTCCGTCTTCCTTCTGTCTCACACAACTTACGTTTCATTACACACATCCCACATGTATGTGATGCTGTCCAATATATTTTCATTTTATTTATTTAAATTAAAATAGGTACTACTAATAGAAATCTTGTAAGAATTCGCCACTGAATGTTTACCTGACAACGCGACAAAAATGCATTTATCAGTAGGTATGTATGTTTGTTCCCTAGTGGCGCTCTAGTTTGCTATAAATAATAGTCAATTCTGTTCATTCTCAAAGGACCTGGCCAAAGAACTGGAGAAACTACGCAAAGTTTACGCCGATACGCGTAAGACATTGGAAGAGGAGATGCTGTGCCGCATCGACATGGAGAACACCGTGCAGAGCCTCCGGGAGGAGCTCTCCTTCAAGGACCAGGTGTTCCAGCAGGAGCTACAAGAGACCCGCACCCGCCGTCAAGTCGAAATCTCCGAGATTGGTAAGTGAATTTGTGATATTTTCAGAACATACCTTAAATAATGTATTATTATCTACATGGAATGAGTGATATGTTTTAGAAGACCAATTTATGTATATGTACCATGTTTTATTGCAAATAAAGAATTATTTATTTATATAAGGTAACTATATTATGTAGGTACCGGTGCAACGCCAATTTTATAGATACACCAAGCAAACATCTCCAAGGTTTTTTTTTTTCGCAGGCATGCAAGTTGCTTGATAGTATTCTGTCCAAAGTATTTATTTCCTGTGTTATTTTAATCAAATCAAATCATTGTCATTGTGAAAATGTTTATAATATTTAGGCCATTACATGCTCCTTCCTTTGTATTTTAATCGGTTTCGGGACCTCTGCATGTACAAAATATAGATGTTTATGCATGATTATAGCTACTTTCCATCAGGTAAATCGGACGCGAGTTTTTATAATCTTATTAATATTACAAATGTAAAAGTTTGGTGGTTTGTAACTCAATCAGTAAGCTTTTAGCTGAAAGGCACACATGTAGATAAATTATGATTATGATAGACCTAGATATTTGTACTTATCCCGTTGTTGTGTTCTAGTGATATGATTATTTTGACTTGACAACTTCGTCGCTAACGCAGACTAAGTTGTAGGCAAAAGCTAGTCTTACATAAAATCGCGCAGCTAAAGCAGGTTTATCAGATTTTGCTGTTTGTATTTCTACTACACAATTTAGTCAAAACGCCGTAAGCCGTTTGTGCGAAATGGCATTTTGTAAACTGTTAAGCTAAATGTTCAACGCCATACACAAAGTCTATTTACGTATTGATATCAAAACTGATTGCAATGATAAGGTAACTGAAAGTCGGCGATACGATGTACAATACAATCTATACCAAGAAAGAGCAGGCGTGCATTTAATGATACAAATAACTTCATAATACACTCTTATATACTAAAGTATAATGTAGATAATAATATACTACTATTCTGAAGTCCACACAAATTTTGGTACATTATTCACAATACGTTAGATTTCAACTAGAATTTATTTTCATATTAAACCTTTATACAGGCGTGCCTTGAATTCACCTTGAATAAGTCTCAATGTTAAGGATCGTTACGCGGAATAAAACATGTGACGACTTACTTGGCAGAATTAATGCAGTAGTTCACCTTCTCCATTTCCCACAAGGTGCTTTGATTAGACTACTTATTCACTTCTATGTTTATGTTTAATGACGAGGATTTATACAAACTATCGCCCCCATTAAGTTTCTTATTTCTAGCTTTTGTAGTTTTACCTCGGCGTTGATGAGCTAATCTGAAAATATTTATTTATAAACGCAAATTTATTTTAAAATAGTGTTTAATGTTTACTTTGAACTGCTTGATAGATTTTGGTTGGATGGATGTTCGATAGTCGTAATTATTATGGTGGAATGAAACACACACGACGACTTAAATGGCGATTTTGTTACGTGGTGTCAAAGTGGTGTCTTCTCTGTTTAACACACTAGTCAACGACCAGGCTGTGTCTGTCCTCAAGATGTTTTTCTTCATCGTTAGTCACAGCTTTCTTTGAAATACCTTTATTTCGACGACCTCCGTAGCCAAGAGGCGAGCATACCGGACTTGGTGTCGCTATCTCTGAGGTCCCGGGTTCGATTCCCGGTCGGTCAATGTAGAAAAATCACTTTTCTATAGTCTCTGGTCTGGGTGTTGTGGTACCGTCGTTGCTTCTGATTTCTGTAACACAAGTGCTTAGGCTACTTACTATAGGATCAGAGCAATGTATGTGATGGCTAATAATTATTTATGCCACTGTGTAAACGCCGGGGATCAAACGAAAGAAAAAAACGTTATTACTAATATTGTATGGTTGGGCCATACCATATCAGTAATAACGTTTTTTTTCTTCAGTCTCTACCTTTCACATCATCATAGGTTTTGTACATAGCTTTAAATTCTTAATTGCAAACATGCAAACTCATTCGTAATTAACGTATAAACCGTATCATTTTTAGGGATGCTTTATATGTATTTTACATTAATGTAATTGATGATTAATTTACAAATTGCATTAATAATAATGTCAGGTTAAATGAGGAAAACTGACTTAATATTCAGTGCAGCTCTAACTGCAAGGTTTGCAAAATTGATATTATTATTAAGTAAGTAAGCAAGTACTATTATTTAAAACATTCGAAATTAGGGTTTGAATGCTGTATAATTTTATGTTACATTAAACTATTTAAACGATTGTTTTAATTACTTCGCGTTTGTCTGAGCTGATGATTCATAAAGTGGTTGTGATCAATTAATTACACATAAATTATGGTAATTGACAAACTCAGTTAGATATTAATCATCATAAAGTATTTAAAAAAAACTATTAAACATCATGCAACAATCGAGTTTAGTACTTGTGTAATTTCACAACCTATTGCAATAGATAAAAATACAAAAATGGTGTCATTGAAAATCCTTACTGGAACAATAAATTTTTAGTTTCAGTTTCTTAATTTTATAACTTGTAGATGATTCACTATCTCTAAAAGCCCGATTCTGTTTTTTGCTTCTTTAATTTACTTAATTACGTGAGGCGTTTATATATCAAGTTTTTTTTTCCGTAAGTAACAGTTAATTAGTGTTATATTCGATTTTCTCACTGTTGTTTTAGAGTATGTACTTGTAGTTTAAACATCTATACAAATAGATAAAATAAAAACAGGTTGTTTAAAGTCTCAATAACAGGTTCTTACGAAATTTATATGAAAGTTTAATACTTTAACAAAAACAATAATTTTTGTCTGTCTATGTGTTTGTATCGGCAAATCTCAACGGCTGAGCCGATTTGAGGGAACCTTCACTGACATATAACTGATGTTTTTATAGGAAGTAACTTAGGCTACTTAAATTTCAGAAAAAGAATTAGCTTACAATCCAAAAAATTAAAGCCCATGATTAAAATGAATTTGCAATTCCACGCGAACGAAGTCGCAGGCAACAGCTAGTCATAAATAAAAATATAAGTAAAAAATATTTTTTAAATAAATTCAATGCAATGAAGCATCTGCACAGATTAATGTCCCAGTATCCGTTGGGAGTCAACTTAGGACAAGTGATCCAGTTGGGTAGATCCAAGGTCGAAGTCGAAGGTTGAGGTCACTCGTCGAATCCAACTCGGCTAGGCACCGTTCGGGAAATTACATAACGTCTTCTCGTCCAATATACCTGTGTCTACAACAACAATAAGACGAAAGTCTACAACAAGTGTGTTACCAGTTATGACATATGGAACTGAAACGTTGCCTCTCACTGTGGGCCTCATAAGACAGCTCAAGGTCGCACAGCGTTCTATGGAAAGGGCTAAGCTCGTTGTTTCCTTCCGAGATCGAATCAGAAATGAGGAGATCCGTAAACGAACAAAAGTCGCTGACATAGCCCAACGGATTAGCAAGTTGAAGTGGCAGTGGGCGGGGCACATAGCACGTATGGGGCAGAAAGGTTCTAGATTGGAGGCTGCGTACCGGCTAGTGCAGCGTAGGACGTCCACTCACAAGGTGGTCAGACGACCTGGTAAGGGTCGCAGTAAGACACTGGATGCAGGCCGCTTCCAACCGGCCAATCTGGAAGTCAATGAAGGAGGCCTATGTTCAGCAGTGGATGTCCTATGGCTGAAATTATGATGATGATGATAAGGACAGATTAACGTATTTACGCTAAAAAACTCACGAGGGGTTAGGGTGGGGGGTTCGAAAAGACGCCTAAATAGCCTCACGTAATTAGTGGACGCCCCTAATAACGAAATACAAAGAAAATTTTAAAACTATTTATATGACATTGCAATGATTTCACAGATCCACCGTGTAGCATTTAGAGTAATATGAAGTGAGAGTAATAAATAATAATATATTGATCTTTCCAGATGGTCGCCTGGCCCAGCAGTATGAGGCCAAGTTGCAGCAGAGCCTGCAAGAGCTCCGCGAACAGCAGGAGGCCAACATCAAGGCCAACCGCGACGAAATTGAATCGCTCTATGAGAACAAGGTAAACAATACTAAACTTAATGCGTCGTTAATGCCAAGTGTCAAGGGCTTGCGGGGCGTGGCTTAGTACATGTGTGAAATTGTGTCTTTTCTTGTGGCTGTAGATTATTTGGATAGTAATAATGATTAGTACATATTCTTCGGTTACATTCGACCCCATATCTACATTAGTTTTTCGTAGTGCAATAATAAAGTCGATACTTATTTTTCTTTTTATATACAAGTTTATAGAAGTCAACCTTATAGGATTTTTTTAACAGATTTTTTTTAAAAATGAAAAGAATTTTATTGATGTCTTTTAAGATTACAATTATCAACATCAATAGAAGCATAATTTGTATTTTAATGGACGGTTATATGTAACTAAATATACAATAAAATATACATCCTCGTCTTAGTGATCCTATCATCATACAAACATTTGCCACTTAAGAGATTTCAAACCGCCGCGACTGCTGGTTTCTTATTCCGGGACGCGGATCACTAGACCAGAATTGCGTTAGCATCGACGCAAACAATAATCCTTTGTTGTTACAATAAAATCATAACTGCATCTAGACTCACATGAGGCTCCTATACACGTTCCAGTATAACTTTACCCTACCACTGCGTGAGGATAATTATGTAGGCTATAGTGATGGCGAAGCAGCGCAAGAAATGCATTTACCATGTCTGCCTTCTCCTGTATTCATACATTTTGCGACTGCCAAAACAAAACAAGAAGTTTGTATGTTTTTAGAGTTGCTGTGCATAAAAGGATAACTGTTTTTTTTAGTGCAATATAACTTCTAATTAGTGAATGAGCCGATTTGAAGTGTGTGACATTTGGTACCTAAAAACTAAATATAAACTAATTCGATTGTAATTGTTATCCTGATGGTTTTTTGTTGTTCAGATGAAGAACCTGCAAGCGGCGGCAAACCGCAACAGCTCGGCCGCCACTGTAGCCGTGGAGGAACTGCGCACCATGCGCACGCGCATCGACAGCCTTAACTCCACGCTCAACGATCTAGAGAACAAGAACGCCGCGCTCAGCGTGAGTATACAAGCATACTTCTACTTTCCTACAGTTTAATAAATTACTATTTGTATCCATTGGTTAAAAATTGGTTTGGTTAAAAACCCTTGGCGCAAAAAGAGGGCTATTATAAGTTTGACGTCTGTCTGTGTGTCAGTCTGTTCTAATTTTCAAACTGATAGATAGATTTGGAAGTGGTTATTAATCCCACCATGCCTAAATTGTAGAATTGATCCTCACAATCGAATTTATTTTTAAGGTTTTTTTTGTGGTGGTTTTATAAATATCTAAGAGTTCTAACTGGTGATATTCTAAAAATTTTAACATCTATTAAGTTAGATTCACAGGGACAAAGTAGACAAAGAAAAGAAAGATTAAGTTTGTTATGGTGTCGACTTTAAATTACTTTCAGAACGAATACTATTAATTTCTTCTTTAAAGGTCTTTGTCTATTTATCACGTATATTACGGTGCGATCGTACACATCGGCCGAAATAATATAAAACGCATCTCCGAAAAGTGCTGCGTTGCTTCCTACACTCATGTCAGCCTGTTGCAGTACACTGCTGGACGTAAGCCTCCTCCAAACAGCGCCAAAAAACACGATCTCCCGCTGTTTTCATCCAGCCACTCCCAGCCATCTTCCTAAGATCGTTGGTCTATCGAGCTGTGGGGCATCCTACACTACGTTTGCTTAGATGTAGTCTCTACTCGAGAACCCTTTTACCCCACCTTTCATCGGTTCTGCGACAGATGTGGCGGGCACATTGCTATATCATCATTTCAGCGACAGGACGTCCATTGCTAAACAGAGGCCTCCTCCAGTGATTTCTAGATTAGCCGGTTGGAAGCCACTTTAGCTTGCTACATTTTTAGACTGTCCATTACTTTGGTCTTCTACCGGATGACGTCGTTTCAGATTTCCCAAGCATCGTTTTTTGCAGCACCTTTCCATAGCTCGATGATTGACTCGAAGTCGGTGGGCCAGCTTTACTGGCTTGCTATACTCTATTACCATAATAAGGATGACGACTGGTTAAAGAAAATGAAATTATATTAAGTCGGTCAGTTAGATTATGAAAAAATAATGGATTCCTGTTTTTTTTTTTTCAATCAACCAAAAAATTACGAAGAAAAAGCGCGTCAAAGTTCGGGAGTATATGGCTCGTGACGTCACTTCTAAGTAAAAAATGTACTTAGGCGTGACGTCATGCGACATTTCAAATCAATCAACATCATCATCTTTCAGCCATAGGACGACCACTGCTGGACATAGGCCTCAACTTACTTTCATTGGGAGGGATGGCCAATACTCGCCACGTTTGGTGAGCGATTTTGCACGCAGACGCTGCTTCCCGTCTCGTGCTTCAGGAATTAGTCATCTCTTACGACACGCCTTCTGTTGGCGGTGGGGAAGTGTGTGTGAATTACTAACACGCGCCGTTTCGGCACTTGTTCAACTAACTAAGATTTATGTATTTCAAGATCAATTTAAGATATATGTACAAACAAATGAATTGTAAATTAAGTAAGTTAAGTTGTAAATACGTAAGTGTATTCTTTACAGCCGTTCTCACACGGCACATCAATATTTAAATTAATATATCTATGTAATATTTTGATTAAGTGAAAAAAAATTAAGTGTCTTACCTTATAATACTTTTTGATAATCTACCTGATAAACGTTAAAAAAAGTAATTCAAATTCAAATTTAAATTCGTTTATTGCCAATTAAGTGTACAACTGAGATCTTAAAAATGCATAATGTAACTTAAAAGTCATTATTGTTTCGTAAAGTGATTATCCCAATTTTGAAATTTGATTTTGATTCGCACAGAACCGGTGCCGCGAGCTGGAGCGGCAGCTGGAGTCGGAGCGCGCGCGGCACGCCGAGGACCTGGCGGCGCTGGAGCAGGAGCTGGCGCGGCTGCGCGACGAGATGGCGGCCCAGCTGCGCGAGTACGCCACGCTCATGGACATCAAGATCTCGCTCGACCACGAGATCGCCACCTACCGCACGCTGCTGGAGGGCGAGGAGGACAGGTCGGTGCCTACCGCTTCCTACCGCTACCCCCCGCTACCCCCCGCTACCTCCCGCTACCTCTGCACATCGAACATTAAAAGGGCATGTCTCTTGCTCAAGGTGATCGGCTCTAGCATCGAGCAAATACCCTATAGATCAGCAATACGAACCGTCTTTCTCCGAAACTAGAAAGTGATTTTTCACTTACATTTAGTATGAAATTACAACTCCTGATAACTCTCGCCTATACAAAAAAGTACAGATACAGATGAAAAAATGGCGGAATTTTTTTTCGAACAAATCTTATGACATTTCTACTCTATACGGTATGTGCTCTATCGGCTCCAGTCAGCGTCTCAGACGGCCGCGCAGTTTCAAGAATGAAACAATTTCAGTTGCAACAAATCCATCTTTGATTTTAAAAACTTCACATTGATTCATTGAATAATTGTGTGCACAGACTGAACCTGACCTCCCAATCCCCGGGTCGCGAGTCCCGCGCGTCGGCCGGCGGGTCGGGAGCGGGCGCGGGCCGCGGCACGCCGGGCCGGCGCGCCACCCCGCTGCGCGCCGCGCGCAAGCGCACGCTGCTGGACGAGAGCGAGGAGCGCAGCCTGCACGACTTCAGCGTCACCTCCAGCGCCAAGGGGGACCTCGAGGTGGCCGAGGCCTGCCCCGACGGCACCTTCGTCAAGATACGGAACAAGGGGAAGAAGGTAACCGACGCCACCCCCTTACTTTACTTCATGTATTTATGCTAAGTTTTTATAGAAAAATAAATTTATCTTACTTTGCATTCATTATCATTTCAGCCGTAGGACGTCTACCGCTGAACATAATAGTGATAGTTGCCGGCGAATTTTTCGGTCTGAGACTTAAGAACCAGTCAGGTGACCGGTAGTCCCCGTCGATATCCCCGAACCTAGCCCTTTTATCTTCCTTCGATAAACCCAATTAATTTGTATTAATTATTAGCATTAGCTGCAATAGTTCCTGTATAAGGGCTGGGTATTATCTCTGATTAGGTACTACTGAACAGAATTTTTTAAACTATTGTATAGTGTGTACGAAAAATAGGACACTTCTTTTGACGGTGTTATCAGGCGCTGGTATACAATTTATTCTGGAAGCACATCGCAATCATTTGAAGTTCCTCGTACATTATCAATGAGGTAGCGCGTTAGTTATGGAGCATTTGATTATATAATCACGATCCGCTGACGTGAGTTTCTATACTTTTGTACACCCTGTTTATCATTATCTTCATTGTGTAACGAACAAAATAATGCAAGTGACCAAAACTTGACGTCAACACTGCTGCACACACATACAAAAAAGATATATTTCTAAATAGTTTCCTTTGGAAAATTCGTTCCACCGTTTCAAACATTGCAATTCACTGTCCCTAGGAACAAAGCCTCGGCGGCTACCAGATCCTGCGCAAGGCGGGCGAGCAGGAGACCGTGTTCAAGTTCCACCGCACCGTGAAGCTGGAGCCGGGCGCCGTGGCCACCGTGTGGTCCGCCGACGTGGGCGCCGACCACGACCCGCCGCGCGACATCGTCATGAAGGGCCAGAAGTGGTTCGTGGCCGACACCTTCACCACGGCTCTGCTCAACACCGATCAGGAGGTACAGATTATCATATCTTTTTATCTCATTTCAGGTTCAAGGACCGAAAAGGTTACCCGGACTTTTTATCCGTTTAATTCTAACGATTCGGCTGGAAACCCGACATTTACGGAAAACCCTTAAATACGGGTAAACCCAATCGTTTAAAAACCGGTTGCGGTATAAAGTGCATCATCATCTTCATTCAAC
Source organism: Anania hortulata (assembly GCA_963576865.1). Taxonomy (NCBI): domain Eukaryota; kingdom Metazoa; phylum Arthropoda; class Insecta; order Lepidoptera; family Crambidae; genus Anania; species Anania hortulata. Next base: position 7,928,803 of record OY756389.1, read on the forward strand.
CATAGTACGTCCACTGCTAAACATGGCCCCCATTGACTTCCAGATTAGCCGGTTGAAAGTTTCCTGCAATCTACTACTATTTCTATCTCGTTCTTTCCGATTAATCAGCTATATTATACGGGCTACCCTAAATACGGCTTAAGCGGAACACCGGGTTAGTCGTTTAAGCGATTAACCCCTTAAACCCGTTTTTTCAGTCCTTGTTCGTGTTATAAATATCTACTGCTGAACAGAGCACACATTCATCTCCAGTGGAGATTGATCAGTAGCAGCCTGCATCTAACGACTTTGCTACCTTCATTAGGTCGTCCATCCATTGAGCTAACGCTGATTTTACACTGCATCTTCTGCTCCAAATCCTCTGCTTATTTGCCAAAATGTGGTCTGTGTCGAACTAAATCACACGCGCTCGAAGTCACGGAAGCTAGTGTAATAATCATCTGTCTGTTAAGCTTTCACGTTTCACCTATTTTGAGGTAGAAAGCTTTTGTAGAAACTCCATTTTCAGTCGCATAACGAACTATAATTACAGTTTTGGGTTTACGAGAATACCGTTTTAAATAGTAATGTTATTGAGAGCGGATCGACAGATTGCGACTATTGTTATTTGTTAAATTACGGGAATTGGGCCTATGACATATAGCCGCGGCCTAGTGTAAAATATTTATCTCCGTCTTATTAAAGTATATTATCTCCTCGTAATTCGGTCATTTGTCGCAGGAGGTGGCGGTGTCGGAGCGGCAGCGGCGGCAGGTCAGCACCAGCGCGCAGCGGCACCGCGAGCTCGCGCACAAGTACCCGCGCCGCGAACAGGTAACTACTATGTACAGTACTACAGGTACATACTGCGGGACGGGACGGGACGGGTAGCTTCTCTCCACCGAGCATATACCCTATAAGGAGAGCAGCAATACGAACCATCTTTTTTCGAAACTATAGTCTTTTCAAGATAAGAAGATACTGATAACACTTGGCATTTTCCATTACACCCATAGTATAGGTGATGATGATTGATTGATGAATGATTTAACAAATAAATTAATAGGATTTCCTTCAAATACTTGATGCGTAAAACGGATCGTTTACTTATAGGGATTGACAATACATAATCGGAACTAAATCGATGAATCGGTTCGGTCATCTTGTGAAAACCCATGCGTTGACTTCAGTAGTACGAGAGCGTGTGCCTTGTATGCGATTTGTGTTATCGTGTTTTTTCGCAAAGTTCCTATTTTGACTTTTGTTACTGTCTTTTGTTAAAGTTTTCGTTATTGTTTTGCTTTTATTTGGTAAAATGCCAAAAAAAGGAAAAAAGACTTGTCAAAAAGCTGTATTCGCTATGTGCAAAGTGGGTGGTGGAGGACGTCAAATCGATCGCAGCACGCTATTTGGCAGAAATGTGAAATAACTCTGGACTGTCATGTGTCAAATTGTGACTGTCATGTGTCAAATTGCTATATTTCCATAGAATTCCATACTAACGAAATTAAATATTTTAAAATAAAAACGTTAAAATTCTCGATATGGATCACAGTACGTGTTGTGTTATAAAGTGTAGAAACAATGGGAAAAACAGTTCGTTCATGTATTATTCGTTTTCAACATCAAGATAGAAGATAGAGCATTAAAATAAATTTATTGCTAATGTAAAAAGGAAAAAGTTTGTAGGGGGTTTATGTCACAGACGTTTATCTTATGATTACAGCTCTTCTTAAGTAGCTTTGTTCGTTGGTTCTAAGCTCTTTAACGTCTGCTGTGCTGATACTAATTCTTTACCTTTTTGCACCAGTTTGAGGTTAGAAAGTTATATCATGTTGTATCGATTCAAATCCCGTACGTATTATAACATTTATATTTTAGTTCAAGTAAGAAAATCACTTATTATAATATGCACAAACTTTTTAGATATTTTCATCTAATTTCGAAGAAAAACCTTCCGAAAATCATTCTCAAACCATCCAGTTGCCATAATTTGAGAGATCTTAGTCCACAATAATTGTGGTCACTAGGGGCGCTGTCATCGCGCACACAGCGAATACGGCACTCTGGCAGTAGAACATTGCAGTATATCTCTCATTTTAAATAAGTTCATTTGAATAAAAATCGATTATACTTTCTTTATAAACTTTCTCGATTTTCAAAAAGAATCGGTTGGATTTCGTTAGGGCACATCACTATTTGTGTCAACAGGGAAATCACGTGATGTGTCATAAGTTTCTTCTTATCTTGAGAAGGGTATAGTAAGTGACTTTCCCTTACATTTAGTATGAAATGGCAACTCATCTCAACACTCGCCCATACAAAAACAGTATACAGATTAAAAAGTGGCGGAACATTTGCACGTTGTAAACTTATTGTTCATACCGCACCTTTTCCAAACCTATGATCATAATTTTCAGTTAGGCGAGATCCGAGAGGGCGACGAAAACTGCCGCATCATGTAACTCCCTCGGTGCCTACGCTTCGCCTGGAGCCAGCCTTTGTGCCCTGTGGGCAAACCCCTTACTCTTCACGCGCTAATTTCTTTAGAATGACAGATGAATATACTATATAGTTTCAAATCACTAAAATATGTACGTATCCAGTTCGAATTGAATTGTATAGTCATTATTTTGTGTTTAATTATTATTTTTAAGGTTTTTAGGTAACTATGACTAAATGAATTGAAGTACGTAGTTAAAATAACTTTGCATACGCTTACCGATAAAGCACGTGCATAACAGAAAAAACTACCTGTAAAATGTATCAGTGATGGTTGTGAAACTACCGTCTGCCGTGCTAAAGAAATGAAGTTTTCACGCCGTAGATGGCCTTTCCTACATGTAAGTCAACGTACTTTGAACATAGTACAAATTCTTGTTCACGCTAAAGTGGGTAAGTATAAAAATAGAAATGTTTTGTTATTTTAAAACCCCACCCACACAATGCACTAGTTAATAAGTAATTTTATATCCGTAATATTATAATTTAAATACCCATCAGATAACAGATAATTTAAAGTAGATAAGATCTACTAATATAATCGTAATCTTAGTGACACGACTAGAGAAGATCATTGTATTAGATTTAAGCTACAGCTGACAGTATCAAACTGGCGTAAAATTTAGTATAGGTCCCACAGATTTCATTGTATTGATTACATTTTTGAAACATAAACAGGTGCAAGTCTCAAATAAAGGGCTCTCATATTGTAAGAAAAAGAAACAGCATTTATACAAATTGTTTACCTGAATAATGTAATGATGATACTTTGTCAAAAAAATTAATTATAGTTTTAAGTTTTTTTTTTTCTTAGAAATAATTCACTTGGTGTGTTTCTTTTTGTTTGTCAAGTAATCACAAAGAGGATTAAATCTGATTCATCTAACAACGATGTCATATTGTACGGTTACTAATAATAAATCATGAGACCTTTTTAATTTGGACTCGGTTTATATCTTCCAAGTGTAAAATAAATATCTATTATTACAGAATAAAATTATATTTAGGGTTAACTTTGGCTTTTAATTTTTCCCTGTAATAACCACACTCAAATTACTAACACTATAAATAAAAAATAATATCAACAGAGTCAATGCAACGAAAACATTCAAAATGATGCTGGCACCGACTCCAAAAGTAACTGATAGGGTGGTACTGTGTTATATTATTTTTAGTTTTTTTAAGTCTGTTTTTTTTATTTCATAAAATATACTTATTTCATCTATTTTTGTGAAATCTTCATCAAAACATAATAATAAGAATGCAAACAAAAGCTGAGCTGAGCACCTTTTTCAACCCTTAGGGGTGTTTTTTTTTTGCAAATTTTTATATTTTTGAAGTACATATAAGATATTTCACAGTTCACATTTATCGGAGATATTGGGTAACTGATACAAAATCAGTTGTTGTAGTATGGAGTTCATGCAATGTTGGTAGATCTCATCATCAGAACTTGACCAAATTTATATGGTAACTGTTGTGAACGTAGAAAGGAGAGGAAATAAAAGTCTGTATTCCTTAACCTGTTTTACTCCTTACGTCACAATAATAACTTCAAACAAACGTAAAACAAAACGTATCAAAAATAGATAAAAAAGGTATAAAAAACATAGATAATATCAAAGAGGTCGATCCAGCCATCGGTACCCAACAGTAACATTCCGAAATAATAATGACTGAACAAAAAAGTATCATCGTAACATTGATTTATATAGTAAAGAAGATAAATCACTGTTTACCATACATGACACACTAACGCCATCTATTAGAACTACCCAAAACTGTGCCTACCCTAACTCGTACATAACCGACCCTAAATCGTAAACGATTAAACAGCAACTCACCATGCGTTGCTTTCTATTATGCCAAACCATTGAGATTATGGAAACAAATTTCTAAAACAATGTAATTTATATGTTTCTTATCATATTTTCGACTTCCCTGACATATTAAATATCGTAAGTACTTTTTATTAGTTGTGCTTTTGTCGTAGTGAACACGACAAATATTATCATTTTCCTAATTTTAACGTACCTTCGCTCTCGACGACAGCCGACAGCCGACTACGTCACTACCTTACGAAGTAATAAATATAAGTCAATGCATCGTAATTGGTCTACGTGGTAACGAATGATCGATAAACATACCTAGATAAAAAAGATACGGATGAATTGAGAACCTCCCCTTTTTTGAGGTCAATAATGTCTTTCACTAGTTCGACAATAAAGTTCGATTTATAGTGACACAAAATTTCAGGTGTTTTTATATACTTTCTAAAAATCGAAATGCAATACTGGTACAAATCGTTTTGGAAAAAAAAAACTTGATCAGTGGGTATGGCGGCCATTTAGAAACTTCGGAAAAGTATGGCATGGTAATTTTCGTGAATGGCTACTCGACGATGATTAGCTGTGCAAAAAATAGCCTGATACAAATGATTGAATTGTATTTTTTTATTTAATGTGTTCTCGTCGGTATGGCGGGCTGTAAGTCGCACCGGAGAAGTATGGCGTTACGCTATACCGGCTACTCCTCTATCAACTATCGGAATTCGGAAAAAACAAGAATTTTTGTGTTACAAATCGTTCGACACTCGTAATTTATCCGAGATGTTCGATTAACGCCCACACGACTGGGCCGCCGGTACTAGCGCTATGACCATCATTTTCCTTTTCGTCATCACGTCATTGACCCCCGAAGGGTCACCATACATACTTGTTACAAATGACTAGAAATTTTGTGTCACCATCTCACTCACTACGCAAAATGCCAGGACACGCGTTATTATCAGATTTCGCAGAATGTCAATAACGCAAAAAGTCGGAAAAATACCATAGAAAACGCTACGTAGTCGTAAACTATGAGATATTCAGATAGACAGAAAAAGTCAGAAAGGGAGTATTGGAATTATAGTCAGAAACGCGGAATAAAAAGCCAGAAACGCAAAATGTCGTTGGGCAAAAATCATAAATTCGGACAACCAGTAGACTAAAACTAACGATTAGATAAATAGCGTATTCTAAGTCTATGGGTTACATTCGGTTTATAAGCACAGGTTTTCCGTTAGTTTAGTTGTCTACAGGGTGTACCAGCGGGCGCCAGGTGATAGAGGACACTAATACCTATCGATTGGAACCGCATTTAAGTTCAACGAAAATGAACGATTCGCGAGATATTTAGTTTAGAATTAGACATGATAGCGCATGGTGCTAGTCACATTTTTTAAAACTAAAATAGTCCAATAATGTACCTTTCTGAATACAATATCATTTAAACGTTAGCATAAACAATTTGGGAAAAAAAGTCTCCATTCGAGAACCCGTTTACTCCACCTTTCATTAGTTCTGTGACAGATGTGGCCGGCCCACTGCCACTTTAGCACTTGCTACATTTTTGGTCTATATCCATTGCTACTACCGAATATTATCCTCGTTTCGGACTTTCTACCTTCCCATAGTTCGCTGAGTGACGTGAAGTCGATGGGCCAGCTTTACTGTCATGTTCCACATTTCGGCTCCGTAGGTCATGACTCATTTCTACCAGGACATTATAGCCATGTTTGCAGTGCTAGAATTATAGTAAGTATAGTTAAAACTTAAGTTTTACCAGAACAGGAAATTTCGGGTATTCTATTCTAGGCAACCAACCACAGTAACACTGTAAAAATCAAAAAAATTACATATTTCGACTTGGGGACATCACTAATATAGTTCAAGTTCTGATACTAAGTCCTACAGCGCCAAAATGGCGATAATCAAATATAATTTGACAACTGTCAGTCTATTGATTTTATGTCTGTGTTCATCGCCATCTAAAAAAGATCATACTGACATTGACATCTGTCAACTGACATACAGAGTTACCAGCTTATTAAAAAATCCTTAAGCTTATGAAGTTTGGTGGCAGTAGTGCACCCATCAAGCACATACCCAAAGAGCAGAACTATCTTTATTCAAAACTTCTAAGTGATTTTTCACTTACATTTAGTATGAAATGACAAGTCCTGTCAATTCACGCCCATACAAAAAAGTACAAATACAAATTAAAAAATGGCGGAAAATTTTGTCGAACAAATAATATGACGTCGGTGATCAGCAAGGCGACTCCTTAGGTCCAGCCCTTTTCAGTTTGGGCATTCACCCTGTCATTTCAAACCTAAATTCTAAACTAAATATCTGGTATGGAAAAATCCGCAGTATTTGGCTAATATCGTTACCACCCTCACCCTCGTTACAACAAGCCTTGAAAACATTCTTAATTTAAAGCTCAATAATGTTTCTTGGTCGCAAGCAACCTATTTGCTTTGGTGGTATCGGCATTCGCCAAATTTCAAGCGTCACCCTTCCCGCCTTTCTCTCTTCCTTACACAGCACTGCTAATCTATCCAAGATAATCTTTAACCATCCCCGTCATCCTTCTGAGGTTAGAGAGGCGCAGAAGCTTGGCGAGGTCTCTTTCCTAATGAAAATTTCCCAAAGGAACGTAACCTTCAAAAACTTTTGAGATGTGCCACTGGCGAGGGAGACCTTTAATTGTTTGGTTCAAAATTCCATCAGTGATTGCCATCGTGCTAGGCTGTTGGCAGTTTCTTGTAAGAAATCCGGCCACTGGCTCCACGCACTCCCATCAAAAAACCTTGGCACCTTCCTTGACAGCTAATCATTTCGGGTGTGTGGGATTGCGCCTTGGAGCTCCAGTTTGCGAGCCACACACGTGTCCTTGTGGTAAAGAGGTGGACAGACTTGGCCTTCACGGTCTCTATTGTCAGCAAAGCGCTAGGCGCCAATGCTGCCCTCAATGACGCCATCAAGAGAGCTCTTGCCAGCATCAACGTTCCTTCAACGTTGGAACCTCGTGGGTTGGTGCGTGATGACAGCAAGAGACCGGACAGCCTTACGCTCGTTCGCTGGAAGCGGGGACGGGCTTTAGTATGGGATGCAACTTATGTCGATTATTTAGCCCCATCTCACCTTAGGGAATCAGCCGTAAAAGCAGGGGCTGCAGCGGAGTCCGCATAAAATGCCAAGCGGCTCAAATAGTCACTTGCATGTGATTATGTGTTTGCGCAATTTGGCGTTGAGACGTTTGGACCATGGGGACCGAGTGCAAAATTACTGTTTGAAAAAATAGCTCCAAAATTAATTTGAATCTCGGAAAATAAAAATGCTGGCTCTTTCCTCCTTCAAAGGCTTAGTATAGCCATTCAGCGAGGAAATGCTGCAAGTATTCTCGCCTCCTTGCCTCATGGACACTCTTTTATTTTTGATTAAGTAGTTTTTAGTTAGTTATTGTTATAGTTATTGATTTATTGATTTAGTGTTTTATGATTAAAGTACATATAATAAGATTTCAACTTTAAATCCTAAAAATTGATCTTCTCTAGAATGTGTTCGTTTTATTTGTGTTATATGTGTCATTTTTACTCTATAATGGTATGTATGTACTCAATGGCGACGAAGCAGCAGCGCGGCGTTCATTCGTGTCACACTGCGGGAAAAAGTATTTACAAAAATTTATACAAAATAAACTCAAATTCAACGGGCTCTATTCGATCGTGGATACTGATAAACGCATAACGTATCGCGTTTTACGTATCCGTTTTATCAGTCATTGGGCGAACTTCCTGCTTCCTGCTTTCTGGGGCTAGCAACCCTCCCCTCAGTGATGCCAGATCTACTGATAAAGCATTTACAGGTTGTGTGTTAGGAGAGGAATGATAACACCGAAGACTGAATAAAGACTGATTTATTGATTAAAATAATTCGTTTATATACCTAATACTACATACCCATTACATCTACCCCTTTATGAAAAAGAACAATTTTCATAATACATTTAGAGTACAGTACCTACATAATTATATTTATCAATACTTAACTATCATGACAATAATAACAATGATTTACGTAGCATTCATTAATACAATTGGTATTACGAGTACACAGGTAATATAAATCCGCTTATAACGACAGCTGATAACTGTTAGTGTCTATTTTTAGATACAATGTTTTTATTAATTTACTTGTACAATTTCGTTCTATTTTTATGAACGATGTCTTCCCTACCATTTTTTATTATTTTTACATTACAACCCAAATCATCTATCACTAAATATGGTCCTAAATATATTGGATCCATTTTATTATCAGAAGGATTTCTTAAAAGTAAATAATCATTTTTCTTATAACTAATTGGGTTAATATTAACATCATAATTGTTTATTCGCTTTATTTTGCTTGAAATTAGATTATCCCGAGCATCCTTTTGTCCTAGTTGTAATCTATACTTGAACTCTAATGGATAGCTATTATGAGCGTATAAAGGATCTACGACGGCGCCATCAAGGTTACATGGTATTTTACACCGCTTACCAAACACCAGCTCGTGTGGTGTATACTGTGTTTCACAGTGTACCGTGTTGTTGTAGGCAAAGCACCAGTACGGCAACTAGCCACTCCATTCACCTGTTTTGTTTTCACAATACGTTCTTAAATACGCACCCATAGTTTTGTGTGTGTTTTCCAAAGCTCCGATACTCTCATGATGGTATGCTGTGGAGGCAATTTGTTTTATTTTTAAGAGTTGGCTTATTTCCTTCATTGTACTTGCTATAAACTCGGTACCGCGATCGGTTGCTATTACGCTAGGGATGCCAAATCTTAAAATAAAATTATTTACGAAAGCTGAAGCAACACTTACCGAATCTTTATTTTGTAAGGGATACGCCTCAACGAACTTTGTTAATTCGCATTGTAGTGTTAAAATATAATTAGAGTTTGATGAATCTTTAGATAATGGTCCTACTATGTCCAAAAATACTTTTTCAAAAGCTGAATTTGCAGTTGTGGTTATTACCATGGGTTGTTTGGTGCCGACTGAATATTTCTGTTTGTTACACTGATCACACTTGGAAACATATTCAATTATATCTTTTTCCATACTCGGCCAGAAATAAAATCTCTTAATATTATTCGTCATTCGCTTGACACCTGCGTGGCCACTAGTAGGTAACAAGTGAAAGTCGTTTAATATTACCTTTCTGTCATCTAAATTATTTACTCTTTGCGCATTATTCACTATGCATATGCGTAAATTTTCCCAATTTGGATAATCACTAATTGTATTTATTAGCCCATTAATAAAATCTTTATTTATTTCATTTCTAAGTATGCATACTTCAGTTATTTTGAATTTTTTACATATTAATAACAAATCTCTCATCAATTCGTCTCGCGTAATCGATGATCGAGATATTGTATTTAAGTAAATTTTTGAGCTTTTGGGCACATAGATAAAATATTTATATCTTTCTACTATTTCTTCTCTTAGCAACCTTTTATATTTAAACTCATTACATATGGACAGTTCTGTGAAATGTTTTGGTTTTTTAATTATTTCCACAACTCTCGGTTGATCAGGCCTCGAGTTAGTGTCAATATTATCGACCGAAACATTACAAGTACTTCCGATATTGCTCACATCTTTAAGTTTTCTAACTTGTGCTCTAGTCATCACATTTATTTGTTCACCCATGTTTATTAAATCATCAGATGTGATATTAATTCGCGATAAGGCATCTGCTGCCGAGTTCGATTGCCCTTTTATGTATTCTATCTCAAACTTGTACTCTTCTAGTGACAATCTAAATTTTATGAGTCTGCTCGATGGGTCTCGCATAGAAAATAAATAGACAAGTGGCCTATGGTCGGTCTGTATCTTAAACTTTTTTCCATATAAATAGGGTCGGAAATATTTAACGCTCCACACTATTGCTAAGAGCTCCTTTTCAATAGTTGGATATCTTGTTTCCGCCTTATTTAAACTTCGGCTGGCATAAGCGACAGGTCGACCATCCTTGTTACACAACACAGCCCCTATGGCTTTACCTGATGCGTCTGTTTGCAATAGAAATTCACTTGTATTAGAAAAATCGGGATACTGTAAAACTGGTGGCTTTATTAACGCTGATTTTAAATTTTGAAATGAGTTTTCACATTCTTTTGTCCAATTAAAGGGTACGTTTTTACAAGAAAGTTTATTTAAAGGATTAGCTATTTTTGCAAAATTCGGAATGAATCTACGATAATAGTTTGCAAAAGCTACGAATCTCTTTGTTTCGTCATTGTTTTGTGGTGTGGGATAATTTACTACGGCTTTAATTTTTTCGGGGTCAGGTAAAATGCCCTCTTTTGAAACAACATGCCCCAAGTATAACATTTCTTTTTGCAAAAATGTACACTTACTTGGGTTTAACTTTAAGTTGATTTTACGTAATCTAGTAAAAACATCCATGAGATTTTGGTTATGAAAATTTAAGTTTCTTCCAAATACTACCAAATCATCTTGATAAATTAGACATTTATCGTAGTTAAGGCCTGACATTGCGATTGTCATCATACGACTGAAACTATTAGGGCTAGACTTAAGACCCATCGGCATCCTGGTCATTTGGTACTGATTTTTCCCTGTGGTGAATGCAGTACAAGGTCTACTTTCCTTTTGAAGATTAATTTGATAAAATCCTTGATACAGATCTAGGTGCGTAAAGTACATTGCACCGGATAAGGAATCTAAAATTTCAGTGATGTTAGGCAGAGGGAATTTATCGTCTTGAATCTGATTATTTAGTTTACGGTAGTCTATTACTACTCTCCATTTCTTTTTTCCTGATGAATCTAATTTTTTGGGAACTAATAGCAATGGACTTGACCACGGGCTCTTTGAAACTTCTATTATACCGTCATCTAACATGTTTTGAATTTGGTCATCGATCTCCGTTTTTTGTGAATAAGGCAATCTATACTGTTTGGTGTAAATTGGTGCGGTATTTGGCTTTAGATCAATAGTTTGTTCGTAAATATTTGTGACAGCTAGTTTATCTCCCGGTAAATAAAAAACATCTGGAAATTTCGCACAAATATTTTCTATAGATTTTTGTTCTTCGCAAGTTAATCCTGTTAATTTTAATAACGAAAATAATTCTTTAACTCTTTTTGCATTCATAACTGGTTTTTCAAAGTTACATATAATGTAATCATTTAAGTTATTTGTATTTGCTTTGAAATAACTTAATTTAATCTCTTTTTCTCTAGTGTTTAAAATGCGAATTGGAATTTTTCCATTTTTGGGTCTTACTAAAGTGCTACCTAAGTAGACCCCATCACATAGCTCTTGGGAGTGTATTAAACAATCTGTTTTCTCGTCAGTACTAATATAATGGATGGATTCGGAACGTGGTGGTATGACTAAATATGGATTTGACGTAGGTGTTATGTACTCAAACTTTACGTTAACATATTTGTCGTTTTCTGTGTAAAGTTCTAATGTGTTTAATTTTTTTTTTTTTTTTATGGACGGACCTATCGCTGAGTGCCTTTGAGGAAGACATTCGCCAGCTTAACCCGGGCAGTTGTGGCGTGCGCTGAAGGCGCACGGCCTAGGTCCGCCCCGCTAGCGGTCGCCCGACCCGGCCGAGTGTGAGGCTTCGCGCAGCGAAGCCTCAGACTCGTACGTGTCGAGCCCCATACTAGCAGGCGTGATCGGGCCAATGTGGAGTGCAAAAGGCACCCTACCAAGCGGCGAACCCGCTAGTGGTGGCGCCGACGGGACCGGAACTGCCGAAACAGGCCGGACCGCTGCCGGGCTCCTTTCTAGCGGGCCCGATCTGGGGGTGAGTCGGACTCTGGCCTCAAGGGCGCCTCTATAGGCTCGGACCTCGGCTTGGGCCGTCGTCCGTGGGGTGGGCAGGGGAAAAACGGCCAGGCACATATCTGTGTCGGCCGAAATGAAATACGGGACCTCGCACCCTTCGGCGGGTGCGGTGATGCGAACTAAAATGTTGTGCAGTACTTGAAGTGCTTAAGGCGGTGTTGGCTGTTGTTCTACAGTACGCGGTGTAGGAATCGTCAGGGTCGTCCAAAACGTGCCGAGGCCGACGGAGTCGGGCAGCGACATCCTCCTGGGGCGTGTACGTGGCGGCTTTGACTATGAGCGGATTGGAGTGGTTTTTTGCCTTATCAAAGAAGCGCTCAGACGCTTCTTTCATATATTGGGCTACTGAGGGCATGTCGAAATCTTTGTGGAGATTCTTGCGGCGTACGAACCACGGTTGACCCGAGGCTCTCAGCAAGAAATTGTTTTGGAAACTTTGCATTTTCTTAATGCTGTTTGAAGAAGCGTGAGCAAACACCGGACTGGCGTATGTCATCACGGGGCGGATGCAAGTTTTGTAAATTGTCAACTTATTTCTAAGCGACATTTTACTCTTGCTACCGACAAGGTGGTATAGTCGGTGGGTATAGAACTTCGCTCGATTGAGAACGCGCGTAATGTGGGGTACAAACGATAACCGATGGTCGAGAGTGACACCTAGATATTTGACCTCCCTCACCCAGGGGATCGGTCGGCCAAATAAGGTGACGTTAAAACGGACTTTCTTGCAGCGGGGTTGTTTGGAAGGCCGCGTTTTGAAGCGACCTCGAGTAAAGTACACTGCTGCACTTTTCTCGGGGTTCACCTCCACACGCCACTTCCTGAACCACTCGCCGAGAGCATCAGCGGCGCGCTGTAGCGCTATCGTGATGTAACGACGGTTGTATCCTGAGCGATAGAGAGCGGTATCATCTGCGAATAGGGCTAACTCCGCGTCCGGCGTCTTGGGTATGTCGTTGACATAGATCGAAAATAGTAACGGCGATAACACCGATCCCTGCGGGACGCCGGCGCGGACGGGGCGGGGGGACGAGCGGGTGCCATCGACGCGGTAGCGGAAAGTACGATTCGATAAGAAGTCTCGCAAGATGAGTACGAGCCTATCTGGCACACCGAGTTGGTATAGCTTGTAAATCAAGCCATTGTGCCAGACTTTATCGAACGCTTTCGCCACGTCGAAGAATAGCGCTCCCGTCTCTATAGAGTTGTTGAGTCCGTCCAGAATGTGTTCCGTTAAGCGGTGCACCTGGTGGACGCAAGAGTGAGTGGCTCTGAAGCCAAACTGCTCATTAATTAAAAGATTATTAGAGAAAATATAATCTTTTAGTCGGGAAACTAATACTCGTTCGTATAACTTGCCCATGGTCTTTAGGAGACTGATGGGCCTGTAACTGGTGGGGTCTGACCGGTTTTTACCCGGTTTAGGGATGCCTATGACCTCTGCCTCCTTCCACGCAGCGGGAAAGATGCAGTGCGCCATGGCGGTGTTGATGATAGACACCAACAGACAGAGAAGCTGTGCGGGGAGGGCGCGTAAAACTCTGTTAGAGATACGGTCCGGGCCGGGGGCCTTGTTGGGACGGAACCCTTTAATTATCGCCTGTACCTCGTCCACACTAGTAGGGAAGAGAGGGGGGGCGGTGGGTGGGAGTGACGAGCGGTGGTCGACCTCGGCGTCCACCGTATGGAGGTGGACGGGGTCTACGGGGAGAGTACTAGGGGCGCACTGCGCCTCGAAACTGTTGTGTTTAATTCGAAATCTAATTTAGCTTTATAGTAGCTGAAAAAATCATGACCTAAAATTCCGTCAGTTTTGCATGGTAAATTATCAAAGACGAAAAACTTTTGTGTAAAAATGTTGTTATTAAAGTTTAGGTTAAGGTACACGTATTCCAAAGAAACTATGTCACCGCCAATACCTTTTACGTTAACTTTATTTTTATGGAATGGTATTTGTAAACTTTTGATACACTGATACTTAACAGCAGAGATCGATGCCCCCGTGTCGATTAACCAATCATGTCTATATTTGTCAATGAAACTCGTTACTTTGCACAAGCTGTTACATGAGTACACAAACCTATTCACGAAAAAAATGATTCAGAGATTCCAAATGTGAATCTTCTGAGGGGACATTGTCCATTGTTGCCATGTAGTTTACGTTATTGCGCGCTGGTTGACCGCGATTACGACCAAAGTTTCGACCTCGGTTATAACGATAACTTGTACCGCGATAATGAGTATTCTGTTGAGATTGAGACCATACCTGATTTTGCTGACTGTATGGTGGCCGCTGATATCCTCGCGACCTATTGAAGCTCCGAAAGCCCCGTTGTCTTGTATTTTGACCTCTTTGAGACCTTCTTTGAGCTAATCTGAAATTTGATCTTTTGTACATACCCATTATACCTTCAGATGTGGATGGAGCATTGATCTCCTCGTCTTTTGCAGCTTGAATGGCATCTGTTAAGGAATTGTAATTACGAGCAGTTATTACGGTGCTTAATCGACTATTTCGCAAGCCGTCACTGAAACTTTTTATGGCCATTTTTTCGTTTAATGGTCTTAAAACATTGTATTTTTCTGAATCGCCATTGGCTTGCGAAATGGTCAGATCGGCAAATAACTCGGAAATCTCTTTTCCGAAATCGTCTAATGTCCTATTATTTTGTTTGCAACGTAATAACTTGGATTGCAAAGCTGTGTAGCTTTTTTGTGGCAATAATTTGCGTCGCATATCCTTTATCAACTCATCGATAGTGGTATATTGCTGTGACAGCAGTAATTTTGCCTGCTGGGACAACCTACTCTTTAACACAAATTGTACTAATTTATTTTTACAATTTGTTTCTGTCAAAATAGAGCTGTAATATTCTATGCCCTCTATCAAGTTTTTAGTACTGTCAATATCATTTGTCATAATAGGTAAGATGCTCAAGGCAATTTTTAAATCAAATTTTTCGTTAGCCATATTGTTACTTGATTTGGAAGAGGAGTCCTCTTCTTTCACACAACACAAATTTAAAATTTCGTCATATAAGTTAGTAAACTCTTCACAAATTTTATTTATTAAAGTTATTTCTGTATTATTAATTTGTTTTAAAGATATTTTATTTTTACATAAGGTGGTATAATCGTTATACTTCACCAAAACCGTATTTGCTTCTTTTCTTTTGACATCTAAAATATTTCCTGATCTTCTGTTAGGCCCAATCTTTATTAGATAAGTTCTAATATACTTTAACTCTTGAAAAATTACATTTAATTATTTATTAAAATTACATTTAAATATTAATTAATTTAGGATATGAGATTAAATAGGTTAGCGCTAAATTACACTGCGCCTTTAGATACACGAGTAAATAAGCATTTATAAATAATGTTATTACGTTACCGCCACTTTTTACGCACTGCACTTTCGAGCCGAAACACTGATTACACTTTCACACCTCGTTACACTGCCGTTCTTCGAGCTCCTTCTGCTGTCGACCACGGAGAAGGCTTGCATACCTTCGTAAGTTGAATTCGTTAAGCTGCCGCTGAACCAACTTTTTGTGGCATCTCCTGTACGTTTTATAGATGACTGTGATGAGACCAATTATCATTACGAGCACGATGATTAGTAAGATCACATTCGTTGTACTCGCGTGAAACTTTAGTTGCTCCAAGTGCGAGGAATTTTCGCCGCCAGCTGCATTTTGCGCGATTATTACTCTGTCCTCTTCTTTAGTTTGCTTAGAACCCATTTTGAGTACTTTTCAAATTAAATGAAGCACTGGTATACAGTTCGTCACTGAGCGTTATGATTGAATAAATCATCCTGAACTAATTTGGTGATGATCGGTCCAAATGTTGCACTAAATATGGTAATGGAATGCGCGTAGCTCCTGTTACCGGCGCGACGGCGGCAGGGTCGCCATTTACAGGTTGTGTGTTAGGAGAGGAATGATAACACCGAAGACTGAATAAAGACTGATTTATTGATTAAAATAATTCGTTTATATACCTAATACTACATACCCATTACAAGCAGTAGATCTACCTGATTTTAGAGATATCTACTGATCTACTGACTTATTTGCTAAAATTCGTGAAATCTACCTGCTTTTTTAAATTTCATGGATAAATCCAAGCTACTAGATATACAAAAACGAATTCCGTGATTGCCTACTCTGTGGCAGCGTCGTTTCTATCAGTCGAGGAAACAGAATGTTTAGAAGTTTGACATACTTCTGGTAAAACAGCAGTCGTGTTATTATATTCCCGAGGTTCAAGACTGACGACGAATGAACAACACGCCTAGCACGGCAAATGTCAGAAGTATGTCAAATTGGTAAATCATACTTTAGAAGTTGTCCCATATTTTTTTATCAAAATCGATTTAGCACTTTTTGAGAAAAATAACAAAATATATACTCAGATATTGTTTTAGTTCGTGGTTCTTGTATTTATGTTACCCAATATCTTCGAACAATGTGAACCGATTTTGATTATTCTTTTTCCACTTATATTAGTATGAAATGACAACTTCTGCCAACGCTCGCCCATACAAAAACAGTACAGATACAGATAAAAAATGGCGGAACATTTTGTCGAACAAATCATAAGACATTTCCATTCTATAGCTTAGGGTATGTGCTCCATTTATTTAAGGTAAAATATAAATGCGACAGTGGTAAGTGAAAAACATTTTCTTTTGGTGTGACAGCGGGCTTATGTGTATATTACTAAGACTATTCGCTATGTGCAAAGTGGGTGGTGGGGGCCGCCAAATCGATCGCAGCACGCAATTTTTATTTTTTTTAATTATGGACTTATCCCGCTCTTAAAAAAGAGCGGTGATTCTGCCAATGTCGAGTGAATCGTTTACTTAAAGTCAAAGCTTGACAAAGTTCGCAATAAATAACGGGTGTTTAGTTTTTATTGCTTTTCTTGGATTCAGTGGAGGCTACTGTTCCCGTATAAGCAGGTTTCAGGACGCTATCGGGTCTAAAGCAAGTTGTCTTGAGACAAGTCACTTGACACTCGATGCGGCGTTGTATACAATGATATTTCAATAGTTTCAGATCTTTATCACTTCACCAAACATTAGAACACACACACACATACACTTGCTTTCTAAAGCTCTTTAAATGATAAATAAAAACCATTATAATAGATCGACCATGCTTTTCGTTCGACTACCCTCCACCGAATCCGCAGCACGCAATCTGGCAGAAATGTGAAAAAACTCTGGATTGTCATGTGTCAAATTGCTATATTTCCATAGAATTTCATACTTACGTTATTAAGTATTTTTAAGTACACACGTTAAAATTCGCGATATGGGTCACAGTACGTGTTGTGTTTTAAGGTGTAGAAACAATGGGAAAAACAGTTCGTGCATATTTTATTCGTTTCCAACATCAAGATGAAAATTGAAGCAAAGTATTAAATAGATAGCTGCTGTGAAAAGAATAAAGTTTATAGGAAGTTTGTGTCACAGATGTTTGTCTTATGATCACAGCTCTTATTAAGTAGCTTTGTCCGTTGGTTCTAAGCTCTTCAAAGTCTGTCACATGCTTTACTTATACTATTTTCTTTCCTTTTTGGACAGCTTAAGGTTGGAAAGTTATATCATGTTGTATCGATTCAAATCCAGTTCGTATTATAACATTCATATTTTAGTTCGAGTAAGAAAATCACTTATATTATAATATGCACAAATTTTTTAGATATTTACATCTAATTTAGAAGAAAAACAATCCAAAAATCATTCTTAAACCATCCAGTTGCCTTAGTGTGAGAGATCTAAGTCCACAATACTTGTGGTCACTAGGGCCGCTGTCATCGCGCACACAGCGAATTACATGAAATTACTGACGATATTTATGACTACAATATCAACTTTTACTGTATACTGTTTTTTTCCTGAATCTACTGTTTTTTTTTTTTTTTTTTTTTTTCGCAATTTCTACTGCTTCTTTGGGATTTCATCTGGCAACACTGCCTCCCGTTTATGCTGTCGACTTTTTGGCGGGCTTTTGTAAAGTGAGGGCGCGATTTTTAAAGTTTCGTAAATATTAATGTATAAAGTGTAATATATCTTGTATAAATAGTTTTAAATAATAAGTGTAACGATGAATGATGAATGATGATGATGAACGAGAACCCCGGGGGTGACGGCCCCGGGGAGGAGGCTTTTCGTCCTTCCAAGAGGAAAAAAGATCTCGGCGACGACGAACACTCAAAGAGTCTACCAACGCGGACCCAAACTTTTATATGATATAATTTAAAGATCTTACCAGTCCAGTATCTTTAAATCGCAGAGCACATGCAGTTACGAAATAATATACCTACTACTAACACACTTTTACGAATTATAATTATTTGCGCGAGGTTTTTTTTTATAATTATCGAAATCACAGTTTTTCTTGTTTTTTACTTCACGAACCGACAGACATTGTTTTTTGACACATATTGTCACTGCTGTCTATGTATAATGTTTTCTTTTTTGTTAAGAAGTTTTTATGTCTGTTAACTTCAACACTTTCCCTAAATATTTACATAGTACACAATCCTAACGCCTGGCGTAGAACTGCATATGACAGACGAGGTAGTGCTTTGGTGAGGATGTTTGCAACTTGATCCTTTGTTCCGATCCTTACAACATTACAGATACCTTCAGTTACCAATTCTCTGACAAAGAAATGTCTGAGCCGGATATGCTTCGTTCTCTTGTGAAACTCGGGGTTGTGAGCAAGACGAACAGCAGCTTCATTGTCCACATGCAGAACCGGTACGTCCGCAATTGTAGTCAATGCCTGGTATATTCTAGCAAGCCACATTAGTTCTCTGCCGGCTTCACTGGCTGCCACAATTTCAGCTTCTGTAGTGGAGATAGCGACCGATGTTTGTCGCTGACTAATCCATGAAACTGTGCCTCCAGAATAGCGACAGATCACTCCCGTCGTGGAACGTCCAGTTTCTAGATCACCTCCGTGATCGGCGTCGCTAAATCCTTCTAGGATTCCAGGCTTGAGACCAGCTTTATAGGATATCCCATGCGAAATGGTACCTTTGATGTAGCGCAAGATACGTTTTACCTTGAGCCAATCTGCCTTTGCAGGTTTCTCCAACTTCCTTGAGACAACTCCGATGGCATAAGCAATGTCGGGTCGAGTACCAACCATTAAGTATGCCAGAGCACCAACAGCTTCTCTATATGGGAAACAGGAATCTTCCGTTTCTTCTTTCCCTTCTTGAAGAGTCTCTCTCTCAATCGGTGTGGAAA
This sequence comes from Anania hortulata, assembly GCA_963576865.1. Classification (NCBI taxonomy): domain Eukaryota; kingdom Metazoa; phylum Arthropoda; class Insecta; order Lepidoptera; family Crambidae; genus Anania; species Anania hortulata. The sequence goes on from OY756389.1 coordinate 7,948,268, forward strand.
CGGGATTGCAGTCACTCATTTGAAAGCGGTCTAATACCTTTTTCGCGTATGCCTCTTGGTTGATGAAGATGGAGCCATCCTTTTCTCGATGGATTTGAAGACCAAGATAATATGTCGCAGGTTTCGTCGTTATGCGCAGTCTCTTCTTCAAATCTTCTAAGAAAGCGTTGGCCGTGTCTTCATCAGTGGCAGCTACTAATCCGTCATCGACGTACAACGTGATCAGTAGTTTGTTTCCGTTTATTTCTTTTGAATATAAGCAGTGATCAGCTTCGGACTGTTTAAAGCTCATATCCAATAGGATCTCTTGAAAGCAAGAGTTCCAGCACCTTGGTGCTTGTTTAAGTCCGTACAGGCTACGGTTAAGCTTGAAAACAGTGGACGTAGACGTTCCTTCCGTGAGGTTGCACCCTTCTGGCGGTTGAACGTATATTTCTTCCTCGAGCTTTCCGTTCAGAAAGGCTGTGCAGACGTCGAATTGGACCAGATGCAAGTTTTCCTGCGCACTAACGCTGAGTAGTGCTCGTACAGTAGCTAGGCGTGCCACAGGACTGAAGGTCTGGTCATAGTCTACTCCTTTCCTTTGTCTGTACCCTTTTACGACAAGTCGAGCCTTGTATTTGTCGATCGTACCATCTGAATTTCGTTTGATTCGTAAAACCCATTTGCAGGGAAGTGCTTTTCGTCCTTTTGGCAGTGCACACGGCGTCCAAACGTTCAGGTCTTCGAAAGATTTCAATTCGCTATCCATTGCCCTTTGCCATTCTTCGCGATCGTCCCTTTTCATAGCGTCTGCGAAATTATTTGGGAATGTTTCAGTGATACAGACGTAATCTCTTAGTCTCTCAGGACGTCGAATCAGTGAGCGATCTCTAAGATTATAGCCGGTTGGCGGTGGTTCAGCGTCATAAAATTCTTCTGGAACTGTCGTTTCGTCTTCATGATCATGGTCTTCGTGGAGGACTTGATCCGATTCTTCTCCCTCGAGAACGTGATCATGGTCGTTGGAGATTGTTTCGGTAGTTGTATCTCCCTCGTGAACGTGTGTTTGCTCTGGAATTGCAACTTCTCTTTCTAAGTACGTGTTTGGCGTTATGGTAATCGGGTATTCTCTTGTCTCAACTTCTGTTTTAGGAATTTCACTATTACAGATGGGAAGAGGTTTCTCATCGAAGATTACGTCACGAGAGCGGACGAGTGTCGAGTGTTTTCCGTCTGTGACCCAGATACGGTAGCAATCTTCGTCGTACCCGATAAGTCGACCTTTTATCGCCTTTTTGTCGAATTTTCTACGCTTTTGCTTTGGGATATGGAAGTATGCGGTTGAGCCTATTATTCGGAGATGTTTAACAATAGGTTTCTTTCCATACCAAAGTTCATGCGGAGATTTATCTGAACTTGTGGGACCTGTTCTGTTTAGTATGTATGCCGCGGTATTAATTAGCTCTGCCCATAACACTTGCGGTAATGGCTCATGAGCGTACATCATTGATCTTGCTGTCTCAACTAGGGTTCTGTTCTCCCTTTCGCTTACTCCGTTTTGTTCCGGTGTATACGGGGTCACGAGTCGCTGTACTATTCCATGAGTGTCTAAAACACTTTTTATGGACGCGTTGTCAAATTCACCGCCATTGTCACTTAGAAGACATTTTATGGTGTGTCCGACTGTTTTAGTTTGAGCGATCATCAAAACTAACTTGTTTTTGACCTCGGACTTCTTGCGTATGAAGTACACCATACGGTAGCCGGTAAAGTCGTCTTTAAACAAAACGTAGTACTGATAGTTTGAGAAGCTAGGTTGAAACGGTTCACAAACGTCAGTGTGTACGATTTCTCCGGGCGCGGTAGCTCGGATTCTTGTACCGAATTTAAGTCGATGCGCCTTTCCAAAGATGCAGCCTTCACAGGTCTCTTTATCCATCGGCAGGTTTAGACCTAGTTCCCGTTGGATCGTCGCTCTTACGTGTCTTTTATTTTGGTGAGCGAGTCTCTCGTGGTACAGTTGCATCGTTGCTGTAGTTGCAAAGACTTCGGGTGGTGTTTCTGGCAGTACGGATTTTACTTCCAGTCGATATAAGCCACCTTGTTTTTGTCTCTTCCCTATTAAGGATACTTTTCCGTTGACAATGACGTTGCATTCAGTTGTCCTGGATGAAAAGGTGCTATTTGGGACTCGGTCGTGAAGTGCGAGTACGGAGAAGAGGTTCTTGCTTATAGCCGGAACGTACCAGACGTCTTGCAGGCTGATGTCGATTTGTTTCCCGTTAACATATCCTCTGAGCTGTACTGTACCTTTGCCTTTGGCACGGACTTCATTACCAGCGGCCGTTGTAACAGTGTAGTTCTCATTGAAATGTTCGTAGGTTTGGAAAATATCAGCTCTGTTGGTGACGTGGCTTGTTGCGCCATTATCAATGTACCAGTTCTCGTTGTCCCGTGAAACTGTGCAGATTTTGTTGTCTTCTAAAGACATGAGTAACAAGTTAGCGGTTTTTGAAGTAGAAGGCGTTGCTGTCTGGGTCGGATTTTGGCTCTTAGGAGGTCTACCGTCACGGATCCATTTTTGACAGTTGCGTACTCTGTGGCCAATACCTAGGCAGTAGTTGCATTTAAGCTTCTTGTCCTTCTTCTTCTCCGTATTCGAAACCAGGGCTTCCGATTGATGCGAGGTTGCGTTGTTACCTTGCAGTGCCCTTTCAAATGCGCAGAGATGACTGGTTAGGTTTTCTACGGTACGTTTGGATTTGGGCAGGAGGAGCCAACTACTCCTAAAGCTGAAGTATGAATCGTCAAGCGTGTCCAGTATTTTACAAACAAGTAGCAGTTCAGGTAGCTCTTGGTTACTGTCCTTTTTGAGTTCTTGATTCAGTTCAGTCCAGATGTTCTTTAATTTTGACATGTGGGTGGCTATGTCGTCTGCTTGATCCTTCTTAAAGCTGAAGAAACTCATACACAGGTTGTAGGTTTTGTCCTCATTTGTTCCGTCGAACAGCCTGTGGAGCTCTAACCAGACATCACGTACTTTAGTGAACCGCATAACTTTTCGAAGTGTGTCTTCTTGCATATTGGTGGTAAGTATTAGGATAGCACTGGCATCAGCTTTATCAAACTTATCCTTTTTTTGTTGATAAGCCGCCAATTCAGCATCGCCGCATCCGGTAGGTGGACGAGTGGGTTCCTGGAACGATCCTTCAACTACTTCTAGGGCCGACGGTACAGTGCGTAGTAAGCATAAGGCTTTGTACTTCCAGGTGTCCCAGTTTTTTTCATCTAGGAGGCCGATCTGAAGCTTTCCTGTGATACCTTCCATTTTCGTAGTGCGGGTCCGTAACCTGATATAATTTAAAGATCTTACCAGTCCAGTATCTTTAAATCGCAGAGCACATGCAGTTACGAAATAATATACCTACTACTAACACACTTTTACGAATTATAATTATTTGCGCGAGGTTTTTTTTTATAATTATCGAAATCACAGTTTTTCTTGTTTTTTACTTCACGAACCGACAGACATTGTTTTTTGACACATATTGTCACTGCTGTCTATGTATAATGTTTTCTTTTTTGTTAAGAAGTTTTTATGTCTGTTAACTTTAACATTATAAACTTTTTGTTAAACCGGAGACAAACGTGTTTTTCCTGAAAACTCACTAAATGATTCATTCTGCGTTTTTATCGAAGGTGACAAGCTAGGCAACAAGAACCCACTGGTCATAGCCAGCATTTTTAAAAACGAAATAAAAGGAATTACAAACATAAGACGAGTCAACACCAACAAAGTGGCCATAACTTTTAGCCAGGCTAGCAATGCCAATAATCTGCTGAAAAACGAAGATTTCCTTTCAAAACACGAATGCAAAGCATTTATACCTGCCCGGGCTGTAGAAAAAATTGGAGTCCTTCGGTTTGTTCCCAATAGTATAGGCAATGAAGAACTTTTCAAAAAATTGACCTCATGCTACGAAATTGTAAGTGTACGCAGATTCACCAAAAATGTAAATGGCACTGTGCAGCCTCTAGGATCGGTAAGCATTACGTTTCTTGCAAATTCATTGCCAGACTATGTTTATTTAGACATTTTCAGGTTTAAAGTTCACGAATATGTCCCTCCCCTCTTACAATGCTACAAATGTTTTAAATTTAACCATGGATTTAAAACATGCAGCTCAATACAAAAATGTTCCATATGTGCTGAAGAACATCACTACACGACATGTAAAAGTGAGAATATACAAAAATGCATTAACTGTGGAGGTCAACACCTAGCAATTTCAAGGGAATGCCCAATAAAAAAGACTAAAATCTCCGAGAAAAATAATAAAATCAGCTACGCTAATGTGGTCAACAAAACTGAAATGACCAAAAATAACTATGATGCTAATTTCCCTTCCCTGCCAATTAATAGTAAACCCTCTAAACCCCAAGTAAAAGAGATTACAACCGAAAATTTGATTGACGAAGTTTTAAAAAGTGACAGTATTTTAAAAGGTCTTATTGGCACCTTAGTAACACTCAGCAATGAAAAAAGAAAATTGACCTCTGCAGTTATCAAAGAAGTATTAATTAAAACACTTACACAAAATGGATAAAAGTTTTATTAGAATTGTTCAATTTAATGTACAAAGTATTAACAGTAAAAAATCTCTATTAATAAATTTTCTTAAAGACAAAGATATTGATCTTTGCTTATTAAATGAAACTTGGCTTCAGACCAAACATAATTTTAACATAACTGGATATAATTTCATTCAACAAAATGGTCCTAATGGTAGAGGAGGAGTAGGCATATTAATAAAAAATAACTTTAAGTATGACATTGTATCAACTAATTACTATGAACATTTACAAACAGTTGTTTTAATTCTGTATACTCAAGTGGGTAAATTGTCAATTATGACTGCATACAGCCCACCAAGTGGAAGTCAATTTAGAGTCAATCATTTGAAAAGAATAATTAACAATTTACCAAAACCACTTATGATAGCTGGTGACCTGAATGCACATCATGTTGCTTTTGGTTGCCACTCGACATCTTCAAGAGGTAATGCTATCTATGATCTCCTGGACGAATGTGATTTGTGTATTCTTAACACAGGTTCTCCAACTACAGTTGGTACTGCCACTCATCGTCAATCTTCTATAGATATTAGCTGCATTAGTTCCTCACTAGCCCATTTGTGTCAATGGGAAGTTTATGATGATGCCATGGGTAGTTATCATTACCCAACTATCACAGATATACAAATCTCTTCTGATCAATATGTAATTGGTGATCCTTGTGATCGCTACGTTTATAAACAAGCTGACTGGACAAAATTCAAATCTGAAACAGAAAACCATTTCACACACTTTATTATAGATAGTGAGAACCCTATTGAAACATATAATGATTTTTATAATATATTAACCAACACAATGGATACATGCATTCCAAAGTTTATTAAGACCTCACAATATACTGTTAGGAAACCTGTACCATGGTGGGATAATGAATGTGATACTGCTGTAAATAAAAGTAAAGAAGCCTTAAAACAATATAGATCAGATGGCACCATAGAAAGTTACATTCATTATAAAAAAATTGATGCACAGAAAAAACTACTGCTGAGAGAAAAGAAACAGAAAAGTTGGAAAACACTGTCGGAATCATTTAATAGGTACACACCTGTCAGTACAGTCTGGAATTATATTAGAAGATTCAAACGTGCTTCATTAACTAAACAACCAAAGAATGATGAGTGGCTGCCAGCATTTATGGAGAAATATGCCCCTTCTGATCCTCCTGAAAAACATATTGATAACGAACTTTTAGATAAAATTTTCAAACAAGATGGTAATAGTGAAATAACTAGCTTTCTATTAAAATCTTTTTCATGGCAGGAACTTATTATTGCACTTTCTAAAAGGAAAAACACTAGTCCATGGTTAGATAATATTACCTATGATGTACTCAGAAACATGCATCCAATAGCACAAAATAAGCTACTTCAAGTTTATAACTTATTATGGGACACTCTTAATATTCCTGAATCTTGGAAATCACAATGTATAATTCCAATAGTTAAGCCAAATAAACCTCCCGGAAATGATTGTAATTCATATAGGCCCATTGCATTATCATCATGTATAGGTAAAATATTTGAATTCATGCTTAAAACACGATTAGATTGGTTTGTCGAGTCAAAAAATATCTTACCTGTACAACAATTTGGCTTCCGGAAAGGAAGAAGTGCAGCTGAAAGTTTTATTTCCTTGATTTCTGATATTAAAAATACATTTCATAACCACTCTGCAACAGTCTGTGCATTCCTGGATATACAGGGTGCATTTGACAATCTTAATCCCACTGTCCTTGTAAGTATTCTATCAGAGATGGGCATTCCAGGCAAAATCTGTAATTGGATATTTTCGTTTTTATTTAATAGAGAAATGTATGTAAGATTTAATAACATTCTTCATGGACCCAAAAATGTTTATAAAGGAAGTATGCAAGGTGCAACGATTTCACCTTTGCTCTACAATATTTATACATCTCAAATTTGTAAATATTTAACACAACAAGGTGTTAAGTTTTTGCAATTTGCTGATGACATTGTTGTATAATAGTGTAAATAGAAATGTAGATATTGCTATTAATAATTTAAATAGAGGCCTAGTACAAATTCATAATTTCTATGAAAATAAATTAAAGTTAAAAATTAATGTTAACAAAAGCGGTGCTGTAATATATAGTAAAAAGTCTTGCATAAATAATATTGATATTGTTTACAATAATTCTTCGCTTCCTTTATTAACAGAGAAAAAGTTTCTGGGTGTATATTTGGATCAAAAACTTACATTCACTGATCACATAAACTATATTATTAAGAATGCATGTAAGGGTTTAAATATACTAAGATCTCTAGCAGGAGTGCATTGGGGTGCTGATCCAAAAATCCTGTCTATGCTCTACAAGAGTATTGTAAGGAGTCATTTTGATTACAGTGCAATTGCATACACAAATGCTAACATTACCTTACTCAGAAAATTGGACATAATACAAAACAAGGCACTACGAATTATAACTGGTGCCATGTGCTCCACTCCTATTAATGCATTAGAATGTGAAGCTTGCATTCCACCTCTAGTATACCATCGTCTTAAGATAATTGAAAGATTTTGTTTGAAGATTATAGCTTGCAATAATAGAAGCATCCTAGATAGAATTTTACCACATCAGCAATTGCCCCAAAGCATGATAGGTCCTTATGTCAATATCAATGACATTATATCTGGACATTTTCCTGAAATAATAAGGATCATATTGCACTTACAAACCATTGCTGTAAATATGTATAAAAGTAATGATCTTCCTCTGTATAAATTTGAATATGATTTCATTAATACTTCTATAGACCTAATAGATAATAAAGTATACAACCAGAATCAATTGTTGGAATGTTTAGAAATGTATCCTAGCTGTTATAAAATTTATACAGATGGTTCTAAAACTATTAATTCTGTCAGCTCAGCATTATACGACTCACAACAAAAAATTACTAAATGTTTCAAACTTGATTCTGATTGTAGTATCTTCACTGCTGAATGTTATGCAATTTACTATGCTCTTACTTATATAAATAAGATTGTAAATAACTCAGATTTCTTAATTTTGACCGATTCGCACAGTGCCATAGCAGCTATTTGTAACAATAATCTTAAACACAATGTAAATTATTTAGTTATCTTTATTAAGTATGAGGTCTATAAACTTAAATCTATAGGTAAAAATGTAAAGTTTATGTGGGTACCTTCACACAATGGCATTACGGGGAACGAAGTGGCTGACGTCGCAGCTCGAGGGACCCCTGATGAGGACCATACTTCACTGGTAAAAGTACCATACAGTGACTATTACACTCATATCTCCCAAGCCCAGAAACAACTGTGGGAAAGTCACTGGATTAGTATAAGTCAAGAAAAGGGCAGGTGGTACCGCGAGATACAGAAGACGTTGCCCGCCCACCCGTGGTACCATCGGAATGATACAATCATCAATGAGAGAAACTTCATAACAACTATTTGCAGATTAAGATTTGGACATTGCCGAACGCCAGCACACTTAAAAAGGATAAATCTCGTCTCGCATGCCGCTTGTCCCTACTGCAACGCAGAACCAGAAGCAGATTTAAACCACCTCATCATAAAATGCAACCGATTCGGTATTGACAGATTAGTGCGTCGATGACCTTTTGACAGCCAGTCAAAATGATCAAACAAGTGTTAAACCGCAACAACTTCCACAAACCCTACAAACAATCTTACGAAATCCTACATTTTATAAACCACTAGGTATATAAATACATTACAAAGACTATAGAAACTATATGATTCAATTGTGAAGTGAAAACCAGACAAAAGTGATTGTGCTGTGCCCAAGTATTTAATAAATGTGACTTATCTTAAACCTACGACAGGCTCAAAAGGGCAAGAACCAAGAGCCATAAAACGAAATTAAAAAAAAAAAGTCAGCTGTCAATGTAGTGTATTTTGTAGGAAATTGTAGGTGAAAATATCGGCCACCGGCTTTAATTATATGATTTTAATTGAGGATATACTAACAGCAAGAATTAAATTATAATAAAGGTATGTAAGATACAAATTTACCATTATTATTATGCCTATTCACAGCCTTAAAACTAAATGTGACCTTAAATAGACTTAGAAAAATACATTTCTTTTATTATAATTATTACTTTACAAATGTTCAGGATTACTTTAATGTTTATTTAGTAATCCTGTACAGACACTACATTAGTGCAATCAATATTCAACAACTAAGTAAGTATCATATTTTGATAATGATAAATACCTATTATAAACTTCCTATTCTATTATTAAGCTGTTTATAATGTTAGTTGCATGGGCACCATGTAATCACTAAAAAAAAACTAGACGGATTAAGATTTTTCCTGATCGCGACTCATTGTTTATTATTCTAAAAAGATTGTTAACATGTATTGGCCGTTTACATTCCTACTCATCTTTATAGATTACCTACATATTTTAAATAGTGCTTTCTGTGAATTTGGCACTGGTCTAGGAGACTTGAATCATATTTTTTTTACTTGCCCCAGATAATATCTATTATGACCGTGCCTCTTTTATTGAATCCTTAAGATCTGGTCAGCTTTAACACAACTGTCCTTACAATTAAAGCTCATGCTCTATAAAAGTGTGATTAGAAAAAGAAAAGTGTAGACAGTCACCTTTACGAGCTAGCTTAAAACCTCATGACACAGTCGCTACTTGCTAGGAGACCTAAGCAGAAAATACCACAGACCTATTATATGATAGAAAGCAAGTCATAGACAAAATATTTAAAATAATAAAAACAATGTGTTGCTGGACACACACCTTGTAAGACATTTTTATGCTACGGCCACAAAAAATGACAATTGTCCTAAAGACAGACAGATTGTAATCTAAACAGTTCAAAACTTCAAACTGAAAATATTAACATTTCAAGAAATTCAACTAACTAATTTATTTTTATGGGTCTCTGTTTCGTAGGTCTTCAATAATAAAGCGGACTGTAGGTAATTTAAAGGTTTAATGAAGATAAAGATTATTTAAAGTCTAGTTTGTATATTTATTTGGTGAAACGCGCGCGAGTGTCGTGAATGCCGCTCGGTAGTGCAGTGATCCGTCAAGCGCCGGCGCCCCGCACCGCGCCGATGTCGGTCCCTGCATCCTGCGCGCGAACATCTTCCCGCCCCTTGACCTCTTCGAAGGGAAGAGGGCAAATATTGTTGAACCCTCTTGTGACATTGCCTCGTCTTGTCTTGAGCTCCGCCACCCTCGTGACTCCGTCGGGTCCAGGATAGGTCCGCACAACGCGACCCAAAGCCCACACTAGTGGTGGTAGCGTCTTGTCCCGAAGCAGCACGAGCATCCCATCATTGAGCTGGCCAGAAGAAGTGGACCACTTGGTCTTCTGTTGGAGCAATGAAATGTATTCATGAGAGAATCTTTGCCAGAAGTGCTGTCGAATGCATTCAACCCTTTTGTATCGATCAAAGCAGCTGATGTTCTTCTCCGGAATCTGCGGACATGGTACAGACGTAAGTGGTCGTCCAATTAAAAAATGGGAAGGAGTGAGAGCACAGAAATCGGACGGGTCGGAGGAAAGAGGGGTCAAAGGACGTGAATTTAGTACGGCCTCAATTTGACACAAACAGGTTGCTAACTCTTCATATGTGAAGTGAGTGAGATTTAGCAATCTCCTTAAGTGGTGCTTTGTAGACCGCACGGCTGATTCAGCCATGCCATTAAAATGAGGTGAGTAAGGAGGGGCGAACTCAAACTTGATGCCTTCTCGAGACATTTCATATGCAACACCAGAATCCGACAAGAATCTTTGCAACTCGTTATTGGCTCCGACAAAATTCGTGCCGTTATCGGATAATATACTCTGAGGTTTACCACGACGGGAGATAAACCGATTGAGTGCAGCTATGAAGCCTTCTTTTGTGAGGTCAGTGACGGGCTCCAGATGAACTGCTCTAGTTGCATGGCAAACGAAGATGCACAGGTACGCTTTTGTGAGCTTACAGCCTCGACCTTTACGGTCAGCTATGAGTACTGGACCAGCATAGTCAACACTACAATTATAAAAAGGATATTTAAGGCTAGTTCTAGTTATTGGGAGTTGTCCCATTAAAGGCTGTAAATTTTTGCATTTAAATCTAAAACATTTTAAACATTGCCTGACGACAGATTTTGCAAGATTCCTGCCACCTAGCGGCCAATAATTAAGACGCAAGTGCGCTAATAAAAGTTGAGGACCTGCATGTAACATATTTTTATGTTGCATCTGAAACAATAT